>CM033427.1:35866797-37366797 GCA_019425775.1 Rafetus swinhoei
TTCACCTCTTTCCCACTACTGCACAAAATCCTCCTCAGGATCAGGAGGTTCAGAGCTTCAATCATCACGATAGCACCAGCGTGTCTCCGCCAGCATTGGTTTCACACACTGCTGGATCTAGCTGTGGAAGAACCCCTGGTGCTGCCCTTAATATTGGACCTGATTACCCAGGACCTGAGGGAGGGGCAGTTATGCCACCCAAACCTGTCATCCCGTCACCTCCCAGCATGGAACCTGCGTGGTTAGCAGGGCCTGAGCACCTCTGTTCTGAGGCTGTGAGGAAGGTCCTTTTGGAGAGTAGGAAGCCTTCTGCTAGGGCAGAATATGAGGCTGTTCAGGCGGGGGTGGACCCAGTGGGAGCTCCTATCCCTTGCATTCTAAACTACCTTTTACAGCTTAGATAGCAGGGCCTCTCCACCTTGTCCCTGTGGGTTCACCTAGCAGCTATTCCAGCATTCCAGCTGGGGGAAGGAGATAGGATGGGATTTGCAAATGAATTGGTTAAGCGATTCCTCAAGGGAGTGGGCAGGCTGTACCCATATGTTCACCAGCCCTTGCCTCCCTGGGATCTTAACCTGGTTCTTATAAGACTCATGAGCCCCCCATTTGGACCCTTGGCCACTTGCTCCTTGAAGCACCTGTCATGGAAGGTAGCCTTCCTAGTGGCCATTATATCAGCCAGGGGGGTATCAGAGCTGAGAGCCCTTGCGTGTGAGCCCCCTTACCGCCGTACATTGTCGTCTTTAAGGATAAGATTAGGCTTCACCCCCACCCTACCTTTCTTCCTAAGGTCATCTGTCATTTCCACGTGTCAAGATATCTACCTCCCAGTTTCCTTCCTGAAACCTCACTCAATGCCTTAAAGAGTAGTCCCTGCACTGCTCAGATGTAAGGAGGGCCTTAGCCTTCTATATTGATAGGACAAGAGAGTTTTGTAGATCGCCAAACTCTTTATTTCCATAGCTGAGAGGATGGCGGCTCACCCGATATCGGTACATGCTTGTCCTCTTGGATCATCTCCTGTATTAGACCTTGTTATGACCTTGCTGGTAGGCCAGCGCCCCCTCCTACAGCCCACTCCACGAGGGTGCAGGCCTTGTCAACGGCATTTGTTGCGCAAGTGCTGATTCTTGAGATTTGCAGAGTAGCCATATAGTCCTCTGTTCATACGTTTACAAGTCATTGCACAGCAGGCCAGAGACGATGCAGCCTTCAGGAAGGCTGTGTTGCAGTCCATTGCAGTTTAGTCTCTGACCCCACTTCCTGTGGTACTGCTAGGGAGTCCCCTAACTGGAAAGGACATGAGCAAGCACTCAAGAAGAAAAAATGGTTACTTACCTCATAACTGTTCTTGGAGATGTGTTGCTCATGTCTATTCCAAATCCCACCTGCCTCCCCTTTGTTGGAGGACTCTGGCAAGAAGGAACTGAGGGGGTGGAGGGCCAGCAGCGGTATATATGTACCAATATAGCGGCATCACTCCAGCAGGCTCCCTGGCTGATCCAACGGATACTGTTAAGGGAAAAAAGCTCTGGGATCCGTGCACGCGGCACGCACACACCTAAGTTGAATGGACATGAGCGACACATCTCAAAGAGCAACAGCTACGAGGTAAGTAACCATTTTTTTCTTCTATTCATGTAGGAGAGTTGTTCCTCTAGTCTAGACTGAGCCATAATTTTGGAGCAAATGCAAGGTTGCTTAGCCCTGGCCAGTTGTTGATAGAATAGAGGGAATCTCAGCAGCCAAATAGCTTTTCATATGAATACTGAGATGTAAAATTACTTAAATCAAACACTATTTCTAGTTTTGGATTAACACAGTAATATACCTAAGAGAAGAAAATGGTTGTCAACATTTAGCATTGTTTCTCAAGGGCATTGGTAATTGTGACGAAGTGTGTCTGTCCACGAAAGTTTATGCTTCAATAAATCTGTTAGTCTATAAGGTGCCACGGGGACTTCTTGTTGTTTGTGTTATGTAAGTAACAATTTACAAGCTTTAATTCTCACAAGTGTGAGATAAGTAGGGAATTCCAATACTGAAGGTACTGCAATTGAGACAGAAACTTCAGTTGTGGCTTCCTCCCCCCCCCCCCCCCCAAAAAAAACCAAAAAACCCAACACATGAGTTACTAGCAGATCAGAGTGTGAACTCAGTTCCTGATTCCCAGGCCTTTTTTTCTTTGCCCTGGACTACACTGCCACCCAACATTGTGTATCCTGCAACATTAGAGAGAAGGCTCATTCTCTGCTTTATTTTGCTTTTGTTTCTGTATAGAATATCCTCTGAATCCAAAATCTAGATCTCCAAGAATGCTGGTAATTAAAAAGGGTAGTACAAAAGATTTGCAAATATCTGGATTCCCTATAGTAGGAGGTCTTCATTCACAGCCAGTCAAGAATGGAACTGGTACAAGTATTTATAAAGGACTGGTCCCTAAACCTGCTACTCCACCTGCAAAGGTAAACTTGAACTCTGTTGGAAATATGAATATTTCATCTGTAAAATGTGCACTGACTTTTGTCTCATATCTGGGAGTGCTAGCTGTTCATGTAGTATTACCATGTTTAAGTAGTTTTATATTTAAAAAGTAACTGAATCTTCTTCTGGATTGTATTCACACCATTCCTGTTTCTGCTACATCTTTTTGAGGTAGGATGATATGAATTAAACAGTGTATTCCAGGTGAGATTAGATTTGTGTAACCTACTATATAGTTGAGAGAGTTTGTGAGCAAGCGAGTCTGTTTGTCCGTTCAAGAACTCCTCCTAAACGGTAAGAGTTAGGACCACCAAATGTGATATTCAGCTGCTTCTTACCATAACTTAAAGCGAGGTAAGGTTTTGGTTGTGTGGAAAGGGGGTGGGGAAGAAAGAAGCTGAAGCACACACCCCTCCCACGTGCACGGGAACGCATAAAATCATACAGAAAAGATAGTCACCAAGCAGGTGAAAGGGACTGGCTGGGGGCGTCCCACTCTCCTTTTCTCCCGCCTCCCCCCGTCCGGGAATACCCTAGCCCTGAGCCTCCCACCCTCCAGATGCCCTTTAGGAAGGATGCCGCTCCCCCATTCAAATGGGAACATTGCTGGTGGTTCAGGGACTGAGGGGGAAGTACACAATTTGATCCATTTATCAGTCTGGCTGGGGAGCTCAGAGGGCAGGTGAACCTGGACGTGTCTCAGCTGGGGGACATACACTCCTCCCTGGTGATGCCTGCTTGAGCTATAGTGGCCGTGGAGAGGCGCTTCTCATTTGGCCCCAAGCTGCTGCAGTGCGAGGGGGCTTGGGGTAGTCCTCTCCCACGGCATCCTACATACTGAACCACTCATTACCAGTCCCACCCCAGTGCAATTATTTAAATGAAAAACAAAAATTGAGTTAGACATGAGCAGCACCAGGTAAATACTATAGTGTGAATATATGATTAGTATTTTTGTATCCAGTCCTTTAACCCCATTAATATTTTCCTTTCCCCCCCCATGTATGCAATAGAGGATTTCATCAAGTTGTCCATAATGACATCCTTGTCATTTCCCATTTAGAATCCACCAGAGTGTTTGAATAGGTTAAATTACTCCTTCTCATTTGCATTTCCTTGAATGGGTTAAGAGTGAAGGGTCTTCACAGGCATTCCGTAGGTTGTAATTTGGCCTGTAGTACTCACAGTAGAAGTTTGATTGAAATAGTGCAGCTTGACTCTGAGCTCAATGTCAATTTGTGGGGCTGACAATTGAATAAAATATTTAAAAAACTGAGTGTTTTCAGTTTCTTAAATACAGAATGTGATAGCTATTTTAGTCCCCTTTCAAAAAATAAAGCCATGGATTCATTCTTCCTTCAGGAATTTACATGCTTTTTATATAATGGAATATCAAGTTATTTGAGGGTGAATAATACTATTGACTTTTTTAAAATATTGCAGCACTAAATATACTACAAAATATTGCACACAGCTTTTGAATCTGATTTGGTCTGTTTAGATAACTAAAAGAGCATGGTGCTAGTTGAACTTCTTTGGTACGGGATTCTGGTCTGGCAACATCTGTGGTGTAGCAGGACCATGGATGTTGCTGGACCAGAGAGCCCTAGAAGCCTACCGGCAGGGAGTAAAGCTGATAGCCTGGACTGGCCTATAGAATGACAGTGTTCTGTTTTAATCTTGTAGCTTTTCCTGAATAAGCAGATGCTAATTAATGGTTTTATTTTTCATTTAGCCTACACAGTGGAAAAGCCAGACAAAAGAAAATAAACTTGGGACTCCATTTCCTCATGAATCTTCATATGGTATTGGCAACTTTAATGCTTTCAAATCATCTGCCAAGGCTTTTAGTGTATCGCAGAATTCAGTGAAAGAGGTATAGTATTTTTTTCTTGCATCAAATATCTTTAAAATCAAGTTATTAATGTGCATAACCTGCTATACATACAGTAAGTAAAACGTGCAGACAGTGTTATAGCTGTTTTGGGCTGCATTTTTACTACATTATGTAAGCATAGTAAGTCTGTGCTGGTTTCTAGATGCAAGTGAAACTACAGTAGGTGTACATTTTTAATTCTTGCTTAATAAAAGGAACTTCTGTCTTGTGTTCTAGCCAATAAAATCGTTTTTAACATGCAAACTTTTTACTTTTTCTCCTCTACACATTAGTATAATAGGTCAAATTCTTCATCTCCCGTTGACAAACTTAATCAGCCTCGGTTAACGAAGTTGACAAGAATGCGCACTGATAAGAAGAGTGAATTCTTAAAGACATTGAAACAGGATAGAGTTGAAGAGGAACACGAAGATGAGAATCATGTTGGGGAAGAGAAGGTAATTTGTGTCGCCAGCTTTTGAGATATAGTCAGTCATGTTAAATCTCAAACCAAACATATATTGTTTTATTTGGTTGTAATGAGACTTTCACTTTTTCTGAACACTTATAACGGGGGAAAAAAACTTGTCATGACAGAACTTTACAGAAATATAAAGTGTAAAACAACGTCAGGTTCCTAAACCTATTTAATATTAGGTAAAGTTGAATTATCTTTTAATGTTCCTACTTGCTGAGGTATTGAAACACTGTCTGTTTCCTGCTATCATTTAATCCCTCTTTATAATGAACATTTAAATATTAAGTTCCTTCTGTTTTTTTTCTGCTTTTAGTGGTACCTTGGTTGGCAGTGTATGAAATTATATATTAAGTCACACTTATGAAACGTGTAGCTGTTCACCTATGGACAAATTCTCGACTGTCCCCATGAATAGTCTCATTAAAACCTCTCACATATTGTTCTGCAGACTTAGGGCATGTCCACACTACAAGACTTAAGTCAAAATGTTAGGTCGACTTGCAGCCACTGCAGTAATTACTGAAGTGGCTGATGTCCCACCGAACCTCTTTCTGTCTGGTGTGCATTATCACTGAGAGTTTCCACTGACTGGAAAGGGGCATTGTGGGAGGCTGAGAGCCAGGGCTTGCATCTATGCACAGCTCCCCTCTGAGACTGATTGTCCCCTAGACTTTGGGTGTCACCCTCAGTGGGGCTCTAGCTGAACAGCTTTCTTGTCAATTTCAGGGCTCCATGCTGGAGTCCAGAAATTGACAAGACAGCCAACCCCCAATGTAAATAGTTGCTCTAATTAGATAAGCCCTACCACCTCATGGTTGTGGAGTTATATTGGTGTAATAGGGTACGTACTTTTGTGGGACAAAGTTGTAGTGTGTATACTGACTTAATTAGGTTGGCTTAAGCTGCTTTATCAACCCAGCTATGCACTGTGGATCCAGCCTTAGGTTTGCTCTTCTCAGTAGCCTTCTGGGCATCATTTACCCATTTTCTAGTGACACTTTCCCTAGAGCATTTCAGAAGCTAAGTGGCCACTATAGCATCTTTTCAAACAAGTTTGTCTCTAGAGTTTATTTTCATTATGTGCAGGGCTCTTTGCAGGTAGATTAAAATTGGCAAGTCTTTACTCCAGGTAGCTTGTAATCAGAACTATGCACAACACAGCAAAGTTTCTGGAAATAAAAGTTGAGGTCAGTGAGGGTTTAATTGTTAAAGACCATTAGATGAACTTACTGTTAATGCCTTGCAATATTCATTACAATAAAAGCTTTATCTGGCATGTTAGTAAAAAAAAAAATTCTGGTTAACTAAGAGGCTTATCAATGGCATATCAATTTTCAAAGAATTAGGATACAATAAAATTAATGAAGTATAAAATAATACACAAGTACTCACCAATCCAGTACTAGTACTGCATTGCAGAGTGAGTTCTTGAAACACTAAGGTGTATACAGGTAAAGTTGCCTATCTTATGACACTACGTATCACCATGGCAGCACATGATGTACACTCAGATCACTAAAAATACATTTAACACTAAACCGATATTGAACATAATTTAATCTTTGATTCAGAAGTCACTTCAGGATCTTGCAGTTCCTTAGTATAGTCAACATAAATTATCCTTGTAGATGTAGAAGGTATAGGAATTTTTGCTGAATCTGTAATGATCCTGTGACACATCCTTGAAGCAGATTTTTTAATAAATCCCTGGTATCCGCTTTCTTGTCTTCTACCTCTTTTGCATAAAAGTAGAGTGCAGAATATGAAGTTTCATAACCTCCTGGGCAGTATATTAGTCCTGGTGACTAGATTGAAGATTTGTATTGGGAGATACCAGAAATGCTGTTTAATAGAGCTTTCTGCTTAGTAAAGTGCCAATAATACAGCATTTACAGTATATTAATAACTTGAAATTTGTTACTTTCCAAATTGTTAGTTAATGATTGCCATCCTTTTGAAAATGAAAGAAGGTATTTTGGAATGTCTGTCTTAGACTCTCACTATGGATTTTAAGCAGCAAACTTAAAAAGCTGTCTAACAATTGTAATTTGTGGAAGACTATACAGTAATTCCTCATTTAACACTATAGATATGTTTCAGAAAATGATCGTGTTAAGTGAAAACGTGTTATACGGGGTCAATTTTCCCATTGAAAATAATGAAAAAGGTGGGGGTTGCATTTCAAGCGGTGGTGTCTGTTGGGAACGGGACATAAGGTTGGGGGAGAAAGGGGACTGGGTTTACAGCAGGGAGGGGAGGTATTTGGCTCTGGGGAAAGGGGAGGAGAGGGGAAGGGGATTGGGTTGGGAATATGCCCCTGTGACAGGTCTGCCGGGACCCGCACTGCGTCCAGCGAGAGGGTGTCGCTGGGGAACAGCGCGGCGAGCGGCGAACCCTCTGCTGCTTTGCAGGGAGGCGGGGGAAGCCCCATGCAGCTGCCAGCAACGGGCCAGCTGGGGAAATCATGTTATTCCGGGGACGGTCATGTAATTCACAAAAGTTCCCTTAAAAAAAAAAAAATCGTGCTATCGCGAAAACGTGTTAAGCGGGCACGTGTTAAATGAGGAATTACTTTATATATAATCTACCATATAGGAGCATTATGGTGTATATCCTCATTTTGGAAGTAAATATTCTGCCACTGGTGAGAAATTGCAAGTATGCTAGTATTTCCCTAATCTACTGGTCTAAACAGACTAATCTAAATTGTGTTAATTTACTAATAGTGTGTTGGGTAATGGTGGTAGCTTGCTACTTGGCAAATTGTAGATACAGAAGAAATAAGATTATACTTGAGAAAAGAAACATCCTTTTTTGAAAGCTTATGGTTTGGCCAAATCTGCAGCATTGTTCAGTTGTCAGGCTTACTAATTCAAAATTTAGCCCCTAAAAGATTAAAGTTCCAGGCCTCTACAGAAGTCTTTCTGAACTGTGTTCTGACACTTAGGTGTCTAGTTAGTCAGCAGAGATTCTAGTCAATCCTCTATTCTTGGTCAAGCCACATGAGCATTATTTCTAGTTGAGATAATAAGAAAACTTATCACATCCAGTTTGGGGATCACAAGTCTGACTTACCACTATGAACATAGTTAACTTTTTACTTGGCTCTTAGTGAGTGATAAAAGCACTAAGTTAAGCTAGACTAAACTGCTAGCCATGTGTTCCATGTCTCCTTGGCCACAGTGGTAGGTGAACTCGGAACCCTAATGGCTGATCCGCCATATTCAATATTCCTTAAGGACAAAGTCTTTCTACAACTGCACCTTGAGATTTATTCTTGTATTTGTTTCAGAATTTCATATAAGTCCGTGAGCCCATTTACGTGGGTTTTCTTTCTCCTGAAGTCTCATACCTCTGGTGCACAAAGGAGGTCTTGTTCCCTCAGCATGAGACAAGCACTGGTATTTTATCTGCACAGAAGGCAAGATCAGAAATTTACATAGGCTGTTAATTTCTGTAGCAGAACAAATAGTGCAAGAGGTGAGCACAGGTGTGGACCAACAGACTCTGATTGCAACAAATCTTCAGTCTCAGGTGCATGGATTGTTTGTCTATCCCTAGTGAAATCCAGACAGGCACCGCACATCTCAAAGAACTGTAGTTCTGCTCCTGGAAATCCAAGTACCTCTAACTTATTGTATTTAGAAGTACAAATAGATATTTTGTGAATTGATGGTGAGTTTCTACATTTAAATACAAATTAAATGGTACACAGTCCCAGAAAAAAGAAAGCATTTGCCAGAACATTACTTTGTAAATGTCTCCTTAATGTGCTTTTTTAACAGGATGACTCCTTTAATATGCATAACACCAACAATGCTCATCATGAGAGGGACATAAACCGAAACTTTGAAAATGAAATTCCTCAAGAGAATGGAAATGCTTCAGTGATTTCTCAACAGATCATTCGGTCTTCAACTTTTCCTCAGACAGATGTCCTTTCAAGTTCACTTGAGGCAGAACATAGGTATGTACTTTGTATCAGTGCCTGTAATATCTGTTGAACATCTTTTTGTGAATTCATGACTGATACAAACTTTAATTTAAATATAGGGATAAACCTAATGCTATGATCATGAGTTGATGATTAATTTTAAAATATAACTTCTCATGGGTTGTACTTGTAAAAAACCTAATTGTTTTTAGTATAATGTTCATGTAAAGTACACAGAACATGTAACATGTGCCTCAAACTGATATTGCTATGCACACATTGGTTTCCTACTTAAATTTGTCTAACTTTCGGTTTTTGCACATTTATTGTTGAAATATAGCAAGATAATCCTTTTTATAGTTGCTTTTGTTTTGTAGTGTGGATTAACTCAAAAGCAAAAGGGGAGAAAATGGGTTCTGAAAAGTACTGAACCCTGCTGTTCCAGGATGTCTATAAATAATCTATAGCAGCAGCCACATAAGGAGGTGAATAATACTGCTGGGAGAGCACATCTCTTGTAAGCAGTTTTGCAGTAAGTGTAGATGTTCAATGCTATATTTCAGCAGTTCTTTCTGGTTACTAAGGAAAGAACATTTTTCATTCACTGTCACCACATCACAGTAAAATTACTGGAATCTTGGCAGGACAACTTACTGAAGTGCTGCTTCACCTTAGCTAGGTGGCATCCTGCGGTAGTTAACTAGGTTTTCTGTAGGGCACTAATGGACAATTCTGATGAAAGTGGTAACAAAGTAGCTTATGGAAAAACTGGCTTGCAATTTTTATTCACACATTTTGAAAAGCAAGCTGATGTAATCATTACTGCTTGATTATTTTACAATTGATCGAGTTCATTGTAGAAAGGGTTAATGGCTCATGTTGCAGAGTTTTGATACAATAATGCACTTTAATCACTAGAATAGAATGCTGAAGGACAAGGATAGCTGTTTCGGAAGGTTTTGGTAAGAATTTAGCAATTGTTTTACAATAGCATAAGGCATTTAAAGAAGCTGCTCTTAAATGATAAAATATGGTAACCATTTATCAAAGTGAAGTGTAAATTATAAGGGGTGAAACAGCATATAGCGATTAATGAACATATTTTATGCACTTAAGTGTTGTCATATTAGAATATACTATTTTCCTCAAGTACATGCCTATTCTGGATTTTGGGCAATCTCTCCCAAATGACCCTTTGCTGCTGCTGCTCCCCATCCTGGTTAGAGCATGTTATGCTACTGCAGAATGCAGAATTCTTTCTCCCTCCCCTTCCCCCATAGTTTCTGGCTGATACAGGGGCCTTGGGACCCTGCAGAGCCCAGCTCGCAGTGAGTGGAGTAGCCAGCCTGATGGTGCTTGGAGGCTACACACTCCTGGATCTCGTTCTCCCAGGAGTGGAGTGGGCTGGGAGACCCAGCCAGATCTGGCAAAGGGAGAAGGGCAGGATTACACTGCACCATGTCCTCCAGTAGGACAGTGAAGTTGGGAGTAGTAAAGGCTCTGGAGGTGCTGGTGTCTGGATTGGGGACTTGCCCCTTCCTCTTGTCTTCATGGAGAGGAGGGGCTAGTGCCTGTGTTGGAGGCTTTCCCAAAGCTAGGCTTAATAGGGATTGGGGACTGGTGTATCATCACTTTATTTAAGGCTTTTGCAAAAGTCTTAACAAAGGCAGTGTTGTGCCAGTTTTGATTCTTTCTATCTGACCTCCGAAATAAGTTTGTTGCCTCCCTTGCTGGAGCTTCTTTGTTCATTGGAACCAATTTGTCTACTATTTGATCTCCCTAGCTTAGATAGATTTTTATGACATTTAGCAAGTCTGACTTTTGCGTAACAGAAGGTCATAGAACCACTGCCAGTAATTCTTGCATTATGCCCTTAGTTTCTGTTTCAGCTATTGCATGTCTCTTAGAAGGTTTATCCAGTCTTCTAAAGACTTCAAGATAAGATTTTCATCAAGTCTGTGCCTTCCAGTTTGTCATTGCTTTCCCTCAATGGACTGATCCTGCCACAAAATACTTTGAAAACACTTGCCCTTTTTCTTGCTCTTTGGACCTAAAAACCATTCCTCAATTTTATCAGGGTTTTATTTGCTTTACATTGATTCCACACACACGTTCAAAAGGGTAAATAATTTGTTTAACTTCATGATTGAATTAATTTCCCATAGGATTGCTGTCAGTGCCATTGTTTTTTCTTTGCTTCTTAGTTGGCTTTGACCTTTTTTTGGTCTAAAAGATGCTTTCTACCACATTGTGATTCTTGACTTCTGCCACATGATGTTTTCTTCAACAGAAGTGGCTATGATTCTTTGTAGTGTAAAATCATCGCCTGTAGTGTGTGCTTCTGTTTGTTTTCTTTGCAATACTCCGAGCATTTATTATGTGTCTTGATGCTATCACATCTCCATCTTTAGAGGTTTCCAAATCAGGACAAGTGGCAGAAAATTGAGTCAGTTCTAGTATTGGGCTCTTTTGGTGCTATTGGTTTGACTCTCTTCAGACGCTGCTGTCTTAACTCCATTTCATGTGGTTGGCCTAATCAAGGAGAAAAAATTCATCTGACATTTACCCCACTTTAGTGCTTATGGTATTTGGATGGTCGTCTGTGACTAACAACTTCAAGAACCACACATAATCCATATTTCTGCTGCACTCTTGTTAACCTATCCTTTTATACCTTCTGGTGTTAGGGTTTCATGGCTTTGTATACTCTTGACCATAGCTTTTTCCCTCTTGTTTGTGCCATTTGGTTCTCTTGTGCTATTTAGAATGGCTCGCAATTGAGTGCACCTGCCTTAAGGCAGATCGCCCAAATTAGTGTTATATTCTCTAATTAAATTTCACCAAGTCAGTAACAAATGTGAACTCAATTATAATAGTCTTGCCAGGAGACAGAGATTCTTTAGCCCAGGGTTTCCCAACCTATGGGTCGGGACCCAAATATGGGTCGCCGTTACATTTCAAAAGGGTTGCCAGGTGGCTCTTAAGGAGCCATTCACACATTTTTTGAATTGCCCTGGGTCACCAAGTCTTCCTGAATTGTCAAAATGGGTCCCCATCTGGAAAAGGTTGGGAAACTGCTGCTTTTTAGTCTCTCCTTAGCACCTAAACAAACTAGTCTTGGTCACTTACACCAAAAAAATCACACTACATTCAGATCACTTTTAGTCTCATGAGCAGCCCAATCACTTACCGTAAAATCTCGAGTATAATGTGCACTGATGTATAATGCGCACCCTGACTTTTGAATCTTAGCATAATGAAAAAAACGGAACTCCTACATATAATGTGCACCCCATTGTACATTGAGCTTACCTCAGACATTTTTCTTTAAAAAGGCTGGGAGCTGACCCGCCAGCACCAAGCCCAGCCTCGCCCGCTTCCCGGAGGCAGCCCTGGGCTGCAGGAGAGCGGGAGGGAAGGACGCGCCACTCCCACCTGCAGGCTCGCCCGGGAAACGCGTACGCAGCCCGGGGAGCCGGCGGCAGAGTTTGAAACCTGACCCCCCCCGGACAGCTGCCTGCACACCGCGCCGAGCTCGCACCTGCCGCGGGGACCCCCAGGCGCAGCCTGAAGGAGCACTGGGCAGGCAGCAAGCCAGGGCGCTGCAGCCTGGCGGCACCGCTGGCCCCTGGCCGGGCGGCGGCCCCCGTGCTGCACTGCAGCAGGGAAGTTTCTGTGCAGAGGGGAGAGGGAGTTCCTCGGTCCGGGGCTACTTACAGGTTCGTCAGCTTCTGCCAAAATAAAACTTTAAAATATAGCTCCTATGTATAATGCGCACCCTGACTTTGATACTAAATAACCAGGGAAAAAAGTGTGCATTATACTCGAGATTTTACGGTACTCCTAATCAATTGGCATCCTAGCTCTAACATAAAAAATAATGCCTATAGCTAATCCTTCAATAAATTATCTAAAGGTTTATTAAGAAAATGAGTTATTTACAGGTTATAAGGCAAGCCAACATACTCTCACAAGTAAGTTACCATTTGAATCCCAGTAGTGACAGAGTTCAAAGCATCTTTCAGGGCAGATCCAGGAGATTCTTGGGGAATCTCTGGCCTTTCAAACAGCCAAAAAGATGCAGTTTCTTCTTGTCACAGATTTGTATTCCCTTCCCCCGGAGTTCATGATAGGAGTAAGGATGTTAAAAGGCAGGGAATTGACTAATCGACCTCATGATTAGTTGATAGGGAGAGGCCATGCAGGCAGCCCAGCTCCTACTACATTTAAACTGCAGTACTGCAGCGGGGGTGGGCCCCCATCCAGCGTGAGCTGGGACTGAGCCAAGACCACTGCGGCTCCGCATTTTAAATGTAAGAGCCTCCTGGGTCTTACTACATTTTAAAATGCTGAGCTGCAGCAGTCCCGGAGCGGTGCAAGCCAGGACTGAGCTGGGCTTGCTCAGTCCTGGCTCGTGCAGGGTCCAGCAGCCCCTGTCCGTGGGGGGTCCTAACCGAGTTGGAACCCCCCATGGACAGGGTTGCTGCTAGAGCAGCCTCTCCTACTCCCCTCTGCCTCTGATAGAGGCAGCAGCGCAGGGGGGCAGGCAGCACCGCAGAGACGGTGCTGGGGAAACCTGCTTTTAAGCTGGCTCTCCCCAGCATTGGCTGCTGTCCCCTCTACCTTTGCTGCCTCTGATACAGTGGTAGCAAGTGGCGGGCGGGAGAAAGAGGGGAGTGAGTAGTCAAGTAGTTGACTCAACTGCCCTAGTTGACTACTCACGTACATCCCTAGATAGTTCATGTGCATGTCTCCTCTTCCTGAGTGGTCCAGTTTCCAGCTCGCTTGGTCTTTTGCTTCTAGTCTGTTTTCCCTGTTGCCATGCTTCTGGAGAGAAGCTTTGGAGTAAAATAAATCCTTCATTCATTTTAGAAAATAGATCACATGGTTTATTCTGAGTGATCATTACATTTCTGCCTCCTCACTTAGGATAGCATGAAATGAGATGGCAGTCTCTGTTTTAAAGTAGACTTTTATGGGTATCTCTTCAGTATGCCTCCGTAGTTAGCAGTGTGTCTCTGCTGGTAGTGGCATAGTTGGCATGTGCAAGTGCCAAGTATTGTGGACACATTTATGAAGGTCCGTTCAAAGGCTCACCTTTAGCATTAAGGCATCTTTCATAATTGAGTTCCAAAGTTATAAACAGGGCTCGACAAACTATAGAATCTACTCGCCCATGGCGAGTAGATTTCAGTCGCGTGCCCGTTTGCACGTGCGTCGCATGCAGCTCTTGCGCATGCGCAGTGCGGGGCTGGCAAGCGGCTTTCGCTGCCATTTGTCAAGCCGTGGTTATAAATATAGGTGTTTACTGAAGAGCCAGAATAATTCTGAAGGGTAAGCTCCTGTCATTTCAGCCTCTATGCATATATTAAATAAAAGCAACAAACACTGTAAAAAAAAATACTTCATAGGGTTTTGTTTTGTATTTTTTGCAACTGGGTATTGATCACAATTTTTGAACACCTATTTAAACAGTGTTCAAAAACCAGAATTTTGAATGTTTAATATAAATGTCACAATATTGTCTCTTTTCCCCAAAGGTTGTTGAAGGAGATGGGTTGGCAGGAAGATAGTGAAAATGATGAAACCTGTGCTCCACTAACAGAGGATGAGATGAGGGAATTCCAAGTCATTAGTGAACAGGTGATACTTATAAAATGCGAATACTTGGTAGTTTTTAATATTTGTTTACACATTCTTTCAAAACACAATGGGAGGGATATGCCAATATTAGATTGTGACATTAAGTGAACTGGGTAGCGTGAGATGGCTTCGGAGCACATACATATTATGTGTTCTGCAATATGAAGGGAAATTCAGAAATCTGGATGATTTTACAGGATTTTATTCAGTAGTGTTGTTCCAATATTGGCCCCAGGATATTAGAGAGGTAAGGTGGGTGAGAGATCTGTTGAACCAACTTCTGTTTATTGCACCAACAGAAATTAGTCTAATAAAAGATATTACTTCATCCACCTTGTCTCTTAGAGTTTTTTGTATTTAACACGTTCTTCTCCCCCATCCCCCAACTCCTCCCAGTATGATCGTCAGAAATAATTTTGCAGGGCTCTAAAAATCCATAGTTGATTTCATGTTGCATCACATTTCTTGTCGCTTAAAGATAAGCTTGTATCTAGTACTTATGGTGTAAAACTATTTAATTTACTTTGCTACCAGTGATGGAGCTCCATGGAGGCCATAGACTCTCCAATTCCTTCATATCAGACTAGAGGGGGTTTTCTTCCTGCAGTCTCTTTTACAGTTGCATAATTTTCTGAAATCTGGGTTTTCTTTGGCTTCTTGGAATCACCGGAAAAAGGTTTTCAGGAAAAGAGGCGAAGAAGCCATTGACAGTTTTTCCCCTCATCTTTAGTATATTATCCTGATTGATATGAAAAAAATGAATCTTACCATGTAATACATTTGAAATGTCCTACAAGTTCCACAGTTGATCAAAAAAGAAACATTGTTTAGTGTAATTAATTACTGCTGTCAATTTTCTTCCCACTAACTATTTTCTTTTACATTTCAGTTACAAAAAAATGGCCTTCGAAAAAATGGCATTCTAAAAAATGGCCTCATCTGTGACTTTAAATTTAGCCCGTGGAAAAACAGCACTTTCAAACCCATGATTGAGAATGAGGATACTGAAACAAGCAGCAGTGACACATCAGATGATGATGATGTGTGAAGAATTCTCTAACAGCTTTAGAAATTTTTGTGATCTCATGCAGATTTGGGGGTGAATTGTTCAACCCCCATTCCCAAACTATAATTTATGTAGAAAAATCCCCCATTGGAGGAAGAATTTTGGGACTTCTCTATGAAGAAACAAGGAATGTTGTGTTGGGCTGTGAACATTACTATAATTACTTTGTAAATGAATGTTGTAGAATGAGGACTTTGGTTGATCCAGCGTCGACTTTCTTCATCACTGCAGCATTTCTCTGACTAGCAATGTGACAATGTAACAAATGAGATTTTCTCATTTAATAATAAAAACAAAAATTGTATAATGTTTTGCAAAGCTTCTGTCTTAAATGTCCAGATCTTTAACAAAAAGGGGCAACTTGACAGTGTTTTGCTTGCTGAAACATTTCTTTTACAATGGAAACCCTCAAGTCCATTTAATAAGCAAAAAAGGGGCAATGTATCATGTTGGCTAAAATGAGCAAAGTGCACTAAAACTTTGTTTTCTTGAATTGAGCTGTTGTGCTGTTCCACTTTTTCCAAACATAATTGCTCTTTAGCAATTAATAGTTTAATTATTGTAACAGCAAAAAGACTATTGCAACAATTACAGATTTATAGAACTGACCTCAGATCAAGAGCTTTATTTGGTTGCTTCAAGGTCCAGGATTCTTAGAGTGGATGTTAACAAGGATTTTTTGTGGGAAAATAAACATTTTGATAAATTATTCACATGCATAAACATTGACTATGCTGTCTGGATCTACATGGAAAATAAACTGGATTTACAGAATATTGTCTCAGTGCATAGCATCACAAGTATTGTTTATAAAATCCAATTGCAATTTGCTTGATCTTTATTAGGTTGCAAGTATATTATGGCAGCAATGGTTGCCTTTTACACTTTTAGAAAGAAAGCCATAATGTTAATCCTTGCATTTACTGCTATCAGTTTCATCGGTACGATAAGCAGTTGATTTCAGTGGCCTTGTTAAAAATGATTTTTATAGTTGCACTATAATTCTTAAACCACTGTGGTCTTGATACATGTTTATTCATTATTGGAGATAGTATTGGGCATGTCCAAATTTACATTATATTTATGGGTTTATATTGTTTTTTATTTCTTTACATTTCTCCTTCTGAGGTTGTTCCAACTGTATATAGCAGGGCTACTCAACTTTGGAAGCCCTGAGGGCCACAATGATACTCTCAGCACATGCCGAGGGCCGCAACTTAAGTGTGGTTGCATATACAGGCAAATATATATGCAAGTAGCTTTTCTCACTGATGGGCATGAATACAAAGATTAAGGCAAGACTACACAACACGCAAGCCCCATTTAAGTCAGTGCTGCTGATATTAATAAAATTCAATATATACCCAATTTCCACCCATATGACAGCACTTTTAATGAACAATGACAGTCCAGGAATTTAACTACTAAAACGCATATCAACAGAAGACCATTATATTGACTAATTTTTTGTTTTGGCTCCCACCTGCAGGCCGTATGTTGAGCCCTGTGTAAATCCAAACTGTATCGCGGGCCTCAAACAAACAGGCCGCGGACCGCATGCAGCCTA
The DNA here is from genome assembly GCA_019425775.1 of Rafetus swinhoei. Classification (NCBI taxonomy): domain Eukaryota; kingdom Metazoa; phylum Chordata; order Testudines; family Trionychidae; genus Rafetus; species Rafetus swinhoei. The sequence continues at coordinate 35,883,846 of CM033427.1, forward strand.
TGGGCCACGTGTTGAGTAGCCCTGCCATATAGCATAATTCAAAGCATAAATGCATGATACAATTTTCTACTTCTATAATATAGACCTATATAGATGTATGTAGATTTTCCCCTTGAAATATTTCCTATTTTGCTAGATCATGCATAGTGTTACATTTTATCCAAGATTAATTTTCACTGTGAAAGTCATTTTCCTAAAGGGCAGAATTTTTGGATTAAAATACTAAAATGTGTTTGGGGTTGGGAAAACTTTTTACAAGTGAACATTAGACTCGTTTTGGCAAAATTGTAAAAAGGTGTTTAAACAAATACATGCATGAAATCAGGTTTGTACTATAAACTGAACATATTTAAGCATGTGTTTATTTGGGCACAGAATATCTGAAAGAATGTTGTTTTCTTTAATTTCCTGGGTTTTTTCCTAACAAGAATTACAATGTTAATATTGGAATCTGCAATATTTAAGAAATGCTCCTCAACCATCACTCAGTTTTGACAGTTTAATCTGGTTTGTATTTTCCACTTGCTCGCATTATGCACCCTGCCTGTACTCTAGCAAGGGCTAATGGCATGACCCGATTAATTTAGATACCCCCATCCTTTTTTTAACGTAGGACTTGGGATGTAAACCACCTGCTCTCAGCAGGGCTTAGGGTTTTATGGGTTTGAGGGACTTTTTTTACACAGCTATGCTTTGTCTTTATTAGCTATATATACAGAATATATTTGCCAAGCAATGTTTTATGCTCACCATTTTTAAAATAGACAAATTTTACCCGATGGCTAGTCAGGATTTATTTGTTTGGGAGGGTTTGACAATGCTTTTGTATATTACAGTTGTGCAGAGGGGTTAGAGTTTTGGCAGCTTGATGTTGAACCTCAGAGAGGGTTTTTAAAGAACTTTGTATTCTATAACGTTTTTAATTTTATTAAATCTATTTTATTTAATAACCCAAGGTAACAACTTAACCAATCACAACTGGCAACTGTTTCCTCCTTTCTGCTTGCTTTTTTACATTTTATTTGTTTATGCTTAAAATTTAGTTGACTTTGTGGAAATAGTCATAAATTTGCTGGTCAGAGCTTTTATTTTATTTGACTATTTGTTTTTTTTCCTTTTTAAACGTTCCAGTGTATGGATGTTTCTATTTTACAGCCCTTGATGTTATAACTCTTGCTAGGGGCATTCCTGAGGTGGTGGTACTTCATTAGCAGCAAAGCATTTTACTTAATTTTAGTGCTAAAATTCCTAAATTTCACTCAGAGCTCGTTCATCAAGCTAGTTTAGAATGGAAGTAAATCCTAGGTTTACAATGTCATCATCAAAATTCTTTAGAAACAAGAAGTCATCCAACTCTACCCAATTGAGGAAAATATATCCATTTTACCATGGGGATGAAAAAAGGTGTGTGTTTGCATGCCAAGTAATTTATCCCAGAAAGTACTAAAATATATGTAGTCTAGAGAAATAAGAAAATGATAGGCCAAATTTTAATAATTGCATCTTTAAATATCACTTCAAGGTGGTTACTCACTATTTTAGGTGCATGGTGTGGGGAGGCTTGGCCATGCCTTACGGTAATCTGTGCCTAAAAGCATGTAAAATAATCACAGTGATTAATTTAAAGGAAAAGAGAATATTGAACCAGAACAAAAATGGTAAACAATGGTTACTTCAGTTACAATATTTTCTGCATGTCTTACTGTGGAGAACTTTTAATGGAGAATATACCTTTGGAGACTAGTCTTACCTCTGGTGGGGGTACTGGTCTCTTGTGATGCTTAAGGAGGAGAGTATATGGTATTCCCCAGAAGTAGCAGTGAATCCGAAATAACTAAAACAGTTTATATGTGGAGAAAAGAATTTCATTAAGGGCAGGTGAGTCCTGATTAGTATGTCATGGGTAACATGAATATTTATAAATGGGCAAAGGTGAGTACCTTTAAGTCCTATGAAACTAAGGCTAATATTCTCACACAAAAGTAGCCATTCAAGGAGTTGTCTTAAGACAGGCAAATTAATGAAAAACAATTTTAAGTGCAAATTAAATCTCACTATTTGTCTCTGTTTAGCAACATCAAGCCTAAGTTTCCTTTCAAGGAATACATGTTTAATGGGAATCTGTTTTAGTATCTGAAAATGCAATAGCATTTCAATATCCTTTTAAAATAATTACAATAAAAATTAAAATTAATTTTGGCAGTGCTTTCAGCATCGATGGGTAAAATGATAGCAAAAGACTTGAAGATGTCATTTGAGCTATTAGGTTTTCTTTGTGATGCTGCTCTGATTTTTTTGGTCTCTTACAGCTATCTTGCACAGATGAACACAATGACTTGTGCTGAGTATTGTAAAGCTGAGGGGACCAGAGTGAACTTCTTGCTCAATTCAGTTTTATGCAAGGAGGAAAACACTTCACATTTGCTTAAGTTCAAATTAGTTCTCATCAAATCACTGGTTCAGTGTTTTCCTAGGTAGATCTTAGTAACTTTCAGCTCATGAATTATGTATAAGTGGTTTCAAATAATTCCATAAATTCTTAATGCTTTTTGATTCTCAAAATAGTATTTTAAAACTTTATTAATTCTTAGCATTTAGTCATCAAAGTCATAGTCCTTTATTAGTAATCTTTGAAGCATTTAAGAGGGGTAATCATGTTAGTCTGTAACTTAAGAAAATGTAAACAAGTGGTCCTGTAGTACCTTAGAGACTAACAATATAAATATATAGTATCATGAGCTTTCATGGGCACAACCTACCTCTGTTATCAGAAAACCATCAGAAACACTATCCCCGATGATGCCACTGCACACCTGGTGACTGAGCTATATGATTTTGTCCTCACCAACAACTATTTCCAATTTGGGGACAGTTTATATCTTCAAGTCAGCGGCACAGCTATGGGCACCTGCATGGCCTCACAATATACCAACATCTTTATGGCTGACCTCGAAAAGCGCTTCCTCAGCTCTGGTTCCCTAGCACCCTTACTTTACTTAGTCTACGCTATCGACATGTTCATCATATGGACCCATGAGAGAGACCTTGAAGAATTCCATAGGGATTTCAGCAACTTCCACCCCACCATCAGCCTTAGCCTGGTTCCACTTTTTTGACACTACAGTACACTTAAATGATGGCCACATTTCCACGACCTTATACTGGAAACGTACCAACCATTATACTTACTTACATGCCTCTAGATTCTATCCAGGACATATCACGCGATCAATTGTTTACAACCAGGCCCTGTGCTCCAATCCCACAGACACACACAGGGTTTCTATCAGACATTCTTAAAACTTAAATACCTACCTGGGGAAGTAAAAAAACAGATTGACAGAGCCAGATTAGTACCCAAGATCAGCTTCTTCAAGATAGGCCCAACAAACAAAATAACAGAACACTACTAGTCATCACCTACAGCCCCCAACTTAAACCCTTCCAGCGCATCATTAACAATCTACACCCTATCTTGGAAAATGATCCCTCTCTCTGTCTCAGGCCTTGGGAGACAGGCTAGTCCTCGCCTACAGACAGCCCCCCAACCTGAAGCAAATTCTTTCCAGCAACCATGCATCATACCTCAAGCATACTTACCCAGGAACCTACCCCTTGAATAAACTCTATACAAGCGACACCATCACAGGACCTAACCACATACGCCACCACATCAGAGGCTCATACAACGGCACATTCTCTAATGTGATCTATGCCATCGAGTGCCAGCAATGCTCCTCTGCCATGTATTTTGGCCAAACTAGACAGTCTCTAAGACAAAGGATTAATGGACGCACAGCAGATATTTGAAATAACACACAAACCTATGGGGCAACATTTTAACCTGCGTGGTGGGAACTCAGTGATGGATTTAAAAGTAGCCATTCTTTTACAAGGTAATTTTAGGAACCAACTGCAGACACACACTACGGAACTGGCTTTCATATTCAGATTTGACCATCACTCAAGGACTGAACAAAAACATGATTGGATGGCCCATTGTATTCAACACCCAAATGACATCAAAAGCTGAGTATTGGACAAAGCCTGCTCTTTTTAGTCTCATTTAGTAAAGACAAAATAATAGGTGTTTTCCACCCTTCTGCTGTCCCTTTTCTGCTTTAAATGTTGGGGTATCTGTGCCTTTTGCTCCACTTATCTGAAGATATGGGTTCTGCTCATGCTACCACATTTTTTGTTAGACTCTAAGGTGTTACAGGACCATTCATTTTTTAAATCTTTGAAGATGGGATTTTTGGTCTAAGTTGGTATGAACATTGCTTAAGCATTTCCAGATATATTAATTCCCAGTGGATATGTTATATATTCATATGGTTTCTTGCTTTAAAAGTAAGCAGTTCCAGAAAGCCTAATGAACTCCATATTACTGCATAACACATCTTATCATTTATGTAGCAAAGATACTAGGGCTCTATTACATTTCAGAAGCTTTGCATTTAGTTAATATATTTGCAAATACATGTCTCAAAAGAAGCTTGTCAGAGCTCTTATCTTTTCCCCCACCTGCAACTCCTCTCTGTTTTTGGTCAATGTTTTTGATCAATATGGATGACCCTTGTTGCTCAGGCCCATAACCTGGGCTTCACCTTCATCTCAGACCTCTATCATGGTCACAGGATGATCTCTGCCTTAGCCCCCTGTGCAGTCTCTTTTGAGTGTACACTTTTAGTAGAGCTTGTCTCATTCTTAGGATGGTTTGGGGTGCCCCAGGCCCTGTGCTTTGGGGCAGGCGGGAGGCTGTGGTGGTCACCTCAACCATTCTATGTATGGGAGGGGTCCAGAATATTATGGGAACCTGGTTCAAGAGTCGCCTCCTTTTCTCTCACTGTGGCAGCAGGAGCTAGAGTGGCCCCAGCAGCCTGCTATGGTGTGCTGTGCTTGGCTTCTCTGTGTCAACAGGAAGCAGAACACCCCAGCCCTAAGATGTTCTGCTTCCTGCCACTATGGAGAAGCAGGCACAGCAGGCTGAGAGAGTGGGCAACAGGGCGGGGCCGAGTAGGTAGCTGGGCCAAGCTGGCTCCCACTGCTGTGAGCGTGGGAGGAGGGGAGCAAATCCTATTGCCACCTGGCCCACAGCAATCCCCTGGCTTATGTTGTGGGGGAGTAGGAGATGGAGCAGGAATGGGAAGGAGTGTGTCAGGGCAAAGCAGGGTGGTGCTATGGGGAAGGGGTGGAGCTGGGGGGGGGGGGGAAGGGGTTGCCCCAGGTTCTACACCCTGCGCCCTCCAAGAGATGACCCTGACCTTAGGTTACAGATTTTGCTTTCTTCACCTCTCAAGGAAGTTATTCAATGATGCAATTGTTGTTAGGTTGGAACTGTGGGTTGCAGCTCCCCCTGTTTTCCAACAATGTTAAAATGACTGGTACAAATATATTTTGCACTTGAAAGAAACTCTTCCACAAGCCTGTGATTCCTGTGACCAAAGCTAATTTAAAGTGATTCAAAACAGCGTCTTCAAAAACCTGCATATTGTTTGTTCGCGCACAGGTGCTAAACAATCAGAGAGAAGCTTAAAACAGAAGGGCTACATACCTGGGCATAGGGCTAGTCTTGCTGCCCAGGCCCCTGCCACAGAACCTGTATCTCAGCCTGTCTGCTGTCTGTGAACTGCCCTGACAAATAAACCTCTCTCTTTTCTGGAAATATTTTCTCAGTTAATGGCCAAGTAATTCTTCTCAATTTCCTCAGTGGTTTTTTTTCCTCCCAAGATGTTTTAATTCTGGCTTTTGTCACTTGTTTCATTTCCTGTTTTTTTCCTAACAGCCTCTTTTGATTCAACTCCATTTAATGGGATGGAATAACATCAAGCAGTTAAACTGATGTACACAACATTAATAAAAGTGATACAGATATCTCTGTTCTCCACAACCTTTCTCTAGATCTTCACCTTCCAGCTATGTCTAAATGTAACCTTACAGATTCTTTTGGCAAAACATATCTAAGACAGTTTTATTGGTTTTGCCTGAAATAAGAAAATATCTGCCCACACAACTTGGTCAGGCTATCATCTCGATTACTACAGCTTTCTCTCTGGCTTTGTCAAATACTATCTTGTTCTTCTCATATCTGTTTAAAATGCTACTGTAAAGATCATTCTCTTAGCCCTTGGCTTTGACCTCATCACACTTTCTTTAAATTCCTTCATTGCTGTGTGGTCCCTCCCACCCCTAGTCTCTATCACATCAAATGTAAGCTTCTTCCTTTTGCTTTCAAGGCTATTTATGGTGTATCCATACCCTACTTATCTCTTATTCAGTATGGAAATGTCAGCTCCCACCTGCAATCAGCCTCCATCGCCCATTTGTTAAATTTTCATATGGGCCCCTTTAAGCTTTCTCCCATGCTGCTCTCTCACTTGGGAGGAGTTGCCTCCAAAACTACCTTAAAATCCCTTTTTAAAACTCTCCTTTGCCTTGATGCCTTCACCAATCAGATCTCCACTTTTACCCATCTATTGTTTTTCTACTTAGATTGTAATGTTTGTGGCAGGGGCCATCTTTTTGTTCTGTGTTTGTATGTTTGCTAGTACACTGGGGTCTGCTGCATGAGCTCACATGTGCTATAGTAATACAAATAACACTGTATGGACTTCAAGTCTGACACTTCTGAAAACTTTAATAGCAGAGTATACAAATGTGCTCAATTGAATGTCTTTGCCCTATATCTCCTGCATTGACTGTTAGCCTTTCAAGTTGGCCCTGATAGTAGGGATATTGTACAGCTCTCAAACTATCCTGTGGTACTTTTGTTCAATAATATGCGCCAGTAGCCAGCAGGTGGTGCTAAAGATCTTTCTCTATAAAATGGCTCTCTGTAAGGCTGTGGGGGTCTGATCTACACACAGATATTGTACCAGAACAATTATTGGGTTAGTGGTTTTTGTTTTTAAAACTGACATTGTTATACCAATATAAACACTACTGTTGCTGCAGTTATATTGGTGCCTTATATAAACAGAGCTTCTTCCTGTTCAACAGCTATGGTTTTGTTCATGAAAGCTCATGATATATATATTTTTTGTTGGTATGTAAGGTGCCACAGGACTACTCGTATTTAAAGCTATACTAGTGTAAATGTATCGATAGTTTGGCGGTGAAGGATGGGAAGGGGAACTGTACAGCTTTAAAGTAACAGGTATAGTTAAAGCAGTGCAACTTCGGTGTGTGGAGAAGTCCTTACATTGCAGATATTTGAGTTAGAATGAGGCAAGATCACAATCCAGGCATGCTTATGTTAGCCAAGGTAATACTATAACCATTGTACTTCTGAAAGTCAGAGCCATTGGACTCTGAGTGGTTCTGTTTCATTGGTCCTCGGGCCACACCCTGCTCTCATCTCTGGCTCCAAGTAGCTGTGAACATGTGGCAGCAGCCATATCCTGGGACACCAGTTTGACTGATGGGCTAACCCAGGGCTGGCCAACCAGTTAGAGACGAAGAGCCAAAATAGCTGTGGAAAGAGTGTGAAGAGCCACATACTATATATTTTTATATATCTATAGATAGATATAGTACACAAAATGTAGCGATAAAAATAACATTACAGGACAATTCGGACAAAAACCAATAAAGTCTTTAGTCACTTAAAAAATTCACAGCTAGTTCATAGATCTTCAGAGAACTTGACAAGGAACAAACATCAACTTTAAAAACAAACAAACAAAGAAAAAACCTTTAAAAATACAGTAATATTCTCACTAAAAAGAAGCATCCCCACCATGTATTTTAAATTTAACACTACTGCCCTATTATTTCCTGTGAGGTTTTTTTTTTTTTTTTAAATTAAACTGAACTGAGAGTAAATTAGCACAATTTGAAGTGCCTGTCTCACTCCAGCTTGTTGATCTCTGGTATGGTTTGTCTCTGTCTCTCTCTCTTATTTAAAAAAAAAAAAAAAAAACACACCTTATGAAGATTATTTTTTTTTTTTATAGTTCTAAAAATTCAGGTCTGTCCCAGCCTGCAAATATGAGAGGTTCAAAAACAAGAAGGGAAAGACTCATCTCAGAATAATTGCTTCCGCCTGGCAAACAATAGACTTTGAATTTTTGTTAAAGAAACAGTGTAAACCACGTACATGCTGATTATTTTTTTGTCCTGGAATTTAAATATGACGTGTTGGCTGCCTTATTCTGCATCCATGAAGACTTTGAGTTTAAGATACTTCATCCCCCCGCTCTAACCCAATCTTCCTCCTCTTCTCCAGAGCCAGGCACCCCCAGCTCTCCTCCGCCCCGAACGCCTGGGTCCCAGAGTCGCCGCCACGTGCTTCGCCCTCCAGGTGCTGGGGCGCGTGCACAGAGCGGCTGGCTGTGAGCAGGTGCTGGGGTGTGTGCGCAGAGTGGCTGGCCAAGAGCAGGTGCTGGGGCACGTGCGCAGAGTGGCTGGCCAAGAGCAGTCTGGGCGCATGGCTTAGAACAAGAGCCGCATTTCTTTAACCAAAGAGCCGTGGGTTGGCCACCCCTGGGCTAAACCAAGTAGCCTATTTTCTGAGTACTGAGTCTGCATTGGTGCACTGGGTAGAACAGACCATTAGCCAGATGTAGTGGCTAATGACATTTCCAGTCACTTTGGCTTTTCATGGTATTAGTCTTTGGCTTCAGCAGCCAAGAGAGTAATGATGTTCTCATGTAAAAAAGCCTCATGCACACACATTCATGCATCATTAGGGAGTCTATGTGATATCTGTTTGGGACCTTGTTTCTCACAGATCAGAGTACACAGGGTGCTCTGACATCACTGTTGGAGACAGACAGCTGTACAATAATTTGAGGGAAGTACTGCAGTCAGCCAGGGTGAACTGCTTGTATAACTGACCACAATTTATGTTAAAGGAAAAATAATTTTGCAAGGTCAGTTGTATGCTCCAATCTGATACAGAATCTGATACGCCAAGCTCTCAGCTTGGCATAAAGGCTACTGCATTAAGGCTTCCAACTGCATGATTCTATTGTGGTGTTACTGTTTTGGCAACCTAGCAAATGGGCTTCGGAAATGGTGGTCTATATTTTCATAATGTATTTGGTTTGATAGAAAATGGGCCTCTTGCAGAGAGGGGGCAGTACATCTACAGTTCACAACTTTCCTTTTTTTAATTAAAAAACAACATAAAATGTGCTACTGATTCATGTTACATCAAATTTTGAAGATTAACTACCTAAGGGGGCTAGGCTCCCTGCTCACTACACTTGCCAACCCCCCTTTCTCTGGGGGTAGGCCGCCCTGGCTCTCCCCTTCCTATCCCTCATGGCCACCGGAGAGGGCCAGGCAGTGGCGTGACAGCCATGACTCTCTCCTCTTCACCCTCTCCCCCTTCCCTGGCTGCTCTCCACATGGGCCCTGGGGAGGGCCAAGCTGGGAATGGGTGGGGCTTAGTTCCTGTGGACACAGATGATGTGATGACATCACTGTCATCCCACAGGGAATGAATATATATATATATGTATGAATGTCTACAAACACACACTTTTTTCCCTGATAAAGTTCTCCTTGACTGAGAAGTTTTTCTGACAGTAAATATCTGCAACCTACAGCTTAAAGAAGTGACCATTTTCTTCTTGATTTTTATAGGACAGTTTCATTCTCTTTTTAGCCTGTTGTGCCTTGTATGTGGTTGATTTTCTGTTCTATAATCCCAAATTTTTACCTGCGTTTTACTCTGTTGTTCTACTGCTAAAGCATATGTACTGGAAGCCAGCAGTTATAACAAGTTGTTCCCGGGGCTTATGACCAGTGTTCCCTCTAAGATTTTCCAGCTGTGAGCGGATTGAGTTTTGTCTTGTGTATCACTAATGAGGTCATGTGCACTTGTTCGGATGTGTGCCCATGTGGCATCCATCTGTTACTAACAAATATTTTTTAATGTTATGGAAGAAAGAATACTAAAACAAGGGATAATTAACAAGGTGCATGAATTTAAATGTTTAATATAAAATACAAAAAATGAATACTTCAAAATTCAGCCATGATTTGGTACCCTGGGTACAGCTGGACAGCCACCACGCAGCCCTGGCTGCAGCTCTAATAAGTATATATTTTGTCCATCGGTTTGTCACCTTCCACATATCTGTAGAATAGCTCAAGCCCACTCTGTGTATATTAGAGTGAGACTGAATTTAATTGGATAGGATAGATTGTTGAACTCTGTAAAATTTTGTAACAGTTTGATCTATTTTTCAAATTCATAATTGGTCAAATATGCTTCTTAAGCCACCAACTTTCTACTCAGTTCTGTTTCATCCTGTGATGTAGTGCTGGGTTATTCCTTGAGGATTTTTAGTTTAGTTTTGGTTTTTCTTTGGTTACATTACACTGTGTTTTCCATCTGTGTTTCCTGTATGCCCATGACTTCCATTTCTTGAAAATCATCTGTAAGGACTGGCAGCTCTTGCAGATTTCAATGGCTCCAATCCAAACAAGTGTCAATGAGTTTTCTGTTATGAGTTAGGCAGCTTTACTGTACACCTTTTGTTATGAGCCTCGTGTCTGTGTGGGGACAGATAGTGTTCTGCAGTAGCTTCACGTCAATGATTCCCTCTGAACCTCCGTTCCAGCTTCGGTACACGGGGCAGCAGCCCACCATGCTGCCCCATCCCGGGAGCAGCCAGGCAGCCACCACATGGCCCTGACCCCAGTTTCAGCACTGGGGAAGGGTGAGAGCTGGGGCCAGGGCTGCGTGGCGGCCCCCAGAACTGGAGCCCAGACTGCAGTGTGGCTGCTCCTGGGGCTGGAGCATAAAAATGTGTGTACCATCAAGAGCAAATCCTTAACCTGGTAATACTTAAGCGCTACTGCTTAAAATACTTGCTGTTCTCTGATACAAATCTTGTGGCAAGAAAATATTTTAAAAGTTATTAGGCTGGAAAAACCAGAGTTGTACTATTTCTGTGAAAAGAGTAGTACAATGCTGATAGACCTAAGACACTGGTGTTCCATCCTGATTTAAATTTTCAATCATCCACTATTCAAAAATTTGGGGGTTTTTTTGAGGGGGGTGCTGCAGAGCAGTGGTTGTTTGGCCCATTATAATGTTAGTGGCCAGCCAAAAATCTGATTACAAATGTGGATTGAGATTTCATCTGCCCCGTTTCCCCAAACTCCATCGGGGATTAGGTATTGCACTGTTGAATTAAAGTGATCAAGTTGATTAAAATCTTTTGGTGATTAAATGTTCAAAACATCAAACACTTATCATGGTTTAGAAGTGACATGAAATGCAGTAAAACTCCATGACCAGGGAGTGACATCTCCAGAAGGGCAAGACAAAACAAGGGACAGCTACCTCGGGGATTTCTCATTGTAAAGTTTGTTTGCGCTCAAAGTTTACCATAACTTTTCAGTGATTGGGGGTGGAGGGAGAGGGGTAGATGGGCAGGAGAGGAAGAGATGGGTGTGCTGCTGTGCTCAGAGTGGATAGGAAGCTACACCACAGTCCAGCTCCAGGTCTGGTAGCTACCAACCCCTCAGCCTGCCCCAGAAGCACCAGGGCTGGACCTGGGGCCAGGGCTGTGTGGGGTGGCTGCCTGATTGTTCCCTGGGTGGGCTGTCTGATGGCTGTCGAGGCTGCAGCTGGGGCCCAACTCCAGCTTCAGCAGCTGCCATGCAGCCTGCTTTGGCTGCAGCTTGCCTCCCTCCCCCTCCCGGGGAGGGCTGAAGGTGGGGCCATTGTGGCTGCCCAGCTGTCCCCGGCATGGAGCCATGTAGCAGGCAGCTGCCCCGTGTGCCAGGACGGGTGCCAGGGTGGTGGCTCCAGCCTGGGCACACAGACAGCTGCCCGCCATGCAGCCCTGCCCTGCAACTCTCCCACCAAGCCCACCAGCTGACCTTCTAGGAAGGTGAGTGCTGCTGCACAGCTCTGCTGAGGAGGTGGGTGGGATTAAAATTCTTTGTGTGCCTGTGCAGGTGTGTGCCCCAGAGGAAACTTAGCTTATGGTCCAAATGTTCAAACCTGCAGGTTCAGTTGGGCTCTGAATTAGGAGTTGCTTCATTTTTCAAAGATGCTGAGCAATCCTAGCTCCTGTCTTGTAGTCACTGGGAGCTGCAAGTCCTCAATACCTCTAAAAACCAGGCCACAGACACTTAGGCCAGGTCTACACTAGACCCAGCATTTTGGCTTAAGGTACACAACTCTAGCTACGTAGAATCCTTAGCTAGAGTCAGCTTACTTTAAGCCAAACTTGGTGGTTTCCTCAAAGTGGGAGGCCAATGGGAGCAAATACTTCCACTGGCATCTTATTCCTCACAACAGCAGGAATATTTGGATGTCAGCAAGGGCGCCCTCTGAGTTTGATTTAGCAAGTCTTAACTAGACTCATTAAATCAAAGTTTGGAAGATTAATCGTGGCAGCAGGGATCTTCCTTTTAGTGCAGACAAAGCCTTAGATGTCTAACTATGAGTTTAGGAGCCAAACTTTGGTTAGCTGGATTTGAAAATATTGGCTTACAGCTAATGTTCCCTCTAACATTTTCCATCCATGGGTGGAATAATTCATGAAAATATGCACCCCCAGTTGATCTGCAGTGGTCAATTTTTTGGAGTTTGATTTAGCGGGTCTAGTAAAGACCCACTACATCAATTGCTGACGGTGGTTCATCAATGCGGAACTCCTCCTCATGAGGAGTAAGCAAAGTCAACTGGGGTGTTTCTCCTGTTGACCTCCTGCTGTGAGGGCAGTGTCAAAGCTCAACTTAAGGTATGTCGACTCCAGCTATGTGTTTTTAATGTAGCTGGAACTGCGTATCTTAAGCTGACCTTCGGCTGAAGTGTGGATGGGGCCTAAGATTCTATCGACGAGAAGGTGAAAACAGCTGTTCCTGCAGTGGATGTTTACACATTTACTTTAGTCAGGCAGGAGATGCTTCAGGTCTCCAGACATAAGCTGCAGGAAAAAAACCCACCCCTGTCTAAAAGTTTCAATCTGTGATATATTGTGAGTGAGACTGGCCAGAAAACCATAGACCTATGTTCATTTATAAACCTGGGTCAATCCTAGTACAGTGGAAAATGCTGCTGTTGTGCCAGAAGGCCACTTTTTTAAAAACAAAATTATTAAATTTGATAAAATCAAATAAAGGAAAGGCTATGACTTAATGGCTGCTGTGCACTTACACAAGACAAATGCCTGACCTTTACATACTTCAGTTGGAATACATGTTTGGGACCCAGGAAGCCTGCTGTTGAAGTGGGAGAGGCTGACTTACGTTGGGTCTGTTCCAAATGCAATCGTGCTGTCTGCTCCTGAGTGTAGGCAACCAGATCAGCCCATTTTGGGGAGGGAGAGATGATAGCCCCCAGACTTTGTGTGGGAATGTTAGCTCATGCTGCTCTGATGCTCACAACTGCTGCAGTATAATGGGGAGCGAGGTAATCTGCCAAATAGCTGGGTCATAAACTATTTACAACCTCTTAGGTCAAAACTATTACCTTCAGCTTCATCTGGAAAACTTGGTAACAACGATAAATGCTGACAGCTGTGTGCAGACTGTCACACTTAGTAGAGGACCCTAGTCTTCTGTGCTAGCTGCAACTTGTGGCTGGCTTGTGAGAATAGCTCCATGTATTTTACATTGGCGTAGCCCATCCTGAAGGTGACACAAAGCTATGGATATCTGTGGTGAGGTCTGCACCTGAAAGAAAAGAACCTGACCTTACACAGTGCAGAGATTACAAGAATACATAGCAACTGGTGCCACTTGAAGGTATGCAGAAGATATAAAGATTCTGGAGATCCACAAATGGAGAGTAGAAGGAAAGACATGAGGAAAGGAGGTAAAATTGGACCAGACTGCTGGCAGAATCAGCCTGTTTCTAGGCCTGGGATGGTCAGTCAAACACAGGGATTCTTCAGTGATATATAAATAGCATAGGAAGTCCTATAGCCCACTGCCTCCCTTTCTCTGGTGTAGGGGTGTAGTCAGAGCAAAACAGAGCATGGCTAAAACATCTCTTGCTGAACCTTAGCTCCCACTTTGACCACTTCGGGCCATTGGTAACCAGTGTAATTTAGCTTAGCCTGCAGACAGCTGTACTTTGCACTCCGGAGGCCTATTATTTTACACTCCTCCATCTGCTGTATGTTTGCAATTCTCTGTAGATGAGGACATGAGGAGTGTGAGGGAGTGTGTGTGTGTTTGCAGGCAGGGGTAGGAGGAAAGCAGGTCTCTTATCTGCATTCTGAAATGTGACTGGCCAACAGTGTTGTCATTTATTGATCACCTTAATAAGTTTCTCTTCATTACAGATGTTCCAACAGTCAGAGGCAATGTGGACTTCAAAAGACTCATCATGGCATATCTATTTAGACTATAAAATGAGTCAAAATCCTTTCTTGCCAAAAAAAACATTTTGTAATCTCTCACTGCAGATAAAGGAATGTTGCATGAAGTAGACTAAGATGAAAAAGTGGATGCCAGGACAATAAATTACAGTGTAATTGACTGGAGGACTCCTTCTGTTAGATGTACATACCAGGGTAAAGAGGATGATACCTAACTTCATACGAATTAGTGCTGCCATATCAAAATAACTTTTTGCAGCAACTGAAGTGATTTAGGAAAATTAAAGCAGCTATTCCGACATGCCTTACTATTCTTCATCCAGAGTAATCTAACAGTATGGCAAGATGAAATACAGTAGCAGTGTACTACAGAATCATAAGTGTTATTGTTGATGGCACAATACATGCCAAACATTTAGAACTTCACAAAGGAAACTTTAAGCAAGTGAGGGACTGTAATTCTTGATTTTTTTTTTTTAACTTGGACAAATTCCTGTTGGGGGCAAATGTTCACTAATATACAAGACAGAAGTGCTTACTTCTGGGAGGTGCAATAAGCACTTCAGATAAAACCTTAATCTGACTGAGGGAAGACTCCCTTGCCAGTGGATCTTTTAATTGCGCAAGGACTCCAAAGTTGGCCCACATTTATAGCTATAGCTTCCTTTGGAATACTAACATTGGCCCCCTCCTTCCTGTTGCAGCACTGAGCTCTCCCTATATACTTTGCTAAGAGTAACACTGATTATATTTGTAATCAATAGGCACTAAACCCAATGACATGAGCATCCTCTTAGCAGGAAAACAGTAGGTCATGTTTCCATGGCTCGAGTTCCGTGTAATCTAGGAGTTATAAAATAAACTGGCCTCCACATTTTATTTGCTTTGATACCAAGGCCCTGTGTAGCTCTACTAACTCCACCAAACTGGTTTAAAGAAATGTGGGAGGAGTCAAAGCAGCACTAAAGTGGACACACAAAATAAGGCGATAATGCTGCATTTTGGCTTTAATTAGTCCAGAAAAGTAAATTACAGTTGTTCAGAGCAGTGTATATTTGCTATTGGTTAAAGAGAAACATGTCAGTGAAGTCTAAGCATTCATGGGCCATCTTCAGATAGTACATGTGGACTTCATCTCAGAGCTCAGGTACTGGGAAAAATGCTGTATATGTTTCTGTCCTGGGTATAGCCCTTGCTCACTTAGTCGGCCATTTGGCAATGCAGGGCTCCACATCTGCCCAAGTACAAAAGCCACATGTCCTTTAAAGCTCTTCAGAGGGCATTTCTAGCTATGTGCACTGCTGGCTTGTGCATTCTTTTTTCATGCCTTGGTGGCATGGCACAGCTCCATTTAGTAGTAATATTCTTCCCTATTCTATGGGGAATATTATAGCCCACTGTTCTGACTACAGGAATAGGAGCAATATAGTACACTGTGGAAGCAGCACAAAATATAGTGCCAAACACACCACAAATAGTTTCAGGTTATTGCAAAGTATAATTGGGTTGGTCTAAAGCATAGAATCTAAGACACCAATAGACCAAGGGACATTCCCCTGAGGGAGGCGCTCTGCCCACGTGCCTATGCACTTCACTGCCACAAACTGAGAGTTTATAGCCTCTATGGGTGGCACCCTGAAGGACGCTTATTCACTGATGCATCAAAAACCCATCCACCTTAATTTGGGGCAGTTCTGGTTGTGCACACTATGCATCTCATTACGCATGTAAAAAGCAATACAGGTTGAACCTCTCTAGTCCAGCACCCTCGGGACCTGACCGGTTCCAAACGAGAGAATTTGCCTGCCCACAGGAGGTCAATATTGTCTAGCAGCATTGCCAACACTTCCACTGCTTACTGGGCTCTTAGAAGGCATTTAGGGTAAATTAGAACTAAACAGCACGGAACACTGAGAACTAAGAGTGGAAGCTGTAAACAAACTTTACGGGACCGCAGGAAAAACGTGTACATCTGTGTGAGGGAGCCAACTCACCCCTGCAGCGTCACCAGTCAGCTGTCCTGGGAGTTAGCTCTTTCACGCCTTTGCTGGGTGCCTTCCTCCAGGTGGTGTCTCCCCTCTTTCTCCCGGTCACTGCGTCCTTTTCAGGACACTGCCCTCCGGCAGTGCCCACACCAGTCTCTGGGCCCCCTTCCGGGGGTAGTTGTTACTCCATGGGCCGTGTTTCAGGCCCGGCAGCTGGGGAGCTTACTCGGCCGGAGCCCTCCGAGCCCCGCCTTGCTTCCCCAGTGCTGCTTTCACTCCAGGGAGCCTCCTGCTCCCCTAGCAGCTAGGCCCTCCCTGCTCTCTTCCCAGAGCAGCAGCCCATCCTCTACCTCCTTCCCTCTAGGAGTCCTTCCTTTTATAGGCCCCAGCTGGGCCCTAATTAATGAGGCCTGCCTCAGCTGGGGCATTACTCCCAACCCTTGCTCCCGGCTAGGGTTTGCCTTTAAAGGGCTAGTGCAGGGCAAGCGCCCTGTCACAATCTGGCTAACTAAAATCATTCTGGATGACGGCTGTTTCTGGACCAGAGTTCTGGATTAGAGAGGTTCAACCTGTACTTGTCTTTCCCCATAACCCAAGCTTGACCCTGGATATACAATGCCTTCATTTTTAACTTGTACCTTGTAAACTTTATTAGAAACATTCACTTTTATAAAATCTTTTCAATCTGTAGAGTACACTTCTCTGAATGGTCTGGGGGCCATCCAAGAATTTCAGATCAAGCATTTGGATAAATGAAAGTGATTAACTAACAGAGGGCTATCTGGAAGACACATTGTGATTTCAGACAACTAGGATTTTTGGATGCAGGAGGGAATCTAGATAAGTGAAATTGCACAATAAGTTTGAATCTGCAGTGTATCTGAAATATCAGGTTCAGCAATGAATCAGCTTTTTTGGAAAGAAAAACAGACACACTTTTTACTGAAGACCTTTCACACAGATGTTAGCACCATGGGGAAAATAAATTCTAAAACACAAGAACTCTTGTCACATACAATGATGCTTGTCCATGAAGCTTAAGAAGTTTTGGAGTTAACTGCATACACTTTTTAGATGTATGTACATTTACATTGCTTATCATATTCCTCCAAGATACACAAATTAATAGTCTGGGATAGCTCTCTGATTTCTGAAAGCATTAAAAATAGAGCAAAAGGGGTTGGTTTGTTTTTTGGGACAAAAACTGTTATTCAAGATTAGAATGGCAAAACCTCATTTAAAAAAATAGTAAAATAATTTATTAAATCTGCTAATGCTAATTTGCTTTCATTATTAATGCTGTTTGATTAATTGAGTAACTAAAATAGACTAGTTCATTTCTCATTTTTTATTTTCTGTGGTATCTAGCCTGTATAGTTATCATACACTACGATAGCGTTGTTTGGGTTACAGCTGCACAGAGACCATTTTGATTTAAAATTGCTTTTATTTTACAGCCTCATAAAAGCTCTTTTAGTACTAGGATGTGAAAATCCATGTTATAAAGAGAATTAAGATTCTATGTCTAATGCTAGTTGACCATGTTCATTTAAGTAGCATGATGGTGCTATTTTATGTTCAGTTTTGTAAAGGTCTGAATTTCATTTGTTTGAGTTCTCTATTGTATTCTGGTTTTATGCCATACCCATCACCATGGCATCTGGGATGAGCTGATCACTTGAGTAATTTCCAAACCAACTCTTCAAAACCAAATTAAAACCAAATATTGGTTATGACAGGGCTACTCAAAATGTGGCCTGCAGGCCACATGCGGCCTATGGCCCATTTGTGGCACACAGTGTGGTTTGGGTTTACGCAGGGCTCAATGCATGGCCCGCGGGTAGGAGCCAAAACAAAAAAGTAGTCAATATAATGGTCTTCTGTTGCTACGTGGTTTAGTAGTTAAGTTCCTGGACTGTCATTGCTCATTAAAAGTGCTGTCATATGGATGGAAATCGGGTAAATATTGCATTTTATTAATATCAGCAGAACTGACTGAAGTGGGGCCTGTGTCTTGTGTAGTCTTGCTTAATCTTTTTATTCATGCCCGTCAGTGTGAAAGAAGCTATTTGCATATATATTTGCATATATATGCAACCACACTTAAGTTGAGGCCCTCGGCACGTGCTGTGAGTATCATTGTGGCCCCCAGAACTTCCAAAGTTGAGTAGTCCTGGGTTATGAGAATTACCAGAGGCCAAATCATAGAATCATAAGACACTCAGAATACTAGAACTGGAAGGGACCTCAAGAGGTCATCGAGTCCAGTCCCCTGCCCTTATGGCAGGACCCAGTACTGTCTAGACCATCCCTGATAGACATTTATCTAACCTGCTCTTAAATATCTCCAGAGACAGAGATTCCACAACTTCCCTAGGCAACTTATTCCAGTGTTTAACCACCCTGACAGGAAGTTTTTCCTAATGTCCAACCTAAACCTCCCTTGCTGCAGTTTGAGCCCATTGCTTCTTGTCCTATCCTCAGAGGCCAAGGAGAACAATTTTTCTCCCTCCTCCTTGTGACACCCTTTTAGATACCTGAAAACCGCTATCATGTCCCCTCTCAGTCTTCTCTTTTCCAAACTAAACAAGCCCAATTCTTTCAGTCGTCCTTCATAGGTCATGTTCTCTAGACCTTTAATTATTCTTGTTGCTCTTCTCTGGGCCTTCTCCAGTTTCTCCACATCTTTCTTGAAGTGTGGAGCCCAGAACTGGACACAATACTCCAACTGAGGCCTAATCAGTGCAGAGTAGAGTGGAAGAATGACTTCTCATGTCTTGCTCACAACACACCTCTTAATGCATCCTAGAATCATGTTTGCTTCTTTTGCAACAGCATCACACTGTTGACTCATATTTAGCTTGTGGTCCACTATAACCCCTAGATCCTTTTCTGCTGTACTCCTTTCTAGACAGTCGCTTCCCATTCTGTATGTGTGAAACTGATTGTTCCTTCCTAAGTGGAGTACTTTGCATTTGTCCTTATTAAACTTCATGCTGTTTACCTGAGACCGTTTGTCCAGACCATTTTGAATTATGACCCTATCCTCCAAAGCAGTTGCAAACCCTCCCAGCTTGGTGGTATCTGCAAACTTAAGTGCACTCTCTATGCCAATATCTAAATCGTTGATGAAGATATTGAACAGAGCCGGTCCCAAAACAGACCCCTGTGGGACCCCACTTGTTATATCTTTCCAGCAGGATTGTGAACTGTTAATAACTACTCTGAGTACGGTTATCCAGCCAGTTATGCACCCACCTTAGAGTAGCCCCATCTAAGTTGTAGTTGCCTAGTTTATTGATAAGAATATCATGCGAGACTGTATCAAATGCCTTACTAAGGTCTAGGTATGCCACGTCCCCCGCTTCTCCCTTATCCACAAGACTTGTTATCCTATCAAAGAAAGCTATCAGATTGGTTTGACATGATTTGTTCTTTACTAATCCATGCTGGCTGTTCCCTATCACCTTATTATCTTGCAGGTGTTTGCAGATGAATTCCTTAATTACTTGTTCCATTATCTTTCCTGGCACAGATGTTAAACTGGTCTATAGTTTCCTGGATTGTTCTTATTTCCCTTTTTATAGACTGGCACTATATTTGCCCTTTTCCAGCCTTCTGGAATCTCTCCTGTCTTCCATGATTTTCCAAAGATAATAGCTAAAGGCTCAGATACCTCATCTTGGTGTGGGATCCTGAGGTGGGGAATAGGGAAATTGTGGGAATGATGTTTAAAGCCTCTTTTGCACTCCTCTGAAGCAAGGTTGCACCCACACTGTCTCCTGACCCTATATGCTATTTATGCTGAATGGGTACTAGTGGAAGGGGTACAGAGTCACATATGTTGACTGCACCAGCCAGAGATTATCCTAGGTGAGAGGAATTCCTAACTGCCAAATAGTTTTACTATTACAGCAGGTTACTACTTCCTTTGCATTGTGGAAACAGCACAAAGGGATAGAGTGGGGACCAAGAATCTGCTCCCCAAACTGGTAAAACTCTCACTGTCTTCAATGGATTGATCCCCTAACTGCCCCAATTACCATGAAGTAGAAGCACACATACCTACATTGTAAATCAGGGTGGGGAACCTAAGGCCCAGGGGCAGAATGCGGGTCTTGGCTTGCCTGGAGCCAGCCCCTGAGGCTCGGGCCTCCCCCACACATTGGGGAGCCCACTCTGGCATGCCAGCCTTCCACTGTCCTCCGCAGGAGTGGAGCACACAAAATCTACTAGGCTGGGCCCCCTAGGCTCTGGTGTTCAAGGGGCCTTCTTAGTCAGGGCCGCCTCTGTGAGGGTTTGTTTGGTTTTGTGTGTGTGTGTGTGTGTGTGTGTGTGTGTGTGTGTGTTTTGCTTCTCATTTGTGAGCAGCTTCTGACTGATTTTTAACGTGTGTCAGTGGCCCCTTACCCAAAAAGGTTCCCCACCCCTTTTGTAAATTAATGCTGGTTAAATTGTGGACATGTCAGAATTATGGGGGAGGGGGAGCTGTGTGTGGGGTGGTGGTGAAGGATGGCTTCTGCCCACATATTTGGTTATAAAATTGTCTCTTGAAGGTGTACCTTCTCCCGCATCCTGAAAAGCTGGCACTCACTAGTTGCTGAATAATTGTTGGCCATAAAAAGCTGTGTTTGCTCACTGCTATCAATCACTGTTTTTTAAATTTAATTACTATATAAAACAAGCAAAGGAAGTGAAATAAAACAAAAGATTAATTGGGTAGAAAAGGACAGAGAAAAGGCCTCTCTTTAATTTTTTGAAAATATGTAGGAAGAATTACAAAAACCACATTCAGTGCAAAATACTTGGCATTTGTCCACGCTGCTGGTGGTCTCCTTACAGATAAAATGACATCCAGGGTCTAAAAGCCTAGCAAAGCCCCACCGGTAGGAGTGAGGAAATTAACCAATGAGGAAAAGAAATGTTTTTTGGAAAAAACATTATAAACTGTCTAGAGAGGAGGTACAAGCTGTAAGGGCAGCTTAGAGGCCATGGAAATAAACTTAAATGCCCAGAGGACTTCTGGTTCTTGAAAGTTTGAGAGGCTAGAAAGATCTTTGTCCAGATAAATATAATGAATGAGAGTTTTAAAAAACAGTATTGAGGATTGTGAAAAAGTTTATGAATAGCTTAGGTCAGCAGCAGGACAAAGGCTGTTCTTATTATTTGGGTGATGACGGTAATGTGTAAAAGTCTCCTTGGCCTCAACACTTTTCAGACACTTAGTAAAAGACAGTCTTTATCCCAAAGGGCCTGGAATCCAATGCCCATCCCTGCAAATATTCCCATGCATAACTTAACTCATGTGAGCAGGTCCATTTGAGCTAATGGGTCAATTTAGGGTCAGGCCTAAATTCAGACAAGATGCAATCTGGGGAGAATGAAGGAAAGAGTTGAAGGGAGACACTGATAATGTATTAACTTAAAATTTCTGTAGTGCATATGATGAACTGAACCCTCCAGCACTATTGTGAGGTTGGTGAGTCATCCCCAATTTCATATAAAGTTACCAACTTTCTAATCACACAAATGGAACAGCCTTGCCCTGTCCCTCCCCCCATTCTTATTCTGAAGCCCCACATCCATTAATTCTGTTCCCTCACTCCCCTGTTGCTCGCTGGCCCCTTCATCACTCACTCATTTCACTAGGATGGGTCAGGGGGGTGAGTTGCAGGAGGGGATGAGGGTGCTCACTGGGGGTATAGACTCTGTAGTGGAGCCAAAAATGCAGGTGGGGGAGGCTCTGGGGTTGGGGGATGGACCCAAGTGGTTTGGTGAATGGGAGGGGACTCTTGGCTGAGGAAGGGGGTTGGGGCTGTGGGGTGGTGTGGAGTCTGTGAGGGAATTTAGATGTGGGAGAGGGCTCAGGGCTGGAGTGGCAGATGCAGACTCTGGGAGGGGGTGTGGCTGTGGAAGGGAGTTTGGGAGTGGGAGGAAGCTCGGGGGGGAGGGCAGGGCGCTTACCTCAGCAGGCTCCCCCAGAAGTGGTGACATGACTCTCGATTTCTAGGCAAAGGCCTGGCCAGGCAGCTTTGCATGGTGCATATTGCCTCCACCCTCATATGCTACCCCTGCAGGTCCCATTGGCTGCAGTTCTTGGCCAATGGGTGCTGTGAAGCCGGTGCATGGCTTGGGGGCAGTGCATGGAGCCCCCTTGCTGTCCCTTCATGTAGGAGTCAGAGGGACATGTCACTGTTTCTGGGAGCCACGCGGAGTCAGGTAGGCAGTCTTCCAGCCCTGCCAACCGGACTGTCGATGGCCAGGTCAGTGATGCTAACCGGAGCCACTAGAGTCCACTTTTGACTAGATGTTCCAGTTGAAAACTGGACACCTGGCAGCCCTAATTCAATAGAATGCTGAAATGTCATTGAAATAGGTTGGAGCCCCCTGACAAACAGACCCTAAGTGTCTCATGCAGGATATTGAAATGTTCAGGCACTTCTAAAAATTTGGACCGAAAGTGACTCGTTCAAGTTTGCCAGATCTAGGGACAGAACCTTTCCTCTCTTCACACCCCGTTGTTTCCTTTCACCAAAAGCCCATATTTTCCACATGTCTGTGGCCATGTTAAATGATACTTGATTGATAGGTAAACTACTCTCTACTCTGCATTGACTCTGTCTTACAGTTCTCTTTAGCTTAACCAGTGTGCTCATTTTGGTTAACTTCCTTTTGGTTTCAAATATCATCTTTGCCATTTTCCCTATTATAACTTACTTACAAAGCTCAGACCTGTGATGCTGCTAAAAATCACTGCAGACAGGCTATTTAGAGTCCTGATGCTGTGTTGGAAAATTCTATTTTATAGTGGAAACTGAAAATATGTGTCGGAATCACTCCTGCTTACTAAAGTGTACATTTGAAAAATGGAGTTACCATCATATTTCCTGTAATAAACAGCCACTAATACAATAACTATACAGTGCTACTACATATATTGCTGTAACATGTGGATATTTCATTTGGCAGTGGAGCTCAATGAATAACTCAAAACAAATCGGGGGCGGCAGGTTGGTATAATTTTTGGTGGTGCCCAGAATTGGTCCAAGTCCCAACCTCCCCACAGCTGCCTAAGTTTCTGGGAGGCAGTTTAGGTGTGGGCATAGGTGACATGCGGAGCAGCACAAGGGGTCATGTGTCCCAAAACACCAAGGGCAGGAGAGGCAAGGAGCAAGCCAGCAGCTGGTGGGGCCAGAGCCTCCGGAGGGGCTAGTGGCAGGGTCTGGCATCTGCAGCAGGCGTATGACCCCCTGCACTCCAGCTGCGTCACTCGGGGAGGGATGGGACTAGCTCTGCACTCGCCAGTAGGAAGTGAGTGACGTGGCTGGAGGAGCAGAGTGAGCTGGGGCCGCATTGCTCTCCTTCCCCACCCTATGGGCCAGACTATAGCTCCTAGCACCATACGCCTCGCCCTGCTAGTCCCCCAGGCCACATTGCTTTGGGAAGGGGAAGAGGCAGGACAAGGGTGGAGCAGGAGTGGGAGGGGCAGGGAGAGGTAGGGCCTGGAGGGGGTTCACGTGGCTAGTGGACAGTACCTACCCTGAAGAGCTTTCAATGCAAATAGACAAGATAGACACAAGGTGGGGGAAGGGATAGAACACACTAGAGGTATGTCTAGACTACATGGCTCCGTTGACACAGTCATGTAGATGAGTTTACTAGACATAGCAAAATGAAGCAGCGATTTAAATAATCGCCGCTTTATTTACATCAAAATGGCCACCGCACTGTGCCGACGATCAGGTGATCGGCACAGCGGGGCAGTCTAGACACGCCGCAGTCGACAAGGGAAGCCTTTGTCAACCGCTCCGGTATGCCTCGTGAAACAATTTTATGACCAGACAGTATGTGTTGAATTACTCTGTAGTGGAGCTGCATGAAAAGGTTTGAAATAGCAATACATAATAAAGAAGATCTAGCAAGGGATTAAAGGTAAGTAAATCATAGACTAAGTATTAATAATAATACCAGATGAGTAGGAAATAAATCCTCAGTGCAAGATAAATACCTTCAAATGCATTCTTTAAGGGATTGTTACATAGGTTGCACATTGTAGAAGTATTAGGTGATTTTAAGGAGAGTTGTTTTTATATTCATGGCTGAAACTGGTTTGTAGAATCTTCAAATCTCCATTCATAGCACCTATATATTTTCAAATGTGTTAGCAAAGCGTTTATTTTATCTCTTCCAGACATAGAGGCATCAGTTCTATTATGCAAGTTCTTGAGCATGGCCATGATGAAGGCCTTATACCAGTAATGCATGAGAGAGTCTCACAAAAGATAAGATACCCTCAGCCAATCTTATTCTGATCAATAAGGAATAATGACAGATCATTAAGCCACATTTGTGGCTATAAACTACTACAATAATCTGCTCCCAATTTTTTAAACCTCTTGACAGTTTCACTGTACATGCCAAAAGTGGCCAATCTTAATTATATGAAAGAGTTCTATGTAGCCTTAAAATTTGTGTCTCACCAACAGAAGTTAGTCCAGAAAACATTTTATCTCATCTACTCTCTCCAATATCAGATGGGCATTTTCATTATATCTGGGCTTACTGTGTAATGAAACCTTGCAGGTGTGTAATATAGATTCTCAGACTAACACTGAAAATTACTTTATATCCTATATTAATTCAGCTTGATTTATTCAGACATCCTGTATCTTCAGAATATTCTACATTTCAGTCCCTATCTCATTTTGTCCTCTGTCCACTACTGTTCATCATATTCAAGCAAATGTAGATGCAAATAGTGAGCCTTTTTTTCCAAATGGCTCCATAATTAAGTGCTCATCTACTAATGCTTTCTTTCTGCTTTCTTGATGGCTCAAGAATTAGCTCCCATTTTACAAAAATGTCTGATTCAAAAGTATCTTTAAAAAGGAGTGCTTCAAGGGTGATAAGTAGCTCTAACTTCCTCAAGAGACACTTCTGTTTGAGGTTGTATTATAAAACCAAGCTTTCCCCAAAGCTGAGAGGGGTTGCCTCCGAGTGCCAGATGAGTCAAAAGGGCCCAGGGCTCCTGGCTGCCATCATTGCTACTGCAGAAATGATGGTAGAGGGGGCCCCAGGCCCTTTAAATTGTGGCTGGAGCCCCACACAACATGCTCTGAGGGCTGGAGGATGAATAGTGTGGTGTGGTGTTGTCTGGGCGGTGCTGAGGGCTGGCTGTTCCTTCCACTTGAGGTGCCATGCCCCCCGCCACCATGCCTATAGCCTAGCAATTCTGTCAGAACCCCTGGTGCTGAATATAAATATACATAAAGGCTGCGTCTAGACTGGCAAGTTTTTCCGCAAAAGCAGCTGCTTTTGCAGAAAAACTTGCCAGCTGTCTACACTGGCCGCTTGAATTTGCGCAAGAACACTGACGATCTAATGTATGATTGTCAGTGTTCTTCTTGCAAATACTATGCTGCTCCCGTTCGGAAAAAGCCTCTTGCGCAAATGTATTTGCGCAAGAGGGCCAGTGTAGACAGCTCAGGACTGTTTTGCGCAAAAAGCCCTGATGGCGAAAATGGCGATCGGGCTTTCTTGCAAAACGCTCTAGATTAGCACGACGCTTTTCATAAAAAGTGCTTTTGCGCAAAGCGTCGTGCCAATCTAGACGCTCTTTTCCGCAAATGCTTTTCCATTAAAAGCATTTGTGGAAAATCATGCCAGTCTAGACGTAGCCAAAGAGAATACCCCTTGGGAGGTTTTGCCATATTTAGTAGACATGGTGCTGGCTGGTAAATCTGCTAAACCATAAGGTACATTTTTAATTCTTGTGAATTGTATTCCTATGAATGTGAGGTTTGAACTAGGGATGTTAAGGACTAGACAACTATCTGATAAGTAAATGCTTATTGGATAGTCAGTCGACTAGTCGATTCTCCCCCCGTGCTGCTTCTATCAGATAGAGGCAGCAAAAGGGAGGGGAAAAAAGGGGGTGCTTCAAAGGGGCAGTGCTGCACAGCTGATCCCCAGCTCAGATGTGTGGCGCTGCCCCTTTGAAACACTACCTCAGCATTTCAAAGCAGCAGCACCACACAGCTGATCCTGGGCTCTAGCGCAGCATTTCTGCAGAACCCAAGATCAGCTGGGGGAGTCCGCAGCTGACCCTGGGTTCTGGGGAAATGCTGTGTGGAACTGTGGACAACTGGGGAGTCCCCTGTTGACCTTGGCTCCACGTGGCATTTCAAAGCAGCAGCACAGCATGGAGCCCGGGGTCAGCGGGGGACTCCCCTGCTGACCTCAGCTCCATGCTGTGCTGCATCTTTGAAATGCACAAGAGCCTCTGCAGGGGACTTTTTGTACATTTCAAAGCTGGCACACTGCCTGCATGCAACCTGGAGTCAGCAGGACTTCCCGCTGGCCGTGGATTGCGCACAGAATTCCGCATTCCTCCTTTGAAATGCACAAGTGCCTATTGAGTAGTCGATGGAAATTCCATCTACTATTCGACTAGTAAATTAACCGTTACTTAACATCCTTAGTTTGAAAAGTTCATCCACTATTCAAGGTCAGCTGAGACTCAAATGAATATCTCTAATTCTTTTTGAACCCAGTATAGTTTTGGCTTTCACAGTATCCCTGGCAGAATGTTCCACAGGTTGACTGAGCATCGTCTAAAGAAGTACTTCCTTTTGTTTTAAACCTGCTGCCTATTAATTTCACTGGTGAACCGGATTCTTGCATGATGACCCTTCATTCTTATGCAAACCTTTTTGTGATCATGTTTTAATAAATCTCTTGCTAATGTCTTACAGGTTATGTAACTGTATCTGGTATGGCAACAGATCATTCTTTTAGCAATTGATGTGCCAGACTGCAGCTCCCAGCACCATACCCCTGGCCCTGCTGCTCTTCTAAGCCACATTGCTCATGGGAAGAGGCAGGGTGAGGGTGGAGCAGGAGTGGGAGGAGCGGGGAGAGGCAGGGCGAGGGTGGAGCAGGATTGGGAGGTAGTAATGGCTCTCTTCAGTAATATTTTTCAGTGTAGCTGATCTTCCATTTTGAATTTATTCAATATACCTTGAAGACTAAACTTATTTTAGACCACAATTTTGCTCCAAACACCTTTTAATTTGTGTAAATGCAATCTCTGCTCAGTAATAGAAGAGAATGCATGCATTCACTCTCTTTTCTCATCAAACAAATTATCCTCTCTTTCTATACAGAAGGCTAATATTAAAATATATTTCTTTTTATTTGAGTGTGTGCATTGTTTCTTACTGGCAGCTACCACAGTTTTGTGAAACTGTTACAGAACTTGGATGATATCCCACATGAACTGAAAAAGAGATCCCTGCTTAAATAGAAGGGATTAGGATGAGGGATTTAGGTTGGCTGTGAGGAGCCCTGTTTTAGTTTCACTTCTCAACTGCTGCCATTCGTGCTCAAAGCTGGGTCACCGTGCAAGCCTGGGACTAGTGTGTCTTGTATAGACCACATGACAAGTTATGCACCTTTTGGCCATACCATCGAGCACATCAATGGCTCTAGCTGACTGGCAGGATTTGCTTGCCAGAATATGAAATCTCTGGTATGATTTGCAGCAGTTCCAGGGTAATAACTGACCTCTTCATGATGCATAGAGCTTTTTCTACTTTGAATGACAAGAGCCCCATCTACGTCAAACACTCATTTTCCAGGAAAGTTCAAGATGGCTCAGCAAGATTATATCAACAATGAATTGTCTAACCTAAACACAATCTAACTAAAGAGCCCCAGTAGAAGTTGCTGACATTTTATGTGATTATTGCCCCCACTTTGCAGAACTGTAAACAAATAATATTGCAATAAAATATAAACAGGATGCTGCCCTTTCAGCTGCAGCATTGCTTACCAGAACGTTCACATTTAAATGCTGTAGCTGTTGAATTAGACAGCAGCAGCAATGCTAGCAATATGCTGGTTCATTCAGCACTTTGCAAGTATATTCCATCCTGGTGAAATCAATCTACTTTTACCAGGTTTGAATTTTCCCCATTCACCAGACTGAACTTTGCACAAATGTGTGCAAAACTCCTTGACATGGTAGCCTCTTCTGGAGGCTTTGTCTTCCACAAGTCAATGATTTTGTAAGGTCCCCATCAGTTTAGGTGTCATTGGAAACACAGACACAAAAAAATCTCTTGTCAAGTTTCACAACAAAAGCAGAGACTCGCTGTCCTCTTCCCCTATTAGATATAAACGAAATCCCACAACATGCCATGGGATTCAGTGGGGCCCTTCAGCACTGCCAAGGCTACGTGTTCAAAAACCACGTGGTCAAAAAGTCAGGCTCACAGAATCGTGCTGTTTTAAGAAAGAAATCAGGTTCTTTTTCTTGCTTTCTCAGCTTTTAGGGTGAGCTCGTGTCATCTGTTCAAGCTTTTCTCTGTAAGGGCGAGGGCTGGAAATACATTCCTTTTGCTGTGAAAGCTGAGATGTTCTTAACTCCAGCAGCTGGGACTGTGAGAAGTACACTAAGTATTGCACGAGACAATTTGAGAGTTGGCAACATTGTGATATTTGAAGAACAGGAACACAAGAAGGAGCCAGCTGGTTGGAGAGGGCTATTGATGAAAACAGACAGGCTCTTGGCTTCCTCTGCAGCAGGCAACCAAGTCTTCTGGGCAGGCCTGCTGATGAGAGGGAGGAGGAAATGAGGCAATTGCCCTGGAGCCCAATGTCATAAAAGGGCCTGGGACTCCTGTCTGCCACCAGTGCAGAAGCCTGGGCCCTTTAAATCACTGCTGGAGCCCTAGCCAGCATGCACCACAGCCTCTCTCATAAATCAAGTATCAGAGGGGTAGCCATGTAAGTCTGAATCTGCAACATCGACGAGAAGTCCTGTGGCACCATATAGACTAACAGATTTATTGGAGCATAAGCTTTCGTGGCATCTGATGAAGTAGGTCTTTGCCCACGAAAGCTTATGCTCCAATAAATCTGTTAGTCTCATAAATCAAGTGCCCAAGTCCCCTTTGAGAGTTGTTCCTCTTGACCCAGAAGCAGGGCAGCTGACAGCCTTTGCAGGGTCCTGGGCAAGGGGTGTGTGTGTGGGGGCGGTGGGGGGAGGAGACCAGTTCCCCAGGTAAGGGTGGGGGCTGGGGCTAGCCTCTACCAGCCAGCCCTTCTCCTTCTCATCGGCACTGTAAAAGATCAGTTGTTTTTCTCCTTTTGATGTACCTACATTCCACCCAGTGAAGGCACAAGGCAGATTTTCCAATGTCTGAGGCAAGGGACTTGTGAGCAGCCCGATGAAACCTTTTAAGGTCACTAAGTGAGTGTGAGCAGAACCTTTTATCATTCTCTTCTTTTTTCACTAGAAGTATTGCCAGATCTCATGGGTTTGATGTCTCAAGATATTTGATGTTTTACTTAAAAACCCAGTTCCCGGAGTCTTGTAAATATATGATTTCCTCAGCTTTCTTTTTCTTAAAAAGAAAAAAAGCATTTTTAGTCCACATCCCTGGAAAATGTAAACTTCAAAGGTCAAAACACAACAGGCAAAAAGAGAACCTAACATTATTTGGAACATTTTGTGATTTTTAAGTCAATTTCATTTTTGGGGATCTCACTCAGGGTTTTTGAATTCTTGGGGTTTTGGCACATAATTTTGTTTTTGATATTGATGTTTAATAATAATTCTTGTTAGCATAGACATTTAAAATACAGAAGAATGCACGCATACTAGGCTGTTGGACATCTTACAATTATTTTAAAGTGCAAAATAGTTTTTTTTATTTTAGTAGTTTTCTGGAATTGAAATTTGATCAAATTGTTTTTAAAATAGCAAAAGGGTAGTACAGCATGGTGCAATGTATGATGGAGAGAGAATAGTGTAGTATGTATAATAGAACTTGGAGGAAAATGGGTTTTTTTTCTGACAATTGTGATGTTTTGGTGAAAATTGAAAATAATATTTCTGTTCCAAATATTGAAAATAAAATTTCTGCTCCAATGGTGCCTCATGGGAGTGATAGTTTGGGTGTCTTATGTTCCTATTCTACTCTATAGGCCAGCCTCCCTGGTTGGACTACACCTCCCATAATGCACCACAGTCTTTCCTCTTGATGAGAGGGAATTAGAGGATTCCTCTGGCTGCAGTGCATCATGGGAGATGAAGTCTGACTGGGGAGCCTGGCCTGTGAGGTTAGGGGAGACATGAAGTACCTTGAAATCATATTCAAATGCAATTATTTCAGTTTTCAGGTGAATAGTCTTTCCAATGAAAAATAAAAACTTTCCGCAGTAAGCAGGCATTTTTTCAAGAAAAGTGTCGTTGAATCAAAAACCCAGTTTTCTGTTGAAAACAGTTTTAATAGAAATTTTTCTGCCAGCCGTAGTGCAGCCCCAGTTAAGCACAGACCTAAACAACAGTATAAATTACACATTGGATGCCATTTGGTGAGTAAGTTTCTCTTATTTGGTATTCAGTGGATGTGTAAAGTAGTTTAATATACCAAAGATGTCCAATGATGGTTGTGCTGGAAAAGCAAATAAAGGTGTAAGCTGAGGGGAAAGTAAGCGGGTGCGCCCAGGTGCGCAGCTCTGGCAAGAACTGGCTGAGCTCCAGCAAAAGCCAGCAAGGAGCCATTTAAAGAGCTGGCAGGGACCCGTGCTGCAAAAGGACAGTACCTGTAAGAAATTTAAGTTTCTTTCACTTCTGGGTGTAAAATAAAGTATTTCACCAGTTACTCATCTGTGTTCCTCATCAACTTAATCGGTATTTCTCATTGCTGGATTTGACCCAGTTTTCCTTAGAACTGCTTCTGCTTAGACTGGTTCTGAATTTTTGGCCCATTGTCTTCCACTTGATTAGATGGTTTCAACAGCAAATCATTACCAATTAATTTATTTTATTATTTGGCTTTGACTGTAACTAACATCCTGTGCCCAGAACTCGTAAAACAACATGCACCCTATTGCTGAATTACTGAGTGTCTATTTAGCAAGTCTACAAATATGCTATCTATATACCTAGATTTTCTTTGTCTTTGAACTTTATTTGATAAATTTTAAAGATGGCAACATAATACACATGGCATTTTGGTAACTATGAGAGAGAATGCATGGTACAATGCACAGGCTGAACCTCTCTAGTCCAGCACACTCTGTTCCAGCAACATCTGTGGTCTAACAATTTTAGGTAGCCAGATGTCCACTTCTCAGGGGTGTGACCGAGTTTCCAGCAGTCCCATAAAGTTTATTTTCCAGTCCTAGTTCTCTGTGCTGTTATATAGCTCTAATTTACCCCCTAAACAGTAATTTACCCTCTATGAACCCAGTAAGCAGTGGAAGTGTTGGTAATGCTGCTAAACAATATTGACCTCCTGTTGTCCAGAAAATTCTCTGGTTTGGCACTGGTCAGGTCCTGAGGATACTGGACTAGAGAGGTTCAACCTGTACGTTCATTAACAGGTACTGACTAATTTCCTGGCTGCAGGGTCCACCTATGTAAACTTTGCTGTTGGGGGAAGTTTCCTTAATAGAAATAACTCCTCTATCACAGCTATCCTATTGTGCTATCTCCTTGGATTGGGTTGATCTTGAATTTAATAAATTGGTCTTGGTGTGTAATTAAGGGAAGGGCAGGGTTGGCTTTATACCTCAATGGCTGCAGGGAAAGCTGGTGTAGGGGGGTATTTTCTGTCTCACCTTTCAAAGAGAGAGCTTTGAAGACTAATTCATCAGCACAGTTACTGCTGATGGATTTTCATAGCCTTTTCCGAGCTAGAACAACCGAAAAGCGCACTCCGAGAAATGCAGAAGCTACCACCGAGTTTGGTCTTTAGCAGACATGGCAGCCACCTGCCTTCACTTTGATAAACATTTTGGGTGAAATCTGAGCCCCGTTAAAGTCAATGAGCATTTTATCAGTGACTTCAACAGGGCCAGGATTTCACTCTTTACGTGACAGGTACACACTTGAGAAAACAGGCAAGATTCAATGCAGCACCTGCAAGGGATGTTGCGCAGAACTCACTGACCAGAGAGAAGAGGCTGTGGTAGTTTTAAGACACGTTTTCACCTGCTGTGGGCTTCTCTGCAGCTCCTGGCATAACTTAGACAGCCCAGTGTTCCTGTCTAAATTACAGCAGCCTGTCTTCAGTTACGTATGGCTGGAGTCTCTGTGCTGCCAGCCCAGGCACTGTGCTAAGACTTACATGGGGAAGATAGCAGTTTGGCTGTTTCTGCAGTGCCTATGTTGAGGCAATAGCGACAAGGAGTCCTGTAGCATCTTATAGACTAACCGATGTATTGGAGCATAAGCTTTCGTGGTCAAAGACCCACTTCGTTGATGCATCTGACGAAGTGGGTCTTTGCCCACGAAAGCTTATGCTCCAATACATCTGTTAGTCTTTAAGGTGCTACAGGACTCCTTGTCGCTTTTGGAGATCCAGACTAACACGGCTACCCCTCTGTTATGTTGAGGCAATGTTTCCCCAATCATACCCCTTTAGGGACCTTTTATACCCCTCTAGCCCTCTGTCAGCCGATGGTCAGGACTCTGTGTGTGTGTGTGTGTGTGTGTGTGTGTCACACCCAAGTCTTCAACTGCTGGGATTCAAGGTCCCATCGCAGCGGGCAGCCTGGGAGGCTGAAGGGCACCCCGAGAAGTTTAATGTCTGTGTCTTTACCGCTAGGATCGGGGTCCCATCGCGGTGGGCAGCCAACAGGCTGACAGACGCCCCAAAGTTTATAGGAAGAGCTTATTACATCTCAGATTTTAACTGCTAGGATACAGGATCCCTTCGCAGCGGGCAGCCTAGGGAAGACTGAGAGATGCCCCAACGGATCTGTCCTCTGGAAGCGATACGATCCATATGCCCAAGCTCTCCCTACACCTGTCCCTTATGACCGGCTGGAGTTCTTTTAAATTGTGCTTGGTTCTGTTACAGCAACTGAAGGAGTCAGGTTAAAGCTTAAACAGTTACAGGTTTATTAAAAAGGCTTATAAAGCATGTGGTTACCATGGCTATTGCTCTACTTCTTAACTGCTAGCAAATATAGATCTTAAAAATGGTTACAAAGAAAATAAAGATAGAAAATAGAAATAATGATACCAAGTGACAGCTTAATCTTTAAAGAGCTCTAAATCTATATGTACACTTGAGACAAAGGACTACATCCAGGTACAATTTTTACCCCCTTTTGTGCCTCTCGACTCCAGCGGGTCAAGCCAGGGCTGGTCCCTCAATTCCTAGGAAAGACGAATATGAGGTGCGCGTCCCCGTGGAACCTCAGGAGGCCAATCACCTAACCCGACCAGTAGATAGATGGTAGATTGACACTCAGAGTAAGTGTGCTGCTGGACCCATCTTTATACCCATAGGGGCCTGTATCCTCTTTCTTATCTGAGATGCCAAATTGTGTTGGTCTGTCTTTGTGACGCCAGTTCTTACAAGGGAGTTTTAACTTAATTTACACTTGCAAGAGAGAGAACTAAATTGTGAGTACTGGGCATTCTTTTCTCAGTGGGCGATTCCTCCCCTACGGACAGTGTGTGTGTGTTCGTATCAACATAGGTGCCAGCCAAGGCAGTTCTACGCAGCCTCGAGGTCAACTTATTATTGGCGTATCTCTGCTTACAGTTGTCCAGGTCACTGAGCTGGCATATCTGGGCCTCCTGTTCAAGGCTTTCAAAGACTATGCTTATTTTACTGCTCTGTGTGCCCTGTATGCTCCAGGCAAGCAAAAATGGATGTTACAGAGGGGTTCCTGTCTGGCTACACCCTCTTATGTGGCACACATGGTCTGGAGCTGGACGAGGATGCCACCCTTAGAAGTTTTTGGGTGAGGCTGTGAGACTTTCATATCACATCTTTTTCTTTCTCTGAGGAGAGAAGGGCTTGTCAAATCATCTGGACACCATCTGTGCTGCTCTGTTACTTGTCTAAAAGGGCTTGGTGGAGAGGCCTCTCTTCCTTCATGCCTACTGCTCATATTCCTGCTATCCTAGCCAAGACAACACTCCAAGAAGCAACATGTGGAAATTTCCTGTCGTAATACCTTATGCTTTAGCCATGGTACATCACTATGGCCTAAAGTTATTTCTTAATATCATTTTGTTCTTGTGAAAATTACTGTCATTTGCATCTAGAACACTGTTTCTCAAAGCGGTCTGCACACGCACTCTGAGAGAGCTGCTACCAGGCCACTCTGATTTGTTTACTTACTGGCTCTGCAGCCACGGAGCCTCACTGCTCCCATTGGCTGTGGTTTGCCATTTGTAGTCAAGGGGAGCTGTGGGAGGCAGTGGCCTGGGTCACACCTGTTCCCCGCGGTTCCCCTTGGCTGCAAACAGAGAACCACAGCCAATGGGAGCCAGTAAGTAAACAAACTGGAGTGGCCTGGTGGCAGCTTTCTCAGAGTGGGTCCGCAGATCATTTTGAGAAACACTGATCCAGAACATAGGTATGAGAAGGATAGAAACAGTTTGACATGGCAACCTGGAATTACTCTTGTCTCAGGTACAGAATTCAGTTACCTTTAAATGATTATTATAGAAAGATTAAGAGAAGAAATCTATCTGTTTAGATCTGTATTTGTTTTGCTAGCAACCTTGTAATACTATGCATGCTGCAAACCATCTCAAGTAGCTCCAAAACTATCAAAAAACCAGAAATAAATAGCTTCAGAATTTTAACTTCTTTGGAAAAGAGAGAGAACAGAGAAATAGACTTTCTAACCTCATCTGGCCTTTTAAATTATGCAATGAGAAGTTCTCTCTCTGTACTCCCCTTTCTCTAAATAAAGCCAAGTTATGCAGGGAGTAAATCTATTGATGTTACTCTTTCTGATATACATGGTAGGAGAACCGTTTTGGCTTCTTTGTGGCATGCATTATACAGTGAGGTTTGTTTACTACCCTCAGGAAAACAGCAATGTCAACATTAGCGTAGCTCCCACTCATCTTAAGCTTTCCCTTACTTTTTAATTTTCTAACTTAGAATGTTTATATGAAACAATCTATGATGTAAATGCCTCCTAGGCTGTTAGCAGATGGAGTTCTAGCCATGTGTCAGAGGAGAGGTAATTTCCCAACAAGGCTTTTTATCTGAGCTTTCATGCTCCACTGAAAAGTCTACCTGGACTAGGAATCTGTCAATAAAAGATAATTTTTCATAGCTCGGTCTTGTTTGATAACCTTCCAGTGATGGCAATTTGACTGTTCTGGATACATGAATGGTCAGCCTCAAACCCACCGGATGTGATTGCAGCATATTCTGCCATGGATTTTAAAATACAGCATAGATGTACCTTCTGATTCTAAATCGGGCATTGTTAGCCACATACAGCATAGGCATGTCTACTAGGTTAAGATTTGTTCAGTCCCTTTGTAGAATGTGACTACTGGTATATGCAGTCATGAGAAGAAATGTGAGCTTTTTCTTTTAAAATAAAATTTGCCTCTGAGGTTTCCTTTATTAACTGCTGACTAGGCAGGTTGAATGATGGGCTGACTCCTTTTCCTGCTGGAAGAGATTTGGATGCAATACCATCCAGAGAGCATCATTCATGCTCCTGGGTCAGTCAGTGGGAGTTGTTTAAGAGCAGTGCAAAGGTGCTCCCTTCCCTTGTGGGCTGACGGCACGCCCTTCCCATCACTACTAGCTGAAGTGTAAGCTGGAGACAAACTCACAGCCTTGCCAGACTGGCTCACTTTGCTTCAATTTTAATGTGTTTTTAACAAATCACCAATCTGAGCTCCTTGTCTGACATTTTCCAAGAGCTTTCCAGTTAGCATGTCCTGCAACTGTAGCATCCAATAAATCACCAGCATGACCTGGAATTCTGTCTTGTTACCTAAAATAATACCATATATGCAAATAGTACATTATTTGGAAATTGTATAAATGACTGAAATGAAACTTTTCTTCAGTGTGTCATACCCTGACAAAGGGAGGAACTCCAGGATCAAACAGTTCTTCTTATGAACCAATAGATTCAAAGCAGAGATTTTTTTCAGTATTAAGCAAGAACAAAGCACTGCCTATCCAATTTTATTGATGTTTCCATCCTTTCACCAGATAGGTCAGATTTCTTTGTAATTTATGCAAATAGGATGCTTAAAGAAAACACCCAGTGGAGTGATAACCTTCCAGTGATGGCAATTTGACTGTTCTGGATACATGAATGGTCAGCCTCAAACCCACCGGATGTGATTGCAGCATATTCTGCCATGGATTTTAAAATACAGCATAGATGTACCTTCTGATTCTAAATCGGGCATTGTTAGCCACATACAGCATAGGCATGTCTACTAGGTTAAGATTTGTTCAGTCCCTTTGTAGAATGTGACTACTGGTATATGCAGTCATGAGAAGAAATGTGAGCTTTTTCTTTTAAAATAAAATTTGCCTCTGAGGTTTCCTTTATTAACTGCTGACTAGGCAGGTTGAATGATGGGCTGACTCCTTTTCCTGCTGGAAGAGATTTGGATGCAATACCATCCAGAGAGCATCATTCATGCTCCTGGGTCAGTCAGTGGGAGTTGTTTAAGAGCAGTGCAAAGGTGCTCCCTTCCCTTGTGGGCTGACGGCACGCCCTTCCCATCACTACTAGCTGAAGTGTAAGCTGGAGACAAACTCACAGCCTTGCCAGACTGGCTCACTTTGCTTCAATTTTAATGTGTTTTAACAAATCACCAATCTGAGCTCCTTGTCTGACATTTTCCAAGAGCTTTCCAGTTAGCATGTCCTGCAACTGTAGCATCCAATAAATCACCAGCATGACCTGGAATTCTGTCTTGTTACCTAAAATAATACCATATATAGTACATTATTTGGAAATTGTATAAATGACTGAAATGAAACTTTTCTTCAGTGTGTCATACCCTGACAAAGGGAGGAACTCCAGGATCAAACAGTTCTTCTTATGAACCAATAGATTCAAAGCAGAGATTTTTTTCAGTATTAAGCAAGAACAAAGCACTGCCTATCCAATTTTATTGGATGTTTCCCATCCTTTCGACCAGATAGGTCAGATTTCTTTGTAATTTATGCAAATAGGATGCTTAAAGAAAACACCCAGTGGAGTATGACATCACAGAACAAACTGGGACAAACTTGTGCATTTAAAGATGTATTACATGGAAGAGGGGGAAAACCCCATATGGGAGTTCATTCTAGCACAGGAAATGCATTTGGATTCTTTCCAGATTTGCTTGTTTGTTCAGACTCTTTCTTTTTTTTCTTTCAACATGCGTAATAGTTTCCCAATTTTGTTCATTTCTCTGGCACATGGACATCACCATATTAGACCTGCTAGCTATTAGAATGGATAGTAATATTTCTGCAGAGGTGTAGCGAGGGTGTTATATGCCCTAGGGCAAAGGCAAAGTTTGTGCCCCCCCGCCACCACTGTGCAGCGGGGCCCTGAACCTGGCGCACGGCTGAGCCCGACCCTGGGAGAAGGGGTGGGAGCTTGTACCGTGTCTTCCCCCACCCCCTCCAGGGCCAGGTCCCTGCATGCACTAATGTGCCGGTGGAGATGAAGGAGGGTTGGGCTGGGGGCGGAGAGGCGGGGAGGACCAGGTGAGCTGAAGAATGACAGGAGGAGTGGAGGGGGACTAAATTGGTGCCCCCCTAGTGTGGAGCCTGGGGGCAACTGCCCCCCAACCCCGCCTCGTTATGTCACTGCACTTCTGTATCTAATTCTTGCTCCTATGTAGTGCCTGGCAAGGAGGTACACTTCCTTGGGAGTAAGCAAAGTTCAGTACTGAGCATAATCCTCTGCATTACGCAAAAGTCCCAAGCCCTGATCTCAAAGAATCTGATCCTGTGCTAATGAGCATGCTGTGGTATGGTTACCAAATTCCTCCTATTGGACAGCAAGATTAACATGTAAGATGGGAACACTGAACTAAGAATTTCATTTCCTTGGGCCTATGTTTCCTTACCTTCTCAGACCAGGCTCTGCTCTTTTTGTATTCAAGCGAGGATGCCCAGAGGACACTTGATAATTTCACCACTCTGGGCAAAGCATAATACTTAGTACTTATTCTTACCTGCTCCCTTATCTAGAACTGGGTTCTTGGATCCATCCTGGTCCTTTTTGTGCCTCTGTTGCCATTCAGGGAACAGTGGGTAGCTGGGGATTCCTCAAGAGTGGGGCCTTGGGGAAGTCCTCAGATGCCATAGAGCTGAATTACACATGTCACTGCCCGACCCCTTGGCCTGTGCTCCAGTGATCCTGGGCTGGTGACTGCTGCTGCCAGCACAAATTAGAGCATCTCTGCTGCTGCTGTGGCTCACACCAGGTGCTGAACAGGCCCTTGACTGTCCCAGAAGGGGGAGAGGTGGCTGAAAGCTAGTTTGGCCCTTGCCCGTCCTCAGATGTGTTGAGCAGAGCACAGGGCCACCAGCCGATCTAGTACCCGAGTGAGCACTGGTACAAGATCACAGAGTGATACGGGTGTACATGCTATACATTGCACGAGTACTTTCAAGATCAAAGACACCATATATCACTAGAGGATAATGAGTCATGGATCATGTAAAAAGTCCCCAAATATCGATGTTCACTATTATAGAGGTAACATTTTTATTTACGCATTTGTGAATTGATTCACAGTGTAGAAATAAGCACTATTATTAACAGTGATCCTGTTCTTTTTTCAGTGCATATTTATTCACAAACCGATCTTTTCCTGTCTTTCAAAACATTTTTTAGATTATACCTGGTGTTCCTGCATGACTCTCAGCATTAGTGTGTGTCTCAAACTAACAGTAAGCGTTGCCGGATTTTGGCTGGAAGTAGAGCATGGTATATTTTTATGCTTTTTTTGATTTGCTAAGCATGCATAACCCATCTCTCGTATTGTCATCTTTTTATGTAAGTTAGACTTGACATGAAACCCTGAAAAATAAAAAATAAAAATTCAGCTGCCCAGAATGTGATCAGTGACATTATATAATATTGGGAGGATGGGGGGAGTTACCAGTTATCACAGCTACATGTATTATCTTGATTCACGATTTTCCACGTGGCTTATTTTTCTCTGATGTGATAGTCAAACCCCTTTCTGAGCTCCTTAAGTTAGTGGGAGTAACACAGGCTATAATAATAAAATAATGAATGGTTCTGTAGCACCTTAGAGACTAACCAAAAAATATAGATAGCATCATGAGCTTTTGTGGGCATTTTTTGGTTAGTCTCTAAGGTGTTACAGGATCATTTGTTGTTTTTTTAGTTACAGAGTAACACAGCTACCCCTCTGAGGCTGTGATAAGTTTATGCTCCTTGTAGTTATAGTAGTAGAGGTATTGTCACACAATGGGAGCACTTGAAATCTGGCATAACATCTAATTCTGTGTGAGCAAATTCTTTTTCGAATTCAATTTTTTTATTGATACAGGCAGTCCCCGGGTTACATGGATCCGACTTACATCGGATCCCTACTTACAAACGGGGTGAGGCAACCCCGCACTAGCTGCTTCCCCCCAGCAGACCAGGGAGACGCGGCTAGCACCCCCGCCAGCAGACCAGGGAGACGTGGAGCTTTTCTCAGCAGACACCTCAGCTTGAGAATAAAGGACTGACGGAACTGAGGTGTGGGAGAATAAAACTGAGCTCTGGAGAAATGTTTGGCTAGAGTTTCCCCTACAATATGTACCAGTTCCGACTTACATACAAATTCAACTTAAGAACAAACCTACAGTCCCTATCTTGTACGTAACCCGGGGACTGCCTGTATATAGAGATCCTGGAATTTCATCGCACTTCTGTATTTGTCGACTGACCCGGTTCATGGAGTTAACGGAGATCTTTTGATG
This sequence comes from Rafetus swinhoei, assembly GCA_019425775.1. NCBI lineage: Eukaryota > Metazoa > Chordata > Testudines > Trionychidae > Rafetus > Rafetus swinhoei. The sequence continues at coordinate 35,923,884 of CM033427.1, forward strand.
TGAGAAGTGCCACAGCTTCCGATTCAAATACATTTTTAACACCATTTCTATAGAAAATCTGTTGGACCTAAGGGAATTTACATGAGTATTTAATATGTCTGCAATAAAGTTGGCATTGTCTGCATAGTCATCAGAACACAACTAGGCACCTTTTTAATTAAATCTGAAACAGCTGTTAGTCCATCATCATCATTCTTATCTTTCACCCCCAGGGACACTTTCTAATAAACATCGCAGGTCTAAGATTTAATGTTGCTTGAATGGTCTTGTCTCACCGCAAAACACAGAACACAAATTGTACTAGACCCCGTGCAGTCATTGGGGAGAATATCACGGGAGAATGTTTAACCCTGGCTGGACTGTGGAGCAAGTTGTATGATTCCTCCTGAAGCTACAGTTCTTGAGTGATATTTTCTGCAAGGTAATGGGAGGCAGCATGGCTTAGGGCAGTGTTTCTCAATGATGGGTTTATGGAGCGGTGCCCATAAGTGTAGTTTGAGTTTTATATTAGGGGTGGGGTGGTTCCAGTCAGGCCAACAAAGCCTCACTATCTCTGCCCTATATTTCTGCCACTTGAGTTAATATAGACTCCTGCGTGGTGGGTGTAAAAGGGTCCCACTAGAGCTGAGCTGAGAGAAGGACTTTTCATAGAGAACTTTGGTATTTCAAAATGTGTTCTGGTTCCAGCTTGGAACAACCCCCCAACATTGCAAAATGCTTTGTGAAAGAAAGGGGAGCCCCAGGCCTCTGGTGGTCCACATAGTGGGCTGCCCTGGAGCAGTAGGAGCCTGGGCTACTGAGGGGCCTGGGTTCTTTCAGTCTCAATCTCTGTGCTTCAGGGGGAAATGCTCCCTTCTCTCACAGGGTGTTGTGAAATTAAATTAATTACTCTTGGCGAAGCATTCAGATACTGCAGTGATGAGCACCATAAAGAAGTTCATGAGGAAATAAATATTGTCTTGAGAGCAGGGTTTGGAAAGGGTGCAACAAATAAACCCTACAGCTCCATATCAGCTAATGAAGAGAAAACAAACTTGAATAGCTGCTCATTAAATGAGGCTAGGGTCCTGTAGAAAACAAATAGTATGGAATCATGTAGTTAAAGATTGTATCACAATGCCATAAAGTTGCACACCAGTAGTTCTAGCAATTCTAGCATTTCAGGCAAACAGTTTTGGCATTTTGAACATTTATTTATTTTGCAATCTTACTAATGTTCTTTATGGATGATTTCTTTGGATATAGAATAAGTTGGAGAGTGAGATCACCTCAGCTGTGTTTAAACATGCTCTGAGTGAAATCTTGTCCCTAGAGAAGTCAGGGGGAGTTTTGCCACTGATTTTATTAGAGTTCTGATTTCACCCCATGTTTCTGTAGGAATAGCCATGCATTGCTACTAAGGGTGAAGTTATCACCTCAGCAAAGTTCACGGACCAGGAACTCTTTAGTTCTTGCCTCCAGCTCTAATACTGAGGGCCTGATCATCCCTGTGACATCTGTGGGTTCCACCTGGTAACCAAATGGAAGAAAGTGGAATCTTTGGGGCACAGGTGTGAAATGCTATATAGGCAGCACAGTGGTCTTCAAAGGCAAATTGTAGATATAGAAAAACTGGCATGGATGCTGGGTCTTGGCTGATGATCTGCTTGAGGAATAAATGCAGTCTCTGCACCCTACCCAGAGCTTTGGCTTAATAGAGACATAAGGACTAAGAAAATCTGACTACTCTTTGTTGTTAGATTTGCTTTATTAGATAATGAATAAAAAAGTAGTTTACATTGAACAGAGGCCAGCAATAACCCTCTTTACTCCAACATCCAAATCTCATGTGGTACCTGAGTCAAAAATCTTGGAAGCACCATTTCTATTTAACCAGCGCATTCCCTTCATTAATTATGTCTCCGCAATAGTTTACAAAGTCAGACTAATGGGTTCTCTCCAGGAGAACAAATAGAAGTGTAGCAGGTTTGGAAATGACCCAATTTTGAACAATCTTAATTATCAGCAAGCATTCAACATAAACACTTAACATGTCTACGCTTGTTTAAAGTCTTTGAAGTATTTAGGACTAATGGGTAAATAATTAGCTTCTAAAAATATCACCAAGCCTAATTACTGTAGTTAGTAATAGTTTATTATTTAAGGTTCTAGAAGACTTACCCAGCATTGCTCTGGTCCTTGACGGCTGGGGATGTGGGGGGTGCAGGAGTCAGGGCAGGATCTTTGGTATGTGGGGCGGCTTAGGGTGGGAGGCTGGTGTTGTAGGGGTCCAGGAGTCAGGGTTAGGGTGGAGAGGGAAGGCTCAGGGCAGGGGGTGGAGGGATAAGGGCATGGGGTTGGGAGGTATGGGGAGCTTAGGGGAGGGGTGGGAGCTTGGGGAAAGGGTTGGAGGTAGCCCAGGGTAGTTGGGACTGTGCAGTCCACCTGCTGACACTCCCTGGGTCTGGCCCAGGGAGGCTGGGGCTGAGCAGACCACTTGCCAGAGCTCCCAGGGGCCAGCTCATAGTAGCAGAGGCTGTGTAGTCTGCCCACTGGCTTCTCCCTGGGGCTGACTCAGAGCGGTGGAGGCCACATGGCATGGTCGGTGGCTGCTCCCTAGGGCAGCCTGGGGTCATGGGGGCCATGCGGTGGCTGGCAGCTGCTCCCTGGTGCTGGGGTGCTTGCTGCCCTCCTGTGGTCATTAGTGAGTATAACTGTCCCCAGTGCTTGCTACCCCCCTGTGTCACTTGTTACCCCCCCCCCCCGTGTCATTTGGGAGCATAACTGTCCCTGCTCTCTCACCCCTCCCTTTCCATTTGATGCCAAACAATCACATTCCACCAACATCCCATTGTCCTGACACAACCAAACCCTGACCTTGCTTTAGGTTATGACAAGAGGAAGCTGCAAACTGTTACACCTTGGTTCGGTGATGTGGTGGGAGCCACAAGGGTTAAAGCCGACTACCCAGTGAAAACTACTGGATGATGGTGAAACAAATGATCTTTATTAAGTGGAATGATTCTTTTATCAAAACCAACAATTAGCAAATGGCTTTTTTAACTAACAATTGCCCAATGCTTTTACAGGGTAGAAAACTTAACACAACTATACCTAACTGATTACAATTCCTTGATTACAATTCACTTATATCAAATCACTATCCCTAATTCGCCTAAGGCAGCGCAGCATACAAACGAAAAATACAAAAACAAAGCCAAAATAATAATAATAAAAACTCCATCCACAGCCAGCCCCTCTATGGTTATTTTAGGCAGCTGGTGGAGTTAGTCATAAATCTACCTTTACAACTTAACAACTCCTGGGTTTCTATTTCTAACACTTATATTTAGCCTAAATACAACACCACTACACAACACAAGATTATACAATTTACACAGTGTGGTTAATAGAACTCAGTTACACTTTACAGAATTACACAGTGAAAGTAACACAATTCAACTATTGTATTAGTTATTAAACCAATAACTAATATATTTCAATACTTACAAATCCAGCAACGATAACAACATAAAGACACACTAGAACTCGGAGCATGCTCAGGACTCGCGCAACCCTATCTTTGACTCGAAGGGTGGGGAAGGCAGCCTCAGGGTGAGCAATCCTTCAGCCGGGCAAAAAACCACGTGCCCTCAATACACGGAACCTCCATCGAACAAAGGGGTTGAGGGTCTTTTATAACATAACCTGATATCCGGTACCTTATTAGGGTCTGTTCCCTGGCCGGGCCTGATAGGCTGGTAATGAGGTAATGTGAAATATTGCCCTATAGGATTTTTCATGATGCCTGCCTGATGGCCCCGTGGACAGTGCCGGGTGTGGGCATGGTCAGTGTGCATGGCAGTTGCGTCTTATCTCCCTATGCCTACCTCCCTACCTTCAAGGACCGGTCAAGAGAGTCTTATTTATCTCTTGCAGCTGTGTTCTATCTTTTCATGCTCACCTCCCTGTTCTATGATGCCTACAAGGTTAAATTCCGTTCACAGAAAGCTGCATTGTGCTTCCCATGCTCCTCTGAGTATCTCACGGTCTGGTTTCAGTGAGGGGCCTAGTGTGGCAGGATGGGTTATACGCAAAGGCCATGGTCAGAAAAAGCCTGCTCTACAACACAACCAGATTTGGTGGCCCTAGCTTTCACTGTTTAGGGGAGAGTTTTTGAACAAACGGACTCACAGACACACAGATGCACATTTCTAAAATATTTAGTAACATTTATGATGATCTCTTACCTTATATTACTTTCACTCTAAAATTATCCCAAAGTACTTTATAGTCTATGGCACCACCTCCCAAAATACCTAAACATATGCAATTTTAAACATGTGATTAAAATCAGGGATTGCTCACGTACATAAAGTTACATCTGTCCTAGTGCTTTGCTGAATTGGGTCTTCTATGCAGTATGTTTAGAAATCACCCTTAACTGAAATGCAGCCACCTCTGATGTAGTATACAGCAGCAGTGTAACATTGCACCATAACATTAAAAAGTTCAGTTTAGGATGGGAAACGAAGGATATGATATTCAGCTGATGTTCCAGACAAGTTATAGAAAGGCAGGATGTGACAAATTCATCCCTGGTGTAATTCCATTGACTGCAGGGTTTAGAAAACACAACTTTTAGCTTGTAAACTCAGCAAACCTGAGATGGAGCTGCTGAGAGACAACAAACCTAGGGACATACCATTTTTATGGAGTTATTTTCAGACTGGAAGCACACAAAGTTTTAATGCAAATGTTGAAATGCAAATTTGCCCAGTTCATCTGGAAGTGTGGTATCTGTTGTGGTAGCTGCCATACTCTTCTCGTTAAGATTATTTCTTTCCTCTTGTTCTTTACTTTATTTTTAAATACAATTTAAAAAAGAAAATTAAATGGATTCCACCCTCTAGAGCTCTAAAATGAAAAGGGGCCTATTTTTAGTGGATCTAAGGAGAGAATAGTTAGATAATAAGTTTAAACACATGTGTTTGCAGCATTGGGCTCATAATAAACAATGTAAGGTTATTTCACTGTACTTTCTTCTCAGCTGTTTGAATGTTTCTGTTTGACTCTAGCCATTAATATAAAAGTGCCTGTGTACAGGTTCTCATCTTCCATTAGGAAACCGTGATTAGAAAAGGTAACCTACAATAAGACATTTATATCCTGGACAATTCCCAGACTGAAGTTAATGCTAAAGCATTTTAATGATTGTGTCTCCAGTGTGAGCCTTGGTAACTTCACTAATTCTGTCAGTTCATTTGTTACTGAAAGAGAATTGCTGTTCAGTTCATGTGTTCATAGTCACAGGTGATGCCAAATTGAGAGGCACTATGAGACAGACATTAGGTCATTAGGGTAACAGATAGGAAATGCATTTCAGTTCAGATAATACAATAATAAGCATAGGAACAAATAACGAAATGAGTGAATATCTGTTAAATGGGAAACTTCTGAGCAGAAAGATATTTATGTGCTAGTGTTAAACCCGCACCCCACCCCCCAGACTTATGACTCTCAATCTAATGGGCTGCTACAGGGGAGAGAAGACAGGTTATTGATAGACTGTATAATAATAGAATGAACAGCATCCTAACTTAGAGGCGGTAATAGCATGGCATAAAGCACAGATAAAAGCTTAGCTAGAGCACATTTATGCAGAAATGGACCAGGATGTTGGCTTCATTCTCCTCCTATAATACAGGAGCACAAATGGGCAGGCAGATATTGCTGTTCAGCTCTTCTCTATGAATAACACCTGGATACAACTCTAGCTCAGGTACTATCCCCTGAGCAGCTCAGAACCTCTGAATCAAGAGTTGCCGGGCATCTGGTTTTTCACCAGAACACCTGGTGGAAAAGGGATCCTAGAGGCTCCATTCAGCCCTGCCAACCGAGCTGTTAAAAGTCTGGCTGGTGGCCCAGCATGGGGCTGGGGCTAAGGCAGGCTCCCTACAGTCTCTGGCACCGCCTGGCTCCCGGAAGCAGCTGCCAAGTCCCTGCAGTGCATGGAAAGCCAGGGAGGCTCTGCGTGCTGTCCCTGCCACTAGTGCTGGCTTGGCAGCTCCCGTTGTCTGGGAACCATGACCAGTGGGAGCTGCCAGGACAGCGCTTTCAGGTGTGAGGGCAGTGTGCGGAACCTCCCCTGACCGCCCATGCATTTAGGAGTCACAAGGACCTGGCAGCCACTTCCTGGGAGCTGCAGTAAGTGCCAGCAGGACCCTACACTCTGAGCCCCTTCCCAACCCCAGCACTGCCCCAGCCCAGAGCCCCCTCCTATGCTTCAAACTCCTCATCCCTGGCCCCATCCTAGAGCCAGAACTCTCACCTTCTCCCATACCCTTACCTTCTGCCCCAGCCCCAAAGCCCCTTCCTGAAACCCAAACCCATCATCCTCAGCCCCACCCCAGAGCCTGCACCCCCCTCCCATACCCAACGCCCCCTTCCAGCCTAGTGAAAGTGAGTGAGGATGGGAGGGAGTGAACAATGGAAGGAGCAGGGTTACAGAGAGTGGGGAAGCGGGGCCTTGGAGAAAGGGTGGGGCAAGGATGAAGCCTTGGGTAAGGGGAGGAGTAAGGGGGGGTGTTTGGTTTTGTGCAATTAGAAAATTGGCTATCATTCTACCATTGATATATTTAGTCTCACAACCAGAACTGGAAGAATTTTTCCCAGACTGAACTTTTTTCCACTGAAAAAAATGCAGATTTGGTTTGAAATATTTTACTAGTATGTCCAATTACTTTGAATAAAAAACAACCCCCCCTCCCCCCAGGCTGCTCTGAAACACCCTTTCCCTTCCTGCAAATGTATATATTTATAGGAACAAGAACTTGCATGTCCTACATCTGCCTTTCAGCTAATGGGTATTCTGGGTTGGGTCTCTCTTTTCTGTTGAAGCTGCTCCACTGTGTATAAAGTATTTACTTATTCACTGGGCACAGAGTGAGACAGGTGCTATAAACTAGTAGTTACAGCACTTAGCTGGGAGGTAGGATACTTGGTTTCAAGTCTCTGCTCTGCCTCAGGCTGAGAGGGGAATTGAACTTGGGCTTTACACATCCTGAGTGAATGCCCTAGTTATCATGTGTGTAAAACCATCGCCTTCTCCTCTGTTTGGATTTTGTCCAGGGCTTGATCCAGTAGACATTTTCTAAGCTGAGCACATGTACTGCTGCGAGCTCTGCAGGACAGCTAGGCAAGGGAATACTTATTTTGTGACTCCCACTGTTGCTTCGGCTTGAGTTAGGACTGAGGTGGCTGTGCATATGCCCCCTGCAGAAATATAGGTGATTACGAAATGCCAGTGCCTACAGGGGTAGGTGGCAGGGGAATGGGGATTTGGTTTGACTGAAATATTTTGTTAAATATGTTGGACTTAGGTCCCTAAGTCCTGCTTGTGAAGCCCACCTGTGTGACGTGTCCAGTGGAAGTGAGGCACTCTGTGACAGAGCAGGAAATTGAACAAGGGTCTGCCAAGCCCCAAGCTTGACCCTGCTTCCTCCTTGTACTTACTGCATAGTTACAAAATAATGGTGTAAAGGGTCACGTATCTTGTGGTAACAGACTGGAGCGAATGTCAGTACAGGCAGTCCCCGGGTTACGTACAAGATAGGGACTGTAGGTTTGTTCTTAAGTTGAATTTGTATGTAAGTCGGAACTGGTACATATTGTAGGGGAAACTCTAGCCAAACATTTCTCCAGAGCTCAGTTTTATTCTCCCACACCTCAGTTCCGTCAGTCCTTTATTCTCAAGCTGAGGTGTCTGCTGAGAAAAGCCGCTCCACGTCTCCCTGGTCTGCTGGCGGGGTGCTAGCCAGCGTCTCCCTGGTCTGCTGGGGGGAAGCAGCTAGTGCGGGGTTGCCTCACCCCGTTTGTAAGTAGGGATCCGATGTAAGTCGGATCCATGTAACCCGGGGACTGCCTGTATTGAAATAAACAATACCAGGCATTATATTTTAGAAGCAAAATTGCATGTTTGCTTGCAGTGCATTATCTTGCCTGTAGGTGTTTCACTGCCTTATAGAGTTCCAAGTGGGCTCAGAGACAGGGAAGGCAAAGCTGCAAGTTAAGCTGTTTGGAGACTGTAATTGTAGCTCTTTTCTTTAATTGACAGATAGATTCTATATATTATGACTAACAAAGGTCGGAGACAGCTGATGGGACATTATAGGAAGCAGATATGAAGAAACAATACTAGGCAGGCAGATGGGCCCATGGAAGCATTCCCGTTCTTAGCACTCCATCTATTTTAATTAAGTCCTTTGGGTTTCAGCCAATGCATAGATTTTTGTGAGAAAGTGAGTGCAATTTGCATGTATTATGCCCTGTGAACAAAGACAGAAAATTAGGGACAATTAAAAGGATTAAAACATGTCTGTGTAGTTTTTGCAAGAGACTTCTCTTGTTTGGTAGATTTCAATTGTTTTGCATTCTAATTAATGATAAAATGTTACTATTAGAGAACTAGTCTTCACTGACTTTTCTGCATAGCTCTAACAACTGTGGTGTAATTGACACTACCACAGTATTGGTCTGATAATTAAGATTCCACTGGGAATGGAATAACTGAAATTCAGTATTTTTTTAAAATAATATTTATCTTTAATATTTGGGGTGCTTTAATGGGGCATTTAACATGCTATTAACTGATGGAGGTTTTTTCTAACACTAAACAGTGGGCACATAAATAGCATAGAGGGATCAGCACCACATAGAGGACAAAACTAAAAAAGAATCACTGGGCCATAACTTGGCCCCCACTTTGGCTGCTTTGTTTTGCCCTGGTACTGGGAAGATAAAGCAGCTCAGCTGTCTACCTGAGGAATTTCTTGGGTTGGGGTAATCCCAAGGTGGCACAAGGTTAGTGTGACAGCTTCTAGGCCATCCCTTTCCTAGTCTCTGGGATAGGGTACATGGCCAGAAAGCTATAATGTCTGGCCAATTCCTGTCTGCTGTGATTACTACTTAGGGGGCTTGCTACCAGCTGGTGTCACTTAAAGTAGCCTGAGGCTGTTCTGGTGTCCATCAGTCTGAGAACAACAGAGGCCTCCTGATGGTTTTCATGTCATGTCGCCTTCACCGTCCAGATGCAGGAGGGTATTTGGCCCATTGTCTCTGAACCATGGCAGTGTACTGAAGTTCATAGAGGCATTGTTTGCACTGTAGTTAACCCCTCTGCTTTGCCCCTTATCCATGACTTTATCAATAATTACAGACATAATTATTGCCCCCTTTTCAGCACTTGGGTCCTGCTGGCCGGACAAACTCTGGATGCACCCTCTTGTTGTGGGAAACCAGACGAAACACAGTAGGGAAGACAGAGTAGAGGAAACAGGATTCTTCTGTGGATGAGAAACCCCCTCTTGAACAGGCTGGTCTCCTGGGGGAGCAGGGAGTTTTGAGATACAGATTAATTAGACAAGAAGCCAGGTAGGAAGATCTGCAGGGAACAGATTAGGCTTCTGTGGGGCAAGGCCCAAAGGATGGGTCAGTGAAAGCACTTCAGTGTAGCCCAAGAGGGGTGGAAGTTATTAATCCAGCAGAGAACAGAAAAGCCAGAGGCCTGAGCACCAAAGGGAGGCAGTGTTAAACACAGACAGCAGGGAAGCAACATGAGGGGGCTGACTGCTAGGAAGCGGCCCAAGGAAACAGCAGCACTTCCAGAGCATTGGACATATCTGTTTAACACATTGCCCCTGGGCTGGAACCCAGAGTAGAGAGTGGAATTTGGTTCCTCTACTAACCTCTGAGGAGGGGGGCATGCAAACCCAGAGTTGGCCATGGAGCTGAAGACAGATTCCGAACTATGATCTGAGGACTTGACGAGATGTGTGTGTGTGGGGGGGGGGAAGGGGAAACTTTTCATGGTGAGATATTTTGTGAACTTTCTCTTGGGGAGGGGAGCTGAATGTTGTGACTTGGATGGAGGGCTGAGCTATGAAAGACGTAGTCACAGGCAGATTTGCCTGCATGAGGTGCTGGAGACAAGGACCCTTTGCAGCATCAGACCTTGACAGAAGGGTGAGTTCACTGCCTTACAAGGTGCAGGTATTGTTTGGTTTTACTGCAGGGCTACGTCTACACTGGCAGCTTCTTGTGGAAGAATAGCCGTTCTTCTGCAAAAACTTGCCATCTGTCTACACTGCACGAGCGTTCTTCCAGAAGTAAATTTACAGTCTAGTGTTGGAAAACAGGGCTTCTTCCGGAATAGTTATTTCTCTCCCCATAAGGAATAAGCCCTCTTCTGCAAGAGCTCTTCCAGAAGAGGGCAGTGTAGACAGGCAACATGAATTTCTTGCACAAGAAGCCCCTATGGTTAAAATGGCCATCAGAGCTTTCTTGCGGAAGAGAGCATCTACACTGCTATGGACGCTCTTGCGCAATAGCACATCTCTTGCACAAAAGCACATGCCAGTGTAGACGTGCTCTTGTGGAAGAGTTTTTGCACAAGAACTCTTCCGCAAAGGAGTTCTTGTGCAAGAAGCTGCCAGTGTAGACGTAGCCCTGCAGTAATACCAAGGCATCCCAGTCATAGATCAGGACCCCCTTGTGTTAAGCACTGAACAGGGAACAAAAGGATGGCCCCTACCGCCACAGAGCTTACAGTCTAAAGTTGTACCTGCTTATAAAAAAACCCCTCACTTTCAAATGCATGTTTTAGCCTGTGTGCATACAGACCCTGATCCAGCAAAGCACTTAGGCATGCCTTTATCTTTTTAAACCTGAGAGTAATCACCTAGCATTAGCTCATAATTTGCAATCACAACTCAGGCACCAATTTGAAATTCAGGAAATTCAGCCCTGTCACTGCAGGAGAAAAATTATCTTCGCTAACACTGAGAAATGCAAATAGTTTCCCTCTAGTATAATTGCATGAGTGAGACTGGTGTGTAGCTAACTGCTGAATGGAATTAGTGTCCATATGAGCTGTGATTAAAGGAAATAAGGAGTTAAACTAGAATTTATTCTTACCTCCTTCCTCATTTGGTATGTGAGTGAATTTATGAGAAGTTTGGAGTGTATTTGTTTTTTCTTTCAGTTAAAAAAACCCAAACCAACTATCACTGCAGCAGCAACAAATTGTCTCCTAAGTTTTCTTGCAATTCTAGTGTTCTCTAACATAAGGGGGTTATGAGAATGATCTTTCTCATGCCAGAGTAGAACATATGAAGGCCTTGAATTCAATGCACTAACTAAAGGTCCTGTGAGAACAAGACTTCATATGAAGTTTTCACTTTGAATGCTGTATTTCCTGTGGCCACTGAACCTATTGTCTAAGGTTTTCAGTCTTTATTGATAATTTCACAGCAAAGTAGATTATGGTTTTCTTTTTACTATAACTATTTTCAAATTAAATAACTGAAAAATGATTTTTTTTAATTGCAGGATTATGACAGAATTAAAATGGGAGTGAAAAGGGCCTTGCAGAGGAAGAGAACTGACCTACATTATTCAAGGGGAGATAACCTTCAACTGCTATTGTACAGAACCAAGGAACTGCTGTAAATGTTCTAAGAGAAATGCTCCTATCAAATGTTATGTAGGCGTCACAGCATTGTGTGTTTTTCTTTGTGAAAAACAGGAACAGAGACTGGAATGGGATTGCAAAGTACCCTCTCATTTGAAGCTTTGAATTATTATTCGTAATGTATGCGGTAGCACTATTGTTATGTGTGAAACTTCAGGGAGCAAATGAAGCTAGCAGCTCTGCAGTGAGAAGGGTCCAAGTCTCAGGATGAGATTCTGAGGTGGACTCTTTGCCCATGCAGGGGGATAAGGAGGAGTTATAACACTTTCTGTGTGACCTCCCTGCATCTTGAGTGAAATCCTGGCCCCATTAACGCTAGAAAGTTTTGCTGTTGAATTCAGTAACCCTTAGTTAAAGGGTTTCAGTGAACTTTTCGTCTCCTCACCAATTCACTCCAGAGGCACCCCCAAAAAGACTTGTCTTTGCTCAATTTTTTTGGCATTCTAAGCCACATACATAGATGGTAACTCTTCCTTTCAGGGCGTTGTATGAGCTGCTATAATTCTGAAGACTTGAAACAAGAAGCAGGATTACTGGCTCTTTAGAAAATGCTATATTTTGGGGGAAATGACTGCATAGCCCTAAGTAGGGATGGAGAGGTTCATGATTTCAGACAAAACATTTGGATTGGTTTTGCATTTCTAGTTCATATTTAAGATATGAGGGAAGAAAAAAAATATAAAAACCCAACTGCCACACTGTTTAGACACGCCAACATTGACATGAAAAGAACAAGCGGAGAAGAGAAAATAGTGAAAAATGTCAGACAGCTGGTCTTGGTTTAGTAGATTCAGGGGATTAAACCAAATTAAGACAGACTGAGACAATGTTTTTGAACTGCTGCTTCAAAGTAGATGCTCAGTTTTGCTTAGTGGTGACCTCTCCTGTGACTGAATGCCTAACTAATTACTTACAAACAAACAAGTCTAATCTCTTCCACTACCTATTTTTTTTGGTTTTTGCACTAATTTTATTTACATCTTCTTCATGAAATCCTAAAATGAACAAAAGACAAATTGTTTCTGTAACACCAAGCTGAAATATAGACAAGAACCATTTTCCTTCTGGGCAACGTAGTTCGTTCCCAAAAGCAGCCAAATGTTTTTCCCATTTCCCTATTACAGCAATGGCACCTTCATCCCAATGGATAATTTCTTGGATAATTAATGCCTCACTAATTAGCTCCAGGCAAAGCCAAGGGCTATCAACACACCTAGTCAGCCATTAATCTCTAGGAAATGCCATTGGCATTGCTGTTTAAATATTCAAGGGTTGGTTGACTATTATTTAGATATAGTACCAGACAAACACATTGCTTAGAACATTATGGTTGCAAAGTAAAGCACATAAAAATTAGGAATAGGATGTTCTGTACAACCTCAATTTGTTCCCCTTGTGAGTACACATTATAATACAGTTGGTAATTCCTGATCACATTCCCCCCTACCTCCTCCACCTCATTTAGTACACAAAATCAATCTTCTCTGGAGATGAATTTAGATTATGGAAGGAAGGAAGCTGTCATCTACAGGGCCTCAGATTCATTTGTTGCTGAAGTTGGAGGGCTATCATGAATGGGACAGGGATAGGCTCCTACGGGGCCAGGCCAGACTCCTTGTTCTAATCTTCTGCTTTCCCTCTTTCTCTCCTCAGCCTGGCTTTTGCTCAGGCTGTCTTGGAAGCAGTCAGATCCATCTTCCACACTTCCTGGGTGCCTGCATGGAATGTCACTGCGCATACGGGAGACAGGCTTCCTGCTCTATGTTCTGTTCCTGGCTCTGAACTGTCATTACAAGGAAAGTCAGGCTTCATCCCTGAAGGTTAGTCTGGAGGGAAGTGTGCTCAGCCACTCTGGGGAGGGCACATATACAAACTGGTCAATACTAGATGCTCTGGGAATGGGTGTATGCATAGTCTGAGAGAGGTTCAAGCATGGTCAACAAAGCAAGAATTCCCTGTGGATTTTATAATAGCAATGTGCAACTGAGAATGTACAAAATTGTTTTTCATAGGCTTATAATTTGACCTAATTTGGGTGGCTTTTCAGAGGGATGGCAAGAAGGCACATCTCTAATACATAAGGCAGCTCCGAGCCAAATACTAAGCCCTTGCTCGGCATGGAGGTGCTAGAGCTGTTCAAAGAGAATCAATCTTTTTGTTAACATGGGGCAAAACATTTCCCCTAACCTCATTGTCAGAAATGGCTGAACCATTGTAACTCAAATTTCCCACCCCTCACAAATAAAACAGCCTAAGTCCAACACCTACTATGACGTTTCAGCCCAAACAGTTGCTTATAATGTTGCAAAACAAGGTTCTATAATGGGAAGAATTTGCCAGCCTTCATAACAGATGAGGCTACCGGACTCACTGATAATGTATAATTGTGTGTATATATCATACCCAAGTTACTTGGCTTGTAAGGAATGACCGATAAGATTTTTTTTTTCAATGGGAATGAAATAAATGGTGATGCTGGATTAGAAAGATGTTGGGCAAAGACCAAAAATTACATTAACTTTCTAATTAAGGTCACATCCTAATCACCTTTCTTGGTCCAACTGATTTCAACTGACTAATTTCAATTCCTAGGGGAGCAAGATTTGGTCCTGAAGTTGTATTAATAGAAATAGTAATTGGTGAAAAACATTCATATGTTCTCTGTCTGTCTGTCTCTCACTCTAAATTAAAAGGAAAGATGCAAAAAGATCCTATTGAATTATTTTATTCTATTTTCATTCTATTTCATTTCTATATAAGAAAGATCTTGGGACACATAAATGTTACAACCCTTTGTCAATGGAATGGAAAGGCCAGAGTGGAATCACGGAATCAAGGAATTGGCAGTATTCCTGTATTGTTTCGCAAGAACAAAAGTTAATGCTAAGTAGAAACAAACAAATTTTTCTGAGACCATGATCTCCTTTTCAAGATGATGAACAATTCATGCATTTTTGAAGGCTCATGATTTAGATGTACCATAAGGTTAGTTTGCAAAGTATCAGAAAGAACTTTAGTAAAATTAATTATTGTTGTGAAGAAAATATAGGCAGGTGGTGCATGTCGATCTTCACTAATGTTCCCACCTACAGTTGGAACAGAGAACATTGGTGGGAACTCTTATGGTAAAAATATCTAAGGTCCAGAGGCTCAAAGATATTTAGGCACCGTGTGAGATTTTCAGAAGCATCTAGTCTGTCTTTTTCGGTGCCGAAATACCTTTGAACACCTGGGCTAAAGTGCTTGACTTTGCAACCTTAGTGTTCTTTTAACTTTGTGTGTGTGTGTGTGTGCACGCGTGTGTGCATGTAATCCTACATAATAGCTAGCAGATAGGATGCTAAAACAGTCTATGGAGAAGTAGGATGGAAAAACTCTTGATTACTGTGCAGCTGTGTAAACAATAGTACACAGACTTTCCATTCATATAAGGATTTCTACACCTCATTAATTTACTAAAACCAGATGATAAAACTTGAAAAAGCAATGGCAACAAACCTGGAATAATTAACCACAGATGGCAAAACTGCCTAGTGTAAAGTCACACCTGCACAAAAAGATACCATTTATTGTCTGTTGCTAGCATCCTCAATGTTCATGTTGACTTATTAATGGTTTTGGTACACAAATGGTAATGTCTTCATGCTATAATTAGTATTTCTTTTCAACGGCTTTTAAAAGTTGCTGTTTTGCAATGGTGAATAAATTACTTTAGATACAGGAAGCATTAACAGTGAGCCATCTGCTTCAGGATGCATTAAGTCCTCATTTAAAGATTCCTGAAAAACAAATTTGAACGAGCTTTAAAGGCCAAACTAGTTTCCAAATTGCTGATGGCTCATATTAATGATTTTGCTTACTGGATCAATAACACATCTTTAGGAAAGAAAGATTCCTTGTGATTTGTTTTTAGAAAGTTCCCCCCTCATGTCTTTTATGTGTGATTGACTTTATTGAATTTGATGTAATACACCTAGAAAATCTTTGATGGACAAGTAACTAATTTTTAAAAATGTTACAAAGTGCTTTTTTATGAAAATGCATGTGTTATGCACTACCCTGCATGATGTGAGGAGGAGTAAAAGCATCAAGAATATACTCTGATAGCAGAGTAAGAATGGCATTTATGATGAATTTTCCTACTCCACTCCTCATGAGGGGCTCAGATACCCACTGAAGTTAATGGCAGTCTGTTTGTAAACTTTAATGGACATTAGGTGTGGTATAAGGGCCTCTGGAAGCAAAACCAGGGGACTGATGCAAAATCAAAGTTCAGCAGGTGTAGAATGCATCAAGCCTAAATGGGATGTGGACCTTGTGGCAGCTGCTCTGTGCTAGTGTCCATTAAACATCTGATTAATCTCTTGCTTTAATGATGTTAGAAGCATGTACTGTTGCGAGCATGCAGTTCTATCCCTCTGCTCTTTGTGCTTGCACAGATAAGGATTGACCAGCATGCTCCCTCTACAGGTATGTAAGCAAAACACTCTAGAGGCTACGTCTAGGCTGCCCCCTCTTGCTCAAGAGAATATGCAAATGAGGCAAAGCGATGAATATTGCCATGCCTCATTTGCATACTTAATGAGCCACCACCATTGCACAAGGGGCTTTTGCGCAAAAAGGAGCCATCTACATCGCTCCTTTTTGCGCAAAATCCCCCTCTTTCTTAAGAGCCATTCTTCCTGAAAAAAAGTGGCAGAACAGCTCTTGCGCAAGAGAGGGGTTTTGCACAAAAAGGAGCCGTGTAGACAGCTTCTTTTTGTGCAAAGCCCCTTGTGCAAAACTGGCAGCTCATTAAGTATGCAAATGAGGCGTGGCGATATTCACCGCTTTGCCTCATTTGCATATTCTCTTGCACAAGAGGGGGCAGTCTAGACGTAGCCACGCGCATGTAACTGGAAGCTGTGCATTTGGTTATGAGCTCCTCTTATAAACCTTCCCAGCACAAGTCCTCAAGCATTGTTAAGAGCCTTCTATTGGATCTGCCTGTCGGAGAGAGGGGAGTAATATATAGTCATCCATCAATAGGAAATCCATGTTTCTGGAGATACCCAAACTGTAAGAGACTACTTGGGACAGGGGCATATGCCCTAGAGCCCTCACACTTGGGATCTTATGGAGCATTGGGCTTTGCAGGGCAAGGGATTGAAGAACATGCTCTATGTAGCTGAAAGGTCTTTTCTTTTGAGCAGACAAGCTGTCCATTCTCTACCCTCTTTCTGAAGGAAATGAGTTCATGGCACTTATTACATAGTTCACGTCCACATTTCATACTTTTTTTCTTTGTATTAATGAAACACTGGATTTACTGTGCCATGGGGGGAAGGGGGCCTACAAATCCAATGTAACACATGATGAATAATTGAAATGACCGATCGCCCACTGCCCCCAATTAATTCAAATATGATGAGATATTGCTCTTTAATTATGGTTGTTCTGGTTGCACTTACACATGAACCAGAGCTGAAGCTATTCTCCAATAGTAGGAGGACACTGGGTCTATGGCAATTAGAACCCTACCAGATTTTCCTCTACACTTTCTGTTTTACACTGCAAAATCTGTGGCTTTTGAGAATTTGACCTGATGAGTCTGGAAATCCTTCC
The DNA here is from genome assembly GCA_019425775.1 of Rafetus swinhoei. NCBI lineage: Eukaryota > Metazoa > Chordata > Testudines > Trionychidae > Rafetus > Rafetus swinhoei. The sequence goes on from CM033427.1 coordinate 35,940,997, forward strand.
CTTCTCCCATTTAAAAAACAAAACCCTGAAGATGGCAGGAGTCTCCACTGGCTACTAGGTGATATAGTTCAAGTCCACCCTGGCCACTAGTCAAAGGACCTGAAGCCTTCCAAAGGCTAAGATACCCTTCCTTCTCTCTCAAATGGCCATATTCCCCCCTCCTCTCCACCAAAGAATCTTCTTAAACTTAGTCTAACCTTTAAAATATGTCACCACTTGTGAGTAAAAAAGGGACAAGGAGTTTTGTGATAGAATGATACTTGGTTGGCAAATACTTATGACCAATGGTCTCAAATGCCCAATCCGCAGGCTATCACCAGCTGGAGCAGTTGCACAGTCCAGCCTCAGAATCCCGATGGGCAGGGAGGGGCCTGTCCATTTCCATTCCCCAAGTCCTATCCCTTCCTGCCCCCCCCCCCATGGCACTCCATCCCCCAAGGATGTGACTTTGAGGATCACGGGGGCGGGAAGGAGGGGAGGGAGCCACAGGGTGGGGCCCGACCACTGCTAAAACCCTGCACCAGCCCCTCCCATCCAGTAATCCCTAAAGCCACATCCTCAGGGGACAGAACATCATGGGAAGGAAGGGGCAGCAGCAGGAAGGGGCAGTACTTATGGACAGATACCACCCCCCCTTCCAGATTGTGCAACTGCTCTGACAGGGGATGGCCCATGGGCCAGAAGCCTGAGACCCCAGGTCTAGACACCATGGCTATGTCTACACTGGCGGCTTCTTGCGCAAGAACATCTTGCGCAAGGGTTCTTGTGCAAGAAGTCTTGCGCAAGAAAACGTCCACACTGCCATGTGCGAGCTGTGCTTTTGCGCAAGAGCATCCATGGCAGTGTGGACACTCTCTTGTGCAAGAAAGCTCCGATGGCCATTTTAGCCATAGGGCTTTCTTGTGCAAGAAACCCCTGCCGAGTGTCCACACTGCCCTCTTGCGCAAGAGCCCCTGCGCAAGAGGGTTTACACCTGTTAAAAAAGAGCGTAGCTCTTGCACAAGAAGCCCTCTCTTACCACGCCGTACTGTAAATCTTATTCCGCAAGAGAGGGTGGGCAGTGTGAACGCTCTGAAGCCAAAAGTGACTGCTTCTTGGAGCAACTAGTTCTGGAATCCACAAAGGGAGAGATAATTCTTAATTTAGTCCTAAATTGAGCACGGGATCTTTTCCAAATAGTAACTGCAGCTGAAGTGCTCAGGAACAGCAACCATTATGCAGTTAAATGTAACGTTCTTGTAGAGGGAAATAATACCAACCCCTTTGCCTCAACATTTAACCTCAAAAAGGGGAGTTTAACAAAAAATGAAGCTGCTTAGATAGCAATTTAAAAGTTAAATGCAGCATGGGGACTATTTGAAAAACATCACCATAGAGGCCACTCTGGCAAATCAGCAGAATAAGTCCATTAAGCCACAAAGGCATCCTTTTAAAATGTAGGGATTGTCCTAGTGGGGATAACAGTAAGGTGCACAGACTTAGCCCAATAAGGAAGGCCAAGAAAGAATTTGAGAGGCAACTTGCTAAAGAGGCAAAAGCAAATAATAAAAATTATGTTAAATCTGAATCAGGAAGCTGGCCAGAGAGGCAATGGGGTCACTAGATGACAAAGTTGTTAAAGGAATCCTCAAGGAAGACAAGGCCAATTGCAGAGAAGCTAAATTAGTTCTTTGAACCACATCAGAGCTATTCTTTTTGGTCTCTGAATCTGAAACACTGTCCCATACTGATATGTTAGTAGAAGACTTTTTAAAATAAATTTGATTAAACAGTAATAGGTCACCAGAATCAGCTAGTATCCCTTGTACAAAACGTATCATAGTCTTGTAAGAAGGGATGTTATGATAGCCAAAAGTGTAGCTGGGTTCAAAAAAGAACTAAAGAAGTCTATGCAGGATAGGTCCATCACTGGTTATTTAGCCAAGATGGTCACAGATGCAATCCCATGCCTAGGGTGATCCTGAACTTCTGACTGCCAGAAGGTGGGAACAGAAGATGAGTGTATAAACTTCAACTGCCCCCTTCTGTACAATAGGTCACTAGATGGACTATTGGTCTCACCTACAATGTCACTTCTTATAAGTTAAATTAAACCAACTGTGTGTTCTGGAGAGGTAGGACAAGTGAACCGGGTACTCTGCAACAGCCATTACTTAAATTATTATTTTAACAGGCATCCTATACTTTTCTATCTCACCAATTAGTAATTACATTGTAAGGCGATAGAAAGGGAGCGCACACTCCAGAAATGTAATAGTTCTTAACCTGGCATGTCAAAGATATAAATGAGTATTATTCCCTAACTTGTAACCTTTTCTGTTTGCCACATGCACTCCAGTGTTTGTAATACATTGGTGCACTGAGACTGACACTAGATCCGTGGTGTCCAACCAGTTCCGAACCAGCCACACACAGACAGCCAAATAGCCACATGTGGCTAGTGTGTTGGACACCATGGCTCTAGATTGTGAGGATTACTTTCCCAGGGCCCCATTCCCTCTCCCCAGTGCTTAATTTGTATGGAAAGAGGTGCCAGGGCTCGAGCAATTTTTCCTTTCCCTTTCATAACTTGCATGGTAAGTCCAAGGGTGCCAGAGCTCAATGGTGGCACAAAGTAAGCATCACTGCTCCTGCCTTTCAGTTTACAACCACATATTGTTTCCCTTCCATGTTAAGTAAACACAGCTACCAGGAGACAGCTAACTGCTCCCACAAATTATACATTCACTGCACCACTGAACCCAGCAATCATCCAGTTGAACAAGTGACTCTTCTATATTGCATCCATGCTTCATGGTATGTACTTGGGATCAGAGATTATAGAAGATGTTCGGGGGTTGGAGAAGAGGTGGGAGCATAGGACAACAAGGGGAAAAATGGAGGAGGTAGGTTGTGTAGAGGGAGGATATGGAATGGCAGAGGAAGACAGAGCATGTAGGAAAAGGGGCAGGCAGGGTGAAGAGAGGAAGTAGGAGGCAATCGGGAGAACAGAAATCACTGTCCACGTAGCTCAGCAAATGGCACAGGTCGTCTTTTATGTTGGTCCACAAAGGGTGTAACCATGCTATCATGCAGAGAGGGGAGCAGTTTCTGTCACGTGCAGCACATGGAATGCTGAGCTGTGGGGCGTTGAGGGCTCCCAATACTAAAGTGCAGTCTCCCACTGGCCCCAGTTTTAAAAAGTGGTATTGGAGTCCTCAAACTTCTGCAAAGCCAATAGGGAGCTGCACTGTCCCCTGGTGATCTCTATGGTAGGCTGCTGAGATAACACACAAGCTTTGTATAATCACAGACAAATGAATCATATTGTTCTGTTCTTTGGGGGATGTGGTCAAATGTTTCCTTGATTCCGCAGCACAAATACAGGAGAGAAGGTACGTAATATTGCGATACACAATTTAAATAATCCTTTCTACAGTCAGTTCATTCCCTTGAGATATATTTGAGATGAAGTGTTCCCTTAATTCCCTGCTGGGGAGCTTCTTTCTGCCATTTGAGAATTAATATACATGTTCCACAAACTTGACATTTAAAAAAAGTATTTGGAACTTCTACATTTTGTGTTTGGACTCTAATCCTACACTGGAGTATATGCCTTACTCATGTCAGCAATACAGGGAGCATCTTTACAACCTGAGAGAAAGAAAGGGTTGAGAGGAAGGCTCTTGAGCCAAACATAATGGAAAATGTTTCAAAAGTGGGTGCCTGAAGTTAAGTTTCTATGACCATTTTAAGGCAATATCAATAGGTGGCCTGATTTTTTTTCTAAAATATGCAGGTTTTTAATCCCCACCGGATGCACCTCTCACGGCTGGGGCTGGAGATTAGCTTTCATCTGCCTGCCGCCTTTCCTTCATTGCTCACTCACCCAAGGACTCTCAGGAATCAAAGTGCTCCCTCTGGCCAGGTCACTATTTAATTCTCTCCTTCTAAAGTGCCAAAGTCCCTCTGGACAAATTGTCTATCTGCTGCCTTCTGATCCACTTCCACATCTGTGCCACTTCTTCAGTGACTGGTTGGGGAACCTGGGCTCATCAACCACAGATCCCAGCCCAGGCCCTGAATTCCCAGGAGGTATCACAATCTGGTTTACCTGTGACCCTCTTGCTGTTTCCCCTCAGCTCTTTCCTACTTCTCTTGTCTATCCTCTGACCCGCCTCTGGCATTACTACTGGACATAGGCTCTGGAACTAAGGCTGTGTCTACACTGGCATGATCTCACACAAAAACGGCCACTCTTGCGCAAAAACTTGCTGCCTGTCTACACTGGCTGCGTGTTCTTGTGCAAGTAAACTGACGTTCTAATGTATAAAATCAGGGCTTCTTGCGCAAGAACTCTGACGCTCCCGCTCAGGAATAAGCCCTCTTGCGCAAGAGCTCTTCCAGAAGAGGCCAGTGTAGACAGGCAACATGAATTTCTTGCTCAAGAAAGCCCTATGGTTAAAATGGCCATCAGAGCTTTCTTGCGCAAGAGAGCGTCTACACTGGAATGGATGCTCTTGCGCAAAAGCACATCTCTTGCGCAAACACACATGCCAGTGTAGAGACGCTCTCTTCTGGAAGAGTTTTTGCACAAGAACTCTTCCACAAAAGAGTTTTTGCGTGAGAATGTGCCAGTGTAGACGTAGCCTTTAAGGGTGTAGGAGGTGCTGCAGTGTCCTCAGGTTTTGCCCAGAGTCTCAGCTGCTGGCCCCAGCCTTGGCCATCTTACCCTATCTGCATCCCCCTCCTGGAGCCATGGCCCTTCTCCTGTCCAGCGAACGGCACAGACAGGGGTAGGATGGGACACAGCTCAGCACTCCCACTCTAAAAACTGTTCCACTGCCACTGGAGCTTCACTTGCTCCTCAGGCCCATATGTAATTCATGGCAGACTCATAGGGCTTATTCTCTTCCAAGAACTCCTCCTCCCTAGCCAACACTGCTGCGGCTGCCTCTTTCTCCTCTCTAGGGTGTGACTGCAAAGCTCCTCCCTGCAGCCCTCTCTCTACCTACCAATTTCCTCTTTTTATAGTCCTCTTGTAGCTGGGCTTCATCTGCAGTTAGGCTTTATAAATCCCTGGATGTGCTGGTTCATTGCACCTTTCTGACAAACACGGTACCTTTGGGACTTGTGTGGGGTGATCCCTCTACCACAAGTACCCAGAAGTTGCTCCTGATTTAGAAAGATTGAAAGACAAATGGGAGCTACTAGTCACTGACAGGGCTTACATGGGAGTTGAGCTTTTTTGAAAGTGTGACCCTAAGGAATTCACCCAAGGTCACATAGCAAGGCAGTAGGAGACTCTGAGCTAGAATCCAGCATTCCCAATCCCCTCTCTAACAGCTGGGTTGTGTTTCTGGCCAGCAATAGGATGTGCAGAAGGCTAAACAGAGGCTAGATTGCAATCTGCCCTGGGTAAGGCCCAGCAGATTGCGGTCCTGTCCCTGAGCTTGGGCCAAATTGCAAATCAGAGTCACAGTTTGGTTCTTGCTCCCTTCCCTGGAAGAGTAAGCAGTGCCAGCTTTTCTGATGTAGCTTGTATCGTCTTTGTGCCAGCTCAGCTGTGCCAGCAAATTTACTGATGGAGAACGGAACCAATGGCTACACCCACTGTCTGTCCCTGCTTCCCCCACCTGGGTGGGAGAGGAAGTGGTCGATTGGCAGCAGCTGCTCTTCCATTTCTGCTGATATCTGGGATGTGTAGCAAGTGTACAGGGGGATGGGTGTTCTTTACTGTGCTGCTGATTCTGGTGAATAGAAGCAAGGTAATTTTTTTTGCATGTCTTGTTCTGCCTGACTCTGTGTGGTGTAGTCAGAAGTAAAAGCACAAGAGATAACATTTCTCTTTCTCTCTTTCTGGTCACAATCAGTTGCTGGATTTAAAAAAAAATGGATGCAGCTGGATATAATTATCATGATCCAGAATGTTAATGTGTTCAGAGAGTGCTGCAGCACTGAGCCAGCCCTTTATCTGGAGTCAGTTAAGGCTGGACTGACTTAGAGGTGTTGTTTGTCTTCCTCTAAGAACCTTCCTGACTGTTAACATCTCTGTTCTCCTACCAAAGATTACGTGACATTCATGCAATCTCAAATCAAATGCTCTGTTTGCTTATTCTGTGTAGTATGGATGTACTGTTCCAATCAGGTATGTGATGTACACAAAATCCAGTCCTTTTAATGGCATTCAAGGAAATACAAGTCCAAAGCTGACTATGAATGGCAAATAATAAAAATGGCTGCCATTCTGGGGTAGCGGCCATTTTAAATGTACCACATCTACCTCCCACCACTTCTTCCCCAATGCAGGAAGGATGCTTCACCTGCTCCTGCCCTCTACCACCAAACTTTTAGTGCAAGGAAACCTCTCCCATCCCCTTCTACCACTAGTACTGCTCACTCTCCTCCACTGGCCTATTTGCTATTGATCAGATAGCTTTAGCTCAGTATTTATCATATGAGACACCAAGGTCTCAGTCCATCTGTAATATGCATAGATCTGCATTTATATCTGTACACACAAACCAACTTTATGTTTTGCTAAGCTATATCTCAGTTTATCACAGTTCAGCAGAATTTCCATTTTCTCCTCAGCGGACAGGGTCAATGACTGGATAGCCCATGGACTTCAGGTTGGGAGGGAAAGCTGGGAAGAAACAGAAACGTTTGCTGCCACTAAACATTCAGCTGTCTCTTTAGAAATATAGTACAGTGTTGTATTTTAAGAACTAGAATGATGTATTTGTAAATAATGCTTTACTGTTCAGTGATTTGACTCAAGGGTGCTCATGAGAGCTGGTCAGAACTTTTTTAACAACTATTTTTCTGACAAAAATGTCGTTTTGTCAACCTATGATGGAATTATTTGTGAGAGTCTTCTCCTTCCAGAATATCACTACTCCAGTGGCTAGGCCTTTCACCTGGAATAGAGAGATCCAGATTCAAATTCCTACACTACCTGAATGAAAGCAGGAACTTGAATGTGGTTCTCCCCATCCCAAATGAGGCTATTGGCTACTCTGGAGTGGGCCTGTATCATTTTCATTCTAATGTAAACAAATTTGAAACCTTAAAATTGTTCATGAAATGGAGTTCTTGTTGTTTTCTGGCTCAAACTTTTCATTACTCAGAAGGACAGGTTGACAATCTGTTTTCATCTTGAGGGCATACTTAATTTATGTATGATCTAGGTGACCTACCCTTGTCTTAAAATGGAAATGCAACCCTTGATGGTTGAATGATCCAGCATTCAATGTTACGTCTTGATCAGAGCGGACTGCTGCACCATTTTAAAGATTAGGGGAGTCACCATCCGCACATTAGAATGACATGGACCTTAAAAGCCACACTTTGGCTTGTTGAGATTTCTTTACACACTACTGAGAACCAAAATGTACTGATGTAAAATCCCATTATTATCAGTGTGCTCATTCATTGTGTTCAGTAGATTTATTCAGTGAATGAGTCTAGCAAAATTTAGTTCCTAATGTATGAATAGTCCACATTTTTCCTCCAATGGCTTAGTATGTTTAAGCTCAAAGTTAAAGCTGCAGCTGAGGAAATCAGGCTACTAATGGGCTGTTGCTAATTGCCCGTTAGACAGGCTTGTATCTTTTCAGAGAAAAACACTACTATCATCTCTTTCACTTCATGCTACGGACACTTATTAGGGCTTAGTGGAGTCACAGTGACAATAGTTAAGAAATTCTATTTGCAGGTGCAGTTTCCAAACTTCGAGGAATACAGGCAAGCTGTTGACTGCACATAACACTTTGTGATTCTGTCCGGATGAATCACTCTCTTTTTCCGAATAATGGTAGCGTCCATGAACTCATGGGGTCCCTAAATTATAGTTTGACATATTATGCATAGTAGAATCTGCAAGGTCCTCTGAGGTGCTTTGTTTAATACTTTGTATTTCAAGGGTTTTAAATGGCAGTTTCTATTCAATACTGAAATATTTTGTATTTTAAGTACTGCAATGAGACTGTGGTTTTGAAATTGAATTGGAGGCTGCTTCTACTTGTTTTGAAAGCTGTCTTGTTTACAATAGTGAAATAGCCAAGAGATGATCTCCAGGCTATGTGTAGCAAGCACCATATCCTGCATCTTCTCTTAAATACTAGAGAGGGTGTGAGCTACAACATTCAAATCTAGATTTGAACGTCAAGCACAGGAATGTTTTGGTGGTTGGACAAGTAGGTTTTTTTTTTAACCTGTTGTAAAGATAGAAGTCCTTTATTAAATCCAATCAAAACTAGGTTTGAAGTAGCCTTCTCTGATATCCAGAAAAATTATGGTGGAGGATAGGCCTAGTTAAAAGTGTTTTTTCTAACAAAACTGGGGTTCACCCAAATGAAATTTGTTTCCAGAAAATGATGTCCATTTATTTATGTACGCATTCCCCCACCCCCTTTTTTTGGGCAAAAGGTTGAAAATGTGACCACATGCTTCTCTTTCCACTCCACCAGTTTTCAGTCAACTCTATTTCAGGTCGATGGGTTTGGTTCCTAAAGCCTTTGACATCAGCTTTTGGTTTTCCAATTCTAGACCTCTGTTCTATTACCGAAGTGGTTTAGATTAAATGGTCTTGGAGTTTTTTATTCTCTGGTTTCTCTTCAGATCCTATATACATCTTTTACCCATAAAAAAGTTTTCCCTGCGGGACAAGGTGACGTCATCCCCGGCTCCTTCCCCCTGCCTCTTCTCTCTGCCCTCCTTGCTGCTGACCCCATAATGGGGTCGGCAACCGATGGCTCGTGAGCCTAAACGTGGCTCTTTGAGTCCCCAACAGCAGCGCTCGCCTTCCTTGCATCTTGCCGGTACGCTGCTGCTGGGCTTGCGGGGGAGGAGGTGGGCAGGACCGCGTGGCGAGCGGGTGGGCAGCGGTGCTGCTGGTGCAGGGGGGTGGGTCTGGACTTGGGTGCACCTCGTCCCCGAGCCGCCGCATAGCGGCTGGCTGAAGCTCTGGCAGTCACCACATGGCTGGCGACTGCTGCCGGTGTTTTACAAACAGCTGCTGTGATGCGCCGGCAGCTGGACCCGCGCAGTGGGGGAGGAAGGAGGAAGAGAAAGTACTGGGGGGGAACGGACCCTGGCTGGCACCCCCCGGTAGTCTGGCGTGGGGGTGGTGGCCAGCCTGGGTTGCCTACTTCCCACGACAGGGGGTTGGCAAGCTCAGCAAGCAGGGGGCGCAGCCCCCTAGTTTTATTTAAAATACTTTACATCAGAGTCCCAAATGCCGCCATTCCAGTAATTTGTACTGTGTGCAGGAACTAACTAGGGCGAGAAGCAATTAACAGTTCCAATGAGACCCAAGAGACTTTGATTTTTTTTTTCTTGAACTTAAATCAGTGCTCCCACATGGGTTTATCCATCAGTGGTCAGTCAGCTGTTCAAGTCACCACCCCTCCTGAGCTGTGTTCCAACAAACTATCAGTTAATCGAGCAGGATGAGGGAGATGTTGGGCCCTGCAGTCTTTCCAGGTAGGAGTGACTCTTGCAGCTGAAAAGAACTAGTTGCAAGTGAGGGAGCAAATCTGATGAAGAGAATTCCAGCGTCAGGGAACGGAAGCAGGTTTGAGTGGCCCCTCCGTGATCAAATAGCACAAGCTGGCTGTAATGGAGGCCAGGGAGGGTGACACATGCATAGCGTGGAGGGATTTGAAAATAAGGGAGGAGCGGAAAGCTTCTTAACAAACAAACCAAAGCTCACATGGATGATTCAGAGGTGTTGAGTCATCCACAGAGTTTATCTTTTATTGACGAGTCCATGATGTTGTTTACACAATAACTGATTCATCTGGAGCTACTTATTGTTTAGAATGATGCATCACATGGTTGAGTCGTGTTGTCATATCCCCCACTCTACCTCAGACGCAGCTTGTGGTGAAACAGAGCTAAAAGACGTTAGTAAGCCAATACTTTTCAGTACCGGCATTGAATGTTTCTTGCAGGCAGTCATCACTAAAGCAACCAGTCAGTATCTGGTAACAGGACTTGACCTCCCCATAAGCCTCTTCTCTTGGGTTTATTCATCGATGTGAATGATTGGCTCTTTGTCCTGCCTTGTCACTGATGCAGCAGTGCCACTGTCATGTGTCTGATGAAGAGCTCAAACCCATCTGCATAATTGCTCCACCTCAATGAGAGGTGGAAGTTATACTAACCGGAGAGCATCTCTCTCCAACATAGAGCAATGTAGGCACTGCACTAAGTCTCTGTAGTTTACGTTGCTTGGAGTATGTGTGGCTTTTTCACATCCTTGAGCATTGTAATGTACATTGACTTAAGTGGTAATGTAGACAAGCTTCCATTGATCTAGCTACCACCGTTTTTGGGTGGTGGGTTAACTACGCTGATGAAAGAACCTGTCCCCTTGCTGTAAGAGTGTCTACACTGAAGTGCTACAGTGTGCAGCTGCTATAGAATTTAAGTGTAAACAAATCCAAGTCAATTGTCGTCTTAGATACCAAATCGTGTCAGTATTAAAAAACTGAATGTAGCTGCTGCAAAGCTGGATTGTGACCCCAGCATGGCATCAAGCTTTTTACTCTTAATTTTAGACATAAATCTTCCTCTAAGATGCCTCACAGAAACAATGGAATATATTCTGCACATGGATTTACATTAGGGTACCTGAAAGCAGAAGCTGTAGTTCTGCAGTAAAGAAGGCTTTGTGAAAGGTATGACCTACTCTTATTCATCTCAGTGGGGTGTCAGCTCTAAGGCTTGTAGCTGAGTTATTTCACAGTGAATTATTTGCTTGAGATAAACACAGAAATTAGTGTAACCAGTTTTCTACTGAGTGCAAAATTCTGGATGCATTTGTTGTTTGAAATTGTTGTGAATATCCTAAATAAAAGATTATTGACTTGTTCTATTGCCAGTGGTTCAATATGCATGCTCACAATTTGGGCTGTGTTGATTTGTAATATAAGTCAGCTGGTGGTATTTCTTTTTCCTTATTGACTGACTCTGAACACACAGACAACGTGAATATATCCTCAAATGTGCCATTATTTGGTCAAAAGCTAATCTTCTTTTTACTCTCTTTATTCCTTCCTACTACATATGACTATTTAAATGTCAACATTTGTCATCTATTTTACTGCTGTTTTATTTTAGCGGAAACTTCCAGCTAATTGATTAGTTTGTCCTCTGTCAGGCAATAGCAGAGAAGTTAGAGATGGTCAGAAATCTTAGGTCATTTTCTTTGTCTCCGGGGTCCACTGCAACATGAGGTATTGTTCCAGCATCAACTCTTGTTCTCCATTGTTTCCTCCCTACTGAGGAAGAGTATGACAGAAGAGCATGAAGTCTTCACCAGACCAGATGACGTATTCCTAGCAGGAGACAAAAAACTGAGAATACATGACCATTAGTTTTAAGCTTCTGTATTTTGGTGTTTCAGGATAGCGTTGTGATACAAATTAAAGGGAGAAAAATGGCTAGAGATGGGTAGTGGAGAATTCCCTCTGTGCAGAAGAATTTCCTCAGTCTGACAGAGGCATCTCTGCCACTTCTGTACCAGCTGCCCACTTCATGCATGGGTAGAGGCAGTAGTCCCAGAGGAGTGTGATACATCTGGAGTATTTTAGGATGTGGGATAGGGTAAGCCAGACGGTAGAGCATCAGTCCTGAGGGATGTTACACCAGTGGTGTAAATTAGGCCTGGGTCTGTGCAGCACTAACTTGTGCTGAGGTCAGAAGCTGTGAATCAGCAAATGAGAGATTCAAGCCCTGTCTGTCCAACATGCGGTCTGAGCTACGTGTTTTATGGAAGCACGCCTCAATAGGCCACAGACTGTCTACACAGAAGTGTTATTTCAGAATAACGTCAGTTATTCCGAAATAACATAGTCTGTGTCTACACTACCAGCAGTTATTTTGACATAATGTCAAAATAACGTTGAGCTGGAGGACTCCTTGCTTCGACTCCTGTAACCATTTTATGAGGAGTAAGGGAAGTCGGAGGAAGAGTGCTCTTTCTTGGACTTTCTGCTGTGTAGACAGCACCAAAAGCGGAAATAAGCTATTTTGACTTCAGCTGCTTTGACTTCAGCTATGCAATTGACGTTGCTCAAGTTGTGTAGCCGATTTTGGCTTTAGCCCTGCTATGTAGACATGCCCATAGTGATTAAGGAAAACATTTGCTGAAGTGTAGTTATAGATTGTGCCCTCCTCCAAACCATGCTTTGTTCAGCAATGGTTTGGAGAATGACGCCATACTGTGTGGCTGTGAAACTGGCAACCGCTTCACAAAAAATTATTATTAGGATCTGTGGCGGGTTTATGGGTGCGAGCGTCGCTCCCCCTCTCGCGAGGAGGGGGGGCAGCGGCTCTGCGGACCCACCGCCTCTCTTTGCCCGATGTACGGGCTGGGTGCGATCACCCCCTGGCCCACGTGACCGAGGGGGGATCAGCGGACCCGTCTGTCGTTGCCCCTTTGGGGCGAGGGGTTCGGCCTGGCCACCAGCCTTGGGGTCCCGGCCCCGTTCGCCGCCCTTAGCGGGCTAGGTGCGATCACCCCTTGCCCACAGGCCCGAGGGGGGATCAGCGAACCTGTCTGTATGTCGCCCCTTCGGGGCAAGAGGTTCGGCCTGGCTACAGGCCTTGGGGGTCCCGGCCCCGTTCGCCGCCCTCTCCGCACCAGGAGGGCTTTAGCTCCTCAGGGTATCCGGGCTTGTGGGGGGTGGGGTGTGAGTGTGGGGGAGTGGGGGACCTGGGCCCACCCTCTCCTCCGGGTCCCGGCCCGAGGCCCTAAGTGGAGGTCAGCTTCTACCGGCCGCTCTCCACGGCAGACGGGGCTCTTGCCCGCAACTCGTCTGCCCACGGGCGCCAAAAAGGCCCGCCCGGGTCCTTCCACTCCCGCTCGCCGCTGCCCCGGCGCAGCGGCGTGTCGATTACTCACCCGTCGGCGCCGGGCTCGTCCCCACGCGACCCGCCAACTGCCGGTGCCGTCGCTCCTCGTCCCCCGGGGGCCCAGAGGCTTGGTGCTCCGGGAAGCCAGGGTGGCTGCCTCCCTGCTTCCCCCATCCTTGGCGCCTCCTCCCCCCTTTCAGCGTCCCCGGGGAATGACGTCGGGGGGGTAAGCCCCGCCTCCTCGGCGCCTCCCCCTGCGTGCTCCTCCCGGCGTCCGCCACGGGGCCCCGCCCCAGGGCGGACCGAGGCTTCGGGGCAGGGCGCCGCGCCGGGGCTCGCCCCGCCTGTGTCTTTCCTGGCGCGCGCCCGGCCGCGCTATCCGGCGTCCTGGCTCCGGCGGAGCCGCGGCTGTGCCGCCACCCCTGGCAGCGGCCGCCGCTCCCTGAGCCGGGGTTGGGAATCCTGCCCCGCGGCTAGTGCGGACCCCGCCGGGTCCGTCACAGGATCCAATGTCATCATAGCAGTACTCACTAGCACATTGAATTTGAAGGTCTGGAGCTCTTCCCATTATAATCCATTTTCAAAGGGGTTCTTCACTCAATTACTTTGTTACATTGTGGCTGAATCTAAATTGCTATTTAGATTTTCAGCCACAGAGCAGATTTCACTCCACCTCTTTTTTGAAAGAGCATATATCAGTTATTCTTATTTCTAAACCATAGACAATGTTCATCCCTATGGTAACACCTGTGGCTTCACTGGAATCACATGAACTTTGCTTTTTGGTACAAAAAAAGAATCTCAAACAATATCCAAGGTAACTCCAGATGTGTTTGGTGAACAGCAAGAGCATTTTAAAAAGTCTTAATTTAATTTTTAAAAGTAAAAATTGGCAACTTGGATTAATGCTTTTAGGCATTATACATTTAAAATGTCATTGTACAAGTATGATTCTCCTCTTTTTGGAGATACCTGATTGCTTTGTGGATATTGTCCAACAGATTGTTTGGCCAAGCTATCTACTATGGGGTACATCCCAAACTGCATAGTCCATAGTAAAGGTAGTGTGGGGCCATACTGCACTTTCAACAGTACAGAGAGGCATTGTAAGTGAAGAAGTCACAATTTTTCTCTGTGCTGCTCCAGAGAGAGAGTAATACTAATCTGTAACTTGTTTCAGGACAGGCACCCCAATATGCCTGCATAACTACAAAGCTCTGCCCACTCCCCAACCTCTGGGTGCAAAGAAATGGCCATAGTGGCTTACACCAGCAATGCGGCTAGTGAGTGGACCAACATGAGTGGGCCGCAAGGTTGACATTGGGCATGTGCACTAACCATGACCTCCATGAATAAGATTAAATAGATTGCGCTTGAATCTCCTTCTTTTATTGTGTCTTTTTAACACAAAATGGTCTATTATTAGGAGCATATTAAGTTGCCGGCAAAAGCAACATAAAGAAGTGGAGGGAGCGTATGGCTCTCATAATGTTGTGTGCACTCAGCATGCGCCTCAATGTGCCCCTGCTTTAAATGTGTGTCACTTCTCATTTTGCCTGGGGCTGCTCGACCCTCCCCTCCACTGCAGGCCCCTTCCCCACTCTACCCCTTCCCTTAGTCTTCCATCAAGCTTCTTCCTTGCCTCCATCCCGAAGTATGCCCCATCCCTTCTTCTCCCCCTCTCTCCCAGCTTTGCCAGAGAACCATGAATCAGCTGATTCACAGTACTCCAGAAGTACTGAGGGGGAGAGGGAGAAGTAAGTGCAGGGTCCCCAGTGCAGTAAGGACATGGGCAGAGGGAGGTGCACGAAGAACCCCAATGGTGTAGCAGCACCCTGCAACCTTACTTCTTATACCTCTGGTGGTGGCTCCATACTTTCTCACAGAAGAAAGTAATGGGCAAGAGGGCTTATGACTTCTCTACTTCCTTGTGCTGTCCACAGGAGAGTCACCTCTATTCCAAAGTAAGAGGAGAAAAGATATTTGAGTTTTCACCAAATGATATACTACATGTTGAGATTTGTCATTTAAAGCTGCTACTTTGTGAAAAAGAAGAAATCAACAAGGTAGAGCCAAGTGAATAATAGTTTTGTTTTTCAAAATTAAAACAAGTAAGTGTTTTTAGTTTGAACCAAAAACTGTTTTTTTTCCTGGTTATTCTTGCCAAAAACAACAACTGACATTTTTTGTTTTTGTTTTGGATCAAAAAACATCTGCACTGAAATGAAGGAAAGCAAACAAACCAACTTTTTTGTTGTGTTTACTTTAAGGTGTCTCTTTTTTCCCTTTAAAAATAAATATTGTTTCAAAATGAAAAATTGAAATAGTTTCAACTTTATCAAAAAGAATATATTTTTTTGGCCAAAACAATGTGCTGAATTTGACCCACATACAATAAGAGTTTTGTTGGGGTCCCCCCCACCTCCGGTGTTATTTTCTTAAACAAAAAAAACCAAAAAAAACCCCAACAAAAAACAGGTTTGTCTAAACACTTCACCCAGCTCTATTCACCTGAAGAACTCTACTGTAAATCTAGGAAACTCTGTTGCAGTCAATGGAATTGCTTTTAATGAAACCAGACTAAATCATATTCTGATTCAAAACAGAATTGAAGCACATGTTTAACTTCAATCATATGAAGAATTACATCTTTGATATAGTGTGCCAGAATGTGTAAAGTGCTCTGTAGGCACTGTTGTTTTATATGCCTTACAATTGCATTATTTACCAAAGTTGAGTGAATCATAATTTGTCTGATGAATTTCACTTTTTTTTGAGTCAATTATTCAAAATCAAGGTCCTGTTTTGTGAAGGCTGGTTATTCCAGATTACCATTTGATCTGTGTTGTTTAATTGTGAGTAGTTATGGTAGACACATGATTTTTTTTTAAATTTAATTTTCTCAATGGATGAAGTAATTCCTATAGCCAACCTTCTGATGTGAGTGCTAGTGGCATCCAGGTACAGGTTGGACCTCTTTGGTCTGGCACCCTTGGGACCTGATCAGTCCTGAATGAGGGATTTTGCTGGACCAGGGAAGGTCATTTCTGGCCTCTCCTGTCATTCTCCCCCCCCCCCCCAGCCATGGCCTCACTGCCAGCCTCCCAGTCGGCTTCTCCCGCTGCTGGCCCCTCCGCACACAGGGCTCCTGGCCCCATCGTTGCAGCCCCGCTGCTGGAACGTGCAGCCCCGCTGCTGGGTTCCCAGCCTCACAAGGCAGCCCCCCCCCTGCTGGGGTCCAGCTGCACTATCGAGTGACAGCCCTACTTGGGCTTCAGCCTCAATTGGCAGCCCCGCTGCCTCCTAGCCTCACCGGGCAACTCTGTAGGTGGCAGTGGGGCTGCCAAGCTCTTTGCTGCGTCGCTGGGCAACAGTCCCACTTCCAGGTTCCTGGCCCCACCACCAGGCAGCCCCATGGTCAGGGTCCCGGCTCCACAGGGCAGCCATGCTGCCTTCTAGTCCCGTGGACAGCTGCATCGCTTGGCGGTAGCGGAGATGCCAGGCTCCTGGTTGTGCTGCTGGGTGGCCCCACTGCCTTTGGGTTTTGCCAGGCAGTTTTGCTGCTTGGCTTCAGCCCCACTGCCTCTCCCCACCCCCGCAATGTAGCCACCAGGCAGCAGCCTTACTGCTGGGCTCCCTTTTCCCTGCCACAGGGCAGCCCTGCTACTGGGCTCTAGCCTTGCTGCGGGGCTCCCAGACACCATCCTCCACAGGACTCTCTGGTCCTGGGATATCCATGGTCCTGCTGGACTAGGGATGTTGCCATACCAGAGTCCCGGTTAAGAGAAGTTCAACATGTATTATAGTGACACTGACCATGGAAGAGCCTAGATAGGAAAATTAATTTAACCTATAGTTTCTATGAGAATACCTGACTGAAGAACTTAATATTTGCCTATTTGATTAATACAACTCTGTTGTTCCAGGATGAGGAACAAGGAAGAGGTTTGAGTATGACTGTTTCAAACTTCCACATTTGTGTAAAATGCTTGACAGTAACCACCTAAATCTTATTCCTGTCTTGTCTTCTAAATAAATGTTGCAGAATAAGACCTTTCTCCTGCAAAGAGAAATATGTAGAAGGGCCCCTGTCAGTGCAGTCCTTAGGATTTATGGGGCCCTATGCAGTATTATTAAATTAGTGTCCTTATCCCTGATGGCATCTGTGGAAAGGGATGATTTTTATAATCTTCAACAATGCACTAATGAAACATTTTTAAAGCAGATTTTAAACTAAGGTCCTGTAGGCTAACACAGTACATTCAGAGACTCACAGTATATACCTGGGGTTTGCAAATGCCTGTTAAATGGCTTTATTATCACTCAAATGGCTCTTTCACAGGTTCCATTATTCTGCTAATAGGCCTGGCAGGATTTTTAACTTTTAAATGAAACTAGATCCTCTCCAGAGGAAGCAGAGCCACAGAACAGGGATAGGGAAGAGGCAGGTGGGTGGACATTAAGATCCAATGGTGCCCCAAATTTTTGGGTGCTCTACACAGCTGCATATTCTGTGTATGGGTAAGGATGGCCCTGGTCCCTGTGCCTGCTGATGTCATTTGGACTCTACATGATTATAATCTCCAGAAATTGGTAAAGGGGAAGAAAATGGCTGCTGTGTAGTTGAGAGGTAGGGGCTAATATTTGGTGTGTGTATTGTCAGGAATGTTTTATGTAAGACATACAGGAGGTGATTCAGCAGTGGTGATATCTCAGCTGAAATTCTGTATCCAGTTCTGGGGCTGATATGTTTTAGGAAAGATATGGACAAATGGGAGAGCATCCAGAGAAGAACAATAAAGTTGATAAAAGGCTTAGAAAACCTAACTTCTGAGGAAAGTTTAAAAAACCCAAATCCTAAAACTGGCTATGTTTAGTCTTGAATAAAGAAGACTGGTGGTGGTGGTGATGCGGGGGGACCTGCCTGTGGTCTTCAAATATGCCAAATACGTTAAGGGTTGTTTTAAAGAGGACAGTGATCAGTTGTTCTCATTGTCCACTTAAGGTAGAATAAGAAGTAAAGAGCTTAATCTGCAGCAAAGAAAATTTGTTAGATATTAGGAAACCCTTCTTAGTAGTTCTACTCTGGAATAGGCTTCCAAGGTGGATTGTCGAATCCCCATCGTTGGAGGTTTGTAAGAATTGGTTGGACAAACCTGTCTGGGATGGTCTCGAGTTACTAGGCCCTGCTTCAGCACAGGGGGCTGCTCTGGGTAATCTTTCACGGTCCCTTTCACTCCTACATTTTTGTGATTCTATAACGGGTATTTAGGATTAAGTACAGTGAAGCTTCCAGCATCCATGACTTCACCTAGCACCTCATAGGAAGTACTGAGCACCTTATACT
Source organism: Rafetus swinhoei (assembly GCA_019425775.1). Lineage (NCBI taxonomy): Eukaryota > Metazoa > Chordata > Testudines > Trionychidae > Rafetus > Rafetus swinhoei. The sequence continues at coordinate 35,959,187 of CM033427.1, forward strand.
TAGCACCTATGGCCAATGTTTTCAAACTTGAGAACTAAAATCACTCTCTGAAATGCCTGTGTAGGTAACTAAATTAAAGTGGTCCAATTACCAGAAGTGCTGGCCATCTGGCAGCACAATTGACATTAGTGGGAGCTGCTGTTAAATTACACATGTGAAAATCAGACCTCTTCTAGTTAGAAACCTAAAGTAGCCTAACAAGAGGCACACTGGTTTGACCATTTTGCACGATATGTAGTTTAGTCTTAAAATATCTGAATTGATATATTAGTTTCCTATATAGAAAAAAATGCATAATTCTAATAGCATATTTTTTGGGGTGGCTTGTCAGAAATTCTTAGAATGTTTTTTATGTTTGTTTATTTGAAAGCCTAAGCCAAAATAAATAGATGAAAAAATCAATCCCCTTAAAGGAATGACTCCGAGAATACATGGAGAATTGAGTTCCTTCATTAAGACATAATGATTAGACTTTCACAAGCAATAACTTTCCTTAGCTTCCTCATATCTTTGGCCCCAGAGTTAGAAACAGTTGGGAACAGTCTGTACATGTTTTTAAAACTGTCTGGTTCATTCCCTTCTGTTACCAGATTTACCCAATACTCTGGGGTATGCTCATTTATTAGGGTTACTCTTGTGGAACTGGGGTGAGGTTAACAGTTCTATCAGTGTGCTGCTTGTGCTTACTTGTGCTCTCATATGGAGCTGAATTCTCCCTCCCGCCAATTCTCCCTCCCACTGGAGCTCTCCTGCAGGAACTAGATTCCTCAGGATGGGGTTCTTCCCACCTTAGCAACACACACAGACACTCACACCCACTAACAGAGCACGTCTGAGATGACTGAGTAATCAGCACTCACAAGCTGACCCCTCATATGTCCCTGGACTCAGCAGGCTGGGTTTAACAGCAATGCCACGCTGCACCCTCATGTGCCTTTGGACTCAGTGGGCTGGATTAAACGGCACTTTAAGGGTATGTCTAGACTATATCCGTCTGTCACCAGAGGGATGTAAATTAGACATACCGAAATTGCTAATGAAGTGGGGATTTAAATATAAAAATTCTGTTCTTTGGCAGTGTATTCATGGCTCCCATTGATATTTTTGGGAGCCATGATGTGCAACAAAGGATAAATTTTTTTTTCTTATCCTATGATATTAGTAGATTTGTGATGAAGGTCTTAACATTACAGAGTTGTGCCAGCATAGTGAAAGCAATAACCTCCACATTCCCTAGTGTGGAAGCAGGTAGATGGATATAAAGGTGTTTTACTCCTGTATGGGAAGAAGGACTATATCAGTTTAACTGTGGCCAAAATAGGGTTTGTACACGATTAACTATATATCAGTAGACCAGGCCTTTGTAGCTTGGTAGATAATATAGGCCTCTGCTAGCATAGCTCAGTATAGCTTCCTTGATTCGTGTGGAGCTATACAGATTTATATCAACTGAGGATCTGTCCCGTCAGGCATGAAGGAAGGACATAAAGTGTGATACAGGAAATAGAAATAGCCATGTCCTTATATTTTGCTATCTTTGAGCTGGTACTAAAAGCTTGTGGCTCACTCAGTAGAAACAAGTTTTCCTCTTCCTCAGTGGTTAGAATTTATAGGAAGAAAATAGAATAACGTTACATAATCAGAATGTAAAGCCTTCGCAGCCTAGGACAGAACCGCGTCGTCAGTGCCTGGAGGGTTTGGTCTTACCTTCTCCAAGCTATTCTGATAGCCCTCCTCAGAGCACCTGTGCAAGGGGAGTTTTTGCTGGAGTTAACTCTTTGTTCACCAGAGACTAGGTTGTGCCCCTGCAACCTGTTACAATGTTTGTGATCTTAGAAAGAGGCCAGCTACAGCAGTATTTCTCAACCAGTGGTACGCGTACCCTTAGGGGAACACGAGAGAAGTCTGGGGGGTAAATCAACACAAGTGAAATTTGGCAAAAAATTTCGGGGATTTTGCCCTGCAAAAGGGATCAGGGAGGGGGCGGCAGCACGTGCCTGTCAAATTGAATGTTAGGAGCTGCGCACTCGGATGTTAACAGCCGCTCTGCGCACGCACCCCAGTGCTGGTGGGAAAAGCGCGTGGCAGTGGCGGCTCCAGTGAGACCCATGGTTGTTCCAAGTTGGGGGGCAGGTTTGGGCAGGGAGAAAAAAAATCACTTCCACGGCCGCCTCTCCTAGTTCATTTCATCTCCAGCAGCCTCCCTGGGGTGCTCCAGCAGGGAGGTGGCTGAATCTGGAGATGTGCATTACCCCCAACCCCGCCAGCAGCTCAGTACAACGCATCCCCATCGCCCCTTCCCTGTGGCGCTGCGGAGAGGAGCTAAAAGATAGTGAAGTGTCACAATAAGCTTTGCTCCAAAGGACACCCTCCCATCAGTGATGTAGTGAGAGAGGTAGGGGGGCAGTTGCCCCCAGGCACCACAATTGGGGGGCGCTGGGCTAGGGTGGGAGCACACAGTCCCATGCAATGAGCCCAGCGCTGGCGGCCCACTTGCTTCATGTTTTCAAGCCACTGAGGCAGGGCCGGGCAGCAGGAATAGGCACTTCAAAGGTAGGATTACCATACATCTAGTGCCTGGCTTTGGGGGAGGGGAAGGGGTATTGGGTTAGAGCGGGCGGGTGGGGATGCCTGGCTCTGGGGGAAGGGTGGATGCATTGGGGTGTGTGTGTGTGTATATAATATAATTTGAAAAAGGGGTACTTTATATAAAAAAAATTAAAGGTTGCGAAACACTGAGCCAGTGTACTACATATGCTGTGATTAGATGCATCTAGTTCTCTAAGGACTACATTTATTTACTCAGATTTTTTTGTTTTGTATTATTTATATGCTCCAAAGCTGAGAGAGAAATCTGTAACAAAACATGTAGTTTTTATCATGAGTTTTTGTGGGTACAACCCACTTCTTCATGTTTTGTTAGTCTTTAAGGTGCTGCTAGACCATTCGTTGTTTTTTAATTTTTTCCACTTTCGGATTAACTCGGCTACCCTTCTGAAGCTAGGGAAATCTGTATAATTAATAAGAAAATAAATCAATTTTGTGGCATCAGTACACACACCGAGTACAGTGTCTGCTTTTGGTCCCTCTGCAATTGACATTCCCATTGTCTTCTGTGGAAGAATCAGCCTCTTCATATGGAAAACAAAGGCAAGAGGAAACTGTAAAGTTATATAAACCTTAATATTTCTCAGCAACATAAGTCTTAGAAGGTAAGTTCAGACCAAAATCCCAGATTCAAACACCCTGGAAAATGTGAATTTAGGTCTGAACTTCATAGCTCAGACCTACCTCTGATTAATATTGTTTTATATTTTCAAAGATCTCATTATGTATAAGCCTGTGTTTCAGATTTCTGAGCTCAGGGTCTGATAGCAAGTGACTTTCTCATTTAGAATTTATTACTGCATGTGCCAACAACATTATTCATTGAAAACAACATTTCAATGGTAAACCCCACAACAAAGCAAAGTTCTTGCCTCAGAAATCTGTGCCATATTCATAATTTTTCAACCAATTCTGTTTATACTAGAAGGATCGGGGAAGATGTTTTTATATGTGAGGTTTGGATTCAACCAAAACATTACATGGGAGCAGTTTCTCCATTTTAATAATGCTGATAGATTTCAAAAAATCTTTAACATTTTTACAAGTAGTCTTGCGTTTACTTATTGAACAGAGAACACTGACTTCATCTCTGTCTTCAAAGTAATGAACTCTGGAAATGTCAAATTATCATATGTTGTTAATTTACTATTAATGATCAGATTTCCAATAGCCAGCTGGTTTTACTTGAGGCATTATTACATTTTCAAGTCTAGAAAATGTTATGCACACTGGTTTTTAAAATGTAAAAAACCACAAATGTTAACAATATATTCATTGAACCTTCTTTTTTAATTTGTCAATATAATACTTGAAAAGGATAAAGGTCCTGCTTCCACCAAAATTTACATTTACTGTAATATGAGGTTTTCACACACACAGATATAGAGTTAATGCTCTTTTGTTAGCCTTGCTGTTTCAGTCTTCTCACACAGCCTGTAAGACCATGATCTTAAAAGGGACATGCTTAGCCATCTGAGTAGAACTTTCTCTTGCAATGGGACTTGACTCATATGATAGGGGCTACTGAAAAAGGTAAGGTTTTACAAGATCAGGGCCAAACAAGGCTTCTAATAAAGAGTAAAACAGGCCCAAGAAGCTTATCATTCTTCTTTTAATTTGGCAAGGCAAGACTGAAGGAATGAAAGACAGTCTGAAAACTGTGCCAAGAGATAAATTGTTCTCTAATCCCTGCATATTAAAAGTCCCTTACAAGGGATGAAAAACAAGACTTTGATACTTACTGAAAATACATTAATAACCAAATATAAACACGAATACATTTATAGTTTTTTGGTACATCAGTGCAGTTCAGTGGTGGCACCTCGGGTAATTCCATTCCCTCTGCATGTGCCATTACCTTCCATTAACCATTATGGTATTTTCTGACTCCTATTGAAATTTATTACTGCAGTAAACAAAATGTTGCAAACACTACCTTGCAGTTAACTGCAATAGAAAATCATGTCTGATTGCTCTTTAGGACATGCTTAGTCTTTTTGTGCCACACACAGGCAACATATATGTCATAGTGTACATGGAGTGTCAAATGCAGCCATTTCTCCTATTGTAGTCAGCAATGCAGTACACCCAAATGCTGTCTCCAATGCCCAAATGAGCATTCTGTATAATCCAGTGGGAGGTGAGGGGTTCCTGGGAAGATGAGGAGGAAAAGAATCCTCCTCTCGCGGGCTGTGGAATCACAGCTCTACTCCTTGGCTTACAGTTTATTCTGAATTCAGAGGCTAATTCTTAAGATTAGGTCAGTTCAATATAGTGCTCCTCTTTTGCTGCTCTAGTCCCAGAGCTAGAACCCACTGGCTCTATTATATTTGCACCTCCTACATTGGGAAAGAATGACTAGTGGCTTCACATATGCAGATCTACAAGACTCCTTCTCTTGGCTTCAGGTCCCTGCAGCATGAAACCCCTAGCGAACTAGGCTGCATAGCAGCCAGCACAGTGGTGGGCAACCTGCCACCCAAGGGCTGCAAGTGGCCCATCAGGATTCTCTGTGAAGTGAGGTGCACGCTGATTGCACACAACGTTGTAAAAGCCATGAGCTCCCTTTGAAGCCAATCAAAGCACTGCTATGATTCAATCAGCATATCCGCAAATTCTAGGTATGCAAACGCAATTAGCAAAACTATCCTATCCCGACACACCATCTTGGTTATGACAATTGAGCGGCCCACTGTGGTGAAGGAGTGCCACTCACGCAGCCCATTCACTAGCCTAGGTTGCCCCTCACTGATTCAGAGGGAGCACATGCCCTGCTAGGGTTCCCTAAGTCTTGCCTGCCTTCTCCACAGCACAGGTTCTGCTGTAGGCATATGGGCAGGAAGCAAGAAAGGGGGAGGGATAGCTCAGTGGTTTGAGCAGTAGCCTGCTTAAACCCAGGGTTGTGAGTTCAATCCCTGCAGAGGCCATTTGGGGCAAAAATTTGTCAGCGATGGTACTTGGTCCTGCTGTGAAGGCAGGGGACTGGACTCAATGAACTTTCAAGGTCCCTTCCAGTTCTAAGAGATAGGCAATCTCTATTTATTTAAGAAAGCAGATGTTCCCTCAGCAGAGTACAGTTCAATATAATGTTGCACCCCAAAGTCTCTCAGCCCTTGTAATGTTCAACTTCGAAGCAAGTGAGAAGCAAAACAACCAAAAACAATCTAGGGAAAAAAATAAATCTCCAGTGGGTCTTAAAATATGGAAAGCTTCCACATTTCTTATATTAATAGACAGCAAATTCCATAAGCTAAGTGCATGAAAAGCAGTAGCCCAAGGCCTGTAAGACACAGACTCACCCAGTGTAATGGAAACAGCTTTTTTCTGGAGGATTGTAGAGTGTTTCACAGAGAATGAAACTCAAAAGCAGAGAACGCCTAACCCCTTAGCAATTTAACACAACAAGCATGGACAGTGAGAGACAATGACATGAGCTGAATTCAGCTCTTACGAAAGTAGGTGCAACGCCATTGAAGTCAATGTAATTTATGTCCTTTGCTCCTCTTTTGGAATCAGAGCTCTATATTGAACTGACCTAATTAGCCTCTGTATTTAGAATAAACAGTAAGCCAAGGATTTTTTTTTATCAGGAATGTCCTGGAATCTAAGGATCAGTCCAGCCTACAGTGAAGTAAGTAGCAGGAGCCTACTTATCAAAGAACAAAATGGCTGTTTATTAGACCTCTATATCCAATCCCTGCAAAAACAGGCGGGGCTTCAAAAGGCAAAACACAGTGGCTTTGGTGAGAACAAGAACTTTATCTCAGCCAAGGATATGAGGAGATTTAAACCTACACAGCTTTAAAGAATGGTGAGAACTCTGACAAGATCCCTGTGAGATCAATAGAACAGGGTTAGGGTGAAAATTTACTTCAGTTCTTTTCTCCAAGCCATTTTGCCTTTCTCTGCTAATTAATCTCTTATCAAATTTATCACACTTGCCACACTCCTCCTCCTCTTTTTCCTTCTTTCTTTTTTGCTATTCTGAGCAGGAGTATGGTTTTGAACTGATACCCTCTCTAAATGGGGCTGTATTCTCTGCATTTTCAGGCACTGTCCATATTTTAACCTGATGTGCATTTGACTGGCTCACTGTCGGCAGGAACAGAACCTCATCAAGAGTCATGTCCCGGTTTTCTTTCTGCAGCTTATACTGTCTGTGTTGTCCTGGGCTGGTGCTATCTGTTGCTGCTATGACACTGCAAGGTGAAGTGAGTGCTAATGAAATGTTTTGACAATAATTTAAAGTGTTTTACTTCTCTCTTTCTCTTATACTCTGAGATATACTTGTCCTGCTCCTTCTCCCTCCCCTCCCCCCACAGCCTTAGACTCACCTGCTAACACACATTGGCTGCATCTAGATTGGCAAGATTTTGCACAAATACTTTTAACGGAAAAGTTTTTCCGTTAAAAGTATTTGCGCAAGAGAGCATCTATACTGGCATGTGCCTTTGCGCAAAAGATTTGCTTTTGCGCAAAAGCATCCGTGCCCAGTGTAGACGCTCTCTTGTGCAAGAAAGCTCCGATGGCCATTTTAGCCATCGGGCTTTCTTGCGCAAGAAATAAACGTGGCTGTCTACACTGGCCCTCTTGCGCAAGAATACTTGCACAAGAGGGCTTATCCCTGAGCGGGAGCATCATAGTATTTGTGCAAGAAGCACTGATTTTGTACATTACAAAGTCAGTGTTCTTGTGCAAATACAAGCGGCCAGTGTAGACAGGCGGCAAGATTTTGCGCAAAAGCAGGCGCTTTTGCGCAAAATCATGCCAGTCTAGATGCAGCCATTGACTTTACATCAGCATTGTTTTGTAAGAGCAGATAATTGGGACTTCATATCAATGTTCTTAGCTCTTACTAGTAGGCTCAACTTGTTGACAGGAAGACTGGCTTAGCAGTTAAGGGCCTAATGTAGGGATGTTAAAATTAGATTAATCAACTAATTGAATGGTTGATGGAATTTCCATCGACTATTCAATTAGTCGATAAGGACACTTTCACTTTGAACTGTAGTAAGAGCCTGCCTGGCTGTTGCTACGTTTCAGAGGTGGACTAGTCATTTAGTCGCTTACACCCCTAGCCTAATGTACGATATACTGACTGGCTAGGAGAGAAAAAGAATGGTCTAAAGGAATGCATAGGAGTAGGGGAGGCAGTGACCAAGAATGCCTGAGTTTTTACCTTGGATATGCCACTGTTGCTCATTGTGGCCTTGGGCAACTCTCTTCATCTCCCTACCATGTTTTCCTCCTCTGTAACACGGAGGGGAAAATACAAAGAGCTCACGCCTTCAGTTCTCATCCACTCAGTGATGGTCAGTAAGGCTGCCCATGTTGGTCAGGACTGTAGAACTGAAGTCCCAGCCTGTGTCACAGGCAGGAATAGAATTTGAAGCTAACTCACCCATGCTCTGATCTTTGCACTGCTAACATGATTAAAAACAACAAAAAATGATTTTTGGTGCTTAGGACAGCAGATGTGAAAGAGGATTTGTTGTCTGAAAGATGCCACTTACATACAGTTGCTTTTCAGAGCCACACTTACTATTTTTGTGCTGTTTGAGTGCATGTATATTTGTCTACAAGCACGTCCATAAGTGTATCTAATTGAAGCATTCAGTGTATTTCTGTTGTTTCTCTAAGAAAGATGCACATTTTCTAGTTTCATTCAACTATACACTGAAGACTCCACTGTGCCCCGAGATTTTAGCAAGAACAGCTCAAATCTCCTTTTTAAATAGGTTTGCAGTTGCTGTGAAGATGTGTGCAGGGGGCCTGATTCACTCATGTTGCGTCTTCCAGTTTGTTGTGTGACACAGTGAGCTTTCATCATTGGTAGATTGTGTTTGACTGTCAGGATGTTGTTGAAAGCTTGTTGAAAGCACAACCCATTACTCTCACAAAGTGGCAGGGCAGATTTTTTTTCTCTTATTCGTACATAAATCTTCTATGGTCCTTTATTACATAGTAGACCACAATACAGCATCAGACCATTCACCCATGTTTAGGTATAAGTCACCATTGGGGTACTGGTGCCTGGCAAACATTGCCCCCCACCCCCACTTATGCGTTAACACATATTTAACATTCATTGTATGAAACAATTTGTACAATGGAGGCACTGAAATTCATTGAACCAAACAGTAAAACCCTGCATATAAGGGAAACAGCTTGAAGCTAAGGGGTGCAGCAGTACCCCCAGCACCCTTAATTCTAGTATCTATGCTGGGGGCCCTACCAAATGGTCAATTTCACAGTCATGGGATTATTAAAAAAAAAAATGATTTCAGCTATTTCGATCTGAAATTTTACAGTATTGTAATTGTGGGGATCCTGACCCAAAAAGGAGTTGTGTGGATTACTGGACAATTGTAGTGGGTGGGGGGTTGCAGTACTACTACCCTTACTTTTGTGCTGTTGATGGTAGTGGTGATGCCTTCAGAGCGGGAGTGTGGCAGCTGCTGGCCAGGATCCCAGCTCTGAAGGCCGAAAGTTGCAGCTGCAGCACAGAAACAAGGGTGGAATGGTACGGCATTGACATAAATTCTTTAATCTTTTGGGCTATGTCTACACTCGCGGCTTCTTGCGCAAGAACACCTTGCGCAAGGGTTCTTGTGCAAGAAGTCTTGAGCAAGAAAACATCCACACTGCCATGTGCGAGCTGTGCTTTTGCGCAAGAGCGCCCATGGCAGTGTGACGCTCTCTTGCGCGAGAAAGCTCTGATGGCCATTTTAGCCATAGGGCTTTCTTGTGCAAGAAATCCTGCCCGGCGTCCACACTGCCCTCTTCTTGCAAGAGCTCTTGCGCAAGAGGGCTTACACCTGTTAAAAAAGAGCGTAGCTCTTGCGCAAGAAGCCCTCTCTTACCACGCCGTACTGTAAATTTCCTTGCGCAAGAGAGGGCGGGCAGTGTGGACGCTCTGCAGATTCTTGCGCAAGAACGGCCATACTTGCGCAAGAAGCTGCGAGTGTATACATAGCCTAATTGTTGTGACAGGCTGCTGGCTAAGCCAGAGCTCTGCCACTACAACCTGGCTGAAAAGGCATTTGAAACCAGCTGAGCAAGCCCATGACAATGGGAAACAGCTGTGGGCCTCATTAGACAGAGGGCTAGATAAGGCAGCCAGAGAGGCAGTGGAGGAGCCAGAGAGTGCTCCTAGCCAGCTGGAGAGGCTAGTTTAGTTTGCTGGAACACCTCTCTGCAAATAGAAGGTGGTGGGACATTGGTATGGAGTTTAAAAGGCAAAGGTGCTTGCGCAAGAGAGGGTTTCTGGTTGATTTGTGGCCGAAGAAGGGGTTCCAGGGCAAGGGGCCTGGGTAAGGACTTTGCCTCATAGTCTACTGAAAAGAACAGCGAAATTGAAAGGTTAGAGGATCTCTGATTCCACTTCCTTTCTGTAGAAAGAGGGTGAAATTCTCTGCAGGAGCAAATCAGCCTGAGTCCATTGATGTCAATGGAGCTACCTTAATTTACACCAGCTGAAGATCTGGCTCTGAAAATTAAAAACCAGCAGAGCTTCAAGAACTCTACAAGCTCCTGGAACTAGTGGTTTCAATTGTAATTGACTTTTGAAAGTGCTCAGTCTCACCCGCAGACAGCGCTACATAATAAAATTTGCTGCTGAATCTTGTTAAGTCTAGTTGTGATGTGAATTTGTATAATCCTTCCATGCTAATGGCTGTACTAAATGGTAATAAGTGTAAGCTGCTGTAAGCAAATAAGAAAATTACAGTGCTTCCACATATTACTGAGCTATGAGTGATTCTGTAGAATAATGCAATTCCTCATGTGGACATCTTAATTGATATAAAAATTTACATAGTTACTTTGTACTATCCAGAGAACCTTTGTTATTGGGGAATAGCGTGATACTATTTTTTTTTTGTCAGAATTACCCATATGCCTCTGGTCCTGCAATCACACACTGTGGGACCACATTCTCAGCTAAAAAAAATCAGCCTCACTGATTGAACTCAATGAAGCCATGTCCATTTACATCAGCTGATTATCTGGCCTTGTTTGCTTGAAACAGTCCTGGGAAGAAAAGCTTCAGGAGTTGATATTGCAAGCATTATGTTGGGAATGACTAGTGATTATAATGAAGGTCATGCAGTTGTCATCTGTGTATTCCTTTGGGTGAAGTACTCAATGACCATTTTTCATATTTTCTAAAATGTAAACAAAGGGCTGAGCCCTGGGAGGTCAATATTGTCTAGCATCATTACCAACACTTCCGCTGCTTACTGGGCTCTTAGGAGACATTGAAGGGTAAATTAGAGCTAAATAACAGCATAGAACACTGAGAGCCAGGACTATTGATTGCAACCAAACTTTATGGGACTGTGGGAAACTTGGCCACACCTATGATAGGTGGACATCCAGCTCACTAAAATCATGATGGACCACGGATGTTGCGGCACCAGAGAATGTCGGATCAGAGATGTTCAATTACAGAAATTTGTACCACAATATTATGTAAGTTGTAGAACACAAACTAGAACTCTTTCCACATTGTGCCGGTTAAAAGAGATTAAACATTTTTTGTCCCCTGTGAAAAATTAATACATGGAAGTTTTTCTACAGTGTTTTCTAGACTTTGGATGAGTTTTTGGTTTTACTGAAACATTTAGCCTGACCAACTGAATTCTTTTCACCGTTCACTTTTCTTGCTGGAAACAAAAATTTTTTGGCTTGTTTTTTGAGGAAAATCAGAAAAATTCTGTCAGTACAGATTTCCTGTGAAAATTTCCATTTTGACAAAATAGCCATTTTCCTTTCAACAGAAAACTTGCAATGAACTCTACTGCTCATACACATTGTAATTTTGAAACTATCTTCAGTCCATATTTATTCAAGCAGCTAAAATGGTCAAACCATAGTGTCCTGGACATCTTATTTTTATTTATAATTCTAATTAACTGCACATGGCACTCCTATGGACGTTTATTATATAATTGTCTTCCCCAAGCACTCAATTTTAAGTCAGGCTCCTGAATGTCATGCAATTGGTTGAAAAAATAACGAGATTTTTAAAAAAAAAATGAATTAAGCACTTAAAATTTGTTCTGGTTTATGAGCCAGTAAGATTCAGATTTTTCTCCACAGGCATGCAAGTTTAAAAAAAAAATACTTTTTAAATGAAAGCTAAGCCTCTTCTGTAAAAACATGACTCCAGGAACTGGGCCTTTAAGAAACACTCCAAATAATATGAGACTTGTGATAAAATCATGGAAGTTGGCACCACCTTATTACTATTATTTATACTGAGGTACTGCCAAAGGCCCTGTCAGGAGCACAGCCTTCCTGGGCCAGGTGCTACATGAAGGGAGACATGGTCCTTGTCCTGGTGAAAGTAAGCCCTAAATCTTGTCCCTAGAATTGCAGTTCAAGTTACCTTGCTGGGTGCTGGTATCAGGGCTAGGGAGAGAGGAGCCTTCTTCATTAGGCAGCAAAATGGCAATGGGACCTTGCATCCTTTGAGTTCTACCTACCTCGTGTTTGAAGTGGGTGACCAGAGGCTCCAAGCAGGAAGACAAGAGCAGCACAGTGTTGAGCAGGATGATTTGGTGAGCAGGCAGTGCTGGACCTTAGCAATTAGAGATGCCATCAAAGGCTAATACAAGGATTTACACTAGTGGTCACCAACCAGTAACTTGGGATCTACCAGTAGATCTTGGAGCCTCTGACGGGATCCTGACTGGTTTGGCCAGGAAGTTCTCAGGCACTGGCAAGTCAATTGCCCCTCCCCCTATTGTCATGCTGCTCCTGCCCTCTGCCTTGGAGCTGCCCCCCTGAGAGCCTCCTGCTTGCTGTGCAGAGTGTGGCAGGGAGAAGAGTGGGAGATGCTGATGTCAGGATGTTCCTCCCTGTACTTCTGTACTCCATCTCCACACAGAGAGAAGGGGATGGAGGGAGCTTGGCAATGCAAATCTCTGTCACTCACATACACTGTGTGTGTGTCTGTCATTCTCACAAACACACACACACACTGCCCTTCACTTGCATCTCCCAACCCAACCCATACTCGGGGGGGGGGGAGGGGTTGTTACTTCTTTTACTGCTTGCAAAGTGGGTTAGTTTTGGTTTTTGACTGTCCCCACCCTGAACCTCCTCCTCCACCCAACCTCCTGCCCCTGTGAGTCCCCTGCACCCAAACTCCTTTCCAGAGCTTGTATCCTGAACCCCCTCCTGGACCCCAATCTCCTGCCTTGGGCTAAGCGCGGAGCCCCTCCCACACTCCAAACCCCTTGGCCCAAGACCAGAGCCTGCACCCCAACCTAATTCCCCAGCCTGGTGAAAGTGAGTGAGGATGGGGGAGAAAGAGGGATGGAGTGAGCAGGGTGAGGCCATGGAGAAGAGATGGACAGAGGCAGGGCCTCAAAGAAGGGGCGGGAAGGAAGCAGGCCAAGGGTATTTGGGTTTGAAATAGATTTGCACTTTAACTGAAAAAGTGATTTTGTGGTTAGAAAGGTTGGAGACCACTGATTTACACTCTTTGATTCCCCTGTTATGTCCCGTATCATCCAGGCTTTTTTGCTGATAGCTGATCTGGAATGTAAATGTTATGAGACACTTGAGAGTTCACAGGTTCCTAATTAGCAGCAGCTCTTCTGTCTCACTCCACAGGCTACCCCACAGCAACCGAGCATCTTGGCCTGTTCTGCCTAATCATTTTGCTAAGCACAAAGCAAACCGGGTGATCCGAGCTTGGGTAACTATTATCAGCAGAGATGTCATCATGTGCTATAGACAGGCTAATCTCCTTGTTTATCCCTCTTTCAGTAACTTTGCTATTAGTACAAGATCATATTTGAGTGATGGAGTAAAAACGACGTTTCATGTACCAAGGTGAGGATTTTTAATTAATATCTTCCTATTTACTTCCTATTTAGAGACCTCCTTTCTGGACCAAGGTCATCTGTTTAACCTGCAATGAAATTTTGCTTGTGACAGTGTCACTATTGCTCTTTACAGAGCATAGAGTATGCGCTGTTGTGTTCTTCGATGGCTGCTGATTCCGAGCGATAGTCCCATCCACAGGTAGGGCCCCCCACCGTGCTAACAATGCTCTGAATCCAAGACGCAGACTCTCCTTTTTTGCTTGTACATTAACACTAAACAAGCGGGCAAACTGCTTTGCAAGATTCTGTGTATGATCTCAGCAGTTTTAAATAGTATCATGTTGAAATTTGGCATACAAATTACAAGCTTGGATCAACATTAAAAATAACGTGTTGATCCATAAAGCCATGTTTGATGTACTGTCTGGGGGTGGAGACAAACTTTTTAATGTCTGAGTTTCAGATTTGGGTTTTTTTGGTCAAGTTCCAAGGAGATCTGTTTTTAGAAAGTGGTATTTGGCAATAACTTTTTTTTAACATGGCATGAGCAATGCATTCTATGTACAGTTTTTTCTATGTAGTATTATGTGATACTTCATGAAAGCTGAACCTCAGATAGCTTGGCAGACTGCAGGCATTCAGCATTTCAGCTGATTATCCAAATTGTATCTGAACTTGTTGGGTCTGCAAAATTGGCCTGGATAGTCTTGCAAGAGTAGGCTGCATCACAAGATTGTCTGTAATTTCTGCTGTTGGTTCTGCTTGAGTTATTCCAGCAACAGCCTTTCTCAGGGGACACTGGCACATCAAATGCTGTCCAGAATGCAGCAAGACAAAGGCATGTGAAAATTAATAATAATTTAAAAGTTACTGTGTTGGTTGTGTCTGTGTATGGCACGACTACAAACCACCCCTAGAAGGTTGTGGCTGCTTCTCGGATGGAAAGCACCCACGCCCTGTCTGGGGAAGTAACTTGGAGAGGTAGCTGAAGTGAAGTGTTGCCTGACATGGGGAGAATGTGTAAGTTATACCAGCAGCACTAGCTGGAGGTGTGGAGCTGCCTCTGTCCTCTCTTCCAATAACGAATCAACATTCTTTTGTTAAACAGAGCGTCATCATTCAGGGGACACTGCATAGTTGAGTTAATCCACCCACAAGGAGGCTGAGTGGTCATGTAACAATAATAAGAGAGATGGGATTTGAGTATATTCAAACCTGCCACTTTTGGGTGAAGGTTCAGGTTAGTTTTTATCTGAGCCAGTTCCCCCATATTAGAAATACTGACAAATATTTCATTATATTTCATGAAGCTAAGGAAATCTTGTGGGTTCCTATATTACTGGCTTTTAGTGGGACCTCACGTAACAAAAATTATGTGCAATAATAGTCTGTAAAATTACACTGACAATTACATAATGCACCAGATTCTGATCTCAGTTGCATGGGTGCAAAATCTGGAGTAATTCCACTGATTTGACTTCTTTGTAGATGTGTCCATGTCAAAACCCACCACCCTTCTTTGCACTAATTGCTCTCCTTGTTGTCAGCTGAGCAGAGAGCCTGAGAACTGAATGACAAATTGCTTTCTCTCACTTCATGGGGTCTCTTCTGTACAGCATTGAGGCATAATGATTGTGAAGAAGAGGTCTGTGCTGCATACATAGGACATTGCTCTCCAGGCCTGTCAACTGGGGTCAATATGTGTTACTCCAGATGCCCACTGATGCAAATGAGACCAGATTTTGGCCATTATTAGAATTGTCAACCACATACCAATTACCATTTGCAGATGTACCCTTTCCCCCTTTGGAAACAATGGGTAGTTCCCAAGGAAGTTTTCTCCTATTGCAAGTTTTTCCAAATGAAGGAAACATTTTGGCCTCAGTCCCTCTCTTTACTTTGCTGTTCCTACCACAGTATATGGTAGGTAATATCATGCATTGATCTCAGGCCCCACCTGTTTCTCTAGGCACAAAGAAGTGAATTAAAGATGGACGAGCAGCTAATCATAAAGATAACAATTTAACTTTCCCTCTGAGTTTTTAATGCTAGTTAGCTAGTTCTAGATTCTCATGTTGTTTAAAGAATATTTTTGGGGATTCTCCGGATAAATAGCCAGATTTTATTTATAAGGAGATACATATTTCTTTCTAGAAATATTCTACATGAAATAAATGAACTGAGAGAATGGAATTGAAAGATTGTGATTCAGTCAAGAGGGTCTCTGATGGTTAATTCAATCAAGCTGTTGTCATTGTTTGCCTTTTGTTGTTCAGTCCAGTGCCAGGTTTTGTTGTTTCAAATGTAACATAATGATTTTAATTTTTTAAATAGAGGCAGATGACTTTTTAAATTTAAAGTTCATGACTCAAGAGCAAGAGGGTTTAAGCCAAGTTTTTTAAAGTAAGTGTAATGAAGAGAATAAGCACGATCTTACTAAAACCTATTTTCAAATATAGCTGAAAAATAGCACAATTTAAATGCAGAAAGCACAATACCGAGTTTCCTTATTTCTATTTGTCTGGGTTTAGGGTAGTGGTTTTGGCAGGACATCTGAAAATGAAATGTTACAGGGAAAATTAAAAACAGTGCATCAAAAACATTGAAAGCTTTATAATGGCAGGATATGAACAATTATTCTGACTGGAAAAATTATATAAAAAACTGACTGGTTTAATACATTATTGATATGGGACATAAGATTAAGCCTCTGACCATGTGTGATCATTAAACATCATTGGATAATTACTGGATAATTGTGTTCTGCTCATCATTTCCCTGTCGCTTCAGTTGGCTAATGTGTTGTAACCAAACACTTCAGCCTGTTGTACATAGTAGCCATTTGTAACTTTGCGCCGATAGCTGGGCTGGAACTCGAATCACAGTGTTCCAAAACACAGGCCTCCACTGCTTGAAAAGAAGAAGAATCCCCATTTGGTCTTAGCAGTATAGGAGGTTAGTAAATAGCTAAGCAGTGTTGATTCCAGCTGACAGATGTTAAGGGCATGCATTCATGAGTGCCAGCTCATTAAATAATGTGCTTGCTGTCTCTTGCAACTATTGTCATTGCTGATGCCATTGTTATACAACTGCTGGCAAATCCTACATACAGAGGTGGCTACATTTTGATGGTGGCTGTTGTGATTTCTTGTACAATGTCAGCTTTGCAAAGCACCTTGATATGTATGGCACTGCTTACAAGAAGCAATCTATAAGAATAATAATGGTGGCTTATTCTTCATGGTGTAAAGGTGGAGATAATAAAGACATAAGAACCTTCCACTCCTTTGCACTCCTTTTGGAGCACGCCATAGTTGGCATGGGAGAGCAGGGTTTAAACTAGTCTAGTGGTACTACTGGCACTAGATTCTCCAAAGACGGTGGGGGATGGTATGGGGCAAGGCCCTGGCGGGCCTAGCATAGGAGTAACACTTGCTGTACACTCAGAAGGGCAGCTGAATACCAGCTCCTAGGATTGTCAGATGGTTGAACCAAAAATACCCAACACCCGCCCCCCCCCGCCAAAAAAAAACCACCAGGGAAAAAATTCTGTTGAGGGGGGAAAAAAAGGGGGGGGGGAGACCAAAGTTGTTGAGGGGGAAAAAAAAATAAAACAGCATGGCCCCTTTCAGAGTGAGTGCAGAGTTAGAATAGGGATAGGAACAGGGGAGTGGTCGAGCACTAAAACCCAGGGAAGGCATTGCTTCCCCTTGGTCTTTAGGCTTTTTGCTGGCAGCCATTTTGTGTTCTTGTTCAAGCCAGAACTTAGCTTCCCTGCGGAACCAGGTAAGCATCGGGGGAAGCCGGGGGCTGGGCCTGGGCGCTAGGGTTGCCAGGTGTCCGGTATTTTCGCCTCCTGGCTGGGAAAAAAGATCAGAAAATATTGGACATTTTAGTGTCTGGTATATTCTGAATTTTTTTACCGGACAGGAGGCGAAAATACCAGACTGTCCGGGTTGATACCGGACACCTGGCAACCCTACCAGCTCCACTTGATGCTCCAGGGATTCTCACTGTTGCAAAGATCCTTCCCACTATCCCTCCAACATTGTCCATGTTTTAATACTATAGTCTGGCATAATTTACTTCAGTGGCAATTTATAAATGGTTTGATCCTTCTCATGACCCTTTGATACTTAGTTGGGACCCATCCCAATGCCTCAGAAAATCCACTGCTATTCCTGGCTTGTGTCCCCCCCAAATAGATTTTTCAGGATGCATAGCGCCCCATGATACAGCTTGGACCTCCCTCATCCGGCACCCTTGGACCTGACTTGTCCCAGATGAGGGATTTTTCTGGACTAGGGGAGGTCATTTCTGGCCTCCATGCTGCTGGCCATCCCTGCCCTGCCCTCCCCATGGGCTTCCTGGCTCCCGTGTGTCACCCCGTCCTTCACAGCAGCGGGCTCCTAGCACCCCGGTACTGTCTGATCCTGGAACAGCCGTGGTCCTTCCAGACCACAGATGTTGCCAGACCAGAGAGTTCTAGTTTATAGAGGTACAGTCTGTAGACTGAAATCTAAGAACAATAAATTTCAACAGTTAGCCTTTTTGCATTATGCCTCACACTGAGATTAAGTATTTACTGTAGCACCCCTATATTTTGTACACTATTTTAGCTAATCCTGACAATGAAATTATTCCATTTTTTGCCAAGGAAGAATTGTATTTAGTTAACAATTTCAGCTTAACTTTATTTTACACGCACAGATCCAATTTCTTTGTTCTACACTGTTCTCTACCTATCTAAAACCCATGGGATAGCAGGCTACCAAGTAAATGTAACATTTTATTCAGCAATGGTTGCTGCAACATTAAATTAGCCAATGCTGCAGACATACAGTTTCTATTAAAAAGGTTGAATTAATTGTCAGTATAATATTCCTGTAACAAAACCTTCCTTTCCCTTCATTTCTGTGTTACAATGAGAGGAGAGAGGCTTGGTTTTAGAAACACTCTGACTGACATGGGTAAAATAATTTGGATCCAACATTAATGCATTGGCTTGTGATTGAATTCATCTTTTATCTGAAAATACCTATCTACTCCAAACCAAGGACAGCTATCCACGTTTCTGTGAATTGTGGCATGGAAGCCAAGCCATTGTGGCCATTTATAAGCAAACCTAACAGATGGAAGGCAGGAATTCTAAACCCTCAGTTGGATTTGCTTCTGCAGTCAGCCTGGCTTTAATTAAAAGATGATTTAGAATGAGGGGTAGAGGGACTCAAATACATTCTGGAATCCGTATTATTTCTGAAGTTTAAAAAAATAGGAACAGACCCGTTGGCCATGTAATCCAGTGTCCTGTCTCTGATAGTGGCCAGCATCAGATGC
The DNA here is from genome assembly GCA_019425775.1 of Rafetus swinhoei. Lineage (NCBI taxonomy): Eukaryota > Metazoa > Chordata > Testudines > Trionychidae > Rafetus > Rafetus swinhoei. The sequence continues at coordinate 35,977,969 of CM033427.1, forward strand.
TTCAGAGGAAGTGAGAACCCTGGAGTAGGTAGAGGATAATCTGCTTCCTTATCCTGATTTCTATCATTAAGTGGTAACTATGGATATTTTTGATATCCATATAAATTGATGGCTTAATTGTTTTATAAGTTAATAGGTAGGCCCTACAATGATCTTAAGATTGTAGTTGCATCGTGTTGATCTCCTGCAAAGATAAGACCTAGTCCCCATGTAGCAGATGGATCAGGCATTATTGGAGCTGGTCAAATTATTAATTGCTAATATTTTATCCAGTTAATTTTGGTATGCTTGCTAAGTTATTCACATACTTGGATCATTATTCAACCACTCAGTGAATAAATTATTCAATCAATTCTTTTTGCCAATGTCAAAATAGTTAATTTGTGAATAAATTGCCTGTTGTCCATTGTCTTTTATTCTAGGTAGTAAATCGGTTCCGCATTTGAGAAGAACCAAAGGGACAAGATAAAACATCTTGAATACACTTTATCCTTTAACAAAATTTAAGTCAATGGGTCCCATACTCCTGTCTATTGCACCTATTTTACTTTAAGGTTACTTCTGATTTGCAATGTGCACAAGGTCAGAATCAGGTTCATAGTCTTTTCCCCCTCTTCATCCTAACTTCCATGTTGTTTGTCTGCTCCCATGTCCATACTTCTTCATTCACCCAACTTTCTCTGGCTATTAGTTTATGCCTAGGGTTTATTAGGAGGAATAAGTTTTGGGCTTGTTTTTTTCAATCAGCAGAGGGTTCATCATTAGTTTATTAACCCAGGGAGAGGCTTATTGCTGCTAGAAGGTAGCTTTGTAATTTTATAGGTCATTTAAAAATACTTCTGAAAGACAATTTTGTGAGGATTTATGCCGTGTATTGCTCCACTCTTAAAAATAGCTCCTCTTAACAGGCAACTAGAAAAGAATAAACAGACTGGTCTTCTATATTCTGGAAATATATGCACTGCTCTCTGGGTTCCTGCAAACACAGGCTATAACCAAATGCGTCAGCTTGTTCTTAAAGAGACATTTCGGTGGTTATATAATGAATATTCAAACAATAATCAAATGTATCTGTAAATGCAGTTATACAATATAAAGCCATTTCATCCCATACCATATATTCCAGAATCCTTGCACAAGGATCTTTTTTCAACTCATATATTTGTTGTTGCTTTTTCACCTTTTGTTTTCTTTGTTGGCCTGAAGGAGATCCTCTGACACTCCTCCTTGTTTTCCACAAACTCAGGTTTCCTTTCAGAAGCAGTTTATGGCCTAACAGCCATTTTCCACTGACTGTCTTTTATAAAAATAGTTTGGCCTATGTAGCAGCTCCCAGTTCAGTTTTTATACTAGAAAGCAGGTTGAAAATGGCTGCATGTACACTGCTGCTGCAAGAGCAGCTTATCTTTAGGGGAGAAGGCAATTTAAACTGTCCCCTTTTCTCCCTCAGGCCTTCATCTCTTTCCTGCTTCCAAGTAAGTAACTAACTCTTCATCTCCGTTCTCATAAGCAACTTATTTTGGCTCAGGCCTGAATTTGACACAGCATAAGAAATATTTGTGCTCCGTCTACACTCCAGTAGTACTGCCACAGCTGCACCTGTGTGTGATGGGTCACAAGCCCATCCCACTGATGGAAAGGCTGACAAGCATTCATGCCACTCCACTTAGGTGCATGTGCAGAACATGTTCCACCTGGAGAAGGGGAGCTTAAAAAGGTGAGACTTGCCCTGGAGTAGGGGGAAGTTTTCCCAGGAGAAGAGCTGTGCTGCTAGTGGGCTCCAGTAGCAAGGGGAGATGAGCCTGAGGTATGCTTAGCCTTTCCTTCCCTCCCTGCTCCCCCTTGTTTGGGGATAGACCGATACCACAAGCCTGATTCAGACCAGGCACCTTAGAAGGCTGCTCTCAACCAATGAGCTGTGGTGGGACTTGGGAAGCACCACCAGGGACTAGACATAATTAGAATCTGGGAGTGAAAGGAATTCCCTCTGGGAGCAGATATTGCCCAGCAGTGGGAGGGTTTTATGGGGGGAGGAGCGGAGAGACTCAGAGATGTATGGCGAAGGCCAGCTTGAGGGTTGGTCTACTACACCCAGCTATGTGCCTGTTAAATATAGTTACTAATTTTTCTTGGGGGCTGGATCCAGCTCCTCTTGAAAGTCTCCTCACTGACTTGAGTGGGAGCAGGATCAGGCCCCTCATTCAGCTGTGTTTACCATCACACCCACACAAATCTCCCTAACTGTCAAACATCATGGATAATCAAAACAACATAAAATCTGTTGCATCCAGAACCAGCTGGGGTAAGCGCTGCCTCATTTATCGTTCTTGTTGTTTCAACTGCAAAGTTATCCTCGACCTCCAAGCCAATTTCTGATGGTTCTGCCTATAACTGACTCCCTTCTTTCCTCTGTGTAACTATGTAATGTGACTTCCTTGCACCCAAGCTAGACAGATGTACTGTGGATTCCTGTGTCTTGTGCCCTAGCCCTCGTGGAAGTGCAGCACTCTGCAACGAGCAGCTGTGCCTACCACACTGACTGGAATTAAGATGTATTTTTGGAACTGCAAATGAATTCGAGGGTTTCAGTAGGAGCATAAAGGACTCTTCTATGATCCAACAGCTGCAAAAGAAAATATAGCCATATGCCGGTGTATGAACCCCCCTGCAGGAGTGTCTACACTGATCATTCTGTTAGAAAGAAGCCAGAGTTGCCAGAAAAAATGCATGGCTCCAGTATCGGGAACAGTAGTGGAGACTGGCCACCAATCTCCTAATTACAGTGTCCTATAAACTTGTCCAAAGCAGCTCTGCATGAGTTGCTAGTGGCTGGCTGTGCCTTGTTGGCTGAGTGACGTGAGGCCCTACACTTATCTTGCTGGTATTTGTCTGGCTTTCTGTCTGTAATCTAACCATTGAATACTCCATCTGAAGCGTGCAAGTCTCTAGTCTTCTAGGGCTCCTGCTAATGGAGCTGCTGAGGGCAACACAGAGAGGTTATTAATCTACTGATCAGTGTAGAAGAGGGTTGAGTCCTTTGTTGTCACACTATTTCTGTCCCTGTATCCCACCCACCACTATTCTGTTTTATTATGGATGGCAAATTTAGATGCATACAATATACTGTAGCTCAGGGCTACTCAACATGCGGCCTGTGGCCCATTTGTTTGTGGCCCACTGTACAGTTTGGGTTTACATGAGGCTCAACATGCGGCCCGCGAGTAGGATTCTTTGAACATGGCCTCCACTGGGAACATGCTCCACAACAGCGAGGCATCTCCCTGGTGGGGGTGAGCATTAAAAGACGCAAGCAGACTGGCTGGCTGGAACATACGGGTGCAAGGTGTCGGTGTTTCTAGCCCCCAGGAAGGAGGTGCCGGGAATGTCGGGGCATTGTGGGAAGTGCTGGGTGCTTAGTCTTGTGGGCAGAGCCTGAGAGATGCTGACTAGCTCACACTGGCCACATTTGGGTCTGGCACCAAGACGTAAGGTTTAATCTTTGTATTCATGTCCATCAGTGTGAAAGAAGCTATTTGCATATATATTTGAATGTATATGCAACCACACTTAAGTTGCAGCCCTCGGCATGTGCTGTGAGTATCACTGTGGCCCCCAGGGCTTCCAAAGTTGAGTAGCCCTGCTGCAGCTGAACAATTTATATAACCCCATGGAAGGCTACACACAAAGTGTAATTCAATCTCACAGTTGTTCTACACTGGAACAACAACTGACCTCAAGTTACTCCTGATTTAACACATGTTACTGCGAGTGGGCTCTTGCTTGCTTTATGTACATAGCATGCACATGTTAATCTCACCTGAGGTTTGGCCCACTATTAGCTGCATTCTTCAAGGCTCTTTTTGATTGTTTTTCCAGACACATACCCTACTATAACGTAGCCAATTCAATATTGCTCAGAAAGCTGGCTTTAATAAAAACATTGCCATCTAATATACACTTCTTTCTGGCAAGGTGACATTTAAACTATTTCTCTTCATGTGTCTTTAAAAATACCCCTCAGTGTCTTACATTCCAGAGATCTCCTATATTGGATTTTCCTTGTTTCCTCTGCCCCATTTCCCAGTCTCAGGCCTTCTCAAGATTGAATTCATAGAGCTTTGTTGGAATTTTGGGTAAGTTTCTTTGTTCCATTTCTGGCAGCTTGTGATTGGTGGGGAATGAGGAAGTCCAGGTCACATTCCTTCCCATGGCAATACTTCAGGCTGACAGGGATTTTCACCAAGGTGGATTATTTCAGTGGCCAGATAGGGTTGGTTCAGGGGTGAGGTTTTCAGAAATACCTCAGTGAATTAGAAGCACTAACCCCACTGACTTTCAATCAGACAAGTGCATGTGAATTCTTTAAGTACTATTGAGAATCCCATCTTTGTCCTCAATGTACAGTGTCTTTTCCTTTCAAATGTAAAGCCAACCCAGAATTATATTCCACTATCTTTCTCTAGTTGTGTAAGCTGCAGATGGAAGACATGAAGGATCTTTACAAAGGCTCAGTATGATGTTCTTTAAATATTTCATTTTACACTCACTGTGTCTTTGAACACTGTTATTTTTTGAATTGGCTTGGCCAGGAATATAAAACCCCAGACTTAGATGCTGCAATTCTCCTTTGTCTCAAATAATAAATCCATGGTGGAATAATCTAACAAAACGAAACTGTGATGTGCATCTTTGTAATATAAATAAACTCAGTCTGGAGAAGGAGGTAGGTCAGGAGCATAAACAGCATACTGCAGAATCAGATGTATGTTACATTACTGGACCAGCAGCAATGTGTTTTTCTGTTAACTGTTCACCAAATCTATCAATAGTTAACTGCTTGGATTATTAAGTGATCATATTGTTTATTTTAAATCAGACTGGTTAGCAATTGGCAATACACTTACATTTACATATACTTATGAAGTGCTATCCAGGATAATGTCATTTAGAAAAGAAAGATGATCTCCATTTTGAAACAGACATGGGGAATGCATATGAGGCCTTGTTATCTACTGGCTTCATCACCACCAGACTGCTTTCCTTGCAGAGGCCTTCTGTACAAAATAGAGCCCTTCCACTGCACATGTTTCATAAGTTAGTTCTGGCCCAAATCCTTCTTGGAAGTATTTCAACCTAACTTATTTTTATTCTATCGTGGATCAATTTTTAAAGACTCGTTCTTTATCTATATATAGCAAAAACTATTCTTGCTGGTCAGATAAACAATATTTTGCCCAGGATGCTTGCCATCAGATTATTTTTACCACTGGGACTTTATATATACATTTGGAAAGTGTCTGGAACTAACACAAAATCATTCTTTTGAATATTCAGAACTGCTTTAAAAATAGTTGTTTCACAAAACTGCATTCCATTTTGAAGCAATGCATTTTTGAATTTGCCATATCTGTAATTTTCTGTAGAATGTGGCTGTATATTTCAAAAGCTTCAGAGGGGTAGCAGAGTTAGTCTGTAACAGGAAAAACTTAAAAAACAACAAGTAGTTTAGTAACACTTAAAGACTAACAAAACATGTAGATGGTATCATGAGCTTTCATGGGCACAACCCACTTCTTCAAATGACCAGAGTGTTGGAAGTCCAGATACAAGAATAAATAAGGAAAGGGAGGAGGGGAGGCAAGAAGGAAAAAAAAATTGAAGGGGAGGAAGAAAAAAAAAGACAGTGAGTAGATAAGCTTCAGAGGGATAGCCGAGTGAGTATGTAACAGGAAAAACTTAAAAAACAACGAACAGTCTAGTAGCATCTTAAAGACTAAATAGTTACAAGAGGCTGACACGAACCATTAGTTAGCACTAGGAAGGTTCAAACCATAGGCATGAGAATTAAACTTGTGAATGAAGTTAAGCTCTAATCCTTCTCTGTGTACTTGGTTTGTGGAATTGGTTTGAAACAAAACAGCGACTTGGAGATCCATTCATGAGTGTCCAGGAAGATTGAAGTGTTCTCCAACAGGTTTTTGTGTGTTGCCTTTTCAGATATCTCATTTGTGTCCATTAATTCTTCCCATAAAGACTTTCCAATTTGGCCAATATAAATTGCAGTGGGGGCATTGCTGGCATTTGATGGCATAGATGTGTAGTAAAATGAGCCTCTGATTTGGTGGATGATGTGGTTGGGTCCAGTGATGAAAGCGCTTGTGAAGATGTGTGGGCAGAGTTGGCACTGGGGCTGATTGCAGGGGTGGGTTCCTGGATGATTATGATGGAGGTGTGTTGCGTGGTTACTGGAAATAATTTGTTTCAGTTTAGGGGGTTGTCTGTAAGTAAGAATCGGCCTTCCCCAAAGGCCTCTGAGAGTGAGGGGTCATTTTCCAGGATAGGTTATAAATTTTTAATAATGCATTGGAAGGGTTTAAGTTGTGGACTGTAGGTGATGACAAGTGGAATTCTGTTGTTTTCTCTTTTGGGCCTGTCTTGAAGGAGTTCATGTCTGTGTACTTTTTTGGCTATCTCCAGGTGGGTATTTCAGTTTTAAGAATGCTCTATATAGATCCTGTAGGTTTTTGTCTCTGTCTGTGGGATTGAAGCAAATCCGGTTGTATCTTAGGGCTTGGCTGTATACAACAGATTGAGAAATGTGTCTGGGATGGAAGCTAGAAGCATGAAGGTAAGTGGAGCGGTTGGTAGGTTTCCGGTATAGGGTGTTGGAAATTTGTCCATCATTTAATTGTACTATAGTATCAAGGAAGTAGATTTCTCGTGTGGACTGATCCAGGCTGAGGTTGATGGTGGAAGTTGTTGAAATCCTTGTGAAATTCTTCAAGGGTCTTTCCTATGGGTCCATATGATGAAGATGTCATCGATGTAGTGTAAGTAGAGTAAAGGTGTTAGGTGGCAAGAGCTGAGGAAACGTTGTTCAAGGTCTGCCATAAAGTTGTTGGCATGTTGTGGTGCCATGTGGGTGCCCATGGCTGTGCCGCTGACTTGAAGATACAAATTGTTTCCAAATTGGAAGTGGTTGTGGGTGAGGACAAAGTCGCAGAGCTCTGTAACCAGGTGTGCAGTGGTGTCATCGGGGATGGTGTTCCTGATGGCCTGTAATCTGTCTTCATGTGGAATGTTGGTGTAAAGAACTTCTACATCTGTGGTAGCCAGAATGGTATTTTCAGGAAGATTACTGATGATTTGTAGTTTCCTTAGGAAGTCGGTGGTGTCGCGAAGGTAGCTGGGTGTACTGGTTGCATAGGGTCTGAGGAGAGAGTCAGTATAGCTATACAATCCTGTTGTAAGTGTGCCAATGCTTGAGATGATGGGTCATCCGGGATTTCCAAGTTTGTGTAAAAGCCCAAAATGTCCCCATCCCATTTGCCAAAATATTTCTAATTTCCCCCTGACAGCTACTACAATGTAAATCTGTATTTGCATTACAAAATCCTGCAGCATATGGAAAGTGAAGTTTTGAGCATTGTAAAACTAAATATAATAGCAAATGAAATAATGCAAAGAATATTGCACTTGTATCATCATTTTAATATTAAATAAATCCCAATATTTTTATCTATGGGGTTCAAATCTGCTGCACTAGAGAGCTATAGAATCTAAGTAGCTTGCTACAGGATTCAGGACAAGCTTGGGGCAATGTATATGCACTTAATTATATTTTAAAACTGGACTTTGTTCATTGATACTTTATTCTGAAAGAGAGCGTTCAAGTTTAGCATATACACATTGGACCTAAAACAACTTGTCCTGGGCATTGAGTTGGCAGTAGTGTTATATTATTATCCATACAGAGGAAACTTAAGGGCTACACCTAGAGTGTGTTTCTACAGATCCAAAACCAGGGACAGTGTCTGAATTCTGTCCAGCCTCAGTGAGCTAAGGGAAAGTGGGATTTAGTGTTTGGATCCCCTCAGAGCAGGCTGGTGACTGTCCAGCAAGGGGAGCTGAACCAGATCTGTGACAGATGGAACATAAACTCTTCCAGAATCAGAGACAGTTAAAGATGGTAGATGAGGTAAAATTAAGACCAACTGAAAATGGAGCTCCATTGTAGTAGGCACTGCATAAACCTGAAGTAACAGATAGTTCCTACCCTGAAGAACTTACATTGTAATAGGCAAACATTGCAAATGACATGTTAGTGAAGCATTTTTGAGGGAAGGGTTAGGTGTTAGCTGTCATACAATGTGTTAGGTGTTATTCAAACAATAAGACAGTCCATTTCTGCTTCAAAAATGCCTAGCACATTGTAGACACAACTGAGAATAAATTGTACTACACTTTCAGGGGTTTGGCCTATGGGTTTAGTGGAAGGGAAGGGCCATGGCAGGCCACTCTAACTCCTGCCTCCAATGCTAATGTCTCCTAACTATGCTGTCATGGACTTTGTTTGGTGCAGAGCATTTATGGTGGAGCTCAGGTGAGTCTGGAAGAGAATACTGTGGGTCTAACAATCCCTGTATTCACACATGCCCACCCAGGCCCTCTGAGCTTTGTTACCCTTTGCTCTTGGAAGCTGAGACCCACTAGAAAACTGAGAACTAATGCATTTTGTCTACTTTTAAAGGTTTCCAGTGGTATTCTGGCATTTGCACCACAACCACGCTAGTGTTGAGTCATGCTGATAATTTTATATTAAAGAAAACTAAATAATGATTTATTGCTCCAAGTGGCTTTTCTTACAGTCCATGAACTGTTTCTGACTTCAGAACAGATTAGAGTAACTGCTTGCTCATTTTTGTGGCTAGGAAATCCCTTCATATTCAGCATTTCCATTTGTGACTTGAAGACATTACCAAATGTTAAAACACTGGTATTTGTAGGGACTTGAAATATCTAATTGCAGCCTAATCAGAAGCTCCAGACCTTTCATAAAAGTGCTCCAAACCAACATGCTTCAGTTTGGGCAGCATAATGAGGGTAAACCGCTCTAATAAACTGAAGGGTCCAGTTACTGAAAGTTTTCTATTAATGGGATTTCCAGAGCACATAGTAATGGAGCTATCGGACAAAAAGCAATAGCACTTTATACTTCAGTAGCACCTTTCACTCGCCTTTACAAAGATGGGTATTTTGCACAAGTGAGTGTAGTAAATGAGTAGGCACTACAGTAGTGAATCAGGCCCCACATTGTAATTAACGCAGAAAGAACCTCAGATTTGTTCAGATAAATATTCACAATTTCATCCAGTACTCATCTGAATTTTCTAGGTCTAGACTCTGAACAGGCTATCTCATGAGAACAGGCTTTCTAGCAAGCTTTTTGGTAGTTCTAGGTGTCAGCAATGTTTGAAATGCAATGTACATACCTTTTCTCCTACTATTTTGATTTTTCTACAATTGGCTTTAGCCAAGACAAGCATGCAGAGCCACAACAACTCAAGAGTGCAAATGCACAGTGAGTATTGAGTGAATTGAAATGCATATAGGAAAGGAATTGCTGCTGCTCATAAAGGGAAGGAACAATGGGGTGGAGATGACGCACTGTGACCAAATGAAGAAGGGAAGGCTATTCCTAATGAAAGATGCTGGCCTACCACTCCAGCATAACTGCCTTCCTTCTTTCTACTGTGTAGGCCAGTGGTGCGCAACCTGTGGGTCGTAACCCCCAAAGGGATCACGGATGTCTTCCTGGGGGGCCACCAATGGCCGGGCCCAGCCCCTGGCCAGCCGGATCTAAGTGCCGCGCTGCTCAAATTATCTTGGGGGTCACGACACAAATATACGGAGGTCATGGTTGAAGAAAGGTTGCGCACCAGTGGTGTAGGCTATGGACTCCATTGGCTGATTGGGTGTATCCCCAAGGCCAGGTTGGAAGAACTGGGGAATTGCTGCTCTCTGCGCTCCCCCTAAATCGTTCAAACTCATTGCTCTTCTGAACAGCAAGAACTCTCCCTATAGCTTGTCTGCTCCCGGGAGGGGGATGGGCAGGATCAGAAATAGCATCACATTGCGGACAAGAGGCAAAATCTCTCTTGAAAATCTGGCCTGCCACCAACCCCACTTCTCAGCAAGGATGATGTGAAAAATGGCAGTGCTTCAGGAGTCACAGACCAGCCATTTCCCATCCATGACTTTTAATGTGCAAAGAGGAGAATGTTGACAAATATCTTACTTGGATTGTTAAGATAATAAATAATACTAAGTGTCTTGATTAGATTCTAAGCTCTTTGGGACCAGGGCCATCATTTTTGTTTTGTTTGTGCTGCACCTACGAGAGTGGGGTCCTGGTCTATGACCTGGGGTTCTAAGCACTAGCAAAAAACTATTAAAGAATATTAACACTGTGATTAGCTATCTAATAGCCTTTCCTCCCCCCTACAGAGCCACCTCAATGCCCTCTGTTATAAAGACTGAACTGAAAAAATCAATTGCCTTTATTGAAATTTCTTGGCTGTGCATGGGGAGTCGTGTTTTTGAAAGGCTCAAACTGCAATTTATAAAACGATGTAATTTAAATCCTTTGATAGCACTTAGACTCCTGAGATGGAAAAGATGCATATAATTAATTCCCAGGGATCAATGCAAGAAGTACTGAGTTGGAATGAGGTGGCGCTGAAGGTTATTCACTAGCTGTTATAAAGGGTGTAAAATTTGTTTAAAAGAGCATTTACTATTTGCCTTCCCTTTCCTACACCCGTCTTCCACATGCTGTTGTGTCTCACTAATTATTCAATCGGGGCAGTGATATGGTGGCTGCAGGACTGAAGAAATCATGTAGGTCTGATTGAAAATGAGGCTACAATGTGGTATCTTTTGACATGAAGTTAGTGGCACAAATTGTCCTTACCAGGATCTGTCTTCTTCTCTTGCAGCTGGTTACAAAAGTGATGTGGCTTTCTTTTTGGTGTTCCATTATTTTGTTTTAATCTCTCCAACTCTTGCTGGGACCACTCGTATTTATATAACTGAATTGGTCTCTAGTTGTTTTCTTTGTACTTTGTTTTCTTTGCTTGTTTCAGCAGGTTGTAACATTTTTTTCCTCTACCTTAAATCTAAGTTAACGATGGAGAAAAGAAGAAAACTGCCACATATTCAGTTTCTCACGGGAACATAAAGTCTCCATCCTGTCTTGTTGAGAAAAGGATGGACCATACAGAAATGTTCTGGCAGCACGGTAGAGTTCCTCTTAATACTTAATCCATTTTCCATACTGGACGAGACTAAATATGGAAGACGTGGAAAACTGGGCTGGTGAAAAGAGAACATTAAAACAAACAAAAGGAAGTTTTTCTTCACTCAGTGCACAGTCAACCTGTGGAACTCCTTGCCAGCAGATGCGGTGAGGGCTAGAACTTTAACAGGCTTCAAAAAAGAGCTAGATGAATTCATGGAGGTTAGGTCCATCAATGGCTATTAGCCAGGATGGGTAGGAATGGTGTCCCTAGTCTCTATTTGTCTGGAAATGGATGACAGGAGAGGGATCACGTGATGATTACCTGTTGTGTTCCCTCCCTCAGGCATCTGGTATTGGCCACTATTGACAGAGAGGATATTGGGCTAGATGGACCTTTGGTCTGACCCAGTATGGCCGTTCTTATTTTTTTATAAGTGTTCTATATGTCGTCTTCTGTGGCTGATCCAGACATGAGCTGAATCTACTCCATCTTCTAGCTTCAGTGCGAGCTTCAGAAGCCTACGGTTTTAGCTCTGGAGATCCTAGGTTTAATTCCTGAGGGATGGTGTAAAGGGGTCCCTACGTTAATCCCCCTTTCTTTAACAGTCCATCTGATTCTGGCGACCCACAGTCTGTTCAGTCTCGTGCAGTTTGTATAGTTATCCTAACCCAGTTACTGCAGGGGCATCTTGGCCCACACGGTTGTTCCACTCTATCCGCCCCTTCAGGAGGATTTCCCAGGTGGGGGGATAGGGGGACCCGGAACTGCCCTCTCTCATGGGTCCCAGCCCAGGGCTCTAAGGACCAGTACTGTCACGGTTTGGTCTGGCTGGTGGGGCTCCTGCCGAAACGCACCAGCCCACTGGCTGTAAGCAGTGAGCTCTGCCCTGGGCTGCTTCCTATCCCCACCGACCTTGCTTAGGCTCCCTTCGCTAGTTTCTATGCTCCAGTACGCGCTCTACCTCCCAGCCTCCCCCTAACACATTCCTTTCCTCCCTTTGTACTCCCCGCCGCCTTGCTCTCACACTGCCCGCACCCCTCCCCTCTTGATGTGCTTCCGCCCTTCCGTCACCCTTAAGCCCTGCCTCCCACTGCCGGCGTGCCCACATACCCTCCCCCCGAGGGGACGTTCTCCCCCTTCCTCGCTCCTCAGTAGCGGAGCATGCTGTGCAGGCTGTGGTCCGTGCGCCCGGCTCCCTGTGTAACACGGGAACTGGGGCAATGGGAGTGCGGGGCAAGCTCGCTCCGTCCGAGCGGGGTGTAGCTGGCCCATCACACATAACCAAAAAAGCCAGTGGTTACACAAACTGGAAAGTTCACAGCTCGATCAGCGATTGTCTGGATGTAATCATGAACCCCCAGAATGACCTCTCTGCTACAGATTCTTTCTGCACATGGAGGAAAGATTCAAAGTGGCCACATCCTTCCCAGCATAAAAACCACGTTATACAACCATTACATTTTCATTTGGGGAGGATACATTCAAATCATTTATTTCATTTGTGTTTCTTTTAAGAGAGCAGGAATAGAAATCTTGACTTGGAAGCACTTGGAGATCCAATCCTCACCGCCACTCTACTTGAAGGGCTTAAGACTAGACCTCATATCCTGTGCTTGGCAGCATATCATACTACTGTTAATAGCTTTGCAGGCAATGTAATTAGGGCAATTTTTGCACTATAACCAGAATAAAAAGGGCCGACAAGATTTTCATAGACCTTGGAATGCATCCTGCTGCTAACTTGCTTGTTTACGATCACACTAAAGTATGAGAAATGAGTGTTACATGTTTTTAAAGTAAGTTGGAATCTTTTTTTGTTTTTGTTTTTTTTTGTTTTGAAGATTTCCTATGGCTATGAAATATCAGCATACCAAGAACGGACAAAGCTTGCTATAAAGCAGTGTGGGTATCTGAAGTCATGAAACCACAAGAAATGCATAATTCCCCCTATGCCCTCTTCAGTATTCCAGCTGAAGAAATGGAAATCACATCTCCTGGCAGATAGACATATTGCATCAGAACAGATCAGTCTGGCTTGTCAGCATCTGTGATTAGCAAGATGATTCCATTAGTTTTGTAAAAAACACAGATAGATATCCCCATAAATGTACCAGTACAAAAACAGCTGGCCTTCTGGACTCTCCATCAAAACATGTAATTTTGGCTATGTGATATATACTTCATGGGCCAGTATTCAAACATGTACACATTTCTGGGGACTCATTTTAGGTACATAAGTCTTTGAAAGCAAATATAAATAATGGATGCAGTCAAAAATAAAAGGAGAAATTTTAGGGAAGCAGTTACTCAGTTTACATGTTTTCAGCGTATAGGGCTGCCAGATAGTTTCACAAAAAATACCGAAAAAAAAGGCCGCAGGAAAAGTTGTTGAGCAAAAGAAGGAAAAAAAAAGGCCGAAATGCAATCATGGACCCTTTAATTCCCAGGCCGCTCCCCCCTCCCTCCGCCCCAGCATGTCCCAAGCGGCCTTCCGTCGGGCACCTGTGCTGGGCCTTGAGGAAAACCAGAAAATACTGGACATTTTAGGTCTCTGGTATTTTCTGAATTTTTTAACCAGACGGAAGGTGCAAATACCAGGCTGTCCAGTTCAATACCAGACACCTCGCAAACCTATTAGAGGTGGCAAAGTTAGTCTTACCAAAAAGTGACATTGATTATTTATTAGCCATAGGTGAGCAGGTCTTTTGTTTTATATCTTCTTTGTAAGATGGTACTTCCTGTAGAAGGGAGGAAAGGTAGCTGCAGTGCTCACTTACCATTCTTATTAGCTTCAGCAACATCTTGTTCCTCTGAGGTCTTCCGTCTAACCGTGCATGAAGTTTAGCTTGTGGTGGTAGAACTGCAAGTCATATAGGGCTTCCCATCAGAGCAGACCAACACAATCATCAAGGGATCAGCTATAAACACTCTTGTTAGGTAGGTATTGTCATTTTAGAGGCACAAAAAAGTGCTGCTTTAAACTCAACATTGGAAAATATACATTAAAAATAATGTTGGTCAGCTAAGTACTTCTGTTTGCAAGCATGAGAATCACATTTTCCTCAGAACTTTAAGGATATTAAACAAGATTAGGAGCTTTTCTACACACATTTTCATGCTTTAACTATGCTGCTATAGTTATAGAAATTCAACCTTCTCTTCTTCCTTGTGAGGATGCACTTAGATTGGTGTAAAGGTCTCTTGTACAGAAAGGGAAGAGGAATAAGTTATACTACTATAAGGCACATGCAAAGGTTATACCAATATAACTATATCCATTCAAGGAAGGTTTTTTTCCCCCTTGCTTTAGCTATTTTGGACAGAAATTAAAAACCTCCCCCAAAATTTAAATTATTATAAAAAGTCTCTAGAGTAGGCCTACAACTGCTCAAAAAAATGGGAAGTCTGTGAAAGGAGTGTCATTTTTCTTCTGTAGGTTTCAGACAAGAGTTTTACATTTTTTTGTAGGGTTTAAAAGACCAATACGTATCCTCCCCTCTTCCATTCTAGTCCCCCTTCCCTGCCCCTTTTTTTGAGAGGAAGGAGGGAAGAAAAACTGACAGAAAGGGGAGAAAAAGGAAATTTTAAAACCCCTCAGTTTTTCAATAATTTTCAGGGTTTTTCAAACAAACAAACAAACAAACAAAACCTTTCCAATGATTTAAAAAAAAAAGGTGGTCTAGACCTTTCGACTCAAGCAAGGTAGCATGTAATGTTTAGCTATGGTTAAGCAGCATTTATCAGAGAGCAAGGCTGGGTATATATCTAATAAAGGAAAACATTCTCACTTCAAGCCAATCAATATTATGCTTCTCACATCAATCCATAATATTGCTTTTTCTGAGATTTTAAAGCCTTCTGCATTTATGTCCTCTATTCGTGGTGGCAATAGGCATCTGCAGTACTGGGATGAAGATTGGATGTTCAGGCAGGAGACGTTATTACTGGAATGACTCAAAAGCAAAAGGCAATTTAAAGAAAAGCTTAAGTGCTAGAAGATTTCCATGGCAGAGGATTTGAAATGGAACTTTTTTGGGGGGGGGAGGGGGGGAGGGGAGTTGAGGTACTCCCCCCCAAATGTCGTGAATGTGGCTTCCTATTTTCTCTATTTGCAACATGACGACAGCAAAGTGAATAGCATGTCTACTTTATGCTACTCAGAATTTCTCAAGCCCTTCAACTTTTAAGGAGTGTCAGAGTTCTGTTGTTCTTTGCAAGAAACAAGGAAGTTTTAAAGAGCTACGTAGAAGCAAAGTGAAAATAACCTCCACAGTTCTATTGCAGAAAGAAAAGAAGAAAAGGGCAGATTCAATTTTTGGTTTCTCCAGAAAGCTTTTTACAACAGGTTTGTTTTGAAAAGAGGCCGTTTTTCTCAAATATTTTGATTGAATGACTCACCCAAGTAGTTACCAATAACTCACAGGCTGGACAGCTGAAAGAAGGCATTTAAACTAAGCTACATCTGGAATTGATAGAATTGAGATAGATGTACTAGTGGTTGATTTAGTGGGTCTAGTGAAGACCTGCCAAATTGGCTGTTGACCCCAACACCTTAGCCTGGAGAAGAAGAGTAAGGCAAGTTGATGGGAGAGAGTCTCCCATCAACCCAGCATGGTGTAGGAGTCATGCAAGCAGCTAGTTTTAGTTGGTGTACCAAGTTTAAAACCATGACATCGGTAAGTCATGGCAGAAGCCATCCTTTCGCAGCTGTCAGCACCCCATTGCCACATGTCTTTCTCCAGAATGCTAACTGCTTTTTGGTTTAAGTGCAATGGCAAGTCCCAGTGGGCGCCTCATCTTTGCTAAGTCAGCTGGGCAGGGCAGAAATATTTAATATTTGGAAGGTTTCATTTTAGAAGTGAGCGGGTATCAGTGACATTTTTCCTAGAGTGGAAGAGAGTCACACTATTTTGTATCCTAAAGAGGAGCAGCATGCTAGGGACGCTAGCCACCATTCCAGGAACAGAAGAATGGAAACTTCAGCTCCATTATTCTGCTTGTTCTTTGAACAGTTTCTACGCAAAAGAATGGGCTAATTCTCGAGGTCAAACTCTAAGTATCTTTTTAAAAGGCAGACAATTATAAGACCCACTTTAAGTTCTAATTTTTAAAAGCATAAAGGTACACAGTAAGCAGTTAATGGGTATTACATGATTGTTAAAGGTTTTAATAGACTCCAGCTGCATTTGCTTTGTAGGAGGAATTGCAAAACCCTACTTAAAGATTGATGAGTCCTTCTACCATAAAATAACTTCTTGCGTATTGTAAGAAACGGCATCCAAAGGAAGTGTGGGTTTTTAGAGTCTAAAATAAGTGTTCTTGACAACATTAGAGATTAGTCCTTTTATTGTTCACATTTGAGAATCCATTTGCAATTTTTTCATGTAATGGTGTTTAGGAACTAGAAGATTTTGCTACAGTACACAGTCCCACTGCTAAGGGTATTGGTTTGTTCCAGTTATCTCAAGATTATAGTTCGTAACTCTTATAGCACATTTAGCAGCTCCAAATATGCAACATTAACTCACTATCTTGGCACTTGGGAATTTGTCTATAAAACCCAGATGTTCTAAGACCCAGACAAGTGCTAGTTTACAGATGGTATGAGGCCATGCAGCTTTGGGTCAGGATAACTGACTTCTTGCATATTTGCTTTGATCCCTGGCTGGAGAATTTTGAACTGCAAAGATAGTGGCATAATTCACCCAAGCCTCACAAAAGAAGAGCTCCTACCTGATATAATTCCTCCCGCCCCCCCCCCCCCCCCCCCCCCCCCCAAATCAGAGTTAGTCACTGTTCTAGAATTAATACTAAACAAGCTGTTTTCTTTGGTAAAGTAGTAGAGGAATTGAGTTTGGATACCGAGTCTTTTATGAGGAAAGCCCTTAAAAAGAACGATGCCTTTCTCTCATGCACTTATTGACTAGCAACATTTGCTGTGAATAATGGATGGCCTGGACTCCTCATACTCCAGTTTGCTGATCCACATCTGTTGGAAGGTGGAGAAAGAAGGCAGGATAGAGCCACCAATCCAGACAGAAAATGTACACGCAGGAGAGGCAATGATTCTGATTTTCATGGTATTTGGTGCTAGGTAAGCAACCTCTTTCTGCATACTGTCAGTAATGGCTGCCTACATGGTACTGCACCATATTAGCATGCAGATCCCTGCAGATATCCACATCACATTTCATGATAGAGTTGAAGTTGGTCTCATGGATGCTGCAGGGCTCCATGCCCAGGAAGGCTGCTGGAAAAGGCCTCAGGGCAGCGGAACCTCTTATTACCCAAGGTGATCACCTGCCCATCAGGGAGTTCATAGCTCTTCTCTAGTGAGGAGGAAGAGGCAGATGTGGCCATTTCCTGCTCAAAATCCAAGGCAACATAGCACAGCTTCTCCTTGATGTCACTCAAAATCTCCCTCTCAGCTGTGGCAGTGAAGCTGTAGCTCCGCTCTGTCAGGATTTTCATGAGGTGGTTAGATTCTGGCCAACCAAGTCCAGCTGGAGGATAGCATGGGGCAGGGCATAGCCCTCATAGATGGGGGCTTTATGGGTAACTCCATCATCAGAGTCCATTACAATGCCTGTGGCGCAGCCAGAGGCATAGCTTGGCAGCACAATCAGGATAGCCACGTATAGCTGGTGCATTGAAAGTCTTAAACATGACCTGAGTGATCTTCTCTCTCTTAGGCTGAGGGTAGAGGCGAGCCTCACTAAGCGATACAGGGTGCTCCTTAGGAGCCACCCACAATTCATTGTAAAAGGTGTGATACCAGCTCTTCTCCATGTCATCCCAGTTAGTAATAATGCTATGCTCAGTAGGGTACTTCAGTGTCAGGATGCCTGCTTATTTTGGGCTTCATCCCAACATAGCTGTCCTTGTGGCTTATCCGCCTCCATCACGCCCTGGTGCCCACGGTGCCCCACAATGGAGGGGAACACAGCATGAGTGGCATCATCCCCAGAAACCCAGCCTTGCACATACCAGAGCTATTGTCTACAACTAGAGCAGCAATCTCATCATCACCCATTGCTATTAATAGGACAGAGGGAGCAGGTCCGTGATGAGCAGGACGGTGTTTTCACATTCAGTGCCGCTGAAGAAGTAATAGGATGAGTATGACCCATATTTAAAGGCAGCTTGTTTTGAGCATGAGCCTGCCCACCAATCTCCCCCACTTCTCCCTATAGGAGGCATCTTTTTGGGAAATCATTGTCCCACTGGCTCATTGTTCTGTAGGCTGCAGCTTGTGCTCCTATTTGAACAGCTTCTTCACTATCAGCAGTAGCAATTAGAATATTATTGGCCTCAATAGGATAACTGAATCTCTTCTGCTGAACTGTAGCCACTTGCAATTCTCTCTGCACAAAAGGGCTTAAGACATGGTCACCAACCTGTTGATCATGGTCGACTGGTCAATGTGTGTTGGGGGCTCAACCAGTCGATCATGAGGCATTCGGGCCCCCCCATTTTTCCCCCCAAGAAGAAGCCCTCACTGATGCTACCTCTAGTGACAATGGAGGTAGTGCCAGCTTCCTGCGGGGTGGGGGGGAGAAGTCCCACAGCTGCACGCCACGTCTGGGGTTTCAGGAAGCACCTGCGCCGCTCCCCTCTCCCCCAAACAGCCAGCGCATTTCCTGAAACGCCAGGTCTGTCACTAGCCAGCGACTTCCTTCCCCCTGCTGCCTGCCTGCGCGTGGGGAGTGGGAGTCCCAGGACTGCTGTCGCGCACTTCCTGAGCAGTTGGAGCTGGCGTGGTCCCAGGACTCCTACCCCCTCACACACACACACGCAGGAAGGCAGCAGGGGGAAGGAAGTCGCTGGCACGTGACGGACCTGGCGTTTTAGGAAATCCGCTGGCTGTTTGGGGGAGGGGGGAGCGGCGCACGTGCTTCCTGAATCCCAGACGTGGCACACAGCTGCGGGACCCCCAGGTACTGAGCTGTCCCTGTCCCCCACCCCAAGAGCACCCTGTCCCCTGCCCCAGCACCCTGTGCCCCTCCCCAGCAACCTTCCCGAGCAGCGTGCCCCAGCACCCACCAGAACCCTGTCCCAGCACCCTGCCCCCAGCCCCAGCACGCTGCCTCCACCAGCACAGCTAGGGCCACATTAGTGAGGCTTGGGTTTTTTTGGAGGGGTTGTTTTTTGCATCTCACTTGTGTGGCCCCGACTGACTTTTCTGTGAGTCAGTGACCCCTGACTGAAAACAGGTTCCCTGCCCCTCTCATAAATAAAGACAATGCTGAAACCTTTTGTGTTTGACATAATATTTTATTTAAAAATGAAGCTTGGCCAACAAGCCCCCAATTGGGGCCAAGCCCCCCTCTGGCCGCAGCATCATAACACTCCTGCACCCCCCACCCCAAATCTAAGCCTATCATACACTGGAACCCCCTGTCCTGAGCCTTTCACATCCCCAAACTCCTGCACCCCCACATTCCCAGTCTTCTGCCACAATACTCCTGCACCATCCACACACTGCAAATCTGTGTCCTGAGCCCATCACACTCCCAACCTCCCTGCCCTGAGCCCCTCACCCAAACTCCTGCACCCTCACATCCACAAGCCTGTGTCTTGCTCAGCACCCCAACCTTCCACCTGGCCCCACCACTCCCCAGTCTGGAGCCCCCTCCCCGAGCCAGCATCCCCTTCACCTCCTCCTGCACCCAAATTCCCTCCCAGAGCTTGTATCTCTCACCCCTTCCCACCCCCAAATCCCTCATTCCTACCCCAGAGCCCGCACCTCCTGTCTCAACTCAGTGAGAGTGTATAAGGGCTGGGGATAGCAAGTGATGGAGAGGAGGGGAACAGAGAGGGTGGGGCCTCAAGGAAGGGGTAGGGTCTTAAAAAAATCTTGGCTTGTCCTGACATTTAAAAAGTGATCTTGGGTGTAAAAAGGTTGGAGACTACTGGCTTAAGAAGTAAGTACACCATCTTCCTGGAATGAGTAGAGGAAGGAAGTGATGTGCATTCACAGTAGTAAGGGAGAATAGGTATAGACCAGGGTTTCCCAACCTATGGGTCAGGACCCAAATATGAGTCGCCATTACATTTCAAAGGGGTCGCTGAGTGTCTCCCCAGGTGGCTCTGCCCCCCCCCCCATTTTTGAATTGCCTTGGGTCACCAAGTCTTCCTGAATTGTCAAAATGGGTCCCCATCTGGAAAAGGCTGGGAACCGCTGGTATAGACGGACACTAACTGCATAAGCTTCAGAGGGGTAGCCGAGTTACTCTGTAACAGGAAAAACTTAAAAAACAACAAATAATCTAGTGGCACCTTAAAGACTAATAAAACATGTAGATGGTATCATGAGCTTTCATGGGCACAACCCACTTCTTCAGATGATATAATTGATGTTAGCATAGTGCTTGATAATTACATCCATAAGGTTGACCTTAAGGAACTTAACGAGAGCTAGATTCCATTCCCATTAAAGTCAATGGGGTCAGGAGAAGGGACTGAATTCTTAACACTAGTGAAATCTTTCTCTTACTTTACAGCCTAAAGCTTTGCAGGAAGATAGGCAGTTTTGTGCTCTCTAGGAAGCTAATGGCTGGGAGGCACTTTTGACCTTGAAAGTGTTTAGTCCTGTTCCCCAAACACTGATAGTGTGTTAAAATGTATGTGTATAGAAGGAAGAACTTTTCTGTGTTACAGACTTGGGCAAATAAAAGCCTGCAAGAGAGAAAGTAGAGGTTTCAGGTTATTATTTATTGCTGACCTAAAGAATGCTGTCTTATTAATAACTGAAGCCTTTAGCGATGTCACATACTTTCAGCTTTTGAATAGGGACAATTTATATCTTCCAAAAAGCTGTTTTTAAAATGTGAAACAGCTGTTCAAGATGCAAATTTGAGGCTGGCTTCTTTTTGGCTTAAGAAAGGGCTTTGTGCAGGCCGTGACTGGTAGCTCACGAGGCTTGCTTGCGTGCTTATTTATGTATTTATCTATTTATAAGTGTAGGGGAAAGTTTAAGCTACAATTAATTTGCCTTTTAAATATGTATTTGCCAAACTATTCAGACTGGCAGAGAGCTAATGTAGACAGTATATATCTCGACATGAAAAGAATGGTGTGCTCCTCTGTAAATTTAGAACACCACAAAACACAAGTCCCTTTAATTAGAGACCCCACGCTATAGAAAATTCCACACAAGACTGAGGTGCAATTCATACTATTATTTGCCACTTTAAGGAAGAAGTTTGAAGTATTGATCTTTGGGATTTTATGTACCGAATGTGCCAAGAAAACCAAGGCGAGTATAAGGTGTAGTTTTCTTACTTTAATCCCTTCAATGCGCCATTGATTAAGATCCTGAAATTCAACAGCAGTATGTGGGCTGGAACTTAAGTGGTTAATATTTGCTTTATTGCTGGTCCAGTAAAAGCAAAGATCTTTGAATGTCAGTGGGCAAGTGAATTCTGCTGGAAGAGGAAGCATTTAAAAAGCAATACTGATCAGACCACTAGAACTTTGACAGGTGCAAGAGAAGTACCAGTTAATAGAAAAAGGAAGAAAATTCACTTTGGCTAGATGTATTGGTAGTGCTTGCCACCTGATTGCTGCTAGAGCAGGGCTGGCCAGAGCCATTTGTGAGCCCCGGGAGCGCGGCGCGGGCCCCGGGAGCACGGCGCTGCCCCCGGGAGTGCGGTGCATGCGTGGCCCCGCCCTCGGGCGCCCGGTGCATACGCGGCCCCGACCCCGCCCGGTCCGGCACCCCCTGTGCGGCGCCCCCTACAATGGGGCGCCCCGGGCGGTAGCCCGGTCAGCCAGTAGCTTGGGCTGGCTCTGTGCTAGAGTGAAAGTATTTTTCATAGTGAACCCCTCTCTAGCCCTTCTTAGGGGTAAAAGGCGCACGTCTGTGTATATGTATGTTGAGCAGTTCTGATTCTCCAATATATTTCACCTTCTGTAGTCAGTTACCCCTGAACCAAGGAAGTGTAGAATATTGCCACTTGTATGAATGGCTGACTCTGACTAGACCCACTAGAACAGATTTCAATAGTTATGCACGATGTAAGACAATGAAGACTCAGGACCCCTGAATTTTACTGTTATTTTCTGGACACATTGGTTTGTCTGAACTCTAATTCATCAATTTTATACCTGGGGGGAAATGTTTTCAGCTCTTGTGTAGAACATACTGCTGTAGTATCTTGTATTTACTAAACACAGGGTAGAGAAAGTCCCTTTTATTAAGGTTGCCTTATACTTCCCATTATAAGACTGCTTTCAGTTTACACCTTTGCCAGACTTTCATTATTTGGTCTGAAATTTGGGATTTTAGCCAAAATGGAGCAGTTGTTTTCAAGAACAAGGATAGAGAAAATGTTGTTTTACTCAGATTAAAACATTCTAGAAACCTTTTCTTTTATCAGGTTTAATTTCCCCAGGCTTTGGACCAAGGACTCAGAATTTGATAAGGGGGTGGCCTTTGTGTCAAGATGTGCTTTTTGCCATCCCTCTGAAAATCTGCCGATTTGGCAAAATTATAAATCAATGAAAAATCAGTTTGCACATGCCCAGTAAAGACGTCTTTGATTTTAGCAGACAAAATCTCTGAAGACTCTGCTCTCATTGAGCTCACTCAACACTCCATGGAGTTCTGAGGAAAAAAATAGTGTGTGGTCATGTAATTAAAGATTGTATTATAATGAGTATGCCCAAAGGATCAGAATTAAGGTTATCCAAATAATCTAAGTTTGGGCATTTCCTAATTATTGTGTCCTTAACTTGGCAACCATAATCAAGTTCTCTTAACATTTTGTGTGTGTGTGTAATTAGTGTTGTCATTGCAGGAGTACCTAGAGACCACAGTTCAGTTTATGGCTCTAGTGTTTGTAAGAGAGACTTCTTTCCCCAAAGAACCTTACATCTAAATAGAAAGAAAGAAAAAGGGTGGGAGAGGATGCAAAAGGACAGAGAGATGAAGTGACTTGCTTTAGGTTATACAGTAGGTAAGTTACAGCATTCTGTGCTCTGTTTATTGGGCATGCTCCCCTATACTATACTATATTGCATGGTTCTATATTCAGTAAATATTAAGAAGATTGACTAATTGTATAATATTTAAAATGTCTTAGAAGCCTTACAGATGATTGGGCACAGGGCAGAAAAGGGTGCTCCAAGGCCATACAGGGAGAAACTGCTGCTGAAGAGGAAGCTGCAAAAGAGAGCTGGATTCTGGCAATGGGAACAGCGGGGAAAGCCTCCAGGCAATGCACTGGCATGCTGCTGTTCCATCAGCCGGGGGAGCGGAGGGGGAATACTTCTTCCCCATGAGCCAGATCATGTAGTGAAGCTCGGGGCTTTCTCTTCCCCCACTCCTCCACTATCGTGGAGTGACGGGGAGGGCAAGGCTGCAGCGCCAACGTGGGCTCCCCGCTATGGGGGGAAGGAAGAGAGCGGAGCTCAAGACACAGACCACTAGGAAGGTGGCTGCGGAGCCCCCTCTTGCTGACTTTGGGGAACATGGGGGGATGCGTTCACACCCTTTGTGCATCCCCTTCCCGGAGTACAGGCCTGATAAGTCTCAGGGGATATGCTATTTTGTTAGCTTGTTTTGGCATTTCCTTGATTTTAAAGGTGCTTTATTGATATGCTACTTGGGAGAAATTAAGTTGGGCCGCACCTAGGGCATGCCAGAACAGGACCACACCTTTTACAAATATATTGTGTGAAACATAAAAATGTATGCTGTGTATCTTTAGACAGACGGTCCCAATCATAGGCGTGCACAGCACATTTCAGTAGGGTGTGCACCCAAAGAATTTTTTAAACATGTATTTTGACCCCCATTAGCCACACCCCCAACCCCTGTTAACCATGCTCCTGACCCCCATTGGCCACACCTCTGGTGGTAACCCTCTCGAGGCAAGATGGACACATGACCAGAAGTAAAAGGTGTCTGTGACCCCCCTCTAAGGACTTTTTCCCACCATCCTCCTACCAATAGGGATTAGTTTGGCCCCCACCAAACCCCCCTCATGCAACTATCCTGCAATTGCATTAACCCAATGTGTGTGACATTAACTTGGGGGCAGAGAGGCTGGGGGAAGTGTTCCCTCTAAGAGTTTCCTCCCATGAGCAGAATGAATTTTGTGTTGTGCACCAGTATTGAGTTCATGTGGCTTGTTTGGATGTGCCACTGTGGCACCCAAGTTATTAATAAATATCTCATAAACCTCTACCTTTTCCCTTTGCTGCCCTGTCTCCTCCCCTTGCTCCATCAGCTCCCCTGGTGCCTGCTTCCCCCCAACCCCTCATCCTCCTCTGCTGTCCTGACTCCTGCCCTTCTCACTGCCCTCAGCCTTCCTGAGTCCTGCCCCTCTCCACCAGCCCTTCTCTCCCCTGTGCCTACTCCTCCAGTAGCCCCACTCTGATCGTGAGCTACCCTCCTCATCCCCTCCTAACACCTCCTCTACACACCTGCCCTGCCTCTCTCCTCTGGTGCTGGTCCCTCCCCTGCAGGTGTCTGCCCATCTGCTTCACCCCCAGAATCCTCCTGGCACCTGCACCTTCTCTTACCCCTGCACCCTCCTGGTGCCTCCCCCTTTGCCCTCTTTTTCCCTGATGCCCACTCCCTCACCACCCTCTGCCCCCATTCCCCTCATGCCCCTGTGCCCTCACACATGACTTGCTTCATCCCTGCCTTCCTCATGCCCACCCCTTCTTTCAAGCCTTCTCCCAGCAACTCCCCCTCCAACCCCAAATGCCCTTACCCTCTCCTCTCCCAGCATCACCCTGTCCCCCCTTACACTGACACCTCCCCTCCTGCCCTTTTCCTCATTGTCTCCACTTGGCCCCTGGCATTTGTGTCTCCTCTACCCTGTCCCTTGGTGCCTTCCCCTTTTTTCTCCTGACCTGCCCCCCTCCCCTCAGCACAAGCCCCTTCCTCTCCCCGCCCTTCCCTTCCCCTCTCCTCCCCTCCCCTCCCTTGCCTTCGGCTTCTGCCTTCCAGTTTGCGGGGCTGGAGTCAGAGCCGGCCCACGCTACAGGCTGGCCCGGGGCGGAGGGGCCTCAGGGGCGCTGCGCAGTGCTGCCGGGCTGGGCGGGGCCTGGGCCGCAAAAATGGCTTGGGCTGGCGTCTGTAATTGGGCCCCAGCTGCTTCTGGAGCTGGGCCACGTGGTTTTAAAGTCCCAGGCCGTGCCATCATGCCACGCCCGGGCGTCTCCCCTCTCACCTGTTGCGCGGTGTTTGAGGATGCCGCGCATGCGCGCTCTCTGCCCCACAGTGCCCCGTAGATGGCCATGGGGAATTTAAAGTGAGGGGCTGCAGCGCCCCATCACAAATCCCCATCTTTCTCCAGCAGCTGCTTGCCGGCCCGAGACATTCGGGTGTGCCTGGGCACACCCCGTGCGCACACCTATGGTCCCAATGGAGACATTCAAATGCTGCTCATTATACTAGCTGGAAGAAACTTTCCTCCTCCCTTCCCCCTCAAAGACTGATGCTATCCCATATCTGTAAACTGTGCTGGTTTTATTGGAAAAACAACAGCTTGGCCAAAAAACTTGAATCATTCCTTAAGGCATTGCTAACCACAGGCCAATCAAGGTGAAATAGTTTAACTTGCTGTCTTCCAGGGCAGCAGCTGCCTGAAAGCAACCCAGTTTCATTTGCATAATCCCTTCCCCTACTTACCAATGATTCCCAACAGATGATACCTTGCTGAGCAATCTCTTCCCTTTGTATTATAGTGCAGGCCAATGCATTAGCATCAATCTTGTCATGAAGTTATGTGGGTTATCGGTTATTTTATGTGAGTTCTGAGCTGTTTTTATTTTATTAGTGCTGGGGTAGGGAACCTTTTTTAGGGTTGGAAGCCACTGACCCACAGAAAAATCAGTTGGGGGTTGCATACAAGTGAGAAGCAAAAAGGAACCCCCCGCACCAAAAAAAACTGACATGGCTCCTGACTGAGAAGGAGAAAGACAGTCCCCACATTCCCCTTGCACACCAGAGTCTGTGGGGGCTCAGCCTAGTAGATTTTGTGTGCTCCAGCTCTGTGGGCGGGGGTGTGTGTGTGGGAAACTGGAATACTAGTGCAGGATCCACAATGCTGGAAGGAGCCCTGAGCCTCGGGAGTTGGATCCAGGCAAGCTGGGGACCACATCCCTCCCCTGGGCCTTAGGTTCCCCATCCTATATTCATGGGTATACATGAAATTGGGACTGCATCAGAACTGTTCATTGCCATTCAAAATAGTAAAGTTATGGGAGACAATTCATACTCTTGATAGCGTAAACCAGAAATAAAGTTCCTAATCAGGAGAAATAGGACTAAAAACTCCAGACAGCTTTTTAGTTAGCAGAAACATATAATGCAGGGTAGAATTCTTGCTTTTCAAAGTCATGGTTCTGGCTAGGTAGCGGGTTAGGGCTACGTAGTGGGTTACTTGCTGCACTGATTTCCAGTAAAGAGAGGATAGATTTAAAATGCGCCTTAAGGCACCAAAGGAAAATGAATTGATTAATCCCAGGCCAGTCTTGGTGGGTGTTTATACCACAATATAATTAAATTACAGTATTACTTGGACTAGAGTCATCTAGCCATCTCCTGCACAGATGTCTGTTTTCTTGGTTCTGTATTCTTTTGCCATCTCTCCTGTACACCTATTCCGGGACTAACGTAAAAGCAGAAAAATGTCAATAGGAGGAGTAATAATCCTTAGCATTTATGTAGATGGTTTTCAGTGTTAACTAGCACTCACAGTGCATCCATGAATAACATTAGAGTTATAGGCAGGGGTGGCAGGTTTGTATAATTTTTGGTGGTGCCCAGATTGGGTGCAAGTCCTGCACCCCCCGCCCCACATAACTGTCTTGTAAGGATTGAGGAGAAGGTGAAGCCTCTGTGGGTTCTGGGGTGGGGATGAGGGGTTTGGAGTGTGGAAAGGGCTCAGGGCTTGGGCAGAGGGTTGGGGGTGAGGGCTCTGGGCTGGGAATTAGGAACTCAAACATTGGGGTGCAGCAGGCAGGCATTCACTCAAACCTTAGAAGGAATCCACTCAGTCATCTACCGGGGGACAGGGGCTGCCAGATGTCTCCTCCCTCTGCAGATGCAGCAGTCAGTCTGCTGTCCTCACTACTCCCTTGTCGCCAAGTTGTAGTGGCAGCAGTTGTTCAGGGAGCGCAGAGCAGCGGCTCATTGCCCAGGACATAGGTTAGGTGAGGGGGCCAGCAGGTGAGGCCAGGGGGAGAGCCCTGCCCTGACATTGGTGGAGCAAAGGCACCCGGGTCCATACAATTCGCTAGCCCTGATTATAGGTACCAATACTTCACATCCTATAACTGATTCAGATCCCTTTAAGCACAGCTGGGGCTGGATAGGCTAAACACTAGATCAGTGGTTGTCAAACTATGGGTTGGGACTGCAAATGGGCCACAGCCCCATTTTAATGGTATTGCCAAGGCTGGCTTAGACTTGCCAGGGTCTGGGGCCAGAGCCAAAGCCTGAGTCCAGCTACCTGGAGTTGAAGCCAAAGCTCAATCACCACTGCCCAGGATCCATAGCCTGAAGGCTGCAGCCCTGGGCAGTGGGGCTTAGGGTACAGGCCCTCTGCCTGGAACTGAAGCCCGTGGCCTTTGGCACCCCCACCCAGGGCATTGGAGCTTGGCAAGGCTCTGGCTTCGGTCCCCTCTCCTGGGGTTGTGATGTAGTTTTTGTTTTCAGACGAGGGTCGTGGTGTAATGAAGTTTTGGGAACCTCTGAGGTAGATGGCTGCTGAGAGCAGTGGGATGGCCTATATGTGGAGGGGGTTGATTTGGCTCTTTGATCATCCGGGAACTTTTCAGACTCTGAGCCTGGCCAATAATGTTCATGCTCACGCCTCTCTTTCTCCAGCATATTTGTGTCAAGGCAATTTGTAAGATGGGGAGAAGTTTTGGGCGCAAGTCAGTTTGGCAGCGACTTGCTGGATGAGAGCCACAATCCTTTACTCCTTCACTAGCAGTGGAATTTATCCTGAGCAGAGAGGGCCAGAACAAACCTTAAGCACCATATAAGTCCTGTAAGCGCCCCTGTTGCCCTGAATCTGCAGGCTGCTCTATGGGCAGGAATCCTGTGCCCAGGTGAAGCCCTGTTGAAATCATAGCAGGGTTGCCAATTTTGGTCGGATATATTCCTGGAGATTTAATCACATGACATGATCTTAAATTAAAGATTAATCTAATTCCTGAAGACCCCAGACTGATGCTGGAGGATTGGCAACCTTAACTCACAGCATCATTGGAGGATGAATAGGATTTACCAGCTCTGCTCTATTTGCAATTTTATAATTTGTCTCCTGTCTAAACTAAATAGTTCTGACCATTGTGCTCACTCTGTGTCTTTTACACACTTCTAAAACATTTTGTTCCCCTGGCTCTGAACCCTAGTGTTACTTCTGTTTGATGCCATTGTACAGAGAGCACAAGAAAAAGGTGGGGGTTGTGCATTTTATAGCACATTAGG
Source organism: Rafetus swinhoei (assembly GCA_019425775.1). NCBI lineage: Eukaryota > Metazoa > Chordata > Testudines > Trionychidae > Rafetus > Rafetus swinhoei. Next base: position 36,006,508 of record CM033427.1, read on the forward strand.
AAAGGGGGTGTAATGTGGAGTCACAGCTCTCTCATACATTTAGTGTAAAATGTATATGGACAACATTTGCAATGTGTGCACCAATGGCATTTCATCCACGTGCCGCTCTCTTGCACTTTAGGAATTTGATCAGCATTTCACATTTTCATTCACGCTGCCTGTTTTTAGGCAATGTGCAGATCTGCAGAGCAGTGTCTGATGATACAGTGAAGTGCAGATGGGGCTCTGCAAACCCACAGATCTATTGTGATTCCATCCTATCCCTGCAAGCACCCAGAAAGTGTGTATGAGGGTGAGAGGCAGGCAAGGGGAACTACACACCCCTTCCCAGCAGCCAGAAGAAAAGGAGGCAAGAAAGAGGAGAGAGTCTGAACGGGTTTGCAGAGAAACACCACCACATTCAGGGCATGGTGTCTTGACGCTGCAATGCTATGATTTAGTTTTGCACTGTGATGTCAGAACTCTGCCTCTGTGTTTGTATACAGCTCCTTGAACTGCCTTTGTAGCTCTCCAGCTCCAAAAGGCTGAGTACTGCTAGGGCAAACACAAATGTTGAGAGAACAAGTGTATGTGTAAGACATGAAATTTTAAAGAATAAGCTGTAACCTAAGCTGCTGTTTCAGTCCATGTGATTGTTAGTATCCACTAGATGGCACAAACACTCCCCCTTTCCTAGTACCTGAGTAGTAGCAGACAGGAAAAAAGCCAGTACAATAGGAGTACATGATCAAAAGTTACTGCTAGTACTTGCGCACAGACTTTCAGTGTCTGGTTTATAATGTTGTTTATGTGACTGCTTTACTACCTTTATTTTCTTCTGTGTATCTGATAATTCTCACACGGATGGTACCTTGCATCTGCAGGCCTTTGCAAAGACACATTAATTATTTTTCATAACAGCCATAGAAGGAAGTAGCTAAGTCACTTGGTTTACGGGTGAGTGAACTGAGGCAGAAAGGCCACAGAAGCTCTGTGGCCAAGTAGGGAATGCAGCCCAGAACTCCCCTTCCCTAAACACTACATTACGTGGCACTATGCGATTAATAAAAATGAATTTAAAATGATTACAAGACATAAGCACATCTATCCTATAGCCTTGACAAACTGCCCAGTACCATTCTGGTGGGAGGAATGCAGATGGCTTTATGCCACCAGTGTGTTTTCCCCTAGCTGTTCTCCCAGGGGTAGCATAGAGCAGCCTTTTGTTCCTGATTATTTCAAATACATCCATGCTCTGCCTCATCCCCTTTGAGGTATCTCCATGCAAGGAGCAAAAATAAATAAATAAAACGTATACTAGCGGGAATGTCTCTGCATGGCTGGCCTCTGGCTTTAGAAAGAAATGCAAAGCACTAAAAAAAAAGCACAAAATGCAGGTAAGTTGGGGGGTTGGTTTTTTTTTGGTATGCATATATGATAATACACTGCAAAGTATTCTTATTCATGGTATTTGAGTCAATAAGCCCCTACCTAGAGATGTTAATCATCCAAGTGCTGTCCGGACATTAACTAATGAATCCTCAATACGTCGCTGTGAAGATTAATTATCTCCATTGTACTGATGGGGAAACAAAGGCACAGAGTGGTTAAGAGATTTAGCTCAGTCACCTGAACAAGTCTGAATACTAATAAATGTTTCCCAAACCAGTAGATTTCCACAGCACAGACTTGCACAGGTTGAGTCAGTGTCTTCTATTCTCCAGTGACTTTTAGGTGAGCCAGACTATTGCTGGCCATGAATAAGGATACCGTATGTCCCATTTTGGTTGGGACAGTCCCTTTTCTAAGCCCTGTCCTGGCCATCCTGACTTTCTGGCAAAAGTGGGCATTTGTCCTATTTGCTCTTGTCAACTTGATCAGAGAAGCCAGGATGCCAGCCTTGTGTAGGGTTGCCAGATGGTTTCGACAAAAATACCAGACACACTGGACATTACATCACAATCTACATTACATCTTATTTAGAAAATACTGGAAATTTATATTTTCTCATTTAGATTTTCTCAATTTGTTTCCCAAACAGAAAGCGCAAATACTGGACTGTCTGGTTCAAAACTGGACACCTGGCAACCCTAGCCTTCTGTGGAGGACAGACAGATCTTGGGTAAGCAGCAATGGGAAAGGGGGTAGAACTCAGTCCAGCTGTGCATGGTGCGGAGCTTGGACTAACCCCACACTGTGTCCCATTTTGACTTTGGGAAATATGTGTGTGCGTGCATGTCCCTTTAACGAGAGGAAACTGTAAACTCTTCAAATACTTCCCTCTGCCCATCAACATTGCTTGTCTCACTCAGGTTCAGCTTCAACAAGCAGTCACTCATCCAAGATCTGCTAGTTGAGCAAATCCTAGCAAAACATTCATCCTGCTATCATGTAAGGTTTGGTATTAAATGTGGAAGGTGTTCTGATCACTAGGTAAATTATACTCTGTATGGAATTGTGGAAAAATAACTTCCTTTCTTTGTGTATAGAATCTGCGTTCAGTTCTAACAAACATCCAATTTACTGAGCAATATCTTCATTTCTACTGCATACATATCATCCTTGCAAACAGAGCTGAGATGCTTGCTGTGGTGGACTCCTGTGTTAGTGCCTAGATTATGCACTACATAATATTACATTGTTCAAAGATGGGAGCTAGGGAGTTCTGCTGTTTATATTACTCCTTCATTTTCATCCCTTGGAAATGGAGCACAATGAACAAAAGAATAAACACTAACAGTCCATGTTCTCTAAGAAGCCCCTCCTCCCCCATCTCTTTTGTTAAATCTGTTTTGAAACTGCAACTGATCCATGCCTAGTGTGTTTCATGTGGAAAGGAGAAGAATTAAATGTAAAATGTGAGATTGTTGCATGTGTCAAAGAACCGGGCTATTGCATTTCTGGGCCAAAAAGGTATATCCTTCACTCCTACATTTGGGAGCCAGATAGATTAACAAAATGGCTACATCATTCTCCAGATAAGATTGTCTAGCCTGCAAAAATGTGGTTAGATCAATTTCCTCTATGTTAAAAATACCCCCGAATGCTTGTGTTTTCCTTGGATGTGTGTGAGAGATCAATTTTGCAGCACACTGCTCTTGCCACAAGAGATGGGGAGCACAGGAGAGGTGGCGCCAGGAATGGAGCAGTGGGCATAGCAAGCCGGAAGTTAGTTAGCTGAGAATGGAATCCAGATTTACATTTGGAACAGTGAATATGGAAATTAGATCTAATGATAGAAGCAGATTGCACAATCTGCAAAGTATTACAGCATCATTGGTAGCAGGGCTTTGCTTCATTAGCCCAGGATCAGTAAATAAGTTGAAAGGTAGAATTCAGCCCAAGAAATGGAAGTTCTGTAAGAGCCTAAGGTTGTTCTCATAATGGAGAACACATGACACCAGTAATTATACAGCTAATAAAATTATGGGCATTTTAAAATTGCTTTTTTGTGTACTAACTCTAATCTGCTATTTTTATAATGTGCATTTCTTTGCTATCACAGTCTGATGCCATCTGGTCCCTGGTTGTATGTGAAAGGTCGGTTCTAACCACTTTAGGCAATTTTGCAGATATAGTTCCAATGTAATCCAGAAAAGTAATATTGCTACCCCTTGTTGTTGAACCATGCAATAGTAACACTACCCACTATTTTGCTATATTTGCACAGTCAGGTCCGCTCCTTCCATGGTAGTTAATAAGGGGGCTCTGTTAGTATCTTTTAAAAAGCCCCTTTATATGTGTGCTAGGGATGTTAAATTTAGATTAATCGGCTAATAGAATAGTTGATTCAGTTTGCATTGTCCATTGAGTCGATGAGGGCTGTCTAGTTCAGCCCTGTCTACCCCACAGTGGTTGCTATACTTCAAAGTTGAAAGCGCTGCGGGGAGCACGGGGCCAGCGAGGGACTCAAGCAGTCCCCCACTGGCTCTGTGCTCCCCAGACATTTCAAAGTGGCAGTGCTGCATGGAGCCCGAGGTCAGCTGGGGACTGAGAGTCTCCAACTGATCCCGGCTCCACACAGCACTGCTGCTTTGAAGCACCCTCTCCACTTCCCCCCCCCCGCCTCTTTCTGACAGAGGCAGCAAGTGGGGGGAAGCAACTAGTCAACTAGTGTGTCGACTATCCAATAAGCATTTGCTTATTGGATAGTTGACTAGTCGTTCACATCCCTAGTGTGTGCATGTGTATAATATATGATGATGTTGTGCATTCTTGATATGCTAACTTGGTAACTCTCCCCCCCCCCCCGCTTTGGTGACAAAGGTAAGTGATAGGGTAAAACCAACATGTCAATATGTGTCCAGAGTCATCTTTCCCCTAATGGATCTAGAAGGATCCTTCTGTATCTGACTCAAACCAAGGTAAGCAAAGCCTACTCTGAAATCTCTCCTATTGCCATTGCATTGCTTCATATTGTCAGAGAAGATTAAATAGTTCTGGGTTGTAATGTCATGGTGTCATTTTGGATCATTCCATGAATGAAGGTTGTGGCTATACTAGACAGAAGGAAAATGAAGCAATATTGAGTTTCTCTGAAAACAAGTGAAGGTTGTCACTTTTAATCGTTTAACTGACTCCTTAACATTCCCTGTTGGAGATCTGACTGTGAACATTAGCCGTGATTTAAAAGTGCAAGGGTTGTTAGCACTTATTTGGCTAATACTCAGGTTTATATGTGGCATCAGTTTTATCAGTTTGCACATTGCCCCTCTAAAAAGATCTGAGTAAAGTCTTGTATTTTCTTCATTCTAGGTCTCAATTGTTACACTCCCTCTCTTCATGTCATTTCTAGCCCTTTAAAATATGTGACTAATTACTGCAATTTTCTGTGTCCTGCCTCTTGAACAATTACTGTTCATTACAAGCATCAGTACCTCATTGAAGTAGACAGCCTGTGACTGTGTGCACTTAATAAACAGTGAGTCTTCATTTTCTGTGGATCAGAATTGAAAAAGACCTAGGTCTGTTGCCTTTCTAATGTTCCCTAATGACCCCTTAGGGGGTTATGAATTTTATATATTAAAAATAAAACCCAACTTTTCATCATTTCAGTAGAGGCCACTACACATGTATGTGTTTTATTTATTTTATTGCAAATAGTCTCAGCATTTAATCATGAGCACAAATTCCTCTGGAAGGGAATTCTTAAAAACACAGATTGGACACAAACTACATGTTGGTAAAGTCTTTCTTGATTCCTTAATCGTATAATACAGATGGATACAGGTGTGCTCAATTTATTATTATTTTTATGATGTTTAGGTACCCTAGCATGTAGAACTTAAGCCTGTAAACTTTTTAACATATGAGTAACATTACAGGTCTGTATGTATGAGAGTCCCTCAAGAGCACTACTTATGGCCTTGCTAATGTACACATTTGCTTCAAGATCAGGGCTGGAGATATGAATGTCTTTAAGCCCAAAGTGACAATGCTGGATTTATGCACAAACTAAATAAACTACAGTTTAGGGCCTCAGATTATGAAGGGCCTCTAAATACAAAAAAAAATTACTAGTTTTTAGTTGCATCCTTGCCTGTGTACTGGTATTTATGTAAATATAAAATTTTATTATTTCTATTTTCATTGTCCTTTCTGTTAGCATTACCAAAAAAAGTATATTATTCTATGAGGTGTCTCAGGGTATGTCTACACTACAGTGAAGACTGAAGCTGCCGCTGTCAATCTTCTAAGATTCGAATTAGCAGGTCTAGTGAAGACACACTAATTTGAACTGAGAGGGGCACGCTGGTAGATGCCAGTAGTCCTGCTTTCATGTGGAGTAAGGGAAGTTGAAGGGAGAATGTTTTCTCTTTCACGTCCTGCAGTGTGGACAGCGCCAAAAGTTGAGTTAAGTTACTTCGACTTCAGTTATAGAATTAACGTAGCTGAAGTTGCGTATGTTAACTCGACCATATACCATAGTGTAGACATACTCTTAAACTTGACAAAGCATAGGGCCTCATCATGCCTTCATCCAGCCCCTGAACTTCATTTTTACAGACCCAATAAAGAAAAGGTTCTCCTCCTAGGCATTGTACAACTGATAAGGAAATCTGTCCCTTCTTCCAGGGTACTTTAGGGTTATTGATACTGTCTAGACTTTCTTCTTTTGTTCAAATCTTCAGATGTGGTATTGCCAGGTAACACCTCTAGGTTCAGATTTGATTTTAGCCCAAGCTGGTGGTGGTCCTGGAATTGAGCCAAGACTAGCAGGTGTTTTAGAAATGAGAAGGTTAGTATAGCTAAGGTCCACTTCAGTAAGATATTATTCATTCTATGACTGGTACTTGTAAATAAGGTGCAGTCCTCAGGCTGTGTTTTCTCAGGCTGTGTTTTCTCAAGTGTTCTGACGAACTGTGTAGAGATTGGGAAGGCGCATTTAATAGTCTCTCTTTGTCTAGAATAATTGCTCTAAAAATAAACATCAAGCTGTTAGGTTCTTAGGGGTTTGCTCAAAAGTTCTGGTTCCTGCATGCAGCCTCAATAACAGGCGGTGTGCTGGGGAGTTCAGGGTGGGAACAGGAAGGAACAGAATCCTGCCTCCAGCTCCTGGAACTGCAGAGGGAATAGATTGTGGCTGTTTCTAGCCACAGAGTAACAGTAGACTCTGCAGCCAGTGTACATGTCCTTCCCTCCATGAGTGTGGCAGTTTGAAAGTCCCACATAGCTTCAGTTCTGCTAGTGATGTCACATTCCCATATCCCCAAAGTAACCCTGCATGCCACTGCATAAGGATACATACAGGACCCCTCCCACACTCCAGTCCTTTGTCCAATGTGAGCTTTGTGCATCGGGCTCTTTCCTGCATAACAGAAACACACAATTTCTATTGTCTACCAATAGCAAGATGGAGGAAGGGCGGGGATTGGATTTGCCTTTCGGCACATCCATCTACTGTAGGTGTTCTTTGGCTTTGGTTGCGACCAGCTTACCATTTATATGAATTGTCTTGTGTATCTTTCAGACTCTGATTCTATCCATCTGTTTACATGATACCAGGATGTTCACTTAGACCCAAACTGCCCTTGGGTTAGCCCATGCCTGCCAGAGATGATTTGTTCTGTCAGAAAACCTCAGGACTGGCTCAGTCTGTTGCTGATTCACAACTCCCAACACCTTGCTTGTGGTTTGTCACATCCATAGCAGTACAGTTAATGATAAAGGGCGTTCTTTATTTGTAAACTGCAACACATTTCCAGTCATTGAATTTCACTTTCCATAAGCTTGATGACAAAACAGAGGCACTGAATGCAGAGGAATTACCCACAAGGTTGGGGGTGGGGAAAGGAGAGGAGAGAAGGGAAGTAAGTGGGTAAATTAGGGAGCTGCACATAAAATGTCCTTTTTGAACTAGGAAAATTCTGTTTAGAACATAGAGGCTGAGTCACCATCTCTGATAAAATTAAAAAAACCCAAAATTATTTATTAAGGGCAAAAATAAAGGGAAGGTCTGTCTGTCTATACTGCTGCCCATCATTGTAGTGTTTGAGTGCCTTTTAAATAAAATGAATAGTGAAGGCCCTAATGGACTTCATGGATTCTCTGGCTCTTCCTCCTTTTTGGGGTGAAAAACTCTGTTTGGTTATGTTGTTTGGTTTTCGTTGGTTGATTGACTTCTTTGTTACAGATTTTTATTTATCTTTCAAGGGAGGTACTATAAGTGTCAATTCTTGTAATATGGAAAACGTGTTTGTGGTTTGTTTTTTTTATTTGGAAGAGGGAGGCTTTGCAGTGTTATTTGTCTGATCACCTCTGGTCATTCCACTGAGAATGCTTTATCTCCAGCTGTTATGTGCTTTGTCCAGGTAGGGGTGTCAAACTTCCAGCCCGTGGGCCCTCCCTGGCTGGAGCAGTTGCACAATCCAGCCCAGAAATCCCAGCAGGCTGAGGAGGGGCCTCCTCCCCTACTGCCTTGCCTCCTTCCCTACTGCCCCGCCCTTCCCCCTCAGTGGCACCCCATCCCCTGAGGACTGAGCCTGGAGGATTACTGGGGGGAGGAGCCTGGCATGGGGTAGCAGCAGCGGTCGGGCCCCTTCGCATTCCCTGCGATGGCAGGAGCCATGGGGAAGTGGAACAAACTTGGTGAGTGCACTTGCTTCGTTTCCTCATTGCAGGCACGGTGCGGGGGCTTGACCCCTGCTGGCACCTGAAGTGGCATTTGGAAGTAATTTGGAATTGTGGGTGCTCAGCACCTCTGAATGATAGGGGGTAAGGGAACTGCCCGTGACTGCATTTTGCAGGGTTTCCTGTTGTCTACAAGGCAATGATATATATATACCATTGCAAAAATAAGGAAAAGTGGGATGGGCTGTCTAGTGTCAACCAGTTTAGCTCGCTGGTCCATTGATTTTTGAAAGAGCGATAAAGATGACAAAGGCCAAAACAAATGTAAGTGTCTGGTAGTGGTGAGGGGAAGGCTTTCTGATGTTGTTCTAAAGGTATACTGTGTGTAACACATTTTCTTTGTTTAATGGATCTTCTAGGATCCACTAGGAAATCTTAAAACTTTGCCTTCTGTGGAGAAAACACATCAGATATCTGAACCTTAATTGAAACCCCGACACTCAAAGGAAATGCCTATCCTAGCTCACCTTGGAACAAGAAGTGTTTCTAACAAACACAAGTAGATTTTTACTCCCAATTTTGTTCTTTATTAGCACTTGAATTCTTTAGATTGAGAGAGCGAGAGAGAGATTGATTTAATATCATACTTTCCCCTGATACAGCTTTTTCCTTTGGGGAGAATCCCAGACATTTTAATAGCAACATTTCATAAAACACAATGAGAAAATCTTGCTTAGATCCAGTCCTCTTCCTTTGTAGACTGTCTTGTGAATTGTTTATATTTTCAGACCCTTTGTGGATATCTTTCTGGCTGGCTTTATTAGGACTAGGTTATTATAATTGCCTGAGTTGGAAGCAGGCTAATGCTGGGACTGTCTGTGGACTGTTTGACAACAAATGATGAGTTTTACCAGCTGGCAAAGCTTATTTTGAGACAATGTGTAAATGATCCCCCTCTGCAGAGCACCTGAAGAAGGGCTATTATTTTTTTTTCTATAATGCGTAACCTCTGGCACTTCTGCTTTTAATCTTAATGGAGGAGGGATTTTCCTTTGAACTGCTTTCAGGAAGCTTTAGGCCCCTCTTAAGTCCCAGTTCATTACTAAAATGTGTTGGTTTGACCTTTTTTACTCTTCTTATACCCAGGCAGCAAGGTGTTTAGCATATGTAGGCAAGTCTGATCTAGAGATAGTAAAGAGAAAATATGTTGTAGACCTGCTATATAGAGACGGGTTTGTAAAAAGAAATACATTGACAGTTTTCCCTGAAAAGAGAGCTCTCTGTCATATGCTTCTAAATAGCAAAACATAATGGGTGTCTTCCATCCTTTGAAGGAATTGGAATGAATGTCATTTTCATTTCTAGAATAAGTCTTTCATCACAGATATTGTCCATCCACATTACTTTTTCTCCACTCATCTGGAGAAGTAGGTTTTGCCCACAAAACATCATGATACTCTCTCTATATATATTCCGAAATAACATAGTCTGTGTCTACACTACAAGCAGTTATTTCAACATAATGTTGAAATAATGTCGAGCTGGAGGACTTCTTACTCTGACTTCTGTAACTCTATTTTACAAGGAGTAAGGGAAGTTGGAGGAAGAGTGCTCTTTCTCAGATGCTTTAGTTTTATTGTTTGCATTTTGGCTAAAATTATGGGGTATTTTTATTAGAAGCATGGTGTATAAAAGAAATTGGCCATTTGGTTTAATAATGAAAAGTGAGACACCTGCAAAATCCTCTGAATACAAGACTTGGGTGATATTGGAGATAGCTTTCAAGGGCGCATCAGTATTAATAAAAATGTCACTTATATGAAAGATACTACACGTTCTGAGTAACTTGCTGCTCTCTACAAAACCAGAATTAATCCTGCAACAACTAGGAAAGGTATGGTATGAATTTCAACTTCCAGACCTCTACTCCATAGCCTAGGCTAAACTGCCTCTCAGTTGAAAAGAACACAGTATGTATTTTAATGTACCTGCACATGCAGTCTAGTTTTATAGTATTATATTGACTGAACTGTGCACTTATCTGGACTAACATGTCGAGTTTTGGCCATCTCCCATTGTTTCCTCTAATGCTTTTCACTGTGTGCTGAACAAATGACTGCTAGAGCTTAGGTTTAAAGCCTATATGCAGGAGTGTTTCTCATTCTTCTTCCTCATTTTATCTAATTCTCCATTGTCTCATTCTCCCTGCTCCTCACCCTCTACCTCTACATCACTGTCACTCCCTGGGACCTCTTCACCCTGTGTCCTTCACTTCTTTGACTTGCCCCATGCTCCTCTTCAGTTCTCTTTCTGTGTGATAGAGATGTCCTCTGTTTACATTATTCTTAATGTTGCTATCAGGATGAGTGAGAACTTTAGAACCCCATTGTTCTGACCCCTTCCCTGTCTCTTCCTTCCCAGTAGGAGGAACATGAGGAGGGGAAAGAAGGTACCTACCTGGTTAAGGAAGCTCCTCTGAATAGCAAGCACTTCTCAGTATACCATATGTAGCAGCAGGCTACTCAGCTGCACATCAAAGGAATGGAACTTTGGACCTCATGGGGGAAATTGTCTAAGGGTATGTGTACACTGCAATGAGTTACCTGCATCTGGCCTGTACTAGCAGATTTGAGCTTGGGGCTTGGGCTAAGGAGCTGTTTAATTGTGGTGTAGGAATTTGGGCTTGGGCTGAAGCCTTGCCTCTAGGACCCTGGAAGCTGAGCCCGAACATTTACATTCCAGTTAAACAGCCTGAGCGTCTTAGCCCAAATCAGCTGGCATGGGCCAGCTGCAGGTGTCTAATTGCTATGTAGACATAACCTTAGTCCCAAATGAGTTGGGTGCCTAAGATCCATTGGCTCTCAGTAGAAGTTGGGCACCTAAGGCACCTCTTGTGCCTGAGAAAATCTCCCACTCTATCTTTTAAAAACCTAACTTCTAGATTGAAAAAAGGTCCACAAAATGGCTGTAAAGATATTTGGAAGTCTGGCCTCATGAGAGATTGTAGAAGTGAGAGTCTAGAAAGGGAGAGGAGGAAGAGACTTAATTGATGTGTTGTAAATGCTGAAAGGCACGGTCAGAGCTACCGAGCCTCTCCCTTTGACCCTTTGTCAGAATATAAGATTAAGAGACTGTTATGAAATGAAAAGCCATTATATTATGAAGAGAAAAAGAAAAGAAAACACTACTGTATGCTATGTTTGGTCCCTGAACCTCTCTGGGATGAGTGGGCTAATTCTTCCAAGCAGCAAGTGGACACAGACCAAAATTGCATTTGCAATCCTATTTTTCATCTGAACTCGGGGATTTTACTGGAATTTAGTGCTCTTGGAAGATATACCACTCTAGGATTGCTCCCCGATAGAGAGAGAGGATCAAAACTGAATCCTGAAGAGGAAAGGAGTGGTAATGGGATATGAAGCCTTTCACCTCTAGGTTTCTGGTTGAAATCTAGCCAAAACTAATAGTTCAGTAAACTATGTGCAATGAATTTTTCATCTCTCATTGCATCTAACACCCCTTATTAGCCATTCATTGACTCATAAATAGCTATTCCCTTCCTCCCTTCCTCTCCCTCACCCCACCTTCTGTATTAAATCTGATTTGTCAGTTTAATAATGTGTTCACTTTTTTCATTGTATTCCTTTGGTATATATGGTCATGCCAATTCTCTTCCAGAATATGATCCGAAGAAGTGGGTCTGGCCCACGAAAGCTCATCACCTATTAAACCATCTTGTTAGTCTTTAAAGTGCTACATAATTTTTCCTTTTGTTTTAGCAAGATCAGACTAACACGGCTACCTCTCTATTACTATTCCTCTCAGTGACATCATTTAAAAAAAACAGTCACCAAAATCTGTATGATTGATGCCCCTATTGGAGGTCTCTGCAGAGTGGCTAAGGATTGAAAATACAAGGGAGGGTGAACTACCTGCACGTGACTAGAGGTTATACTTCCAGATTGGGAATGTGCTGCAGACGGGGGTAGCATGCAGTAATTCTGCCTGCTTTATGAAAAAGCAAAGGCTTCAGTTTCCAGGGATATTGGCCATTATCTTTGAAAGTACTAAATACTTTTTTTTCCCTCAGACAACCAACCCCTATTACAAAGGGTCAGATGTATCAAGTTTTTACTCTGACAAAATTACCAGTGATCTCAGTGGGAATTTTGATTAAGGACTGCAGGATTCGGAAAATTCTATTTGCATGTTTTGGATCAGCTCTTTTTGCCTTGGCTCTGAATTTCTTGGCTTTTGTTTCATATTTTGTGGTTTAAAAATACAAATAGGTTTGTATATAAAACTTGTATTGTTCTTTGCAACTGCTAGGAGACATTAGTGAAGTTAAAGGTCATCAGGAGAGGAGACTATATATGGAGTGTGTCTTATTTGCTATCATTGATTATCAGAGCTTTGATTATCATTCCATCTCTGATCCAAAGCCTTGTGTATCTTGGGGAGAAGGGGGGGAAGCATTATTGGTTGTGTTTAATTGCTGTGTATACATGCACAAAGAGGCCTTGGCTTCCTGTAGAATCTGGCTCAAAATAACATGCATCTGCATAAGGGGGCAGAGTCAAGACCATAAAAACACTAGTATTTCTTGACTCTTCATGAACTAGCCAATTAGCCTGTCATAAGACGGGATTTTCAGGTCTCTCCTCCACGTCGGTCTTCTCTCCTGAGCCTCCGTCTCTCTCTCTCTCTCTCTCTCCCCTCCTCCTACTGCCTCCCCCCCCCCAGATCTCCTCTGTCTCCTGCCTCTCTCTCTCTCTCTCTTTCTCTTCTCCTCCCTCTCCTGCCTCTCATTCTCTCTTCTCCTCCTCCTCCTGCCTCTCACTCTCTCTTTCTCTTCTCCTCCTCCTCCTGCATGGGGAGCGCGGAGCCCAAACGGCTGTTTGCGCCGCTTGCTCCCACGCGGCAGCCCGGCTGAGCAGCTGCCTATGAGCTCCAGCTGCCCCCCCTGCACCGTTTCCCTTCACCCCAGCACTGATCCTGCAGCCTCCCAGTTGTCCTCCCCCTCGGTCCCCCACCCTCCCCTTCGGCAGGGTCTGTTTACGGCCAGGGGGTGGGGCCTGGAGCCACTGTCACGCCGCATGTCACCGCCCGCCTTCGCCTCCGCTGTGGAGTGCTGGCTGACTTCTGCGCCGCCAGCTGCCGCCAGCTGGGAGCAAGCGGCGCAAGTGGCGTTTGGGCCTCGCTTCCCATGCAGCACAGGGGTGCTGCATGAGGAGCGCGGGCTCAAATGGCCACTTGCGCCGCTTGCTCCCACGCGGCGGCCCGGCTGAGCGGCGCAGAAGTCAGCCGAGCGCCACAGCGGGAAGCAACAGCGCCCCCCAGAGGCAACACCAAACGCTACAGCGTTACAGCTTCACAGACATTGGGCTACTATATATATGATGCTTACTTTACACCCTCAGTATAGTCTTTTTTATATGGGTAATCTATCAATTCTGTGGAAGCTTAATCTGACAAATCATGAGAGTGGGTAGAAAACAGATACACAGGCACCAAAATCAATACCACAATATAGTTGGTGTTTCTGACTTTTCACTCACTCTGGGGAATTGTGGGGAAGGGAGGGAAGAAGCTATAAGTCATCATTCCTGACTGGGACATGATCCAGAATCCACATTTTCATATAATTATTTTACCCATATAGATTCAGGTTTGTGTGTGTGCTAAAGCAGTGTTTTAAAGGTAGCCTTCTCCTAGTGATGCACTGCATATCCCTTTGTCCAATTTGTCAAAGCTTTGAAAGAGACTGACCATATACAGGCATGTCTAAAATTTTGAAGTTCCCTCTATTTCCCCCATTAACCCCCCGGCCCCCATAAGAAGTAGGAAATAGAATCAAGGTAAATAGCAAGAAAATGTTCTCAAAGCTTTATCAGTTCTATCATGGATAATAGTAAGCACATCTGTATTTTCCATGACATTTCTGAATGTATAGATAATCTGCTGGCTATATAGAGCAGAGCCTTACTTATTAACCTGAAAAAAGGTATTAGATGGTTCTAAATTGTAATTATTCTGGACTATACAATTAACAGTTTATTAAAACTGTTATAATTTATTAACCTTTCATTAGTGGTGCTTTACAATAAAGTACCCATAAATGTAAAGAGATTCTGCAACTGTGTATTTTCTCGTTTACCTCACATAAGTTTCTATACTGATCTAAATGTAATAAATAGGTTTTATTAAAGTAGAATCTAGTCAAGCAGCCATCAGATTTTACTGTAATAAAACATGCACCCACATAGCTGCCTTCTTACCTATTAAAAAAAGTATAAAGTAGGCTGGGAAAATCCATATTGATAAAGGCATGTCTTGCAAATACACAGTAACTGCAAATAGAGACCTTTCCTTTTCAGACCCAAATTCCATGAAATTCCTCTACAGATGTGGGAGGCAAATGTTTTTTTTCTAGTGAAAGGATTAAATTAGTATTAAATATAATGTAGTTCAGAGAGAGAGAAAAGGCAGATTTCCTTTTTCTGTTTGTCATATGTTAATGATAGCAAATGATGGTACAATAAAAACCCACAGGAAACAGTAGAAAGACAGGTTTTCCGATACAGTACATTAATGTCTTTTAGTCCCCAAATGAGTATCTACAAGGTGTGAGAGACAGGAACGGAGATCTGTATTTTCTCCCCTTTCTTTCTGCCTCCATTTTATGCTGCTGTTTGCATTGTTGCCTTGCCTTGGAGGGGATTGACTGCTAGATTCCCTGCTCTGTGGAGAGCTTTCCCTGTTCCGGATGTGTCTCTTTGGAGCTCAGCACCTGCTGGCTCCCAGGGCTCTGCAGAGTGTACTTTATTTTGCCCTCTGATAGCAAAACTCTGCTTTGTGTGTAATGCAACTAATTACTGCTGTTACTGGCAAGGTCAATGAACAATATACTGAGTTCTATGTTGATCATGCATATTGAGTTGTATGTTGATCAGCATCACATATGGGTCAAAGCCTATTGTTTTCTAGCTTTGCTGTGTGAGGTCATTCATGCTTAACTAATCCTACTGGTTTTGACCCATATAAAGCCTTATAAAAACAGTGAAAAACCCTTAAATATCAATACAGTCAATACAAAGCAATCTCTCTCCCCCCCCCCTTTTTTTTAAACAACTGAAGCAAAAGCTCCCCTATCTAACCTTGGGCAGTCATCAGTCCATGTCAGTCATATTTCTTTCCCACCAGACAGTCCCTAGATTACAAGCTGCAACAGCTCAGAGGTACTTTCCATCATTTCCGCTATCAGGTTTACCCTTCCTTCTTTTGAAATCATTTTGCCTCTGTTATATTGAGAGCAAGGGGAAAAATAGGAACCATATGGAAATCTCTAAACTCTTTCCTCCTGTGCTAGCCACAACATTTTGAAAGGATCCATGTCTACTCCTGTGGAGATTATAAGGGAGCATATGGTCTGAGTTAGTGTTGGAGTGGGTCGGAAAGGGAGGGAGGAAAGCCCTTGATCTTCAGCTTTTGGGTAGGATTCAAACCCATGTCTCTTTCTAAAATGGCACATTGGAAATGAGAAACCCCATATTAATCATCTGTGAACAGCTGGCCCTCTTCACTTCTAAGGGCTGACTCCAAAAATGTATTCTCCTCTTGCTAGAGGAGCTCAATAGAAACGGTGCAGGTGTCTGATTTTTTAGCAGCACATCAGCATAATTGGGTGAAGGGCTCTGAATGATCCTACCAGGTGTTTGCTTTATAGATTTCTTCCCCCCCCACCCCAGGCTTCTCTGCACAACCAATTCCATTCTTGAGTGACTCCCTGCCCTCCTGTAGCTGGGTTAGCTTTCATCAAATGCCTGTCAGTAGAGATCCTTATGTCAGCTAGAGAGAAACAAGAGACACTTCCTCTCACTCAGATGTGTATTATAGATGGGTCTGAATGCACCTAGTAGGTGGATCCAGCTCTCTGTTAGGTGATCTGGCTCGCTACAATGGGGCCCAGTCAGATCCCAGATGACACCCCCATAACTTAGACAAGCACTGCACTTAGGTACACCTCTAATAGAATGGATAGATTCTGCAGCAGTTAGGCATGTTGAATGTAGCATCCCTGGCACAAACCTGCAAAAGCAAGGCAAAGAAAAGCTCCCTAACAATATGTACCCTCATCTCCTCCATGCATAGGCAGGCACTCTTCTCTTACTGTACGGTGCAGATCTCGGACCCTACTTGTAACTCTGTCCCCTAGCTCCTCCCACGGTTTTTCATTGGACATATTTAGTGTGGTAGTTCAGTATGTGGCAGAAGATAGTCTGGTAATGGGGATTATGGAAGATAATCTGCACCTGCAGCAGAGTGGGATTGAGGTTGTGGCACATGGTAATTTTGGTAGTGGCAAGGCATATGCAAATTTAAAATATTTGCAGGCCATTGTTGTGTAGCTCTTTTAATCTTTTGTCATATGTTCATCCCTCTGTTCCTTTCCTTATTTTTGTTGCTCTTTAACTTCTTCCTGTTTGTCAATATCTTTTTACTGTTGTGGTCACTTGAACATATTGCTCTATGTGTGGCTGTCCAGAGAAGGACCGTGATTCTGCTTAACAATGTGATGGTTCTGCTTATGTGGTCCAAAAGTGGGAGGTTCCATGTGCTAGTATTGCATTGCAAACTTAGCTAATTTGTTGTCTCCATCTCAGCAGCCATATGGGGGCAGGAGAGGAAATCATAGGCACAAGTCATCACAGCAAATTGTTGTAATATGGTGGGAAGTCAGGCCCATTGTCAAATGGACTGGAAGAGAGACTTGCAATAAGTACTGCATAACGGCATGCAACGTTTCCTCTTTTTCTGTCCATGTGTGGAATAAATTTTATATGCACCAAGGTATGTGTGGATGTATACCACCAGTCAAAACACATGCTGTCAGCAGTGGGTGCTGTGGGCACTCTGCTAATCATCTGAGCAGTATTTGAATCTTTCTTGGATGGCCGACCAAACACTCAACTTGCAGGGTACACTGATGTCATGTAATATTTGCATTGCTTCTGTGAGTGACAGCGTCATAATACATCACAACAACACCCGCCAAACCTTTCATCTCTAGCGTTTGTAATATAAAGTGATATGCAGTTAAGGTATAGCCTAGAGGCGCCATCCAAGACTGACTAGGTACAATGCATAAGAAGAAAGACTTCCTGCTCTGATGAGTGTGCAATCTAAAGAGACAGGGCAGGCAAAGTGAGGGAGGGGAAATGGGCCCAGGTTGCTAAAGAGACTTGTCCAAGATCACATAGGAAGTTGGTGGCAGAGCTGGAAGTTGGACTCAGGTACCGAAATCTTCATCTAGTGCCCCAGCTTCTGGACAATGCCATCTCAATCTTCGGTCTTCTGTAACCCTGCGATTCCAATAGATGTCACCCTCCGCTGTGCAAGGCTGAATGTTGCTGGCCTTTGGGGTTCCCATTCCATGGATTTAGAAAAGCTCACATTTAAAGTTAACTTACACAGACATTTAAGGAAACGCATCTGATACATGGACCCCTAATTACAAACCACTTTCCTTCATCAGCAATTTGGAATGACTGATCCCTTTTAAATTGTTTGGTCCGTTAGTGTCTGAGAGCTCTGCTTCAACAGCTGCCCTAATTACTGTGAGCCACATGCGCGAACGCCCCAATGTCATGGTAGTGACATTGGTCTGATGTATTCCCCTAAGAATTTTCAGCCTGAGAAGGGAGGTAAGGGCACTGAGGAGTTTGAGCATCAACTAGTAATGTATTAAATGGGGAAATAAAAACACATTGCAATAAAAGGCAAGAAATCAGCTGTAGAGAAATATTTGCTACAGGTGATGAGATAGATGTGGGAGATGCACAGCCTGTTGGATGACTGCCAAGCAGCCTGAGAAGAGCACCTGTATGAATAATAAGCATAGCATTCCTTATAAGCTTATCCCTCCTTTTAATCAAGGGGGGAAAAATCTGAGGGGAATGCACAAAGGGGAGGGAAGGCACATACGTGTGAAAATGGGTCCTTATGAGCCACTTATTTTTGGGCAGAGTGTACCAGGTTGCCTTACCCCGGATCTCTCCCTGGCCCGGCACCCCTGGGCACTGGGCCCTGCTCTGCAGGCCCTAAGGCCAAATCACTGTCCCACAGGCCCTGAGGCAAAATCTCTGTCCTGCAGGTCCAGAGGCCTAGTCACAGTTCCACAGGCCCTGAGGCCTATTCACTGTTGCTCCGCTCCGAGTCTGGGAGCTATGCAGCGAGGGGTTGGGTAGGGGGGCCTGGGCCCTCCCTCTCCTCTGGGCACCAGCCCAGGGCCCTATCAGTGGTGGGCGGTTCCCACCACTGGCTTGGCGGGGAGCTCTCCCTGAAACGCGCTGAGCCCGCTGGGTCACTTCCTGTGCCCCACCCTGGGCTTCTTCCTGCCCCGTCCCCATGGCTAACGCGGACCTTACCATCATATCCAGGTCCCGCGTCGGTGGCTGGGTTGGTTGGTCCTACGGCGATTGCGCGTGCGGTGACTGCGGCCAAATTAGCTGCAAGTAGTGGCCGGTAAGGCGGTAGAGATCGTCTCGAGGGCTGTGTCGGCGGCTCTGGCGGCAGTAGCTGCGGCTTGGGTGCTCTGGCAGGAGCTCCTTCCCCTCCCAAGGTCAGCCCCAACTGAGCTGCACTGCAGGCTTTTATACCTGGGCTGCACTTGGAGCATACCCAGCAGGGTCGCGGGAGAGGAGCGTATTCCACCCCATAGGCGTGCTCTACTTCCCCTTGTTCAGTGTGGGGCTGGCATGCCGTGTCACACAGGGGAAAATGTATGGAATGGGATTGATATGAGCGACTCCATGCCTCATTCTCAATGCACTTGTTTAAACCCAGTGTAGGAGGGCGCCATTGTGTGTGATGACTGCTGGCCTATGTAAAATGAGTTACTCTACTGATTTGGGGGAGCAAGGGCCAGATTTCAAAGGTATTTAGATGCTTAAATGTGCAGCAAGGTGTCTAGTGGAATTGTCAAAAGTGCCTACCTTTTTTAGGCACCAAATACCCAGCTATTTTAATGGGCATTTGGTTCTCATTCTGTTTAAGCACTTTGGAAAATTCCAGTAGGTGCTTACTGGCATCTTTAGGCACCTAACTGCCTCTGAACATCAGGTCTCTAGGGTTCTTTCAGTGGAGCACAGAATTATCTCCCCCTACAGATGGTCTATCAGAAATAGGGGTAAGTACCCCACAAGGCAGTGTGGGAAAGGACAGGAAAACATGCACAACTAGTACCTATTCTGTATCTACACCATGGATAGGGGATTTTGTTTCTTTCCACTGTCCGTCTAGTACCTTTTGTGAATATGAAACTCAGATAGAATTTCAAACAGATGAACACATCTGATCACTTAACCAAGAGATGGGCCTGCTTTATTTAACCACACAACAGGTACTGCAGAGCATAAGTTTTTGACATGCTGTTTTTCCAATATGTCTCAACCCATTCTGGATGCTCAGAGTACCTTCACGACCCTCATAGTTCATGCTGTCTGCTCATTGCAGTCCGTGCTGGTGATTTACTATCAAGGGACACAATGTTCACTTAAGGCACTGAACAGCTATCAGACAGTAAATCCTCTGGAATTATTCTCATCCACCTTGTCTAGGTTCACAATGCGGACTTAGAGGCTGTGGGCTTAAGACCCAATTACTAAACCCCAGGTCCCTTGATCACTGCATTCACCTAACGTTACATGCCATCTAAAATTAAATCAAGTGCAATAGAATCGCTGGCTGAATGCTACCACATCTATTTAGACAATTCTCCATAGGTGAGATGGAAAGTGAGGACTTGCAAGGGAATTGATGAGGGATAATTGCCCCTATTATGGCTTTCTCAGTCATACCTACACCATGTGCTAGAGGACAACACTCAACTTCTCCCAGCTGACTAATTCCCCACTGCTGGGGAGCTGGTACCTTTCTCAGACTGGTTCTTTTGGTTGCTTGCTGTAGTGAGTGGCCTAGATCAAAGCACATTAAGAAATTGTTAGTGCACATCAGCACGTTCCACATGAACAGATTACATCTACACTGTGGTATCCTGAAATAGCTATTCCATGTCTTAAGAGCAAGCCCGTTACACTGAAATATAATGGGCTCACTATTCCAATGTCCCTGCACCTTGACAGCATGAGCCGACAGCATGAAATATCAGGGTCATGAAGGTGTTCTGAACCTCCAGAATGGGTTGAGACATATTGGGAAAACAGCATGTCAGAAACTTATGCTCTGCAGTCAGGGCCGGCTGGAGCCATTCTTGCACCCCGGGCAGCGGACGCGCGACGCGTGCGCAGCTTCACCCCCGGGCGCACGGCGCATGTGCGGCCCCGCCCCCCAGCGTGCTGTGCACCTTACAGCTGCAATCGGGTGCGTGGTGCCTGATTGCAGCTCTAAGGGGCGACGCACGACCCCCAGCCCTGGGCGTGCAGTGCCTGATTGCAGCTCTAAGGGGCACCGCGCAGCCGGGCGTGTGGTGCCCCTTACAGCTGCCATCAGGTGCCCCCCATAGGTTGGCACCCCGGGCAGCTGCCTGGCTAGCCTCCCCACCTTAATCCAGCCCTGTCTGCAGTACCTGTTGTGTGGTTAAATAAAGCAGGCCCATCTCTTGGTTAAGTGATCAGATGTGTTCATCTGTTTGAAATTCTATCTGAGTTTAGTATTCACAAAAGGTGCTATCCCTTGTCATTGCACGAGGGATAAGGGACGTTTCAGAATAGCGCTTTATTTCTAAATTTGGCACTGTGTAGACAGCACTACATTTCAATAGCACTACGCTATTTTGAGGCAATGGTGCTGTGTAGATGCACCCTTAGAGCACAGCAGACAAGTGCAGGATAGATTCACGCTCCAGTTTGCTGCAAACTAAGTGTTCATGTGGACAAGCCCTCCAGTCTCTGGTTGCAAAGGTCAGGTGGCTCAAACATTGCAGTGACCAGGAGAGAGAGAGAGGACTGAATCCATTATTGGCTACTGAGAGCTTGCCAAGGCTCCAGGAGGCTTCCAGGCCAGATATCAGCAAATTTAGAAATTCCAAGTGAGGATACAAATAAACAGCCTTTCCCCCCACAATTGGAACCATTCATCCACAACTCCCACTAAACAGGGATGGCAGGTTTACAAAAATTTTGGTGGTGCCCAGAATGCCCAGAGCCGTACCCCTGCCCTTCTTAAACTCTGCTTCCACTACCACCTGCCTAAGGGTCTGAGGCGTTTGGGTGGTGGAGGGATGCGGGCTCTGGGAGTGAGTTTGAGTGCTGGGAGCAGACTCTGGACTGAAACGGTACCGGGGGGCAGGAGGAGGAGCAGGCTCTGGGAGGGAGTTTGTGTGCAGGAGGCATGAGAGGTGGAGCTGTAGGAGGGCTTGGGTGCATGTGGAGGCCTGGGGTGAAGGCTCTGGGAGGGAATGTGGGTACAGAGGGTGTAGTCTCTGGTTCAGAGTTGGGGGCTGATTCTGGCCTGTGGCATGGGGTGGAGGTCCTGGGTGCAGGCTCTGGGAAGACATTTGGGGGCAAGGGTGGGGTGAGAGGGTGCAGGCTCTGGAGGGAAAGGGATGCACAAAAGGGTCTGGGGGGAATGGATGGAGGTGCCACACTTCCCTGGGGGCACCCGCTGGCAATAGCTTCGGGGGGAGAGTCTTGGGGTGCTACTGTCCCCACAAGCTCCTTCCATGTACTCCCCCATGTGTCCCTCAGCCCCGCCTGCCATCCCCAGGCAAGTTAAAGCACTCAAGGGGGAAGGGAAAGGCCTGCTGCAATCACCAGCAGCACAGTGGGCTTATAGTAGCAGAAGTTGCTCTAACCATGCTGCACTGCTGGCACTCACAGGCGGGGCCAGGGGAAGAGTGGGGAAAGTGCATGGGACAGCAGGGAGCCGGGGGACACAGGGCCAGATGATGAGTTTTGCTGGAGCCCAGCCCTAGGCTAAGAATATTCCTGGTGTTGGAGCACCACATAACTTGCTGCCTATGCCACTGAGTTCAACCAAGAGCTGCAAATGTTAAGCACCTCTGAAAACCAGCCTCCTTAATTAGACAATCTAATTTTAAGCACCCAGGTTTTGAGAGTTTTGCTCTGTCTGCATGGGACTCATGTCACTGTGGAAATGCAGCTTCCACTGCAAATGCAAAACTTGTTAGCTGGAGTGTGTGGGAAGAAGTGATGCTGCTTTAGTTGACTTATGCTTGTAAACTCTTTGGCTACATCTACACTGCAACACTATTTTGGGATACTGGAGTATACCGAAATAGCTATCCTGTGTCTTCACAGCAAGCCCATTATTTCAGGCTTGCTATTCCGACGTCCCTGTAAACCTCATTCTATGAGGAGTAAGGGACGTTTCAGAATAGCTCTTTATTTTGCAATTTGGCGCTGTGTAGACCACATCAAATGATGAAATAAGCTATTTTGAAATAGCATCAAAATGAGATATGCAATTTGCATAGCTCAAATTGCGTATCTTATTTTGTGTTACAGTACAGTGTAGACGCACCCTTTGTGTATTTTATTTGGAAATGTGTGTTGAAGGTGCCCAGAGACTTGAAAGAGCACTTTTAATGTGGAGTTAAGACTGAAATTTAAACATCCAGTGTATTGAGAGAGGGGTGGAGGAATGTTTACGAAGCTGAGATTACAGGGGTGGCACAGCATGTAAACCAGTGCATGAATGTATGAATTGGAATTTTGCTGGAATGGAATTACTCCTTTTCCTCTTGCAAATAGCACCATGATAGGATAGCTAAATGGTCAAGATCTCTATCTTCAGAAGCCCCAGCTCTTATTGTCAAGTTTCCATTTAGCAGTCTGCCACAACATTGACTTGAAGGGGGCTAAAATGAACTCTGTTTAGATTATGAGCTCTGAACAATGGTGTTCCATTGGCAGTTGGACAATCCAATGGTAGAAATGTTCTTAAAGCAACACTTTTAGGAAAGTGGCACAATATAAAGGAAATCATCTTTGAGTCCATGGAGTCTAGATGTAAAATGAATTAGCAAAATTGCTAATAGCCATTGTGATACTCACTAGCCCTTGCAAGAAGTGTAGATGCAAACTGGCACCAGCTCCTAGAGGACCAGATAGAAATTTCCTTCAGTTGCACTGGTTGTGTGAAAACACTAATAGTTTCTTGACAGCATGGACATATTCTGATAGTCTAGCCTCATTGATTTTTGAGGCAAAAAAAAGAGCATTCTGATCCTTGAGTGTTATCCCTTGCAATTCATGGACCTAGAATCTTACTGACCCATTCTTGCATCCAGACTAAGGATAATTAGCGAATAATTTACTAGTCGAGTAGTCGGTGGAATTTCCATCAACTACTTGACTAGTCAATAGGCACTTCCGCGTTCCGCCTTTAAAATGTACAAGAGCTCCAGCGGGGGCTCTTGTGCATTTCAAAGTTGGAACGCTGTGTGGAGTCCAGGTCCAGTAGGAAGTCCTGCTGACTCCAGGCTCCACGCGGGCACTTCCGCTTTGAAATGCACAATAGCCGCTGCTGGGAACTCTTCTATATTTCAAAGCTGGTATGCCACACAGAGCCCAGGGTCAGCTGGGGGAATCCCCAACTGATCCCAGGCTCCCAGCTGCTTTGAAATGCCTGCGGAGCCCGGGGTCACCTGGGGAGTCCCCACTGATCCCAGGATGCACATGGCATTTCAAAGCAGCAGCGCCACACTGAGCCTGGCGCTGCTGCTTTGAAATGCTGGGGGAAGCCCGGGATCAGCTGGGAACTCCCCAGCTGAGCCTGGGCTCCACATGGCATTTCAAAGCGGCTTGGAGCCTGGGATCAGCTGGGGACTCCCCAGCTGACCCCAGGCTCCACACAGTGCTGCCAGTTTGAAACGCCCGTGGCAGTGTTTCAAAGTGGCAGCGCTGCACAGAGCCTGGGACCCCGTGTGGTGCTGCTGCTTTGAAGTATTCTCTCTTCCCTCCCTCTTGCTGCTTTTATTTGGTAGAGGCAGCAAGGGTGGGGAGAAGACTAGTCGACTATCCGATAAGCATTTGCAAGTGAGTGCAGCATCATAATAGCTCATGAAATGATGGCATTTGTGACTAATTGTGATTATGCTAATTACATAGTCTGCATCTCTCTCTTTCAATCCTATGCAAAAGCAAGACAGTGTGGTGCATGGAAAAGCCCTGTGAAATAAGTGTTGTGGAGTTGCATTTGGTGTTTAATTGGTTAGCTATTTATAGAGAAGACTCTGGCATCCTTGACTCATTTTTAGATTGCAGATTAAAAGGCAAAGTGTCTTTCCCCTCCCCCCTACCCATAGGGTGAGGTCCACTCCTCACATTGAGGACGTAATGTTACAGTGAGCATTGCCAGCTTCCTGTCAGAAATGATTAGAGAGAGAAAAGGAGAAGCTGCCTTCTCCTCCTTCCCTGACGTTAATGGGGAGATAGAGGGAAATGTCAGACTCTGAAATGCATCAGCCTTCTAGACAAAGGGCAGGTCCTCAGCAGGATTTTCCCAAACACTTCATTTTCTTCTTGCATTCGCTCTCATCACATAAATCATGTTCTTCCCTACTCTCTGCTAAGTCAGAAGGTGATTTATGGACAGTTGTGCTGGAGTTGGTAGAAGAGGCTGCAGTGCCAAAGAGACTTGCTATTTCCTAACTACGGCTGTCATGCTCTCTAGTGAAAAGATGACCTTTGCTGAACTGTCAAACTCAGGGAAGATTGGCACTTTGGATCCTGATTGGAAAATCTCTTCTGGGAGTAATTTTTTTTTGAAGTGCTGATAATTGGTATTATCACTAATGTTAACACCAGAACATTACTCAGAATGGGGGGACAAAATTGTCCAAGTCATTCATTGTGAGATCAGGAGTGAGGAGATGTGTGTGTGTGTGTGTGTGGGGGGGGGGGGGGGGTGCATTTTACCTATTTGTGAAGTCATGAGGTTTTTGTGGTAATTTGAAGTCACGTGTTTCTTTAGTATCAGGTTGAGAATGTGTGTTATCAACTTACCAAAAAGGCATGTCCATTTTCTCACAGACTGAAAACTTTACTGAGAACTTTTAAGTCGCAAGGTTTCTAGCCTATATAAACAGCATCGATGCAGCATATCTGGTCTAAATTCTGTGCTGGGGGAAAAGGAGAATGGAGGGGAAACAGGCAAGTGGGGGAAGGCAAGTAGGAATGGTGGCTGGGAGCAGTATTCTCTTCCTAGAAGCTAAGTGTGTGAGAGTGAATGTCATCTCTTGCTTACCCCCAGCCTTGATCTAAGAGTGTACTACACATCTGGTTTTAGCATATGCCTATGAGCAACAGAGGGGAAAAACTGTTCCTTCAATGGTGTTCTGCAGGTGTCTGTGCCAAATGCTTCATTTGCATAGCTGGTGGTATCTTCATGCTCTTCTGACTTCCTCTGCTGATGCACCATAGCTGGTGGTTGGGCTGTCCCTCTAGACAAACAGCATATGTGCGGACACTTCTGCTTCATTGCCATAATTACTGCTTGTGTTGTGACAACCCCTTTGGGTTATTCTGGTCATGGAATAGGGGTTCACTCTGTTAGGCGCTATACAAGTATAACAAAATGATGGTTCCCATCCTGAGCCGCTTACAATATAAAAATAAGACAAGACGCAATGGGTGGCTACAACAAACAGGGAGTATGAGATAACCGAGCCTAAGATTATACCATTGCAGTTGTAGTAATACTGTGTAATACAGCTAACTTTAAGTCCTACATACATCTACACAAGTGACATCATTACAAGACCTAACCACATAAGCCACAATTTCAGAGGCTCATACAACTTGCACATCTGTTAATGTGATTTGTGCCATCAAGTGCCAGCAATGCCCCTCTGCCATATATATTGGCCAGACTGGACAGTCTCTATGACAAAGGATTAATAGACACAAATCAGATATTCAAAATCATAACAGACAGAAAGCTGTTGGGGAACATTTTAATGTGCCTGGGCTTTCATTGATGGATTTAAAAGTGGCTATCCTCTTACAAAGTGATTTCAGGAACCAACTAGAGAGAGAGGCTGCAGAAATGGCCTTCATATGCAAATCTGACACATTTAGCCAGAGACAGAACAAAGACATTTCTTGTATGGGCCGTTATATTCAACACCCAAATGACATCAAAAGCTAAGTATCAGGCACTTACAGCCCACTCTATTAGCCTCATTTAGCATTGACAGTTTAATTGGCAGGTTTTTTTCTCCTCCCCTCTTCCCTCTTTTTTTGCTTTATATGTGACCCTCTGTGTCTCTTGTTCCATACTTGTCATCTGAAGAAGTAGGTTGTGCCCCCAAAATCTCATGATACCATCTACATTTGTTGTTAGTCTCTAAGGGCATGTCTACACTACAGTGTTATTTCGAAATAGCTTATTTTGAAATAGTTAATTCGAAATAGCTTATTTCGAAATAACACATCTAAACACAAAATGCATTTCGAAATAGCATTTTGCTATTTCGAAATAGTGCGTCCACACTGAGTGGACACTGAATTGCATTGAAGGCCGGCCAGAACTAGGTCCAACAGGGCATCAGGTCAGGAGTTTATTTGTGTGGCTGCTGCCTGAGGCTATCTGAGGCTTGTGCTTAAAGGGACCCCCAACCCGGGCAGCCAGTTCTCAGCTTTCCCTGCTTGCTTGCCTACCTCAATGAGGGACAGCAAAGCATTTGTGTCTCTGCGTGCTCTGGTTGCCCTCACTCGGGACACCACAGCACTCTGCAACATGGAGCCGGAGCTGCCCCTGGGCACTCTGGTGCTTCTCGTGAACGCGTTGATGCGAGCCTGGCTGCACTTTCTGCAGGCTGCCATCCAGGAGGTGCATCAGGGGGCTGTCAGTATCCAGGAGGCCCTGTGGGAGAGCTTCCACCCTGAGGAGCACTAAGAGCCTCCCTGGTCTGCCCCACTGGGGGCTTGTGTTTCATTCCTCCCCCACATCGTTTCACTTACCCTCCCAGCCCCCCTTCCTGATGTCAAGTAAAATACACATATTTTCATGAACACAAACTCTCTTTATTTAACAAAACTGGGGGAGGGGGGAATGAAACTGGTGAAACTGGAGAAAGGAGGTGGGAGAGGGGAGGAAAGAGGGTGGGCGAGGGGAGGGGGAAACCTGGGAGGTGGAAGGGGGAAGCAAGGGGAAGAAGGGGGAGGGGAAGCTCAGGGTTGGGGGTCTTGCCGGACCAACTTGATTTTCATGCGAACCTGCCCCTGGGTTCGCATGTCGCCTTTGGTGGCCAGGCTGGCAGCTATCCTGCCATAGACGGCTGCATTCCTCTGTCTAGTGCAGAGATCATGGACGTTGGGGGCATCCCCCCCAAACCTGAATAAGGTCCATGATCTCCACCCTGGACCAGGAAGGTGCTCGCCTTCTCCGGCCCCTGTCAGGCTCCTGGGAGCTGGCAGACTGCTCCTGGGGAGCTGTGGAGGCCTGGCTGCCAGTGGCTTGCTGGCTCATGTTTTGGGGCCACTGGGTCAGGGGCAGTAACTGCTGGCTCTGGGCCAGCAGTCTTGGAGCTGGCACAGGCACTGTGGCCAGAGTCAACCCCTTTAAGGGCTCCAGGGAGGGAGGGAAGGGAGAGGAGTGTTCTTGTTTGAGGCTGGAGTGGCCACCAGGGCACCCTGGGAAGGCTGGAGGCCCCCTATTTCGAAATAAGTGTCTACACAGGACTTATTTTGAATTTTAGCTATTTCGAATTTGGCGTTATTCCTCGTAGAATGAGGTTTACCAAATTCGAAATAAGTGCTCCACTATTTCGAAATAAATTCAAAATTTCGGTTTGGCTGTGTAGATGCTAGTAAAGTTAATTCAAAATAACAGCTGTTATTTCGAATTAACTTTGATGTGTAGACATACCCTTTAGTGCTGCAGGCCCATTTGTTTTTTAACTTTTTGTAAGACCTACAGTATTATTACTCTGCCTACCACCTGTTAGAGCAATATACTGAGCATAACTGTAGGAAGTGGTAAAAACCTGTTGTATGTATAAATAAATAAATAAATATTGAACATTAAAATTTCTTCCATCCCCCCTTTTCACTGACTAAAAGCTTCTTGGCGTGGGTTTTACATCTGTATCTGGAGCTCACTTATTGCTTTTAGACACAGGCCCTGTGCCTCAATACTGCCTTCCAGCTGCTTCTGTGCAGCCTCAGTTAATAGACAAATTGGTAAAATTCTGTAGAGCCACTACTGTTCATGACTCTTGAATGCAAGTTGGTCCTGTGAAGTGTCCCCCTCTTGGGAAAGTGTTCCTCCTAACTTCCCCTCTGCCATGGGTTTTATTACTGTACTTTGGTGGGTAACACATGGTTCCTATCCACTTTGGCATTGTTTCCATTTTACACCAGAACATCTCAGACACTTGTGCACAGCAGGTTGCTGTGACTTGTCTTAAAGCACATTATATTTGCTAAATGATAAAACATGAAAAATATCAACGACAGGTGAATAAATCAGTCATTTTTCTGTGTTGAGTGCCAAAATATTTTCCCATGCAGACCCAGATGGGCTTATGGATTTAAAGCAGAACATTTCTTGCCATTATTCTAACATCATGTGTCAGGATGATCTGGAGTAACATGGCTAGTTCTGGTGCTGAGACTTCACAAAGGATGTTGATTATTTGGAAAGATTCAGAAAGCTATAATAATATAGCTTTATATAATGCAAGGTCTGCATTATAGTGGCAGACTTAAGCATCTCACTTCACTTAACAGATCCAAGAGAAGGTTAAAAGGTGACTTGATAATGGTTTATAAGTACCTACATGGGTGATTTCTTATAACAGAGGACTCTTTATAAGCAAACAAAGACATAACATGATCCAAAGGCTGGAAGCCAACATAAAGAAATAAATTCCAACTAGGAATAAAGTACACATTTTAACAATAAGTGCAATTAACTGTTGAAACAACTTAGAAATGTGGCAGATTCTCCATCCTATGAAACTGTAAATAAAGCCTACATATCTTTCTAAAGAGAAGCTATAGTTCAAACAAAGAGTTTATGGGCTGTAATGGAGGAATTAATGGGGAAACTCTATGGCCTGTGTTTCATAAGAAGTCAGAATGGTCCTGTTTGGTAGTTGCAACAAAATAATGTCCCATTACCAGAATTCCAGTGGCTGGCTTCCTTCTTCACCTTAATTTTTGTATGCTTTTCAATAATTCTGTGTGCCACATTGACTTGTGAAATCCAGTACCTACGCTATTCCATCTCTAAGTAATGTGATTTGGTTTATTGAGGTTTTTGTTAACCTGCATAGTCAAAACAAACAATGAAGAGTTATTTCCATTGATTCTGTAGCACCAAGCTCCCTTGGTAGAGAAAAAAACATTTGAAATTGATTCTCTCTCAAAATCAACAGGGGTATCATTAACGTGGGTTAGAGGTTAGGAAATTGGACAGAACAAGGAGAGAAAATATTTAACACACACACACTTTTAGTTTGCAAAATGTTTTTAAACTTTTGTGATGCTATCAAAAATCCCTCACACTCTACCAGGATTGCTGATTTCTAATTAGGGGTGCACTT
The DNA here is from genome assembly GCA_019425775.1 of Rafetus swinhoei. NCBI lineage: Eukaryota > Metazoa > Chordata > Testudines > Trionychidae > Rafetus > Rafetus swinhoei. Next base: position 36,036,092 of record CM033427.1, read on the forward strand.
TCTGATAAAATAATAATCAGCTACAGCTGCAGTCGAGACTCAATCTTCTAGAGACAAATATTTTTAGCACTTCCTTTTTCTCCAATAAATGTGGAAGTTTGTATACAATAAATGTGGAATTCCAAGCTAAAGCTAATACAAGATATATAATTTATTTTTTTACTATTGTAAATCAGTGCTTGTCTGATGGGATTTTGCAAAGTATTTAAAAGTTGGAAATAAATATGTTTTTGGATGCATGTTATGGATATTGCAGATTCCAGAAATGGAAATGTATTCCATTAAACTTCTGGCAATTTATAAAATAAGAAAAAATGTGGATGTAATGGTATCTCTATGCAGCCACCATAAAATGGAGACTGAAAGTATTATTCCTAATTTACTACCAGACAAGTGGTATACAAATAACCACCTTTGTTCAGCTTTGTAATTTTCAGTATGATGCCATTATTCTACGACAGCAATGTGGGGTTATAGATGAAATAGCAAGTTGTCTGCATCTATTAATTTTCAGTAGGAATAATACAATTTTGATAAATCTGTGCAGAATCTCATGTGTAGAGTGGCTAATGTTTCCTAAATACATAAGAAAGACTTACATTTAATGTACCGAGCATCTTGTACTAGCATATCAAATGTCTGTGGTGCAATCAACTAGTCTTCTCTGTACAATGCATGGACAAGACTAATGCAGCCAAAATCTAATTTTTTTGCAGAAGTGAGGTTGCTTCTAGGTCACTTCGGCTGTTATCAGAACTCAGCTTTTTAATCTTGACAAGAAAAATATAATGTGCTTTTATACAAAGGTAATTTTTTACAGTTGTCCGTGGTTAAAGGAGATGCCCCTGACAAGAATTTCATCGTTGTGTGGGAAACAATATTATACTCTAGAGATTCATATGATGGATAGATATGGCCAGGAATGTGCTGTAATAAGTGAATATTGCACTTTGGGAACTGAAACACACAATAAAATGTTGTAATAAGACACGCACTTGTACACCAGAGTGTCTGATTAGTCTTCTTGAATTTAATGTATTTAAAGGTATGATTAATGTCTGAAAGAGCTTAGGTGGTGGTGATGGGCAGTCAGCATGATGACTTATGATTTAATAATGCTGGAATAATGAAATATTGTCAAGGAAATATTTGCTTATCTATTATTTCCCTTACAGAATCAGGGAGAGAAGGTAGGGTAGTCCAAGCTGTTCACTTTGATCTTTGTTTTAACCACAGGAGCTTTCTCTCCTTTGACTCTGAGCACCTACGGAATCCTTTTAGTAACTTTCCAATTTATATTGTCAGGACTCCTCCGTGTTCATAAGGACTTAAAAATAAACAGTCACACACAGGGCTTGTGAAAATTGCTAACTTCTGAGATATGGAAGCAGCAGTCCACATTAGGTACAATATGGGTAGTAACAGCACTGTCTTTCCTGCTAAGCTGCCTCCATCATGATTGGGAGAGACCAACTTCAGGCGTGAGAAGATAGTTCTGTTTTCATGCTGATTTAGTCTTTGCTCTCTCTGCAAAGAGTGTCAACAAAGCTGCTATATTTTGAACCTCTCTAGTCTGGCACACTCAGGACCTGACTGGTGCGAAACCATGAAAATCAATATTGTCTGGCAGCATTACCAACACTTCCACAGCTTACTGGGCTCTTAGAAGAATTTAGGGGTAAATTAGTGCTAAATAACAGCACAGAACAGAGAGCCAGGACTGGGGGCTATAAACAAATTTTATGGGACTGTGGGAAACTTGGCCATACCCATGGTAAGTAGACATCCAGCTAGCTAACATCAGACCGGACCATGCATGTTGCCAGACCAGAGAGTGTTGGGTTAGAGAGGTTCAACCTTAGTTATAATGGAATATTTTTATGCTATGAAAATTGTAATCAAATAGTCATTTGGGGATATTATTGCACTCCCCCCTCTGGAGTGAAGATGTGGGCTGAAGTCCTAGTCCGATTGAAGTCAAGGTGGGTTTTGCCATTAATTTCACTGCCGGTTTCTATGTGGTTTGTCTGACAGCTCTGGAGCCTTCTCCCAATGGATACTTTTCATGAGCACTAAATTTTCAACAACAAAAAAAAAAAAAAAAAAAAAATGGTGTGGCCATATTTGCCCTAGGGAATTAAATTCTTACCTGTGCTACCATCAGTTCAGTTGTTTTGATAGCACAGGTAAGAACCCTACCGTAAAAAAAACTCTGGCGGCTTTGTGGCATGTATATCACTGATCATGCGGTGGGATCCAGTACTGTAGAATTTTGTGTCCCTGCAGAATCCCATTGACTTCAGGGTTCAGGCTATGGTAATCATGAGTTATTTCATATTCTGTGTTTTTTCCCCTTGTACCTGTATATTGTGTGATCTTTGTGGGAGGTACCTGGTATTTGTTCAGTGGAGGTCATCCATTGAATAGCTCCATGCCTATATCACTGTACGATGAAATGGATTACAAAATGGAGAGGAGGAAAATAAGTGTCTTCCCCCTCTCCTGCTGCAGCCAATTATTACCTTTAAGATTACACCTGGAGAAAACATGAAGAATGTTATAAAAAATGAGAGAGGGTGTGAATGGGAAGGGAAGGGTGAGAAAAATCATTTTGGAGTGTGGAATATAGGGAAGAAAAGAACAAGAAGAATCCTAAAAAACAATAGCACAATTGTTCTTGCTTTCCACAATGAAAGGAGATGGAAGAGGAGAACCATGGAGAGACATGAGGAGAAAGTGGCAAAGACAAAAGGTAGGAGGAAAGAGAATAAAAAAAGAGGGAAAGAAAGCTATACTTCATAGTGCAGTCCTTGGGAGCCTTTCCAGAGTTAAGGATTACCAAAGCAGGCTTTCACGTATGTGTGTAGGTAGAATATTTCACACAGATATCTTGAGTCCTTTGATGTACTGCTCATTGAGAGGTCAAATGTCTCCTGATGCTTGCAAGGTATTTGGAGATGTGAAGTACTGCATATTTCATATTTCTACCAGAATACCCCTGACCTCTTTGTGTTTATTAATAAGGAACTTCCATTTTTGCCAGCTTTTAAGAGTGTTTAGGAAGCAAAAGATTCCAAAGACAGAAGGCATTTATTTCACCTTCTCTGTCATTGATACAATGGTGGAAATGAAACTTTGTGAAAGTGCTTGGACTGAAATTAGGATTAATATTCCTTACTATGATGGTCTGTTGGAATGACTGGCATTTGCACAATGGCATATTTGTGTTGCTCAGTGTTTTGGAGTGAAAGAAGGAGAAAGAGACAGTTTAAAGAAACAGTTGTTGCAACTGTAACTTTTGGTGCTCCTTCCACTGCTATTGCAAGCATTTGCATTACATCAGAGAATATTGCAAACTGAACAAACTCCAAATAACTGTGGAATTGGATGCTGCTTTAGTCGCTCTTCCGGGGTTCATATTAGCAGGTATAATGAAGATGCACTGATTCAAACTGAGAAGTTGCTCCTTTTGGCGCCAGTAGGAGTCATGAGGAGTAAGGGAAGTCAACCTCCCGCTGTGTGGACAGTGCCAAAACGTGATTTAAGATACTTTGACTCCAGCTATGTAATTTTTTCTGTATCTTTTAGGTCATTAATCATTTTTAGAAAAATGTATGGTTCTGAGTTGCTCTACGTATATACAGGCTGTTTACACTGAGATTGAATCCTTATTTCCCTACACAAGAAGCCCTGAAAAAGGTTCTTAAAACTACCTATATTCTAAACATTATTAATTCTGCACATAGGATTAAAAAATGGAGACCTTATGTATGTAAATTCAGAGAGGTGGTGATCAGGTTTAGATATGGATGAAAGTTTGCTGAATATAAGAATATAAAACACCAATTAAGCCCTGTGCCAAAATTCCAATAGAGTGTTTAAATAAAGCTGTTTGATGCTGATAGCCCCCACAGCAGTAACACAATAGTTTTGATTGTTTTTTTTCCCAGTGAGATTTCTGCTGACCATGTGTTAAAATTACATTGAAGTTCTTAGCACCTATAGTTTTTCTTGGCCACTAAATCATAAAGACACGAGTTGATTTGATTCAGTTTGTTATGGATTATGCATCTGCACGTGACTAGTGTTGGTAAACTACTGTCTTGACATTCAAAACTTAGATGTAAAATATTGTTTCTCTGACAGCAGTAAGGTAGGTGTCCTACCATTGGAAAGCAATAAATGGTACAGTGCTATGCATGCTCAACATTTTAAAGAGATTTCAAAGGCAGGCATTACAACTCTCCATGCAAACAATTTTGACAAATGCAATATGAAAATGATAGCCAAGACATGTCTTTGAAAAGAATTACATTATCTTCTACTAAACATGCTTTGCAAGGCTCCATTTGTTTTTAAGCAATAAAACAATGTCAGATCTGTTGGTTTAAAATCTATTTGTAATTATGTTAAGTCATGTTTTAATCACTCTGGAGGTGTATTTATCTCAGAGTGCTGTCCCCTGCCTTTTTTGTAGTCTTACTTGGTTGTAACATCTCTTGGGATAAGTCACACTGGATAATCTATAATGCATATCCGTGGCAGAATCAGTGGTGCTCTCTGACTGTTCTTAATTCACCCTATTTTGGATGGTAACAAGGGAGCTGTCTTCAGAGCTTCAGGTCTCAGCTGCTCTTTTGCAGTTGAAACATGTAGTGCCCTGGAAAATGCTGCGATTGAAATTGGGCTTCTCCCTTCATCATATTACTCCAGGAATGCAGGTGGCACTGGAGTTGTCTCGGTAATCTCTTTGGGTGGGAGACCAGTGATGTAAGTGAGCACTAACGCTTGCAATACCTGCTTCTCAAGATTAGAACTGCAAATGTCTGGCAGGGCACTTTTGTCTGGCACCCAGAATTCTCTTTCGCCTACAGGAAAAAAATGAACCTCTAGCTCTTTATTTTTCTTCAGAGGAATTACTTTCATTTGCAGGGACTCTGGGGCCTTGTCATGTTAGTAAACTCTTTCTAGCACTTGTTGTGGTGGACTCAGCTTTTCTCCTGTAAGAAGCATTGCCTGTTTGGAAACAACTTTGCAGAAATAAGAAATGTGACCTTTTGTTTTTAAATACAACGAAGTGACTCAGTCATTTTCACACACGCACGCACCATATGTGGCTGCTTTCTGATGATTGCCGCTCTCCATCTGCTAAAGGTCTCTGAGGGCTGTATCCTGAAAGAGACAAAATCAACCCAGCTAGATAGAAGCACCTTTATTTTCTTTGTGTCCTGGGGTTCCAGGCCAGGTTTGCAGGCTGGATCAGTAATAACACACAGCTGTTACATAGCACTTTTCATCCATATTTCTCAAATAGTAAATTCTTAGTAGTTATCCTAACCCTAAACACCAGATCATCCCTTAGACATGTCTTTAACATCAAGCTGTACTCTGTTCTCTTTACATCAATGTGATTTAAGCACATGCTTAACTGTAAGCATCTTTTAAATACTTTGTTGAATCAGAGCTCTCTTCAGCATTCTCTCTCTCTCTCTCACACACACACACACACACACACACACACACACACACACACACACACACACACACACACACACACACTAATCAGTTATAAATCAGTAGATTAGACTGGCACTGTGATGTAGCATAGACTTTCTATGAGGGGCATAGAGGTCTTCTGGGGGCATATGGATTCATCTAGATATTTGCTTCGTTTTACAACAGGCTACATAAATGCACTAGCAAAGTCTGAAATTTTAAACAATGTCTTGTTTATACTGCAGTATATACTATACACTAAAATGTACATACAATATTTATATTCCAAGTGACGTGTTTTATAATTACATGGTAAAAATGAGAAAGTAAGTAATTTTTCAGTAATAGTGTGTTATGACATTTTTGTATTTTTATGTCTGATTTTCTAAGCAAGTAGTTTTCAAGTGAGGTGAAACTTGGGGGTACGTAAGACAAATCAGATTCCTGAAAAGAGTACAATAGTCAGGAAAGGTTGAGAGTCACTGTGCTAGAGGCAGTAACTGGATAGGTCAGGAGTGGGCACACTTCTTGTCCCTGAGGGTGACATCTTGGTATGGAATTTGTATGGCAGGCAATGGATGCTCATGAAATTGGGGGTTGTGGTGCAGGAGGGGGTGAGGACTCTGGTTAGGGGTGCAGGCTCTGGGGTGTAGCCAGAAATTAGGAGTTTGGGGTACAGGAGGGGGCTCTGGGCTGGGATTAAGGAGTTTGGAGAACAGAAGGGGGATCAGGGCTGAGGCAGGAGGTTGGGTGTATGAGGAGGTGAGGGGTGCAAACTTTGGGGGGGGGGTGTTTACCTCCAGCAGCTCCCAGAAGCATCAGCATGTCTTCTCCCTTCCAGCTCCAATGGGGAGGCATGGCCAGGTGGCTCTGCACACTGCCCTGTCTGCAGGTACCAGCCCCACAGCTCCCATTAGCCATGGTCCCCAACTAATGAGAGCCACAGAGCCAGATCTTGGGATATGGGCAGCATGCAGAGCCCCCTTAATACTCCAATGTGTAGGAGCCAGAGAGGGGATGTTCCACTGCTTCTCGGAGCCATGGAACATGTGGAACAGGACGAGCCCCCAACCCAGAGCAGGGTGAGGTCCCAACTCTGCCTCCTGGCAGGAGGGTCAGAGCCGAACTAAGGTCTGACAGGCTAGATATGGCTCATGGGTCATAGTTTGTGCACCCCTGCTCTAGGTACTCAAAAAACATTATTTTGTATTCAGAGATTGGACATTAAATGCTGTTTTACTAATAAAGGGAACATTGGCCAGAATCACTTTCCTCTCCTACCCCATAGTGCTCTGAGGACTTTGGCTTCTTCATTGCCACCCACCACAGACTAGCAAAACAAAAATGCTCTTTCATCTCACCTAAAGATTAGAACCTCTATTGGTGCAGAACTGCACGGGTAGCCGTCTGTCTGAGCCCAAGGCCTCCTGAAGGTGGAGGTGGGGCTACATCTATTGAAGACTTCTTGAAGTAGGCTTTGCCTTCCCTGTTGGAAGCCAATATGTAGGGTTAATTACAGTGTTCAGAAATAACAGGGTTCAAAAAAGAACTAGACAGATTCATGGAGGTTGGGTCCATCAATGGCTATTAGCCAGGATGGGTAGGAATGGAATCCCTAGCCTCTGTTTGTCAGAGGCTGGAAATGGATGACAGGAGAGGGCTCACTTGATGATTACCTGTTCTGTTCACTCCCTTTGGGGCATCTGGCATTGGCCACTGTTGGAAGACAGGATACTGGGCTACATGGACCTCTGGTCTGACCCAGTATGGCCGTTCTTATATCTTTAGCTTGTGTCTGTAGCTAGTGGCCAGATTTTGCTCAGCAGCATCACAACCTCTGCCCTTTCTATCTTCTTGCCCAGAGAATGGTGCTATTAATATGGCAACAAGCCAGGGAAAAAATGACCACTAATGTTTGAGGCTTCACAGAAGTATCTGAACAAATTCTTTTGATATGTTTGTCTTTATAGGCCTACACTCCCTAGGATAAATATGTTTTTAAAAGATGAGCAGAGTTGGCATTAGGACACTGCATTTCCAATGGTAGCCTCACAATGAGGAGAAACCACCAGCCATCATGTTTTGATATTAATGTTTTGGAGATTGAGGTCCAGACTAAGGATGTTAAGTAGCGTGTAATTCACTAATCGAATAGTCGATGCATTTTTGCATTGACTATATGATTAATTGATGGGGGCGCTGCCCCTTTGAAATGCACGCCACAGTTAGAGTGACACAAATGAAGAGCTGGGCTCTGTCAGTCATGACCTGATGCTCTGAGGCTTTGCAAGACTGAACCCAGAGTGTCATGGCAAAAGCACCCCATCTTTATACTTGTAAATTCCCATTTGAGTCTCTGGGTTTTTCAATGTCATGCTGTAATCATTAATCCCTAAGTGGTGTAAATCTTGGAGTTTTCCACAGTTATCCTTTGATGTTTGTCAGACTTCCCATCATTATCTCTTGTTTGTCATCTCACCGTTGGGGGGTGTTCCTGTCTCCAATTCGTCAGTTCTGCGAATTTATTTTAAGTATTGGGCACAATGATGCTTTCTGGTTATCTCCAAGTTTTACTTCTTCTTGACCACCTGGACATTCATGATGGCTTTCACATTTATCTTTAACTATGCACATGTCCTCCACTCACACCATACAGTTTTAAAGAGACTTTCCAACAGGATTATCTTTTAGGAAGGATTACATAATAAAACAACAAAAGAACCTTACACAACTTAGTTTTCAATGCAGACAAGAAGCACAACTTAATTTGTAATGCTAACAAAAAGCAAGACCTTACATCATATATTGCAATAATATCATGTCCTAAGACGAAAAAAAAAGACCTTCCTGCTAATTCACTTTTTTGAAGTGAATACTGTTTAGATGCTCTCGCAGTGTCCATGTTATGCTAGTTTTCACTAGGAACAGGAAACTTGCTGTCGCAATGAAAATGAATGGCTAGATCAAACCAAAATTAACAATGCATCAGAATATAATGATAACAGCACTCAGTGAATGCTTTTGAATGGGCTGTACACAATGACTGTGCCTAAAGAAGAAAGTATAATTTAACAGTTCTATCTTCCTTCCCAGAGTGGGCTTAGTAGGGTTTCAAACTCTTATCCTGGATTCATAAAAATGATTCAGGAGTTCATCTGCACCAGAAAGAACATGCTGCAAACAAAGCCACATGCTGCTTCAGACTTGTTTCCAGGTGGAAGTATATTCAAGGTGTATCACACACTACATTTGGCAAGGTTTTCCTATCTTCTAACTTGAGGACTTATTGCAGTTGAAATGGAATATAATGTGCTTGGGGGAATGCACTTAACCACTCTGTCATGTGGTTTGATTTATTTATAAGCTTTAGATAGATTTTTCATTCTATAAGTGTACAATATACTTGCTAATGGTTTTTTTTTTTACTATCTTTTAGTTTAACTTTGCAAAGGTTCATGGGAGTCTTAATCCGTTAGCATAATTTAGGGCTCACCCCTATGGGTTAACACCTTGAAACCAATGGAACTACTCACTTACTCCATGTTAGGGTGTGTGTGTCCTTTGCTTGATCAGGACCAGACTACTCACAGCTTTCAGGATTGAGCCTGTTGTATTGGTTGAAGGTTTTATAATCAAAGTTGCTTGGAATTTAACACAAGTTTCAGGTTTGGGATAAGTTTTGGGACACCTGCTGTTTCCCTGCATCCGAACAGGACTGTGTGTTTTTTTTTAAATTAGTTACAGCTTAATTGCACTGTCCTCCATACTTTTCAGTTGGCAATAGAGCATTGCTAGGAGATTGCAGAGGTTGAAAGTTATGTTGTCCATGACTTATGTACTTAAGGTGGTATAAAAAGGAGAAGAACATAAGAGAAACCCCCTTAAAACATGCCTTTTATGTAACAGCACTGTAAGTATTCTTGGCTGTTAGCGGTCCTCTTTGTGATTTAATACAGACACAGACTTAGGTATGAACAGAGGCCCACCCAGTTAAAGTAAAAAAAAGCCCAACACAGCAATGCACAGTGGTAAGGCAAACAATTACTCTGATTTTTTTTTTTAATACCAGAAGTCTAAGCGTCAGGGCGGGAGTACAATCATGACTCTTCAGATTTAAGACCCGCTCTGACAGGAGCCTTTGAAAGCAAATCTGAGTTCACAGGGAAAGAGTGCAGCAATCAAAAGTACAAAAGACCCTACAATAAGTTAAAATGGAGTTTTATGTATATTCTTTTCATGAATTAGTTTATTTTAAAATAGAACATCTACACTGCAGATAAGCCTCAAAATTAGTCCAAGGCAGGTTTCCCTAATGTAGACATGCTGTCTCTATTTAGAGCCCCAGAAGGAATAACTTCAAAAAGATCTCACAAAACTAAGTGATTGGGCAACAAAATGGCAAATGAAATTTAAATGTAGATAAATGTGGATAAATGTAAAGTAATGCACATTGGGAAAAAATAACCCCAACTATACATATAATATGATGGGGGCTAATTTAGCTACAACTAATCAGGAAAGAGATCTTGGAGTCATCATGGATAGTTCTATGAAGACATCCACGCAGTGTGCAGCAGCAGTCAAAAAAGCAAACAGGATGTTAAGAATCATTAAAAAAGGGATAGAGAATAAGACGGAGAATATCTTATTGCCCTTATATAAATCCATGGTATGCCCACATCTTGAATACTCTGTACAGATATGGTCTCCTCATCTCAAAAAAGATAAACTGGCATTAGAAAAGGTTCAGAGAAGGGCAACTAAAATAATTAGGGGTTTGGAATGGGTCCCATATGAGGAGAGATTAAAGAGACTGGGACTTTTCAGCTTGGAAAAGAGGAGACTAAGGGGGGATATGATAGAGGTATATAAAATCATGAGTGGTGTGGAGAAAGGTTATAAGGAAAAGTTATTTACTTGTTCCCATAATATAAGAACTAGGGGCCACCAAATGAAACTAATGGCAGCAGGTTTAAAACAAAAGGAAGTTCTTCTTTACACAGCGCATAGTCAATCTGTGGAACTCCTTGCCTGAGGAGGTTGTGAAGGCTAGGACTATAACAGGGTTTAAACAAGAACTAGATAAATTCATGGAGGTTAAGTCCATTAATGGCTATTAGCCAATATGGGTAAGGAATGGTGTCCCTAGCCTCTGTTTGTCAGAGGGTGGAGATGGATGGCAGGAGAGAGATCGCTTGATCATTACCTGTTCGATTCACTCCCTCTGGGACACCTGGCATTGGCCACTGTCAGCAGACAGGGTACTGGGCTGGATGGACCTTTGGTCTGACCCAGAATGGCCATTCTTATAACTTACAATGGCCCTGGTGAGGAGCTATTTTAAAATAGCAGAAGTAGAGCATCTACACACACCTTATTTTGAAATAGCTATTTCGGAATAGGCATTATTCTTCGTAGAATGAGGTTTACAGAATTAGGAATAAGCTATCTGTATTTCAAAATTATTTTGAAATAACAGAATTGCTGTGTAGACCCTTGCATAGTTATTTTGGAATAACGGCTATTATTCCAAATTAACTTTGCTGTGTAGACACACCCAAACTGAGCTATATTCAAACTGTGAATCTTCATATTTTGCAATAGTAACAATAATATTACATACATGGCTCATCTGATTCCCATGTCAAAGGTACAAATAAATAATTCAAGTGTTTTAAAGTGTTTAGTTCTTTCTATGTAAGCTCAGGCCTATCAAACATAAGTTTCCTAGTTTAATTAAAGCTTAAGGATGTTATAGAGGAAATGGAGAACAAGAAAAGGTCATTTGTTGTCTTACTATTTGTATGATGGTAGAGCTTAAAGGTCTGGCCCCATTCTAAATATACTAATACTACACTGTATTCAACATATTTGGTATTCTGTCCTTTGAAGGAAAAAATTGGAAGACTTAAGGCCAGAATCCAGAAGACTTAAGGTGTAAAATGATACAGTTCCCTTTGAAATAAATGGGGTACACTAAGGATCTAGCCCTCTAATATGATAGACCAATTTTTTCTGGGATATCTATTAGACTTCTGTGCAGTTTCCAAAATGCAGGGTCCCAGCATTCTGGGGCCCAATCCTAGAATCCTCTGAGCACAAAATTCTCAGAAATCAATGGAAGCATCATGTGCATAAGGCTTTCAGCATAAACTCCAGCTTGTCTACCTTAATGTAAAGACAGGTCAGTGCTAGCACACTGAAGCAATACTAGCTCAATGACAATTAGTACTGTGCTAATTCCACTGTTCCAACTTTCTAATCACACACAAAACTGAACACCCCTTCCCCACAGCCCTGCTCCTGCCCCACTCTAGGCTGTGGCAGAGAGGTTCAAATGCGGGAGAGGGCTCGAGGCTGAGACAGGAGGTTGGGGGTACAGCAGGAGGAGTGGGGTACTGGCTCGGAGAAGGAGTTTGGATATAGGAGGGGGCTCAGAGCTGGGGCAGGGGGTTTGGGTGTGGGAAGGGGGTGGGGGTCCATGGTCCAGGAAGGGGCTCAGGACTGGGGCAGGGGTGCAGGCTCTGGAAGGGAGTTAGAATCGGGGCAGAGGGTTGCAGAAGGCAGAGGGTTGCAGAGTTGGGAGGGTGGGAATTTGGGGGGATGGTCTCCAGCCGGGCAGCACTTAAAACTTCAGGTGGCTTCTGCCTGTCCTGGCTCCATGTGACTCCCAGAAGTGGCTGGCATGTCTAGTTCCTAAGCGGAGGAGTGATCTAGGGAGTTCTTCATGCTGCCTGCCCCTGTAGGTGCTGCCCCCAAAGCTGGGGGTACAGGCAGCACATGGTGCTTCTCTGTTCACCATTCTGCCTAGGAACTACAGGGACAGTCTTTTGGGAGCTACTTGGAAGTAGGACACACAGGGAGCTTCTCTGACCCCCATTACACAACCTCTCAGACATTTTACGGCCCAGTCAGCGGTGTTGATCAGTGCCGCCAGGATCCCTTTTCAACTCGGTGTTCCAGTCAAAAATGGGATGCCTGTCAATCTAATTTCATCCCCATTCTTTCTCTGGCCAAAGTAAACTGCCCAGCATCTGTGTTGTTTGTGTACAGCAGGAAATCCAGATCATTGGGAGGTCACATTCTTAGACATGTAAATTCAAAGTGAGATTTTTTTTTTCACTATGCAGTTAGTGAATAGAGTCCTCACTAACACAGTAAGTGTAATGATGATTGAATCTTTTGTTGGAGGACACCATCACTTCTCCACTAAATTATTATACAGCTCTTAGGTTAGGCCTTTGCCACAAAAGAGGCAACTGGATCTCTGATAGCTTAGTAAACAACATATGCAGCTGCCCAAGACCTTGCTGCCCTTGTCTTGATTTTCCAAGATGTGTGCAATATGTGGCGTGAGCTAAGCCCATGAAAAAGAAATACTACTCCTGAGCTATGGGCCTCTATTTGATATTGACTTACGTGACATTGACTAAACCTTTCTGTGATTTCGGTTGCCGTTCAGCCACACTTACTTTCCCCTGCAATTTGGTGTTAATATTTGTGCAGTGTGTATGGTCTGGAATTTTATAATTTACATCCTGATCTGTCAACCCTGTAATCAGTCTCATTAAAGATTCATGAGGAAGTGCTATATGCCCTAATTATTAAGTACTCCTATTAAAGGATATTATCCATTTTTTCAAATGCTTGGATTTCCTGGGACAATTACTATCTAGGTATCAAAATAATTTCCTCCATTTTTATGGTCAGTAATGTGATTTGCAGGCTTAAACATTCTAAAAAATGTTTTTACAAACTTCCAATCTTATCTGTTTTGCAGGCTTCTGTGGTTTGTATACCCTTATTAGACCAGGCTGACAAAAAGGAAAACTGGGCCTTTGAGACACTGAAATGAACATCTGATTAGTTTTGAGGGTACTCCAAAGTAGATAAACAGAATAGATGAGAAATGTTCTCAGGACAAAGATAAATCACTTGGAATGACCATTCCTATAGCAGTGCAAAGCATCTGACTGGAAAGTTGAAAAATATACTGAGAAATGCTTGGATTAATAAATCAAACAAGATGGTTGAGACATGAGCTAAAACTTGTCTGGACCTTTTAGCTTATAGATTGCACTTGAAAAATTGAGAGTTTGATGAACTATGAAGTACTAGCAAGATATTTTTATTTTTTTCCTTTTTTCTTTCAGTGCTCCCTGAGACACAGGATGTTTTTCCTTTAAATTATCTAATCAATATTTTCATTTATTTTTTATTAGTAAAATGGATAGCAATAAAAAGGATAGGGGCTTTTTAGTTTAGCATATACTATTTAGCAATAGTAATTGATTTGTGTTTGACCACAAAAGTAATATAATCACCTTTTTTTTCAAACTGCATTTCCAGTTACTCACTAACTACTATTATTGTGAAACTGCCTTTTGATGAGGGCACAGCAGCAAAATGAGGACAAGACACATCATGGAATTAAGCAGCAGGCCACAACTTTTATTAAACTTTAACACAGGGGAAGGGTCCTAACTACCCATCACCCAGACTCTCCTGTTTTAGGAATGTAATTGGTTCCACAGGGCTCCTTACTATATAACCCATAACTGGTGCCAGAGTTACAGGGCTCCTTAACATATAACTAGTAACATGAGGTAGGCTCTTCTCAGCCTATGTCACCAGGACTCAGGTATCTATAGGTGTGTCTACACAGCACAGTTATTTCAGAAATAATTTTGAAATAACGGGTGACATATTCCGATTTCTGTAAACCTCATTCTATGAAGAATAATGCCTCTTCTGAAATAGCTATTTTGAAATAAGGCATGTGTAGATGCTTCACTTCTGCTATTTCGAAATAGCCCCTCACCAGGACCATTCTAAGTTATTCCTCCCCAGTGTCTCATGGTGCTCTAAATCAATATAGCACGTCTACATTAGGGAAGCCTGCCTCGGACTAATTTTGAAGCTTCCTTGCAGTGTAGACATGCTATTTTGAAATAAGCTATTAGTTCCCATAATAGAAGAACTAGAGGACACCAAATGAAATTAATAGGTAGCAGGTTTAAAAGAAAATTCTTCTTCACACAGCTCATAGTCAACCTGTGGAACTCCTTGCCAGAGGAGGCTGTGAAGGCTAGGACTATAACAGTTTAAAGAGAAGCTAGATAATTTCATGGAGGTTAGGTCTATAAAAGGCTATTAGCCAGGGGATAGAAATGGAGTCCCTGGCCTCTGTTTGTCAGAGGCTGGAGAAGGATGGCACGAGACAAATTGCTTGATCATTGTCTTTGGTCCACCCCCTCTGGGGCACCTGGTGCTGGCCACTGTCGGCAGACAGGCTACTGGGCTAGATGGACTTTTGGTCTGACCCAGTACGGCCATTCTTATAGAATAACTATTCCAGAATAAGCTTATTCTGAAACAACTGGGCAGTGTAGACTTAGCCTGTCTATTCTGGCACCTTTCCTGTGGTGAGGGGGACACAGGATGCCCCAGGGAAGGCACTTCTGCCTGTGAAGACCATGATGTTACCTATCACATGAGTCCAAAGGCCATATAGCAAAATCTCAGGTCTTTCACTTCTGGGAACTGTTCATTTTCTTAAGTGCATGGAAACTGTCTGAAATTTGCAATACATAAACCCCATTAGTATCTCAGTAAGGTAGTAAGTGCCACCTACTCAAACCCCTGTGGCTTGCAGGTGCTGTAAGGAAGACAATCAAATTCCCTGGTCCTCTGTAACTGGCCCATGGAAGAAAACATTTCTTCTTGCCCGAGGTGGGTGATTGGCTAGACCCATAGCTTCTATCAGGCTGCATTCCCATTCCTAATTTTGGTGGCTAGAGTAAACTGCTGCCATGGAGCCGAAAGAGACTCCACATGGTCACTGCATTGGTATAACTCCTGGGATAACTCCACATGGTCACTGCATTGGGGAATGTTGGCCTGTCAGCACCCCTTACCTCCAGCTGACCAATGAGTTCCAGAGATTCCGAGGGAGAAGAACTACCTACTATCCTTTGGCAAGTGTCTCCCTCCCTTGATACTGGAATTGTGCCCCTTTTACCATAGTCCCATCAAGTTCCCCTACCTATTGATATGGGTAGGTGCCATTTTAAAATTGCAGATTATTTCTGGCCCTATTGCCTAAGTTTTCAATAGTGATTAGTGATTTTGGATGCCTCCATTCTTTGAATGCCCAATTTGAAACACCTCACAGAGACCAGTTTTAGAAAGTGCTGAACCATCTACCTCTGAAAATCATGCCCCTTTAAGGTGTGTGAAACTGAGCAGCACCCAAAATCATGGGTCACTTTTGAAAATGTAAGGTAACAGAGGCCATGATTTCACCTATAAAAAGTCCTTGGGAATTTTGCCAATAACTGTAGTGGGGCCAGGATTTTACTCTGCATGTTTAGATAAATACTTTTCATAAGTAGCTTATGCTACTTGAATTCATGTTTTGTTTGAATAAAAAAATAACTTTAAAATTAGTTATTTTGCTAAGTTAAAATAAAATCTGAGTAGCTGTAATTATCCTACTGAAGGTTAATTTAATTACCCTTAATGTGTTCAGTAAAAATACAGGACAAAGAACATGAATTTAGTTTTAAGAGAAATTACTTGAGATCCTCCAATAAGAATAAAACAAGTGCCGCTCTACTAGTGGTACCAAACAGGATGAATTATGGAATGTTGTTTTCCCATTATAAACAGAGTGTGAGGCACAGAATTTTCCACATCAGAGAGAAGCATATTCTTTGTGTCCTGTATCAAAAAAAACAACAACAACAAAAAAACCCCCCACTTACTCCGTGTTAGCGTTGATAGATACAGCCTATGGACAAATAGAATAAAAAAATATCGAAAGGAATGTTTTTAAAAGGATGAGCATCACTTGTTTGTCTAGAGCTAAATTATGCCTCCTCCCTGTATGTGTTAGTTGGGGAAATGGCTCTGGAAACCACCACCTTCCCATGTATCAGTGTATAATTGTCAGAAATATAATGTGGACTTGGATTAATTTACGAAGTACATGAGTAAATGAGAGTCCCATTATGTTCACTACATTCCCTGTTTACGGTGCATATGTATTATAGACAGGCTATATTCTTCCATAGCTAAGGATCCACTGTAAACATTCTTTAGGCCCTGATTCAGCCAAGTGCTTAAGCACTTTAAACACTTGTTTTAAGCCCGTCCCTCTGCAGCAAAGCTTAGGGTTATGTCCCGTTGAAGTGAGACATTGGTACATGCTTGTGTTTTTTGGTTCAGTCCTTTTATAGCAATACCTTGCATGAACTTTGCAATGCTGTGAAGAGAAAAATCTATCCAAGCCCTTGAGATGCAGCTTATTTAACAATAAACAAAACAAAACTCCATGATCTGAAATTTTGACATGTGAGAACATAGGAAAATTTCTATAGCTCATACTTTAGAGAGATCTTACTACAGTGGCAGAGACTTGTAGTTCTATAACTCGGGGACCAAAGTTCCAATTTCAGTTCCACAGCTGTGTTGTTTTATTATGGAATGGGGATAGCCTCTTCATAGTTGAGGTTACAGCCACAGTCCCAATCTGTGGGTGACATTTGATCCATTTTTCTACTGCAGTTTCTAAAAGACCTGTTCAGCTTCAGAAAGAAGTAATTTAAAATCCTTAATCTCATAAAGGCCATCCTTAAGCTATTCTTTGTGTCTATCTGCCACTGAATTTGCATGTGTTTCCACAATTTGACACTTCTGGCAATATTGTGAGAAATATAGGACAATTTGTTTTAATGTACCTACACACACACAATTATGAACCTATATATTTGTGTTATTGCATATATGATCCTCTTGATAATTACTTGAAAACATACTTACAATCCATTCAAATGCTCCTTAGTAGTATCTTGTGGGTTGCGGTTGCAGGACTTTGAATCCCTAGAATATAGGATCAGTAGTCACCCTGCACTAAAATGAAGCATCAGTGACCTTCTTCCTATGATCAAAGTTAGATCATTCCAATGTGGAATGTAAATAGTACCCTGTGATTTAGGTGGTCTGTCACTTTTGCTAACGTATTGAACCATGAATCTAAAAAATTCAACAGGATAGTTTTAATGAACAGTTCTTGAGTTATCTCCAAAGACTGAAATTTATTTGCATTAAATATTTGTAGAAGTGCGGGGGGAAAAAAAAAGAAAAGCAACCAACCTATTTGCCAGTCCTCAGGTCTCTGGCTAATTTGTAAACAGAAAAGGGCTCAGTTTTAAGAATAACTTGCTTCATAATTTCCTGCTTCTTCCAGTTCTAGACACAAGTCAAAATAAAACTGCCAGTAGAAGTCAAAGCACTCTCTTCTTGTTCTCCTCCTCCTTCTTAACCCACCACTGCCCAGTTCACTATTCAGTTTGCTGCTTTGCTCAGATATTTTAAGGAAACTTTTGTGGCTCAGTTACACAGCAGGTGGATTTTCCATATAGGTTAACTATAGAAGACTCAATCTGTAGAAGAAGCCACAATAGTCTACCTTAATGGAGCCATGTGGGAAAACAGACTGCTGTTGCTTTTTTGCCATCTGCTCCATATACTGTAAATATCTCTATCAACAGGGAGCTAATGTTACCACTTAAAATCTCTAGCTGTGCTTTATTTAAATACTTTCAACCAAATAAATATGTAGAAGGTGTGGCAAAGTCTGGGCTAAGCCCTGTGGGTCCTGCACTTCCTGGTGGATTCTTGTGGGCCTCAGAGGCTCACAGTGTCCCTAATTACTGCCATGAAGGCAAAGGTACCCGGCTACCAGAGCCTCTTTCATCATTGGCCAGTCCAGTGTCCTTCTTTCTCCAGTCCCTGCTGGCCCTTCCAGCCAGAAGGGAGGGTTGGGGGGAACCCAGTCCCACCCACTTGCTCCGGGTTCCAGCTCAGGGTCCTATAGGAGGGGGCAGCCCCAAGCAGGCCATGTAGCTTGGCCCTTGCCCCCTGAGCAGCAGCAGCCCCTCCCTGGGCCACTTCCCCAACCCCTCATGCAGTACCTTGTTCCTGATATCACAGAGCAAACCTTCACATCAGCTCACTCGGGTGTGTTTTCTTGCTCTGGGCTACTCCCTTCTCCTTGAGTTCTCCTCTAGTCCATCCTTTTTCTCCTTCCCCCTAGCCTTGCCTGGGGAAGTGTTTTTATAGTGCACACATCCACCTTAAGTGGCTGCAGGTGTTCCAATTAGTCCCTTCAGGCTGATGCCAGAAAGGCTTCAGGTGTGGCTGGCTGGCCACAGTCTTTAACAGCCTACTCAGGGAGCATAAAGCCACATATCCAGCTTCCCACATATCTGCCCTCCACGAGGCTTCTGCAGCTCCCTCTTCTCAGGTTGCCACACATCCTCCCCCACTGCTCAACACGTGGGGGTTGGGCAACTTGGGTCGTTAGGCAGTGCATACGGGATAAGCCATCTGCATTTCCGTGGCAACTTCCTGCTCTATGTTGCACTCTGAACTGGTAGGGCTGGAGGGATATGAACCAGCGAGTCACCCTGGTGTTCTTTTCCTTATTCCGCTGCATCCACTAGAGCGGGGCATGGTCTGTCACCAAGACAAACTTGCGTCCTAGTAAATAGTATCGTAATGCCTCCCTGGCCCATTTTACGGCGAGACATTCCCTTTCTACTACAGCATATTTCCGTTCTCTAGGTATCAATCTTCTGCTGAGGTGAAGTATTGGGTGGTCTTCTTCCCCTATCATCTGGGATAAGACTGCCCGCAGTCCCACCTCAGATGCATCCGTTTGCAGGATGAATTCTTTTGTAAAATCTGGGGCTATTAGCACCGGGTTGTTGCAAAGGGCTGACCGCAAGTCGGTGAATGCTTTTTCTGCTGTGTCTGACCAAGTGATTACATCAGGGATTCGAGCTTTTATTAGGTCTGTCAGAGGGCTGGCTCGCGTAGCGAAATGCGGGATAAAACAACGATAATACCCCACAACCCCTAGGAATGCCCATACTTGCTTTTTCCATTTTGGCTGGGGCCACTGTTAGATAGCTTCTAGCTTATTCAATTGGGGTTTCACTAGACCTTTCCCTACCACGTACCCAAGGTACTTGGCTTCGGTAAATCCTACAGTGCACTTCTCTGGATTTGCCGTGAGGCCGGCACGCCTGAAGGTCTCCAGTACTGCCTTTACCTTCTGGAGGTGTGTCTCCCAGTCTGGGGTATGGATGACCACATCATCTAGGTAGGCGGATGTGTATTTGGTGTGGGGCCACAGCAGCTTATCCATGAGGCGCTGGAATGTCGCTGGGGCTCCGTGGAGGCCAAATGGGAGCACTGTATAGTGGAATAGACCTTCTGGGGTGGAGAATGCTGTTTTTTCTTTAGCATCTTCTGCAAGGGGAATTTGCCAGTAACCCTTAGTTAGATCTAGTGTGGTCAGATATTGAGCATCACCTAGCTGGTCAACTAATTCATCGATGTGGGGAATAGGATAGGCATCAAAGGGGGAGATCTCATTCAGTCTTCTGAAGAAACGGGTGGTGCCACCAGGTTTAGGAACTAGAACTATTGGGCTGGACCACTGACTGTGAGATTCCTCTATAACCCCCATCGCTAGCATCTTTTCCACCTCTGTTCTGATCTCTTCTCTTTTTGCTGCAGGGACCCGATAGGGTCTCAGCATTACTCGGGCCCCGGGACTGGTGATGATATGGTGGACGGCCTCTGATGTTCGGCCTGGTTTCGTGGAAAACACATCTTGGTTTCTGAGAATCATTTCCATTACTTCCTGGGCTTCTGTTGGGAGGGCTGGTTCCCTCTGAGCAACCACACAAGCCTCATGGTCTTTCCAGGGCTTCAATAGGTTTATGTGATAAATTTGCTCTTGTTTTCGGCACCCTGGTTGCTAGACTTTATAATTTATTTCTCCTACCACTTCAATCACCTCATATGGACCTTGCCACTGAGCTAATAATTTGCTTTCAGTAGTGGGTACTAGCACCATGATCCGGTCCCCCAGCTAGAACTGCCGAACTTTGGCCTGGCAGTTATAGCAGATGCGTTGGGTTTCTTGTGCCTTCTCCATATGTTCCCTCACAATTGGAGTAACTCAGGCTATGCGATCCCTCATTTGCAGTACATAGTCCACTATATTCTTCCCCTCAGCTGATTCTTCTTCTCAGCCCTCTTTGGCAATATCCAAGATGCCACAGGGGTGCCGCCTGTATAGTAGCTCGAACGGGGAGAATCTGGTAGATGCCTGGGGCACCTCTCGAATTTCAAACATGAGAGAGGCCAGCAGCAGGTCCCAATCTTTCCCATCCATGCTCACCGCCTTTCTAATCATGGCTTTCAGGGTCCGGTTAAATCTTTCCACCAGCCCATCGGTCTGGGGGTGGTAAATCAATGTGCGCAAGTCTGGACATGCATCAGAGAACACAAGTCCTTCATCAGCTTGGATGTGAAAGGAGTCCCTTGGTCAGTAAGGATCTCCTTTGGGAGCCCCACCCGGGTAAAAATAGCTACCAGCTCTTTTGCGATGATTCGGGAGACCGTGTTTCATAGGGGAACAGCCTCTGGGTATCTAGTAGCGTAGTTGAGGATGACCAGTATGTATTGGTGACTCCGAGTCGTTTTCTCCAGCGGCCCCACCAAGTCCATCGTGATTCTTTCAAACGGGACATTGATGGTCGGTAATGGCACTAGTGGGGCCCTCAGGTGAGGGCAAGGGCTATGCAGCTGGCACTCAGGACAGGAGGAGCAGTATCACCGGACGTCCTCGTACACCCCCGGCCAGAAGAACTGGCACAGGATTCGTGCCTGGGTCTTCTCCACCCCCAGATGCCCTCCGAATAAGTGGCTATGGGCCAGGTCTGGAATAGCCCGCTGGTACTTTTGGGGGGCCAAGAGCTGATGTACCTCCTGCCCTTGTATGTTGGCCACATGGTATAGGAGGTTCTTCTTGAGTATGAAATAGGGACCAGGCCCCCGGGTTTTTCCTGCTACAGGTACCCCATCTATTTCAACTATTTCTCTTCTCACGTTTTCATACCTGAGGTCCTCTGCCTGGTCTCGTCCAAAAGTTGCCCTCCCTGGGTTGAGCAACTCAACTCCCTGGGGATCTCCTTCAATCTCTCTTCAGCTGGCCCTGGTTCATCAGGCCCAGTGTTAGACCCAAGATCCTCCACTTCCTCTGGGTCCCTCGCTACAGGCCCCTCAGGGTCCCTCCCCTCCTGAGTCCCAGAGCCTTCCCCTAGCATCACTTGTGCGTCTCGGTCTACACAAGCGTCCCTTCTGGCCTGGAGCAGAATGTGCATGCCTAAAGCCTTGGCCGCCCTCCTCTGCTTCCTTGTCTTCTTGTCTTTCCCGGGGGTGGAAAAGAGTTCTTGGGCCCATTCTGCGAACATGGGGGGAGAAGGCACTTTGGAGTAGGCCACCCCTTAATCAGGGGGCTCCCCAGGTTCCTGCTCTTGAAGGGGAAGTAAGCCCCTAAATCCCAGAAAGTCCCTGCTGATCAATAATGGGTAGGGGAGATGGGGAACCACGCCAACCCGTACCCGAACCTTGGTCCCTTGGACTTCCAGCATCACCAGGGCATTAGGGTAGAAATTGACAGTCCCATGTACACAGGTGACTCCCATCCGCCCAGCCGGTAGTACCTGGTTGGGCTTTATCAACCTCCTAGAAACAAGGGTGACTGCACTCCCCGAATCTATGAGAGCCACAGTCTCTACCCCATCTACCCTCACTGGCTTGGTATAGTTGTGTGGGGTGGGTGCCACTCCCACCAGACTAAGCAGGGTACATGGATTACCCCTGGCCCCAAGGTTGCACTGCATAGGTTCCTCGACATTGGGGCACTGAGCTGCAATGTGGCCCCATTCCCTGCATCCATAGCATCGGTAGTCTCTCCTCTGTTCCCGAGGGGAGAAAGGTTTGGCCTCAGGTTTCTTCTCCTCCCTGCATGGCCCTGGGCGGTTTTCATCCCTTTTCCCCCCCCATCTTGGGTCCGTGGGACCGCGGGGCACTTTATCCTGTAGGGGCAGTTTCAGTCTTTTACCTCGTAGTTGGTTCTCCGTAGGAGGCCAGTCCAGTCCCCTGGCAGCCAGCTGCTGCTCTACCAGCGTGATTATTTCTTCGAAAGTAGAGGGGTCATGTAGACCTACCCACAAGAGAAGATCTGGCGGTAACTTCTGGGTGAACTGGTTAATCACGAGGGTCTCCAGGATCTCGTCTGGGCTATGTACATCAGGGCGCAGCCAGTTCCGGGTGAGATGTACCAACTTAAACAGCTGGGCCTTTGGAGGTTTTCCCTCCTGGTAATTCCAATCCTGGAATCTCTGGGCTCTAGCTGCAGTAGTTACCTTGCATGGGCCAGGATCTCCTCCTTCAGCCGGGGGTAGTCAGCTGCCACCTCAGCTGGCAGATCGTAGTAGGCTCTCTGGGCTTCCCTGCAGAGGAATGGCATGAGTATGCTGGCCCATTGCCCCTCTGGCAATGCCTCATGGTGGGCAGCCCATTCAAAAGCCAGGAGATATGCCTCTACATCGTCTCCCTGTGTCATCGTGGGCAGGCAATTAGCAGCTCTCACTGTTGCCGAACCCCCTACCTCTTGGGGCCAGTCAGTGAGTACACCCAGCTGGTCCACCACTTACAGGAGGAGAGCTCGATCTGCTGCTGCCTGGTTCAGGAGCAACTGGTTTGTCTCCTGTTGTAGCTTGGTGGCTTCTTGCATGGCCTGCCCTTGCACCTGGATGGCCTCCTGCTGGGCCGCTGTGGCCTGCACTAAGGCCTTCACTAAGTCTTCCATGGTGCTCTGATGTGAACCCTTCACCAATCTGGGTTATGTGTGTGAGAAAGCCATAACCCCACCAGTGTGTTCCCCTTTCTCCTTCCAGCTTGTGATTTTTTTTTTTTGGTTGGTTGGGTTTTTTTGTTTTGTTTTGTTTTTTGGGGGCGGGGGAGGTTGCAGACTACCATGCTATGAACCAATCCCACAGTTGTGGCAAAGTCTGGGCTAAGCCCTGTGGGTCCTCTGCTTCCTGACAACTTCCCACTGGCCCTGGGCTGCACGCAGAGTTCTGCATTCTTCCTTTGAAATGTACAAGCGCCCCAGAGGAGGAATGTGGAAGCGCCTATCAACTAGTCAAGTAGTTGATGGAAATTCCATCCACTACTTGACTAGTAAATTAACCGCTAGTTAACATCCTCAAGTTTCACCAGCAATGCCAGCAGTGATGTCCCATTTGTCTGTTCCTTCCACAATCATCTCTCTACCATTTTCCATGCAACCTCTCGCTTCCATATGTGGGTGGTGCTCTCTAGACTTGCTTGTAACAACAGTGCCCTCTCTCTTCAATTAGGCCTCAATTTAGCAAGATACTTAAGCGTATGTGCAATCCCATAGATTTCAAATACTTCAGTGGAACTATGCATGCATTGTAAGTACCTTGCTGAACTAGGACTTTATTCTACCTGAAAACTCACCTCTTTGTCTGTCTGACTTGTTTTAGATATGCTTAACCAAAAATAAATAAATAAATCCAGAACCACCACACCTTTTCAGTGAATGACCAGGATGTAACTTTCACTCCCCTTACTCATTATACTACCTGTGAAGTTTCCATATCTTCTGTGAAACATCTCACACATTTTAGGCATTATAAAATGTAAGTAATAAAATATTTTTCATAAAAGTAATAAAGATATAGGTACAGTTTACTGAGGGTCTGGTTCTGCCAGATGCTGAGCAACATCAACTTCTTTTTTATCTTGCAGCACAGGGCCCTAGGCAGAGGAATCTGGCAAACCTATAAAAGGCCATGTAGGCAGTGGAGATATTGGTGTCAGAGGTACAAGGAAGGAAGGATTCCTAGAAGGAAGTGGGTTTTAAGGTGGGATTTGAAGGAGAGAGAAACCGGAGACTTCCAAGTGGAGGTCTGCAGTATGAATGAAAGGTAAAGCTGTCGATTCCCTTCCTATTTCTCTCTTCTTCCTGGCCCCTCTGCCTCTGTCCCCACTTTCAAGAAGACAGAGCAGGAGGAAATCAAGGCAGACACAGGTAAGGATACCTTGGAAGCGATGACAAGAAATATGCAGCAACCCACTGGAGAAGTGGAATCAGGATCAAGCTGTGAGAGAAGCAAAATGGCTTTAGAAGCAGTGAGTACATTGGAAAGGCAGGAGCAGTGAGAAGCAGAGCAGGTGGAGAGCAGGTTTCAAGTGTTCAAAGCAAATGATAGACAAGGACAAGAGTGTGCACTTACAGTTGGAAAGGGCTGATTAAAGGGAGGCTGAAGAGGAAAAAGTATAATAACTTGGCCAAGGATTCAGAATAGGGGAGTGTAGGATGTGATATGCAGAATGTGTATATTAGATGTTGGAACGTGTGAAAAGATCCCCTCTTGTCTGTGAAGAGACAGATGAAAAGCTGAGCCAGCCTCCTGAATAAGTAAGCAAAAGGATTAGCCGTTCAATTGGGGTGCCCAACCTTTGACCTGTGGACTATACACAGCCTACCAGTGCATTTCATAAGGCCCACAGCTTGCTTCAACACAATAGACTAATGATTGATTCATTAGTGTTTTGTTGTCGTGTTTGCATCCTTTTAGTTTACACAAAGACAATACTGTACATAGGTTGTTTCTATCTATCTAAATACATACAAAACAAGCTGAACTTAAGATAAAAACCAATACAGGTGACATTAAGTCATACTAAAATATGTAGAAGCTGTCTGGCCCACACAAGGCTGTGCTTCGGTTTATGTGGACCACTTGTGTAATAAGGTTGGGCACCACTGAATCAGAGAACCATTTGGTCAGCAGTGCAATCAGGTAAATCATTGAGTTAGCAAACTAATATTAGAGTTAGGCAGAAAAGTGTGCATACAATATATCATAAATAACTTTGTAACAATGTATTTAACGCAAGCACCTGAATTTGGGAGTGTGCTTGCATTTAACCCTATGCTGTATCCTGTGTCGGTTGACTGATCACTCACGCAAGCAGCAAATAAACAACGTACTTCCTCAGCTCAAGAGCCTGTGAGTGCTGGGTAGCGGGAGTGAAGAGTTGAAGTTGACACTGAGGTTGCATACTCAGGAAATGACAGGAAGGATGGTGGAGCTGTCAGCAATGATAGATGAAGGAAACAGGAGCGGGATTACGAGGAAAACTAGAGTGAAGTGTGTTTTTTGAAGAGAATGAATGGCATTGGCTCTAATCCATGAAAACTAGACAATGAAAGGCAGCACTCTTGCTTTGTATAATTAAAAAACACTTCCACAAAACCTTCAGAAAATCCAGAGTTTGAATATACATGTAAGGAAACCACGCCCTCATGGCTCAGCAAATGTCAATAATACTTGGAATCACTTCAGCAGTTCAGTTTGTTTAATAACATAGCCCCTGTCCCATTGGCACTGCCTTCTTTGGAAATGCAAACCAAAATAAGTACTTGGTCAAGATTTATTTCTGATCAGTTCCCTTTATTCCAGGAATGTCAGTGTTATAGATTAGTGGGGGCCTATGAAAACATACCTCAATTAGAACCATGCTTCTTTAAAATAAGGTTTTGAAGATTGTAGTTTTGGTTATTTTTCTTATGGACTTTCTCTCTCTCTCTTGCTCACTCTGTGTGATTGCTTATTACTGACTTTTTAAAGCAGGCAACATTTTATTCACAAAATGTGATGGGAGTCTAAAGTTTACCAGCATTAAAATGATCAACTCTTTCTATAGTTAGCAAAATGGGAGCAGTATAATTTTCTAAGGGATAGATAGTAGACTATTTCCCAGTTTTCTCAGAGTTTTTAAAAAACTCATGCCAGAAATGATTTTATCTGGAAAATAGATGAATAAGTAATGATCCTCATATAAGGCCAACTCCAGACTGAGAATCAGTTGCTGCAACTGAGGTGATAGCAAAAATTATGTTAAGCTTCTTTGTGCTTCCTGATCCAGATCCAGATCCAGATGGCTGTACTGAGGGTTGGACCTCACGTACAAAGCAGAACAGTTTGAAGGCCCCAAGAGATCAGGATAACAGCTAGGGGTTGCATGGCAAAAGGATGTCCTGGCTCTGCTCCCTTTCCCTGGTGATGATTCCTGCACTAGCTGCATGTGGATGACTGATGCAGCAGGGGAAGCTGTTATTGGATTCAGTACCAATAGAAGATTGCTCTGTGTATGATTAAAGCTGTCTATAGGCAGCTTAATTAAGGATCTAATGTTGGAGCTCATGAGACAGTGTTGCTTGACTGGTACTACTGCAGCCTTCTATCAAAACGAAGGTTGTTGGTCTAAGTACTATACTGGTAGTGATGAGTAGGAAGGTAATTAACATCACAACCTGGTATTAAGAGCTGGGAGATGCTCGGTGAAGGCAAGAAGTTAGAACTAGTTGCAGTGGGAAAAGTGCTACCTGTAGTGGAAGACTTTGAAGAAACTGATGTGACAGTCAGGAGGACCAGCGAGGAAGATGGCTTTGATACAAACTGATGTTCACTTGTACTGACCATTAATCTACTGATTTTTTTTTAACCTCTCCAGCCACCAAGAAAAAACAAATCTTTGTGTGTTTTGTCCAGCTCTTAGACTAAACCAAATGTCTCTTGGTTGAAATGACCTTTTGGTGTTTGTTGATGATATGCTGTCTCTGCTGCTCGCTTGTCAGAACTCACGTTGATATTTTTCTTTCAGGGGCTGCATACTTTTTAGCTGCCCTTTTCCTCCTCTTTTGTAATTGCAAATCATATGTGTCAGGCTAGAAATAGCATGTTGTTTTGAATCAGCATCCTCCTGATTACAGCCTCCCTTTGTGCTTACCTTAGCTTGCATCTCATCATCAGCTGACTAAAATTAGGAATAATATAATAAGG
This sequence comes from Rafetus swinhoei, assembly GCA_019425775.1. Taxonomy (NCBI): domain Eukaryota; kingdom Metazoa; phylum Chordata; order Testudines; family Trionychidae; genus Rafetus; species Rafetus swinhoei. The sequence continues at coordinate 36,063,397 of CM033427.1, forward strand.
AATATAGTTGGGTTATAGAAGCCTTAGGCTAACTTCATTAGTGCCATCCAGGAGAGTTTCACTGCCTAGTGCTTATAAAACTGACTTGCCTTCATCAACTGCTCTGTGTTTTCTCTTAACAGCCCATAACAGAATGTAGCATGATACCATTGTCAGGTAAACATCATAATCACTGGCTAAAATTCTGCTGCTCTTGGATGCTTTTCACACCTTTCATTTAACTTCTATGTAAACTGAATATGTGAAATACATAAGAATATTTTCTTCATTTTGCACTTGATGTGACAGCCTGGGCTTTATCTGACTTAATGAGTTTTAGATTCCTCTCCTCCCCTCATCGCTTATATCTTTTAAAAAGGTTCCTATCCTTAGCTGTAGTAACTTTTGCCATGGATTAAAAATACAGTCTCCTCACTAACCCTTCTGCCAGGTGGAGCCATCAGCAACCAGGGCCAGGTTCAAAATCTAGGGGTTCCGCTCCATTCATTCAAACCAGACTTGGTCAAGTCCCTACCTAGTAACCTGGGGAATTCACACACCACCCCTGGGCCCCTCTGAAAGGCAATGCACAGAGTCTGAGTATAGAAAAGAAAATTTTAATAAAAAGGAAGGGAAGTAACTTGGCATTAGAGGAAAACACCACAAACAGAGTTCATAACCAAAACCATGAGTAACAGACCTGCCCCCAAGTAGGTTGGGCAACGGTCTATTCCTCTCAGGTTCTTAAGTCCAGGAATTAAATGTCCCCTTCACATGCCCTTCTGTGTATCTCACTCACAGTTACTGCCCTTGGTCAGGCCAGACCCAGAGTTCAGAGGTGCCTCCACAGAGTTCACCTCCCTTCCTGAGTGAGGGGGAGGTAAAGAAGCATCTTACTCACTCTGCTGGTCACTCGCCATCCACCTGCTCACTGTTTTCTGCCGCCGCCCTGCTGGCCATTCGCCTCACCTCTCAGCCACCACCTTGCTGGTCACTCATTATGCTGCTGCCACTCTGCTGGCCGCTCATCATGCCCCCATCACTCTGCTGGCCACTCGTCGTATCTCTCCATCACTGATCTATTGGCTCTGTCACCATCTGCTGCCAAGCACTTTTTGGCTGTAACTTCTGCCCATTGGTCTCAAATGATTTCAGCTCCCAGTGACTTCAACTCGTAGCAAGCAGGTTAGAAAAAAATCACAACACCAACACAATTAACAGAAGAGAGGCACCTAATGATACCTATTTAGTTCTGTTAATTGAACTCTGATATTGATATATATAAAACTAGTCCACGCAGGGGAAGGCATATAGTCTTCAGTCTGGAACTACCTTCCCTCACTCCTTCCTTCATAGAGCTCTGAAAGTTAAGCTCCTCCTGCATTTGCAAGTTTCTTTCTGCTTACTGTGTTTACACAGACACATCCAGCATTTCTTTCCCATTCCAGCTAGCTGTAATGGAAGCATTCCTTCAGATCCTGCAAACATCACTAAACAAAATTAGGCAACTTCTCCTCACCACAGTGTAATGAATCAGAGAAGGCAACAGATCCTCCACTTTGACCCAAAATGGCAGCTTTTCTCATGGGTTTTCACAGTTGTTAGGCTGGAGCATTGGCATTCCAACTAGGAGCCAATCTTAGTAGTGCTTTGATGTTCTCTTTAAAGTCGCTCAGATTTCCGCACATAGTCCTGTGAAGTTTTTTTGTGGAACCACTGTTCCCAGTCTCTATGCTGCCCCCTTTGTTGCTAACTTAGGATTGTAACTTTTTTTTTCAATGAAATATTTACAAGACAGGCTAGAATTTGACAACATATAAGACAGTAAAATATTAATCCTTCCATTTTTGTGCTGTCAGACTAGCTGAATGCAGCTGTCACAAAGTTTAGGGCACTGTTGACATAAGGACTAAGCATTAACTCTCCTATTTGCTCAGTCACTGGGCATTTTCTTTGTCAGTTTATATAACATTTGCTATTGATGTCCTGACGTTTATATCTGAATTCTACAGTGGCTCATGTTCTCTTGTGTATGCTTGTCATTTTGAAGATTGTAATTTTTTTTTTATTGACTGGTTTGTCCGAAAGGAGCCTTGGCAAAGTCACAGCTAATTTAACATTTTCTTGCCAGTGCTTTGGTCTTAAAGTGCTCTAACGTCTACTTATTCAGTCTGAACCGCAGTGGTTCAGAAAGCTGATTTTTATGGTCACATTTTTAAACTCTGATATCTTAACCCCATCAGGGTTACTCATCCTTTTCTGATTTTGTTCCATGTTGCTCTGCTCCATCATCAATGAATATGGGTCCCATATGACTTCTCTCAAGAGCTTAGACTGGGTGGATGTGTGTGTGTGTGTGGGGGGGTGTCTTTCAGCTAATTTGCTCCATTTAGTGTGGATGACTCTGGGAAGGGGAAGGGCTGCTTCTTGTCTAAATTCTAGAGCTCTATTAAGAATGTTCAAGTTCTGAAGTTCAGAAGGATAGAGTCTATTGTAGTTATCACCAACCCATAGGTCGGGATCTGTTGGTAGATCTTGGAGCCTCTGACAGGTGATTCTGAATGGTTTGGCCAGGAAGCTGTCAAGCGCTAGCACTTCAGTTGCCCCTCTACCCACTGTCATGCTGCTCCTGCCCTTTGCCTTGGAGCTAATCCCCTGGGAATCTCCTGCTTGCTGTATAGGTTGTGGGAGGGAGAAGGGTCAGATGCTGATATCAGGGTGTCTCTCCTCCCCCATTTCTGTACCCTATCTCCACACAGAGAGAAGGGAATGGAGGGAGCTTGGCAAAGCAAATCTCTGTCACGCTCACAAACACACACTGTTCTTCACTCTCATCTCCCAACCCAACATATACATGGGTTGTTGTTTTTACTTATTTTACTGCTTGCAAAGTGTGTGGCTTTTGGTTTTTGACTGGTCTGTGCATTTCATAATTTTCATGTCTCTCTTACTCTTAAATTTAATTCTTTGGGCAATGAGTTCTAAAATGCCTAACCTATCGTAGCTGGAGTAATTATCCCTATGGTAATTGCTGCTCCTGGGAGTGGCTGGCATGAAAGGCAGAGCAGGGGTTCTCTACATACTGTCCTTGACTGCAGACACTGCTTCTGCAGCTCCCATTGATCAGTAATGGGGAACTGTGGCCAGTAGAAGCTGTGGGCTCAGTGCCTGTAGATGAGGGCAGCATATGGCACCATGGAGCCATCACTGTACATGCCTGCTACTTTCAGGACTGGTGCAGACCCAGGGCAGGAGTAAGCCTGCCTTACCCACCACTGTTCCACCACCTGGAAGCTGTCTCTGTTAAACGGTGCCCAGCCAGAGCCTGCTTCCTGAACCCTGTCCCAAGCCTGAACCTCCTCCTACACCCAACCTCCTGTCCCAGACATGAGTGCCCACATGCACCCAAACTGAGGGTTACCAGGTAGCTTCAAAAAAAATACCGGACACACTTGATGGGGGGGGAGGGAGAGCTGGCCGGGAGGAGAGGAGGGGGATGGGAAGCAGGGCTGGTGGGGGGTGGTGGTCGGGGGCAGCGGGGCTGACCGGCGGAGATCGGGGAGGGGGAGAGCGGGGCTGGCCGTGGGAGATCGGGAGGAGGAGAACCAGCCGGCAGGAAGCAGGGCTGGCTGGGAGGGGGTCGGGGGGAGCGGGGCTGGCCGGGGGGGAGGAGGGCAGCAAATCGGCCAGCGGGGAGCGGGTCTGACCCAGGCACATGCAGATCCCAGGGTGCTGCCAGAGGTAGGTGAGTAAAGGAAACCTAGGTTGGCAATTAATAATGTCATTTTCCTTTGCTGTCTTTAACTCAAACTATTATTTGTGTTAAGCAGGGTCAGGATAAACTCTACCCTGACATCCGTTGGTGAACTGTGGCAAGTCAGGGTCAGGATAAGCCCTACCCTGACATCTGGGGGTGAACTGTGGCAAGTGATGCAAAAAGACTTCAGGGGCTGATTCATTTGCATAGGCACGCCCACCCTGCCTAGTATGTGCTCTCAGCAGCCAAATGGTCACTTTGGCCACTGTGGGATCTCAAGTTTCTCTGTTATTGAGGCGGGGGGGATAAAGTGTTGTTACCCTGATTATGTGAATCAAATAGTGGAACTGTTTCGCCATAAACTAAGTAGCACTCACTAGACAAGGGGAATGGGTTCCAAACCCAGTCAGACACAGAGAGACTGGGGACAGGTCTTTGTACCTGGTGGTGCCCCCGCCCCCCTGTTTGAGAGCCCAAAACACACTGATTGCACCGTCTTCTCCTCTCTTTCTGGCTTCACTAGGGGCCAATGGTGCATTTGCACTGAGGCTCTTCTACTGTGAGCTAAACTTACTGAAGAGCTGAAATCACTGTGTACTGAGGGGATCCTGGTGTCATACTGCTGAAGAGCTGAAATCTACTGTGAGCTGAAATCACTGTTGCTGAGCTACTAGCAAAGCAGATCGTGGGACGGCTAGCAGAGCAGTTTGCGGGGGCGACTGGTGGACGCAGGCGAGCGGCTGGCGGGGACGACCGACGGGCGGCCGGGGGAGCAGCTGTGGGACCTACCAGCTGGTGGCCGGGGAGTGTGGACCGAGGTGGGCTGGCGGAGCAGACACTGCTCCGTGGAATGGCTGGAGCGGCTCACAGGACAGCAGGTGGAGTGTGGCAGAGTAATTTGTGTCAACGGCGGCAGCAGAAACCTATGGAGAGGTGGAGCCGCCGGTGGACCGCGTAAGGTGTATCAACCGCTGCCCCCTCCATTGCACCCAGGTTGGGATGGTAAAACCCTGCCAGGTGAACTTTTGAACCCTGGGGCGGCACTGACCCGGGGCAGAGACTTTTGGGGTGTCGGACTTTGGGACTTTGGGTGATTTTTGGGTTGCTGGACTCGAGAGACTTTTGGGGTATTGGACTTTTGGGGACCTTGGGTGATTTGTGGCTGGGGGGTGGGTCTTTGCTCATGTCTCGTTTATGAATCTGAGTTGTGGTGTTTTCCCACTTCAATGCTGATGTCGGTTACCTTGTGTTATTAAAGATTTGCTGCTATACCAAGGCTCTGTGCTTGCGAGAGGGGAAGAATTGCCTCTTTGAGGCACCCAGGGGTGTGTGTAAGATTTCCCAGGTCACTGGGTGGGGGCTCGAGCTGGCGTTGTATTATGTTGTTGGGAGGAGACCCCTAGATATTGAACCCGGCCCTTGCTGCAATTAACTTGTCCTGGCAGAAGGGTTACATTTGTGTGATGGTAGCAGCTTTAGTTCTCTAGATGAGAAAGAGACTCTGTTGGCTCCAATGGACTCAGTATTTCATCCACAGTGAGAGACGGTTCTCACCCTCCAAAAGCTTACAGTCTTAGTAGACAAGACAGAAAACAGAAGCACAAAGAGGAGAAGTGACTGGCCCAGCCTCATGTAGTGGGTAAATGGAAGGGTTGGGGGTAGCATATCCCTTCTGGCAATGATGATTAAATGGGGGTGTGTATCTCAAATGTTTTCCATCTCTAAGAGGTTTTTTTTTTAAATTCTGTTCCTATGCAGGGAGAGATGATCAGAATAAATATGCATAATGAATATTATGGATTCAAGCAGATGTATAATGAGTTGTCTAAAAGTTGTGATGTATTGGCAAAGGTGAGAGAATCATGCATGGCTAATGCAGTGCATTAATAGATCAGCTAGTCAAGATGCTGTGCCAGGATCATCATTAAGGATGCATATTGCATGCATGATGCTTCTATCTTTGGCTGAGTCTGTTCCATGGGGCATTTATATATCTAGTGTGTACAGATAAAACAGCTTTTCAGCCAAAGTTGCCTTATTTACTCAGCTCCCAAATGTGCAAGTGTTGCTGAGGCTAATCTATATTGCACACCTCTTGTGGTGGCATATGGAGTCCCTGTAGTTACATACTGCAGTGTGTAGTTCCATGTGCCAGTGAAAGCCTCTGGGAGGGAAAGGCAGAGGGAGGGAGGTGTTATGCTTAAAAGAAGCACACGGGATCTTTTTCAGGGGGATAAGGCAACACACTGCATTTATTGACAATATAACAAAGTCACACACCCACACACACATACCCCCAATGGAATAGTTACCAGTCTGTTGCTCGGCCCAGCCTATTGGTCAGATAGGTCGGGTGCAAGGAAGGAGGGGTGCAAGGAAGGAGCCGGGTTCGTGTCAGTCCAGACTGATGCTCCTCTTGGTCTTGATCTTAGCTGGACAGAACCCGAAGAACCATACAAGACACCCCTTCTTTTATAGGATTTTCCTTCCATGCAAGTCTATGCATTTTGCCTTGTCAGGCCTTAATTAGTCATTTAGCATCTCAATCAATCTTCCTATGACATATGCTTATTGGGAAGAAGTTGTTCTCACAGTCATCTGATATCAGTATGCTGATGACCCCTCCTGGGTGTTGTCCTTTCTGTGAAAGTTGTTATTGGTTTCCTATCAAGGAGTGCTTGCCACTAGCTTCAGGGTTCTTCAGTCTGCCCGGGTAGTCTGCATCTTCAGTGTGATTTGATTATTATTTGATGCTTCTGAGTCTCCGCCCCCCCTCCTCTGACCATTTGAACATGCAGTAGCCTTCACACTTATCTCTCCTAAAACATTCTCTCTCTCATTCACACAAACAGTACATTTGCAGAATTGCAGCGTGGGACAACGGGATACTTCTAGTTATTTTAACAAAGTTACAAAGTCTTTCAACATTAAACTTCTTTCTATCTAACACTAACATCACTATGTATTACAATATTCCATCCCTTCACTTTAACATGCTAACAGCAAACAGAGCTGGAGCTAAATTAACAAAGCTGCCTGTCTGAGGCCTACATCTTGTATTTAAGTTTAATCCAAACCTTTTCTAGAACACACATTTATTATAACTGACTTCTTAGTTACAAAATTCCAATTCCAGTGCTACAGAGGGACCTGCCAGAGTCTTGCCCTGCTACCTCCCTCTGCCAGAGCCTTTCCAAACTGCTGGAGTCTTTGCTGCTGGATAGGTTTACCAGATGATTTCAAAAAAATACCGGACACACTTGATCTCAGATGGGGGGTGGGGGGAACTGGCCGGGAGAGGAGCGGGGCTGACCAGGAGGAGGTCGGGGGAGTGGGGCTGGCCAGGGAGATCGGGGCGGGAAACCGGTCCGTGGGAAGCGGGGCTAGCCGGGAGGGGAGAGGGGCTGGCCGGGGGGGAGGAGGGAAACCGGCTGGTAGGGAGCGGAGCTGGCCCAGGTGCATGCAGATCCCTGGGTGTTGCCCTTCCCACGCACGGTCCTGGCGGGGCGCACGGGTGAGTCCAGCCCCGGGGATTCCATCCCACCCCCGCCCCCCTCCTCTCTACTGTGTAGTTGCGTACTGCCTGGCTGGTAGACACACTCATGCAGTGTGAGTGTATCCACCAGCCAGGCAGTATGCAACTACGTACTGATACTCATGATAATAATAATTAGAAAATACTGGACATTTATATGTCCGGTATTTTCTCAATTTGTTTCCTGTACAGAAAGCTCAAATACCGGACTGTCTGGTTCAAAACTGGACACCTGGCAACCCTACTGCTGGAGCCTTTCCTTGACATGGGGAAAGGCTCCTGCAATAGGGAGCTGTGGGAGCTTTTGGGCCGCAGCAGCTCCTTGTTGTAAATGTCTTCCCTGTGGCAGAAAAAGACTCTAGCAGTGTGGAGGCAGCAGCTTGCGGAACGGAGAGCCCTGTGGAAAAATACATCCTACAGGGTTCAGGAGTTTCTTGACTAGTCTAGCCGTGCCTTGCTGTTTACCCTGCTCTTCATACCCATGCTGCGGGGACGTGAAGTATGTAGTCTGCTCATAGAGGAAAAACTCTTTGTGGCCCCGGAGGTTTCTTCCCTTATGAACTTTAAGGGTATTGGGCTAAGGCCACTGCCTATCATGCAGACCAGTGTAGCCCGATCATTTCCTTTTATTCCCCCTGCAGTCTGTGCATGTCTATCTGTTGTCTTTTATTTCATACTTAGATTATAAACTGTCTGGAACAATGAACTTTCTTTTAATCAGTATTTGTACAGCACTTAGCACAATGAGGTCCTGATCCATGACTAATTCTCCTAGCCTCTACAGTAAAACATATAATTATTAATAATACTAATGATCCTTGCACTTTGGTCAATGGGAAAACATAATACTAAGCCTGTAAAGACCCAGAAGTTACAACTGTCTGTGGTTTTAATACCAGGTCAGATTCTGTTCTCAGCTAAATTTCTTGCAACCTAGTGATTTTTGTGTGTATAAATGAAGGCTGACCTTGGCCCATAGTACATAATTTGGGGGTTGGGGAGTTTTTTTGGGGGTAGGTTTGTTGTTTAAAGTGTTACTACCTACTTGTTTCTTTTATTTCAGGAGAGAATTTGAGAATTTTTAAGTTTCTAATTTTACTCACAGATATTTCAAATATTTTCCCCTTGGTTAAATATTTTTCTATGGGGCAGAAATCTGTGGGAACATTTGTTGTGCCCTAATGAAAAATGCAGTTAGTTTTTTCAAGTAATACACAAATCACCAGGGTTTGTTTGCGTAAATGTCAGATATGTAAGGCAATTTTATGCTTATTTCTCATACTGAGAGAGAATGAAGTCATGTAATAGTATTGACTGGCAGTATGCAGCCCTACATGCTGAATAGTAAGTGCTTATGCTAAAATCTAATCATGGAGGTATGAGTCACTTGGCAGCCCTCTTGCCTTAGGGATAGACATGGTGATGTTGATTCCCACAGCAGGACTTGGTTCAGACTGAATATTAAAATAGCAGTGCACTGGTAATGAAATGCTGTCCTCTTGGAAGTGCTGTCATTCAGATGAGATGTCAACCTCTAAATCCCAGCATGATGCCTTTGGTGGGCTCCTGGAGCTCCTTTCCAAAGAGGCCATGCTGCAATCCTTTGATTTTTACCTGATTTTTGCCCTGCTTTTCAGTTCTGTGTGGCCATACCCCTCCAGCTTCTTCTTGACTAATGACTTCTCCAGCTCTCTCTCCTCAGTCCCCAGCTTTATCCAAACACACTTCTAATAGCACAGAGCATGTGGCACCTTGCAAGATCAGGCCCTTGCTTACATTGATTGGACTTTAGTCACTCTTATTCATGATCTTGTCATTTATTGCCTGATTTTTTCATAAACCACAAATGTGCAAGGGATATCATGTGTCTCTGGTCTTTTCCCATTGTACCGCCTATTTGATAATCCTTCAGATACACATAGCCATACCCTTACATTAGTGACAGGTAGCAGCAGTCCCTTTTTGATATCTCCAGGGTGAAATTGAAGACATAAAATTAATTGTTGAATCAATTCTTGGTGCTCTAATTTTCTTTTAATTACATTAATGTTCTCCTTGAACTCAGATGATATGCAAGCTCACTGAGTTTACTTGATAGACATGGTTTCCCAAGGAGCTTTGGCTGTAGACTCTATTCTGGAATGTCAATAGCTTTTTTTCAGCCTGGCATTAATAAGTTGTGCAAAATACGAGAGCCAGGGTGCATTCCGAGAGTTCAGAATCAATACTCAGAAAGTGACTGGCACGCAGCATATATCTGCCATGCAGTATCTCATTTGCAAACTTTGATAAAAATGTTCTCGTCCTGCTTCATCAGGTCCCATGAAATGCTTTACATTTTTTCCCATGCCTGTTGCATTTGAAGTTTTTTTTTTTCTACTTTGTATGTTAGATCAGGATGATGTAGTGGTTATGAAAGGAATTCAGGGAGATGCTTAATTAGTTAACAGGTATTTGTGCTGGCTTGCTAACAGCTATCTAACATTAATGTGCTAAAAATGCTCTTTTGTGCCAACACTTAGAACAGGAAAGAAAATGTGTGTGTGGCTGCCACCTCTCAGATCTGACCATCTGTGATTTTGCCTGCACTAGAAAGTTGTACTGGTCATCTGAAGAAGTGGGCTGTGCCCACGAAAGCTCATGATACCATCTACATGTTTTGTTAGTCTATAAAGTGCTACCAGACCAATTTTTTTTTTCTGTAACAGACCAACTCAGCTACCCCCTGAAGCTTCTTGGTTTTATATAGTTATGCGAAAAGTGGTACAATTCTGGGGCTAATATGGAAGCACTTATACCACCAATATAGCTTTTTCTCATGAATCCCAGTGTACGCTTGGAAGGCTTTGATAGTGTAGTTATGCCAAAGTACTATACCACCAAAGCAGTCCTGGTGGGGATGCACCTTATACTGAAAAATTGTACTTTTGCCAATACAGTTTTTTCTAGCATCCACATCCACCTCCAGCCCCTGTGCAATAAGCTATATTGACAAAATAACTTCATCTGTGCTATGGGGCTTTTACCAATTCAGCTATATCAATCACAGCTACATCTCGTCACACCGCTGACCGACATACCTATCCTGGCCAAAGTTTGTAGTGTAGACCTGGGCTAGCTATATTGGTAAGTCAGTTCTCAGTGGTATTATTGCTTCCAAATGGAACTTCCAAAGCTTGATATATTTGGTTAAAATCCCACCCTTAATTGAAATAGTCACACCAGTAAAACTTAAGTGTAAACTAGCCCAAAGGCGGAAGGGTGGGCCAGGAACAAACCCCATCCAATTCTTTAGCTTGGTCTATTCTGAAAAGTGTTATCAGCATAACTATATTGTCCAGGGATATGAAAAAACCACGCCCCTGACCAGCAGCAGCTATGTTAATGGAAGAGGGCTTCTGTCAATTTAGCTAGTGCTGTTCTGAGGGTGCAGGGTGGATGTGATCCTACCCGGATGAAAACATTCCTGTCTGCGTAGACTGAGTCTGCACTAGGGGACTATATTGGCATAGCTATCAGCAGTTAATATAGTTGGAGTGTAGCCACTGCTTTTTGCAAGCAACTAGCAGCTATGGGGCATTAGAAAGGAGTAGGGCCTACCCTGTACTTTCTACCTATACCTGGACATTTTAAATGGCAAGGGTGAGAAGCAGGCTTTTTTGTGGAGTCCCTTCCCATCACCTTTGTGTATCCACTCAGGAGTGAGATAATTGGTCTGATTTTTAAAATCAGAAATCTGGGTTAGATTCTGCTCTCAAGTAAAACATTGTAAAATATGTTGCATTAGGCTTACAATGCTGTAATGTAGGGGTTGACATACACTGTTACAGTGAGACATGCATTAATTTGAATCACATCTGTGAGTGTTGTGAAGTGCCTGGAGTGACATTACAATACAATGTTACAACTTAGTTTGACAGACATGTTGTTTAATACTATGAATTTGTATGTGCTTACTATATTAGTAATTTCCTCCCCTTTGCCCCCCCACTGCCCCTGCTTAGAAAGTCTTGGCCATGCCATCATCCACCCCCTCCCCCACCCATGTATAGCTGTTAGCAGTGTCATAGAGATTGTTCAAATGATGATTTTGGCATTCCAATTAATCACATTTACAGTAACTTGCCTGTACGCATCAAGACACCTATGACACTATAGCAACAATGTATTAATGATTATTGTTTGCTACACTGTTTTTTGTTGCTATCTAAAAAAGTGACTAACCAGCAACATCCCATTCAATAATTTTGGTGTGTTAAACCTGTCACAACAGGAGCAGGATTTCAGACTAGCTAATAAGCAGTCTCTTATGCACAGCATTCTTTTTAGAAACTTCCTTCACCCGTGTCCCTTTCTCGATTGCTTTGGCTGGAGTTAAGTGTTGGTCTTTTTTTCAGACCTGTGTGTGTGTGTGTGTGTGTGTGGTGGTGGTTTTTTGGGTTTTTTTTGACAAGAGCTGTGGCTAGGAAGCAAGGAGGCTTCTCTTTTTCAGTGAAAGAGCTTGTGTTTTGAATAGGTCAGTCTGCTCTGCCGCTGCTATATGTGGTGGTCTGGTTTTTGAAAACCTTGAAAAAGCTATCTCCATTTTGGCCCCAATATTGCTGAATAATAGTTTTTCTAAGGGTGAAGGTATACCCAAAGGAGAACAGTAGATGTTGATTGGTGGAGGAGAAGAGATGGATTAGATATGACAGGGATCTTGAGACTACACTAAGTAGTTAAGTAGACCTCACATAACTACTTACTGTCCGGTTAATAAAAATTGGAGTTGCACAGCAAAAGCTGCCATATTGCATGGCACATGAGCTATCCCTGAGATGCTGAGTGCTTTCTCAAAAGAAAACAATCATCAATAGATAATGTGAGCTCTTGTGCTTTCCAGGGAATTTTAAGGAAGGAATGTTTGTTCTTTAGCTGCTGATTTTGAAAAGTTTCTACAGGCTGGTGTGTATTGTATTTAGTAGGTGGGGAGATTCAGGTAGGGAAGCTGGCTCTGTCAAGTAGTGTGAAATTAACCAGACACCTCGTACGTTGGGAGCTTTTATAATAATAATAATTAATAAATAATTTAAAGTATTTTTTATTTCTGGTCACCTTTTTTGAATCTGAAATATATCAAGTTGCATTTTTACACATATTGCCTGAACAACCATTAATGTAGAACTGCCTGTGAGTGCTGGCCAGTCCTATCTCTACTTTGGTGCTTGTACGGGGCTCAGTCCAGTCTCCATTGTTCCAGTGTCCACCTAGGCTGATTGTTCTAAGTATCTCAGTGCCCAAGTGCCTGATGACACTTATTTTTCTTTTGTCTTTATAGAGCAGTGCATTGAAGCATTTGTTCCATTTCTAACATGGACAACATGACCACAAGAGCTGCCAAAAGCAAACCCAGTGCTGTTCTGCTACACGCACAGTTTGTAGTTCCAGAGAGAGTGCACAGAGAGATTTCATGTAGGGTGCATGCAGGATTCATGGTCTATCTACCACTCCAAAGGCAAATAGCAGTGTAGGATTGATAAATCTGCCTCTTGCTATGTCTCTACACACCCAGCCCAGGAATAATTCTTCTTATGAAGGTTTTGAGCTTAGCCTTTGTGCAAGGGCTGCTGCAATGTAATTAATAGTTAAAGCGCCCTGGACTTCACAAGCAGGAATATAGAGAAAATGTTGGTCAAACCTTGGGTCTGCTGAGCTTTTCAGAAATTCTTTTTAAAAAGTCTGAATTTTGCTGTAGTTGCTCTTAGAGTTTACCAAGCCTCATGTCTCCTTCATATTGTGGGCTAGTAGCCCACAGTATGTCTATTTGATAATTAAAGCCACCTATGTAAATAACAACTTTTCATTGCACTCCTGTAATTTTTACAGTTGAGGAATATATAGAATTTTTTTTTTTCAAAAATTTGTTAAAAGTACATTGCTTCTTATATCCTCTTATGTCAAGTTTCAGATCTGAGACATTTTTGTAGACAAGATTCTAATCTAACATAGTTAAAAACTGGTTTTAATAATGGAAACACTGACCCAACCATAGCTGTGCTGTGCTATATTTAGAAATGTGAAAAAATGTGTTTTGACAGTTTTATTTAAATGCTGGAATGATAGCCATAGTGCTCCAGCAGAAAATAATTAGATTAAAAAAAATAAATATAAGGCTAAACTCTGATCTAAAGTACATGCAAGTCTGGAGTTACACCACTGAAATAAATGGAGTTACTCCAGACCTACACCAGTACAACCGAATGCAAAATTTGCCTTCTATCATATATCTAATAAACACCTCTTCATTCAGATGTCTTTCAGAAAGCATTTCTTGTCTTGTTATGACATGGGGGGAAATGTGAGGTGCATAATTACCATGACTATACACATGGGCTGCGTCTAGACTGGCAAGTTTTTCCGCAAAAGCGGCTGCTTTTGCGGAAAAACTTGCCAGCTGTCTACACTGGCCGCTTGAATTTGCGCAAGAACACTGACGATCTGATGTAAGATTGTCAGTGTTCTTGCGCAAATACTATGCTGCTCCCGTTTGGGAAAAAGCCCTCTTGTGCAAATGTATTTGCGCAAGAGGGCCAGTGTAGACAGCTCAGGACAGCTGACTGAAAATGGCGATCGGGGCTTTCTTGCGCAAAACCGCGTCTAGACTGGCACGGACGCTTTTCCGCAAAAAGTGCTTTTGCGCAAAAACGTCCATGCCAATCTAGACGCTCTTTTCCGCAAATGTTTTTAACGGAAAAACTTTTCCGTTAAAAGCATTTGCGGAAAATCATGCCAGTCTAGACGTAGCCATGTTGTACAAGTGAGCCTAGCTAGCCATTTGTGCATCCTGTTGTTTAATTCATACATGGGATCTCTGTAATTATTTGTCATTAACTCACACAGCTATCTGCCTATTTGTGTCAAAAAAATCAAACAGTATGCATGCAATAGAGACACTAGCCACTTGCAACATGTCTAAAGGTTTTCAAAAATAGCAACCTAAAATTAGGCTTCTCAGATCCACATTTAAAGTTAATTGGAACTTTTAAGTGCTCAGCACTTTTGAAAATTAGAGCAGTTATTTTAGTGACTAGGAATGGACATTGTGTCTTCAGCTGCACCTTTTCTGGAGGGAGATGGTCCCAATAAAGAGGGTACCATTGGCCAATAAAATTCTGGATCATCCACTTTTCTGGGGACATTTCCTTCATCCAGGGAGTTCCGCTACCCCATCCTTAGATGCACTCAGACCAAAGCCACTGGAGCATCTCAAAGGGAGACAGGTTTATTTACCAATGCCTGTTGCTTGCCATTGCATCACGGCCTGCATTGTCTATGAATCTGATGGTGAACCCCAGGAGAGGGACCGGCCAGACACAGAATCTGCTGCTCCCACATATAGAAAAGAAAAAGTAAGCTCCCCTAATTCTACTTCAATCCCCAAGCAAGCTCAGAACTCTCAGGTTTAAAGTTATGGCTGCAGTTCAGAAAGCTACCAGAGAATGTGTCCAGAAGTATTGGCAAGACTTGTGAAAAAAAGATTCAGCTCTACTTTGAAAGAGGGGAAACTTTGTGGTACCAATAACAGAATTAAAGCGGCTCTTGGTCCACCTTGTAAAAACACTGCAAACCTGAAAGCAAAAGATGGTATCACTTAACCAATGGACTGAACATTATAAAGAACTCTATAAGTGTGACATTATCCGTGACACTTCCTTGGTTGCCATTCTCTTGCTTCCGCCAATGCAGGAGCTGAGCCAAACATGAACTCTAGAAGATGTAGAGAAGGCTACTAAAGAGGTTGTGTCTGGGAAAGCACCAAGCAATGATTAGATGCCTCTGGAGCTCATAAAGACTGGGGAAGAAAGCTTGTGAGTGACCTCTACACACTTTTCTGTGCCTTTGTGTTTGGGAAGAAAGCCACATACCCCAGGATCTGAAAGATGCAAAATTACTCTTTATAAAAGGAGAGTGAGCAGATTGCAACAACTGTTGAGGGATATCTTTGCTCAGTATGGTCAGCAAAGTGCTTGCAAGGGTCCTGCTGAAAAGATTCTAAATACTTTCGGAAGTAGTTTGCTCTAAGATTTTGTTGAAAATTGCTGTCCACAGGTGTTCTGCCTATTCTAGGAGTTACAAAAGTGAATGAAGGTAACCAATCAGTATGAAAATGAAACGGCATACTAGCTTAGAATTGATACTGGTATAAAGCAAGGCTGCATCTTATTGCCCACCAGCTTCGGTATCTTCTCCTTTATTCTTCTTAAATTCACCTTTGGAAATGGTTAGTTTGGCGTACTAATTGAATCAAGAATGGACTGCAGCTTGTTTAACATCACATGATTTCAGAGCAGAAGGCATGTCACCCAGCTTACCATTCAGGATCTGCTTCTAATTCACCTGATGAATTGCCGGTCATGATAAACAAGTTCTCTGATACATGCACCAAGTTTGGCATGCTAATCAGTATCAAGAAAACAGTTGTCCATATCCCAAGGTACCAACATTTTACCTAAAATCTGTGTCAATAATGAAACACTGGACTATGTGGATTGCTTCTGTTATCTCAGCTCAGTTCTTACCAGATCACTTATCCTTGATAGGGAATTTGATGCTAGACTTGGCAAAGCTGTCACTTTCGGCAAATTTACCTCATGTGCGTTGAACTATTGGCTAACCTTGAACACAAATGTCACTGGTTATCAGGCTTATGTCCTTAGTATCCTCTTTTATGCTTGTGGAAGCTGGGTTATGTTCTCAAAGCAGGAGCAGAGAATATAACCCAGTTTTCACTCCACTGCCTTAGAAAAATGCTTGGAGTTACTTGGGGCCAGCAGATCCTCAGTAACAAGATCCATCAGAGAACTGGCCTATAGTGTATGTGGATTCATAAGTTTCGCTGGTTGGGATGTACAGAGTGCAGGCCATAAGATCATCTGCCAAAGGCTGTGCTCTATGGCCAACTTAAGAATTGCCTATGATGCAGAGGAAGGCCAAATCTCTGTGACAGTGAAAAGATCAGGCAAAGTTTCAAGAAATTCTTCATTCCCACTGTCAGCTGGGAAATCCTGCTCCCAGTCATTCAGTTTAGAGAAGCAATGTTAAGAATGGTGCAATCATGGTAGAGATCCTGGCTGAGGTTTGCAAGTGAGCCAGGAAGCAGAGTATGATTCAACTGCCATCTGGCGAGTGGACTTGTAGTCGCTGTGGGAGAGCTTGCTGCTCATGCAATGGGCTCTTTGTCCATACCATTGCTAAGTACCGCTGATGGACTGGCTTTGTCATGTCTCCTTTCTTCTGTCAAGAAGTCGGAGGAATGGACAGAAGCCTAAAGTTGGGCTCGTTTTTGAAAAACCTTGATCCTGGCGTATTGTTCAAACTGAAGATAATTCTGGTTATAGTTCGTTGCCCAGATATACAGGTAGACAATTTTGAAAACACACCATCCTATCTGTAATTCTGTTCCTGAATGAATCTTGTGTACATTGCCAAAGCACCTTCCAAAAGCACATGGACATGTGGTATCTTTGTCAGAGTGATGATCCATCTCTCTTGACTATAACATCATTAAAGCTTACCTATTATTCTGTGCTTGGCTGCTATATTTGGTGATACTGTGCTTGGGCCTGTCTAGTATTAATAATTTTAAGCACATTTATGTTATGTCATAGTGAAATATTTTGTAAGCATGAAATCATCTTTCAAAATAAATTATGCAACCCCTGCATTACAACCAACCCAGAGAGAGAGAGAGATCGTTGTGCTCTAACAATCTTTGTCCAAATTGAGTAGATGCAATACATTCAGTCTGAAGAATGGGACACAAGCATGGAAAGAGATATGAACACAGTAAAGGAGGGATGGAGGGTGAAATGAGAGGTGGTTTTCAGGACCAATTTGGAGGCCGGGGAAGAAGGCTGGCACTAAGGCAGGTGGAAGCTGTTACAAATGTAACCAGCAGCAGGAATAAAAGTCAAGAGGTAGGTGAGATAGGTGACACAGAATCTCAGGAAAAAAGGGACTTGACAGAACTCAGCCTGAGAAGGGTGAGTATAAGAAACAAAGACTGAGATGTAGGCTGGAGCAGAGCTGCGCACAGCTTTGAAGACAATAGCAAGGAGCTTGCATGTTATGTGGAAAGTGAGAGAGAGACTGATGGGATTTAAGGATACAGATGGATATGGGTATATGAGAGATGTTGGGTATTGTGGCTAAGGCATATTTTACATTTGGTTAGGCTTAGGGGGAAGAAAGAAAGCAGTGGGAGCTGATGAGGTCAGGGAGGAGAGTGCAGCAAGGAGGGAGAGAACCAGAGCATAAACTGGTGGCGTGCCATTTGGGACAGACAGCGAGGGGTGCACTTTCATGGTACTATCGAGGGGAGCTGTTGAGGTCCCAGGTATAAATCTGGGGCAGGGGAAGCTTCTCTAGGGAAAACTGATAACTAATAATGATTGAGTAGTTTCCTGCTGAACTTATCTGTTTGTATTAACTTGCGCCTTCATTTGAACTGAATTGCTAGTGTCATCCTGTTCCAAATTGATGCATCTCCGTCTAACATGGGCATTGTCAAGAGCTGAAATGCAACTATATTACACTTGTGTCTAGTTTCAGTGTTACTTGCATATTGAGAGCAGATGTGTCAGGTTTAATATACAGCATGAGCCCAACCCTTTTTTGAGACCAGGAGAAGATGTAACTTATTTGTGCGTGTGCTGCTTCATACAAACTATATCACAACAATTATACAGCTAAACTTATAGCAGAAGGGGTGACAATTAGGTAGTGTTGAAGGAGAAAAGGTACATTCTCAGCTGAGATGTGAAAGGGGATGGAGTGGTAGTGATGTGGAGAAATGCAAGATCACAGGAGCTGCAGAAGAAAAGGCTCTGACATCAGACAGAATTGTGTGGAGGGTTGGCGTGGTGGCTATTTTGACATGAGGAGGCAGGAATTAGAGGTAGGATTAACCAAGTCCAAAGGATGCTTTTTTTTTAAGTAAGCAAGAGCAGATTTGAATTTGTTACTAATTTAGGTTGCTGGAGGATGTGAGTGGCCTTCAGGCTTTGACATCTGTCTCACAATTCACCTTATATTGCCATGGAGCTGTTCTGAATGTAGGAATGCTACTCTGCAGGCCATCAGTTTGTCTCTTCCCTCCCTTATCTCCTAGATTGTCTCCTTGGATGGTTTTGTGAACATGCAAGGGGCCTGCCTCTCTTTCCTACTTATAAAGTGTTTATTCATATTTCACTGATGTGCATCCTATGCTATTGAAGAAGTTTCCCAGACACCCAGAAATTTCCATGATGCTCTGCTTGCTAGAAATGCATACGGAGTATCAGCTGTGCAGGCTGATTACCTCCAGATCCCATGCTGCTCTCCTTAAATTTCACCATGGAAATGGAATGCCATGTTAAGATTAAGAAATCAAATACTCCAGAGGCACAGTGAGTACCAAAAGCTAATGCAGGAAAGAAATCCAGAGCACAGACCTGGAGGGACTTCAGGTGAGGAGAAAGGAAGGAAAGGAGGGGCAGAAAGACACAGAGAGGGGAGCTGTCTTCTCCTAATTGTCAGCTATGTCCTTGCAGTACTGTGCCAGCCTTTCAGTGTTAACTTTATAGTGCAAATGTTTCAGGAGAACATAGATTGGAATACAAAGACCTGCACAAAATAGGCCACGTTATATGCACAATCCCTGGTGTAGCTCTATTGATTTCATTAGTGATGCATTTGGTCTGGTATGCTTTTTTTTTTTAAAACGTATGAACATTCACTGATAGCTTCATTTTCTGGTTTAACTGAGAATATTGGTGGGCAAGAGGAATAACACAAATGCAATGAAATGGAGGAGAATATGTAGCAATCGTAATTCATCCAGACTGCACGTTTAAGGCACGGTGTGTGGAAAGAGTGTGAAATCTAACATTGCATATACCATATACAAGGGCACTTCATGCCCTTGATTTGTTCAGGGAGCCACAGTTTTCATTCTCTCGGTGCATGAAGTAAAACCATTACTTCAGACTTGTGGGCAGTGAATTCTAAAGAGTCCTTATAATGTAAAGCTTTCTCACTGATGTTTGCTTTTGCTCAGCCATGTTTACTCACCTCTCATTTCTTTGTTTCTGTCTCTATCCAGCTGGTGCATTTTCTCAAACTTTTCCCTGCTCCAATAGTAAATTACAAGCAAATACTGAAGAATGTACACAGATGTTCCTTCAGCCCCTGTGGCAGCCTAGCTTTGTGGGCTAAATACAGGAATGAGCTCATGGAACTCATTCTGATCTGAGCTCTGACACTGACTCTCTGTGGCCTTAGTCAAGCTCATTAATCTCTGAATCTCAGCATCTACATCTGTCAAACGCTGAAATAATACTGACTCCAAAACAGGAGTTGGGAGACTTGTTTAGTACTTAGAAATTCTACTATAGAACTGGAGTGTTAATAGTCAGCAGCATGCACATACAGGGTTCTGGTGTCTCTTGGTTCCCACATTCCAGTTTATTTGGGAACTTCTTGTTAAAGTTTTCTAAAAATTGGTGACTGTGCATGGTGTCCAGCACTTGCAACTGGGATCCACATCAGCAGCAGACACCTAGACATAAAATGAAGATCCCTCACCATCTGTCTTTTCATAGTCAGTTTGATGTTGGAGTGCCTTAAGGAATTCTCTCACTGGGTCACTCCAATCCTCTGTGCTGCCCTTGTGCAGAGTGATGTGATTTTTAGTGAGCAGGAATAATTATTTTTGTAGTGGGGGAGGAAGAAAGGGGGCAAAGCATTGCTATTCCAGCTCCCCAAGATTAGGGCTGGTTGAAAATTCTGTCAAAACAAGTTTTTAACAGAAAACTGGGATTTAGATTAAACAAAGGTATATTTTCCCCTTCTTTCCCTTCTTTTTTGTTATAAATTTCTGGGTTCCTCTTACTCCTTTCCAGCTCATCTGATGAAGTGAGTTTTGCCCCTGAAAGGGCATGATTCTATATGGTGTGTATATATAGTATTGGTTAGTCACTAAGGTGCCACAGGACTGCTCGTTTTGAAAGCTACAGACTAACAACACGGCCACCCCGCTGAAACTTTTTATCATGAAAAGTATTTGTTTTCCATGGAAAATTAAATTTTCTTTGGAAAATAAAAGACTTTCAATTGAACACAAAAAACAAAATGAAAAAAAATGGCCAGAAACAAAAGAGGATATTTTCTTTCCAACCATCAAAAAATTTCATGGAAGATTTTGACCACGGGGAAAAAAAAATCACCCTACCCAACATATATCAAGGCCAGCCTTGACAGGAGATGCCTTTTGAAATTTACTCCTGAAAAAAGTGAAGTCAAATCAGTAAAGTGAAGGTAAATGTAACTGGTCATTAGCATGGTATTAAATGTTGTTATAGTTGTAAGACTCTTTAGCGAAGAGGGAAGTTAATCTAAAAGACAAATCTCTGTGTGTGTTGGTCTATGAGTAAAGAAGTGTATGTTGATGATATGTCAGAAAGTGGTCTCTCTTTACAGTACTGGAATATGCCAGAGACAGACTGTGGGCTTAACTCTACACTGCTGTTCACTCTGTACGGTTCAAAATGAATGTAAGATGCTACTATCAGGCAGTGGCAGAATTTTGTACACGCTTGCTGTGCAGATTGCACAAGGAGTAGGGCAGTGGAGATGCAGGCTTTGTGACAGCAGCTTGTTGTATGGCTTGTTGCAGACTGTCCCCAGAAAAGAGTTCCTGGAGATGGTCTATCGTCATTTTCAGAAGAAAGAGTTGGAATTCATTCCCTCTGATGATTAGCCACAGCTGGACTTTGATGACCTTTAGTACATGATGTAAGATGCAGCTGTTCAACTGAGCATTTTAATAACAGTTGAGGTTTTTTGGCTGTAGCTGATGGAGGTGTATGTATAGTGTAGGAAGTTGTCCTGTTAAATTATTTAGCCATTTTAATATATTTGATCTGTTTTAAAACTTTGTATATTCCCCGAGATAGAGGTGGATTGAGGATAACAATGGTCATGGAGAGTGGGGGGTTGGTCGCACTCAGGGAAAGAGAGAAGAAGGGTCAGTCGGCTCCTGAGAATAGGGAACATGCTCAATATGCATGAGGGGCGTTGGTGAAAGCTTACACGAATAGAATGATCAATTTGTTTGAATGAGAGATGCAAAAGAGGAATTAATAGAATATCAAGCTTATGAGGAAGTGAGCAGCAGAGCAGGTAGGAACAATGTTGTGCAGCATCAGAAGGTCTCCCTCAGCTGATCTCCCTCAGCTGAAATTCATTGCACATACCCTCTGATTGTTAATGTTGCAATAGGTCTAGGGCAGGGCTACTCAACTTTGGAAGCCCCAGGGGCCACAAAGATACTCTCAGCACATGCTGAGGGCCGCAACTTAAGTGTGGTTGCATATACATGCAAATAGCTTCTTTCATGTTGACGGACATGAATACAAAGCACTTCCCACAATGGCCTGGTGCTCCTGGCATCTCCTCCCTGGGGGCTAGAAACACCAACACCGTGTACCCGTCTCTTCCAGCCAGCCTTCTGCTTGTGTCTTTTAATGCTTACCCCTCCTCAAAGATGCCTTGCCCTTGTGGAGCATGTTCCCAGTGGAGACCATGTTCAAAGGATCCCACCCACGGCTGTGTGTTGAGTGCTGTGTAAACCCAAACCACACCGTGGGCCGCTAACAAACAGGCTGCGGATCAATACCTGGTCTAGGTATTGATTTCTGAGAAGAAAATGTACTGATTTGTTTTGGGCCTGCTTGGATAGTTGTGTGCCTCCTTTTTCTCCTGACTGTTTAATATTCTAAATACTATACCACAGAAAAACAGTGAAAACAAACAGGTTTGACTGCATACTTGTGTGTGTTTCCTGCCTCTTTAAAGAATGACCATTGTTAGATAACTGAGAAACCAACCACTGAATGATAATGTGAGTCAAGTACACCTTGTCATCAGCATTCTCCTTCTTTTTTAGCACATTGTCACTTCATTTCTGCTGGGTGAGAAAGGAGTGAAAAATACAACCTCCTTGTCTCACTCCTTTTATGTCTCACTTTGTGGGTGAACTTCATCTCTGTGTTGCAAGCCTGTACTAAGCATCATCCTTAAGATGAGACTGCAGTGGGGTCTTACTGGTGGAAAAGCCCTTTGCTCTGTGGATTTCATCCTAATTAAAGGTAGAGGCTCAGGATTGTAATCTGGCTCTCCCTTTGATGTAGCAACGTAGTTTGTGGTTGAAACAGTAACTTTTATTCACAGTTTCCCTTCTAGTCAGGGAAACTTGATTTAATTACTTGGGTCAGCACATGGGTCACATCAGCAGACTTCAGAAGGATTTATAATTAATCGTGTACAGATCAGGCATCGTTTTCAATTCATACTTTGCTTTGATCTTGACATTTTTTCTATTTCAGACAGTATCATTTACTTCATGAACAAATGGCAGATTCATCTTTTGATGTGGATCCTATGTTGTTCATCTGGTTTTACCGTTCCTTTAGACCTGTCTTTCTCATCACATCTTACTGTAAGGCATTAGCATGGTCTACACTTAAAACTTATGTTGACCTAGCACTGCTGTTGAAGGCTATGAAAAGTTTCTTGCCCTGAGCAGGGTAGCTAGGCTGAACTAGCCCCTGGTGGAGATGTGCATAGGTCACTGAGGGAGTTCTCTATTGACCTCTCGGGGAGGGGTGGGGCGGTTAAGTACATCAACTGAAACAGATACTTCCATTGATGTAGGAATCCTCTATGCTATGGTGCTACAGTCGTATGGCTGCAACACTGCAGCTGTGTTGCTATAGTATGTAGAAATACCTTTTGTCTTCACCAGGAAAGGTGAGTTTTCTTTTAACTATGTGGGATAAGCAATGCATATTAGCTATCCCACTCTAAAAATGTGGTGGAGACAAAGCACTGTAGTTTTACCATAAGGTAAACTAAACAAAGGCAACCACAGGCAGCACAGTAGTGCTGCTGACCTCACTGAGTTACCTCATGGTAAAAACTGTGGGTCCCTTGTCTCCTTTTTTGATTTTGCAGTGGTAACTACAGTAGACTTCCAATAATCCAGCACCTTTGGGACCTCACCTCCCTGCTCGGTGCCCGGCAGCACCCCAGCTGCTTTGCTCCATGCCGCTTCCCCAAGTCCGCCACTGCCGCTGCTGAAACTGACGAGCGGTGGACTTGGGGAAGCTGCGGAGCACAGCAGCTGGGGTGCTGCCAGGTTGGTCCTGCAGCTCCGCCCCTCACCCCCCTGCTCGGTGATAACTACTGCAGTCTGGGGGGTTGGGAGCCCGCCTCCCTCCCGGAAACTCTCAGCTGTGGCGCAGGGCTTCCCCCGTCTTCCTGCAAAATGGCGGAGGGTTCGCCCCTCGCTGCACCATTCCCTGCCCACCTCCCACCCCCCGGCCGGTCGCAGTGCGGGTCCCGGCAGTTCCATCACAGTGTTATAATCCCCTTCCTCTCTTCTCCCCTTCCCTTTCCCAGCTGCGAGTGCCCATGGGGCTCACAGCAGCTCCAATTGTCCATATGGCTGGAGCACTTCCGCGCTCCAGTTGGTGCCGGACTATCGGGAATGCCGGACCACTGGATTCCGGACAATTGGAGTTTTACTGTATCTTCCATTTTGTAAAAAAAAAAAAAATCCACCTTTTCACTAATGAAGGAAAACCAATAGCTCCCATTAAGAATTACTGTAGAAATTATTGCTCCAGGCTTAGACAAATCTTCAGTTGTAAGTCTAGCTTAACTGAATTTAATTGAAAAATGCAAAGGAGGCAAGCTTTCCTTGCCTCCTCTTTTTTTTTTTTTTTTTTTTTGCTGTGTTCGGGAAAGCTACACTGTTCTCGTTATAGTGTTCTACTTTGTGCCTTTGTACATAATTCCCATTTCTCTTCTCCTGGGCATATTTTTCCTATCTATTGTTGGCTTGGTAGGAGTGACATGTAACTAATCTCAAAATAAAGGACCAGTGGCAGCTGGCTGCTGGTATACTGGCTATCCCCCCGTTGCGTCCTTTTAGTTAAGTGAGCGTTTCCATGATGTGTGCAAGAACAAACTCCTGACAACTGAAGCAAAATCTTTTTTGTCTGGCAGCTCAGGACTACAAAATTTTGGTCTGGACAAATGACACTTAATTGCTTACTGCCTTGCTGACCAGCTTGTAAAAATCCCAGGGACACTGACTAACTGGTACATCTAACTCCTGGTTTTAAATGAACGCTAGCTTTCTACCTCAGTCTCCTTGTAATCAACCACCGCCCAAATAGTAGAAGAAAGAAATAGTTTTCTTCCATGGCACTTGGATTGCTAAAATTACTCTCTGGCTCTGTTCAGACAGTTGCTTTCTAGTTGCTCTTCAGGAAGACAATGCATGGCTAATTACCTGTGGCTACAAAAAAGTGTGTGGGGAAGGGCCTTCTTAATACGTTATCCAAGGACAAATGATAATGAGGCACATAGGAACTGCCATACAAAATCAAACCAATGGGCTATCTAGTTAGATAGTCTGCCTCCACGAGTAGCCAGATCTGGAATTTTCAGAGGTAATCTTAATAGCCCATATTTGATGTATAATAACAAATGAATGGTCTAAGTTTCTTCTTCACATTGTGCAGTTAATGGTCAGCTTGTGTCCTGAAGAATGTGGATTGATATCCCTTATAAATGTTTCTCTTAGCTATTGTATCTGCAAATTATATTGTTCACCTAAATAACTCCTTTTAAAAATTCTACTATTTCCACTATGTGTTGTCATGAATCTCTCTAGCTCAGTTATGGTTTGTTTAGAAAGCAATACTTCTAAAGCTAATAAAGATTTTAAAGTCATCAGGTGTCTCCTTATTCTTATACTAGGAGAGACAGTAAATGGGAGCATGTACCACTTACTATTTTATAATAGCATACGACTCTCTTTCATGGATCCCCTATTATTTATTGTCACTCTTCTAAACTAAGATGTTTGTCTGATCTATTTATTATTATTATTTTATTATTTGTATGTATGGCCTAGGAACCCCACCCTTTCTAGAGGGCATGTGTATGTAGGTAGATGTTGGTTTTTGCCTTAATCTATTTGCATGTGTGAGGTAATAAAGGATTAGGAGGCAGGAATCCTGCTTGTTTCCTAGAGAACTTATGGTTGTGTAAAGGTTCAATTTTGTGTGTCTCTAGTTCAGTGCACACATCAGATTGCCGTATCCATATACAAAATATAATAATTCAAATATGAGGAAAATCAATTCCACCTTATTTTTTCTAATGCTAGTCTATCTCAGGTTTCCATTAAATTCCCTCCTGTTCAGCCTTTCATGCTGTGCATTACCATAAACCAACACTGTATCTGCCAAACCACTAGAAGAATTGTAGAGTAATTATTTTAGTTGCATAAATAACTGAACGATAGGCAGAAATGGCATTGCTACCATTACAATAAGAACACTGATCTTGGCTGCATATGCCACCAGCTTGAATATGAACCAGCCGATAAAATAAGAGTTGGCTGGCATCAATGAAATCTTACATTTGGATTGAGAGGGAAATACAGACTACTTTATGAATAGAATTGTTTTTAATGTTACAAAAGGTTTTACAGCAGCTGTGTAGCTGAAGAAAATATTTTTATTAAAATATTTTAGTATTTTTAAAGAAGCCTATGACAGCTGGACAACTTTCATTTTATTTTGTCACAGTTCAGAGTCTCATTTAAAGAGGATGGAGAATATTTTATCTCCCATGGCTCTGAATTACTCTGTATGGAGGAAACCTAAATCAGACTCACAACTTATATTTGCTTTGCTTCCTCCCTCAGAACTGAGATGATGTTTGTGTTCCAAGAAGTTTTACATGAAAACTGGTCCATGAGATGGAGGATGATACATTAATGAGCTGGACACTTTGGGGGCCATATTCTGATACCTGTCTCCAATCCTGCAAATCCTTATGCACAGCGGTAACACTGTCTACCTGAGTAGTCTCATTAAATTCAATGAGACTGTTCGCCTTCATAAAGTTGCTTATATGTGTAAGTGGGCCTCATCTGCACCAGTGGCACCACATTTACACTGAAACAAAAGAAAGGCCTATGCAGCACTTTGTAGAATCATAGAATACTAGGACTGGAAGGGACCTCAAGAGGTCATCGAGTCCAGTCCCCTGCCCTCATGGCAGGACCAAATACTGTCTAGACCATCCCTGATAGACATTTATCTAACCTACTCTTAAATATCTCCACAGATGGAGATTCCACAACCTCCCTGGGCAAATTATTCCAGTGTTTGACTACCCTGACAGTTAGGAACTTTTTCCTAATGTCCAATCTAAACCTCCCTTGCTGCAGTTTAAGCCCATTGCTTCTTGTTCTATCCTCAGAGGCCAAGATGAACAAGTTTTCTCCCTCCTCCTTATGACACCCTTTTAGATATCTGAAAACTGCTATCATGTCCCCCCTCAATCTTCTCTTTTCTAAACTAAACAAACCCAATTCGTTCAGCCTTCCTTCATAGGTCATGTTCTCTAGACCTTTAATCATTCTTGTTGTTCTTCTCTGGACCCTCTCCAATTTCTCCACATCTTTCTTGAAATGCGGTGCCCAGAACTGGACACAATACTCCAACTGAGGCCTAACCAGCGCAGAGTAGAGTGGAAGAATTTCTCGTGTCTTGCTCACAACACACCTGTTAATGCATCCCAGAATCATGTTTGCTTTCTTTGCAACAGCATCACACTGCTGACTCATATTCAGCTTGTGGTCCACTATAACCCCTAGATCCTTTTCTACCGTACTCCTTCCTAGACAGTCGCTTCGCATTCTGTATGTGTGAAACTGATTGTTCCTTCCTAAGTGGAGCACTTTGCATTTGTCTTTATTAAACTTCATCCTGTTTACCTCAGACCATTTCTCCAATTTGTCCAGATCATTTTGAATTATTACCCATCCTCCAGAGCAGTCGCAACCCCTCCCAGCTTGGTATCATCTGCAAACTTAATAAGCGTACTTTCTATGCCAATATCTAAATCGTTGATGAAGATATTGAACAGAGCTGGTCCCAAAACAGACCCCTGTGGAACCGCACTTGTTATACCTTTCCAGCAGGATTGTGAACCATTAATAACTACTCTCTGAGTACGGTTATCCAGCCAGTTATGCACCCACCTTATAGTAGCCCCATCTAAGTTGTATTTATAAAATTACCTTACCCATTACAAAGATAGCTTCCCCAATTATCACCCCTAGTATCATTATCTCATAGATACTAGCCCTCCCCCTCACCCCCCTTCTGTTCTAAATCTGATTTGTCAGGTTTATAATGTGTTCACTTTTTTTCATTGTATTCCTTTGGTATATATGGTCATGCCAATTCTCTTCATGAATTTGATCTGAGGAAGTGGGTCTGGCCCACAAAAGCTCATCACCTAATAAGCCATCTTGTTAGTTTTTAAAGTGCTGCATAGTCCTTTCTTTTTTTTCAGCAAGATGAGACTAACACGGCTACATCTCTATTACTATTCCGCATTTACACTGTTACCGTTGAGATCAGGATCTGGTCCAGGGTGTTGAAAAGCTAGCAAAAACCATTTCCCTGACCCTGCAAAGAGAGAAGTCTGTAGCCTGACTCCCCACTAAGGTCAGCAGGGACCTGCATGGATGTGGGAGTCTGCCTGTATTAATCTATGTGTAGATTTGCGGCTCATGTTTGTCTAACCTGCAGACAAGACTTTCACATGAGGCAATGTGCTCATTAAAACAGTTCCTGTGTAATAATTTCATTCTTACGAGTTCTAGGTAGAATTTTTTCTTCCATATCGTGGTTTCAAAAACCTTTCTTTTTCATGGCTGATTTCCTTGTATAATGTTTTTCTATTGTCATTTCTGAATCCTCTTTAATGAAAGAGAAACAAATGTTCTCCTTGAGACTGACATGTTATTCCAGGAAATCTATTACAGACAAATTCTTGCCATGGAATCACATTTCACAGGAGATTTTATGCCAAACAGATGCCTACAACTAAAATATCTTAACTGCTGAAATAGTGTTTTATCTCCGTTGGCAGCTCTTCCCTTAATACCCAAACCCACGAAGCTAAAAAGCTTTCATAGGCTAATGTTTTTATCTTGAAAACATTGTCAAGTTTCCAGAGCAGTGGTCTATCTCTTTGTTGAAGGTTTGCATATATTTAGGAATAAGTGAACTGCCCCAGTTATAGTTTCACTAGACTATGCATACTAACATGTAGTATGGAAAGCACAGGCTAAAAGACCTGTGCAATCTGTCACTTTCAGTGTGGTAATCTTAACAGAAGATGTTCAATTGCCATCTGTATGTTATCTTTTGTGAAAGTCCTCTTTTGGCAGCCCAAGCCAGACCTTTGTTTAGCTTGAATAGTATGGCTTTGAACAAGAGGAAAATGGTATTTGCTAAAAAGAAAAGATTGCTAAGTTGTATTTAGAAAGAGGGAAGCACTGTGCTCAAAGTACTCCATGGTTGTCTCATCTTCCTTCAGGGCCGGGGCACCTTTGAAAACATGTGTGGAGCCAAGCAAGCTTAGGTGCCGACTTCCCCAGTTCCCAAGAGGAGCTTGACTTCCACTCGGTCCCAGGCTCCCACCTTCACTTCACCCTTCCCTCCCAAGTCCCCCCACCTCTTCCTGCTCTGCCCCATTCTGCCCTGTTACCTGCCCCCACTCCTTCCACATTCCCCCCAGCACTTCTTGAATGCCACTAAACAGCTGATCGCCACAGGTGTAAAGCTCCAGGAGAGAGGCAGGAAGGGAGAGGAGATGATCAGCGGGCCTGCCAACAGGTAGGAGAGCTGTGGGGAAGGAGGAGGTGATCTGTGGGGCTGCTCATGGGTCCTGAGCACTTACTAATTTTTCACCATGGGTGCTCCAGCCCCAGAGCACCCACAGAGTTGGTGCCAATGTGAGCAAGAATGGGCAAAGTTTGTCTCTGCATTTGAGCTCTCTTCCAGAGTGGAAGATGAAATATAGAATGTAATTAATGTTTTTCACCAATTGTTTTAACCAAAAATTCATTTTTCTGGGCTCTGAAATGATTTGTGAATTCACATCAAATTTGATTAATAGTTTTAGAAAAAAAGTTGTAAAAACACCAGGGGGAGACTTAAGTGTAAATGTTTAGATTCAACTATTTTGTTTCAAAATGATTTGTTTTGATATCTACACTTTGAATGCAAATTTTGGCCATACATAAAAGGATGATTAACACCTACAACCAGCCAAATCAAAATGAAAAATTAGAAAAGAAATAAAATAAATGTTGAGTTGACTGAAACATTTAAAAGCAAAACTTCTTTTGAATAGGTAGATTGGAAATGATTTTTTTTCAATTTGAGAAGAAATTGTGGAGATGATAAAATGGTTTTGGTTCAACTGGAACCAGATAATTACAGCTGACAGAGCAAACTGAAAAACTAGGTGATGAACTGCCTGCTCACCCAGTCCTAGTCCTAGAATGATGGGGAAAGAGACTGACCTATCATAAGCATAGACATCTACAAGGGCCCCCAAAAGTGCTGATTCAAAATAGTCACTTGCATTGCTTATGGCTGAAGGCTGCCTTGATGCACACATGGAATTCCTCTTAATGCTAGTTAGAGTTAAGCAGGGAGCAGGGGACAAATTTATACCTTCTATAAGTGATCATAATTCTATAGTTACATCCACTTGCAGCAGGGCTGAATTTCCATTTGTGGTTGTTTTTTTTCCAGATGTGAATTGTGCACATAATGTTCTACATTCAGATGATTTGTATGCACAATTATCTAGAGTAGTTTAAAAGCAATTTATAGAAATTAGGTCCAAAAGACAAAGCAAAATAAGTTCCCTAACTTCCTGGTTTTGCTGTTACTTAGTGTTTTCAGACCCCAAGGCAGTGGTAACCAAACTATTTTTCTCTCCAGGTGGTATCAGGAATAAATCAACGGGGGCATAGCTCATCTGTTTGAGATAATAATGGTAGTCTGTCATGTCCGACAATGACATCTTGAGCTTGCACAGGCTCATCGGTTGTGGACTCGCATGTGGCTGAGGAGTCCAAGCCTTGAATGACATGGGCGTTCACAGTGGGGGCAAAGGAATTGTCCTGGCTCTGTTAGTGTGACTACTACTGTTGTTTTTCTCCTCTCATGAGCATCAATCAGGCGTATGCGTCGCTGCTCATCGAAGTTGTCATACACGTGTCGTATATGAGAGTACGCCAGCCTGTTCGGTCTTCTGCATGCTGCTCTAGCTGCTTTGGCTTTAATCCAGCATGAGCAATGTTGGCCTTTATGCAGTCTTTATACCTCTTGCGAGGCCTACCTTGATTCCTTTTGCCTTGGGAGTGTTCATCATAGAGGATTTGTTTAGGAATTCTTGACTTCTCCATTTGAATGACGTGCCCTGTCCAACGAAGCTGGGCTTTCAGAATCATGGCTTCAATGCTTGTGGTTCCTGCTCTGTCAAGGACTTCAAAAGTTCGTGATTCTGTCCTGCCATCGAATGTGCAGTAATGACCTCAGGCTGCGTATGTGGAAGCTCTCCAGTAGTTTCACATGTTTTCTGTACAAGGTCCAGGCTTCACATCCATACAGGAGGCTGGTCAAGACTACAGCCTTGTACACTTTCAGTTTAGTGGACTGTCAAATATTGTGCTGATTCAACACTCATGCTCTCGGATGTCCTAATGCCTGATTGGCTTTGCAGATCTTGGCATTGATTTCTTGTCATGGGAGCCATCATTGGCTATCACACTGCTGAGGTACTTAAACTCGTTTGAAATATAATTGATACAAATCAAAGTGCTTTCACCTTAAATTACCTTTTTATGAAATCTTACGTATGTGTGCGCACGCATGCAGGTTTAGAACATTGCGAAATATTTATATATTCTGAATGGTTTTGTGGGTTCAGTGGCCAGGCTTCAGGTAGGCCCTGCCTTCCAGGGCTGCAGAGAGACTTGCTGGGCCAAGTGGGAGGGGGGTCTGGTTCCATGCCCCTAGAAGGGGCAGAGCCCGGGATGGAAGGGGAAGTGTTGGGGGATAACTTAGACCAGCCAGCCCTTCAGGTGCCTCTGGACCTGGAGCATGCCACATGAGGCTCCTGTGGTGATTCAAAAGGCCTGGGACTCTGGTTCCAGCTGCTGCTGCTGCTGTAGTAGTGGGTGGCGGTGGCTGGGAACCCTGTGACCTATTAAATCACTAGGTCCCAGGGTAGCTGCCCCCTTTGTTCCACCCCCTTCCCCATTGGTGGCCCTGCTGCCTTCTATGTAGCTGCTGGGGAGTTTAGCTGTCAGATTCTTGCCCAAAGAAAGCTTCCCCAGAGAGCTCCAAAGCAAATTCTTTTGTCTAATCTTTTAAAACCAACTTCAAACAAAGCATAAAGCCTATAGTGAGTCATAATGGGGTATCCCAGACCCCCTAATGGGTGTCAAGTCTCCTAATTTCAGAAAGAACTGCTCATAGTCGCCTATCATCCCAATATTTCTACTTATAGCAACAGTAACATTTACACATGAAAGGAGTCAGAGATGCTCAAGACAAAGATCAGCTGCTCGCACATTCCTTCTGGTCTCACCATACATTCACTTCTTATCCCTTCTTCCCTTTCTGATAGCAGCTCTGCAAACACAGTTATTTGGCCTTGCCTCTCAGGGCCTAATGTTTTTCTAGCTATGTGATGTTGGGTTTTCAGCAGGCTGTGGTTGAATATACAATATTGCTGACTATTGTACTCTCTGGTGTTAGAGTGACCTCATTTTAGCCCAGACAGACCCCTTTTTAAGCTTTGTCCTGGCTGTCCCATTTTTTTTCAAAATTGGGTATTTGTCCTGTTTTCTCTTGCCAACTGACCATCAGGGGCATGCTTCCTAAGTGGGGTGAAAAGGACTGTTTGGGGGTTGGGGCGAAAGGCAATGTCAGTGACATCAGCAGGCTTGGCCAGCTTCACACATGGGAGGGAGGACTCCCCAAGGCCAGCCACAAGTGTGGGAGGGGACTGAGGTGAATGGCTTAGGCCAGCCCCACATGTGAGAGTGCTTGGGGCCAGCCTCAAGTTGGGTGGGGTTGTAGGGCTCAGGTAAGCAGCCTGGGCCAGCCCTACGTGTGCCGGCATGAGAGGGAAGGGCTCCGCCATCTCTGCCTGTGTGTAGGGCACCTGGGCAAGCAGCTCAGGTCATCCACAAGGTTGTGGTGACTTTGGGTGATCCCTTCATGGTGTCTTATTTTTCTTTTGGGACATATGGTCACCCTATCTGGAGTACATGCAAGAATGCCCAATTATGGGGTCTCAGAGGGGTAGCTGTGTTAGTCTGTAACTTTAAAAACAAAGAGTAGTCCTGTGGCACCTTAGAGACTAACAAATATCTAGTATCATGAGCTTTTGTGGGCAAAACCTACTTGGGGAGATGAGATGAGCTGGAGTGGACTTTTGGAGTAACATTGCTGTCATATTACTCTGTCTGCTAGCATCCTTTCTCCATCTGCTGGCAGAGTCCTAATATTTGGCCAGCTATTAGTCAGACTCACCATTGATGGACTCCAATGTGCATAACTTTTAAATAATTCTTTAGAACTCAAGGCATGAATTGAATTTCTTTCACAGCAAGAATGTGCATTCACCTAATTACGTGCCTGTTTTTATAGACTTGTATTCAGTATATTGGCAGGAATTGTATTACTTTTTCATCTGCTAAAAATTCTGGGCTGGTATTATGTGTCACACTTGTGGGTAATAGCAAAATATCTGAAGGTAAGAAGGTAATTTGACCTATATAGTATGTGGGAAAAGTCTGCATTGTTCTATCAGGATCTGCTCTTTAACTGTGCTATGGATATTTTGGCACTCTGTGGAATTAAGCTGCATATTGTTAGATGAAAGGAGACATGTCTGCCAAGTGCACAAGCAGAATACAGATAACGGTGCTTTCTAATCCCTACTCAGCTGTGCCCTTTATTACAATATTTAATAGATTAAATCGGCCACATTTTCAAATGCTATAGTTTCTAAATTGTGGCTACAAACATTGTATGCTAGACTCACATTTACACCTGCATATAGGACAATAGTTGTCAAATTACCAAGTTTACGTGTGTATTATGTTCATCAATATATGAGATATATATCTTTATGGGAGAGTGCTAAAGATCTTAACTGGGAGGAAGGCTGGTGGTATAAAAATGCAGTATGATTCTATAGAAGTAACTCTAAAACATTAAAGGAATGAATAGAGAATGACTTTTGTACATTTTGAACCATCCTATAGAGTTCTGTGACAGGGAATTCAGTTCTTTATAACATTTTATAAAATAATTTTAAATATTTTGATGCCATTTTTCTGTAAGGGCAGGATGTGCTTTATATTGTCCTTTTAAACAATATCTTTATATTAAATACATTTTTAGGGTGGAAGTGAAGCGCTGTCTGAGAATTCTAGTTCAGTTGGGGTTTTCAGACATGCAAGGCCATACTGTCAAATGCTAGTACTTACATTGCACCTGCATCAAATGCACATTTATCCATTACACAAGCAAAATCTATGTTTATGCACACAAAATGGATAACTATATATTTTCAGGGTAGTTGTCCCACCTCCTGCCCACACCCAAACTAACCTTTTCTACTAGTCCTGTGAAGGCCAGTGTGGTGACCAGTTCTGCGGTGAGAGGGACCTCTGAATGGCTGTTCAGGCAGCTAACTCCCTGCAGAGCCCTATGCAGATCTGAAGTGGAGCAGAGGCCTTATGCCATCCCTCTGCCCAGGGAGTGAATGTGAGTTCTCTGTGAATAGGGGTTACATATTTGGGCCCTTAACATATAATGGCCCATGCATGTAACTATGTAACTGCCCAGAATGGCTGCACCATCCTCATGAAATAATTCACATCTAGCCAATGAAGCCCCTGGCAGAATATATTTTGGGATGCATCCTGTTTACAGATCTCTGCTAACCCTATTAGTCCACTAATTCTGGTGTTGTTTATTCCTGGGTATTGTAGTAACCCACTAATTTGTCTTTCTCTAATAGGAAGCAGAGATGCAAGCTTAATACTCTGATTAGGAAATTATTCCGACTTTCTCTAGCAATTTTCTCCATTAGTGCAAATAGTTGTAAATCAGATCCACGGGGCCAGGCTGAAACCTGGCTGACCTCATAGTACCTGGGCTTAGTTTACAAATATTAGGAGGAAGTTTGATCAGCACAGATGTGTATCTTGCACTTAGCTTTGTGCAGTTACAAGTGTCAGGGCTCTGGGTTGTTGGTGTTTTCCAGGAATGTTATGTCATTAAGCTGAATATGCCAAAATGCAGGCACACTCTAGGGCAGAGTGCATATTGGCTTAGTTTGACCAGGGTGGGGGGAAGCACAAGAACACTTACACCCCCCACCCACTTCCCTACGTACACCTCCCAGATGCCAAAGGGCAGCTTGCAAGAGTAGTGCAGCCCCTGTGTTCTGGAAAGTGTAGTGCTCCTGACCTGTGGGAGCCAGGTGGGCAAAAGGGGGTATAGGGAAGGAGGGGGCCGTATCCTTTCAGGGAGCTGTCGTGATCTGCAGCGCACGACCAGCCTGCTCATAGCTGGCAAGAATACATCCCTCTACCAGTAACTAGTAGGGAGGGAGGAATTCCTTGCAGTTCCTCCAGGGACACTGCAGCTCCACATTGTTCCCTGCTGGGCCATAATCCAGCTCTATATCTCCATCTGAGACAGTTGCTTCCCGCTAACTTGCTGCAAAGAATCTAGTGACCTAGCAAGGCAGCAAGCACAAAGTCTGTGAAAGGGCAGAGTCCAGCAAGTAGTGTGGAGGGATTCATTGCTTAATCATATCGAGCATGTGCTATTCCATTGCTTTTCTAGTAGCTTCTCTGTGCCAGCTTCTGGCCAGCTGCCATGTTCCTTTGCTGGTTCACTGGAAATCCCATGAGACACCAGGATGTATCTTGTGCACTTGGAGCCCTATAGGAGAAATCTAACATGTACCTGTAAGAGAGCCTGCAGTGAAGCAGTTAAAAATGAACCCAAAGGCACGGTTATAGTATTTTAACCAATAATATTCTTGTTAAATAAAATGTGATTGTATAGTCACATCAGTGCTATAAAACTGTCTATAGTTTCCCCATATGGCTTTCCCTATAGTTTCATTGTAACAATAGAGTGAGCATGGCCAGCTGGGCGGGGAGGAAGGGGGGGAGAGTGTGAGTGTATGAGACCAAAACACCAAGGGCCTCAATTACATGTTTTTTTTCTAATGGAAAAATTAGTGTTGCTGTGCTCTTCCTAGCCCCTGTCTGACTAATCTTCACCTGCTCAAATACCTATGAAAATAAGTCAGCTTACCTTTGTACTAGATGCCTGAGTGTCCAGAGGGACAAGTGCATTGCAGGAGTTTTGTGAGTTTTCTGATTGGGGCCTAGTGGGAAATATGGCACCAAGAGAGCAGGATTCTATTTTTTTACTGTCTCACAGACCTGCTGTGTGATGCTGGTTAAGTCATATAACTTCCCTATATCTCTTTTTCCCCTTATTTAAAACTGGGGTAGTAACGATGCCTTATCACATAAGAGCACTGTGATGCTCAGTGCATTGACTTTCCCTTTCAGTGCTTTGAGCTCCTCACATGAAAGATGCTATAGAAGTGCAAGAATTATTATATTGTCATTATAAGTAGTACACATGAGAGTAATTAAAATCCTGTCTGTTGCTTTAAATTCTCTCTGACAGCAGAGCATATGCTACAGTTTTATTCCAAGGATATTTACCTTTTTTACATTGCTGAATGCCACAAGGCAATTTCCACTGACAAAGACAAATCTGCAGCTCTTTTTGTTGAGGGAAATGGTGACAAAAGGGATTGTTGTTGTGATATTATTTTGTTAGGAAAATATAAAATGTCTATTAGTCAGTATGTTTAATTAAATATTTAGAACTATAGGCCACAGCTTTTCACTGGCTACTATATTTTTGTAAGAAAACTAAACCCCCTCTTTCTCTCCTTTGCATTTACTTTTCTCCATCAGATTATGACACTATCTACAGAGCACTTAATAGGAATACACATAATCTATACATAGGGAGACATTCATTGTAACAATTTCAAATGACTAATGAAAATAATTGTTTGACTATAGAGCATTTCATTTGAGGAATGAGTTTTATACACCCAGGCAGACTTTATATTACTAATGTAGTCTTTTAGGGTTGCTAATAGTGCTTGTGTCATTAGCTCAGTCCAGGACAGTAATTGTAACTAGCTTGCACCAAGTAGGCACAAAGACTAGGGAGTTGAATTAGGCCTCTGCACAACAGACAAGTACAGTTTGGTCCTGAGCTAGGTAGAAAATCAGTTTTCCACAGTAAAGTAAAATTTGAAAGCAGAACTGAAGAAAGGTACTGTGTTTGCACGTCTTTGAAAGGGGGAACAGAAAAAGACCCCAGAAGTTATACAGCCAGCTACCTAACTTGGATACTTGGAAAAATATTGGAAAAATGATTAAACAATCATTTTGTAAGCACCTAGAGGATAATGGAACAAATCATGCCAAATCGAGTTCAATTCCTTCTATGACAGGGTTCTTGCATAGGGCAAGGGTGGAAAAATTCCAGCTAGTGGGCTGTAGTGGGCTGGATTGGTCTGCAGATTTAGTCCCTGGTGGGCCCCTACCTCCATGTTTGCCTGCAGAGGTGCAGGTATCGGAGGATCACGGGCTCTGATTGGCTGAGAATCACCGTTCACGGCCAATGCGAGCAGTGGGAAACATAGCTTCCTGCCACTCACATTGGCCATGAACGGCAATTGGTGGCCAACCAGAGCTGTGATCCTCTGATACTTGTGGAGGTGCAGATAAACCTAGCCAGGCACTAACCCTGTGGACTGCTGTTTTTTTATTGCCCACCCCAGCACAGGGATTGGAGGGGAGCAGTAGATGTGATATAACTTTATTTTAGTAAGGCTTTTGACATAGCCGTACAAGACATTCTCATTAGCAAACTAGATATATGTGGACTAAATTAAATTACTATAAGATAACATAGAACTGGTTGAAAGACCCTACTCAGAGTGGTTATCAATAGCTTGTTGTCAAACCGTGGAGTTCTTTAGCCGTCTGTCCTGTGTCCGCTAGTAGTCAATATTTCCATTAGGGCTTGTCTACACTACAGAGAAGATTGAAGATGCCACAGTCTTCTTGGATTTGAATTAGTGGGTCTAGTGAAGACACGCTAATTCGAACTTAGAGGGCACTCTCGTTGATGCCGGTAGACCTGCTCCTCTGAGGAGTAAGGGAAGTTGAAGGGAGAGTGTGCTCCCATTGACCTCCCACTGTGTGGACAGCCCCAAAATGCTATTTAAGATACTTCGACTCCAGCTACGCAATTAACATAGCTGGAGTTGTGTATCTTAATTTGAACTTATCTCTGAGCATAGATCTAGTCTTAATGACTTGGACAGTATAGAGAGTATGCTTATAAAATTTATGAATGGCACCCTGCTGGTAGAGGTTCCAAGTACTTTGAAGGACAGGGTTAGAATTAAAAAAGTCATTGACAAACTGGAGAATTGGTCTGAAATTAGTCAAATGATATTCAGTAAAGACAAATGTGAAGAAATACACTTAAGAAGGAAAAAAATCAAATGAACAACTAAAAATAGACAATAACTGGCTAAGTGGTAGAACTGCTGAAAAGAAGCCGGGGGTTATAGTGGAGTGACCCATGTAATGCAGCTGCATAAAAGATGTAATATCATTCTGGAGTGCATTAGTAGGAGTGTCATGTATAATATATGGTTGGTATTTGGCTCTGATGAGACCTCAGCTGGACTATTGTTTCAATTCTGGGCACCACACTTTATGAAATATGTGGATAAAATGGAGAGGATCCAGAGCAGAGCAACAAAAAATGGTAAATGGTTTACAAAACCTGACCTGGGAAGAACAGTTAAAAGAACTGGGTGTGTTTTTTCTTGTGAAAAGAAGACGGGTGTGTGTGTGGGGGAGGAGGGGGAGATGACCTGATAATAGCCTTCAGACATGTTGAGGAGTTATAAAGTGGATGATTATCAGTTGTCCTTCATATTCATTGAAGGCAGGACAAGAAATTAATGCGCTAAAGCTCCCTCAAGGGAGATGTAGGTTAGATATTAGGAAAAGCTTTCTAATATAAGGGTAGTTAAGTTCTGGAACAGGCTTCCAAGGGAGGTTACGGAACACATTCCTAAAAAGTGCTAGTTACAGAGTGCTCATGCAAACATATTTCAATATCAAGTGGTACCAGAAAACCCCAATATCAAGAATGGCACAAAACATCCCCCAAGACTAACAGAAATACATTGACCCCTGCTAAAAGATAAGGTCAGAATAACAATATGTAACAAAATATTTTCATTATTTGTCATCTGAAGAAGTGAAAACTCATGATGCTATTTATATATTTTTTTAATCTATAAGGTGCTACAGGATCATCGTTGCTTTTTTAAGTTTTTTTTAGTTATAGACTAACACAGCTACCCCTCTGAGACTATCAAACCAATATGTACAAGGTAATGTTAAGTAACTGTGTCAGAGGGGCAGTACTAACTTGTTTGAATTGGGGTATAAAATATATCTCAAAGGAAGTATTTTTATCTAGGGAATGGACATTACCACCATTGTCATGGGTGTACATATTTTAATCTTTATAGAGTCCGCCAGGTGCTACTACTGTGCTTCATCAACAATAAACCAGGCCTGGTGCTTTCATCCCTTAACAGATCTTGTGGTCATTGGGTTTCCATTCCAGCTGTCTGTTCAGGGCTGGAGCAGCACACAAAGAGAAAACACATGCAGCCAAACATCTATCAACATATCACCACACCCACCACTGGAGTTTTTTAAAATAGGTTGGATCTGTTAGACCTGTGAGGGATGTTCTAGGTCTATTTGACCCTGTCTCCGCACATGAGAATGGATGAGGTGACCTTTTGAGGTCTCTTCCTGCCCTACATTTCTATGATTCTATGACTGGAGGGCAATAGGACAGTTAGGAGAAGCAAATTCCATGGCAATTGAGAAGATTGGAGATGAGGTGCTTGAAGGACAGGACTACTTGTTTTTGCTGAAATGGACTGACACGTCTAACCCTCCGTAACTTGAAGGTCAGACTGACTTCTGAAGAAACAAGGCACCTGTCCAAATCATTAACCTGCCAAAATAAAAAAAGAAATGTAGGCTTCTTTTAGAAAATCCTAGAGTAATGCTGCTTATAACCTTTCCCCTGTTGCTGTGCTTTATTTAATCTTTTAATTTCCATTAGTTTCACTACAAAGTACTTTCCCCTAGTGGAGAGGCATAATGCATGTACTTCTACCCTATACACCACTAAAAGTGACTTTTAAGATGCCTTTAAAAGGGTACACCTGCCCCATAGAACCCCCATCTGCACAGAGGTGGCTCCACAACACCCTGCCACAGTCTGGCTCCCTCCCCCCTTTTCAAGATGTTTTAAGTGATCTTCACCAGACCAGAGTCCTTGAAACATTTTCCTCCTGCAGCTAATTAATTTACATAGATTTCACACACTACTCAGTCTGGGGTCTTCTGGCAGAAGACAAACCTCATCTCCCCTCCTATGTAGAGTCTTCCCCAGCTTTTCACAAGCCACTCCTAGCCCTGCTTGGCTGGAGTCTTTTGGTCCCCTTTTGAAATCTCAGATTCTTGGGTAGCAGCCTTCTGACTCTGCAGCATCACTCCACTGCTGTCCCCCTCTTTATAAGGGCCAGGTGCGTTCGTTAAAGCCGGTAATCAGAATAAGTTAATTGGTCACAGGTGTTGTAGGCCCGCTACTCCCTCTTAAGTGGGACAGTCATCCTGCAACAACGTTATTTGGGAAAAATGAAATTTATAATGAAAGATCTGTCATTTCATAACAATAATCCAAAATATTAAGATATGTGTAACCTTCTTAGGGTTTGAAGACCTCTGTAGTCTTGTGGTACACACCTTGGTGTAATATATTGCTATGCCACATTCATTTGCTGTACTTTTCAAAAACAGTACAAACCAGAAGAGGCTGTCATAGGTTTATCAGTTATTAATTCCCAATTATGTTCTAACCAACTATGCTTCATCTGTTGGATCAGAGAGAAAGAAAAGAGAAGCTTTGCCACCAACATCCCCTCTGTTCCCAAACTGCACCTCTTTCTAAAAGGCAATCTGATGATATGCTTTAGTAAATGTCATTGAAATAGACTGAAGTCTCTGGATTCTTTGTGTAGTTTTCTTCCCTAATGTTAATATAATTATGTGGAAATTGGAATGAGTACAATAACCTCCTACAGACTACAATTCCCTCTAACATCCCCTGCAGCATTATATCTCTTGCTGTAACAGCCTCTTCACACCTGCTACAGCCAGCCCTTAAATACATTTTCTTTCCATGTGACTTTGGCAGGGATGTGTGTGCTGACTGGAAAATCATTCAGAGTCATCCAGAATTACCTTCTTCAGTAGCTGACTTTAAACTTTTTGTTAAAATAAATTACATATTGATTATTTGGTCTACATGCTACAGAACAAAAGGTAGCTGTGACAGGCTGCATATGGCTACTCAGTCAACCATTTTACCCTTCTGATGTTTTGTATCTAGTCTTGTCTTCAAACTGCACTAGCTGCTGGAGTAAAGCAAGAATCACACATCAATATCGATACCTCATGGCACACAAAACAGCCACAGCAACAAAAGAAAACAAGCTGGAGAGGAGTTGGTTGACCTGAATATGATTTAGTATAATTGCTGATTAAACTTGGCCAAAATGGTAGTCATTTCACTGTTTCCATACTGGCATGTTATATAGGAGCCTAGAGCATTTTCTTCTTTGTTTGAACGAGAACTTCTCTTAAAATCGACAGCTGCAAAAGCAAGAACAAACTTCTCATCCTTCACAAGCTCATTAGCAGTCAATTGTGCACTTGGCAATATAATGTAAGGAATATAGTTGGATGCAAAGTACGAAACGTAGTCTTTTAACCCAGCTAATGAACCTTTTAGCATAATCATGTATAAACATGAAAGTTACTTCCTCCTTCTCAATCACATTGTGCCCTGTTTAATCATTATTAAGGAATGTTAGCATAATTTCACTTAATTAAAATAGCACCTGCTAGTGCTGCTCCATGGGGGTTGTGCACAACTCCATGAAAAGCGCAGCTGCCAGCTACTCTGGGGCTACAAGGCACTAGGCTTTCACTCTATATCATTTCTTAGGGTAAAAACCCATTGGGCAGCTGACTTATGTCCTCAAGCTCTGCTCCGCCAGAACATGGGGGAGATGTTGGTAGCACTTTCCTCCTCATGGTAGAGATCTACAGGGCAAAGGATCATGCCAGCTTATTCTTCCAATGCAATAAAAATCCTAGGAGGCTACTGATACCTCTTTTGCCACTGGCTCCCATTGACAAAAGCACCAATTGAAGTAAATGAGACTTAAGACATGCTTAGCATGTGATCACTGCTTTCCTGAATCAAGGCCTCTGGCAGCAGGAAACCTGTTCTCACAAGCCCCAAGTCTAACTCCTTTTCTCTTCTGTTGCCAGAGACTAACCTTCTTTTACTGTATTGAACACAATGAGCTGTCTTTTCAGTGCCACTGGGAATTAGTGTTTGTTATGAATAATAATGTAACCTATCGCTTAAATCAGCCTTTGTAACAGATGACTGGAGGGTAGCTAATGTGACATCAACTTTTAGAAAGAGGCTTAAAGGTGGTCCTACCAGTTACAGGGCAGTAAGCCTGTTTTCAGTAGCAGGCAAATTGGTTGCAATACTGAAGAACAGAATTATCAAACTTCTAGATGAACACAATAGTTTGGGGAAGAGTCAACACAACTTTTGAAAGGGAAATCATGCCTCACTAATTGTTTGGAATTCTTTAGGGGTATCATCAAGCATATAGACAAGGGTGATCCAATCAACTGCCAGAAAGCCTTTATTAAGGT
The DNA here is from genome assembly GCA_019425775.1 of Rafetus swinhoei. Lineage (NCBI taxonomy): Eukaryota > Metazoa > Chordata > Testudines > Trionychidae > Rafetus > Rafetus swinhoei. The sequence goes on from CM033427.1 coordinate 36,105,628, forward strand.
CTCACATCAAAGGCTCTTAAGCAAGGTCAGTGGTTATTGGATAACAGAGAAGATCCTCTCATGGATCAGTAAGTGGTTAAAAGACAGGAAAGAAAGAGTAGATGTTCAGTTTTCAGAATGGAGAAAGGTAAGGAGCAGTGTCCCTCAGGTATCTAGACTAGGACCTGTGCTGCACAACATATTCATAAATGAGCAGAAAAAGGATATGAACAGTGAGGTCTCAAGATAGCAGACAATACTAATTACTCATGTCCAACGCTGACTGTGAAGAATTACAAAGGTATCTCACAAAACTGGGTTACCAGGGCAACAAAATAGCAGAGGAAATTCAGTGTTGATAAGAGCAAAATAATGCACTTTTGGAACAAAATAATCCCTGCTAAACATAGAAAATGGTGTGATCTAAATTAGCCATTACCACTCAAGAAAGAGATCTTGGAGTCACTGTAGATGGTTCTCTGAAAAATCAGCTCAGTGTGCAGTGGCATCAAAAAAGCTAACAATGTTAGGAACCATTAGGGACAGATATTAAGGGACAGATATTAAGATAGAAAATATCATGATATATAGATACATTCATGGTACTCTCACACCTTGAATACTGTGTGCAGTTGTGGTTATTCCATCTCAAGAAATATATGAGAGGTGGAAAAGGTATAATGAAAGGCAACAAAAATGATTAGGGACATGGAACAGTTCCCATATGAGGAGAGATTAAAAGTACTGGGATTGTTCAGTTAACAAAAGGGAAAATTAAAGCGGGGGGGATGAGATAGAGATAGAGGTCTACAAAACCATGAAAGGTGTAAAGAAAATGAATAGGAAAGTGTTATTTACCTCCTCATATAACACAAGAAGCAGGGGTCACTCAATGGAATTATTAGGTAGGAGGTTTTAAACAAATACAAGGAAGTACTTTTTCACACAATGCACAGTTAATATGTGGAACTCATTGCCAGGGGATGTTGTGAAAACCAAACATATAATGGTGTTGAAAATAGAACTAGTAAATTCATGGCAGATAGATCCATCAATGACTATTAGCCAAGATGGTCAGAGATGCAACCCCATGCCCTGGATGTCCCTGAGTCTCTGACTGCCAGAACCTGAGAGTGGATGACATGGAATGGATCACACAGTAATTGCCCTGATCTGTTCATTTCCTCTTAAACACCTGGCTCTGGCCACTACTGGAGGACAGGATACAGTGCTAGATGAATCGCTAGTATCCTTTGGTTACATTCTGAATGGTCATATTTGTCCATTATGGTAGTAAAGCCAAGTGATTTGATGCAGGATTTTGGTTCCCTTGGCTAGGCACAGTACAAACACAAAGACACAGTCCCTATATTTTCAGTAGCAGCAGCATTTTCCTCTGAGCTGAATGTTTCTATTAATTATCACTCTCTTGTTTTCTAAAAAAAGAGTTTGTGACTTGATTATGTTTTTGCATCTATGAAGGAACAGCCACAGAGAAAGAAGTTCTTGGGTACTCAGCACGTGTAAGTGCCACTTCCAGGGACATAAAGAATTCTCTGCTCTCTTTCATACAGGAATGCCAGCAGTGAAGTGGATCGTGTTCCTCAGTGGACATTCACCCTCTGTTCTTACACATTCTGAATCATACAAGTGCAGGAAAATGTAGCCATGTAGCAGTTCTAGAGATGAGCAGTAGATAATGGACACCAGTATCTGCTTTAGAAAGTTGACTAGAAATGCAAGGAAGAAGGAAGGCCGAGTCCTGCTCTTTTGCAGCTGCAACACACTTAACAGAAGGGTGGTTTGTAGTTAAGTTACTACACCGGATATCCTGTGTGAACTTGGACATGTCATTTAGGGTACATACATTGGCACTGGGAGGTGTGATTTTGAGTTTGTGTAGCCATACCCACACTAGCTCTGCTCAAAGTAGTGCCTAAAATAGCAGTATGCCCATGAAAGCTTGGGACTAGCTGCCCCAAGTACATTCCCACTCATTCCTACTCAGATGGCTAGCCTGAGCTGCCACCCATGGTGACATGAACACGCTGCTATTTTTAGGCATTAGCGTGGGTACAGTCAGTTACGTGAGCTGAGAATAAGCTCAAATTTAGACATGCTCTCTATCTTGGGAGTTAGAGCCCACCTATAATACCTACTGCCTCACATCTTTTGTCTGTCTTGTCTATTTAAAATGTAAATTCTAGGAAAAGGGCTGAATCTCATTACATACACACATAGGCTACGTCTACACTGGCGCGTTCTTATGCAAAAACTCTTTTGCGGAAGAGTTCTTCTGCAAAAATTCTTCCAGAAGAGAGCGTCTGCACTGGCATGTGCTTTTGCGCAAGAGATGTGCTTTTGCACAAGAGCATCCTTGCCAGTGTAGATGCTCTCTTGCGCAAGAAAGCTCTGATGGCCATTTTAACCATAGGGCTTTCTTGCACAAGAAATTCATGTTGCCTGTCTACACTGGCCTCTTCTGGAAGAGCTCTTGTGCAAAAGGGCTTCTTCCTGAGCGGGAGCGTCAGAGTTCTCGCGCAAGAAGACCTGATTTTATACATTAGAACGTCAGTTTACTTGTGCAAGAACACGCAGCCAGTGTAGACAGGCAGCAAGTTTTTGCGCAAGAGCGGCCGCTTTTGCGCGAGATCGCGCCAGTGTAGACACAGCCATAGTGAGTGGGGACTACTTGGTGCTACTGTTATGCCTTTAATAAGAATGTACAAAAAGGAGTAATGTGTACTCTTATAACTTGCACAGCGTCGTTGAATGAACTGGGCTATTGTAGGCGGGAAGTAGAGAATTTGGCTCATTGTCCCAGATATATGCGTGGTATTGATCATGGGTGACTTTGCTCCAAATATGTCGTCATCATGCACAGAAATTTTTAAAAAATTGATGCGATATGCAGGTTCCATATTTTGGACAATTATGTATGAGTTCTTTTACTGCAGCATGTTGACTTAAACCGATCAATCTCACTGGCTATTTACACCGGTATGAGTAATGATTAATGTGAGGACAGGTGCTAATGTGAGGACAGGTGCTAATGTGAGGACAGGACCCTAAAATACCTAGGGAAAGCTTAAATGTGACATACACTTGTTCTCAGAGTTCTTCAAGGACCAAATGGTCAAGGACATCAATGATTTTCACATTTTCCTAAATTATATTAAAAATTCAAATGGTAAAAAGCTACAGACAAGAAGATCTGGTAGTTTTTGCTAGTAACTCAGAGGACGTTGTGTGAATGAGAAATTCAAGTTCAGAATGTTGTTACTGTTTACATGATAGTCTGTTCTACCTTGTACACAATAGCTGCTCAGAAGGAAAATCCTGGTCTGTTTTTTGATACAATGTATTTTTCCTTTTACTGGTAGAAAATGAATCCTATAGTTTATGCTAAGAGTTTTCCTTGCATAATCAATGTACCTAGTGAAACAGCTTTGGAAACTGAACTACATGAAGCAGAACAGAATAAAGATGATCTGGAACACTAAAGCTAGCCTAAACCAATCCCCATTTAGAATTTATTTTAGTCTTCATCTCCAAGGTAAATACTAATCTCTTTCAAGTGAGGATGCTTTACGTATATAGCTGAAATTTGTTATGTAATTATGTTATATACTCATGAGCCACCTTGTTAGCCACTCTACTGATGTATTGGAAGGATGTCTCGATATGGGGGAGGGCTCCTGAAAACCTTGTTAAAATTTTACCACCAAATTTAAGGCAAACTTCAGATGATTTCCCTGCTCCTAATGAGTTCTCCCCTTTCTTGGTACAGCAAAATCTTTCCTTTTCAGAGATGGCTTATCCAAAGGATTCATAAAAATACTTTCAAAGAGCACTTTTATTTCTTTTGGGAATGGACTAGAATGCACCAAATAACCAGGTGGAGGATTTCCCATCAAGGTCTTCTCATGGTACACCAGACACAAACAATATTATGTGCCTGGTCTAAACCACAGAAGTAATTGGACTCGTTCAGTTGACTTGAGTGAAATTGGATCTGGCCTCATTAGGAATATGTGCTGAGATTCTTAAAGAAATTTAAAGGGAATTAGGTGCCTAATTCTCCCACTGAATTTCATTAAGATTCAGTCACCTAACTCTCATGGCTCCTTTAAAAATCCCAGACAGGACTATGCAGCACTTTAAAGACTAACAGGATAATTATCACCCCTAATATCATTATCTCATAGACACTAACCTCACCCCCCGCTGTTCTAAAATCTGATTTGTCAATTTTATATGTGTTCACTTTTTTTGATTGTATCCCTTTGGTATATATGGTCATGCCAATTTTCTTTCACAATTTGATCTGAGGAAGTGGGTCTGGCCCACGAAAGCTCATCACCTAATAAACCATCCTGTTAGTCTTTAAAGTGCTGTATAGTCCTGTCTTTTGTTTCAGCAAGACCAGACTAACACGGCTACATCTCTCGTACTATTAAAAATCCCAGTGTGAGTTTCAAGAACAATGTTTAAGCCTTCTTAGCAGAAGGCCAACTACTATAGTTTGTTTTGCCTCATGGTCATGTCAGAAGGATTTTGTTGTTGTTTAAATTGGACAATATGTAAATAGTTTTCCCAGCCCTTCCCTACAATTGTCTGTAAACACACGCATCTCAGATAGACAAGGTTTATCACAGGCAAATGGGGAAAGGATAGGATTTATTAGAGTCCCTTGTTAAATTATTGGCGGCACATAACTGAGCAAAGTATATATAGCGAAGCACTTTTCAAGAATAACTGTGTGCTGTCTAAACAGTGTTTAAAAGAAAGGCAGTTGATAACATAAGGAATGAGTGAACTGAAATACCCCAAACTGCACCAAAACGACTGTGATGCATCATGATGCACAAACTGGTAGAAGATTGTTAGCAAGGCATTCTTGACTCCTGCTGTGAGCTATCTGGGTGGTTATTATAAATGAAAAAAAACCCCTCTGATTTAACACCAGCTACCCAGCCCCCAGACAACTGTGGACTATTGAATGGTTTTTTGGCTAAGAAAACATATTCCATTAACCAGTAGAACTTTCATGAATGTACTTTCTTCCTATTAAAGAAACAGACTTAGTAAAGCAGAGTTAAATAATTAGCAGCCTGCCTTTCTAGGTTTTGTTTTGATCCTTATTAGCTGATTACTAGCAGTTATCTTTCAAGATTTAAAAGGAAATCATTCTATTCAAATACCCGTTTCAATGCAATTTAAAAAAAATAGATGTTTTGAGGATTCAAAGGTCTTGGAAATGTTGTTGTTATTATTTATTATTTGAATTGCAATAACACCTAGTGACCTCAGTTTCACTGTGCTAGGTACTGTAACATATAACAAAAAGGCAGTCCCTGGTAAAGAACTTACTGCTTTAGAAGTCTCCTCTCATTTCTATCCATATAATCCCATATCTTCTGATAATGACTCCTTTTTGCTATACTATACAAAACGTTGTGTGTATTTTGTTACTGTATTTAGTCTGTATAGTAGTCCAGTGTAATTCACATTTATATTAACATCTTTCTCTTCCTCTAATAATGGAGGAGGGAAACAACAGGCTATCAAAGAGACATTCACTGTAATACCGCATTCTTTGCACACCCAAAGAATTTCACCAACTTCAGTGAGCAGCATGGGGTGACAAGAATGCAGAATTAGGCCTGAAATCTGCATAGGCTCACCTTGGAAACTGGTGCGGATGATGTTTTCGTACGATCTCCTCAGTGAGACACATTCAGAACTATTCCACAGTGATCAGCAACCTACAATGTATGTTGAAAAATGTACAGCAATAGGTACATGGGCTTTTAACTAACTATGCTGGGTATACAGATTGGAAGTTAACCTTTGGGCAAAATCCAGGACTGCATCCTGCAAAGAGATCCATTCAGATGGATTTTTACACCCGTGCAGACTTTCATGGAGGTCCATGGGTTTTTGCGTGACTATGAGGGTATGTCTAATTAGGGATGTAAAAAATTGATCAAAAAGGTAATTGTGTAACTGCTAAAAATTTTAGCGGTTACACGCACTGCGGGCTTTGTGGTACAAAGCGTAGCTTTATACTGCAGAGCCTGCAGCGAAGCCTCCCCAGGAGCAGGGCTGCCAACTCCCAGAGAGGAGGCTTCACTGCCACCCATCCACTCCCCCCACCCTGGTCAGGGCCATCTGAGCCGCCTGTGCAGAGGAGCCCTGGCTCACCCACAGCTGCACTGCACATCCTTTCCCCTCTCTTCCCTGACCCTAAACTTTCCATAGTCTAACCATGTCTTTTCCTGAAAGAGCTTTTGATACCCCTATGCAGGTTCTGGGGAGGCACTATCTGCTACTCATCTACATGGCTTCATCAGTAATCTGGAATCCAGAGAGATTACTGATGAACCCAGGAAGCTGAATAGCACATAGTACCTTCCTCAGCCACCCTGGAACCTGCATGGGGCATAATGAAGCAAAGGCTTCCCCTGCCAAACTTGCAAGCGGGCAGCTGGTGACAGTGGCAGTACCAGGCGAGGCTGGCCTATTATAACTGCTAATGACCCTGGGGCTAAAGCAGAGAACCACAGTAATTTCAGTTGCTGTAAAGGCTGAAAATCACCAAGCAGGCAATATGAGTAAGAAGCATAAAGTTGTTATTAACCTTGCAAAATGTAGGCAATAGGAAGACAGCTTTTTGAATTTTGGTTTTGTGTGTTCTGGAAGTGGAAACATACACACTGCAGCTGAGGTAACTTGTGTGTAAGTGCTATCCAGTGAATGGTTGAAAACCTCCAAATTGCAGAGACATTTAATCACAAAGCATGAAATCTATCAGTTCAAGTACCATCCATTTTTTGAGTGAAAGCCAAAGAACTGCTTGTTAAAAAATCAGTAATGAAATGCACAATTACTGCAAATAAAAATCTTTTAAGGTCATTTTACATAGTGGCACAGAAAATTATTAAAACAGAAAATCCCCATATGAGTGGTGAGACTTTGATAAGGACATGTGTTATTGCACTAACAAAGGAAGTGTCTGGAGAGGAGAAGGGCAAGGTACTAACAAAAATACTGACATCAGTGTACTGATCGGCTCTGTGACGATGATTTTACTGTAAACTAGATGAATTCACAGACATTCATTTGCCTATGTTTGGAATGTGTAGAATAAGGAAATAAAGGAAGACATTTTGTTTTGCAAAGAGCTCAAAACAACAACAAGCCCAGATGATATTTTAAAACTGTTTAGATCTTCTGATTTCAGCAGAACTGAGCTGTACTGATTTCTCTCACTGCAATGACCTGAAAGCATTCTGGTCTGTGCAAAAAATAAAAGCTGTTGCACCTTGTGTTATTTGGACACATGGCTTTTTACACCAAGAAGTTCTTGCTGCAATAGATGGGGAAGCAGGTCTTCATAGGGTTCTGAATGCTGCGGTAACAGTTGTTAATTTTATGAAATCCAGAGCAAAAAACTCCAGGTGTTTTGTTGCACTTTGTGAGGAGTTGGATACAGAGCACCATTTGCTTATGCATACAAAGTTGAAATGTCTATCTCAAGGCAGAATGCTTGCCCCTATATATTTAATCTCAAGGAAGAGTTATGTAGTTTCTTAGCTGATAAGAGAACTGAATTTGCGGAATGCTGAAAAATGATGTGAGGATGGCAAACCTGGGTTACCTCACAGTCATGTTCAGTGAAATAACCAGAATAAAACTGTGCAAAGTGGGAACACTAATTTTATTGCCCAGAATGAAGGAATTGAGGCATCAAAAGAAAACTACAGATCTGGAAAGTTTGTGTCTGTGGAGGCATGACTGGTACGTTTGAGCTCTTACATTCTTTCATTCAGGAACGAAATCTCAATTTTGAAGTAATTTAAACCTCAGCTATGTTTTTGCATTTTCTGATCTGCTTAACAAATATAATGCTTATTTTCCCTGAACTTGCAACGGAACAAGCTGCTACACATGTTGTGAGAACACTGAAGCTAAATTTCCATCCAATATCCTAAGAATTTTGATGGAAGAGGTTATTGACGTTTTGTCAGACAGCAGAACCAGGTTCAAAGAAGTGCCACTAGAGACAATCTGGGGTGTGTGTGTGTTCTCATGAATGCATCACTGCTTCTTCTGCAGTGCTGAAAGTTTTGATCCCCTTTAGTACTACCTATTTATGTGAAACTGGATTTTGTGCCACGACATCATCCTGGTTCCATATTTTGTTTTCATTGAACACTGACAGTGACATGTGCATGTGCTTGTCGAAGATGCCCCCCACATCTTGACAAAATTGTTGATCAGCACTGATGACAAATTTTGCACTGAGTAAATAAAAAAACCCTTCAGTTTATTTTTGTACCTATATATATGTGTGTGTGTGTGTGTGTGTGTGTGTTTAACAATCCATTTAATACAGCTCTTAATCTACTGGATATGCAGAAAAACATTTGTGTCACAGGTGGGCTTTGGAGTTTTTAAGGCATTTTTTTATTTTAGGGGACTCAGAAAGAAAAAAATTTGAGAACTGCTGGCATAAGGGACCATCTATCACAAAGGCAAATTTGCCTCGATGTCAAGGTAGGTGTATCCTAGGGCACTGTCTGCGACTCCATATTAAGACTGTTATAGTGCTTGAAAAGCTGATGCTAGGTATTTAGCTGGTGAAATCTGATTACAGAACACACAACAAATTTGGGGTTTGTGCCCTGTTAAACCGGTGCAATTAATGGATTGCATCCACTGATATCAGTGTTTCTTTTTCTTTCTCCTTATCCTATCCATTCCTTAATTGGTTCCCAGTTCACAAATCCTTATCACAGAAGGCACCTGCAGTTATAGCTCTCAATCCTGAAATAGAAATCAAGATGGCATACATGAAAATAATGAAAAGGACAGGGAGATTGCGAGTATGAAGATGGATGTGGGAAAAAACTGGAATGAGTTCTGTTCCACTTTGCCACAGGCTGCCTGTGCCAGGGTCGGCAAATCACATGAGGCTAAATTTCAAAGTTGATGGGTATCCTCAGGTGCCAATGATTTCAACTGGAATTCTGGGTGAAAATTGTATCTGTCTTTGCCTCATTTCCCCATTTGTCAAATAATGCTTCTGTATCTGGCATTTAAGGCTAAATCCATTAATGTTTGTGAGATGTTCAACAAATACAGGATGGACGACATAACCTCTCATGCGCCCTTCTTCCTTTCCACTTCAGTGACTCAATTTTCCTTCTGAGTTTCTCTTTGTGTAATAGAACTGAATTGAGTTAGTTCTATGACACAAAGAGAAACTCAGAAGGAAAATCCAGAATCCTCACAAATTTGGAACTTTTTTGTTTGAGAGGCAATCCAGGGTTGTCTTTTTTTTTTAAATTTATAGAAAAATACCATACTTTCGCTTCTCATGTTTTTATTGGAGACCTTTTTATTTTCCTCTCAGTTTATCTATAGCGAGGAAGGCTGAAGTATTTTGTTCCCAATTTGTGCATTCTGCAGCAGAAACTAAAATAACACTTTTTAAGATTCTCCCAGCTCTTTCTTTAAAGCTGTTGATTCAATTTGCATTTGTTAATGTGTTCCATATGGGTGGAAGGATTCTGGGTTTCTCGTGGCTCTTATTCTAACTTATTTCATGTAGATCACTTCCTTTAATTTATTTTTTAATACAGGTGGATTGTGCCTGAAAGATAAGGGATCGGGGACAAATTTACCCAGCCTGCTGGGTCTGCTGTTCAAATGTATTAAAAATGCAGAAATTTATAAAATATAAACCATATGGGTACAATTTCAGATAACAAGGTTATTTTTGCTATGACATCTGAAAATGTTCAATTATTTACTCTTTTACAGGCATCAAGGAACCAGTTTTCAGAATTAGTTACTGCCAAACATTTTACAGAGCTTATAATTCAAGAAAAGACAACAAACACGATCTTATTGATTGCTAACAGCAACTATGTTCAAGCTGTAGCCATATGTTCTTTGCCTGCATATGGCAAAAATCCTATCTCCTTTTTCAAAATTAACTGGGGAAACTTATTTACATTCAGGATCTGCTTTTGAACTTGGGTTTTAAAATACATTTATAAGTGTGGTTTTGAAAAACAGTCAAAAAATCACCAAGTAATGGAGGAGCTCACGGGAAAGTATTATTTGGCACTTATGACTGCACACTTCAGGTGGTCACCCTTGGTGCGTTGTTTCACCTCATTCTATACCTCTAGGCCAAGGAAGTGATCGAAGACCACCATGAGGCAGGAATCACTTGTTCAGTACCAGTGCCCCCAGAAGCTATTTATAGAGCTGTTGTTGGATATGGATGGTGTTAGCTAGAGCACGGGTTCTAAACTTTTTACCTTTGTGACCTCACTTTGAGACTTACTGTTTTCTGTGACCACAAATAGCAACAAAGCAACTTAACAACAAAGGAATTCAAGCAATTGACACATTAAATCAGGGTTTCCCAACCTATGGGTCGGGACCCAAATATGGGTCGCCATTACATTTCAAAAGGGTCGCCAAGTGTCTCCCCAGGTGGCTCTGCCCCCCCTTGTCACCCCGTTTTTGAATTGCCTTGGGTCACCAAGTCTTCATGAATTGTCAAAATGGGTCTCCATCTGGAAAATGTTGGGAACCGTTGCATTGAGTATTTTATTTAATGCTTTCTAATGTGACACAGTCTTGTATGTTGCAACCCAGCTTCTTGAAGTCTGGGGCATAGTGCAATTGCACATCTAATCTCTGTGACATCAGCAACCGATCAATATAGAGACTTGAGGGACAGAAGTGTGCTGAATTCAGTTTCACAGAAATACATGCTTAAGCATGGCAGCATAAGTTTCACAGAACATGTTAAAAATGCAAGATGGTCATTCGTGACAGTGAATAAGAACTCCAGGAGAGAATGCTGGGCCTATGCTCCTCACAAGAATTGATCTCGGGAAATTTCAATGTGTTGTTCAATTTCAGCTGCTTGGCAAATCCATGGCATCAGGCTTGCACTGAAAGGGGTTTTGCACCCCATCATGGCACCCTGGTCATGACAGAGTCAGGGAAAAAGGATGTAAACTGTTCCTCCTTCTGGCTGAGATGCTTAGCAATCACTTGTGTGGGAGACTGAATGATTTCATAGTCAGCCAGAAGTTTGCAAAGCTGTGGGAAGGGATTCATAGTTTGTCTTCAATAGATTATTCTACCAGAAAACAATTTTCCTTGAAGACAGACCTGTATTCTGTTAATTCAGTTCCCCAAATGTCTCTGTGACATAGGCAAGAAGGCACAACTTTATTTGGTCACAGAAAATCACCAGCGTCACTCTTTCCCCAGACTATTGCATAGGCATGCAGCTCAGCTCTCACATTGTAAAATCACCCCAATACTTTTCCTTTTGAGAACCATTGAGCTTCAGTGTGGTAAAACAACAGCTCATGATTGGACCCCATGACTTCACATGCTTTCGCAAACAGATATGCATGAAGAAGTGAAGTCTTGATATATTTTACAAAATTGTAGAACTTTACCTGGTTCTGGGTTCAGAGCTTTAGAAGTCAATTTTTCTCTGTGAATCATACAGCGAGTCCATATACCAGATAAAGGAACTTTCTTTACCACAACCTTTTTGTGGCCTGCCATAGACAAAGCTCCGTCTGTGCAAAAGCGTACTATGCTACCACACAAGTTACTTTTGTCTTGCATATAGCACATGGAGCATTCTTTGTGCTGTCTCATGTCCAGCAGGAGGAAGACAGAACAGAAAGTCTTTGAGAACTGCATCTTCCATTTGTATTTCACAAAAGCCAAGAAACATGCATCATAGCGCTAAGTGCTCACATGAACCTGAAGAGCAAAAGCATCCACGTTTTTCAGATGTGCCACTAAAGTGTTTTTCTGATCTGCTGCTATTGCCTCAATCAATTGCCTTCACTTATTGTTGGTAGGTGATATGGCTGTTTCCCCATACATTATCTTCAACATATCAGTTGTATCTGGCAAAATCAAAGTCTTTCCAGTTGTGTTGGGGTCTTGGCCTGTGTGTGATGTGTTGACTCACCTCAAATGATGCCTTTTGAGTATGGTCAGAAACTGACTTGGCTCTCTTGAATTGCGCTTGTTTGCACAAAAGTTCTTTTTTTCTGATGCTGGAAAAATTACCTCAGTTTTCCTGTGTATTTCTTGTGAACGGTTTCCAAGTGCTGTTTAAATTTATTAGGCTTCATGCTTTCACTAAATAACACTGTGGGAGATAGTAGAATTTTGGCCTTTCTTCATTCTTGACAAAAACACTGGTGAAGTCGTACTCAAAGAAAGCCTTGTCATAAATGTGAACATCTTTCTTGCACTCTTGTTTTCGTTCATAATTGTATCACTAGACTCACTGCTGAAGGCTGAAGGAGATACTCTATGGATAAATCACAGAAACATAGGACTTGAAGGGGTCTCAAGAGGTCTTCCAGTCCAGTCTCCTGCATTCAAGGCAGGACTAAGTATGATCTGCCCAACCCCGGGAGATGTGTCCATGGTGCCTCTTACCACAAATCAGAAAGAGGAATTCATTGGTAAGCAAATTAAACCAGCTTTTAGGATACCACGTGATACTAGGTCAGCACAAAGACAGTCACTTACTTTGATTCTTTATTATGTTGCCAATAGGGTATTCACGATATGAGCTCTGCCTTAAGCTACTGCAGATTCCCATTTCAGAAAAGTCTAGCACAAGCTCAAGCTGCTGCTCAGAGGTAAGGATCTTTTGGATTCAAATCTCTCTCAGGTGGATGGTTTCACAGCTAGATAGCACACATGGCAAAATGGCATCTGCACAGCTATGTCTGAACCTGCTCCACGAATGTTTTGCCAGGAGGCCACCATTTTACAAAATGGCTGTCTCTGCATTATGTGATGTCTTACGCACGTATGGTGTGAGAGACAAGTTCATTCCGTGATTTACAAAATGGTGGCTTCTGTGTCAGGTCATGCTATGGGGAGGCTGCTATTCTGTGATTAAAGTATTAGTCTTCTAGCATGACGCTTATGAAGAAAGTCCTGACACATTGGGGTCCAGATAGCATCTTCTCACTGGCCAAATCTGGCCCAATGAACCTACAACCTTATGTGCTGATGGTAGTAGGTGACAAGCCACAGTATGGGAACTGCTGACACAGAAGTATTAGAATGACCATAATCAATTCACATGCTTCTAGTTTGCTGACCATTCTATTCAGGTTTTTATACTTTGCTCATTACCATAGTATCTGAGTTCTTTCTAGTAGTACATTAAGCAATGTAATTACATTTCTATCACATGTTGTTCTCTTATCCTCTCCACAAAGGTGAAAAAGTGTGCAGTGGTGTCTCTTGTTTTGGTAGTGTATAGTTGTGGGGTTTTGTGTGTGTGTGTGTGTGTGTGTGTGTGTGTGTGTATAATATAATGTTTATGTGTAAGCCACGGGTCATGCAGCACTTTGATGATAAGGAATGAAACCTTGAACTTGATTCAAAAGTCTATGGAGAAGCTAGTGTAGGGAGCAAAGACAGTCTCCTTGTTATGCTTGTAAGAAGCACATGGGATCTTTTTAGGAGGAAAGGCAATACACCGTGTTTATTGAGAATACAAAGTAAAAAGCATACTCATTCACACACGCACAAACACCCACCCATACACCATTCTATTGGTGTTATAGTTACCAATCTGTTGCTCACATCGACCTAGTGGCCAGCTATGTTGAATGCGAGGGAGGAGCCAGGCTTCTGTTAGTCCAGACCGATGCACCAATTTTAGCATGACAAACACCCAAAGAACCATGCAAACACCCCATTTTTATAGGAGTCTCTTATGCAAATCTATGGATTTTGCTGCATCATGTTGTAGTGGGTTACTCTGCAACATATGTTTGTCTGGAGATTGTTTTCCTTGTTGTTTAATATCAATCTGCTGATGACTTTTTTGGGTGTTGCCACACCCTGGTTTTGATAGGATTTGTTATTGTCACACATTGGGAGTGCTCGCTTCTAACTTTAGAGTCACCAATCTGCCTCTCATCCGTCACTGAATACTGTGGGCACACTTGATAGTTCCTTTGCCCTTCCTCTGATCATCTGCATGCTGTGTTGGTCTTCATACTAATCTCTTTTGAAAGAAACACTGACATTCTTCATACATACACACACACACACACACACACACACACACACTTAATTACACAGCTTCACACAAGTAAGGATTACATAATTGCTTTTGTAAAAATATTCTAAGATTAAAGTAACTTATTATTACACATTTTTCAGTAATACCAAAAACATTACACTCTCAATGAAGAAAACAATCTAAGGAGAAAAGGATGACAGTAGTGAGTAACAAGGACCCTTCTGGTCTGTTCCTGCCTTAACATTAGGCTATTTAGAAAGGATGGCTAGCATGGTCAACTGAGGCATATTACATTGCATAAGGCTACATTTTAGCTACATGGCTAGATCCTCATATGGCAGCCGTTCTATATCCCTGTGTGACGGGGTGGGCATACTCTGCACTAGAACGGGAGGGATGAAAACCCTGTGGGTGGAGGAAGTCCCACTCCTTCAACCGGACTGGGCATGCTCCAAGTGCTGGGGCAGTATAAAAGGCCAGGGAGCAGCTCAGGCTGGGCTGGCCAGCAAAGGGGAAGGTTCTCCAGGTGGAGCTCCAGCGCTGTTACAGCCTGTAGTCCAGATACAGGGAGCTGAAAGGCCGAGAGGCAGCAACTGCTCAACTCCTATGGAGATCCAGGGAGAAACCATAGCTGGGGAACGGGGAGACCCAATGGCTACGTGGGGGGACGCCCCGACGGGGCCGGTAAGAAGCGACCCAAGGAGAGTGCAGGAGCGGCCCCTCACACCCAGGTATCCTCGGCGTGTTTTGGCCGCAGTCCCTGCCAAGAGGGAGCAGTAGGCAACCGCTACGCTCATAGGGCCCTGGGTTTGGACCCAGTAGTTCAGGGTGAGCCCAGGTCCCCCTACCAGGGGCAAACCACCGACTCACTGACTCTGGCCATTAAGCCCTACTGCCCTGCAACCGGGGGCGCCCATTGACTCTGGCCATTAAGCCCTACTACTCTGAAACCAGGCACGCTCATTAACTCTGGATATTAGGCCCTACTGCCCTGATGCAAGGGTGCTTACTGACTCTGGCTGTTAGGCCATACTGCCTGGGAGCTGGGAGGGCTTATTGACTTCGGCCAGTAGGCCATTCTGCCCAGTGAGTAGGACTACTCATGGAATTAGAGTTGCGTAGGGATCAAGAGACTTATGGTCTATCGAGATGGCTGCCGGTCCGGTGACCAATCAGGCAGCGACCACCCCTGGAATCATCCCATTTCTGTGGCGGAGTGGGCATACGCCGCCACACCCTAATAATTTTTGTTGCCCTTTTCTGAATTGTTTCCAATACCAAGATCTCCTTTTTTGAGATGATGTGACCACATCTACACACAGTATTCAAGATATGGACACACCATGAATTTATATAGAGGCAGACTACAACAGCTGAAGGAGTCTGCTGCTGTAGGAACACCAACTTTCCTGAGCTATGGTAGCAATGGAAGCATTTTTCCATGACTTGTCTATATTGGGTGTTAGATTCACATACATAGAGATTTCAAGGGTATGGATTTTTCACACCCCAAGTGCTGTAGCTATGTCAAGCTAAACTTTAAATGTAAATCAGTCTTCTGCTATAACTGAGAGTATGGCAGACGGATGCAGGGTGGGATTTTCAAAGGAGCTCAGCATTAGAACATAAGAACATAAGAATGGCCATACTGGGTCAGACCAAAGGTCCATCTAGCCCAGTACCCTGTCTGCCGACAGTGGCCAGTGCCAGGTGTCCCAGAGGGGGTGGACCGAAGACAATGATCAAGCAATTTGTCTCCTGCCATCCATCTCCAGTCTTTGACAAACAGAGGCCAAGGGCACCATTCCTTACCCCCTGGCTAATAGCCTTTTATGGACCTAACCTCCATGAATTTATCTAGCTCTTTTTTAAACTCTGTTATAGTCCTAGCCTTCACAGCCTCTTCTGGCAAGGAGTTCCACAGGTTGACTGTACGTTGTGTGAAGAACTTTCTTTTATTAGTTTTAAACCTGCTACCCATTAATTTCATTTGGTGTCCTCTAGTTCTTATATTATGGGAACAAGTAAATCACTTTTCTTTATTCACCCTCTCCACACCACTCATGATTTTATATATCTCTATCATACCCCCCCTTGGTCTCCTCTTTTCTAAACTGAAAAGTCCCAGTCTCTTTAGCCTCTCCTCATATGGGACCCGTTCCAAACCCCTAATCATTTTAGTTGCCCGTTTCTGAACCTTTTCTAATGCTAAAATATCTTTTTTGAGGTGAGGAGACCACATCTGTACGTAGTATTCAGGATGTGGGTGTACCATAATTTTATATAGGAGCAGTAAGATATTCCTTGTCTTATTTTCTATCCCTTTTTTAATAAGTCCTAATATCCTATTTGCTTTTTTGACTGCCTCTGCATACTTCGTGGATGTTTTCAGAGAACTATCCACGATAACTCCGAGATTTCTTTCATGATTAATTGTAGCTAAATTAGCCCCCATCATATTGTCTCTATAGTTGCGGTTATTTTTTCCAATGTGCATTACTTTACACTTATCCACATTAAATTTCATTTGCCATTTTGTTGCCCAATCACTCAGTTTGGTGAGATCTTTTTGAAGTTCTTCACAGTCTGCTTTGGTCTTGACTATCTTGAACAGTTTAGTATCGTCCACAAACTTTGCCACCTTACTGCTTACCCCTTTCTCTAGATCATTTATCCTATTTTTATTTATCCTAGTATCATTATCCTATTTTCACTCCTATTGTAGTCTAAGGTAAAATTCCCACTGATTTCTTTGGGAGCAGAGTTAGGTTAATACTGAACACTTTCAAAGACTTTACTCCTAAGAAACTGGAGGGCAAGCACTTCTAAAATGGTTTGTGTTAAAAGCATTACAATAGTCAAAGCCAGTGGGTGTTTGATAAATAGATCAAGGTTTGAGCATTAGAAAGTGTAAGAGACTGTCTTTTCTTAGTAATGTATGTGATGATAATAAAAAGGATTGCATGAAACCAGGAATATGCTGAATAAAACAAAGCTTGGGCTTGAGGATAACTGCTGTGAACAGCTTTGTTATGCCACAAAATAGATTTTGTGTATGTATCCATATGAACTGCAAGCCATGGAAGCACATGCATAGTCCCATTGAGTTCTACAGGCTTTTTCACATAAAATTAAGCATGCATGTGTTTGCAGGATTGGGGCCTGCCTAATGCATGTTAGGGAAGAATAAAAAATATATTATTTCAGCAATGCCTTTTACAGAACAATACCCATTTTCCCTTCTGCCAACTGATAGCAGAGGTCAGGGTGTTGCAGGTTGGGTTCCTGGTGGAAAAGACATCTGTAACATTGACTTGGGTATATTCATAGTGCAACTTCTTGCTGTTACACACACCACTCATCGGCAGAGGTGCATATAGATGACATGCAGCCAATTTCCTCTTTCAGGAATCCCAGCAATAAATCAATGCCCAGTCTCCAAAGGTGTGTCTACACAGCAGGGCTTACCTTGAAATAAGCTATGCAAATTGAGCTACATCAATTGCATAGATTATTTTGGAATAGCTTATTTCAAAATTGGGAGCGTCTACACAGCACTTATACCAGAGGTATCCTGAAATAGCTACCCTGCGTCTACACAAGCCACCCGTTATTTCAAAATATTATTTGAAATAACAGACACGCAATTTTGCCATCCCGGTAAACCTCATTGCACAAGGGATGAGGTATGGCTTGAAATAGTGCATTATTTTGAAATACGGTATTGTGTAGATGTACCAAGTTTCAAAATAAGTTATGTTGAAATAGATTTAGGATAAGATATGCAATTTGTGCTATGCAAATTGCGTCTCTTATTTCGAATTTAGGGTGCTGCATAGACGCACCCACAGTGTCATTTGGTTACTCCACCACTGCATCACTTTCTTAATAAAATACTGCTGAAGCTACTGAGTTAGGGCGATTTGTGTTTTTGTCTGCATTTGCTGCTTTGGGTTTGTTATTAGGTAATTGTCTACTCTCTATTCCCGCTGTGAATGAATTATGAATAACACCAATAAAACCTTAATAAAAATTTGATTTACAAAGTCTATTTTGCACTTTGGATACAAAAGAAAGGACTGATTTATACTATTTATGCTCATTCTGGGTTTGTTAAAAAAAAAAAAAAAAAAAAAAAAAGCCCTTAGGGAGTTGAACTAGTTTATTTTATGGAGATTTGCAAGCTGATGAGGAACACTGTAAAAAAAAATTGTAGATCTAAGCCTTTATTCATCAGCTTATTCTAAAGCCCATCTTAAATCTCTCCCTTAGCCCTCCTAAATAAGGACCAACGATTGAATAGATATTCTCAATTTTTAAGTCTTTTATTCAGTGTAACTGGAAATCTGTTCCCATTTCTCTTCAGATGTAAAGGTTACCCATTTATGTTTTAAATTAGCACTTAGAAATTATACTGCTCGGTGCAATGTTCTACACTTAATTATCTTTTGTGGTTATTACAATAAGAGACTTCCTGGGTCATCCAGTCCAGTCCCCTGCTATAGCAGGCAACCTTGCCATATCATCCTGTTCATAAACATATCAAGTTCCATTCTAAGATTAGTTGGGTTGTTGGTTCTTTCTAAAGTAACCTTCATGTTTGACTTGACTGCATGAGACTAGGGGCCATATTCTAGTGCAGGTCTGCATAGCGCCACTGAAGTCAATAGAACTAGGCCCACTTCCACTAGCTGAATCTAGCAGTGGATCTTAAAAAGTTGAAGGCCTCCACTCTCCATGACAGCTTTTTATATTTAAAGCAGCAAAAATTAGAGATTGCATTTTTACTAGGAATGTATTTTAATTATCATGATGAGTCTACATTAAAGAGAGAGTGTGGGGGGCTGTTCTGTTGTTCTCAGCCAGGAAGCATAGTGTAGCTCACAAAAAGCTTTGGACATCAGAGCTCCTCTAACAGAGAGGGGATGTTGGGGAAATCCCAGTGTAAAAGCACAGGCTTTAGGGATGCTTTAACCTGAAAGGTGAGACATGGAAGTCTTAAGTAATGCATCTCAACCTGTAGCACTTCTATAGCCCCCAGCCAGCCACATGGACCCCTTTTGGCACCATGATTGTGTGAGTTGGTTCACTTTGAATGGTTCGTATGATGTATTTACCTTCACAACAATATCATGTGTTTATCAGAAGGGAAATCGTTGAAAGACTCTGTGCACTGCAAGGTGGCTCTGGCATGATGTTGTTGATAGTAGAGAGATTGAGGAAGTGCAGTAGTGATATCAAACACATGTTGGGCAAAAAAAAAAAGCATTTAAAAACAAGTCTGCAAGTAGTAAGGTAACAAGCATGGTTTTCACAGCTTGCCCGCTAAGAAAAAGAGCCAGAATATGGTGGACCCTGTGCATCTATACAAACAGAGGCACGGGACATACAGGGCCTTCTCCCTTGTGCTCCTTTAGAGTACAACTCTGGGTGCCAAGACTGTGAGAATCTAGCACAGCTGGTGCGAGAGTCCTGAAAAATGGTTCCCGTGGCCCAGAACCCCCTTTAAACATCAGTCGAGCCAGCATAGGTGCATGCATTGCACTAATGTCAAGGTGGTTGCTGCAATGTACCTCCCCTGGCCACCACTAAGGAATTCCAGTGAGGTCAGCCATCATTCTCCTGGGATCAGGTTTGGCTACAGTGCCTCTCTGCACAGGCTCTGTGGCTTACTAGACAAAAAGAATCAAGTTTCTGTTCTGATACCACAAATGTATTCTTCTATATTTTTGAAATCCTTTGCCAACTATTTGGATGCAGATAGTAAAGCTACTGCCTCAAGCCCTGGAATCAAAAGGGTCCGACATTGCAGGACTTGGTGCACAGAATTGCTCTGGCTTTATGAATCGTATAATTTGTGGATGGTTCATCCTCACCATCTGTGAGTTTATCCACATCTTTTTGTAAAATTTTATTGTTGTCATGCAAATTTGCAGGTTTGAGAAACTGAGTTTTTAAGCAAGACATGAAAAGAGGAGCACACTGTTGTGACAGATATGGCAATATCTTTGGGAGCTCTTACTGTATCTTTGTGCTGAGAATTGTCTATAACTCCATGAGGGGAGGTGACCACAGCTTTTCCAATAACAAAGAACAGTGGGGGCTGATTAGGCAAATTCACTCAGGCTGTAATACCTCCAGAGAAGAACCATGGCCTAGTTTAATCAGGGTTCTCCAGAGTCCATTAGACAAAGAAGAGACTCTGAGTAAATATCCGGAGTTTAAACTGGTCTTCCTTCTTATCCATCAAATGGACAGGACCTTCTGTCCAAGGGGAGCCCCAATCCCTTCTGGGAAAGGCTGGAAGGCCTTTGGCCTACTGAGATGCAATAAAACTGGTGTGTGAACTCTAGTAAGCTTTTAGCACGTGCACAAAAACTTTCATTGTTTTACATGTTTGTCTCTGGAATACTTTGATCTTAAGAATAAATGTACTTGCCTATATAGAGCTGTGTGGTGAATTGTGACAGCGACAATTACAGTTGTTCATAGCCTTCTAAGAGAAAGCAAAGGCAGTATGGATTGCTGTGGTAGCACAGCAGGAACTGTGTAACATGAAACAAAAAATCATGCAGAGAGGGAATTTGAACCTATGTCTCTTTCATCTTGGATGAGTGCCCTAACTAGTGGGCTACAGATTATTTGTGGTTGTATTGTTGTTGCCTCCTCCTGTTGTACAAATCCAGATTTCCTTTGCTTTTTGCTAAAATTGCCCAAAACAAAATGTTTTGTTTGACGCCAAACAAAAATTTCCAACTATAGTTTGGTGGAGGACAGACATACCAGGAGCTGGGTGAATGGTTTTCTGTTTCCTGAATAAACTGCCAGAGACTGCTGCCATTTAATCAAGGCAAGCAGGCACCTGAGGCTAATTAAGAACTTACCTAAAGCAGCAGGCTAATCAGGCACCTTGCTAAGGTGCTAATCAGGCACCAGGCTAAGACTTGGTGGGCTATTTTAAAAGGTTTTCCCTCAGGCAAGGGAGGGAGAAGGAGAAGAGCGAAGGACTGAGAGGAGGAAGAGCATTGCTGGAGATATGAGAACTTCAAAAAGGAAAGAGTATTTGTGCTGAAGCAGGAAAGATTTGCTCAGGTACTAGGGGAGTGACTGGGGAAGTGGCCCAGGGAAAGGCTGCTTTATTAGGGTTTAGGAAAAATCCCATCAATTGTCACTATCTAGGGTCCCTGGGCTGGAACCTGGAGTCATAGGCAGGCTTGGGTTCCCTCCAGCATTCCCCCCCCCCCCCATCAGTAAAAGTCTGTTCCTGGGAAGGGAAGCCAGGAATTATGGGAGGGGTTTATCCTAATCCTTTGATTTTGCCAATGATGACAATTGATCAGTAAACTGTGACCCTGGCCTCTAGAAAAGTTAAGAGGCAGTGTGAAGGATCATAGCAAACCTCTGAGGCATCTAACAACTGCCCAGAAGGGCGGGGACATGGCTGGAGCTTTGCCACACTATATATTCATTTTTTAAAAAGGAACTGATGGTGAATCAAAAAGTCAGTTATTTGCCTGGCTGTAATGCCAAAAGTTAAATTTTTCAATTCATACAGCAGATCTGTATATTCTTTTTTTAAATTTGCAAATACTTTAACTAAAAGGTTGGATGCAAGCTACTAAAGCTTTAGACTCCCATTTAAGGTTTTTTTGTGCCACAGCAGTCTGCTTCTCTTCACAAGTCACAAAATCATAATCATGCTTTAGCATTGGTCTCTGCTGCCCTTTCCCTCATTTATTTCTAAGTCTCCTCTTCCTTTCCTTCTGCTTAATTGCAATAATTTAGTTTGCCTGTTCATTCTTTTCCCTACTGTTTTATGAAATGACCAATGATTCAAACAGCTCTTGGAACTCTGCTTGAATGTTAAGGTTTATAGAAATGTGTCCAATTTTATGGCCTTCAAATCCCAATAATTATTTTGATTAAGATAGCATCTACAATATGTTGTCCAAATACATAGGAAGACTGTTCTACAGAGCTCATAATCTAAGAAGATGAGGAAGGAGAGCTCATAATCTAAAAGAGCAGTGATTCTGAAACTTTTTGGCCTGCAGCCCACCCCATTCAATGCAGACCTTTCGGTGGGCCACCAGCCAACCACCCATGATGACAAAACATGCTGGAAGGGGTCAAAGGTGGGATATCTGGGTGGGAGAAGGGGTGCAGGAGTGAGGTGAGGGTGTGGGGTCTCAGCAGGATGAGCATGCGTGAGAGAGAAAGGGTACAGGATCTGGGCATGAGGGAGATGGAGAACCCTAACACACTCCCATTACCTGGCTCCATGCCTCCCAGTACTCCTAGTCAATGCACCCTGTGCTATGATTCTGGCCAATGAAAGCAGCGGCAAAAGCCTCCAGGCAAGTGGTTTCTTGTGCTGCCGTTCCCCCAGTGTCAGCACTTCCCCGGCAAGTCAGATCTGGCCAATGAGGCTTGTCTGTCCCCTTCCCTCCACAGTGGGAAGCTGGCACTGGCATTCCCACCGTGCAGGGGGGAGGGATGCAGGGCTGGAACGCCAGCGCAGGCTCCCCACTGTGGGGGTGAGCCCCAAGCCCACATCCCACCTGCAAGATGGTCACGGACTACTAGTAGTCCACGGACCACATTTTGAGAACTACTGATATAAGATGGATAGGGAAGAGGGATAAAACACAAAATCAATTTAAAAATACACAGCAGAGCCTCAGAGTTATGAACCTCTTTGAAATGAAAGTTGTTTGTAACTCTGAAACATTTGCACAAAACACGGTTCTTTCCAAAATTTAAAACAGAACAATACCGCTTTGACACTTTATTATGTAGTTTAAATTTGATTTGCTTGTGTGTGTGTGTGTGTGTGTGTGTGTGTGATGCTGTCTGATTGTATACTTCCAGTTCCAGATAATGCATGTGATTAACTGATCACTTTGTAATTCTGGTGTTTGTAACTCTGAGGTTCTTCTGTATATACAAACAAATATCAGAACTTTCCAGCTGTCCCCTCTGCATAGGGTTTTAGCTCTCTAACAGTGTTTTTGTAGCAAAGAAGGTCCCAGGACATTAGGGAGGCATGGTGAGTGAGGTAATGTGTTTTACTGGACTAACTTCTGTTGGCAAGAGACACAAGCTTTCAAGCTTCTCGGAGCTCTTTGAATCTGGGAAAGGTACTCAAACTGTTACAACTAAATAGGTGTGGAGCAGGTTGTTTAGTATAAGCGTTTAACACATATTCTAAAAAACCATTCAAGGTGATTTGGCTAATTAACACTTCTGTGGACATGGGATTAGGGGGAAAAAGGGGGAATAATGGGTTACACATTATTGTAATAAACCATAAATCCAGTTTCTCTAAGTTTATGATTTTTAGAGTCTAGCAAAGTTATGAATGAAAGTGCCTAGGCTTGTCTTGTCAACATATTGTGCAAGTTTCCTTTGAGGATGAAGACTGAAGTCCTAGTGTGAGCATTTTTTAAAATATTTGCCCATGTGAGATGTTTTTGACTCTTATAATTTTTGTGTGAGTTTATTTGAGAGTGTACCAATTGTCTTGTTTCTCCCTGTTATTGGGGCATTTAGTGTACTGGATGAGTACACCAGGTGTAGGACCCATGGGTCCTGTAAGGTTCATTGTGGGGAATATTGATCATCATAGAAATGGAAAAATGTCTGCAGGTTTTGCATCTGTTGTTGGAGGATCTGATTCTGTTTTCAGTTAGTGGGTCCTGATCAGTGAGAACTTGCTTCTGATGATGAGCTTGGAGTTATTCGAAGGCATGAAGTAGAAGTTCAGGAAAGACTTATATCAGGCAGGGCTGGCTCGAGCCATTTCTGTGCCCCGGGCAGTGGGCACGTGATGCAAGCGCGGCCCCGCCCCCCGGTGCACTGCACACCTTACAGCTGCCATCGGGCGTGCAGCGCCTAATGGCAGCTGTAAGGGGTGTCGCATGGCCCCCGGGCACGTGGCGCCCTCCCCCCATAGGTTGGCGCCCCGGGCAGCTGCCCAGCTAGCCCCCCACCTTAATCCAGCCTTGATATCAGGATGTGGTTCCTATCAAGTATGGGGTTCCAATGTAGGGTTGGAGGTGACAACTAGGGCTGTGCAATCAGATCTTTTTGTCGGTATTGAAGCAGGTTGTCTTGGAGTATTTGGATGGCCTGTTCTATGTTGCAATCTTGTCTTCTGGTGGAGTGCCCTTGTTTGATGATGGTGCCACAGGACCCCTGTTTGATGAAAGCAGTTAAGTATGGTAAGGTGTGTATCCTGGACTGTCTGCTCAGAGCATATTCTGTAGTATTTGAGTGACTGGCTGTAGATATCAGATTTCTTGGTGTTTTTGGGCGGGTTACTGGATCTGTGAAGTTAAAATTCTACCTAAAATTGTAACTGGAAAAATTATGATTATGATTATCCTATTTGTATGCATGTACCAATTTGTATCAGAATTTAGGAATGTTGACTAAATATCTGAATTTCAAATGTAGTCACACCTGAGTAAGGTCCACTAGACAAGATACTTTCAGACTATATAGCTGGTAAGGAAAGGCCTATTCAGGGCAATGAGCCAGTCTTTTAAAAAAGAAAAGCCTTAGGCCCTTAGGAGGAGCTTATCTCTCATCTGGTGAACCTTCCTATGAATGCCCCAAACAGACGGTGAGTGATAGCTGCTATGGCTATACAAGGACATGTGACCAGGTCACATGATTCTGGACACCATCATGGGATATCAGTGTTTTTTCCACAAAATGCTTTAGGAACCAAACTTTGAAACAAAGGCTTCCTGCCATATGCACAAGCTGTAAAAGGCAGGGAGTGACATCATCTGTGGCTTTTAACTCCCCACCTGAGAAGACTCCTGGGAACACTTGAGGAACAAAGACTGAACTGGGTGAAGCACTGGATGTGGGCCAATGGGATTTCTAGCCTGCATATGAAAGATTTGGAGATTTCAAGCTGCAAAGCAAGTACAGCTTGCCCCTTAAGAATTTGCAGCTTGCTTGTATCATCTCTTAGGGTGTGAATCTGTTGTTCATATTTAGTACATTAAGTTTAGTTTGCAGTTGTTCATTTGTTAGGTAATCTGCTTTGATCTGTCTGCTATCACTTGTAGTTGCTTAATCTCCCTTTTGTAGTTAATCTAAACCAGTGAGTTGGAGTGAAGTGTATGGTAATCCTTAGTTCAGGGGGAAAAGGCTGTTTCATGTTCCCCTCCACACTGAAGAAGGGGGTTAATTTTATGAGTTTTGTTGTGCAGTGCAAGATGGTGCAAGTTTGGGTGTATATTACAAAGAGGAAAAATGCCTGAGAATGTGATAGTTACCCTAGCTATAGCGTTCCTATGCAGGGGCTAGGCTGAGAGCTTGCATGTAACTGCAGTGGGGTGTGTGCCTACCTGTATGTATGCTGGTGAAAGTGCAAGCTGGGGGGCTCTGCAGCTTGTCACAGCAGCACAGTGTGAGAGGGAGCCCAGGCTGGTTGAGTCAGGGAGGCTCAGAGATAACCCAAGTTCAGGTGGCACTCTGGGGAAACCCGTCCCATAGTTGTCAGTAAGGGTCCATTGTTGACACTGATTGTGGTGTTTAGAAAGTTGATGCGGGTGTGGGAATCTTCAAAAGAGGCTTGGATAGATGGATGGATAGATGGATGATGTTGAAGTTGTGGTGGAAATCTATGAGGGACTTAGGTTGTCTGTCCAGAGGATGAAACTATCAGTGTCTCACAGGCATATAATTGGTTTTATGGTGCATTTGTCTAGAAATTCTTCCTCAAGGTGATTAGCTGATTCAACTTGGTACATGAGCATAATCTAATATTTATTAGTATGTTTGTGCTATCCTATTCCTTTAACTGAATGAAATAGGTGGGTGTCCTAAGAGATGCACACAGGAGTTTGTGGGACATGTATGAACTGAATGGCTTTTTTCTGATAAGTCTGTAGGAACGTTATTCTATATGCATATTCTATTTGTATTGGCAAAACTATTACCATGCTAACCCAAGGTCATTTTTTCAGAGCTGAATGGGACTAATAGTTGAATTATGTGTCCTTGACTTTCACTGGTTCAAAGTATAATTCAATAAAAACAAATGGGTGCATAAAGCTTACTGATAGGATTAGGTAATTGTTTAAACAAGGTTCCTAAGAACACAAATGTCCAGAAGTACTTAGAACAGACATGAATTGCAGTAGGCACAGTGTAGAAAGATCAACTTTGATTAGACTAGAAGAGTCAATTAAATTGAGAGAGAAGGATAGTACAGTTGAAATCTGATTTAGTCTATATAGCAAGAAGCCTCTAAATACCACAGAATGTCTCGCTTGATTCAAAGGCCAACACTAGTGAAAAAGCCTTAAACAAGATTGATCTCTGTAAGCCTCAGAACTAGAAGACTGAAATGGAAAGAGAAACATTCTGTCCTCCTAGTCGGAGAGAGGCGGAAAAGTTCTGGCAGGCTTAATTGACATGAATGATGATGTTGCGTTTTCATATAATGGTTTATTATGTGTATTGTTAGAAGTTTCTTTGTTTCTGGAAGTGATATTAAGTGGCGGATATAAATGCATTTTTGAAAGGAATGTCTGGAAAAATTATTGAAAAGTATAGATTAGGGAAAGTTGGGTCATCCTCAGCTACAGTAATAAATTCAGTTACGCAAGGTGACTAGAGATTCTTCCAGAAACCAGAGATTGTTTTCAGGGGGTCTGGCTTTGTTTTGGGTTTCCCACACAGAGATTCTAGACCCTGACTAACTTTGTGTGACCTAAGCTGGTATCCATGGAACTCACTTCACCTGGTCACAGTGGAGCTGGTGGATCTGACTCTGTAGAACCAGATTAGGCATGAGCAGAGTTTGAGGTGCTGACTTCACTAAACCCCAACCTTGCAGTAGCAGCAGAGTAGAATGGGTCCTGGTGATGCAGATATCACAGGACTGAAGTGTATGGGCTGAGGTGAGTCACCTTTTGGAGCCCTCTTTATCTAGGGTGACCATACTTCATACATTGTCAGGGTCGGTCCCCTTCTTAAACCATGATCATCTGTTGGCAAGAGAAAAAGGAACAAATATCCAGTTTTGTCAAAACTTTCAGGGGGCACAGAGGAATGTTTTTTTGGGGGGCAAGTGGAGTTGTGAGGTGCTGGTTGGTGCAACCTGGGCTGTCATCCATGTGTGGTCTGGGACTAGCATGGTCAGTCCCGGCCCCAGACCTGGCAGGGCTTAGGTGCTCAGCCCCAGCCTCTGCTGATGAGGGCAAGTACTATTCTGGGGAAGAGGGGGCTCAGACCAGCCCTGCTTGGGAGACTCAGGCAAGTGTCAAAACCAGATGGCTCAGGCCTCCTTCATGCCGTGTCCCATTTTCACTTTGGGAAATGTGCTCACCTTATCTTTGTCACATTTGCGACTAACTCAGTTTGTGATGGGGATGATTCTGCAAATAAGAATTCTGGTCATTAACCAGCCACACAGTTGCTGATTAGGATTGTGGACCTAACATTGTTGGGTTTTGCTAATTTCATTTTTATGTAATTGCATATTTATCTCTTTCCCTAATAAAAAATATTTTAAGTTTCCCCTGGACCAAGGGCTCCTGAGTGCTTGAGTGGGGAAAAAAGATTCTTGGGGGAGGGCTTGAAGCAATTTATTATTATTATTATTATTATTATTATTTTATTTTTAAAAGCTTCCTTTAGCTCACTCACTCATCCACAGTATTGGGAGGGGCACATAAAGTTTTGTTGCTGTTGGAAATCATTGGACCTTTATTCTGTTTTTTATTTGTCTTTCAAACACTTTGACCTTGTAAGCATGGAGAGGAAGGAAATAAAGGTTTTCTCGTGATAAGAAAAGGAGGGTATATTACAAACTGCTGATGGGTCTAAACAGGAAACATTTAGCTAAACCATCTCATCCTCTGTATGATATCCCTCTCAACTGTCCTTTATTTTGAGATTATGCCACTCATTATAATTCCCCCAATTTATCTCTTGTCCACAAAAAAGTTGATAGCTCCTTATTTTTATGATTGAAAGTTATTTGCATCACATAACCCATAAAATAGCTTCAGAGATTCCAAGGTCAGAAGGGACCATTGTGATCATAGGAAGTTTTATTTATACTAAAGAATTAATCTTACGTGATTTTAAATTTTCTTCAAAATATTTGTGTGTTCCTCATGTTGGGTCTTATGTCACACATTGTGTCCTGCATTTGGGTCTTAGCAGAGTGAGATGGAAACTGGTATCTGCAACCAAAGGTCTGGTTTTAGAAAATGAAGCCAACAAGGGTTTGCAAAGCCACCCTGATTTACTCCACCTTTAATGGTATCATGAGCTTTTGTGGGCACAGACCACTTCTTCAGATGACCAGAGTTATGACATCTGAAGAAGCGGGCTGTGCCCACGAAAGCTCATGATACCATCTACATGTTTTGTTAGTCTATAAAGTGCTACCAGACCATTTGTTGTTGTTTTTTCTGTACAGACTAACTCAGCTACCCCTTGAAGCTTCCATCTTTAATGTCATCCCCAAATCTGCTACTGTCTGTGGAGCCAAGGTAAACCAATGAATATCTTTGGTCCAAATTAGGTACTGTCCCAGGTTTTATACAAATACACTGATTTCCCTGGGTTCGAGGGAGACTGTCAGTGGAGAGTAAGGTCCTCTACCTTTTAGCTTGCCTTTCAATAGATGTTATTGCAATAATTACCTACCTCATGGAAGGATTAGAAGACTTAATGTTCTGAATTTTGTGATAACTCAGGAAAGTGCTAAGTATTATGTACAATCCTATTAATAGAATTGTTAGTTAGAAGATAGAAAATGTGTTCTTTTCACATTTCTTTTTTGCTGAAGAAGCAACACCTACAATGAACAAAATCAGACAGACTAAGCGTTTTCTGAATGTGGGTCGGTCGTATATACAATATTCTTGCACACAGATTCTTTATAATTGCAACATGCTTTCATTGCATATAAGAAACAATAAAATCTCCCTCTGGTGGCTATTCTGACATCTGCTGATTCCTACAGTTGCTATGAGGGTATAAATTATTAATATTTATCTGATAGTGGAAACTAGAGGCACCATCAGCTGAAACTAGAGCCCTGTTGTGCTGGGTGCTTACCAAAGAACTCAGTCTAAATAGACAGAGCGGACAACCAAACTCTTTGGCAGAACTAGGAATGGAACCCAAAGCTTGGATTTCCTAGTCCACTGTCTTAAACACATGGACAGAAAGCTGTAGAACTGCTACGGCTCTAGTGTGCAAAGGAGGCACAGTTTAGGAGGGTGTGAACACTCCTGTGTAGGGGGAGAGCCCAGTTCAGATACCCTCCAGCCACACATCCCCTATGCCATCATGAAAGGAGCTAAGGATGGGCTGGGTGAGAGATCATCCCCATCTTTTCAGCGTCTCCATTGCTCTCTCTTTCAAAATACCAAGAACACAGAGATCATCCCCTTATTTATTTGTGTTACTGTAGCATCTACTCATGGACCATGAATCCACTGGTAATTTCAAAAGGAGTCTGGAGACCATCTGTCTTTGATCATTTATAGCATTGATTTTCAAATTTTTCTAGACTATTTGTACCCATTTCAGGATTTGTCTTGCATAAAGTTTCACCTCTCTTATAACACTACTTGCTTACAAAATCATACATAAAAATACAAGTGTCACAAGCACATGGTTACTGGAATATTGCTTGGTTCCTCATCTTTACTATATAATTGTAAAATAAATCACTGGGATATAAATATTGTACTTGCATTTTAGGGCACAGTATACAGAGCAGTATAAACCACTGTACAAAATGTTAGTTTGTACTGACTTATCTAGTGCTTTTAATGCAGTCTGTTAAACTAGGTACTTATCTAGATGTGTTGATGTACCCCCAAAAGACCTCTGCATACTCCCTGGGGTACACATCCCTGGTTGAGAACCACTTATTTAGACACAACAAATCCTGCAACTTGGGCAGGGGGATTAGACTAGATCGGGGGTGGGAAATAATTTTGGAAGGGGGGGACACGTCACAAATTTCGGAAGTGGCCACGGGCCTCAGGTGGAAGGGGCAGGGCCTCAGGAAGAAGGGGCGGAGTTGAGAACTACCCTGTTGGGAGCTTTGCTTGGCCTGGGGACCCTGCCCCCTGACTTCTGGACAATGGAAGGAACCTGGGGCAAATGGGAGGGTTCTGGGGGCTAGCTACCTCCCAGAGTTGTCTGGAGTGGAGGCTTAGAATTCACGTAACATGGCTGGCAGCTCCTGGCCCCACTGCTAACCTGTTGCCTGGCAGCCACCCAGAAGGCACAATTCCTTTGAATAGAAGCAGTTGAAAGGGCTCGCCCCTCCCAGGCAGCTCCCAAGCAGCAGGCCAGAGGGACCGAGAGCGGCGAGCCCTTTCAATTGCTTCTGTTTAAAGGGCTTGCGCCTGAGGGGTGGCTGCCAGGAAATGCAGCCATCCAGCAAGCATGTGCCCTTTAAATAGAAGTAGTTGAAAGGGCTTGCGTGTCTCCGGCTCCCAGGCAACGCACTAGGGCAGGGGTTAGCAACCTTTTAGAGGAGGAGTGCCAAGATTTGACTTATTCGCCTCTATGTATGGGTCCACGGGCTGGTGATACTTTTCCAAGTCAATAATAGTCCTACTTATAGCAGCTTCATTAATTAATACATTAAAATGCAGATTTTACCTTTTGGTGCAGGGGTTGGCAACCTTTCAGAAGTGGCGTACTGAGATTTAACTTATTCACGGATCTGTGTGCCGAGGAGACGGGAGGCAAGGGCAGGCTGGGTACGTGACCTTATTTTCTGAACCGGTTGCAGCTAGGGAGAATGGTTTAATTCAAATTATGAAACCGATTAAGCATTTTAAATTTCTCATGTTAGTTTATGAAACTTAATTTTAAATAAAACTATTAGGTCCTACACAAAAGGTTTCAGTGTTTCCTTTGTCAGGGGTGGTGAACCCTTTTTGGGTCGGGGGAGGGGGGGTCATAGACCCACAGAAAAATCATTTGGGGACCACACAAGTAAGAAGCAAAACAATCCCAACACTCACTGATGTGGCCCCAACTGAGACACCTCACTTCTCCAGCCTCGTGAGGTGAATTGAAAGGAAGGGGGAGGACTGAGGTTCAGGGCTTCCCATAGACCAGATTTACTTTTCTGGGGTTCCAGAGTTAGCGGATTTTATGGACCTCCTTAGGCTCTGGGATAGGGACAAAAATGAGGGGTACAGTGAGTGAGACAGGGCTGCCAGCAAGTAGGATAGGGATGGGGGTGCAGGATCTGGGAGGGAGGTGGGGTGCAGAAGCAGGCTGGGAATAGGGTGTCTGGCCAAGTGAAGGGAGCAGGAACAAGGGAGGGTGCAGTATGTGGCTATGGGAGGGGGTTTAGGAGCAATGTGGATGAAGGAGCAGGGTAGGGTGTCTGGCTAGGAGACTTCAAACAGACTTCAAAGAGAAACTGCAGAGCTACAATTCATCTGCAAATTTGATACTGTCCTTTTAGGATTAAACAAAGACTGTGAATGGCTAGCTAACTACAAAAGCAGTTTCTCCTCTCTTGGTGTTCACACCTCCACATCAGCTGCTAGAAGTGGGCCTCATCCTCCCTGACTGAATTGACCTCGTTATGTCCAGCCTTACTCTTTTCTTATGCCTGTATATTTATACCTGGCTCTGGAATTTCTACTGCATGCATCTGACGAAGTGGGTCTTTGCCCACGAAAGCTCATGCTCCAATAAATCTGTTAGTCTATAAGGTGCCACAGGACTTCTCGTTGTCCTTGCAGATTCAGACTAACACGGCTACCCCTCTGATACTGGCCAGGAGAGAGTGTGCATTAACAAGGGAGGGGGTCAGAGTAAACTGGG
This sequence comes from Rafetus swinhoei, assembly GCA_019425775.1. Taxonomy (NCBI): domain Eukaryota; kingdom Metazoa; phylum Chordata; order Testudines; family Trionychidae; genus Rafetus; species Rafetus swinhoei. The sequence continues at coordinate 36,137,579 of CM033427.1, forward strand.
GGTGCTGGGTCATGGGGAGGGAAGTGAGAGGATTGGGGTGGGAGGGGTCTGGGCATGAAGGGGGGGGGGCCTTACCTTGCTTTGTGCTCCCTTATAGCAATGGCTACAGCCATGCTGTCCATGGCCAGCCCCGGAGACCAGAGGTACCGCTGTCGCAGCGACTCTGCCCCAAACCACATGGCCACAACAGCAGCGCCTCCAGCCATGGGGGCGGCCCCAGAGTACGTGGCTGCAGCACCTCCAGTCCCTGCTGAGGAGCCTCAGCCCCAGCGCTGCCTCCTCCCACTGCAGCCTAACCTGCTGGAGGAAGGAGGGGAGCGCTCTCCAGCAGCTATGAAGGGGAGAAGAGACCACACATGCCATAGGCTGCCGACACCTGTGCTAGGGGGTGGGGCTTGGGACTGCCTGGATCAAAGAAGACCCAGAAGGTCTGGGAAGACACTCAGTGGCGGACCCAAATGTGGGCTGAGCTGGTGCAGCAGGGCCAAAACATATGTGCCACCACCCATGAGATGATAGGGCACCCCCCAGCCATCCTGCCATGCCTATGCCCCCTGACCCAGCTCCAGTCCTCCCTTCTGCCTACCCCCCTGTTGTTGAAGGCCCCCATCCACCCCTGTGGTCGCCGAGGTCCCCAGCCATGAGGCAGAACTTCCAGTTGCACCACATGCCACTCCCAGTCCTGAGCCTTCCTCCCCTATCCAGGCTCTGAGCCCCTCTCTTCCCCAGTTACTTTTATTGAAAAACAAAATACAAATTAATGTTTTGAAAACAAAACCATTGTTTTTATTGACTGTACAGAGAAGGGAGGGGTTGTTGTGGGAAAGGCATAGGGGAGCAAGGCACAGCGCCCTAGTGGGGAGGCCCTTGGGAGAGTTACTGGAGTCCTTGGAGAAACTCTCCCTCAGGGCTTCCTGGATGTGTACCCCCACCTGATGGGCCTGGCAGATGGCAGCTGTGTGCGGCTGCTCAAAGGCCCTTCCTTCCTGAATGGCCTCTGACCCCCCACACAGGTAGGAAGGCCTCCCCATTGCTCTACACAATGTTGTGGAGAACACAACACATGGAGACCACTTCGGGGTTGTTGTGCTCCCCCATATCGAGGTGGGTGAGGAGGCACTTGAACTAAGGCTGTTAAGTAACGGTTAATTGACTAGTCGGAATTTCCGCATTCCTCGACTAGTCGATAGGCACTTCCGCATTCCTCCTTTGAAATATACAAGAGCCCCCAGTGGAGCCAGGGTCAGCTGGGGTCTCCCCAGCTGATGGCGGGTTCCGTGTGGTATTTCCCAAGAACCTGGGGTCAGCCGCAGCGGCGTTTCAAAAGGGCTTTCCAGCTCAGCTGTGTGGTGCTGTCCCTTTCAAATGCTGAGGTGGCCTTGCGGTTGATGTATTGGGTGGCTCAATGTTGTGGTGCTCAGATGGGAATATGGGTTTCATCTCTGGTTCCCCCGCAGCTGGGGGAAGCCCAAGGCAGCAAATCCAGCCACGATGGAGTCAGGTCTCCCAGGCAGATGACCCTGCTCAGCAGGACGGAGTTGATGGCCCTCACCACCTGCAGAAAGAGAGACACAACAGAAATTCAGAGGGGGTGCCTCAGCCCTTGGTAGGTCCCCAAGTCTCCTTCTCCCTCCCCCCTTCAAACAACCCAGGAGCCACCCACTATGAGGTTGTCTCACCTGCAGAGCTGTGTGAGGGTGGGACTGCAGAACCCCCCGGGGATGGGGCTTCCCCCCCAACCTCCCTCTGCACCCTCGTCCCCCTTTCCAGTATCCCCCTCTCCCCCAGCAGGGACTGCAGCCCGAGAGTACCTTACCTCCATGAGGAGGGCCCTGATGGTGGACTTTACCATGCCAAACTGGTTGCCCACAGACCGGTAACTGTCTGGGGTGGTGAGCTTCCAGATGGCGATGGCAGCCCGCTTCTCCAGAGGGATGGCAGGTCGCATCTGGGTGCCCTGTCATTGGAGGGCAGGGGCAAGCCAGGGACACAGCTCCATGAAGGTGGCCTTCTGCATGTGGAAGTTCTGGAGCCACTGCTGGTTGTCCCACCACTCTATGACCAGCCAGTCCCATCAGTTGGAACTGGTGTCCAGACTCCAGAACCTTCTCTCCACTGTGGGGTGCTGTTACAAGGGTCTTTCTCCCATACACAGGGAAAGGGTCTCAATGATGAGCTCGGTGTTGAGCTCGGGCAGGGCCATGAAAGCAGCCTGCACAAACTACTGCAGAAACTGCAGCATGGCAGTGTGGGGCCATCGCATGCCCAGAGGCAGCTCCGGCCCCATGGCTAAGGTTGCCAGGTGTCCGGTATTTTTGCTTCCTGTCCGGTACAAAAATTCAGAAAATACCAGACACCTAAAATGTCCGGTACTTTATTTTTTTTATTTCCTGGCCAGGAGGCGAAAACCCTGGGCTGTCCGGCTCAATATGGAGGCAGCCTGGCAACCCTAGTGCTTACCGGGTTCCTCAGGGGAGCTGTCTGGCTCCGCACAGGGAGGTAAGATGGTGGGCGGCCGCCAGCAGCCAGTTAGGGCCAAAAAACCTCACAATGCTGTTTTTTTTTTTTTTTTTAAACAACTCTCGGGGTCCTTTGTTTCAGGAAAAAAAATCTGGTGGTAATAGACCATGGCAATTTCCTGTCACTATGTAAGCATCCAATAGCAAGTCTGAGAGCCCAGGTTGACAGGCTCAGCTGCAGCACTAAAAATATTTCTGTAATGACGTGACTTGGGATAGCGCTCAGGCTCCAAAGCCCCCCATTTCCTAGACTTCAGCATTAGGCTCCAGAATGGCTATTCTTTATGCTATAGTATGAGTCCAAGTCAGTTGAGCTGGTCTTTGAGACTCACTGCCACACTCTGTGCATGTTACCTACTCATCTCCTTCTCCGTATGTATGATTTGTCCTTATTGGCACCTTTGCTGTATAATTTCATTTCTACAATTAAAAGTATAGGAGGAGCTGCACAAAATGCACAGATCAGTAAGAAGGGGTTGAGGTGGCCTGGCGCCCTCCCAGCCCTGGGCTTTTCTGAGGCCACAGTGTATTTCTAGACATGGCTGAGCACCTGTCTATATTACAATAGCCTGTTCCTAGTTGCATTTGGGCTACAGAACTCTCTAGAATCTCTGCACTGGGGGGACTTCACTGTCCTGTACCTCTCACTCGCCTTCCCTGTGCCAGGGTTTGTATGGGGATTCTTAGAAGACAGCCAGACATCTAAATTCTCCAATTCCTGCATTGGGTGAATTGTCCTGAGAGGATCTGGGCCTCTTTTAGCTCTTTCATGCCACTCCAATTTTCTGCTCCAATAGGATTGGATACAGGGTGAGGTGCTCACCCCAGTGTTTAAGGCCACCTTGTGCCTGGTAACATGCTCACCAGCTGCTGCCTCTTTATACCAACCAATCTGAACCTTTAATTTTAATGTACCCAGATTGTATCATGTTTCTCATTTGCATGTGCAGATGATTTTTTTTTGCATGCTGTTTTGCATGAACACCTATTGCACCTTTTGAAAATATGATCTTGTCCTTTTTAAAGATGGGAAGAATTACAATCTTTAGTTCTTCATATTTTATCTGAATATGCAGTTCAAAACTGAAGTGCATGCCTCTAGAGGTCACTGATGCATAAGGGTTTGAGACAGAAAAGGGCAAGAGAAGGAATGTACATGTGAGTGAAAGGAAATATTAGCCAAGTGACTAAGATTTTGGATTAATTTTGCAACCAAGGAATAAATAAATACATGCACTTTTTCTGCATGCAGTTAGCCGGAGAAAATGTTTAAAGAGCCATAGAAACTGAGCTATTTTCTGGCGAATACTTTGAAAGGCTAACTAGTGAAAGCGCAAGCAAAATTAGTGCTATAGAGCCTTTCTCTATGCAAAACTGATCCAAAGAATTTCTTCCTAGTACCAACACTTCAGGAATCAAGGTGCAGTAACAAACCACTGACACATAGACAACAATGAATACTGAGGAGGCTCTCCTACCTCCAATGACTCCCACATAACTTGTCTATTTTGAAAAAATTAGAATTAATTTAACCAGCAGTTCCAAAATCGCTTTTTTCCTTTGGTCATGTTCCCCACTTTGATGGTTGGAAATGCAATGTTGTGGATGGACAGACTAATTGTCCCTAAAACCAGAAATGCCGCAGCATGGGAAAAGGCAAACTCATTTGTATGGTCTCTTCAACTCACCACAGCAGTGTTAGCTGATTTGCTCTGGGGTTGTTTTTCTGGGGTTTTGGTTCCTCTCCTATAAGTCAATATGCTATGAAGGCAGATTTCCTGGTCATCAAGAGCATGTCTAGCTCAGAAAGTGGAGGATACCCTTTGCTCTCAGCTGCTCACAACACACTTCCATCTTCTGTGCAAAAAAACCCCAAACAAACAAAAAAAACCAACACCTGAGAGATGAAAGAAACTAATGAGTACAAGATACTGATCTTGGCATATATAAAACTCCCAATGGGCAAGATTAATGTGGCTACAAGGTTTCTGGCAAGTCCTGTGTAGATTGAAATTTGTGAGGAATGGCACCATTGTCATTTTTCATTGCTTTATTATTTTAACTTTTTAAGCTAATTCTGTCTCCATAATACATTTCTCCACTACAGTCTTAACATTCTGCAATTAAATAGAGCTCAATGATGCATCAATGTTATTGAAAATCCAGGCTATGCTGTGGGATACCATTGGTGCTGAATAATATGTCTCTCCCCACTGACCTGGGTGTTGCCTACCAGCCTTTCACAGCATTGTTCCTGCTGCTCTTTGAGCTTTGCAGATAGGAATTCCTTCACTGAAACTTTCCCAGTGCTTAAATGCTAACGTAGAGTTGACCATCAGGAACTCCCCCCTCCTTCCTTGCTTCTTCCTGAGAGTTCCTCCAGCACAGGACTGATTACCTTCAATCAGTAAATCTGCTGGGCTTCGCTAAAATGCCTCCTAGCTAACTAGTAGAACACTACCCATTACTAGTGCTGATTTTTTTTTTAAATAGAGTTTTAAAGTGCTGACTGTGTTGGCTCTTAGCCTTTCTTCAAATTGCGCCTTATAAGTTAATGTCCCAGCAATTAGCTTTCTTTTCGTCACTTTGCAAAATTTCAATCTGCTCTGTACATCTTCAAAGAACAGATGATTGTAGCCACTGAACTCAGAGTACTAATTTAACAAAATAATATGGGCTGTAGTGACAGCGAGTTCTTAATTTTGTGATGGTCAGACACCATAGAAATTTGTATATAGAAACATTTAATGTAAAATGATATATAAAGCTGCTGCTCTTTAAGTCTGTATAGTTTAAAAACAAAAGTTGAGTGTTCTTGAAATATTCACTTTCTAAGGTTCTTTCCAGGTAATTGTACAAGTAATATACACATAAAATATATCCACAAAGACTTGGATTTCAGGAAATGGTATTATTTGCTATACAGTGACAAATATCCATATTTGCTGCAGTGCTGTTACACGTGAAGTCTACCATGCAGTCCAGCCAGTGTGTGGGGCCCAAGGCAGCGTGGCTGAGCTGGGTGGGAGGGAGCAAGAGCAGGGTAGTACGGGGCTCTGAATGCTCAGGGCCCAAGGCGACTGCCTTGCTCGCCTTGCCCAAGGGCCAGGTCTGCCACCATGGTTGGTGCAGAGTTTTATTGTGAGTGTAGGTTCCTGAGTATATGCTGCAGGGAAAAATGTAGTTACTCAGATAGGGTCTAATCCTACAAGATGCTTTTCATCGCCTGTGGGAGAACTGAGGGTGCTTTTGCACTGCTTTGAAAGCACTCAGCACCATGCAGGATCAGGAACATCCTGAATAAATATCAAGACACAACTTTGTAAGTATGGCTGGAGGTTGCATTAGTTTGATTCAGTTGTTGTTTGTCTTTGATAATTTGCATGTTACATGCAACTTTCTGACTACACCCCAGTCTCACCAGGATTGCAACAGGCTGACACAAGCATTTGTCTGTTTAATCTGCTCATATTTTATTGAGCGGCAGTCAAATTCTAGGGTTTTCTTTTGTGAGTCATAATGCATTTCCTAACTGCTGCTGCTAACAATCAGAATAAATATCCATAGAGATAGGGGGCAGGGGAGAGTCTTCCACAACAGACATACACAAGCGGTGATTTTTTTCTGAAACTCTGCTGTATGTGTGACCAAAAACTTGGGGGTATTGGACAGCCCAAGTCAATGTGTGGATCCTACAATGTTTGCCAGTGTCTGCTCCAGGGAGCGGTTTGAATTGTTTTGCCTGGTGTGTGTTGTGGCATGCTAGGTATATGGATTAGCATTTTTGGTTTGCTGGTGAAGTCTATAAGCCGGTTTCTGACTCTCACTATTGTAAACAACAGCTTACACTAGAGTAAAACTAGTGTAGGTGAACTCAAAATCGGTTGCAAGTCTGGGCTGCGCTATAAAGTTAGGTCAACATAAGTCACTTTGGCTACGTCTAGACTGCACGCCTTTTTCGACAGAGGCTTTGTCAACAGTATCTGTCGACAAAGCCTCTGTCGAGAAAGAGCATCTAGATTACATTAATCATAGATTACATTACGTGGATCGAAAAATCGATCCGCTTTTTTGAAAAAGAGCATCCAGACTGCCGGACGCTCTGTCGACAAAAGAAGGCACCCGGAAGTGCTTCTGGCAGGGCATGGGGGCAGCCTTTATTTCCAGGTGCTGCTGCCTGCCTTTGCAGAGACGGGTGCTTAAAGGGATCCCCCTGGACAGCCATTGCTCTCCTCCTGCTGTTGGCTTGCCTACCTCCTAGAGGGTAAGCAAAGCTGCTGCAGTTCTTGCTCTGGTTGCCCTGCTTCCTCAGATACCACAGCAGTTTATTTTCTGGGTTTTTTTTTTTCTGCTTTTCACCTTTTATTTGGCCATGGAGCCTGAGCTGCCCCGGGCAGGTGATGGCCCCACGCTGCCATACTGCAGCTTCTGCTGCATCTGCATGACTCTGTCATGAATCTCCTGCCCCATATGGACCCGGACCGCACCAAGGAGACCCTCTTCTGGGATGCAGGAGCTCTGCCCTTGTCCCCAAACTTTTTTGGGGACAGGCAGATTTGGAGGCACGAGACGAGTTCGGACTGGTGGGACCGGCTCGTGATGCAGCTCTGGGACGATGACTAGTGGCTCCGCAACTTCCGGATGTGGAAGACCACATTCCTGGAGCTGTATGCCTGGCTTGTCCCTGCTCTGGACCACCAGGACACCCACCTGTGGCCCGCCATCCCCCCTGCAGAAGTGGGCTGCAATCGCCCTGTGGAAGCTGGCCACTCCCGACAGCTACCGCTCCATGGGACACCAGTTTGGTGTGGGGAGGTCTACTGTTGGGGCCATCTTGATGGCGGTAAGTCACTGTTGGGAGTCAGGCCCTGCTGAGTGGGGGGCTTGAGAAAGGGGGACTGCCAGGCAAGGGCAAGAGGGAGTGGGGGATGGAGTGGCACTCTCAGGCCACTCCTCGGCCACCCCTGCACTGATGTGGGGGAAGGGGGAATCCTGACGAGGAGGGCGGTTGAGGGGGGGAGGATTCTCCTCTCAAGCTCTTTGGTAACCTAACTCCCTGGTTTCTGTCTGTCTATTTGTCTCGTGCTGCAGGTGGTGAGGGCCATCAATGTGCCGCTGCTGACCGAGGCTCGTCTGTCTCGGGGACCTGGACAACATCATTGCTGGGTTTGCCATCCTTGGATTCCCGAACTGCGGAGGAGCCCTCGATGGGACACACATCGGAATCCACATACCACCCCATTGAGCAGCCCAGTTTATAAACCAGAAGGGCTACTATTTGATGGTGCTGCAGGCCCTGGTCGACCACCGGGGGACGCTTTATGGACATTTGTGTCGGGTTGTCAGGGCGAGCACATGGTGCCCGCATATTCCGGAGCTCCTACCTGTACCGCAGGTTGCAGGCAGGAACGTTTTTCCCCCAACGGCACCTCGCACTTGGGGACGTGCAGATGCCGGTGTGCATAGTGGCCGACGCGGCCTACCCCCGATGCCATGGCTCATGAAGCCCTACACCGGCCACTGGATGTGAGCAAGGAGCTTTTCAACATGCATCTTAGCCAGGTTCGCATCCAGGTGGAATGCACCTTTGGCCGGCTGAAAGAGGGAGCTTCCATTGCCTCCTCACACGGCTGGAGATGGGCAAACACAACATCCAAGAGGTGATGGCCGCATGTTGCGCCCTCCATAACCTGGTGGCGAGGAAAGGGGAGGCCTTCCTGCCGGGGTGGGGGACAGGTACTGATGGCGAGGACAGGCCATTTCAGCAGCCCCGGATGGCTGCCATCTGCCAGGCTCACCAGGCTGGTGTCCAAATCTGAGAGGCCCTGAGGGAGAGATTCTCAGAAGGAGCCCACTGACTCTCCCCAGAGCCTGGCCCACCCCAACCTGTCCCTCCACTACCCTCACCCTCTTCCCATAAAGAATACATACACACACGGTTTTCTTTGTACACAGACATTAGTTTTTTTATTAGAAACACTATCAGTAAAGAAAATGTACTGTTTAAAAAAAAATTCTCTGTGTACTGTTCAAATGTGTAAAGGTAAATCTTTCACTCAAAAATAAAGATTTTGTTATATAACTGAAATGACCTTTAACTTGGGTGGTAGGGGACTGAAAACCTGGAGGAGGGAGGGGGACTCAAATCCTGGAAAGGGGGGGGAGGGCTCAAGTAGGCCGCTGCTTCCCTGATGGCAGGGTCCTGCTACCTTCCTGTGTCCTGGCATCGCCACAGCCTTGGAATCGGGTGGAGCGAGACCTAGTCCTGGCCTGGGCGGGGGGGCAGCTGTTGGGCCTGTGAGGGCTCAGGAGCAGGCGGGGCTGGGGAGTAAGTGGGGGATGGAAGAGCAGGGGGAGCAGGGGCCTGGCATGCAGGAGGAACAGTGCCCATGACAGGGGCAGGCAAGACGAAGAGCTCCTTCATTGTGGCACAGATGGTAGTGCGCTGCTGGACCAGCTTGTCCAGCAGCCTGGTGCGCCTCTCAGCCTCTGCCTCCGTCCTCTGCTGGAGGGTCCTGTTGAGATCCTGCAGGGCCACAACGTGCTCCCTCAGCAGGTCCGTGAACACACACCAGTGCCTGCGGGTGCCACAGGTCCGGGATGGTGGTGGGGCAGGTATGGTGCTCCCCTGTTGGGTAGAGAGTCCGGCTGTGGAGGAAATGAGGAGGAGACAATCACTGTCTGTGTGCACCCCTGCTGTCCCTGAGGGCATGCCGTGACTGTCAGGGGCTATCCTTTGGACAGGAGACTCAGGGGTGTTACACGTGACACCACATGTGAGTTGGGCAGTGGCCTGAAAGCCTTACAGGGGCCCCACAGTGGCAATGGGGCTAGCTAGTCCCACACACTGCCAACCCGCCCGTGTGTGGTGACCCCTCAAAGCACTCACCTGATGTTCCTTCCCCGATGTCCACAGACGCCTGGGAGGCCTCTGGGGTCTGGGTCCCTGCTGCCTCCTCTTCTTCCTCCTCCTGGTGCAGCACTCCTGCTGCTCCTGCCTGGTTTTCCTCCCTCAGGAGGGGTTGGTCCACGGTGTGGTGGGGTAACCTGGACTCCACCACATGCAGTGGAGTCTGGGCTTCCCCACCGCCCAGGATCTGCTCCAACTTCTTTTTACAGAAAACAGGTGATATGGACAAGAGCAGGCCAGGGCAAAATACGGCCCGCCAAGCCACTGGATCCGGGCTGCGGATGCCACGGGAAGCCCCAGGCAGGCTCCCCACTTGACTTGCCCCACGCACACGCCATTCAGAAATGTGGCTGTGGGGCAGTTTCACTTTAAACTCTGAGCTGAGAGGGAAGGGGGGAAGCTTTAGGCGCTCCCACCCCCGGCACAATCCCATTGGCCAGCTTCTGGCCAGAAACTGGCCAATGGGAGCTGCCTGTTTCAAAAACAGACAGCCATGAAGCAAAAGGGGCTCCTAGTGACAGGCAGTCCCCAACTTATGAAAGGTTTATGTTCCGAACACCTGGTCATAACTCGATTTGGTCGTAAGTCAGAAATACCCTTAAACACGCTGCCCACGCTGTTCAAAAAACTTAACGTACATGGTTCTCAATTTGAAAATATTATAATGGGGTTAATGGGAGGTTGGTCGTAAGTCAGTGTGTTCGTAAGTCAGGGAGTGGCTGTATTCACAGAGCACATGGCTGCAGCCTATGTGGGGATGGGGCAGGCAGGGAGGCTGATTCAAAAATGGGCTGCTGGCTGGTAAGTCTCCTGGACAGACCCTGCATCTGGCACCCCAGTCCCTCCCTTCTCCAACCCTCTACCCCCCTACTCCACATACCCAAATCCTTTGCCCCCCCTCCTGCACCCAGATCTGGCACCGCAATCCCCTGCCCCAGATCACATTCCCCTCCTGCCCTAGCTCACAACCCAAGCCCCTGCACCCCCTCCTGTACCCCAATGCCTTGCCCTAGGTCACAATACAATCCCCTGCAACCTAGTCCAATGCCTCAGGTCACAACTGTTTCCTTCATCCAAATTCCCTCCCTTACCCAAGCTCCCTTCTGCACCCCACCTCCATCCCAGACCCTGCGCCTCCTCCATTAATATCATGGAAGAGTGCAGCCCTCAACCACTTTCCAAATTTTTGAGTGGCTCCCCATCAAAAATTATTGGCCACCCCTAGACTCAAGGGATTTTCCCTCGTGCCACCCCCCTTCAATTCTTTCCCCTTTTGTTCTTGTTATGTAACATTTGTCACAGCCTTTGCTACCTTAGATCTTGTCCCTCTTCCTCTGCTGCTTTTGCTGGATTATGACAGTGAATCAGTTGGTTTTCTGGAGGCAGAGTCTTCAGCCCATTCATTTCAGTGAACATCAGGAGGCCAGAAGTGAGGACTGCAGCTTGCCATTACACAAAGCCTTCAAACAGAAACAAATGACAAGTGGTGGATATGTAGCAGGAGAGCATGCTCTGAATGCTCTCCTGGGCCCCAAAATTCCTCCACTCTCTCTCCCCATGCTGTAATCAGTCTGTATCACTGTGCTAAGGTACGAAAACAGATGGCCTCATTGCTGATAATGTGGCCACAGTGTCTTAAGAAAATTGTCCCATGCAATCTATATGTTTTTAGTGCTTCCACAAGTATAGGGTCAATACTGCTATACCTAGGGCTGTTTCCTTAGCCACTTTTCAAAGGAAGGTGATTACTTTTCCATAACTTGATCAGACTGTGAATCAGGAGGATTTGCACTTAGCTGTGCATGTGTCTGATCAGCCTAAGAGGAAGAACTACAAGATGGCATGTCTGATCAGGCTCAATGTTCCCTCTAATCTTTTCCATCCACATGTGGGTTTTTTCCATTCATGTGCAGAATTAATGTTTTATGTGCACTGAGGAATGTGTGAATGTGCAGCATCAGTAGAAACAAAAAATCTAGTTCTGGGTGCTCTGCTAATCAGCTGGGTGTCATTTAAGTCTCCCCAAGTGGCCACACAAGTGCACAGCATACAGTGATCACTCTTTATAATTTTTTCATAGCTATCTCTGACAAGCCATCATTATGTGTGTGGTTGGCGTCCGGGAATATGGTTTTTAATTTATGTGCCTTTATGCATGTGGGTGTGGCAGCTACAGCCTTCGTTCTGAAACATCACCATGGCTTAGAATGGGAAGTGGTGGATCTTAACAGGAGTGGTGTGAGCAAGACACGAGACGTCCTTCTTCTGCTCTACTCTGCATTCAGTTGGAATATTGTGTCCAGTTCTGGGCACCACATTTCAAGAAAGATGTGGAGAAATTGGGGATGGTTCAGAGAAGAGCAGCAAGAATGATTAAAGGTCTAGAGGACATGACCTATGAGGGAAGACTGAAAAAACTGGGCTTGTTTAGTTTAGAAAAGAGAAGACTGAGAGGGAACATGATAGCAGTTTTCAGGTATATAAAAGGGTGTCACAAGAAGGAGGGCGACAAATAATTGTTCTCCTTGGACGCTGAGGATAGGACAAGAAGCAATGGGCTTATACTGCAGCAAGAGAGGTTTAGGTTGGACATTAAGAAAAACTTCCTAACTGTCAGAGTGGTTAAACATTGGAATAAATTGCCTAGGGAGGTTGTAGAATTTCCATCTCTGGAGATATTTAAGAGCAGGTTAGATAGACATCTATCAGAGATGGTCTAGACCATGGGTTCCCAAACTGGGGCGTTCCCCCCGGGAGGGAGCGTGAAGAAATTCCAGAGGGGGCACGAGGTGACCCAGACCCCCCCCAAACCCCCCCCCCTAAGTTTTTCTGCTATTTTTGTTTTTCAGCCCCAATCTGTTCCTTTTTTTTTTTTCAACAAGTTTTGCTGCTATTGGGGGGGGGGGAGCAGGGGGCGTGAGGATTTCTCAAAAATCAAAACGGGGGTGTGATGCTGAAAAGTTTGGGAACCACTGGTCTAGACTCTAGACTGTGCTTGGGCCTGCCGTGAGGGCAGGGGACTGGACTAGATGACCTCTCGAGGTCCCTTCTAGTTCTAGTGTTCTATGATTCTATGATCTTCTATCACTATTAACACCAGGGCCGACCTTAGGCTGATTCAACCGATTCAGTCGAATCGGGCCCCGCGCCTAGGGGGGCCCCGGTGCCCCTGAACCTGGAAGTGCCAGCCGGCATTACAATTCAGAGCCAGGGGCCCTGCTCCACCAATATGCGGAGCTGGGTCTCTCCCCCGGCTCTGCCTGGAGCAGGCCCCGGGCCCCCCCACGCATTCTCCCACCCCGCCCCCAGAGCATCCCCCTCGGCCCTGGACCGTCCCTACTGTGCGTGGCTTCACCTCGCCGCCCGCTGCTGCCATGTGCGGAGTTGCAGGTGGGCGTGGCATGGCTGCCTCCGGGTTCGGACTCCGGGGCCTGAGCGCAGACTCCGGCCCTGCAACGTGGAAGGCAGAAGGTAGGGAAGGGGCTTGTGCAGCAGGGGAGCGAAATGGTCTTGTGGAGAGGTGGAGGGGGAAGGGGCTTGTGCAGCGGGGGAGGGGAAGGGGCTTGTGCAGCGGGGAGGGGAAGGGAAGGGACTTGTGGGGAGGAGGAAGAAAGGGAAGGCACCAAGAGACAAATGGCAGGGGCCAAGTGCAGACAATGAGGGAAAGGGCAGGAGGGGAGGTGTCAGTGGGAGGGGGACAGGGTGATGCTGGGAGAGGAGGGAGAGGGCACTGGGGCTAGAGGAGGGGAAGGTGCTGGGAGAAGGCTTGAAAGAAGGGGTGGGCATGAGAAAGGTGGGGATGGAGCAAGTCATGTGTGAGGGCACAGGCGCATGAGGGGAATGGGGGCAGAGGGTGGTGAGGGAGTGGGCATCAGGGGAAAAGAGGGTAAAGGGGGCAGGGGCAGTGAGGGAAGGGGGAGGCACCAGGAGGGTGCAGGGGTAAGAGAAGGTGCAGGTGCCAGGAGGATTCTGGGGGTGAAGCAGAAGGGCAGACACCTGCAGGGGAGGGACCAGCACCAGAGGAGAGAGGCAGGGCAGGTATGTAGATGGAGGTGTTAGAAGAGGGGATGAGGAGGCGTAGCTCACTTGATCAGAGTGGGGCTACTGGAGGAGTGGGCAGAGGGGGGAGTGAAGGGCTGGTGGAAGAGGGCAGGTTGCAGGACAGCTGAGGGCAGTGAGAAGGGCAGGAGTCAGGGCAGCAGAGGAGGGTGAGGAGTTGAGGGGCAGCAGGCACCAGGGGAGATGATGGAGCAAGGAGAGGAGATATGGCAGCAGAGAGAAAAGGTAAAGGTTTAAAAATATTTATTAATAACGTGGTATGCTGCCCACGGCCAGTTTGTTTGCGCCCCACGGTGCAGTTTGGGTTTATGTGGGGATCAACACGTGGCCGGCGAGTGGGAGCCAAAACAAAAAAGTAGTCAGTGTAATCATTTTCTGTTGATATGCGTTTTAGTAGTTAAATTCTTGGACTGTCATTGCTCATGAAAAGTGCTGTCACATGGGTAGAAATCGAGTAAATATTGCATTTTATTAATATCAGCAGAACTGACTTAAATGGGGCCTGTGTATTGTGTAGTCTTGCCTTAATCTTTGTATTCATGCCTGTCAGTGTGAGAGAAGCTATTTGTATATATTTGCTTGCATATGCAACCACACTTAAGTTGAGGCCCTCAGCATGTTCAGTAAGTATCAGTGTGGTCCCTGGGGCTTCCAAAGTTGAGTTACCCTAGCTCATCCCTGACAGATGTCTGTCTAACCTGGTTTTAAATATCTGCAATTTAAGCCCATTGCTTCTCATCCTAACCTCAGAGGCCAAGCAGAACAATTTTTCTTCCTCCTCCTTATGATACTCTTTTAGATACTTGAAAGCTGCTCTCATGTCTCTTTTTGGTCTTCTCTTTTCCAAGGTAAACAAGGCCAATTTCTTCAGCCTTGCCTCATATCTCATGTTCTCTAGACCTTTCCTCATTTGTGTTGATCTTCTCTGGACTTTCTCCTGTTTCTCCACATTTCCTGAAATGTGGCGCCCAGAACTGGACATGATACTCCAGTTGGGGCCTAATGTAGATGGCTCATTCCCTCCCCTAGGGAACGTGAGACTGGGCGGGTTAATTTCCAATCCTCCTGTTTATTCTTTTCCTAAGCCAGGAAGGCACAGTAGTTCTGATGGGGGTTGGAGAGGGGATGGAAGCGAGATCCAAGATCAATGAGCCCTGGGAAGTGGGCCCATTGAAAGGAGACTGGACCTGTGGATGCCTTGGGGGTCAGCAGCAAGGGCCTGCTTTGGGAAGCCCCCTCTTTGGAGGTGAATGTGGCAGCATTGAGACACCACCCAGAAGCAGGCGCCACAGACACTAACTTCAGATTCATGGGACGGCTCTCACAGGTCTTGCACATGCATAAGATGATAGATCTGCAGAAGGGGGGGGGGCAGTGGCGTAGTGAGGGGGCCGGAGGGGGTCAGTTGCCCATGGGAGAAAAATAATATAAAATTTATCTAAAAATAGATGTCATACGTTTTTAAAAGGAATACCATATCTCCTGCCTTTTGTCTCTTTAGGTCGCCAGTTAAAATTTTCAAAAGCATTTGAGTGACTAAAGTCATTTTTGATAATTGGACTTGGAAATCTAAGCTCAGATTTTCAAAGGTAATTAAGCTCCTAAAGAGACAGTTGCCAACTCGGATCTTCAAAGATATCTATCTGATCTTTACATACCTTTGAAAATCTGGTCATAAGTGTCCTAGTCAGTTCTGAACGTGAGATGTAGGAGCCCAGTCCTAATTCCTTCAGGCTTTTTTTTTTTAAATTTGAACATTTATCTACACTAATTCCTCCTTTCTCTTTCACTATCCAATAAATGCATGGATCAAAATTATAGGTGCTTTGTGAATATGCTGACTTGAGAATGGAAAGATTTCATATTGTCATGTATGATTCCTGGTAACCCATCTCAAATATGAAAAACTAGGTTGATACCTGTTCATATCAGGAGCTGTTGAATTCAGTTTACCATTTGCAGTATCTCATTAGGATGTTTAGTGGAGAAGATATTGGGTTTTTTTTATTTATACTGTGGGCAAAGCATGGGCTCACAAGAATTCCTCCATTGTTTTACCATGATTCTCAAAACATTTGGTGTTTTTCTAAAGGCCCCTGAAGTCAATTGATTATGTAGGAATCTCAGCTTTCATTTAAAAAAAGTTCTCTATACTTCTGGGCCTTACAGCTAAGGAGGAAAGCTTTAAAACATGAACACTAAATACTCAAGAAACAAAAGGCCAATAAAAATCCAACATGTTTTATTTTTAAAATATCTTATGATTTGTAGACCATTCTCATAACTTTGTGTAGGCGTTCTTTGTGATTTTGGGGTTGGCAATACTGCTCTTTGATTGGTGAATTTAGAGAGGTCTCTCCCTTCCGTTTCCCTTTCCACCCTCCTTTTTTGTCACAGGTCATCAGAGAATCATAGAGACAATGGAGAGTAGGGTGAGTCCATGACAATGGTTAATGACTGGTCAGGGTGACTTACTATTATCAGCCAGTGGTCTGAATGAGCTATCTACTGCCATCTGTTAATCAACTGTAGGAAAAGGCTTCACAAGCAGACCTTATTTATATAGACATACCTACTTTGCCACAGAGATCAGTAGACACACTTGCTGTGTCAAGGTGCTCAATTTTGGCTCTTTTGGGTCGAAATTCACTTAAGACTTGGAGCTGGGAGAATGAAATGTTGTAATCCATATTGTATGATTAAAAGGTAAAAGACCTGAACTTAATATAACCTGGCTTAGGGTCTACCATAACTTGAACACTAAGCAAAGGATAGTGAGTCACATCTAACTGAAAGTCACAGAAGATGGAAACAGGTTTTATTTCTGGTGGTGTAGAGTCTATTTGGGAGTCCTCAATTATATCTGACACTTTACATCCAGTGTTTAAAGGCAGAGCTGACTAGAATCAATTGAGAGTCCTTGTCTTGTCTCAGTGATCGCTTGAGCAAAAATCATTGATAAAATCTTGTGTAGACTGACCTTGGACTCAACATGCAAGCAATATGTGTTGAAGGGCAGTGCAAAGGAGGCAATGGTGGTGAGGTACCATATTACCTAGTGAAATCAGTGGTGCTGAAATCACTAAGGACTGGAATTTGACCACAGAACTGACAAAGACTCCATTTTTGCTTTCTTAACAAAGACTCCATTTTTGCTATTTAAAAAGTAAATCAATGTAACAGAAAACTGCAACACTCTCTGGTAACTTTTTAAAAATCAAACTTTAAACTTTATTGAAAAGATTGGATAGTTTGCAATTGAAAATATTTGACCTACATTTAAGGCAACTGATTTAATTTTGTGTAAAATTTTGCATAATAAAGGATGGCATTTTTTTTGAAAATGTTCAACTATATTGATATACATTTTGATCAGCTCTGTGTGTGTGGTTGTGGTTTGTTGTGTGGGTGCTTTTTTTTTTGCCCAACAAAAAATCCTGTGTGGGGGGGCCCTGCCAAAACTGTTCGAATTGGGCCCTGCACTTCCTAAAGCCGGCCCTGATTAACACAGCTGTGTCCCCTCACGAGAGACCTGCTTGTCTGATATATACTACCACTGAATTTAAAGATGCATCAGAAACTGATTTGTTATATGTCAGTCTTCTAAAGATATTGCAGTATTAGCACCAGACTAGCTATCAGATTCTGGCATGCACTGTATCTTGTACTTTTAGATGTTACTATATTTTAGTAAAGGTGGTCTAGAAACAGCAGCAATCTGACAAGTATTCCAAGATTTTTTCTCTGTTGTATATTTTTATTTCCATTCTTAGTTATATTTTACTGAAGTGAATTGTGTTGAAGTCACTCACCTTCATACCCACCCCAAATTAACCATAACAAAATGTTATTTTGTTTTCAAATTATAGTTATTATTCACTTAGGGTATGAGAGTTCTCATCTCAGATATGAATTACTGCAAAATTCTTTTCTGTGGCCTTGACGAATGCAATGTTGTCTTGCTCATATCAGTTCAGAATGCAAAGATCATTCTCCCAGTCCTTGTTTTGACCAAGTCATCCTTCCTTTTGAATCCCTTTCAAGGCCAGTTATGGCCTGTTCTCACCCTACTATTGAGTGTCATTTACTATCAAAACAACAACTTCCGCCTCTGATCATCCCATGAGACCAGCCTCCATCACCTACTTGTTAAATTTTCAAACAAGCACCTTCATGCCATCTTCCATGCTGCCTTCATCTTTGAAAGGAGCTTCTTATAGACATTCTCAAAGGTACATCTTGCTTCTCCTTCAAATGCCTCCTTAAAACCCTGCTTTGCTGGGATGCTCCTGGTGCTGGTTTCCTTCAAATCTGTTTTTGGTTGAGGCCTTTTGATAAATTCATATAGATAATCTGAATCTTTGGAATCCTTGCTGTTTCCAAAATATGACACTTTTATCTATGCTCAAATCCCTCTGTGGTCTGAGTATGAGTAGCAGAACACTGAAATGCCTTTCTTCTGTTCTCTCCAGCATCCTGTTTATTGTAGACACATAATTTTAAAATTATTTTTGCAGTTCAGTTGTCTTCCCCTGAGATGTTGGAAGAATTGTTGGGTGCCATCTCTCCTCTCCTCTGTCCACTGCTGCTGCTACCCTCTGAGCGTTCTGAGTCTGGCACCAAAGATTTTTTTTGTCAATGCCTGTGAGGACCATGAAGGAAATGATGGGAGAAGGAAGGAAAGAGTGAAAGCAGGGAGACTGTCTTGAAGCTACATTGGGGCTGTTACAACACTGAAGTGGCAATGACCTGATTGTAGGAGTCTTGCTCACTTCAGTAATTGGAAGGTGTTGCTGTAGTGAACTATGATTCTGTCTCAGAAAACTACAAGGGAAGAGCTGAAGCAACTGCTTTACTAGACCTCATTTGATTTTGCATTACTCAGCAGGTACTGTCTGTGCCTGTATAGTGTCCCCTAGATCTCTGGTACTCTGCTAACAGATATTGCATTATTTTCCCTCTTTGCCACTGAATATAGCAATGTGGTAGCAAATTATCACGTAGTTCTTCAGACACAGCAGGAATATTCTTATGAACAGCAGCCTTGCCAAATTAAGCACTTCAGTCTGACACACCATTTCAATTTCTATGCTCCATCCATTCCACTCTCTTACCTCAGGGGCCAGTGCTAGAGGCTTCAGAGGAAGAGGCAAGAAACCCTGCAGTGGGAAGATGTGGCATAATTAACCCTCCTGCCCCTGAAGGTTTCATTCTAATCCCCAATAGTGAGAGATTGACTCAGACTCTGAAACACAAGGCTTTACATATTTTATAGCACACAAAAAGGGACATTGAGAGTTGATTTTAGGTTGCAAAGTCAAACATTTGGAAGTTAGGGAATACTAGATTTACAGTTGTTCATGAAGCCTTAATGGCCTTTTGTGTGTCCATCCTGTGCATATCTCTTTCAGTGGTCACTCGATAACGAGAAGGATGTCTTCCTGTCACCCTCCTATTTGTGGATCTGTTGATGGCTGACCAGCCTGATTCTGGAGATGCAGATCTTATTGCAGAAGGGGTAGGTGCTGGATGCTATTGGAGGGACGCGGGGCAGTTTTTGCCATTCTTTTCTCCTTCTTTGCCTCTTCTCGTCTGCACTGTGGTGGGACCTCTCAAATTGCGCCACCCCCTCACAGATTACCACTCTTTACTGGGATGGTCCTGGGCAAGGTTCTCCCAAGTGTTGACACCGATGCCACACTTTTTCATATTTGCCTTCAACATGTCCTTAAATCTCTTCCTCTGGCCCCCAACGCTCCTCCATCCTTCCTTCAGGTTGGAAAACAGAATCTGTTTTGGGAGGCGCTGAGCAGGCATCTGGACCATGTGATCAGTCCAGCGAAGTTGTTGGTAGATGATGATAGCTTCGATGCTGGTCTTGTTTGACTCTTCCACGATGTACATGTGCATGACATGAAGACTGTATCACAATGCCTACTGGCAAAGGGAACCAGAAGTTATGAGGCCAGTTGAGAGTATGGCCACTAAAAATGGCTCACTAAGCAAAGGGAGGTGAGGGGGGAAAGTGAGATTAGCTGGAAAACCAGAGGGCCTTAGAGGCTGACTGCCACTGCTACATTATACAATACTTTGCTGTTGTTAATGCCTCCTGAAAGGGTCTTTCTTTATGCTTTGTTTTTAAACATTGTTAAAATCTTTAGAAATTAAACTCCTAGCAATGAACACTTAGACAAACTCTTGCTAGGCTTTAGTGGCTGACTTTGCTAGGCTACAGGCTCTTTGCCAGAGAAACACTAATCACAGACAGCTCTGACAGTTCTGAGTTACTTTGACTGTAATTGAAAGTCCAGTCACTGTCCTCGCTAGTCTCACCTGCAGGCTCATTCTAATTATACCAACAGCGAGTGTTTATTCTTGTCTCCTGTGAAACAAATTTTCTTTCCTGCACATCTGTCTGGGAGTGGAGTCAGTTCCTTAGGAAAGTCAGGGGATGGCAATGCAATCTTGACTCAAGGGGGTAGCACTTGTATCCATTGAAAGACATGACAGAAAGACATAAAGGAGGCTTGTTATAAGAGAAAAAATTCCCCATTGTCAGCATTGCACATCTTCTCAGAACAGTGTATTAGGAAAGGAGGGGCTGCAGACATAAGGCAGTTATTGGAAAAATAAAGGACTGGAGTTGACCAGGTTGGTTAGAATGTGTCATCTTTATCAACTCTTTCCCACAGCCAGGTCATATTTCTTATTTTGTTCCACTCCCCCTCCTTTCCAATGAAAGCACAACTCACTCAGAGAAAACAAAGTATGTTCAGTAGTGCTTGAGGCTCACCTGCAGCCTGATCTGTGTTCAAGATAACTTGTTGCAAGCTAACTTCACAAGCCAGCACCGAAAGGATTTGCAGAGTTGAGAGCTGGAAGAGTGCTCCAGGCAAAGGATGTATTATCTTTTCCATGGAGCAGCTTCCATACCTGTCTGTAGAGTAGCTATGGCTGAGGTGAGCCCCTGGTCATATGACTTCAGCGCTGCCTTGAGTATGGGGTGCTGGAGACCCTGTTCAGACACAGGGCTTCCATGCAAATGCTTCCAACTTCCTATTGATGGGAAATAAGCAGGAAGAACTGGAAGTGCTAATAAATAAGTACAATTATGACATTGTTGGCATCACAGAAACTTGGTGGGATAATACACATGATTGGAATGTTTGTATGGAAGGGTACAGCTTACTCAGGAAAGATAGACAGGGAAAAAAGGGAGGAGGTGTTGCCTTATACATTAAAAATGAACACACTTGGAGTGAGGTGGAGATGGACATAGGAGACGGAAGTGTTGAGAGTCTCTGGGTTAGGCTAACAGGATTAAAAACAAAGGTGATGTCATGCTAGGAGTCTACTACAGGCCACCTACCCAGGTGGAAGAAGTGGATGAGGCTTTTTCAAACAACTAACAAAATCATTCAAAGCCCAAGATTTGGTGGTGATGGGGACTTCAACTATCCAGATATATGTTGGGAAAATAACACTGCAGGGCACAGACTATCCAATAAGTTCTTGGACTGCATTGGAGACAACTTTTTATTTCAGAAGGTTGAAAAAGCTACCAGGGGGGAAGCTGTTCTAGATTTGATCCTAACAAATAGGGAGGAACTGGTTGAGAATTTGAAAGTGGAAGGCAGCTTGGGTGAAAGTGATCATGAAATCATAGAGTTCACAATTCTAAGGAAGGGTAGAAAGGAGAACAGCAAAATAGAGACAATGGATTTCGGGAAGGCGGATTTTGGTAAGCTCAGAGAGCTGATAGGTACGGTGCCATGGGAATCGAGACTGAGGGGAAAAACAACCGAGGAGAGTTGGCAGTTTTTCAAAGGGACATTGTTAAGGGCCCAAAAGCAAGCTATTCCGATGTGTCGGAAAGATAGAAAATACGGCAAAAGACCACCTTGGCTTAACCACGAGATCTTGCGTGATCTAAAAATAAAAAAGGAGTCATATAAAAAATGGAAAGTAGGACAAATTACAAAGGATGCATATAGGCAAACAGCACAGGAATGCAGGGGCAAGATTAGAAAGGCAAAGGCACAGAATGAGCTCAAACTAGCTACGGAATAAAGGGAAACAAGAAGACTTTTTATAAATACATTAGAAGCAAGAGGAAGACCAAGGAGAGGGTAGGCCTACTGGTCAGTGAGGAGGAGAAACAGTAACAGGAAACTTGGAAATGGCAGAGATGCTCAATGACTTCTTTGTTTCGGTCTTCACCGAGAAGTCTGTAGGAATGCCTAACATAGTAAATGCTAGTGGGAAGGGAGTTTTAGAAGGTAAAATAAAAAAGAACAAGTCAAAAATCACCTAGAAAAGTTAGATGCCTGCAAGTCACCAGGGCCTGATGAAATACATCCTAGAATACTCAAGGAGCTGATAGAGGAGGTATCTGAGCCTCTAGCTATCATCTTTGGAAAATCGTGGAGACAGGAGAGATTCCAGAAGACGGAAAAGGGCAAATATAGTGCCCATTTATAAAAAGGGAAATAAGAACAACCCAGGAAACTACAGACCAGTTAGTTTAACTTCTGTGCCAGGAAGATAATGGAGCAAGTAATTAAGGAAATCATCTGTAAACACTTGGAATGTGGCAAGGTGATAGGGAACAGCCAGCATGGATTTGTAAAGAACAAATCGTGTCAAACCAATCTGATAGCTTTCTTTAATAGGATAACGAGTCTTGTGGATAAGGAGAAGCGGTGGATGTGGTATACCTAGACTTTAGTAAGGCGTTTGATACGGTCTCGCATGATATTCTTATCAATAAACTAGGTAAATACAACTTAGATGGGGCTACTATAAGGTGGGTGCATAACTGGCTGGATAACCGTACTCAGAGAGTAGTTATGAATGGTTCACAATCCTGCTGGAAAGGTATAACAAGTGCGGTTCCACAGGGGTCTGTTTTGGGACCAGCTCTGTTCAATATCTTCATCAACGATTTAGATATTGGCATAGAAAGTACGCTTATTAAGTTTGCAGATGATACCAAGCTGGGAGGGGTTGCGACTGCTCTGGAGGATGGGTAATAATTCAAAATGATCTGGACAAATTGGAGAAATGGTCTGAGGTAAACAGGATGAAGTTTAATAAAGACAAATGCAAAGTGCTCCACTTAGGAAGGAACAATCAGTTTCACACATACAGAATGCGAAGCGACTGTCTAGGAAGGAGTACGGCAGAAAAGGATCTAGGGGTTATAGTGGACCACAAGCTGAATATGAGTCAGCAGTGTGATGCTGTTGCAAAGAAAGCAAACATGATTCTGGGATGCATTAACAGGTGTGTTGTGAGCAAGACACGAGAAATTCTTCCACTCTAATCTGCTCTGGTTAGGCCTCAGTTGGAGTATTGTGTCCAGTTCTGGGCACCGCATTTCAAGAAAGATGTGGAGAAATTGGAGAGGGTCCAGAGAAGAACAACAAGAATGATTAAAGGTCTAGAGAACATGACCTATGAAGGAAGGCTGAACGAATTGGGTTTGTTTAGTTTAGAAAAGAGAAGATTGAGGGGGGACATGATAGCAGTTTTCAGATATCTAAAAGGGTGTCATAAGGAGGAGGGAGAAAACTTGTTCATCTTGGCCTCTGAGGATAGAACAAGAAGCAATGGGCTTAAACTGCAGCAAGGAGGTTTAGATTGGACATTAGGAAAAGTTCCTAACTGTCAGGGTAGTCAAACACTGGAATAATTTGCCCAGGGAGGTTGTGGAATCTCCATCTGTGGAGATATTTAAGAGTAGGTTAGATAAATGTCTATCAGGGATGGTCTAGACAGTATTTGGTCCTGCCATGAGGGCAGGGGACTGGACTCGATGACCTCTTGAGGTCCCTTCCAGTCCTAGTATTCTATGATTCTATAAAGTGCTGCATAGGCCTTTCTTTTGTTTCAGTGTAAATGTGGTGCCACTTCGGTGCAGATGAGGCCCACTTACACATATAAGCAACTTTATGAAGGCGAACAGTCTCACTGAATTTAATGAGACTACTCAGGTAGACAGTGTTACCGCTGTGCATAAGGATTTGCAGGATTGGAGACTGGTATCAGAATATGGCCCCCAAAGTGTCCAGCTCATTAATGTATCATCCTCCATCTCATGGACCAGTTTTCATATAAAACTTCTTGGAACATAAACATCATCTCAGTTCTGAGGGAGGAAGCAAAGCAAATATAAGTTGTGAGTCTGATTTAGGTTTCCTCCATACAGAGTAATTCAGAGCCATGGGAGATAAAATATTCTCCATCCTCTTTAAATGAGACTCTGAACTGTGACAAAATAAAATGAAAGTTGTCCAGCTGTCATAGGCTTCTTTAAAAATACTAAAATATTTTAATAAAAATATTTTCTTCAGCTACACAGCTGCTGTAAAACCTTTTGTAACATTAAAAACAATTCTATTCATAAAGTAGTCTGTATTTCTCTTGAGGTCCCTTCCAGTCCTAGTATTCTATGATTCTATGATTGATAACCTTGGCTCCTGTAGGGATCTCTGGAGGTGCCTAGGGATTGGGGGCAGGTCCAATAGACTTTTCCACCTGCTAATAGAACTCCTGCTGCCAATGTGGATCCTCACGAGGTGATCTTTGCCAAAATTTCCTCCCTCAACCTTACTACTCCCAGGGCGAATTGGGCAATCCCTAAAACATCAAACCTCCGGGTGTTGAACTCTAACTCTGGACTTTGAGGCAGTTTGACTTTGTCTCCAGTCCGGTTCAGCATGTTGTGACTCAGGCCCATTTATACCGTTGAGCTGAATTAATTCATTGCCTTATGGGACGAGAAAGGAAGAAAGAATTTTTAGAATCCAAGTATTTTTGTTTATCGAGTCAGACTTTATAAAAAGGACTCCTTTGAGGGCAGCTGTCTGTCTCTCTTCATCCTATAGAACCAGCGTCCTCTTGCAGGGTGGCTTACCCCTTTCAGGGAAAATGGCTCCAGCCCCACCTGTAGCACATCTATTGTACCTCTTCACGTGGAGAGAACGAGTAATGTCACGTAACAGGTGGGCCATGTTTCTAACTCAGGCCTTTGGGGTAGATAAGAGAAGCTGTAAAGGTCAGGGGAGAGGAGGCCTTAGATTCTCTCAGGAGAAAGAAGGGAGACATCAGGTAGGGAGTATGTTGCTTGATAAGGAGCAGAAGGGTGGTGTGAGCAGCCCTACACATAGACCCTTTTTAGCTCCCAGGGACAGGGCCTGAGCAATGCAGAGAGCCAGTTCCAGCAGCACTGGAGTGCAGGAAACAAGTTGGCTAAAGAGAAACCCTCAGTTCAATTTTCCTTTTGAACTTGGTTAATAAACTAGACTTCCTGGGAGTGAAAACTTTGAGAGTTATTGAGACATCCAAAATAGAAACTGAGACATCAGCGAGCAGAAACTTAGAGTAAACCAGCATGATACACCCCTTCACAATGATGAGGACCCTTAGGGCATGTCTACCCTAGGAAATTATTTAGAAATAACTAAATTCAAAATAATAACTCCCAAAATAACTATTTTGAAATAAACTTATTCCACAAGGAAAGCAGGAGTACAGATTTTGAAATAACGAGACTGTTATTTCAAAATAATGGTAGTGTTGACGCTTCGTTTATTATTTCAAAATAAGGGGAGTTATTTCAAAATAATTCCCTAGTGTGGACCTGGGCTAAATGATCAAGCAACAATGCTTATCTTAATTCAAATGTTACATATTTCTAAACAAGAAAATAGCTTCCCTTGTCTCACTCTACTGAAGAGGTGCTTTGAACCCTCAGTGAGGGTTCACTGTTGATGACAAGCTGTCTCCTTCTAGAAACACAATCCCTATCACAGCTGGTTGCTATCTTTTTAAGAATGAGCATTTTTGTTTGTTCTGGACAGAGAAGGACCACTTCCTTTGAGAGAGCAGGATCTGCTTTCATTTATTTCACTTTTCTGCCTCTGGCTGAGTTTCAAGGTCTAAAAACCCAAAGTGAATGGCTGACAGCATTACTGATCCTGAGATGGATGTAGTTTCCATAGTTATATTTTGGGGCATGTTTGAAGTTTATTTTGTATGTGCATTGATACATTGAGTTGTTGAGTTTCTGGTAAATGTCCAATTTGAGAGATGAGTGGCTGGCTTTGATCAATGAATTTATTTTCTGATTTATTATGGATCTGCCAGCTGTTAAATTCCCTGAGTTCTTCCAGTAGTATTAGTCTTTCTTAAAGTTTTCTTCTTTATTCACATTTAAGTTTCCTTGAGAATCTGTAAGAAGCAAAGTGGTGTTTGACTGTGGATTACATTGCATTTCTAGAGAGAACTGATCTTCTGGCAACACTGCTCGTTTGATTATCCATAAGACTTTATTTCATCTACATTGTTATCACCGTTATGATGTGTTTTGTATTTTTGGCATGTTCATTATTGTGCTTTGATTGACTTGCGCAATGGATAACACTGAGTCACAGAAATGTAGGGCTGGAAGAGTCCAGCCCTCTGAACTGAGACAGGGTCCAGTGTGTCTAAGCCATTCTGAGAGGTTCTTGTCCAGTCTATTCTTAAAAACCTCCAATGATGGGGATTCCACAACCTGCCTTGGAAGCCTATCCCAGAACTTATTTACCCTTCTAAGTAGAGATATATTGGGGTGGGGTGGTGGTGGTGGGGAGAATACCAACCCAACATTCTGTTCTGAACATTCTGTGCACATTAAGTTACCCACTGAGATGCAGTCTGAATTGTGGCATGTCACAGGGAATCTAAATCCTCTGTTCAGTTGCATAGAGGAGTTCCCATAAAAGTGGCATGAGAAGAACAAGAAGAGACAGAATTTGCCCACGGAGCTAAGATGTGTTATTCTCTGTTCCCTTCTTATAATGGCCATTTTGACTTTCACATTTGTGGGCTAAACCCAAAGGTTCAGACCTTCTACCGCCTCCTTCTGTCCAACTTGTCCCTTTACTCATTGTTTTCTCACAGCAATGTTGGAGTTTCTCAGCTGACCTCATTTGGAAAAAAAATCCTGAAGACAGTTTTTCACGTGTGTAAAAAATCAATATTTTCATGCAGCAAGTGCTTCCCTTTAAAGCTTGTGCTATAAATAAGTAACGGTTTAAACCACAGAGCTGTGCTTTAAAGAAAAAGTTACGTGACTGATCCTATCAATAAATCAAAGGCATGGGTTATTTTTTTGTAGGGGATGGGGGAGAGAAGATGTTTTTGAAATTGCTTTATAAATAGCATTGTCACATTGTGTGTGTGATACTCAGGGTAACACTTAAATTAAATATTTCCAGAGATTTGCTCCCTGTGCACATATGGTGGTGGGGAAGAAACAAATTAGCAGAAATCTTCTATATATTTGAGAGAGTTTGTCTGTGAGCGAGCAAGCGAGTCTGTCTGTCTGTCCATTTGTTTGTTCAAGAACTCCTCCTAAATGGTAACAGCTAGGACCACCAAATTTGGTATGCAGCTTCCTCTTATCACAACTTAAAGCAAGGTCAGGGTTTGGTTGTGCCAGGACAATGGCATGGGCCTGGAATGTGACTGTATTTCATAACACGGAAAGGGAGGGGGCTACTAGCAGGGATAGTTGTACTGTGTGATGACCATAAGAGGTAGCAAGGGGCCAGATATGGGGACTGGGACAGCTATAATTCCATTGGGAAAGCAGCAGGCAGGGGTGGAAGTAAGCTTCCAGACCCCACACACCCCCCAGCCAGCACAGTCCCCACTGCGACCAGCCCTGGAAGTCTCTGCCCAGCCAGTGTGACCCCCGCTGGCTCTTGCACTCTCCCACACCCAGCCCCCTGCCCTGATCCCCCTTCTCATCCTCCAACTCTGACACCAGTACACCCAACACACACAACACCACTTTGCCCTGGGCCCTTCACAATACTCATCCCTGCCTCTTGAACCCCTCTGGCCCACAGATCTCTGCCCTGAGCTCCCCACATCTGTAAGCACCTGCCCTGACTCCTGCACCCCCCACAGCCTGTCCCCCCTACCCTGAGGGACCTGAGCAACAGTGGGTAAATCTTCTAGTGCTTTTATAAAATAACTTTTTCAGGAGAGGGGATGAGAAATTGTTTAGAAAGTTGATGTCATTTTAACAAATAAGTCTCACAGGACTCCACTTACTGCTGGCATAAAGTGGAAGCAAAGACATTGAAATCTAGTGTGCTTCATTTTCCATGCAGTCCTGAGTTGATTGGCTGAACATCCTTTACATTTCCCAGCTCAGTCTCTAGTGAGACTCCTCTGACTTTCAACATACATCTCCACTAGGGTGCGAATGAAGGTGCTATGCAAATAAGGGCGCTGAGACCAGTGTTCCCTGTAAGTGGAGCACTTGGGCAGCCACTCAGGAGAACAGCTGAGCACAGCCAATAGTATGTGTTTCTATTGGTGGTGCACATCTGCACTTGCCTTGGTGAACATGACAAAATTTATTCTGTACCTGGATGGAAAAAATTAGAGGGAACACTGGCTTTCGGCATCTATTTCAATACTTACAGCCTTCTATGAACTGCACTCCATCTCAGTGGGAGCTGAGTCCTGCAACTGGTAGGATCAGGGCAATAGGGCTCAGTCATGATCCATCTTTCATACCTATGATGAAGGGGTATAAAAACTGAGGAGACTCCAGTGGCTCACTCCTACTCCATTGCATGAGCTATCCCTTTGCTGGTGCATGGAAAGTGATTGCGGGGGAAAGAACAGTTACCCCCAAGGTCCTCCCCCACTCCATAGCAGGTTGGCAGGCAGGAGTCCCCAGCACACCAGCAGCTCTCTGGAGCCAGCGCATTGGGAGGAGTAAGCCACACCTGCAGAAAAACTGGAGAATCTTATTTTCCCTATTGAGTGAAAGGGGAGCTCTAAACCAAGACTCCGTTTGGTTCACATCCTATTCCTGGGGAAGAGCTGCTATGTGCTGCCTCTCATTTCAGTTGGCTGGTAGGGTTAGCACCTAGCCTACAGAGAGTTTCTGATTGGTTTTCTCTATCTTGGTTTGTACAGCCTGCTCTCCAGCTTAGCTTTTTAACTTTCTTACTGTTTTCTCCTGACTATCAGCAGAGCCGTTTGCACTTTGCAGGAAGGGGATACCCAGCACGTCCTGAATCTAATTCCAACCCATTGTTTTACTTTGCTACTGATAGGGTGATATCCGGTTATACAAAATCTGGAGAGTGCAGCTGCAGAGTGGCTAAACTTTTGACTATGTTTTTGCATTGAGATAGCTAACTAGATATTCTGATGCAAAATCCTACTGGAGACAAGGCATGGAAGTGCAGCTAGTTAAGATCTACTATATATTCCTTACATCTGAGGTTTACATTGACTAGCAACTTTGAGGTCAAAATTAAAATGGCTTGTCTCCAAAGGATTTTACATTAAGGTACCAATCCCAGGGTATGGCTAGACTACAAGTTTTTGTCGGAAAAAGGTACGCAAAATGCGCTCCGCATTTTGCGTACCTTTTTCCGATTCTTTTGTCGGAAGAGGCTTTTCCAACATTTGGCCCATCTAGACTGGGCCAAATGTCGGGAAAAACCCCTCTTTCAAATGCCCCCTTCTTGCTTGTAGAATGAGGAATACAGGACTTTTTAAAGAGTGGTATGCTCTTCCGCAAAAACAAAGCAGAAGAGCAAATGCGTTCCCTGGACGCGGTGGAGTTTTTTCGGGATACCTCTGGTATCCCAAAACCCCCTCTGCAGTCTAGCCATACCCTCAGAGGGGAAAAACACATCCTTTTCAGTGACGGCAGCCTGTAAGGGAAAATATAATTGCCATTAATTTAAATTGTGTTTTGTTTGACAGTTCCATTCTGTCTTACATAAAGGACGCAAATCAAACTGATTTTTTTAAAGTTGCACAGTCATTTTCTGATTAGTGATGGATGGTCCAGTTCAGAAGCGACGAGCAGGTTGATTCTTAACTCAAATCTTGATCCCAAATCTTTCTTTGTAGGTATTCCTTTTCCACATTTCTGGTGCTAAGTGGGCCTGCTACCTGTACTGAAGTGCCTGGGATCTCAGCTGGGCTCAAAGTCTTATCTAGACTTGCTATTGTCTTGTGATTAGAACCAGTAGGTAGAGTTCAGCAGACCGAGTATCAGAACCAGACTTCTACAGTTGTGTTTTGTGTTTGTAGAAAGGGGAAATCTGTAGGGAAATCAGGGAGAAGATCTGGCTGTAGTTCAGTATAATCCTAAATAAAAACTTTAGAGCTAAACTCTTCCTCCACTCTATTTAAAACGCTTATATTGCACCCACCACCATGAAATCTTAATGCATCACTCTTATACTAGAGGTTGTTAAATATGGCAGAATCTGAAACTTTCCTAAATTTTAGAAGTCTGACTTTCTAAATTGTTAGAGTTTTGACATGTGAACTCAAATCCACAGTCTGAATTTAGAGCCTCTGTCTGGGATCAGGCCACTTGGATTAGGAAGAAGGGAGGCAAAATAATGAATGAGTGAATAAGGAGATCATAGAGTTCAGATCAGCCTTCAAACATCTCCAGATTTATCTGAAATGAACCTATTGATGTTTGTCCTGGCCCATAACTAAAGTTGCAAATCTCATGGAGATTGTGAAAGCAATTTCCGCAGCTGCAGTGGCCACTGTGGTTGAACCCAAGGCTGTCCTGGCAGGGCTGTTGACAGACCTGGGCCATTGGGCAAGGTATGCAGGGGTGGCTTTGGACCCTCCCTCAAAGGGGGGGCCTCTGGCAGAAGGGGTGGGGGTAGAGGCTGGCCTCCCCCAGCCAGCCTTCATAGCAGCCTGGCCTGAGCCTCCCAAGGCTCTGGCTGCTGTTGTTCCTGCTGTAGTTAGGGATAAGACTAAATCTGAGCCTTACCCCTAACCATGTACAGATTAGGAATTAACTAGCTATGATTTGTAATCACATGTCGATAAATGACTAAATGACTCAGCTCTCGGCCCCTAGCATCCTTACTCTACTTACACTACATCAATGACATCTTCATCATATGGACTCACGGGAAAAGAGACCCTTGAAGAATTTCACAGGAATTTCAACAACTTCCACCCCACCATCATCCTCAGCCTGCATCAGTCCATACAAGAGATCGACTTCCTTGACACTACAGTAAATAATGGACAAAGTTCCACCAGCCTATAGTGGAAATGTACCAACTGCTACACTTACCTTCATGCCTCTAGCTTCCATCCCAGACACATTTCTCAATCTATTGTATACAGCCAAGCGCTAAGATACAACCGTATTTGCTCCAATCCCACAGACAAAGACAAACACCTACAGATTCTGTATAG
Organism: Rafetus swinhoei; assembly: GCA_019425775.1. Lineage (NCBI taxonomy): Eukaryota > Metazoa > Chordata > Testudines > Trionychidae > Rafetus > Rafetus swinhoei. The sequence goes on from CM033427.1 coordinate 36,168,335, forward strand.
AGCATTCATAAAACTGAAATACCCACCCAGAGAAGTGAAAAAACAGATCGATAGAGCCAAAAAAGTACCCAGACATGAACTACTTCAAGACAGGCCAAAAAAGAAAACAACAGAATTCTACTTTTCATCACCTACAGTCCAGAGCTTAAAACCCTTCAATGCATTATCAACAATCTACAACCTATCCTGGAAAATGACCCCTCACTCTCACAGGCCTTGGGGCAATGGCCAATCCTTGCTTACAGACAACCCTCTAACCTCAAACAAATTCTTTCCAATAACCACGCAACATACCTCCATCATAATCATCCAGGAACCCACCACTGAAATCAGCCCTGGTGCCAACTCTGCCCACACATCTACACCAGCAATTTCATCACTGGACCCAACCACATCAGCCACCAAATCAAAGTCTCATTTAACTGCACATCCATCAATGTGATCTATTCCGTCAAATGCCAGCAATGCCCCCACTGCCATGTATATTGGCCAAACTGGACAGTCTCTGTAGGAAAGAATTAATGGATACAAATCATATATCCAAAAAGGCAATACACAAAAAACTGTTGGAAAATACTTTTTAATCTACCTGGACACTCATTAATGGATCTCCAAGTCACTATTTTGTTTCAGGTAAATTCCATAAGCCAAATATACAGAAAGATTGGAGCTTAACTTCATTCACAAGTTTAATTCTTATGCAAATGGTATGAACAAAGATATCAGCTGGGTCGCACACTACCTTCCACATCCTATGATTTAACCTACCAACCAAACAATTGGTGCTAATGGTTCTTATCAGCCTCTTGTAACTATTTAGTCTTTACGGTACTACTAGACTACTTGTTATTTTTAAAGTTTTTTCTGTTAGGGTACAACTAGACTACAGGCTTTTGTCAACAGAAGCTTTGTCGACAGATACTGTCGACAAAGCCTCTGTCGACAAAGAGTGTCTAGACTACAGCCAGTTCTGTTGACAAAGCAAGCCACTTTTTTGACAGAGAGTCTAGACGCTCTCTTTTGAAAAAGCACAGTGTGGTTGCAATAGTGCCTTTTGTCAACAGAACTCTGTCGACAAAAGGCATTATTCCTCGTAGAATGAGGTTTACCACCGTCGACAAAACTGCCACGTTCTGTCGACTTACTGTCGACAGAACACGGCAGTAGTGTAGATGCAGGTATAGGTTTGTCGACAAAAATCCACTTTTGTCGACAAAACCCTGTAGTCTAGACACACCCAGACTAACTCGGCTACCCCCTGAAGCTTATCTACTCACTGTCTCTCTTTTTTTCTTCCTCCCTCCTTTTTTTTCCTCCTTTTCTTTCTCTTTTTTTCCTTCCTCCTCCCCTTATTTATTCTTGGATCTGGACTTCTACCACTCCTGTCATCTGAAGAAGTGGGCTGTGCCCACGAAAGCTCATGATACCATCTTCATGTTTTGTTAATCTTTAAAGGGCCCCTAGTCTATTTGTTGTTTTTTAAGTTTTTCCTGATACAGACTAACTCGGCTACCCCTCTGAAGCTTTTAAATGAGCTATGTAACTCTGCCTCAACTGTACAGCTTTTAACATAATATCTATGTTTTGCAAACTCAGTCTGCAGACGCAAAAATGTATGTGCCTGTGTGCCCATGCACATTGGTCAGTCACACATGAGAGTTACAGCTGTGAAAGTTAGTGCATGTCTACTATATGTGCCTCTTAGCAACCTTTATATCCTATTTCTAGAGTTTAAAAAAGCCAATCCACACAGCCAAAATGTCAGTAGTATATTTCTCATTCTGTAACTTATTTATTGCCTACTTTGACTCAAAGAATGAATAAAGAGAGAAAAATGATAAATAACTATTGCACTTATAGTGCAAAGCATCTAAAGGAAGATTGTTGAAGTGGCAGGTTGAATAATTTGTGGAGGTATCAATGAGCTGGTAACCATAGTGGGTGAAATCCTGTCCCTATTTAAGTCAAAGAGAATTTTTCTGTTGATGTCAGGAAGAGGCCCAGATTTTCAGCTGCCACTGGCCTTTACTCTTATTGCCTGAGTTTCAGGTGCAGTAAAGCCATGGTGGGTAAGTAGCTAGCATGGGTAGGAATGGTGTCCCTAGCCTCTATTTGTCAGAGACTGGGAATGGATGACAGGAGAGGGATCACTTGATCTGTTCACTCCCTCTGGGGCATCTGTGGCCACTGTCAGAAGACAGGATACTGGGCTAGATGGACCTTTGGTCTGACCCAATATAGCTGTTCTTATGTTCTTGTTCCACTCTGGGAGTGTAACAGAGTCCTTAAAGCAGGAGTATATTTTTACATATTTTTGTTGTTGTTCTTATAATGTAAGAGGTCTTAAACTAATTTAACTATAAATAAGAATTAGGTCCTTTGAACTTAATCGTATCAAAACAATAACAAAAAAGAATGCTGGTGGGGTAATTGGGAACAAGTAGCACATGAGTCTGAAGGCAAGTGAGAAAGTGAGGTATCCTGTATGCTGTCTGAGGCAAAGGATGAAGAAGAGTAACATTTAGCACAGTGACATAGTGCTTTATAAAAATAAATATTCTTCACGTGAAAAAATTACTGAACATCTGTAAAATGGGTATATCAGTGATGCCAGTTCAGCCAAAAACAGGCAGAAAATCAACTTGTTTCAGGCTGAGTTGGCTCCAGAACAGTGAGGTGACAAAATTTGCAGATGGTACAAAATTACTCAAGATAGTTACAGTCAAAGCAGACTGTGAAGTAGGCCCACTGACCAGGAGGAGAGGGGGCAATTGCTCTGGGACTGGCGATTTCAAAAGGGTCTGGCGGTCTGGCCCCCACCACTGCCGTAGTAGCAGCAGTGTCAGAGCCCCAAACCCTTTAAATCGCCACCAGAACACCATGCCAGAGCACCAAAGCTGCACACTCTGAGCAGCACTAAGGGTGGAGGGAATACGCCACGCTCCAAGAAGCACAGAGGGCTGGCTGTCCTTGGTCCTGCCTCTTCCACTCTTGGCCACACCCCTTCCAGAAACATGGAGCCGCCACTCCTTCATTGCCCAGGCACCCACACGGTTGGCTCCGCTGCTGTGAAAAGTTGCAAAGAGATTTCACAAAACTGAGTGACAAGGCCACAGAATGGCAAATTAAATTCAGTGTTGATGTAGGCAAAGTTATGCACATTTGAAAACATAATCCCAACCGTGTATATAACATGATGGGGTATAAATTAGCTGTTACCACTTAAGAAAGAGACCTTAGAGTCATTGTGGATAGTTCTTTGAAAACATACACTCAGTGTACAGCAGCAGTCAAAAAAATTTAACAATGTTGGGAATCTTTAGGAAAGGGATTGATAATAAAGCATATAAAAATATATTGCCTCCATATAAATCCATGTTATACTTGAGTATATACATGAGTATGCTGTACTTATCTTGAATACTGTGTGTAGATCTGGTCAGCCCATCTCAAAAAATATATTGGAATTGGAGAAAGTATAGAAAAGTGCATCAATTGGGGTATGGAACAGCTTCAATATGAGGAGAAATTAATAAGATTGAGACTTTTCAGCATGGGAAAGTGATGACTAAGATTGGATATGATAGAGATCTATAAAATTATGACTGGTGTGGAGAAAGTTTATAAGGAGGTGTTATTTACTACTTCTCATAACTCAAGAACCAGGGAATCATCAAATGAAATTAAAACACACAAAAGGAGATATATCTTCACAAAGCACACAGTCAACCTGTGGAACTCCTTGCCAAAGGATGCTGTGAAGGCCAAGATTATGGCAGGGTTCCAAAAGGAACGTGATAAGTTTATGGAGGACAGGTACATCAGTGGCTATTAAGCAGGGTGGGCAGGGAAGTTTGATTCTGCCAGAAGTTGGCCATGCGCAACAGGATGGGTCACTTGATGATTACCTGAACATTCCGTCTGAAGCCATTTTTGGAACACAGGATACTACGTTATCTGGACCTTTGGTCAGACCCAGTATGGCCATTCTTATGTTCTCAAGTCATGCATAAATGTTTGTATTTGAATAATTGAAATGAGTTTCTTACTGTGCATTTGATTTTCTTAAAATTTCCATAACAATATTTTCAATGTCTTAAAAATATTACGAGGCAGAAATATTTCAGGTACACTATCACATTTGTCATGTTCTTGCCTTTATATTTCCTGGGCTTATTGTGATTTATAGGTCTTGCTATTGCTGCAGACTACAGAATATACGTAGCTGAAGGCTTTATAAGCCATACTTCTCAGAGCAATCAATCTGCTGAAGAAATGCCCAGGAAAAGTCAGACCAGCAGAGAGCCAGTTGTTGTTTGTCACTAATCATGTTACTTAGCATATTCTGATACGTCTGTCCTAATCAGTTCACTTCAGCCTGAAATGTCAGAGAGAATAAACACCATTAGTTTGCTTCCAATAGACTAATATCCTTTCATTCTAGGGGTTTTATTATGGTTGCTGTGGATAAGAAATCCAGTGTCCCTTTATCAGTATAAGCCAAAAGCATTAAATAACCCCAGAGAATAAGCTGTTATCCATGAGTCCTCACTTAAGAGGATGCCAGTAAAATGGCTGTAACAGTTGGATTTGAATGGAGAAAAAGATGGGCGGTTTTCTGTAGAAACTGCTACAAATTTAATTAAGACCTTCTTTTCTGATTATCCCGTGATTATAGGGAGCAGCTTCCTCTCTTCCCTTTCTTTGATGCTACTTGTTTGGGAGGAATGTGAGGGATGGGTGTGATCTTCCCAAACATTAGAGTGAAAGGAAGTAACATACCAAACAGATGATGGCATAAATTCTGTGGATTCTAATTCTGCCTCCACCCTATGGGTCACCACTCAGCAATATTTCTAAAGACGAGTTGTTAATAATAATAAAAAAACCCATACAGGAATTTTCAATATTAGGAGTTAGGATAACTAGAATTATTGATCCATTGTGTGTTCTGTTTACCAGGGAGATGAGTTGTGTTCAGCTCAGCAGTCTGAAAGCTCAAACGATCAGGAGCATTTTTGTGCCATGAATAAATTATGACGTGCTGACAGCTAGCCAGTTCAGTTCAAGTAAGAATGCCTGACCCATTACCCATTCATGCTTAAACCAAGCAATATTCTGAGGTTGAAGAGCATTTGATTAACCATCCCCTTCTCCAGTCCACTCCTCGAAGGAAATTCTGAAGGTATAAGACCATCCCATTCCCCATTGTTATTTCTGGTGCAGCAGGGCTAAGGCTTCCTGCCTGGCTTGCTCCATGCAGTGCTTCACCTGGAAGCAGCCACATGTCCCTGCAGCATCTGATGGGGGTATCTCCATAAACTCCCCTTCCCAGAACACCAATTGCAATTCGCATGCTTAGGCCTCAGTTACTTTGTGAAATAGGAATGGACTTTTGCACATGTTTATTGATGTCTTTGGGTCTTTGCATATTGTGCAAAATTGAGACATGTGGAAATGAGAATGTGCCTGTATTGCTGAATGAGCTAGCCCTAGTTGGAAGTGTCATCCATAGATGCATACAAAGGTGAAGGCAACTATCTAGTGCAGCCAGGTCTTGCTGAATATGGTGATGGTTGTGAGTAGTATTGCAGTAGTGGCTAGAGGGCCCAGTCGTGGATTCAAAGCCCCACTGTGTTAGGTGCTGTACAAACACATAAGATAGCTCTTTCATTTTGTCTAATCACTGTGCACAATAGTTACATGGATGCATGGAGTTTGTCATCTTTGTATGGCTGATGTGGAGCAACAACTAAATTTTTATGTTTAGGTGATTAAGCGAGATAATTGTGTCAGGAGTAGTGGAGTATATTGCTATGATGCCTCCTTCGTATTTGTGAATTGGCATTGAGGTGCGGATTATGACTATGGTTTTGTCTTTATTAGCTTCCTCTTGGGGAGAAGTACAGTCCTTCCTAAATTAGACTAATTTATCTAAATTATAAGATAGTTATATGTATGCAAAAATGCAATGTTACAGTTACAGAATTAAGCACCCAAAGATAGTAAATGCTAAAATTAAGGTTGAACATATAACCTTAAATCTGTCCCCTGGCATATGTACATTATGACCGTGTTAAATTTCATGGTCTTTTGTTTTTTAAAATACATGTATCTAGGAATGCAGAAAAATCTATATTAATTACACTAAATATGATTTCTACATAATCCTAGATTATCTTCCAAATGCTTACTTTGCTCTTAAAATAATGCTTTCAGTCCCATGCTTATACAGTCCTATAATATGGTGTGCATGAGTGTTGAAAGAAAATTGATAAAGAATTTTAAATAAAGCTGAAAAATACATTGAAAATGTCCTGTTATATCAAGAGGAAATAAAAATGGGTTTCGTTCAGCAATATTAAGGTGATTGTACTGCTTCGGGTGACCCATTTGATTCAAGTGTTTCCCAAACTTTTTGGCATCACGCCCCCTTTTTGATTTTTGAGAAACCCTTACGACCCCCCCTTCTCCCCCCCAAAAAAAGGAATTGACTGGACCGAAAAACAAAAATAGCAGCAAAACTTGTTGAGAAAAAAAAATTATAAAATAAAAATAAAAAAAGGAACTGACGGGGGCCGAAAAACAGTCACGGCCTCTTTAATTCCCGGGCCCAGTGTAAAAAAAAAAGGTGCTGGTACTCCAGGGGAAAAGTTGTTGACCAAAAAAAAAAAATAAAAATTTTTTTTAAAGGTTGCCCTTTTAAGAGCAGAACAGGCATTGTGCTTTTAAGGCAGCCATTTTAAAGTCTGCCAGAGATGCTCCATCCTCCCCCCACCCCAGCCAGCCCGAGCTGCACATGTTCCGGTGGAAGCCCGAGCCAGGAAAAACAGAAAATACTGGACATTTCACATGGTATTTTCTGAATGTTTTTACTGGACAGACCGGGCTCTTTCTTGGGGGGAAAAGAGAGGAATTGATGGGGAGCGGGTGGCTGGGTTGCCTTGTGCCCCCTTTGGAATTTCTTTGCGTGCCCCCCACTTTGAGAACCTATGAATGTAATTTAATCTCCATTTGGGACATATGAATATTTGTGACATGCTCTGAGGTAGCAAAGGCAGCAATAATTAGGATTGGGATGCTTTTGCTTCTGGGAATTTTAGCTCATGGCCCAGTATTGGTGCATTGAAATATTATATAATAATTTGCTTGCTGTATCAGTGGGAAGATGACCTATAATATTTAATCATTATTGCTTTGATGTGTGGAGTGGTTAACATGCTTGGTATATCTGATTCAACTTTAACTTATCCTTGATGAAGCAGCTATTTTATTCCTTAAGCTTTATTGGGTTTTGCCACTGCAAAAGGAGCTTGAACTCATAACCTGACTAGGTAGATTTTGGTGTTCATATAAATATATTTAAGTACCTTTTAAAATGTAGTTCTCATAGTAGGGAAAAACAATCAAAGAGGTCTTATTTTGTTCGTACGCCAGCCCTATGACTCATTTTTACCTAATGTTATTCCAGCAAGTCATAAGGGTTTCTGAACAAATATTTGTGGAATGCTAGAAATTCATATTTGAATGACTCCAGCTTTCCATGAGCTTAAAGAAACTGATTGATTAGCTGATGCTAATATCCAGTTTGTACATAAATCTACACAAAGTACAAGGCTTTGAAATTACTCACATTTCTGCTTAATAAGTAAGTTAATGAAATAACCTCATCCTGTTACCATGAATGACTGGCTATAGAAAATGGCAAGTAGTGGCCAAGAGGCAGAAGCAGCAGCAGTATTGCTAAGGCCCTGGTTATGACCCAGGACCCCTTGAATCAACTACCTTGAATTGTATGTACTTAGCTATCAATCTTTCTCCTAAATTGCTAGCTGAAAACTTTATTTTTAGTCTTTTGGTGTGCTTTTAGAAAGACTGTCTTTTTAAAAAGTTTTATTTTTATATATATATATTTGTCTTTTTGGTCTTAAACTTAGTGGCTGTGTCTACATTGGCACCCTTTTCCGGAAAAGGGATGCTAATGAGACAAGTCGGAATTGCAAATGCAGCGGGGATTTAAATTTTCCCGCATGCATTTGCATGAACGTGGCTGCCGCTTTTTTCCGGCTCGGGGCTTTGACGGAAAAAAGCGCCACTCTAGACGCGGCTCTTGCGGAAAATAAAGCCTTTTCCGGAAGATCCCTTATTCCTGATTTTAAGAGGAAAATCATTTGCAATTGAAATTGCATTTGCAATTCCGACTTGTCTCATTAGCATCCCTTTTCCGGAAAAGGGTGCCAATGTAGACACAGCCAGTGTGTTTCCACAAGTAAAAACTGCAAGATTCTTGCCTGCCCAGTGCTCAGGGGCAGTGGGAAAGAGCAACCCATTCCAGCTCGGGGGCAGCTCTACTTCCAGTCCGGTGCTCTGGGGGCTCAGCTCCCGCCATCTCCTCTCCCTGTGCTCTGATGGCTCAGTCCCCTCCTTCCTCTTTCGTTCCCCTCTCCCTGTGCTCTGCGGGCTCAGCTCCCACTGTCTCTACTCCTCTCTCCGTGAGGCGCTGCACTGAGCCAGGCCGCATTGGCGTGTGCGCAGCAGCAGTAAGTTGAAAATCCCATGACAGACATACAAGAATCGTGGCCGCTTAATAGAAAGATTGTGTAATAATATGCTCTTTACAGAATCTTGTTAGCAGCCTGTATGCCTCCTATCCCCCATGAAAACAGACCTTAGTAGATGTCAGTTTCCCCTCTGTGAAGATACTAAGGAAGGTGGCTTACATTTGGCATGCCACCAGAAAAGTCTAATAAGCTTTCAAAGTGACTGGAGGCTCATGTCTTCTAAAGCACAGCTTTCAACAGCCTTGACCTGTTTGCTCCTGAAGGCTCTTTGTGCCTAGCATCTAGAGTTGGCTTCCATTGCCTGTTTCAGAGGCCTGGCATTGTCTTTTGGTTATTCCTATTCATCTTACTAGTGCTTATCTCTGCCTCTCCAGCCTGCTTTTTATTTTCCTCAAAAAATTCTTTGGTTATTTCCACCTCCTCTAGCATTTATCTTGGATTCTCAGGTGTATTTTTCATCTGCTAAAGCTTAACATGAATCTCTAGCTACTTCCATATCTATCTGGAGTGAATTGTCTGTGCATCTCTCCAGAGCTTAGTTCTCTGGTACAGCACATTTTAGTTCTTCCAGTTTATTCTAATCTCTCCCCATTTACTTTGGTATGTTTTCTATCTGCCCATTTATGATACTTTACCTCTCTAGCCTTGTTTTCTAGTATCTCATTTCCTTGGCTTAAATGAATTGTTCCAGGATAGCTTGTATCTCCCATGAGCCATCTCTTATCGTCTTCTGCCTTTATTGATCATATGCAGCCATATTACCTCCTGCCAGAGAAATAACACTCTCTTTCTAAAGACTCTTCACCATCACAAATTACATATAATGGGTGAAAACATATACTGGCCTAAATGACGTAAGGAGGCATTTATAAGGTTCGACACCAAGACTTTCAGATCCTGAAACCTTCATAAAACCACAGGTGTGCAGAGCAGAGGCCAACCACTTTGGACAGAATCCCAGCACTCAGAATATCAGTCTCAATAGGCCAAGAAATCAAACACTGTTTCTGGCTGAAGCTAAGCATTAAAGGATTATTTGCACCTTCTCAGTAGCATTGAAAAAAGGAAAAAGTGAGTATATTTTAAAGGAAATATACTCAATTTGTGTGGGCTGTCAATTTAAATTGCTTTTTATTAATAAATAAAAGCTATGCATCAGTGGTATTTATGCAGATGAATCTCTTCGCTAGCATATACAAATTATATCCACAAAATTGGATATTTTAATGGTCCTGAGAATGATTTTCTAATCAGAATATATGAACAGAATAGCCCTGCAGTAATCACAGATTAATATTTAGTCAAGAAAAAGCTGTTTTTTAAAGTTAAGCACAGTTCATTTTTAGGTGGAATCTCTCGTTTGCAATAAGTTACCATGTTGGTCTAGCTTTTTAATATAATAAGGGAACTAACTGCAAAACACAATGCCTGACGCTGGCCAGTTGGATTAACAAACAAGAGTTTTATACTTGGAGCCAAACAAAATACAGCAAGCAGAAAATATTCAGCAACCCTTTTGCTGATATCAACATTTCCTTTGGCAGTATCCCAATGCACTGACTGCCTCTTGCTCTGTGCTGTTCAGCAGTCCACCATACAAGTAGACCTGTACTTGGAAAGCAGGTTTTACATCTGAAACTGCTATCCTAGCTCTTCTAATTTATTGACACAGTTATAAACTCCTACTTGGAAGCCCTGTCTCCTACATATACCACCACACCTCCAGAGTACCAGGGAGCTTTCCAAAGAACCCTCTCTGAAAACAAATAGAAGAGAGCTGGCTGAAGACTTGAGGCCTTCATTCATGCAAGGCAATTAGCATTACTATTGCAGAATACCCGTGTTGTCTTCAAGTCGTCATTGTCAAGTCCAAGTCGAGTCTCAAGTCACTACAGTTCAAGTCTCAAGTCGAGTCTCGAGTCCCTAAAGCCACTTTCGAGTCAAGTCCCAAGTCGAGTCACAAGTCTTCATTTAAAAAATGTCAAGTCACTTTTGTATAAGCCATCAATATTGGCATTTTCGGACAATTTTTTCACCAAGTTGATTTAACAAAATTAGCAAGTCTCAAGTTGAGTCTCAAGTCACAAACAATGAACCCGAGTCGAGTCTCAAGTCGAGTCACCTAGGCGACTTAAGTCGGACTTGAGTTCAAGTCGTGGGACTCGAGTCAACATCTCTGCAGAATACAGAATTAGAACAAACCAACTACAGCAGAGTATTGGCTCTGAAATTATCCCTAAATAACTTATTTGGCAGCCACATTCAGGGAGTGAAACCACAAGGTTCCCCTGCCCACTTCATTTCAGCCCCACTTTCAGGAGACCTCGAAAAAGACTAACTAGTCTCCATAGGGTGCAATGCAGGTGCTGATATGCAGACCATGATATGCTGATGTAAAAATATTGGTGTGGCAATAGAATAAAATGGCAAAAAGAGCAAAGCAAATGACCTTTACTTTTTTTTTTTTAATGAGGACCACTTCTATCAGCTGTTTTTTACTGCTAAATAATAGTCACAATAGTACAAAGGTTAAATATGTTTCCTTACATTCTACACCTGTCCCCGAAATACTTTTGGGCCATTCTAAATTCACAATCCATTTATTTTGGTCAATTTCACAGCCATAAGTTTAAAAATAATAAATTTAATGATTTTAGCAATTTAAATCTGAAATTTCATGGTGTTGTAATTGGGCGATGGGTTGCAAGGTTATAGTAGGGGGGCTGTGGTACTGCTACCTTTATTTATGCACTGCTGCTGGCAGCAGTGCTGCCTTCAGAGCTGGGCAACTCAAGAGTGGTGTCTGCTAGCCAGGAGCACAGCTCTGAAGGCAGCAGCAGCACAGAAGCAGGGGTGGCTAGTATGATATTGCCACCCTTACTTCTGCACTGCTACTTCCAGGGTACTGCCTTCAGAGCTGGGTATTGACCAATAGTCACTGCTCTGCAGCCACTATTGTGTGCTGTGTGTGATGACAGCACAGATGTAAGGGTGGCAATATCTTGGCTCCGCCCTCCTCCCCCCCACCCATAACCTTGTGAGCTCCCCTGCAACTCCCTTTTGGGTCAGGACACCCAATTTGAGAAAAGCTGGTTTCCCTTGTGAAATCCGTATAGGATAGGTAAAAGCACACACAAGACCAGATTTCTTGGGGGGGGGAGGTCAGATTTCACAGTTTGGCTATGTCTACACAGCAGCATTATTTTGGAATAATGTCAGTTATTCTGAAATAACCTAGTGCATGTCTACACAGCAAGCCCGTTACTTTGAAATAAATTCTTTGTATGAGGAGTAAGGGAAGCTGGGGGGAAAAAGTGCTCTGTTTTGAAATAACTGCTGTGTAGACAGCGCCAAAATTCGAAATAAGCTATTTTGACTTAAGCAATTAGCATAGCTTATTTCGAGTTTAGCCCTGGTGTGTAAACATGCCCTAAGTGACATGTTTTTATGGCTATGAATTTTGTAGGCCCTATCCATATTTTAAACAGCAATTATGCCCTTGGAAGCAGCACATCTTTCCATCTCAACTGTATTCCTAAGTAGAGAAGAGAGAAACTTTTTGGTTGAAGCTTTTTTCAGGGGGCGAGGGGAGGGGGGAAACAGATTCAGTGATAGACATGTTGGGAATTTGTGTCAGCTTTGTTGCATTATTTCAGTCCAACCAGTACCCTACCTCCCCCATCAGACTGAGCAAATGGAAGTTTTAGATATTTTTAAAGGTCTGTGCCACTTCTCGCAGCTCACATTGTCTGGGAACAGTGATTCACAGCCAACAGGAGCGGCAAGCACCCATACATGTAGAAGCACAGATGAATATAGTGGTGGCGGGCACACTAGTGACTAACTCTGAGGAATCGCTGCAGTTTTATTGCCCACCTCTGCTTTAATGGATACCCTGGGATCTAATACTTACAGGAACTTTTTCTGTACAAGGGGCAGCATCCCTACCCTTATTCAGATTCTGGATTTGAGAGGATAAGATGCAAAGGGAGAATATTGAAGACTTTCCTCCTGTCTTCAGAAAACACAATTTCCCCTTCCTAAATATCAGCCAACCTACACTGTTAGGTCTATCCTTCAGCAAAGCTTCCTTCAGAAAACTATCTTCCATCCAGGATCATCAGGGACTACTGTTATTTCCATAACACAAATCCCTATTTCTCCCCAAAATCATGACTAGCACCTCTATAGTGCTACCAGCTCCTTAGAGTTTGATGACTCAAACTTTGCGCCTTATGTGGTTGTGCAAACTGCTGACTCTGGACAATATAAACAGACCCTCTGCCACCATATTTCTATAGACATGATAGGATGGAGTCTGTGCCCTTTGATATTTTGATTTTTACTAGTTCTTTGTCAGTGCTAAGCCCTTTAAGAGCTGGGAGAATCCCCTAATGCACAGCCAGTACTGGGTGTATGCCACTTCACCTATTGTCTGGGAGCCAAACATTTCATCACCCCGGCATGTTGCAGTAGTAGATAGCGTAACAGTCAGGAACACTACTGAAATCATGCAACAGTGAGAGCTTGTTTAAAAAATGCAAATTATATCTATTTCCAGGTGGTGCATCCTCCATAGTTCACAGCCATTTACCAGTCTGAAAAATGTTGGTGAACCAGCATGGTGAGAATAGTACAAATTCCTACTTACTGTAACTTTCACAGTTGAGCACAACTAACCTCACACAATGAATTGCTCAAACTTGGCAGGAAAAACTCAACACCTAGTCCTAAAATTTTAGAGTTGCTACATGGCCTCTGTGAATTGTGTTGGAGTGTCTCCGTCCTGTGGATTTCTGAAAACATAGAAAGTAGTTATAAAGGAGATTGGCAGAGGAGAGGCTGTTCTGCTGATTTCTGCAAGAAGCCAAGGAAGGCCAGTCTCATTAGCTGCAGCCTATAATATGAAAGAATTGCCATGTTCCTCTCTGGAAAAAAGGAGCAGGGAGAGAGGCAAGAGCTCAGGCAGGGGAACCCCCTCAAAAGTGCCAGCTCTGGAGGAAGTTCAGACTATAGTTGGTTTGGCTACTCTTTACATTCAGAATAAAGAAAACCCAGAATGGGATTTGCTTAGCATGAATATGTATGTGTGTTGAGTCAGCATGAGCTGGACAAAACTCATCAGAATTTCCAGTTTGTGGGAAATCGACATTTTGGAACTTGTTTTTCATTCTGATTTGAACAGAAAACAAATTTCCTGCCAAGCAGAATGTCTATGATATTTTGATTTTTTTTTTAAACATTTGATTTTGAATTTTGAAGTTTCCCTTTTAATTTTATTTTATGGATTTTCAGTCTTTTTTACATTTCAATAACATTTCAGTTGAAATATTGTATTTTTAAAATTGAAGGCAGTGTCAGTTCAGATGTTTCAATCAATACTAACTAGCAGTTGTCCTTTTTATTGAAAAAAAACTAAAATAAGCTATACTATGTCAGTAGTAGTCCAGTATGCATTATTACATCATGAAATACTGTGAAGATAGTAATGAGAAAACCCAGAAAATAATACAGGACCACTCATTTAAGTGTTTTTTTTAAGTTACAGACTAACACAGCTACCCCTCTGAGACTGTCAATCAGAAAATTCAGTGCTCCCTTACTGCTGCTGGTGAGCACCAATCAGTGAGTCACCAAAGGACAGAGGGCCTTTGGCTAAAGTGTGACTGAGTGTTTTCTAGCATAAGACAGTTAAGAAGGTGTCATCCAGCCAATTTCTCCTTTTTTCCCTGGAGAAAAAGGCGTGTCTGCTCTTTCAATCCCTCCCAGACACCTGGGAGAAGAGGTTCATTGCTAGATCTCCTTATCCCTTTCACTTCAGTCTCTCGTAAAATTTCCAGGAAGACACCCAACACTTAATATCTCTGAAAATAAAAGTCTGATAATTTCTCTACAATAGTATTAAACCAAATCTACATAATTAGCAGAACGAATAGCATTTTATTACCATAAATAATGAAGCCTATGAGTTCTGCTTCTCATATAGAGTGGTTTTCAATTTTCCCAGGATCAAACTACATGAGTCAGCCTATAGAACATACACAATGAAGCAATGTAGATTTTACAAAGATAAGTATGAGATTAGTTTTTATGTTCAATTGAAAACATGCACACAATTCATGCAGTTTCCTCCATACATTATTCAAAACAAAACACACTGGCATTCAAAAGTGTGGTGATTTAATGTCTATATTTCTGACTAGAATCTCTAAGGAAATGTAAGAATTTAATCTAAAAGAGATTAGAGTCAAGTTGCAAGACTTTACTATTTTATAGATGTACAATGCTAAATTCTGCCCTTGGTCATGTACACACAGTTATCAGATATGTCAGCCGAGGTTACATAGGTGTATTGTATCAGAGGGGTAGCCATGTTAGTCTGAATCTGCATAAACAACAAGAAGTCCTGTGGCACCTTATAGACTAACAGATTTATTGGAGCATAAGCTTTCGTGGGCAAGGACCCACATCGTCATGCTTCTGATGAAGTTGGTCTTTGCCTACGAAAGCTTATGCTCCAATAAATCTGTTAGTCTATAAGGTGCCACAGGACTTCTCGTTGTTTATATAGGTGTATTGAAGGACCAAATCTGGCTCAATATATTTTGTGTTGGGAAAGACCCAAAAAACTCTGTAAGAAGAATCCTTTCATAAACTTTTCCTTCTGCAACTTTTAACTGTGGTGAAGCTTTGTTCATTTCTTGTAGGAAGAATTAATCTTGTGTTCTCTTATGCTTGACTAAGGTATTGAAAAATCTAAAGAAATCATTTGTGGTCTTCCCCTCACTCCAAATAACTCACATCTAGCATTCCTCTCATGCCATGGATCAACCTAGTTTCTTAAATCTGTTTTTATTTTAATCATGAATAGCATTTTCAGGTGAGTCAACACAAACTGTACATTGTAATACAGAAATAGTCTTGCCTTCTTAGTGGTACCTCATTATGCAGACTTACAGTTAGATAACACTGCACTCTTAATTTTCACATGAAACATTCCTTTTCTTACTTATTGTAATCTAGCATTGCAATGGGTTAGCTGTAGCTTCTGTTGTTAACCCACTGTCATGGAATTCTTCTTCCCGACACCCAAGTCTTTCTACCTCTGTCTCATCTGACTTTAATCCATTGAGTGGGTGTTTTCCTTTCATTTTGAAACATGCACTTAGATGCACTATCAGAAACCATCTTTAAGTCATCTGCCATTTCTCCAACCTTTCTAAATTCTGGCCAGTACTGGAGCTGGAAATTCCATAATCATAGATGCTTTTGTGTGTATTTTGTGCCCTGCCAGAAGCAGGAAGTACTCTATTGGAGCTCTTATGGAAAAAATGTTTGAGATTTCCAGCTCAGTTTTGCAGTCTCAAGAAAATCAGGTTCAGTTTGGTATCTAGGCTTTTGAATATTTATCTAGCTCTCCTAAAGATCGCTCACAGAAGGTATTTCCAACAGGTCACACATGGCTCTGTAAAACTGACAATTACCCACTTCTAAAATGACTGCCACCGACTGCATAGGAGAATGGAATCAAAAGCATCAGTATATGTTTGGTGCATGAAGAATGAAAGAAAAAACTGACGTGACAATGTTGGGAAGAACACTTAGCAGCAGCACAAATGTGACAGTCTTGCGAAAACTTTGATGCAATGAACATTTCTGTTTTTTAAAATATATTTTATTTAACCTCAACTCCTAAGTCTTTTAATTCTACTCATTGCAGCCAGCAAGATTTCTGGTGGGAGCGACTGGCAAGCGGCCTGTAGGAGTGGCAGCAGGTGGCCAGCGGAGCAGCTGGCGGGAACAACTGGCGGGCGGCAGGGGGCACCAGCAGGCCACAGGAGCAACACAAAGGTGGCATGGCTTCAGGCTCAATGAGTGGAGTCATCAGGGTGATGTGTCAGGGTCCGCACTGACTGGACAGAGCTGTAAGTGGGGCATTTGAAGTGGGGCACGGAGAAAGTTTGGGTAAGTGAATGGAACCCTTACATTGTTGGACTAGTGAGCCTGAGGGGCAAAAGACATTGCTCGATCCATTTGAGCTGGGATGGTTACTCGTGGGAGGTTAGGAACTATGTCTGTGGTATTTTTCTGAGCTAATGCCATGTAACTTCTTTCCCTCTTTCATTAGAAGTCTCTTTTCTACACTCAGACTCTGTGCTTGCGAGTGGGGAAGCATTGCCTCTCAGAGGCGCCCAGGGGTGTGTGAATTTCCCAGGCTACTGGGTGTGGGCTCGAGCTGGTTCTGTGTGAGATGAATGAAAAGGGATCCCTAGATATTGAACCCGGCCCTGGCTTCTGCTGGCACTACCTGGCAGAAGGGTTACACTTGTATAACACCAGGAAATTTTAGCATCAACTGAAGCAGGACATTTGATTTAGTAGAGTTGCATCTAATTACACCACATTTGAATCTAGACTGAAGTTTGGTTTCTCTGCAGGACCCAGAATGAGCAAGCATATGAATCTCCCTTAATCTCTTTCTTTGCTCCTACCTCTTTCACCCACAGCAGTGTTTTGCTCTTTTTATTTTGTGCATACCCATCCATTCAGTTGTGTGTTTCAACAGAGCACCATATTACCTCAGATTACAAGAAGGAACTATTTAATTGGCCAATTTTAAAGATCTACTGAATACAATTCTGATTAGTTCACACGGTGTTAATATATGGTGCATTTACCTTCAGGACAATTATTACTAGCAGATATTGCTCATTCCCTTTTCTGTAGAAGCTCAGAGTTACAACATAAATTGCAATACATTCCTCTTTTGTTTCCAAACTCCTGGAGCCACATCCTTAGCCGGTGTAAATCAGCATTGCTCCCCTGAAATCCGTGTGGGAACAGACAGCTTGCTGGTGTGCATTGGCAAAGCTCCAGGTGTCAGGTCACTGGTATTTTTCTAGGGAGCCCAAACAAACAAGGCTTACTTTTTTTTTACTTAACGTTTTTGATGCAATTTCTTTATGTCACCTAAATAATACCTGTGACCATCTATTTAACATTCCACAAGGAGTTCCAAATTTTCCAGTTTCCATTGCTTTGCTTGTCTTTCATACAGTAGAGATCAACCACTTTACATGACGTATCTGTGAAATATAAGATCAAAGTTTTGGTTTCATCAGACAAAAGATACTGGAAATTGCATATTGTTTAAATATGTTCAGGAGTTAAATGGAGCTAAACTATATATACACCTCTGCATGTGTGTACTAGGAGGGTATATGGCAGGGGTGGGGAAACTTTTTTCTGTCCCACAGAAAAATAAGTTGGGGCCCACTCACAAGTGAAAAGCAAAACACCCACAAACCCTCAGTGAATGTGGCTCGTAACTGAGAAGGCGAAAAACACTTCCCACATTCCACTTGCACACCAGAGCCTAGGGGGCCCAGCCTAGTAGATTTTGTGTGATCCAGCCCTGCAATGGGAAGGGGGGGGAGGATGGGTTGGAGTGCCAATGTGGGTTCTTCATTGCTTCCAGGCAAGCCAGGGCTGCCACATCCAGCCCCTGGGCCTTGGTTCCCCACCTGTGGTATAGGGAGATGCATCGTCAAAAATGCAGGTTTAATTTTGGCAATTGAGAGCAAAGAGGCTGGCTGTTTTTACTACCAGAGCTAGTCACTTTCAAAGGTGGTAGTGAAGTGGATTGAGGAAAAGGGCATGCTCCCTACCCTGGTGTGTGAGCAAAGAAGTCCTTGGGGAAGCTACAGTACATCTTTCTTAAAGATGCAATAAGAGTGACTCCTCTCCTTGTTTTGGAGATACTACACAGTGCACCTGAATCTGCCTGCTGCTTGTACGTCAGATGTGTGCAGTAGACTATAGAAGTGTTTTCACAGTCTGAGATTTAGCACAGTGGTACAACAGGCCTCCGAAGGTCTGGACCAAACATTAGGAAATGTACATGGTGCAGAGTAGTGGGGTAGCCACACATAAAATTCATATTAATGTACAAAAATAAAGGAATGTACCCCCAAGTTCCTTCATTTTTCAACCTAACTATGGAAAAATGAAGTCAAGTTAATGGACTGAAAATATCTTAAGCTGCTTGTCTTCTCATTGTGCTCTCTTCCACCATGTGTGTGAACAGCTGCCTCACTGCCCCACACTCACACCGCGAAGATTGAACTATGCCAATGAACTATGCATTGTGGCAGCCATGTTGGCCGTTCCAGTCAGCAGGCTGTTAAACCTAATCCAGGATCTGTGTCCCATGCTGCAAACAGGTAGATAGAAGTTACAGCTTCAGCATGCTTGTTGGCTCATGTTCCTAGTATGGCCGTCAGTGAAAATATCATTGAATATATTTGATCTTTCAGCCTGTGTTCTGCAAGCAGATGTCAATAGGAGTTCAGTGTACAGGGTAGCAACAGAATTAGGACTGCAATTATCCATGTATATATATACCTGGTGCATGCAGGAAATGATTTTTGCCATTGGACTTTTCCTGCAATGTCCCATTGAGAAAACTACTGGAATTGAAAAGCTTGTGGCAATTTACAGATTTATACCACATGTTCTTCTTGACATATTTTTCATGTGTATGATGTAACTCCTAATTTCCAGGTAGAAAGGCAAGCGATACAGCTACTGGAGAGAAGAAATGTGTTGCAACATAAGGCTGCATATCACAGGTTATCCCTCTGTTAATCTTTGAATAAGCCCTAAAATCTTTGGCTTTGTTTTGAAGGAATCTTTCTTTGAACACTAAATGCCAGAGAACTAAAATGACAATAGATATTTCTCCTTCCCAGTCACACCCTGAATAAGGCTTGCATTGTATGACTTGGCTCAGGAAAAAAGGTCTTCAACAAAGGTATACTTTCAGAGTGAATTGTTTAACAAAATACTTCTGCAATCTGGCCTTGTTCACTGGCTTTGGGGTGGGAGAGTTTGCTTTCTCTCTGGAAAAGACCTTTTCTTGTGGGTATCAGACATAAACTTGTGTTTCTGCTGGTTTTCCACTAGAGCTCTCCACCAGATCACATAACTAGTTGCTTTGTAGTTATGATTACTGGGTGTTACTCTAGCAACTAAAGAGGATGTGACTTTGCCAATGGCCTCAAGGGAAAGGTGGAGTTGAAAGTCAAAGGAAAATGATTCTGTGAACATTTTTCTCAGACAAATTGAGGCTTATCCAAGCAGGTGTGTTGTGAGAAACTTAGGAGGAAGGAATTTTTGTACCTTGAAGCGATGGCACACAGATGGCAGGAGTGCTATAAAATAATGCATGTTTAGAGTATTTACAACATGCACATGGAGAACTTGAAAGACAGCTTCTTTTACTGAATAGGTCAAAGTTTGTGTGCAGCCATGTTTCATTTAAGAGGCATAATTACAAAAAGTGATACCACCTTGTTTACTTTTCATAAACTGGAGGAAATTAAAATGCAATTTCTGTATTGCAAATTTAACTTCTTGGAGTGAGGATTGGCCTTCTAGAGTAGCCAAAAATCTAAAACACATGTTACAATGCCAAAGACAGGACAGCTAAAAAAACTGCAGTAGCCATCACCCTGTAATAGAAGTTTCTTTTCCATTTTTTTGCAAGTTAATTGTCTGCTCAGCAGAAGTACATAACAACCAGGGTTGGCTCGAGCCATTCATGCACCCCAGGCAGCGGGCATGCGACGCATGCGTGGCTCTGCCCCCGGGTGCACAGCGCATGCGCGGCTCCACCCCCCCGGCGCGCGGTGCACCTTACAGCTGCAATCGGGCACGCGGCGCCTGATTGTAGCTCTAAGGGGCACTGTGCGGTCCCCAGCCCCGGGCGTGTGGCGCCCCTTACAGCTGCCATCAGGCGCCCACCATAGGTTGGCGCCCCGGGCAGCTGCCCGGCTAGCCCCCCCCCCCCTTAATCTGACCCTGATAACAACAAACATTTTGATTGCTTCAGAGCTTTTCTGGTGTGAAGTTCACCTAATAAATCATCATCAGGCCAGCTGACGGGAGGGGGCAGAGGGACCTAGGGCTCAGTGATTCAAAAGGGCCTGGGTCTCCTGGCCTCCGCCACTGCTACTGTGGCAGTGGTTGGAGCCCCGGTCCCTTTAAATCACTGCTGGGAGCACCACACAGTGCAGCTCTGAGGGCTGGAGGGGAGGCGCCCTGCAGACCCCAGTGTAAGAAACACTGATCTAAGCAAAGAGTCTAAATACCATCAGGAGATGCGATCATCTTGCAGTAGGGATTTTCACAGCATTCTGTACACAATTTTATTACCTCAGGGTCCATTACAATCTCATGCTTAGATTTAGCTATCAGCCAAATCAGTAACTATGTGGGCTAATTTAAATTGCAAGTGAAATTAATTCAGTGGCCTTAATTAATTAATTCCTCGGGAGATACACACACTAAAAAACGTAAGAGTCTTTTTTCTCTTTCTTTTTTTCTTTTGTCGTAAAGCAGCTACCTATAGTATTGAAATAGGAGCTATGCCAAGGCAGGATAGAGATGCAGTGGGTAGTATTGTGGAGAAAGCTTTGCATTGCATTTACTTGTAGAAGGGATGGCTCTAGCTTGTACTGTCATTTCTTCCTAGGAGTGCTAAAATGTTGCTGGATTCACTTCCAGATTGTAACATGTTTATAAAGAGTGGGTGGCTGTCTGCTTAGATAAAGGCATATAATATAACATAAATGCAATCACCAATGAAAACTAAATAATGGAAATTGGCACATGCACAAATCTCCAGTAGCAGAAGCAGGTAAATGCAGCAACACACAGAATTCAACTTATCTCTTCATCCTTGATTCACACTGGGATGTCTCAGAGTCCCAGAAGTTCAACATAGCTGTGTAGGAACTTACCTAACAAATGTGCTTTACTGCATGGGTTAAAGTGAAGAGCGGGCTGTTTCTTTGGCCAGTTTCACAGAAGTTTTCTTGTGTGTTAATGGAAATGAGCTTTAGTTGTCGAAACATTTTCTTTGAGTTATTTTGAACTCTGCAGCTAAGATTGCGCTCAGTGATACTGTCAGTGATAATAATAGGAAAAGGGATGTTTACAGTAGAAAATCAAAACCCTTCATCGTGGCCCAAGAGCTGCGCGCACTGCCAGCAGTTCACACAGTAGGACGGGAACTCCTACCCACTCGAGCAGTTTGGCAGAAAGCCCAATGAAACTACTTTTGTTTTGGTGGGAGAGGTGACCTACAAAGAATGTGTAAGCACGCTGCACATAGAACACAGGTTTTGCTCTTCTCAGGCTCCTGTTCACACTAAAATGGGTTTACACAATTTCAGATATATAACTCTCTCCAGAGCCATCTCGTCCATAGGATGAATTGGGGCAGCTTTTGGGAGCCCCATGGTGGCCACCCCAACTGTCCTAGGGATGGAAGGGACCCTGGAGATTATGGGGGCCTGGCACAGGGTGACAGCAGGGGTTACCCCCTCACTATGTGGGCAGTGACAGCCAGAGTGGCCCCGCAGCCTGTTCCACTCCACCCTCTAAGAATTCAGTGCTTGACTTCTCCACCGCAGCAGGAAGCAGAGTGCTCCAGTCCCAAGGTACTCTGTTTCCTGCTACCATGGAGAAGTGGGGCACAGTGGGCTGGGACAGGGCAGCACGGCAGGGCAGAGCAGGCTCTGGGCCTCTCTGGCTCTCACCACCCAGTGGGGGGGTAACCCCTGCTCAGAGGTGTAGCAAGGGTGTTATGTGCCCGGGGGTAAATGAAAAATTTGCGCCCTCCCCCCCGCTGCCGCTGCCATGTGGCACGGCCCCGAACCTGGTGCACAGCTGAGCCTGACCTTGGGAGAAGGGGGGGTGGGGAACTTGTACCGCATCTTCCCCTGCCCCCTCCAGTTTGGGGCCAGGCTCCCGCACACACTAACCCGCCGGCAGAGATGGAGGAGGGTCGGGTTAGGAGCAGAGAGTCAGGGAGGAGGCTCCAGCTGCCGGCGGCAGGCGGAGTAGCAGCAGGTGAGCTGAGGCATGACGGGGAGCAGAATGGGATTCAATTGGCACCTCCCTAGCTTGGTGCCTAGGGGCCACTGACCCCTCCAGCCCCCATGCTATGCCACTGCCCCCCCTCCTGCAGATCTATCAATGTGCAAGATCTGTGAGAGCCGTCCCCTGGATCTGCAGTTAGTGTCTGTGCCTGTGCCTGCTTCTGTGGGGTGTCTCAATGCTGCCACATTCACCTCCAAAGAGGGGGCTTCCCAAAGCAGGACCCCCAAGGCGTCCACAGGTCCAGTCTCCTTTCAATGGGCCCACTTCCCAGGGCTCATTGGTCTTGGATCTGGCTTCCCTCCCCTCTCCAACCCTTGTAACTGCCCAGAGGTGCTTGCCTTCCGCCTTATCCATTCACCCCACAGGGACAGTCTCTACCTCACTTGTTTTAGGGACTGTTCTACCAAGACGTAATACAAAGTTTCCATGTAAAAGGACTCACTACAAAGCTAAAAACTTCAATGAGAGAATGATTAATACAGAGACGTGTCTATATCTGCTGCAGAGAGACACTTCTGCCTGTCTCCACCCCTCTCCCCCAGAGTCTACAGCCCCATTGCAAAGCAGGGGAGGGGAAGGAAAGGGGCTGAGGCCTGTTCAACGGGACTGAAGTAGTCATGAGCAAGCCATGCCCGGGAGCCATTCCCCTGTCCATTGCTGGTGCTGTGTTGCTTCAGGCACGCTGAAATACAGTCACCTCTGGGGTGGGCTGGACAGCTGTTTCAGGCAGGGAGCAGTGTGGGCTGCCTTCCTGCACAGTCCCCATCAGAACCACTGTGCCCTCCTGGCTTATGAAAAGAATAAATAGGAGGACTGGAAATTAACCTACCCAGTCTCACGTCCCCTAGGCAGGGAATGAGCCATCCACATTAGGCCCCAGCTGGAGTATTGTGTCCAGTTCTGGGCACCACATTTCAGGAAAGATGTGGAGAAACTGGAGAAAGTCCAGAGAAGAGCAACACAAATGATGAAAGGTCTAGAGAACATGAGCTATGAGGCAAAGCTGAAGGAATTGGCCTTGTTTAGCTTAGAAAAGAGAAGACTGAAAAGGCACATGAGAGCAGCTTTCAAGTATCTAAAAGAGTGTCATAAGGAGGAGGAAGAAAAATGGTTCTCCTTGGCCTTTGAGGATAGAACGAGAAGCAATGGGCTTAAATTGCTGCAAGGGAGGTTTAGGTTGGACACTAGGAAAAAATTCCTGCCTGTCAGGGGGGTTAATCACCGGAATAAATTGCCTAGGGAGATTGCGGAATCTCCATCACTGGCGATATTTAAGAGCAGGTTAGACAGACACCTGTCAGGGATGAGCTAGGGCAACTCAACTTTGGAAACCCCGGGGGCCACACTGATACTCACACAACATGCTGAGGGCCTCAACTTAAGTGTGGTTGCATATACAAGCAAATATATACAAATAGCTTCTCTCACACTGACAGGCATGAATACAAAGAGTAAGGCAAGACTACACAACACACAGGCCCCATTTAAGTCAGTTCTGCTGATATTAATAAAAGGCAACATTTACCCGATTTCCACCCATGTGACAGCACTTTTCACAAGCAATGACAGTCCAAGAGACTGAACCAGAGCCAGCACCCCCTAGAGAGGCCCTTTAGCCTCCTGTGCACCAGTGGGATTTTGGTGCCAGGCCCCTCCCTCAAGTGGATCCCTTGAACTGGGGGTCAGGTCAGGCCCTGTTCTCTCCCACACTGTGGGGTCCCAGGGGCCAGGCCCTCTGGTGCCTCTAGGCAGGTGTTGCGGCGTGAGAGGAGTGAATTGGATAGGTCCGGAGCGTTCCCCCCACAGGGCTCAGCAAGCCTTTGGGGGGGGGGGGGCTGAGTGGATGGGAGAAGCAGGGGCAGGGGATGGCTGCTGGGTATCAGTCTCTGCACCTCGCTGCCATTAGTTGGGCTGCACCGTGGGCCGGCGGGCAGCTCCCAGGACTGTCTCCTTTGAGCAGGGGTGGCTTGATTGCAGCATGAGCTAGCCAGGGTGTGATTGCTGAAGCCCTTCCACCCCGTGGTTGTTCCCCACATTAGTCAGATTGCAGCGAGCTGTGTTATGCTGAGTTGTGCTGCGGTCACATCTTTGCTACCTGTGTAGACAGCCCCTGAACCACTGGAAACTGAGCTTCTAGTCCAGCCTGGTGTGTGACCACAGGCATGTCACAGCACCCACTGTGCCTCAGTTTCCCCAGCTGTAAAATGGGAACAATGCTGGCCTCCTTGGAAAAGCCCTCTGAGTGCTATCAATGGGGAGAGCAAGGGTTGGAGAGGATTAGCCTTGCCTTGGTCATGTGGGCTTGGTACTGTTCTAGTGGGCAGATGGTGCCATCAGTTGCTTGACAGCGCTTTGTGTCCATATGAAATCAAGTGAGGTGGTCCAATGACATGTGGGCGAGTGGCTGAAAGTCAGTGGGCAGGGAACCGGGTGCCAGGTGCCGGGTCACTGGCAAATTCAGCGTACGCGGAAGTGGGCTCCCCACACCTCAGTTCCTAGCACTTGCGGGTGGAGTTCACAAATGACAAAGCTCTTCTCGCTTCCCCGCCAGCCAAGTCATCACTTTACTCTGGGTCCTTAACATGTGCTGTCCCTTGCCTTGGCTGGGCACTGCTCCAGGGCAGGCCCGGCTCTCCTAGCCCAGAATCACAGAAGTGCCCAAAAAGTGGAGTTGGGGGGCCAAAGCACCCAGACCTGTGATCCCCCACCCTGCTGTTCTTGCCCCAAGGCCCCACAAACACACTGTCCCCCCCACCAAAAAATGCTCCTGAGCTACCTCTTCCTCCCAAGACCCACCCCCCACTTGTACTCTCCCCCAGCCATTGCCTGCCCTTACACGCCTCTGGTCCCCCACCCCTTGCTCCGTTCCCCCTGACTCTGGCCTGCCGGACTAGGGGCTGCTGCTGGAGACTGGCACGTTTTCTACTAGCTGATGCCAGAGCCAGGCACCCCCAGCGCCTCCCACAACCAAATCTCCCTCCTTCAGAGCCAAGCAACCCCAGCCAGCACCTGCTCCAATCAAATCCCCCTCCTTCAGAGCCAAGCAACCCCAGCGCCCCCAAGCAAATCCTCCTCTCTCAGAGCCACGCAACTCCAGCCCCCCAACCAAATCCCCCTCCTTCAGAGCCAAGCACTGGAGGAACCGGTGGGGTAAGTTAATCTTACTTTTAAAAGAGGCCACTCCTGCCAGCTGCCTCTGCTCGCAGTGTGTTCTGGGCTGCAGCAAGTGGCCCTGCTGCCGGCTCACTGATCTAAGCGTCAGGTGGGCCTGCGTGGCGTGTGCTCTGCTCTCACCCCATCCCGCCGGTGCCCCCCCTTCGCTACACCTCTGCCCCTGCTGCTACTGTGCCAGTCCCCCCAAATCCTCCAGGCTCCATTGCTCGGGGGAGGGGACAAGAGAATGGAGTGGGGGCACAACTTGGGAAAGAGATGGAGCAGGGACAGGGCCAGCATCGTGGGGCGGTTTCCCCAGGCCCTTCTCCTCCTTCGGTACGGCCCTGACTCCATCCCTTTAGAATGGTTCAGGAAAACCAAAGAGGTATACAGGAGCGATCGACAAAGGCTTCCCTTGTCGACCGATCCGTGTCTAGACTGCCGAGCTGCGCCGGATCAGCTGATTGTCAGCACAGCGCGGCGGCTATTTTTATTTTAATGAAGCGGGGATTATTTAAATCCCCACTTCATTGACTATGTCAGGTAAACTACCTTACGTGGCTCCGTCGACGGAGCCATGTAGTCTAGACACACCCTTAGATAGCCATTCAAGTTGTTTTCTAGTATTAGGTTTTTTTAAATTACACCTTGAATTTGAGGCCCGTTCAGAAGGTTTGGTAATAAATAGGGATTGCATTTATGACTTTTGCTTCTTCTCTGTTACATTAGCACTGAACTAGGCTGAGACTGGAAGGCTCCTCAGATAGGCTCTTAACTCAAGGACCGGTAGGAGTTCAGTGGGTGCTCAAAGCATTTGCCCAAAGCTACAGTAGCACCTATGCCTGATCCAGTCCTGCCCCCCTAACTTTGTTCAATGAAATGCAGTTCTTGTTTCGATGGATCTCACTGCTCCTACAAGTGTATACCATCACTTCTGGGACCCTGAAGATCAGCTGTCAGCTCATAAATGGTTCAGCTTGAGCACCTGTTCTATCAAGGGCCAAACTCTGGCAGCTTTCACAGAATCATAGAACATTACAACTGGAAGAGACCTCAAGAGGTCATTGAGTCTAATCCCCTGCCCTCACAGCAGGACAAAGTACCGTCTAGACCAGTGGTATGCAACCTTTTTGCACTCGCTCCCCCACCCCCACAGCGTGTATGTCGGTCGCTGAGACAGGAAAAGAAAATACTGGCCAGCCCAAATCACAGCGCTGCGACCCACCCAGAAGACAGCCATACACAGACAATCCAGGAAGTTTTTGGAAAATGTTGGGGATAACTTCTTGGTACAAATGCTGAAGAAACTGATCAGGGGCCATGCGCAGCTTGACCTGCTGTTCACAAACAGAGAGGAACTAGTAGGGGAAGTAGAGGTGGGTGACAACCTGGGAAGCAGTGATCATAAGATGGTAGATTTCAGGATCCTGACAAAAGGATGAAAGGAGATAGCAAAATACACACCCTGGACTTCAGAAAAGCAAACTTTAACTCCTTCATGGAGGATGGGCAGGATTCCTGGGATGCTAACATGAAGGGGAAAGGAGTCCAGGAGAGCTGGTAGTATTTTAAAGAAGTCTTATTAAAGGCACAAGAAGAAACCATCCCGATGCGCAGTAAGAAAAGCAAATATGGTAGGCGACCAGATTGGCTTAATGGGAAATCCTTGGTGAGCTTAAACACAAAAAGGAAGCTTATAAGAAGGTGAAACTTGGACAGATAACTAGGGAGGAGCATAAATATACTGCTCAAGAATGCAGGGGAGTTATCAGGAAGGCGAAAGCACAATTGGAATTGCAGCTAGCAAGGGATGTGAAGAATAACAAGAAAGGTTTCTATAGGCATGTTAGCCATAAGAGGGTGATCAGAGAGGGAGTGAGGCCCTTACTGGATGAGGGAGGTAACCTAGTGACAGATGATGTGGGAAAAGCTGCAGCACTTAATGCTTTTTTGCCTCTGTCTTCACAGACAAGGTCAGCTCCCAGACAACGGCACTAGGCAACGCAGTATGGGAAGGAGGTGGGCAGCCTTTGGTGGAGAAAGAATAGGTTAAGAACTATTTAGAAAAGCTAGACATACACAAATCCATGGGTCTGGATTTAATGCATCCGAGGGTACTGAGGGAGTTGGCAAATGTCAATGCAGAGCCTTTGGCCATTATCTTTGAAAACTCGTGGAGATTGGGAGAGATCCCGGATGATGGGAAAAAGGCAAATGTAGTGCCCATCTTTAAAAAAAGGGAGGAATGACAATCCAGGGAACTACAGACCAGTCAGCCATACCTCAGTCCCTGAAAAAATCATGGAGGGGATCCTCAAGGAATCCATTTTGAAGCACTTGGAAGAGGGGAAAGTGATCAGGAATAGTCAACATGGATTCACGAAGTCATGCCTGATCAATCTTATTAGCTTCTATGATGAGGTAACTGACTCTGTGGATATGGGAAAGTCAGTGGATGTGATATACCTTGACTTTAGCAAAGCTTTTAATACGGTCTCCCACAATATTCTTGCCAGCAAGTTAAGGGAGTATGGATTGGATAAATGGACTGTAAGATGGATAGAAAGCTAGCTAGACTGTTGGGCCCAATGGGTAGTGATTAATGGTTTGATGTCAGGTTGGCAGTCAGTTTCTAGTGGAGTGTCCCAACGATCGGTTCGAGGGCCGGTTTTGTTCAACATCTTTATAAATGACCTGGATGAGGGGATGGACTGCACCCTCAGTAAGTTTGTGGATGACACTAAGCTAGGAGGAGAGGTTGATACGCTGGAGGGCAGGGATAGGGTCCAGAGTAACCTAGACAGATTAGAGGATTGGGCCAAAAGAAATCTGATGAGATTCAACAAGGACAAGTGCGGAGTCCTGCCCTTGGGACAGAAGAATCCCAAGCATTGTTACAGGCTGGGGACCGACTGGCTAAGTAGCAGTTCTGCATAAAAGGACCTGGGGATTACAGTGGATGAGAAGCTGGATATGAGTCAACAGTGTGCCCTTGTAGCCAAGAAGGCTAATGGCATACTAGTGTGCATTAGGAGGAGCATTGCCAGCAGTTCCAGAGAAGTGATTATCTCCCTTTATTCAGCTCTGGTGAGGCCAAATCTGGAGTATTGTGTCCAGTTCTGGGTCCCCCCACTATAGAAAAGATGTGGACACATTGGAAAGGGTCCAGCGGAGGGCAACCAAAATTAGTAGGGGGCTGAAGCAGATGACCTATGAGGAGAGACTGAGGGATTTGGGTGTGTTTAGTCTGTAGAAGAGAAGAGTGAGGGGGGATTTGATAGCAGCCTTCAACTTCCTGAAGGGAGGTTCCAAAGAGGATGGAGAAAGGCTGTTCTCAGTAGTGATGGATGGCAGCACAAGGAGCAATGGTCTCAAGTTACATGGGGTAGGTCTAGGTTGGATATTAGGAAAAACTATTTCACTAGGAGGGTGGTGAAGTACTGGAATGGGTTATGTAGGGAGGTGGCGGCATCTCCATCCATAGAGGTTTTTAAGTCTTGGCTTGATAAAGCCCTAGATGGGTTGATTTAGTTGGGATTCATCCTGCTTTGGGCAGGGGGCTGGATTTGATGACCTCCTGAGGTCTCTTTCAGCTCTATGATTCTATGATTCTAAGACTGAGCGGGAACATGATAGAAGTTTTCAAGTATCTAAAAGGGTGTTACAAGGAGGAGGGAGAAAAATTGTTCTCCTTGGCTTTTGAGGATAGGACAAGAAGCAATGGGCTCAAACTTCAGCAAGGAAGCTTTAGGTTGGACATTAGGAAAAACTTCCTAATTGTCAGGGTAGTTAAACACTGGAATAAGTTGCCTAGGGAGGCTGTGGAATCTCCATCACTGGAGATATCTTAAGATATCTATCTGGGATGGTCTAGACCAGCCCAGTTAGTTTCTCCTTTCCAAACTAAACAAGCCCAATTCTTTCAGTCTTCCTACATAGCTCATGTTCTCTAGACCTTTAATCATTCTTGTTGCTCTTCTCTGGACCTTCTCCAATTTATCCACATCTTTCTCAAAATGCGATGCCCAGAACTAGACATAATATTCCAATTGAGGCTCTACTCAGCACAGAGTAGAGCAGAAGAATGATTTCTTGTGTCTTGCTCACAACATTCCTGTTAAGATGATTCTTACCAACAACCACAGGACATACCCCACTAACACCAACCCTGGAACTTTCCCTTGCAACAAACCCCGTTGCCAGCTTTGTCCACATATTCACTCTGTTGATACCATTATTGGACCTAACCAATTGAGTTATAAGATCAAGAACACATATTCCTGCTCATCCAGAAATATAATTTATGCTATCATGTGCCGACAATGTCCGTCTGCTATGTACATTGGACAAACGTCTCAGACACTTCGCCAAAGAATCAATGCACACAAAACAGATATTAGACAGGATCACAAAGAAAAAACAGTTTCTTGCCATTTCAACCAGAAAGGGCATTGTCTCAATGACCTGATTACCTGCATCCTGTTTCAAAGACCTTTTAACACCAGACTTGAAAGAGAATCCTCTGAACTGTCATTCATGCTTAAATTTGACACTTTACACCTAGGTCTTAACAAGGACGCTAATTACCTTACCCATTGCAAAGATAGCTTCCCCAATTATCACCTCTAATATCATTAGCTCACAGACATTCACCTCCCCCCCCATCCCTTTTCTGTTCTGAAATTTGATTTGTCCTTTTCATATGTGTTCATTTTTTTGATTGTATCCTTTGGTATATATGGTCGTGCCAATTTTCTTCCACAATTTGATCTGAGGAAGTGGGTCTGGCCCACAAAAGCTCATCACCTAATAAACCATCTTGTTAGTCTTTAAAGTGCTACATAGTCCTGTTTTTTGTTTCAGCTAGACCAGACTAACACGGCTACATATCTATTACCATTCCTGTTAATGCATCCCAAAAGCATGTTTGCTTTTTTCGCAACAGCGTCACACACTTGACTCATATTTAGCTTTTGGTCCACTATGACCCCTAGATCCCTTTCTGCAGTACTCCTTCCAGACAGTCACTTCCCTTTCTGTATGTGTGAAACTGATTGTTCCTTCCTAAGTGGAGTACTTTGCATATGTCCTTATTAAACTTCATCCAGTTTACCTCAGACCATTTCTCCAGTTTGTCCAGATCATTTTGAATTATGACCCTATCCTCCAAAGCAGCTGCAACCCCTTCCAGCTTGGTATCATCTGCAAAGTTAATAAACATACTCTCTCTGTCAATATCTAAACCGTTTATGAAGATATTGAACAAAACCAGTCCCAAAACAGGCCCCTCCGGAACCCCACTTATTATGCCCTTCCAGTAGGATTGTGAACCATTAATACTACTTTCTGAGAACAGTTATCCTGCCAGTTATGCACCCACCTTATAGTAGCCCCATCTAAGTTGTATTTGACTAGTTTATTGAGAAGATCATGCGAGACCATATTAAATGCCTTATTAAAGTCTAGGTATACCACGTGCACCACTTCTCCCTTATCCAAAAGACTCATTATCCTATCAAAGAAAGCTACCAGATTGGTTTGACATGACTTGTTCTTTACAAATCCATGCTGGCTGTTACCTGTCACCTTATTTTCTTCCAGATATTTGCAGATGAATTCCTAAATTATTTGCTCCATTATCTTTCTTGTCATAGATGTTAAGCTGACTGGTCTGTAGTTTCCTAGGTTCTTATTTCCCTTTTTATAGATGGGCACTATATTTGCCCCTTTTCCAGTCTTCTGGAATCTCTCTTGTCTTCCATGATTTTTTAAAGATGATAGCTAAAGGCTCAGATACCTCCTCTATCAGCTCCTTCAGTATTCTACGATGCATTTCATCAGGCCCTGGTGATTTGCAGACATCTAACTTTTCTAAGTCATTTTTAACTTGTTCTTTTTTTATTTTATCTTCTAAACCTACCCCATTCCTCCTAGCATTCACTATGTTAGGTATTCCTTCATCATCAGACTTCTTGATGAAAACCGAAACAAAGTTGTCATTAAGCTCCTCTGCCATTTCCAAGTTTCCTGTTATTGTTTCTCCCTCCTCACTGAGTAATGGACCTACCCTGTCCTTGGTCTTCCTCTTGCTTCTAATATATTTATAGAAAGTCTTCTTGTTATCCTTTATGTCTGTAGCTAGTTTGAGCTCGTTTTGTGCTTTCGTCTTTCTAATCTTGCCCCTGCATTCCTATATTGTTTGCTCATATTATCCTTTGTAATTTGTCCTAGTTTCCACTTTTTATATGACTCCTTTTTGATTTTTAGATCATGCAAGATCTCCTGATTAAGCCAAGGCGGTCTTTTGCCATACTTTCTATCTTTCCTATTGGCTCTACAGTTTCTACACTATGAAGCGGAATAGCTTGCTTTTGGACCCTTAAATAATGTCCCTTTGAAAAACTGCCAACTCTCTTCAGTTGTTTTTCCCCTTAGTCTTGCTTCCCATGGGTCCTTACCTACCAGCTCTCTGAATTTACCATTGCTTTGTTAATGTTGGGTAGAATATTATTTGAAGAGTGGTCCTAGTGACCTCACTGGACCATGTCATCAGGGGGATTAAAATCTGACTGTAAATGAACCGTTCTGGTAGTGCAAAGAATAGAGATGATGACACATTTCTTGTCCTTTGATATTATATTTTCACTTTTCTTTTGTGCAGCTGCTGACTTTTCCTTTCACTACCTGCATGTGGTACTATTTTGTTTAAAAATGTGAAATGTAGGAGTATGCTATTGCTTAGGTTTGTGCTTCTTTTAAAGCCATAAGGTAAAACAAATCAATTTTTTCTTTATATCTAAACTAGCTAGTCTATTACACACATTATTATATAACTTTTAAAAGAGTAATCAAAATTTCAGAACCTTGTCATTATGCAATCATATAAATCGTACACAACAAGCTAGTTCTCAGTTTTTTACTGTCAAGAATAGCTTTGCCACAGGGCAGTGTAATTTTTAATAGAGTTTTAATGTTATATAGTACAGTACCCAATGCTGTGATCTTGTCACACACCCCCTGTATGCCTTGTAATTGAACACTAACAGACCAACACTTTTAATAAGTCACCTGGTGGTATGCTTTGACCTTCTGGAGACTCTTCATATTCACAGTGCTAAATGCAACTGTGTAAATGGTGCAGAAACAAGACTAGTTGTATTAATCAAAACGAGTTTTTTGCAACTGAATCTGAAAAACAGCTGTGCACTGCCCACAGGGAAGTGTATCTTAAGAAGGGCATTTCACTCCCATCCTCCACCTTCTTCACCACACACATAGATAGAACTTGCTATCATCTTCAACATAGGGAATCCTTGCAAATTCAGGCGGTTGTTTATGTAAAGTGGAAAAAACCTAGAATCAGCTTTAGCTCTGATTCACACTCTGACACATTGAACTATGAACATAGTCTATACACTTTGTGTTATCCTATTGAATTTAAATAATGTAATTAGTAATTCTTGCATACTAAATCAGTTACCTAGTAAAGAGCAAACCTAATACTTTCAGATGTTCAGAAATCTGCATGCTCATTCATTTAGAGCTTTATCTGGAACTTCATTATTGGGCTGGGGAATACCCAAGAACAACTTTCATACAAAATTTCTGATATTTCCTGTTTTGAGTGGTCTGGAAGCAGAAAGTGGCAAGGCACATGGAAATGAAAAATAATATTAAGCAGTTCAGAGTTTCTTAAACCTCAAAAGATTATGTTCAACTTCTGAATGAATATTTTATTCATTTCAGATTACACAGCTCTAATAATTATGCTGAACTGTTTGTGGTATTCAACCTGGAAAAGCAGTTTCTATTCTGATTTCAGGGGATCTCTAGAAGAAGCACTCAAAGGAGAAAAATGATTGCTTTTGCAAATGTTGAGCATGGCTTGGACTGCCTATGGCATTTGTCAGTCTCTGCAGTTGCCAAAGGAAAGGAAAGGCAAGGAACCCAAATTACGTCCTCACTGACTTTGTCAGTTGTTCATGAAACTTGTCCCAGCACTCAGGGTACATCTAAACTACATGCTTCTTTCGAAAGAAGCAGCTTTTTGAAAAAGCTTCTTTCAAAAGAGATCGTCTAGACAGCCACCACTTTTTTCACAAAAGTGATCTGTTTTTTCAAAAGGGAGCACCCAGGCAATTGGGATGCTCTCTTTTGAAAAAGCCCTGTTTGAGTTCAAGAATGCCTTTTTTTCTAAAGAGCTCTTTCGAAAAAAGACGTTCTTCCTCGAAAATGAGGTTTACTGCTATCCAAATAAACGCCGCTATCTTTTGATTTAATTTCAAAAGAATGTAGTGGCAGTCTAAACGCAAGTGAAGTTTTTAAAAAAAAAAGCCACTTTTTTCTAAAAAACCCTGCAAGATCATTACCATTATGCCCAACACTTCATTTAACTACAGGCACTTATATTAAATCTATAATTATTTCCAACATTGTCACTGATTTTTCCTCACTGATGGAATGTCTATCATGGAAAAACAAAATGTAGTACCGTCTTTTTAAGGAGTTAATAAGCAGACACATTTGAGAAATGTGATTAATTTTGTGGCCCCTTCTCATATGTAACAGAGTCTGGTTTATTAGCACTGAATCACAGAAGTTAAAAAGACCCAACAAGATTCTGTATCATTCAGTTTATGTGATTGCCAGAACAGAACTGTTTCAGAGCATTAATGTTTTGATCCAGTGCAGTATTAAAAATCTCATGTAATGGGGTTTCCATGATTTCTGGTGGATGACTTTTCCACAACTTAGTAGTGCGTAAGAACATTTTTGTGATATTCAGTCTAAATGTTAGTTTTACCCCATCATTCTTAGCCATCTGTTAGTTTTACCCCAACATTTGTAGTTACACTGACATGTGAAACCTGAAGGCTGGGATCCTCCAATCTCCTTGAAGGAGTTAGACCCCAGAGTCCAGATACATTCCTTAAGCTTATTTTAAAATGTGGACCTAAATGACTCCTATTTCCTTTCCTCTTTTGTGTCTTGTACCCTTCAAATATTTGTAATGTTTTACCTTCTCGGCATCTACA
This sequence comes from Rafetus swinhoei, assembly GCA_019425775.1. Taxonomy (NCBI): domain Eukaryota; kingdom Metazoa; phylum Chordata; order Testudines; family Trionychidae; genus Rafetus; species Rafetus swinhoei. The sequence continues at coordinate 36,203,031 of CM033427.1, forward strand.
ATATCCTAGTTAAACCATAATATTGACCTCTAATCTTTCACCATAGGTCAGATCCTTTGACCCTGATCATTTTTACCTTTTTAACTTTCTGGTATTGTGATATGTCTGGCTTGATTACAAGAAAGGCATAGAAAGAAGGTCTGTGTATAATATATACAGTAGACTTCTGATAATCCAGAACCTATGGGATTTAGGTGGTGCCGGATTATCAGATATGCCGGACTATCAGGAGGTACTATAAGCAGGTTATATATATACTGTATACAGTATATACTGTATATAAAGTGTTCTTAACCCTTTTTATTGTATATACTGTATACAGTATACTGTAATGTTTTAGTTTTTTTAAGCCTTTTTTACCCTTTTTGCTCAGTTCAGCTGCCGCCGCTGTTACCTTGTGACTCATTTTTTGCTGAAGCTCACTCACTAGGTTCTTGCCATTTTGATGCCGGACTATCAGGAGTGCCAGACTATTGGATGCCGGACTATTGGAGTTTTACTGTATGTATGCACAACATTTACTATCTTGTACCATGGAAAATTTGGGCCCAAAGGCCTAATAATACTATAGCTTTTCCTGTGTAATACCTTTCTTTTCATTGAGTGTCAATGATAAGAGAAACTTTGACAGGTCTGCAGCATTAGACAAGGTGAACAATAGCTTGACCTACTTTAGTCATCAGTTTCTATATAGTAGTGTGTTCTTTGTGCTTCCCTTTTAAGGATGCTCTTTGGCATGAGTGTATTGCTTTTTAAAAATTTTCATTGATGAAAACCAAGAGCCTGTCAAGTTCAGAAGACTGGTCACTGTGACCTTATAAAGCCAAATCAAGTCTAGGTAATTAGAGGTTTCAGCCTAGTAGAAGTGAGGCTGTGTAAAGAATAATTGAACTTAACATCAGAGCTGAAGACCAGATTCTGGTCTCAATGACACCGGCATAAATCCACAGCAATTCTGTTAGGCTATGTCTACACTCGCGGCTTCTTGCGCAAGAACGGCCATACTCGCGCAAGAAGCCGCGGAGCGTCCACACTGCCTGCCTGCTCTTGCTCAAGGAAATTTACAGTACAGCGTGGTAAGAGAGGGCTTCTTGCGCAAGAGCTATGCTCTTTTTTAACAGGTATAAGCCCTCTTGCACAGGAGCTCTTGCACAAGAGGGCAGTGTGGATGCTCAGCAGGGATTTCTTGCGCAAGAAAGCCGTATGGCTAAAATGGCCATCAGAGCTTTCTTGTGCAAAAGAGCATCCACACTGCCATGGGCACTGTTGCGCAAAAGCACAGCTTGCACATGGCAATGTGGACGTTTTCTTGCACAAGACTTCTGCACAAGAACCCTTGCACAAGATGTTCTTGCGCAAGAAGCTGCCAGTGTAGACATAGCCCTAAAGTCCATAGAAATAAGATGCTTTAAAACTATTCTACATGACAATGGAATGAGCTTCAAAATAAGCTCATTTTCTATTCAATTTGTATTCCGTTTCCTGTCTTTCCCTTCAATGGATCTGCCACAAATTTCTCTCCCTTTGCTTTGTCTTTTATTATGGATTTAAAAATAATGTTCAGAAACTATAACTTCATCCCTATCTTACAGGCAACTTTCTCTTACTTTAACCATTAGGATAGAGTATAGTCCCAGAACCCTAAAGTCCACCTGTTCTGCACTGGAAGCTTTAAACAACATTTAACACGTATTTTAAGATGCAGCTTAACTGTGGAATAAGGTTGTGAAAGATAGACCACATTATATTGGTTCAGTTTGTAAATAGAGAGACATTTTTCCTAACTGCTAGCCCTGCAAACCTGGGCTCTGAAACTGTAGCTGAGTTGTTTGACTCACCGTAATTGATGATAGAGATTTTGTAATCAGAACTTGGGATAATCTGTTGTTCACTACCACAAGTGCAGAGGATACACAAGGAAAAAGAGGGCACAGTTCATTCTTCCTGCCTGTGCAGTGCTCTGGGCATAAAACTTATTTTTTCTTATTAAAGTTAACAGATGAATACACTAACCATCTTTCAAGCTGAATGGCACATTAAGCACCCATATCAGAAACAGAATATATGAAAAACTAAAAATTACAATGAACACTATTTATAACAGCCTTCTTACCCACTGGAAGGAACATCTAGCTGTGCATAATTGGTCGAATCTATACACTAAAATGGCTTTGGATAATAAATGTAATCCTAAGTCTTTTGATACTGCAAGTGAGGATTTAATAAGCCTATGATCATTACAGTGCATGCTCTGTTTATAATAAAAACATAATTCCTCTTTTAAAACTGATTTCAGCTATGTAACTCTGGTGTACAGTGGTTGCCATTAGGAAGTCAGTATTTGCCAATTTAGACCATACAAGAAGGTTTTCAATACCAATGTCATTTTCTGTTCAATATCTTATACCATGGTGAGGGAAATGCCACTTAATGTTAACTTTAAATGGTAATCACTCTGACTCTTTTTCTCCCTTCCTGGGTGGAGTAGCCCTGGGCCACCCTGGAAGGGGCAGGACCTAAATGGGATGGGGTGGAGCTACCCCACTCCCAGGCCATGATTGGTGTAGGGGTGGGGGAGCCCCTTTGCCCCCCCTTCTCACTAGGCACCCATACCCTGGAAGAGGCTTGGCACGCGCCTCCCACCCCCGGGCCAGTCAGGGCCTGGGAGTGCGGGAAGTGTCCTTCGGCCCTGTGAGGAGCACGTGGGCTCCTCGCAGGGCTGGGGCATGGTGAAGCAAGCTACACACAGCTCCCCTGTCCCCAGGCCCTGATTGGCCTGGGGGCAGGGGACCGTGCGAAGCCTCCTCCCATCCTGCCAGGAGCACATGGCGCTTTGAAGCGCCGTGTGTTGCTCGCAGGGCGGGGGAGGGGGGGAGATAATGTCAGCTTGAGCGCATTTGTGGAAGCAGTCAGTGTAGAAATCAAGACTTTCGTTACGTCTGTTAGAGGGGGTCCACACGGAAGCCTTCCTCTTGTGGGATTGGTGGGGGGGGAGCAGTATGGTCAGCGTGTTGTACATTGGTGTGTTGGAAATATTCCTTCAGGCAGAGGCAGCGAAAATAGAATTCCAGATCCCCAGGGCCGGCTTGAGCCATTCCTGCGCCCCGGGCAGTGGGCGCGCGCCACATGTGCAGCTCCGCCCCTGGGCACACGGCGCATGCGTAGCCCTGCCCCCCGGCGCGCTGCGCACCTTACAGCTGCAATCGGGCACGCAGCACCTGATTGCAGCTTTAAGGGGCGCCGCGCAGCTGGGCACACGGTGTCCCTTACAGCTGCCATCAGGCACCCCCCCCATAGGTTGGCTCCCTGGGCAGTTGCCTGGCTAGCCCTGCCCCCCTTAATCCGGCCCTGCAGATCCCCACAGAACTGAATCATATTTGTGGGTGTGGTGGGGCAGAAGGAGAGTCCGCGGGATAGGACAGATTCCTCTGCTGGGCTGAGAGCTTGATTAGATAGGTTGGTGATGTTGTTGAGTGAGTTGAAAGTATCTGGAATGAGAGATCCTGAGGCATATAGCAGTTTGGATAGTTTATTGTCCTTTTTCTTCTGAAGGGAGATGAAGTGGTCCTTGTAGGTGCTTTGTTGAATTGTAGTAAAGTCTGGAAAAGATTAAATGTGTGTGGAGGCTTCTATACAAGTGAATTCATCACTGGAGCCAACAACAGAAGCTACCAAATCAAAAGGTCATTTGACTGCACATCCAGTAATTCGATCTATGCCATGAAATGCCAGCAATGCCCCACTGCTATATATATTGGACAAACTGGACAGTCCCTATGGGAAAGAATCAATGGACACAAATCAGATATCCATAAAGGGAACATACAGAAACCTGTTGGGGAACAGTTCAATCTACGTAATCACTGTTTAAAAGATCAAGTGGCTGTCTTGTCACAAACCAATTCGATTAGCCAAATACAAAGGGAGGCATTGGAATTACAATTCATCCACAAATTCAATTCTCATGCTGATGGCCTCAATCGTGATGAGGGATGGTTGGGACATTATCAACATAACATTCAATGAAGGTGCAAACAGCTCTTTGTGTAGATTCCTGTGTTAGTACCCTTCCTATCTATTGCCTTTGATTCTTATCTGCTTCGTTTTGCCTATCCAATCTTCAGGTGCTTACTGATTGCCAGTTCTGCCTTCCTGTTTTTCCCTTTGATATTTCCATACTCTCTGTTCCTTGTTTCCCGCCGCCCCCTCCTTTTTTTCCTTCCTTCCTCTTCCTTCTCCCCTATTTATTTTGGGTCTGCACATCCTAAACTCAAAACTCTGTCATCTGAAGAAGTGGGCTGTGCCCACGAAAGTTGATGATACCATCTACATAATTAATTTGCTTTGTGTTATAATTTGGTTGCCTCTAATGTGGCTGACACACCAAGAACTGAATCAGAGACCTCCAGAGCTAAAACACGAATCTTTACTATCTGAGCTAAAAATCCATATGCTCAAAATAATATCTGTAACAAACACAGACCTTCTGTAGTCTGGACACAGAGTAGGCCATGTACCACAGTGCTGGATTACATGAACCTGAATCAAGGAAAATGTAGTTGACATTAAAATTGATTACAGAGCTGCGTTGATGGGTTTTCTACAGCTATTCAACATTCATTTGGAAACCAGTGACTAGAAAAAGGGTGAAATTTTGGGATATTATGGCATAGTGTATTATAACTTTATCATGTTTTGTCATGCCATGTGCATTTTGTGAGCCAGCCAAACATTTATTAGTATCACAGCATAGGTGACCAGCTGTCATCTTGAGCAATCTTCAGTTTGGGAGTAATTTTGAATACTTGTTTTTCTTTTCTCCTTGTTTTTCTCTTCTCCATTACACTTTGTGTGGTGAGCTTTACTTTGCAGTCAGTGTCTCTTGTATTCTGTGTCTTAGCATATGAAGCAGTTTGTAATAGCAAATTCTGAGAGAAAGCCATGCTGAAATTCTTTCATGGTTCTGGATTTATATTTTAGACAAACATTCTATTCTCATGGGTTAGGCATTGGGTTCTATTAAATCATGAGGGGAAAAAACTCTAATATGTCATCTGAGATAATTGCAATAATTCAAGCAAAATGGTTCAACAAATGTTCTTGCTGTTCCCTGGAAATGTTTCTGTCCATATCCACATCCACACATCTGAGTGGGCAGCAACCAATTTCATTCTGACACAGTAATTTAGACTTCACTGTGTGTGTCTCATAGTTGAATAATAAAATCAGGGTTCAGAGTGGAATGCAAAGAGGGGGTTGATGCAAATGTGGCAATTCATTGAACAACAAAAGTGAAGAGAGGATCACAATTTGAGACTATATTGCTGGAATCTTACAGCACATAAAGCTACCACAATGAACAAGCAGCACTGTGTGTGCATTTACAAATGGATTTAAAAAACAAAACAAAACCCTTTGTATTGTTTCTTACAGAATAGTTACAGAAAAGCCTTAAATGAGAGATAAGAAAGTAAGTAAATACATTTAAATATAGAGAAAAGAATTAGTCTTCCGTTCACAGATGTTTCCTTAGTTGCGGAATGTGTAAGTTACTAAAAATGTACAGATACTGCTATTAGAGAACTGGTTTCCTTATCTGGTCTATTAATCTTATGGGGAGTAATATGATTTCATTGCAGGTATGTGAGAAATACTCTAGAGATAAATTGGAAGTAACTAATGTTCTCTCTCATTTTTTCCCATCGATGTGCAAAATAAATTTTGTTATGTGTACCGAGGCATGTGCAGATGTGCATCTCCAATAGAAACACGTGCTGCTGGCTATGGACAGCTGTGAGCATTGTTTTTCAGATTTTGGAAATACCCCCTCTATCTGTTCTGGAAATTAGAGGACTGCAGATGACTTCTCCTCAGCTTTCCTCCTTGCATCAAATCTGGTTCCTACTTGTCTTCTTTCCCCATCCTTCTTCCACAGTTTATTATATTCCATTTGTCAGCTCTAGTAGTTTTCCATGTGGGAGTGTTGGGTTGAGAACAGCAGGCTTCCTTCTTGATCTGGATTTCAGGCCATGGCATGGCCTATTGGGCTCACAAGTGGACAGTGTCTCATCCTAAATGGATTATTCATGGGACCAAACATAACTGGTTGAAATGCTGGGGAATGCAGTGGGCCCAACCAAGTCCCTGGATCTATGAGTTCCAGCATCCAGCATTTGCCATTTTGGAGAAACTATTTTGAGTGAACAAGAGCACCAAAACACTCATTCTAGGAAAGCAAGGTAAGGTACCTTGCAACAGCTGTGTTTGTGGGCCAGGCTGGAATGGTCCAAGCTGCCACACTGTAGGATTTGAAAAGAGATTTGCAAACAGTGGCAGTTAAGTGGGCATGCAAGGACATTAGCAAGAGATCTCATAGTGAAGCCTTATTTACCATTGCTGGAAACTCTCTTGTCCAGATAATTTCTCTCTCTCGGATATGGGGGTCCATGTGTTTAACATGGATGTGGATTTCAAGCATGTTGCCTGCTGTGCTGGTTGGGTGTGCAAGGAAAGCACAAGAGGAGTTAATTTCTATTTTGTAATTATGCTGCAGGAATGGGGGACTGATGCATGCCACCATCTTGTGAATGAGGCATCAGTCTACTATCTGTGTAGAACAGGATTCCATTGATAGGAGAGCCTGAGCTCTTGTGGCAAACTGGGTGATTGCCTCACGTCATGCAGTACCTGATGGAGCTGTGAACCTTCTTTAGGCAAGGGAATTATATGGGCCAGTAGGGCCTCTTGTGCAAGTAACTGGTGAAGCCCAGGATTTTCTGGTTTTATGCATGAAAAGAAGGAATTGCTGGTGACTGCTCGGCACAGTTGTTTACTCTCACACACACATATGCACTCTCCCCTTTTCACTGCTGCCAGGACTGGTTGTTTGACAGGAAAGGTTTAATAAATTTGTGTCGGCTTAGCCACAACTTTCCAATGTTCTAATTGGTCCCATTTCATCACAAGATACTGTTTGCACATTCCCTGAGCAGGTGCTGCCACTTGTGCTGGTTTTCTAATATAGTAAATTGTCTGTTTCATTTTAATCTTTATTTGCCTGTTGTAAAATGTAACAGCTTTTTAGAGAAATAGGCCAGTACCTAGCCAGTGTTTCTCAACCTTTTTTATAAAGTACCCCTTTAAAAAAATTATAAGTACCCCCAGTACCTACAGTTTTCAGACACACACATTTTTTTTCTACCATTGCAACACATTTGTTTAAACAACTTAATGGTAGCCGGCCGGCCGATGAAATTTTTGGGTGTAAAAAATACAAAAATAGTAAAGCACTGTAAAACTTAAAACAAAAATTCAGTTTTCTCCAAATGTCAGTTGTGTTGACATACCCCCCCAGATTTCTCTCAAGTACCCCTAGGGGTACTTGTACCACTGGTTGAGAAACACTGCTGTAGGCCAATATCCTTTTAGGAGATCTTTGGGTTTTGTCCAGGTGTGACATGGGCCAGGTTATCCCTAACACAGTGCATCTGAGCACAAGTATTGAAGCTTTCATATCAATCTGTTTGATACAATCCTTGCTAGGTTATAGTATATAGGTATGGGATAAAAATATCTGGTGCTTTTATTAGAGAAAATAGATGTGAAACATCTTGCAAACATGTCTGTTACATCTATTTTCTCTAGTAAAGGCACCAAATATCTCTATACTATAGGCATATTATAGAATATAGAGATATTTGGTGCCTTTAATAGAGAAAATAGATGTGAAACATCTTGCAAACATGTCCGTTACATTTGCTATATGCTACAAAAATATCATGGCAAAAATGAAGTGGAGGAAGGAAAAAGCACATATACGTGCTGAAAGCTAAACCTGGCTCACCACAAGTAAATTACTTGTATTTTTCCAAAAGCTTATTAATTTCCTGCACTCTTTAAAGATTGTATGAACTCAGCATGACCCTTCAGCATCCTTAAAATGCATTTGCCATGGAAAAATACTAAATTCCTTCAACTAATTAGCACAGATTGCTACTTCCCCATTATTTCTTTGAGCATGACAGTATGTTAATGATATCAGAATAGCTTTATATTTGAAGTTTGGGTTTTTTAATCTTATTATTTTACTTTTAAACAATCTTTCTCTTTCTGCAAAGTAATGTAGCTAAAACTGAGAAAAAAAGATTGTTCTTGATAATAACTTGTCAGTGTCCTAGATGTAATTCTTAAGAGTCTTAAAGTTACAACTATGTAGCTGTTTTCAAGAGCAACATATATCTCATGAATATACATGAGTGGTGCATCTGTTTTTATTTTATTTTATTTTATTTTAGACCCATGTTGGATATTTGATACAACACTACATTTCTATAATTCTGTTATTTAAGTAAGAGATGTCGAGAGATCATCTAGTCCAGCTCCCTATGCTGAGGCAGGACCAGGTATACCTATACCATCCCTGATAGGATTTGTCTAACCTGTCCTTAAAAGCCATTAATGATGTGAATCCCACAACTTCCCGCTGAAGCCTATTCCAGTGCTTAACTATCCTTCTAGTTAGAAAGTATTTCCTAGTATCTAACCTAAACCTCCCCCATGGGAAATTAAGCCTATTGCTACTTGTTCAGCCTTTAGTGCACATGGAGAAAAACGTATCCCTTTCATAACAGCCTTTAACATATTTGAATGTTATCAAGTCTCCCCTTCAGCCATCTTTTCTCCAAGACTAAACATGCCCGGTTTCTTTCCTCAAAGGCAGATTTTAAAATCCTTTTACATTTTTGGTGGTCTCCTCTTTCTCCAGTTTGCTTGAAGTGTGAAACCCAGAACTGGGCACAGAACTCCATCTGGGACCTCACCAGTACAGAGCAGAGCAGGAAGAGTACTTCCCACATGTTACAGATGACACTTCTGCTAATCTAACCCAGAATTATATTGATCTTTTAATTTATTTTTTCCCCAGATCACTTCCAGGAGTATTACTAGAGCTCTGCACAAATACAAAATGTGTATATGTATCCACAAAAATGAGCCACAGATATCCACATTGACATCCAGAGATGGGGATACCCATGGATATAAAGCCAATATCTGCACATTTGCCAGGTTCTAGATACATTATTTGAATCTGTGTCCATATCTGCAAAAATGAGCTGTAGGTATCTGCGGATATAAAGCAGATATCTGAGGAGTTGCAAGACTCTAAGTATTAGTACCTATTCAAATATTCCCCATTTTGCATTTCTGTGTTTGATTGTTCTTTCCTAAGTGTAATACTTTGCACTTGTCCTTACTGCAGAGGCAGATTAGGGATCTGCGGGGCTCTGGGCCAGAGCCAGTTGGGCACCTTCCTCACCTCTTTTTTCAGTTCCCCGTCACTCCTCCAGTGCTCCTGCTGGGGAAATGGGATTGGGGCACAGGGGCTTTCCGAACCCATCTGCCCAATGTTCTGTGGGGAAATAGAGTCAGGGTGCGGGGGCTTGCCCAGCTCCCCAGCAGGAGCATCAGGTGGGCAAAGCAGGTTGGATCAGGTTGTGGGGGTACACATTTTTCTGGGGGTTCCCCAATTGGCTGGAGCCCCTAGGCACAGTGGCTAATTTGCCACTGCTTTACTGAATTTCATCCTGTAGATTTCAGACATTCTCCAGGTAGTAAAGTTGTTTTCAGTTCTAACCCCTCTCCTCCAAAATCAGATGTAGGTCATTGGTATTGGCTTGTGTAGTTATGTTGAAAGAAGGTGTCTTGTCCTGCTATGTGCATTTTATGGCTTTATGGCACCCTTCATGTCTTTAGGAGCGGCAAATGCAAATCAGAGGTACTGTATGGCCCGTGAGGTACCTAATATTGAAAGTACAACTTTGGAACTTGCAGCCCCAGTAGACTTAAACAGCAACCACTGTGCAATTCACAAGTAGTGGCATGTGGAAACAAACATTCCACCTGTGGATGGCCAGTGGGGCCGACAGACTCGCTGGCCCCCTGGGCAATAAGGGGGGAGTAGCTCCACACCCTAGAGGGATGGGGCCTCGGGAAGAAAGGGCGGGCCTGGGGCTAGCCTCCCACCCCGGGGCTAGCCTCAGCACCACCAGGAGCACACTTTGCAGTGCTCCATTGGTGATTTAAAGGGTCCAAAGCTCAAGCCACTGATTCAGTAAGGGAGCCCCAGACCCTTTTGAATCACTGGGGCCCTGGGTGTTTGCTCCCTTTGCCACCTGCTGTCAGTATGCATGTGAATGGTACATAGGGTTGTCAGATGGTTTCAACAAAAATACCAGACACACTTGACATTACATCACAATCTACATTACATCTTATTTAGAAAATACCAGACATTTATATTTTCTCAATTTGTTTCCCGAACAGAAAGCTTAAATACTGGACTGTTTGGTTCAAAACCAGACACCTGGCAACCCTAGTGGTACAGCATGTTTGGGAAACATTGGTGGCACAAAGTGAGTGTGAGGGAGTACCATGTGTGCATGCTACAAACCTAGTGGAATCGTTTGCCCCACCATCCCCTTTAAAATTTCACTGGGATTGAGAATTCTTTCAACTGGTTTGCGCCCCAGGAATATTTTGGTATCCCCATGTTTTACAGAAATGATTGTGGAAATGCTTATGTGTTTGCAGCTACTGTTCCTATGGCAGTTTCTGCTGCAGTTCTAGATGTGACAGTCCACCGTTCTGAGGATTTGGTAGTGCCTTCTGCCAGCCATTGTCAGAAACCGAAGCCCCCTTGCAAGCCCACTCAGCTTGATGATGAAGCCTTTTGAGCTTGGGGGGGTCACATCAGAAAACAAATGTTTAAAAATAACAAAAGCTCCCTTCCTGCCAGCCAGATGCCTTAGCAATTTATTTTAAACATTAAATTACAAAATTATCAGATGCAGAAAATACTAATATTAAGACAGTTTTAGTTCTTTCATTTGTAAGTGGAAATATTTTTATTTATGGTGCTATATGTAGATATGTACTTTTTTGTTTTCTGTGTAATTCACCTTTTAAGATTCTAAGAACTATTCCTGTGTGCAGAGTTGTTTTTAACATAAAACTAAATTGACAGACACATACTCTGCTATCTGTCATGGAGCATTTACTATAATACCTGTAGTTTTTCATTAATGTAAGACAAGTATTTTTTTTTTTGCCAGAGCCTTCCTGTTCTGCCATTTTGTGTCTGGAAACATAACATGTCCCTTCTTCACAGAGAAATGTGTGTGGTCTAACTTAAATAAGGCTTGGGAAGCATATAGGAGCAAGCATTTATTAATGCCAGCCAGTGCAGAGTTGGGAACAAAACTCAGTATCTTCTGACTTCTAATCTTGGGCTCATTCTACTTCAGATAGATTATAGAAAGATACCCCCATCACTAGGTTCTTCCAATAACCTCTTACCCCTCCACCCCACACTCAGCACCAATTTTGCAAAATATCTGAACTTCAGGTTCGCAAAGCAATATTACCTGAGCTGGTGAAAATGTTTGCCTATTTTATTATGTCCTGCCTATCAGGGTTGTAATCCTCTAGTTCTGAATTCAGACGCTTGGAGGCTCAGAAGCTGGATGGATTATTTTTTTTATTGACTCTGCCCCCATATGTTGCACAAGTGGTGATTTATCTTTTACACAAGATAAAGCTGCAGTACATAAAGCCTGGGTCCATATTATTAGTATCTGTGCAGTATGCCCAGGTTGCCTCAAGACTGCCATGATATTTGCATTTAAATTGATATGTGCTATATAACACTGAAAATGCTAAAACTCACAGTGGTGGATGTTAGCCTGGATTTTTAACAGTTTCTGGAAACAATGAAAACAACTGTTTATAACAGGCAGAACTGGTCAGAACATGTTTATTAAATGTATTCCCAAATATGCTGTTTTATCAAAGCCAGAGTGTTTTGTGGAGATTTAATTGACTTTGAGGAAGTTAATATTCAGAAGGTTTGTGAGGTCCAAAGCTATCTTATCATTTCTGGGGAGGGAAAAACTGAAAACCTGATCGCTGAGTGGAAGATGGACCTTTTGGAATAAATCCAACTCTTGAAAATGTTAAAAGGATTTTCGGTTTTGTTCCAGTGCAGAACAAAAACAAATTTTGAAACCTCAAAAGTTGTCAGGAAATGGAACTGTCATCATCTGGCCAAGGAAACAATCCTACAAAGACTGCTTGTTAATCAGACCCACCCACGTGGCTGCTTCATTCATGTGCAGTCCAATGGCACTAGGGTTCACCCTTAAAGAGCTGATTGACAGATGACGTCTACGGTGTATACTACCGTGACAGTGGTTGCATTGCTCTGAGTTGAACTATTCATGAAACTGTGTATTATATACAATGCTGGTTGCAATGTTAGGCTGAAAGCAAGAGTCCCAAATGTTTGCTGTTCAGTGAGCGTGTATTCCTTTTAGTACAGATTGGATCTTCCTAGTCTGGCACCCTCTCTGGCCTGGCCCTGCTCCCACCAGTGGTGGTGTGGCTGGGGTGTTCAGGCACTCCAGCCCCACTGCCACTGAGGAGTCCCCAGGTTCCCTGGCCAGGACTCCCTAACTGCCTGGGTCTGCTACCACTGAAGGTTCCCTGGTCCGGGGCCGCCTGTCCTCTGCCGTCCCCACTACCAGGGCCAGTCCCACTCCAGCCAGGGGTTCCCCAGCCCTGGGATCACCTGGCTGCTGCCTGGCCCTGCTGCTGCCAGGGGATTCTCTAGCCAGGGCTGGGGCTCCCCATTTGCCACCTGGCCCTGCTGATACCAGGGGCTCCCCAAGCCTGCAAGCCCCACTGACACCAGAGATTCCCTGACCTGGCCAGGGCTCCGCAGCCACCGCCTGTCCCCGCCAGAGCTCCCCAGCCCTGCATGCTCCCATACCTGGCCTCCAGGTTCATTGATCCGGCATGGACACGGATGTTGCTGGACTAGAGAGTCCTGGATTTCAGAGGTGCATCCTGTATTTTGGCTCATTTAGGCTCAATAGAGCAAGTTAATAAAATAGAACATAGGTGATCCTGAAGATGGATTTTTAAAAATTCTAGATTAAAGTCCTAATCAGCTTATTAACAAATATAAATACAACCCCAGATCTAGCAAAGACCCCTGCACACAAATCCCTTCTGGCATCAATGGGACTACTCAGTGTGTGAGATTAAGCATCTGCATAAACCTTTGCTGCATCAGGGCCAAAATGACTTGTCCAAGAACACAGCAGTAATCATCTCAATTGAGTTGGGGCACCTCTATTTTTCCAGGCAGAAAATACTTTCGTATATCAGTTGGGTGGGTGTTGTGATCCTTCATCTATTAATGATGAAAAGCACTTTGAAATTGTTGAATAGAATATTATACAAAGGTGGATAGTCTTCTCATGAGGAGGGGTAACCAGATAGTGCTGTTACATGTGGTCTTATAAATTCTTTTTCTTACCAAAGAAGCAGGTTTTCAACCTCTGAGAAAATGAAGTGTTGTATGCAATATATGGGTATGTCAACACTGCAGCTGAGAGAGTGCTTCCCATTGCAAGTAGACACACACTAGTTTTACTCAAGTTAGTATACTGAAACTAGCAGCATAGCTGTAAGTTGCACAGACCTCAGGGTGCATAGTCAGATGACAAGCCTGAGCAGCTGCCAGTGCTACCACAGGCTATACCGCTACTTTAACACACTAGCTCATGCACAGCTAATGTGTGTCGTCTGTCTACCCTGGGTGGGAAGCATGCTCCCAGCTGCTGTCCAGATGTACCGGATGGGTGAAATCTGACCCCTACTGAAGACAATAGGAGTTTTGCCATTCATTTCAGAAGGGTCAGGATTTCATCCTGTGTTGGCAAAAATCACCTGCTCAGAGCCTGATTTAGTAAAGGGAACAGCAGGTCAGGTTATGGGTTTGACAGCTGAGGTGACAAATCTCCAGTTTTGAAGGTACACTATGAGCTTTCTCTCTGGTTGTGGAGAGAAATGCAGCAATCACATCATTTTAATATTTGGATAAACTGGAATACTGTGTTCCAATTCAGTGCTGATTCTTAGGGTACGTCTAGACTACATGGCTCTGTCGACAGAGCCATGTAAACTAGTTTACCCGACATAGTCAATGAAGCGGGGATTTAAATAATTTCTAACTGCTTAACAATTTAGCTGGCTCCACAATGCAGCTTGTTAGATCTTCTCAACAAGGAATAAAATAAATTAGGTTTTGCTGCTTGAAATTATCCTCAATATAAGTGTTTTATGTTTTCACGGTTACAGGTCATCTTCCCTGGATCATTTGTATAAATATAGAGTAGAATACTTGAAGGGAACCCTAGACATTTCTGTGTCTCCCTTGCTTTTAAATAAGTCAGTCTTTGAAACAGGTACAGAGATAACACTTATTTAAGAATCCAAACTACAAAAGAGAGAACGAATTTCGAAGGAATAAGAAGTTGCGCTTTAAAAAGGTAAGTTATAGACACTAAGGGTATATTCAGATTACATGGCTCGCCGACAGAGCCATGTAAATAGCTTACCGACATAGTCAATGAAGCGGGATTTAAATAATCCCTCGCTTCATTAAAATAAATAGCGGCGCTGTGCCGACAATCAGCTGATCCGGCACAGCCGAGTTCAGACGCGGATCGGCCGACAAGGAAAGCCTTTGTCGACTGCTCCTGTAAACCTCATTTCACGAGGCATAGGAGCGGTCGACAAAGGCATCCCTTGTCGACCGATCCACGCCTAGACTCGCGCTGTGCTGGATCAGCTGATTGTCGCACAGCGCGCGTGCCATTTTTATTTTAATGAAGCGGGATTATTTAAATCCCCGCTTCATTGACCATGTCGGGTAAGCTAGTTTACATGGCTCTGTTGACAGAGCCATGTAGTCTAGATATACCCTTAGTGTCCTATAATTTACCTTTTTAACGCAACTTCTTATTCCTTCAAGGGTTCGATTTCTCTCTTTTTTGTAGTTTGGATTCTTAAATAAGTGTTATCTTTGTACCTGTTTCAAAGACTGACTTATTTAAAAGCAAGGGAGACACAGAAATGTCTAGGGTTCCCTTCAAGTATTCTACTCTATATTTATACAAATGATCCAGGGAGATGACCTGTAGCCTTGGAAAACATAAAACACTTATATTGAGGATAATTTTCAAGCAGCAGAAACCTAATTTATTTTATTCCTTGTTGAGAAGATCTAACAAGCTGCATTGTGGAGCCAGCTAAATTGTTAAGCAGTTAGAAATTGTCAATTTCCTTATACACATTTCTTCCTACTTTGCTAATGCCTATGTGTTATAATAATAATAATGCATGAATGTATAATGGGCCCAATCCTTGGACTTAACTTGTTTTATGAAGTGAACCCTCTGGTATTATGTTCTTATGTTCTTATGTATTTCACCTTTGTTAATAGTTCATGCTTTCTCTTTTAGAATGCATGAGTTCCAAGGAGAATCCAAGAAGAAGTTCTGTTTTCATAACTGATACCTCTCTCCCAACTTGAAGATAGCGCCACTTTAAACATTCTGCCATCCTAGGATTGGTTTGAATTTCAAGCAAATCTCTGTGTGTTTGGATGAATTTTGATTTAAGTAGAACAGCTCCCTTTCCAGTTACTGGATTAATATTGCAAGTGCTTTGGGCATGATGAGTCATGCTCATGCTGGCACTGGAAACTGGCTTTTTAATTTAAGGCTGCAGAAACCATGAGCATGCCTAGGTCTCTCTCCTCTCTGGTTATGCTTGGAAAGAAATGCCTCTGAAAATGTTGAAAGACAGCGAGTGATTTCAGCAGGCTAATGAGTGTACATTATTATTTATCTCCCCTCAAGCCATACTAAAGGCTTGCACTAAGGTTTTCACTTTCCTAGTAGCTGTTTGCATGAATGTACAGGTCTGTAGTATGACAAATATTTGTCAGCCACATCTAATGAAGATTTCGCTAATTCCCAAATTACTTCGTAAGTCTCACCTCCTAATTACAACCTTGATGCAGAAAAGCACTTAAACATGTGCCTAACTTTAAAAAGCAGAACTATTCACATGCCTCGGTAAGGCTGAATTGCTGAATCAAGGACTGAGATCTTCTCAACTCCTGGTCCCTGTGGAAGTCCTCCTTCATCTCCAATAAATGCGCCATAAAAATGTGTGTCTGAAATCTCCCCAAGATGATATTCCCTTGTAATTCACAGAAGCTGTGTTTAACAACTGACCTTTTGTTTTATATATGAAGAGAACTTTGTGTGAAATGGATAAAGAAATTATTATTACAATTCTAAAAACAAATTAGTAGGTAACTGCTCACTCAGGTCAGTATATGTAATTTGCATTGTAGAAAGATAAAAAAGCATGGATACAATATTGTTTTGATTTAGGGCTTTTAGACAATGTGTTTGTCATAGCTTTAGGACTACCCTGTCCCGTTTCAAGGATCATCATAATTAATATTGTTAATATTCAGCTGTTCCCAAATGAATATTGAAACAACATCCTCAGTTTTCCACTTCAGCTCTACAACCTGACTAATGCTGATTTCCTGACTTCTGGGTCAAAGTGACTATAAAGATAATGTCTGTGCTGAAGTGGTAGATGTTTTGCAGCAGAACTTGTGCAATCATGCTAAAATATTTGACAACTAATACCTGTTTCCTTCCTCTGCAATAGCACCAGATGTACTATAGGTTTGACTCTGAGTAAATGCAATGTTTCTTTTTATTAAACTCCTGATCTTCAAATCAGTATTTTCCTCAGTGAGCAAAAGTTCTGTAACTCACAAGTGCAATAGAAGGAAGGGATCTTAATCCGGTCTGAATGACCTTCGATACTAGGAGATATAAAATCACAGGCATATCATAGCATTTGTGATCGTCAGCAGAAGTGTCTCATATTTCAAGTACGAAAATGGTCTTTATCTTACTCTTTCTGTATTACATTTCCTCATGATTGTGCC
Organism: Rafetus swinhoei; assembly: GCA_019425775.1. Classification (NCBI taxonomy): domain Eukaryota; kingdom Metazoa; phylum Chordata; order Testudines; family Trionychidae; genus Rafetus; species Rafetus swinhoei. The sequence goes on from CM033427.1 coordinate 36,219,916, forward strand.
AGGGCTTTTGAATAAAGAAAACTTTTATATTGGATTATTTTTCCCCAAAAATATTTCCCTAGTATCTAAAGTAAATATTTCCTTTCAATTTTAGTCCATTGATGGCATTCAGGTAATTCTGGGGATTAAGAATTCATGGGCATTTAGTGTTTGGAGGCAGGGGTGGGGGAGCTCTTGGTTGGCAAGATATTCCATGTTTTGGGACAGGGCATCAGCAGTCTTGTTCTGGGCCCCTTGGTGGTTCATAGGGGTGAACAGATGTCCCAGTTTTATAGGGACGGTCCTATTATTTGGGGCTTTGTCTTATATAGGCATCCTATCTAGGTCTTCTATAAGACTCTGATTTTTCACACTTACTATCCAGTCACCCTAGTGGTACATGATTTTGAAATTGAAGGAGGTAAAGAACAGAATCCAGCAAGTGGCCTCTCGTTCAGTGCTTTGGCTTGGCACAGGTACTCTAAGTTTTTGTGCTGCGTGTCCTGGACACCAGCAGCCTCCAGCTAGCGGTGCCATTCTTCAAAGGCTGCTTTGATGACTAGAAGGCCCTTATCTATAATTTCCTCATTCTGTTGGGTTGGAGTGATTTTCCATGCAAAGTAGGTGCCAGGGTGGAAGTGCTGCTGGTGACGGCATGTTTGAGAAAGTACAGTTGCAACTGCCACATCGGAGGCATCGATTTTGATGACAAAGGGTCAAGCCACATAAGGCAGGACCAGGATTGGGGCACTGATAAAGGTCATATTAAGCTGTCTGAATTCTCATCAGGCCACTGCAGACCAGGTGAAATAGTGATTGTGCAGAAAATAATGGTCAATAGGGCAGTTTTGCTGAAAACCTGGAGGCTCCTCTGAGAGCAAGTGTTTTGAGTACTCAGACCTATCATACAGTGTCCACTAGTTCCAGGATGAGTAGAAAAGGGTATTGATTCCTGACGGTAACCTGATCGAGGGCCCAGTCATCCACGCACAGGTGGTTCCATCTTCCTTTCTAGGAAAAAGAACTGGGATTCCACTGGGAGAGGAAAATGACTGTACAAACTCCTTGGCCAAATTCTCCTGGAGATAGTAAGCAGGATAGCCAGTTCAGGTTCTGACATTACGTAAATATGGCCAAACTACATGTTGGCCGTTGGCAGCTCTATTGGGCAATCATAATTCTGGTGTCAACATTCCTTTTCTTGAAGACCTCACTGCACTTGATGCCCTTTGGGGATAGTGCTAAAATCACCTTCAGTGATAGTCTCCCCTAGCCTGGGTTTTTTTGCGGGAGGAGGGGGAATCTTGGTTTTAGCTGTAAACAAAAAATGAGTATCTTTGAGGGCCAAATTTTAAAAATTAGGGCTTGGATTTTTCAAAAGGAGCATATGAGAATTAGAAGTCCAATCCCCATTGACTTTTAATGTGATTTAGGGGTCTAACTCCTTTAGGTTGTTCTGAAAATTCTAACCTTCATGCCAAGTAGCATCCTACATTTTATGCATTTGTGTGCAAACACACACATTAAATAAACAAACTAATTATACATTTGTACATTCAAAATGAATAATTATGTACAAAGGCAAATTTATGTTTCTTAAACACGTGCACAAATGTGTGTTTTGAACTTGCCTAAATATATATTTTTTCCAGTACTTGAATCTTTAACCTGAATATTGCTTTGTACAATTCCAGAGCATATAGGAATGTCACGGGGTCAGGAATAAGGCAATGGGTACCTTTGAAAACATAGTTCTTGGAAAGCTGTCAGATAGTTGCATCATCCTCATCAACAACCATGGGCTCAATGCCCGTTGGTGTCCAATGCCTCCCTCACTATTTCCTTCAATCTTTCCCTGTCCACTGCGGAGTGGTTTAGTTTCTGTAGACTAGTGCCGCACCAATCTACTATATCATCTACCCATTCTCTGTGTGGTCTGCCTCTCCTATTCAGACCATCCATTATGCCAAATACCAGGGTCTTAACTTTTCGCTTGTCAATAGTTGCATGGTTATGTTTAATTTTTCTCCTTCTTTTTCTGATCATTAGTGGGCACATCCTAGATTATAAAAGTTTTGGAACATAGTATGTATGGGCTGAGTAACAAATAAGACTATATAAGAAAACACAGTCATGCAAAATAATTTTGGCTAGTCATACACAATTATTTCAAATAGGCAGATGGAATGTAAATATCACTAGAAAAAATATAATCCCCACCACTAATTCCATGAATTGCTAGAATGTTTGATATTCAGCAAATAAATGTCACACCTGGTCTAGAGGTTATACTCTTCCATTTTTTGTGAAAGAGGTTGACACACAACTAAAGCATTATGTACACCTCAAACATATTTCCATGGATAGTCACACCAGTGAAAAACTGAATTCACTTTGGCTATATTTGCTTTTTATCAATGCACAATTGTTGGCAGAAATATTTGCAAACCCCAGTGGTTTAAGTCAAAGTTAGAAATTATTTGTGGAAGGAAAATATCGAACTGAAGGAGGCTGACAGAACTGCTGGGCCCCTTGGTGGAGGTGGGGGGCTTATTCCGCACTCCCAGAAGAGATGGGATGTCAAGTAGAAGGGGCGGGACTGGTGTAGCCAGCCCTTAGTGCCGCCTCAGCCACATTGTGGGCCTCCCCTCAACCAGCCCTTAATGCAACCTGGAGCAACAGCCAGGATTCCTGGGCCCTTTTGAATCATTAGGTGCTGGGGCAGCTGGCCGCTTTGTCCCCCTGGTCAGCTCCTAACAACACCCAAATCCATAAACTGAATGACAGTTCAGTAATCAAAATGTTTCTGATACCATAGAGAAGCACTGCATTATGTTTGCTGGCAGGAATTCTGTGTCATCTCTCAGAACAGCCAACAGGTCTTTTAAATATTATGCATCACCCCATTGTGGTGATCATTGGTTTCTAAATTATACTAGTAATTGGTCTGATTCTACTGGTTTGCTGGATCCAACAACTGATGTGACAGCTACAATGGATTGAAGACCAGACCAGACTCACTACCACGGACTAAGGATGTGATGGGGATACTTGCTCATCAACGGGGGGGGACTTGTTACCTACCAGCCCTGTGCTCTTGGGAGTCAGGGAGTGACATTCATGGAAAACCATCCTTCCCCCCCCTTCCCCTAAGCCTTTGCTAGAATCAGACAAAGCAATGAAAAGGCCAGGGGAAGACACACCTAAACTAATTAAGGAAACACCCCAGCCTCATCTGCATTGAAGATAGAACTCATTAGCATACAGAATGGAGACCAGCTCTTCCAAGGCAGGAACCGCAGTGAACTATGGGATACCGAAAGCAGAGAAGCACTGCCTGATGGGAAATCTCTACTCCAGATGCTAATGAACCCAGGCCTGCTCACACCCAAATTAGTCATTATCAGACCAATTCTAGTAACGATCCTATTGACATCTAAAATACTGAAACTGCCTAGTTGCATTGTGAGCTTGTTCAAGGAACATCACCCATAACCAGGGGTGATCAGTCTCTGTTGTCTCGCCTCTTTCTCTTTGAACGATTGTCCTATCCCTATAAAAACTCCTATCCTTGCCCCAAGAAAAACTGTTCTGATACCTGGATTTAAACTGCATCAGTTCCATTGAGACTTCTTCATCTCCTGTTTGATCATGCTGGGGGCTCTGTTCTGCTTGTCTCCTGCCCTCTGGAGACCCGGCTACCATCATCATCTGGGAACCCCTATCAGTGCAAGCTCCATGGAGTGGTGAGATCTCTCTCTCTCTCCCCCCCCTCCCATCAAAGCACAGCCTCCTGGTCCTGCCCTATGTAAACTGTTATATGGTTACCTAACATTTGTAATCAGTTTCAATTTAGATTTAATATTGTAACTTTTTTATATCTATTCACTACTCAGAAATAAATAACTTTCATTGTTAAGCTGGTTGCTTCTCTCTCTTTCTTTCTCTTTCGCTCACTCTTCCTTAAGGGGTGTTGTTTTGTCTTCCCAATTCGCTCTGCAACAACGCTTCTTGTACCCAAGCTAAAGATCCCTGCAGTGCCCAAAATCCTGTGGGGTTTGCTCATCGTGTGGTTTACCAGTGAATGACTGTGGTGTGAAAGTGGGGATAGGGGGTGCTGAACCTGGGGGCTTATGAGAATGGCAGCTTAAGGTGCTGTTTAATCCAGCCCACTGAGTCCAAAGGCACATGAGGGTGCAGTATGGCATTGCTGTTAAACCCAGCCAGCTGAGTCCAGGGACATATGAGGGGGTCAGCTTGTGAGTGCTGATTACCCAGTCCTCTCAGACGTGCTCTATTAGTGGGTGTGAGTGTCTGTGTGTGTTGCTAAGGTGGGAAGAACCCCATCCTGAGGAACCTAGTTCCTGGAGGAGAGCTCCAGTGGGAGGAGGAATTGGCAGCAGGGAGAATTCACTCCATATGAGAGCACAAGTAAGCACAAACAGCACACTGATAGAATGGTTAACCTTTCCCCAGTCCCACAAGAGTAACCCTGATAAATTAGCATACCCCAGAGTATTGGGCAAATCTGGTAACAAGGTTGTTTCAGCCTCCTGACAGTCAACATGATTATAAATGGTGGGTGGGGTGGGAGAGTGGGACATGCCTGCTCAAGCCACCTTCTGCCACTATACTAAGTTATGGCAGATTGAGTCTGTTTTCCTCAGCAGCTTTCTTCTTTATTTCACGCACTTCTTTGAATAGTGACGACTTCTGACTGGCGATCAATACATTTTGTTTAATGATTATTATAAAATAAATTTGGTTTGGGACCCTTCCTAACTGGTAAATCTGTTGAAATTTTTTTGCTGGAATGTTTTGATGTTTCCAAATTTTTCATTCTGTGTGAAATTTCAACTTTTTTGTCTGGTGCAGAATAAATTTCAAAATACCAATTTCCTGCAGAATGGAAAATGGAATTTCTAACAGCTCTTGTTGCTGTATTAAATCTGGGGGAAAATGACCCTCCTAAGTAAAATACGCATTTGGTCCAAAATTTGCTTCTTACAAGTGATATTTCTGGGTCTGAGACTAACCTCATGAGAAAAAGTGATGACTTAGAGAATGAGTGGGAAATTAGGTATGGGACAACAAGAGGGGGATGAAAACATTGGCTGTCTCTGTCGATGTATTTGTATAGTCCATGATATCCAAGTGTCTCCCGTTGTTTAAGTGTTTTTCATTACTCATTCATTTGCAGCCTCTATTTCCTCACACTTTTTTCCTTCTAAACAAAGCCTATGGTTTTTTGTAACATGATGAGTTATTGATTAAATAAAAAGTTTCCCTTTGTTTTTGTGAAAGAGGAAAAAAAGTTCAGTATGTGAAATTTAGGTAACTAAAAGCTGTTAATACTTACCCAGAAAACAATGCAAATAATGCCAGTCCTTTGATCAGGGAAGTCAGGGAATAGACACAGAAGACAAAGGGGAGCATGCGTGACATACTGTCATTATGTAAAACATGCTAAGTAGTGTATGCCAAAGGAGAACCCAGAAACAGAGAACATGGAGTGAGTAAACTGTACAATTAAAGAGCTTACTTTCACATTTTACTAGAAATAAAATCTTATCTCTGAATCCTCCCTCTTGTAACTCCTTCTGCTGGGAAGTAATTTCATTCAGAAGTCTTTATTAAATTGTACCTGTGGCACCAGCTACAGAGTTAAGCAAGATTACCTTGTTTAAAGTTATTGACTAGTTCCAGGAGCAGTGTTAGTTCAGTTTATCGTAAGAACTGTGGGAAACGAACTGAAGAGAGCTTCACTTGGAGAAAAAATAACTCCACCCAAAGACACCAAATTGATTTTTCTGTTCAGTAGGCAGTATTTATCTTCCTTGTACAGCATCCTGCTATGTGCATCTTCTATGTTGCAATTTTAGTCTTCTCTCCGGAAAGATAAATTGAAGATGAAAAAGCTGTGTGATATATGTGACAGTGAGAAGTTTAGGTTCATTTACACTCAGTAGGCTCGTCAGGAGGAAATATTACACAAGGTATCACACTTTGTCCTACTTCAAGTGAAATTGGGCTTGAATTAAAGAAAATCTACTATAAGTAGAATTCATTTATATCCCTCACACAGCATAGAGATAAGCCATGCTATCAGGTGGATCTGTTACAAGCCTTTGAGTTAGCAGCTTTACTACATTCAGTAACTGTGCCAGTTGTATTTCAGTTCAGGCAAGCTCCAAGACCAGAAGAACAAAGCTCATTTATGGGAAGGCTGACAGGTAACACAATACTAATATATATTTAGGCTTATATCTATTTTCAATGTCTGCCAAGAGTGTGAGAGAAGAGATCTAACATAAAAGTATACTAGCGATGTCTGCAAACTAAAATCCTTATTCTGGAAACCCATGGAAACCAAGGAAGTTTGGATCTGGCTTTAGGTTTGCAAGCTGGACAGATGGCCTTATACTCTTGTGATTACTGGATTCTTTCACAATTGGTCTGGTTTAGTATGGATTTCCCTTCTCTGAAGCATCAGATGCTGTCTATTTGTAAAAGTAAGAGAACAGATTAGATGAAGCAGTGGTCTGATCTAGCATGGTGATGCCGAAAGTTTTATGATTCTTCTCATATGTGCAAAACAGATCCTGATTCAGCTCTCTCAAACCAATTCAATTTATTTCAAGTAAGCTATATTTCATTTATATCAACAAAGCAACAGCAGAATCAGGGCCAAATAATCTACAATAGAACAAAGTTAATGAAACACCCTGGGTTATAGATAATGGTTAAAGATCAAATTTCCAAAGACAATGTGATCTGATTCAGTCTAGCAGCTGTTAACAAAAAATACAACTATGGAGAACATGGTTTGAATATCATAGGAAGAGCCCTGCAAATCTGTGGATATCCACATTTGATATCCGAGAACCATGTTTGCGGAGCACATGCAGATATAAATTTTGTGTCAACACAGAGTCTAATTATATGTGCCTAAGTTTATGTGATAGATATTCTGCCTATCAAAGAAAGCTGCTAGGGAAAAACAAACAGGAAATGAAACAGTGACAGAGATAAGATGCCTTTAGAAAGAACACCAAGCATCCTAAGGGAACAATGGGGGGAGCCATTAGTTCAGAAATGCCTACCTGCCTGGCTCCAGCCAGGCTATCAAAGTTTATTTTTGCCTGGCCTGAGCCTAGAATCAAAGGGACATTAAAGATCATGGCCTAAAGAAGGAAAGGGGAGGAGGCAGCTGCAGGTGAGTCTCTGAGACACTCTCATCTATACTAGAAAATTAAGTCATATTAACTATTCACACCCGGGTGTGAAAAATCGACACATCCACGTCCATTCTTCCATCAATCTACTGCCTCTCAAGGAAGTGAATTACCACTATTGGCATACATAGTGTTTACACTGCAGGTGTAAAGCTGTTCTGCTGTAGCATTCAGGCCTGTACACAGGGGGGTGCAAAGGATGCAAAAGCACGCCCTCCAGTCCCCTCCACCTCCTCCAAATAAGCATTCTGTGGCCAGTCTGGGGAAGGCAGGAGTGGCATGCTGCCCGAGCTCTCTCCTCCATGCTCTGGCTGGCTGGGGGAAGGATGGGGCTGATTTCCCTGCTTACTTGGGGGACTGTGTGTGTGTGGGGGGGGAAGGGGGTGCATTCATACCCTTGCAGTCCACATTTACAAAAAAAGCACACACCCCACACACAGAAATTTCTGCGTATGGGCCTGGCATTTTATGTGTAGACAAACTCTGAGCGAATGCTACAGGGACAGTCTATCCCAAACCAAAACTGAAGACTGCCTGGGCTAATCAGGGCTGATCTAATGGCCAAGTAGGAGCAAAGCTGAAATGGCCTTACTAAGACAGCCACAGTGAAAATCAGGGAGCTAAAGTTTAGGGACTCAACCTAAGAGTGGCACATTCACGGGACTTCCCAGAAGTGCTGGAACAATCTCTATAGAGGGGACGCTGAGAGCCAATGAACCAAACTGAAAACTCTGTATATGATGGAAATCACTAAGCCACAGGGTATGACAGCACTGCTGGTTCTAGCACTTATGAACTCCCTGGAGTGAAGTGAAGGGCTTATCACTAGGATGTGGTTTACACTTAAAGTTAGGCTGACATATCTTCCTGGTGTAGACACTAAGGGTACGTCTAGACTACATGCCTCTGTCGACGGAGGCATGTAGATTAGACAGATCGGCATAGGGAAATGAAGCGCGATTTAAATAATCGCGGCTTCATTTAAATAAATAGCTGCCCGCTCTGCCCGATCAGCTGTTTGTCGGCAGATAGGGCAGTCTGGACGCGCATGTCGACAAGGAAGCCTTTGTCGATCGGCGCAGGTAAACCTGATTTCACGAGGCATACCTGCGCCGGTTGACAAAGGCTTCCTTGTCAACAGCGGCGCGTCCAGACTGCCCCGATCTGCCGACAAACAGCTGATCGGCAGAGCGGGCAGCCATTTAAATTTAAATGAAGCCGCGATTATTTAAATCGCGGCTTCATTTCCCTATGCCGATCTGTCTAATCTACATGCCTCCGTCGACAGAGGCATGTAGTCTAGACGTACCCTAAGACACAGTTATTTCGGAATAAGCTATTCCAGAATAGTTATTATGAAATAGCTTATTTCAAAATAGCATATCTACACTGCAGGGAAGCCTCAAAATTAGTCCGAGGCAGGTTTCTCTAATGTAGATGCGCTATCTCGATTTAGAGCCCCAGGAGGCACTGGAGAGGAATAACTTAGAATGGCCTTGGTGAGGGGCTATTTCAAAATAGCAGAAGTGAAGTGTCTACACATGCCTTATTTCAAAATAGCTATTTCAGAATAGGCATTATTCTTCATAGAATGAGGTTTACAGAAGTCAGAATAAGCCATTCATTATTTCAAAATTATTTCAAAATAACAGAATTGCTGTGTAGATGCTCGCATAGTTATTTTGGAATAACAGTTGTTATTCCGAAATAACTTTGCTGTGTAGACACACTCTAATACACATAGACAAATAAGAATGACAGTTAAATGAAAAACAATGTTAACATAATATGAGTTAACATTTTAGCAAAGTTTTTTTAAAAAAATTATAAAAATATCTGGGGATATTCTGTCTACGCTTTCCAGACCAGTTCACTTTAATATTCTAATCCCAAATACGATAATCATCACCCAGAGATTATATAAACTCTTTTACAAATCTGTCTATAAAATAAACTCTCGCTAGGTGAGATTTTCAAAATCCCCTGCATGACTCAGGAACACAAGTCTCAATGACTTTTAGGAGGACTTATGCTCCTGAGTGATTTAGGAGCTTTGGAAAATCCAACCTTCCTAACTGAATACAAATGAAGCCCAAAATGCATTACAATACTATAGCACATTCAAAAAGTTTTCACTTTAACAACTGATATTTATTTATTCCACTAGAAACAAGTTCCATTAGGTCTCATTTACCTTCAGACTATACTGCCATGATTCTGGCATTTTCAGTGAGCAATTTTAGCTTCTCCTGTGGCAAACTTCCTGTTTTAAAGAAATAAATCTACTGGTCAGATTTTGGTTTCTGTACTATACTCCTGACTTCTGCTCTACTATACCATGCAACTTTCCTGGGCTCAGCTTACACCCATGAGCTCAATGAAGTTGCTTTGGTTAAAGTAAATAATTTGCCCTGCTGTGGCCTTTCTAAATATATTTGTTCTTTCTTTCTCCTTTTTTCCTTTCCCTCACTCTGCTTTTCTAATATTTATAGCTTAGTGCCCCCTTTGCCTTTTTCAGGATCTGTTTTAGCTTAAGAGGAGCAGATTGCCTGCAGTTACTCACACAAGTATTTCCATTGACTTCCCATTGCTCATCAGTGTGATTAAGAGTTCACCATCTGCCCAAATGTTGTATCATTGATTCCTCTAAGTTCTTCCTGGAGATGCACTGATTTTCTTTTTGCTATCTCTCTCTGTCCTTCCCTTCCTTCTGAACTTAAGAATTTTTTCTTTTACCTGAAGCAAAACCTGAACAGTTTGTTCACTCTAGTGATTATGAATCACCCATCTCCTTTTATCAGTATATTTCATTGAGTAATTTTTCATATAAAGTTTTCCTTAAAATTAAAAAAAATCCACTGCTATAGCTGCATAACCTATTGTTCTGGCCTAATTGAAAAAGGTAATTGGTCCTCACATCATCTTTATAGAGGGTCCTCACACTTTTCCACAGAAACCTCAACTATTCTGTAACATGCTGTCACACAATTAATTGGGGTCACAGTAGCATACAAAAAGGGACCAGATAAACTGCTAAATGTTCACAGAATAGGTCAGAAGTAAAAGTTTCCCTGTGTCTGATTTTCTGAGGAGAATCAAAGTATTTTAAAAAAGCAGTGCACAAACTAGACATGGATCATATGGGTATGGCAGCTCAGTGATATTTCCAAAGCTTACATTTACACAAACCGTGTAGATGGGCCAAATGTTGGAAAAGCCTCTTTTGGAAGATATGCATATTGCAAATGTGGTTTGCAATACGCATATCTTATTCCAATTTTTCCCTGCAGTGTAGACATAGCCTTAGACCTCTGATCTGTTTGACCTCCATGAAAGTAGGTCAAAGACAGTGTTAAATAAATATATTATTAGAACTGCAAGCTGAGAAATAGAGATCTGTTCCCCTTCCCCATCCCTGGAAAATGTAGATGGTTCAGTCTTTAATGGAAAAGCAAAATGTTTCTGCCAGAAACTTCAAGATTTTGATTCACAAATACTGTATGAGACTGATGGGAGCAACAATGAAAAATCATTTTGTACATTTCATGGAAATAAATTCTTCTGTAAAAAACTGAATATTCTTAACAAACAACAAATTTTGATAGGTAGAACTGGCTTAAAATTTCCTGTTATGTTTTGTATGTTCTTTACATGTCAGTCATGGATGGGGTCCTTCAAAGGGGTAGCATGAGGGATCACACAGGTGTGAAATATAGGAACTAGAATTGTTTCCACATAATAGGGAGCTTGTGATACCAGTAAAGTTAGAATTAGTGTTTGGGATACATCCAGTACATGACTCTTTTGGTTTTCCATGCCATCAGTCAGAAACATGATGAAAACCTACCCCCACTCAACTTCTGTTGCTGATTTTGATTTAAATTGATGACTTACTGAAATGTACTTTTATTAATTTAATTGAAAAATAATTACAATATAAATCTGATAGATGCTGAAGGAGATGGTGGGTAGCGGAGTTGGCTGTATGTTATTTGTCAACCAAGTTTTTCAGTGAATTTTTTATGTTCGCACTGAAATTATCTGATAAATAATGCTTTGCATTAGTCAATCAGTACATGCTTCTCAAGTGTTATTCATCAAATAATTGATTTCACAGATCGTGAATAATATCTGCAAGGAATTTTCTATTTTCTTAAGAGCATGGTCTCTGAAGAGGTATTTATGGGAGCAGAGTAAAGCTCATTGAAGTCAACAAGTGTCTTTCTACCGACTGCAATTAACTTTGGATCTGGCTCATATAATCTACTTTTACATTCTCAAGCTCACCAAAAAAAGAGAGATAATGAGACCTGAACATTCACACACACAAATTAGGGTTTGAAAACTTTGGAGGCTCTACAGAACAAAGTTGAAATAATATACGAATGCTGGAAGAATTCTGTAGTTTGCCTCACACAAAAAAATCTCTGCCAGGTAGCTGTCAGGCAACCTTTTTAGGACCCTCAGAAAGATTTTCACATACTTGTAGAGGAATTTCATTAGGAGAAAAGAAAACAAGAAGCAGAAGCAGTAAGGCTATGTCTATACTGCAAGCTTTTTGCACAAGAACAGCTGTTCTTGCGCAAAAACTTGTGGAGCGTCTACACTGCACGTGCATTCTTGCACAAGTAAATTTACAGTAAAGCGTCGGAGAAGAGGGCTTCTTGCACAAGAGTTATTCCTCTCCCCATGAGGAATAAGCCCTCTTGAGCAAGAGCTCTTGCACAAGAAGGCAGTGTGGATGGGCAACGGGGTTTCTTGAGCAAGAAACCCCTATGAATAAAATGGGCATCAGAGCTTTTTTGCGCAAGAGAGCGTCCACACTGCCATGGATACTCTTGCGCAAAAGCATATGGCAGTGTGGACGCACTCTTGAGCAAGAACTTTTGTGCAAGAACTCTTGCGCAAAACAGTTCTTGCGCAAAAAGCCTCCTGCAGTGTAGACGTAGCATAACAGTATAATGAACTTCTCAAAAAGCAAAAGAGAGAGAGAGAGAGAGAGAGGGCATCTTGTGATAAATAGCTTCATGTTAAGCAAGCCTTTGAGGATAAGTAGAACAGACCTGTTTATTCTAGTCACCTACTGTATACTTTGGTATCTTCCCAGTCTTTTATGTTAGACTTGTGGATAAAAACAAATTTTACTGCCAGGAGCATTGCAGAAGCATTTTAACTATGAAACAGCCAACTGTGTTCCTTGTTACTTCATGAATCATTAATCAAATTAGGCAAGTTATGATCCCCTAAGATCTTGAATCCCACCAATTTCAGGCAAGAGTAAATCCTTACATCATCCCATGTCTCCCTCCCCACTCAGAATGACATGAAAAAAACCTTATATATTTACCTTATGCTTAACACAGCTGTCACTATACTCAATGGGATTTTTTCCATAGACATTAATTGAATCAGGATTGGAAATATTAAAAAGAAGAATGAATAAGAAATGGAAATCCTTGATTCTCTCCTTATCACTAATACACATCAATGCTTTTTTTTTTTTTTTTTTTGGTTTAGGGGTAAAATAGGATAAAGTTATTTTGGGAAGCGAGGTTGAGATGATGAGTGTTCGAGCATCCTAACTGTACTAGTTGCCATGAGAGATGACTGAACTCTAGGTTGCCTATGTGTTCTAACTGAAGTGGTTAATTTATTATATCCAGGTTCTGATAGCCATATTCTACAAATAATCTTACTGATATCAGTGGAACCAGTCTTGGAGTAAAGTACTATTCAATGTGAATATGGGTTTCAGAAACTGGCCCTTAGAATTTCACAGCAAGTGTTCTAACACTCCCCTATTCTACATAGATAATACATTTATAGTAAGTTGAAGTTTTGTTTTTTTCTGCCTTACGCTTTGTAATATTTTTATTGCTACATATTAAATTCAGTTTGCCTCATTTAAAATGGGAAATAAAGTATTTGAAATACTGTATATGTTCTTGGTTACACTTGGAAAAGGTGGTGATTTCTATCTTTGTCTTTACTATTTGCACATGGGTTTCTTGTGACATAAAAGCATCCAGTGAATACAATACAATAATTACTTAATTTTCCCCCCTTTCCAGTACCAATAGCCCATTCTGAAACCCGCATCATTCCTCTGCTGATTGGTAGCAGATGTCTGAACTCTTGAAGATAACTATATCAGTAGAGGAAAAAGCAGAAATATCTAGGTATGTTCAAGATGTTACTTATTTTATTTACACTAGTCCTAGATCCCCGATGGTTACAAACAGCATGCAAAGCAAATGCTTCTTTCAATAATCTATCGAAAACCAATGCCCAGTTCCCATAGAGCAGCTCTGCAACCAAACTGATTCTAATCAGAGATCAAGGCAGAGAGCACACTTTCCTGCTGCTCTCACAGCCACTTCTACATGGACCACTGTCTCCACCTAGAACCTTGAATGACCTAAATCAAACACAGCATGTTTGAACATTTGCTCGCTAGCTAAGAAAAAGAGCTTGGAAGATTCTTTTTACTTTCATATTAAGATAATTCTTTGAATATTTTGTTACTAAAAAAGTGTTCTATATATAATTTTTAATGCTGGTGAAAGATATAAAATTGACAGACACATGGTTCAAGTTTTCTGTTTCTCCACAAAACAGGTAGATCACAAGTAACAACTATGCATGCTTCCACAGATTACCCCAACATTGTCTCCGAGTCCCTTAGACTAATTACTCCTAAGAGTTGTTTATTGTCTCTGCTTGGGCAATCTCTGTTTTCTCTGCCAAGAAGCTACCAGTTAATGGCCATTATCATAGGACACTTTGCAATGTAGGCGTGGAATTGAGCCTGTGTAACTCATTCACATAGACTGATGACACCACCCTTCTTTAGCCTCATTGGAAACCAATTTTATGATGTTTTCCTCCCTTCCAGAAAATTGTTTTTTATTCTCTCCCAGATGGAAATTAGCAGTAAGGTGACATGTAATGTAAAGCTGCATTAGTCACTCTGCATTCAGCACATAGTCTCTCGCCAATCCTCCTCCTCTCTCTTAGCAGGGAGCACAAAAATGATAAAAGATGAGAAGTGAATCAGAGATATTACTCACTCTGCAGAAGTACTGCTTTTAAAAAAAAGCCTAATTTCTGGCTATGAATTTTCCATCAGTGATTACTTCTGCTGAACTCCAATTCAATACTGTCAAAATGTCCTGTGAAATGAATGAAGCCTCGCATAACAAAGGGAAGAGGAGGGACTGGAATAGAGACTGAAACCAAGAGAAACAGTCCGGAAGTATATTTATAATCTGTAGCATGGTGCCAGTTCATTCTTCTCCAAGAATATTTACTTTCACAATAAATATATCTCCCATCACTTAACATTGTGCCATCCAGGATCTCACAGACTCTTTTAAGATATGGTCTTAGTGCTGCCTACTTAAACTCTACAATTACATTTGGAAATTACACATAGACACATCCTGTTTTTCCTGACCAGAAAAGTCACCCCACTGGCTGTTGTTTATTTTTTAGTCTCTTTTGGCTTGCTAGCCATGAACTTGATTTCTATGGGTGAGACTCCATGCTACCTTTACTTCTGCACTGCTGCCTTCAGAGCTAGGCAGCTTAAGAGTGGCAGCTGTGACTGAGGGCTCAGCTCTGCAGGCAGCAGCCAGGAATGAAGGGTAGCAATACCATATCATGCCATCCTTAATTCTGTGCCAGCTGTTGGCGGCAGCTCTGCCTTCAGAGCTAGACTCCTGGCCAGCAGCCACCAGTCTCTAGTTCCCCCACTCTTAAGGCAGTGTTGCCACCAGCAGACCCACAGAATTAAGGATAGCAGTACCTCAGCCTTCCCTACAATAACACTGCAACCCTCCCAACTCCCTACAATTACTATACTGTGACATTTCAGATTTATGTACCTCAGGTCATGACATTTATCATCATGAAATTGACCAAAATGGGCCATTGATAAGGCCCTAGTCATCGGCAAATCTCACCAATTTGTTCTTCATATCCCTCTCTGTGTCATTAATAAATCATGGGTCCTCTTGCCCGCTCCCGGCAACTCCATTATTAACATGGCTTCACTCTGAGGACTGACCCTAAGACTCTGTCTCCTATTACTTAAGTTAATAACAATAATAACTCTTGGCCCTTTTTCTGAAACCAATATCCCATTGTTACTGGTGGAGTCACCCCTCTTCCAACAGGTAGCAGTAGATGCCTGGGGTCTTGCCTGTTGGCTTCCCAGTGAAGGAGAAATCAAGTGACATGAAGTCTGGGTACATTCTAAGTGCAGTTTACTTTATTTACTCACATACATTTGTCCTGCGACAGAAGCACTGTAACAATCCATTTTCCTGCCAATAATCTCAAACCCAACTAATGCCTGTTTCCCAGGATGCTACTGGGAGCTACAAGAATAACTTACAAATATAGAAAATAAGACAGAGAGCAAAGTGTCTACCTATAGGTTAAAAATTCCAGCAACGACGCTGCAATTTGCCCACATTACGAGGCCTCCACTGCTACAGTGGTGGAGCTAGCGAAAGCAATTCCAGGAAACTGGAGGAAAAGAGAGTCTAGGAAGGACAACTTTAGCTCTTAATTTAAACATTCATTCAGTCCTCTCAGCAGCATGTCCACTCTGAAAGATTCATCCCCAATTCCATTCCCAATCCAGTACAGCACAAAAGTGTATTAGTCCACTGACTGTAATGGGGTCATTTGTGTCCTTAGGTGTATGACTGAAATGCCTTGCTGGATTGGGGATCAGAATTCTCAGAGAAACCTGGGACTTTACTTCCACATCAGGCCAGACCGCTTCCCATATATTCCTGGCTTGTTTTCACAAAATATCTCAAATGTATATCTTGTGAGTTTCCTTTCACCTGGCATGTGGCCTGCATAATGTTCTCTGGCCTTGCCCATTAAACACAATAATTCAGCTACAGAAAAAATTAGATATGGACATTCAAAGAGAGCCAAGCTCTTAAAAATCTAATAAGATTGTTGTCAAATTGTATCTGATGCAAATTTTCAGAAAAAAAAAGCTATTGTACTTGCCAAAAATTAATACTGTGAATATTGAATAACAGAACAATAGAGTGAGCAATATAAATGAAATTTGAGAGACAAGAACAGTTCTATTTTTTCATAGATGAAAGTAAGACAAATCTTGAGGCATGTTAGGTAGCTTTGCACCAAAAACTGAGTGAGTGACTAATCTGTAGTTAATTCAGGGAAATTAAGTAGTTCTGTTTCTGTGTCTCAATAAGACAGCCAGCACACTTTAAGAAACAGTTATTAGACCTTTACAGTTCCAGAGAAACATTGTTTTATGAATTACACAGTTGACTATCTGCCTCTTTTCTTCTGGCTGCTAAATGGTGATAAGTTTTTCAGGCATGCTGACTTTCATCATTAATCCTGCAATTGACATGAATGTGATTTTTTTTTCAATATCTTTTTCTGTATTGGCTGAAATGCATATTTGAGAGTATATTTAATATACCTTACTCACCAACAATAAAAATATGGTTGGGACAGTAGTGAGCTGACGTGATAAAACCCCCATCGCTAACCTGGGCACTTTCATCATTAATTATTTTGCTACCTGATGAAATTGACTAGGTAAATTAACCATTATAAACAAACTACAAGAAATAGTCCTCCACTTCTAGCAAGTATGTTCCCAGCATGATCCTTCTAATGCTCTTGTCAGTCTGTGGAGAAAGTCAGTTATTTAAATCTAAGACCTTAGACAAAAACTTACTTTGACTAAAACTTGTGATCTGAATTCAGGGCCATTTTGTGACTACTCTGTAGTCATTTGCTGGAGATAAATGGTCTCAACTGAAGTACTAGTAACACCGAAGAGCAGTCCTCTTGCATGGGTAAATTCTCTTCTGATACACCATAGCAGCTCACACACCTATCTCCCCTGATTTCCCCAACCCCCCTCCACACACACACCCTGCAGTCTACACACACACGCACCTGCAGCGTGATGAGAAAAGGGCTCATGACTGGAATACACCACAGCAGTCATTGTATCTAGAGAGGGCAGCTGGCAGTAAAACAGAGTGGCCCTCGAACTGCTTTATTCTGTACTACATAATGGGACAGGGTCAACAGTCAATAACCTCAGGCACAGGTAATTGTAAAGATAGCTCAAAGTAACCTTCAATTTCTCTCCAGCACAGCACTGAGCAGGGTTTGACTATAGCAGAAAATCAGCATCTGCAAAGAGTGATATTTTCAAGAGTTGTTAGTCATTGCTTTTACTTAATCATATTTGTTCCCTCCAATGAGTTTCATATGCCTCTACTTTTATGTTCAAACAATATTGCTGCTGATTCAGCTAAAGTGGACAAACAGAAAATAACAGCCAGATATAAACATAGATTATATTTCTTTAAAGGTATCTGAACATTTGCCAAAATGTCGGACCCTGGAGTATGGCTATTGGGCCATTCAACCACTGCTAGTGGAGAGTTTCCTTGACTATCCCTTGAGTCTATAACAAAATGAACCTGGAGCTAAACTCATGCCTAATAGATTTAAGCAAGCACATTTCTTAACACTCCAAAAGTCAGAATACCTAAGGAATCTATGCATCTCAGAAATCTTCAAGTATGTGTGTGCTTAATCATGCTAGAAAAGTGCCAACATATTTTCCACTTAAATTAATATAAATCATATATTATAAAGTGAGGCTAGAACAAAGACTTTGGCCTATCTATAACACTGTGTTCAATATTTATTTCTAATTTTCACATTGCATCTAAGCAAGATACTCAAATTTAAATTTTCCAAACCGAGATTGTCTCACTATTGGTTGAAATATTCCTTGTGAAATGAACTTGGTAAGCTGTCCCTCTTGGAAAGTCTTTTTATTGTTAGCCACTTCTAATTTTTTTTCTCACTTTAATGTTTTTTGTTCAAATATACCTTTTTTTTTCCTTTTAATCTAGCTAGACAGGGTCAGTTTCAGTCATGAAATTAGACATAGTGAAGCAAGTATTTACAATTGCCAGAACTACAAGGAAAACAGCTTAAATCTGATTTTTTTTTATGTTTCTCTTTTCTATTCATTAACTATGTTAATTTATTGATGAGGTATTTATGGCCCAGAACTTTTGAATAAGACTGAAACATGGGGGGGAAAAAGCCCTCATTTGATCTGCATGCTTTTGAACACACAAGGACAATATTGTAATAGAAAATTCCTAAACTGTTTCATACCCAGGGATCAATTAGACTGGTTTTGGAAATGAATGCTGGAGCTTGAACAGCAAAGATCATTTGCGTATCATCAACAATGAAATCTGTTTCCAAACAGATGAAAACATCCTTATTTGCCCATAGTGAAAATCTATGCAGACATGATGCTTTAAACAAAAAAGATATCACTATAAGTCTCAAGCTATTGGCCCACATCTTCAAAATACCACATGTGCATATTTTGTATGTGCAGATATTGTGATTTCATATGCTAATGTGATGATAATGTATGCAGACACTCAGAGGTCATTTGTGGATGCAAAGTGTGCATGTCTTTAATTATGAAAATCTAGGCCATCACAGCCTGGTATCTTTAGAACTCTAGCATTTTTAGACTCCACTATTTAACTTTCCTTACACTATTTTCACATGTGCCTTTAAATTAGTCATAAGGATCACATGATTGCTGTTTCCTGCAAACTTCCTTTAATCTCACTTCCTCTGGCCCCATTAAATCTTATCTGTGACAAAAGATGCTGCCTAGCATTTCCTTCCCACTAGGGATTTAGTCCAAGACCTTCCCAGGAAACAACATGCTTCACGTCACCTACAGAGACCACTAAGCAGTAACTAGAATCCCACTAAAGGGATAAAGACTACTGATGCCAAAGGTCACTGGGCTTTGCTCAGCTGAAAACAGAAAATATAGACCAGACATTTCTGGAGGAATTATTTGCGGGGTGAGAAGGCTGGGAGCAAAAGCTGTAGTAGTGGAAGTGTAACTGCCACCAGGCAGATTTGAACCTGGGACTCTCTGGAATTTAGTATAGGAGCATCTACCCTCTGAGCTAAAAGCCAGCGGGCTCTTAGCCCATGCTGTAGAGGTCTCTTGTTCTTATCTGTTGCTGTGGTCTAGGTGCCACTGCATGGGACAGTGAACCACACTAGGACTACATCTATACTACAAGCCTCTTGCAGAAGAGCAAATGCAAATGAAGCGCTCCAAAAGAGGAGGCTTTTCCGCCATTTGGCTCCATCTAGATGGGGCCAAATGGAGGAAAAGCCTCCTCCGGAAAAGCAATCGGAAGAGCTGTTCTTCAAAAAATGAGGAAGAACGTCTCTTGCGCAAAAGGGTTTTTTTGCGCAAAAAGGTACCATCTACACAGCACCTTTTTGCTCAAAAACCTCTTGTGCAAAAGGAAGAGAAAATGCAAATGAGAGCGCAACCTATGCAAATGAGCACTCCATTTGCGTTTGCTCTTCTGCAAGAGGCTTGTAGTATACACGTAGCCTAGGCGTGTGGGTTACACAAGGTTATGTATGTGTATTGTTCCCTCAGAGGATGTACTACTATGCCATACTTAGGCACTGATTGTGCTGTAACCCTGGCTGAAATGTAAGGCTAGGTCTACACTATAGCCCGTTTTCGGAAAAAGCTACGCAAATTGCATAGCTTTTCCGATTACTTCTCCGGAGGAGGCTTTTCTTCCATTTGGCCCCATCTAGACATAGCCAAATGGCGGAAAAGCCTCCTCTTTCAGAGTAACCCTTATTCCTCATCGAACGAGGTATACAGGGCTCCCCGAACAAGCGTGTTTGCTCTTCCACACACACACAAAAAGCGGAAGAGCAAACACGTTCCCTGGACGTGGTGGAGTTTTTCTGGGATACGTCTGGTATCCCGGAAAACCCCCAAGGTCTAGATGTACCCTAAGAGTGGCTAGACACGTTTTGAATGTCAGTCACTGACAAATGCAGTCCATGTGCCATATTAAAAATGGTTTTTGTTCTTTTCTCAGGTCGACTTTGGCTACAGCACTATTTGCAGAATGATCCCTTTGCTACATCAATATCACAGCTTGGATCTGTGGCATGCATTAATGAAAACTCATGTTCAGATAATTAGGATTTGCTGTGTTCATAAGAACAAGCTGTCCTCATCACAGCCATTTTTATGAACTCTGCATTTATGGTGTAACTACCCCAGCACTCCCTCTGTTAATTAGTGAAATTGTCACTGTCTGTGGTTTTCATTAGCCTGGAAGCACACATCTGCAATTCAGTGTCTATTTTACCTTGTCCATGCTGTGAAAAAGCAAGAGCTACCTTTTGTGCTTCCTGTTGTCCAATGCATTTAACCATTAGGTTATAAATTTGAGTCCATGCTGGAAATTCTGATTCCTTTTGGGAGCCTTCTCCTTTCCTCAACCATATGAAAAAGTACAAGGTCTTGACATGCTTGGGAACATTTGGAAGAGACTAGGTGGATGATAAAATCATGAATCTTTCTAGTCATTAATGAGATTTATGTGCATGGGTTCCCATGCACTGCTTCAACTCTTCTACCTTCCCCAATGCTCATAGAAGGCTGGAAACCATAGTAACTGCCTTTGGGAGAAATGACCATATTTTTCTCTCAATGTGTTGCTCTAACACAATTGTCACTGAAGGGTTAATGAAGGCTAAGATTTGAAAATACTGGGGCATAGGCACTTCATTGTAATATGTATATATGGGCCATTAAAAAGAAACTCCAAGAAAATATTGAGACACTGAAGTCACAATATGCTATACATAAAGTTGCATAACCCTGACACTGAATCCAGATGAACTTGACACCTCTTTTGCACTTCCTCAATGCTGAGGCTGCCAAGGGCTGATTTGGGTCCTAGAACAAGTTACAGCAGCCTCAAGGTTTGTTACACCATGTTGGGACAACAAGAGCCCAGCAATACCCTGTTCCCACCCCTACTTTCCCCCTGCCATATCTTCCTATGCCTCCTACTCTCGGAGTTGAAAGGTGGGGTGGTAGAGAACTGGCTTAAGAAAATGGCAGAATATCAAATGAAGGATGCAAATGTAACAGGGAACCTAGTGCATTACCCATTGTTAGTGGCACAGGTCCCATTTACAAGGGTGTTACACCTACTGCAGAGCAATAAAAAGTGAGTTACAGGCAATCTGTGCCATGCAGTTTCTGCAATTTATTTCACAGTCTGATAAAATATAAAGCAGGCTCTGTTCCATATTGGAAACAGTCGGCCCTAATCCTGAACTGGTGTAAATTGCTATAACTCATTGACTGCAAGAGAGAATGAAATCAATTTACACTGGTTGAAAATCTGGCTCATTGTTATTTTCTTGTTTTCTATGTGAAAATCAATTTTTGGCTAAGGAAAGCTGTTTCATATATAGCAAAATTAAAGTGAACAGCAAACTTGTTTTATGCCATTGACAAGCCCGCTTTTCGTGTGAGCTGTGTTATGCACAAACTCGCTTATGGTGCTCTGCTGAATTGTAGTGCTATTTAACAGTTAGAATGCATCAACGTTGACTTAATTACTGTCAATGTGGAAAGAAGATGCATTTTAAGAACTTTATTTGCTAGAATAAAGATGCTTTTTAAGAACATTTATTCGCTAAAAATCAAGGTTACCATTCAAAGACTGCAGATGCTCTCAGGTAAATGTTGTTCCTTGGGGTCTAAGCATGCAAAATCAAAAGAAAAACAAGTAGAGGGAGAATGTGCTTTACTGGAAGCTATGGCAATTTTATTAAGAATTTTTTAACCCTGCTAATTTATGCAAAGCTGTGATTCAGTGTGGAACAGAGAATCAATTAGAATCAATTTTTTCTTGTTTAATTGCTTCAGTCCTGGTGAAAGGTGCCAACTGACCATCACAGGGAAGTGACTTCCATTTACTCACTGGCATCTTTCACAAACACTGAAGTCACATTAAAGCCTGGCAGAGCAAAGGGAATGGAAGTCACGATTCTCCATGCCGCCCTACCAATATCCCTCAGCACTGCTGTGGTTTAGAAGGACCTTTTTGAGGGATGAGGAGGCAGCTGAGGCTCTATGCCCATGACATACTACATAGTTTACTGCACCAGGATGATTGTATTACTTAGGAGAGATTTTTAAAGGCACAAAGTTGCCTAGTTCTTCTTGATTTTCTGTGGGAAAAAGGTGCCCAACAGTCCTTTGGACCTTTTGAAAATCTCCCTTAGTCTGAAAGGACTTGCTGTTTATTTCATGTTTGTTGTTTTCATGGTTCTATGCAACACAAGTCCAAGTATTCAGAATTGTACAAACAAATGGCTAGGTTAGATGTTCAACTAGTGGATGAGGCTTTTTTTTAATAACTAACAAAATCATCTAAAGCACACAACTTGGTGATAATGAGGGACTTCAACTAGCCAGACATCTGTTCAGAAAATAACACAGCAGGGCACAGATTATCCAAGAAGTTCCTGGAATATATTGGAGACAGTTTTTTTATTTCGGAAGATGGAGAAAGCAACTGTGGGGAGGCTGTTCTAGATTTGATTTTAACAAATAAGGAGGAACTGGTTGAGAATTTGAAAGTGGAAGGCACTTTGGGTGAAAGTGATTATGAAATCATAGAGTTCATGATTCTAAGGAATGGTAGAAAGGAGAACAGCAAAATAAAGACAATGGATTTCAAGAATGCAGACTTTAGTAGACTCAGGGAGCTGGTAGGTAAGGTCTCAAGGGAAGCAAGACAAAGAGGAAAAACAATTGAAAACAGTTGGCAGTTTTTCAAAGGGACATTATTAAGAGTGCAAGAGCAAACTATTCCACTACATAGAAAAGATAGGAAGTATGGCAAGACACCACCTTGGCTGAACCAGGAGATCTTGAATGATCTAAAAATCAAAAAGGGGTCCTATAAAAAAGTGGAAACTCGGTCAAAGTACAATTGATGAATATAAACAAATAACACAAGTATTTTGGGGGCAAAATTAGAAAGATAAAAACACAAAACAAGCTCAATCTAGCAAGAGACATAAAGGGTAACAAGAAATATTCTACAAATATATTAGCAGTAAGAATAAGACCAAGGACAGGGTAGGACCACTCCTCAATGAAGAGGGGAAAAACAATAACAGAAAATGTGGAAATGATAGAGGTGCTTAATGACTTCTTTGAATCAGTTTCCACCAAGAAGGTTGGTGGTGACTGGATGCCTATGTAATATAACAGGTGGTCTAGGGCACTGCTGAGAGGGTCAAATCAGGGTAAAATTGCTTATAACCAGGGCTACTTACAGACCAAGACTGGGGCTTCCCCTCTATAAGGCCCCAAACCAGTCACAAAGTACACTTCGGCTGCCAGTTGGGTCAGTAAGAAGTTACAGAAGCAATCCCCTTAGACACTCCAGCGTTACCCGTGCCACAACCGGTCCCACACTTTACATATGTGAGAGGTTATAAAACCAAACTCACCAACCCTGAGCAGGTTTTCCCAGTCCCAAAGGACCAGCCACAGTCTCAGGTCAATTTATACCTCAGATCCTACCCAAAAGAGCACAATGTGCCAATCCTTTAGAAACTAAAATCTAAAGGTTTATTAATAAAAGAAAAGGTTGAGAGTAAGATTGTTAAAGAAAATACATTACATACATCAATTACCAAGTTCTTGATGCAGGCTCTTAGCAGGGGTGTAACAAACTGCCAGCTGATAGGTTGCTGGTGTACATCCTATATTAGGATGGGTCCACAAATCCTTCTGGGCCCTCTTTTCTAGGCAAAGGTGCATCTACAGAGGAGGGCAAGAGCAAAGACAAGATGGAGACACCCTCAGGATACTTTTATAACCTTGCCCATATGATGGGAAAATCCCTTGTTCTCCTGGGTGCTGGTTCCTCCCAAAATGGGCTGATCGCATGACCACCAAACCAGTCTATGTCCTTTTTTAGGCAAGGAGCCATGGAGTATTCAGATGTGTCCTTCTCAGGCAAGGGGACATCGTGTGCTCCTCAGGTGTCAATTGACATCCCAAGAGCCATCGTCCATGCAGCATTGAGCAAAGACCTCTCATAGTAGGTGGTCGACGCCTACTGTACCTCCCAGACAGAAAACATTTAAAATATGGCTACAAAGCCTATATTCATAACTTTACAAACACAGATTGTACAAGTATAAGAGTAGCCTAGGCAGCGCCAACATAGCATAAACTTTCATTTGACATCTCACATCACCACTTTGTACCAAATTTGTGGCAAACACACAAATTTGGGTACAACGCTGCTCTTCATTAAAATCCAATAATGTGACAGTCTAACACGGTGAATGCCAGTGAAAATGGGGGTAAGTCCAGAAGTTAAAACAAGAAAATAAATTAAAAATTACTTAGCTCAGCTGTGATCCTTCCTGAATAAGAATGACTTGGCTACAGTGATTCATGCTCTTGTCATATCCCGACTGAATTATTGCAATGCGCTCTATGTGAGGCTGGCTTTGAAGAGTCTTCGGAAGCTTTACCTGGTCCAGAATCCAGCTGCTCGAGTTTTAACTAATACTCGTTACACAGAGCACATTGGGCTGGTGCTCCGGCACTTGCACTGGCTTCCAGTATGTTTCTGGGCACAGTTCAAGGTCTTGGTTATGACTTATAAATCCCTAAATGGGTTGGAAATGGGGTATCTGAAGGACTGTCTCCTCCTATACAAACCCGCCCAGGGATTGAGGTCAGCTGAGGAGGCTCTGCTCTGTGTTCCTCCACTTATGGAGATAAGGTTGGTATCTGTGTGGAGCAGGGCCTTCTCAGCTTTTGCCCCTAGGCTATGGAATTCGCCTGGCACCAACGTTAGCACTGTTTCAGTGCCAGGCCAAGGCCACCCTTTTTACCTATGCTTTTATTGGTGTTTAGTTGTGTGTGTGTGTGTGTGTCCCCGCCTCATGAGGTGTTTTAGCAGGTTTTATGTCCCCTCCCCCCTTTGGGGTCCCGTATTTTACTTTTATATATTTTGTTTTAAAAATGTTGTAAGCCACCTTGGATATTTAAAATGGAGAGGCGGGGTAAACATATTTTAAATAAATAAAATAAAGAAAGAAAGAAATCACAAATAAAAATAACACATAATCTAAACTGTTATAAAAGGGGAAGTGTCCATCATGCCGTCTGTCACAGAGAACATTTTAGAATACACTGGAAGACTTGAGATGTTTCTAGAAAATGCCAGAAATATTATCCTGACAGTTTAAGGAGCATACTGCAGTAACCTGGGGAAAGGGGACAACTCATTCACTCTAAATGGGCAGGAGGCTCAGTCAGATCGTGCCTCAGATCACACTAATTCTATGGGGGCATGGAGGCTGCACATGTGGCATGAGGAGGTCTCACAATAGGACACGACATTGAGCACTGGGATGACAATGGTGAGGACCCGCGTGCATTATTACGGCAGCACTGCCTCTTCAACAAGGCAGAGATATCTCACACCGCTGCTGCCCACCTTTGTGGCCGCAGCAAGGCCTCCATACTGCCTGCCGCCAGGAGCGCACGTCTCCCACTGTCCCGGACTGGCACAGGGCTGCCCGCTTCCATGTGCCATTTACCTCAGCTACTCAGCCACCCCCGTCTCCTTCACCCCATCCACCAGGGAATCCCTCAGGAACCAGCTCCTATGTCCCCCATGGATCCTGCCACCCACCCACCCACGGCTATCCCCCTGTGCAGTCAGGCTCCCGCAGTTCCTGCCACGTTCAATGCCACCACTCAAAATGGCAGCCGCGCCCGAGTTGGGCCTCGTGAAGAGTCGCTGCTGGCCACCAAGAGGGGGCTCACAGCTTTTGGCACTCTCAACCCCTTGCCCACACCCGTGCTCAGGGGTGGAGGTGTCTGTCCACCCCCAGGGCCCGAACTTCTGCAGCCACCTCCTTCAGGTCATCCGGGTATACTGGGCTGCGGCTAGTTATAATAATAATAAAGGAGTTTGTGGCACCTAAGTCTAACCACCTACAATATTCAAGGTCTTTTGTTTCAAAGGAAACAATTCTAAAAGCAATGTTTATTTTGAAATGTTAAAATAAGTTTTCTTCTAAGTGAAGGACAAAGAAATCAGGAAGAAAAAGTTTCTAAACTGATTTTTTCCTCCAAAACAATCTGCAAACAAATTACCTTCATCAGCATTTCCAACATGTTCCAACCTATTAGTCAATCAGTGAGATTTTTTTTATCCTTCACC
This sequence comes from Rafetus swinhoei, assembly GCA_019425775.1. NCBI lineage: Eukaryota > Metazoa > Chordata > Testudines > Trionychidae > Rafetus > Rafetus swinhoei. The sequence continues at coordinate 36,246,317 of CM033427.1, forward strand.
TAATGAACAAACGTAGCAATGAAGTATTTCAGTGCATCAATGAGGAGTTTGCAATCACTTGAAAATGTACAAGTTTGGTTAATAGCGATGGGGGCTTAAAGAAGGGCTCTGAAGTGTGTGTGGCGGGGGCGGGAACTAACATGAATGCGCTCTAGATAATTCAACACCCTGTGTCAAGAGAAAGCTGATGTCAGCTCTGTACCACTTTAAAGAACAGTCCTGCAGTGGAATTTGTCAGCAGTGGGTGTCACTCTGGGCACTGGAATGAAAAATGTGTAGGGAAGGGTTTTGTTTAAACATTTTGGGTGACATCATGGCTCCACAGATGTCAGTAGGAGCTTTGTCAGTGATTTAAATGAAGCCAGGACTTCCCCCTGTAAGTTTTCATAAAGTGGAGTAGCTAGCTATTTTAACTTAACATTTAAATACACCTGAAACTACTCCCGCTACTATATTTCATACAGCCAATGTACCTTATTACTGCAGATACATGAAAAATATTTTTAAAGAAAAGCTTGTAAAAAAGATCCCAGATGACCATTTCAGTCTGAACAAGTGGCAAAAGACTATGTTTAGTGTACCGAGTAAAGATTAATGTTTTAGTTATTTCAATGCCAAAACATCCCAAAGGTATGTTGATAGTAATTAGTACCTTTGTGGATTTCTGCTGTGGAGTTGTTGCCCAGCTTTGGCTGATGTACAGCAAAACCTGCAGATCTCCAGTCATATGACACTCCCTTGGATTAGCTACCACCATGATTAGGTCAAGACATTTCTTGCAAATCCCCATTTGTCTACTTCTACAAGTTTGGGACCCTTTATGACTGTTTTCCTTCCCCTTTGTCCATCTCATCTTTGTACAACTGCAGGGGGAACACCTGAAATGGGTTTGCAGCTAATAGCACGTGTGGAATTTTCCTTGAAAAAATAATGAAAAGAGGTGCCTGATATGTTTGGGGGAGGTTCTTAAATTGGTACCAAGTGGTAAAATGGGCCAATTTATAGTGTGAGGGTAGAAATCATCCAAATCTTATTGGCTTTGACCAAAGGTCAGGAACATATGGCAGTTTCATAGGAGCAGTTGTTGCTGTTATACGAAAATATGAATGAAATCAGAATTTGACCCATCATTTCTAATTTACCTTTAGTTTGGAAGTGATAAAACCTGTTCCTATATTTTGGGCCACGTGTCAGAGGAAAACAGGCTACTTGCTCTAGACCAGCTCTGAAGGAAGTTCAGCCCTCTTATACCATGACTTCCCCTTGGGCCATACTCCCACAAGGACAAGCCTGTGTCGGTGCCTCCTGGGTCTGACCTTGGCACATTCAGTACTCTGTTTCATGTCATGAGCTTCCCACAGCAGTGAGTCCATCTGAACAGGACATATGGGGAAGCCTCACATGCCCCCCGCAAAGAGGGTGTGTGCCCTAGTTTTCCACAGTCAGCAGTGACTCACATCCAGGGTTGTAAAATAAAGGGGTTAATTACTCACGTGGAACACAGAGTAGAGCAGTTCTAGTAAGCACAGAAAAGAAGAAAGAGTCAGCAAAGTCCATCTGGGGAAGATCCAGAGCCCTGGTCTCTTCCTGTGAGTCCCAGACTAGGAGACTGACTAGCTGCCAGCCACCCACCCTCAGCCAGGCCCAGTTGCCTTTCCTCTGTCTTTTGTCTCTTTCCCAGGCAAACTGGTCACTTATTTTGCCTTTGTTCTCCAGCTTCTTCAGTTAGCTCCTTGAAGAGGATGGGCCACGACCATCAATTGTTAAGATATAGTGTGTCTAGTCATTGTCTGGGCCCAGTTACGCGTACCCTGTAAGCATCTCTGCAGTGATTACACACCCTTGTCCCACCTCCTACCGACTTGTGCAACATACAAGGGAAATTGAGGCACACATTTAAACACAAGATTAAAAATGTCTCACTTTGTCACACCATGCTCTATAAAAAAACCCAAAAGATTAAACCCATGTATTGACTCCATCCCTGCATGTTGCTGCATTTTGTATTTAATATAGTTGCCAGCTTGTGTTGCATTTGGTATACTAAAAAGTCTTTAAATCACAAGCTACAGACATTCATAAACAGATGCCTGAGGTACATTCTTCGCATCAAATGGCAGGACTTTGAGGAGCTTTGGAACAGAGCAGGACAAGAACCACTTGACGTTCAAATCAAGAGAAGAAAGTGGGGATGGCTAGGCCACATTCTCAGAAAACCATCTTTCAGTATAGTCTGTCAAACTCTCACATGGAACCCGCAAGGAAAACGCAAAAGAGGAAGACTTCGGACAATGTGGAGAAGATCTACTGAGATTGAAGGATGACAATTGGGGTACTCCTGGAGTTGGTTAGAAGTTTTGTCTCGAGACAGAGTGAAGTGGAGGGGACTTGTAGATGACCTATGCTCCACTTGGAGTACAAGGGTTTAGTAGTAGTAGTTGTGTTGCATTAGCACATTAAAACTAACAAGGCTTAGTTATTTGGGGTTTTCAGTGGTGCTCAACGTTAAGCATGGCAGTGTAAAAAAAAAGGTGGGTTCAAATATGAAAATACACAAATTTTACCCATATCTGTTGTATAATTGAACTCCTAAAGGTAAAAGAGGTTTAAGATGTGGGAGGAGGGCGAGGGAGAGCTAAAGGGCATTTTTCTGCTTGTGTGGGTCCCAGCTGCAGATGGGAAGTGGGATTTTGCCCTTACATGTTATAACTAATAGCAGTTCATAGATTGTTTAATCAACAGTCAGAGTGAGCAACAAAGAAAGGAGGCGATGCAATTATTGTGCTTCGTAATATGACTAGCATTCAATGACACATTGCAGAAGCAGCCAGAAATAACATGGAAAAGGTTGTTCACAGAACAGATTGCATCGTGAGCTCCTGCTCTCAAGCTTCAGATGCTGCAACTCAAGTCTCATTCCCCGAGTGAGTTCCCTGCACAGATCCTGGCTCCCACTTAGGCTGGCAAGCTCCCCTACCCCTGAAGATAGGACATGTGTGTATCTTGATATCCGCCTACTTGCTACCAACAGGAATAGACATTGGGGGATCCCTGAGGGAGTGATGTGGTGCTGTTGTAGTGATGCCCAGGTAGTGCAATTGTTAATGGGGGACCCATGCTAACACTGGAGTCAGGGTTGTGTGATGAAGGCTCCAACCTACCTTTGCCCAACAAACTGCACCAAGTCAAACCCTGCCGCAACTAAAGATCTGGCTCTAAATGTTTTTCCTGGTCTGTTATTCATGTTCAGCACCATGCATCTCTCAGACACCTAGAACACTTCTGTAGGGCAGCCTTTGTTTTTTGTATGCACACGTGCCTGTGCCCATTCCCTGCAGATGCAGGCAGCCCGTGCGTGCATGCCCTTTAAATAGTGTCAGCGTTAGCATTTTAAGCAGATTTTTTTCCAGCAGGTGCAGTAGCCTGCTTGTGAAATTGGCATATGCAGAGATGGAGGCCAGGTAGGAGCCTGGCTGGAAAGTTAGCCCTTAATCCACAGAGAGCTCATATTTAGGATTTTTTGGCGGGAGGAGGGGATGTAAAGATAAGTGAATATAGGAGCCTGAGTGATGGAGCAGTAGGTATTTGTTCATTTCACCTGCTAATGATCACTTCCACGCTCATTTTGAGCGTAATAGCGATATACTAAACTGCAAAGGTTTCAGCCTTTAGTTTATACGCAAAAGGGCTCTGTTCTGCTCTCCATAGCTTGCCCATAAATCTGTCATTGTATTTCACAGGTATGATCAACTTTAAATGGAGCTACATATGTGATCAGGTTCTGTACAATGTACGACTGCTTTGGTGGAGCTATTCAGATGCTTTTCCCAGTAAAACATTTTTGCCTACTTGATTGCAGCTTAAATCAAGGTGCATGTTTTGAATGGGTGCTTCCCTTTAAGATTCAAATAAAACCTTGGTTTAAAAGGAGAGGACTGACTAGCTTTGAGCAACAGATGAGAGAGCCATTGGAAAAATTCTCAGGTAATTAACTGCATCAAAGAGGCCTAATGTACCAAGTTAGTGGCCAAACCATTCCATGCCCAAGTGCTACCTAGGATTGCCAGCTTTCTAATGTCTGAAAACTAGACACTACAGCTGGAGTGCATCAGACTGTCCCTCAGCCCCCTGTGTGGCCTCTTCCCCTCTAAGGTCCTCACTGCTCTACCCCTGGTTCCTGAGGCCCAGCCCCTGCATTGTCCCCACTCTGTCTCTTCTCCAAGGTCCAGCCCCCACTCACTTCTGTGCGCTCTTCCCCCTTGTTGCTCATGGCTCTTCCTCCTCCCCCCTTCCTCATCGCTCAATCCCCTCCACCTCACTCCTTCACCCACAGCTGGGCTTCCTTTGTTCCAGGGCTGGGATGGGATCAGTAACTGCTGACACAAAGCATGCCTGCCCATGAGAGGCAGAAGCGGCCCCAGCTGAGTAGGAGTTGGTTTGGGTTGATGACCCAACGCTTCCCCCCACTCTCAGTAACTAGACTTCTGGTGTCCAGTCAGAACATCTGACTGGCCAATGCCAGGTCCCCAAACAGGACTCTTGGCAACCCTAGTGCTGCCTCATTTACCTCGTTCAGTTTGACTGATCTCCAAGCGTCCCATGGAATATTGGTACGTGAAGTGATGTCACTGTGCCACACTGTAGTACACAAGTCATCACAGTGGAGTTACTAATAAACAGCCTAATCTGACTCCCCTTTTACTCTCTATATTCTGTGGATGATAAATGTTATAAAAAGCACTGCTATGTATTTTTAGAAGATTTTGCTAACAAAGACTTAACTTATGTGCATCAACTCAGGTAACTTGGATAGGTAGGCATGAGAACATGAGTCATTTGCACACTTCACCAAGTTTTCCTGGTCTCCATCACATTTTTTTCCATGTACCTTCCTTTAAAATTGGAATATTCCCCAAGAAAGAATTGTTTCCTTTGTACTACATTTAAAACCAAAACAAACCATCCTTGTGTACACCTCACAAAGACAGACTGGAGCCTACACTATTATTAGTTTCTCCAGATGTATTTAAAAAACCCTGTTTTGCAGCTCTACTTTTTTTGTTCATAAGAATGAAAATGCAAAATGAGAGAAAAACCAGCATCACCACATGCAAATTCTGTGTCAATGGACAAAATAATAATTTACAATAGACTTTTTATATGGAAAGTTTGTAAGCAATGTAACATACAGCACAGACTGGGATAGACCCCACCCTGTGCTCTGAGTGGAGAGCTATCTTAACAAGATGTCTGAGGGTAGAAAACCTGTGTCTCCTCACACCTACCACAATCCCATCCCAGTTTGCATAACTGAAAAAAAAAAGATACCTTCAGTTTAGCTAAATTATTCTGAGTGCTGACCTGTCTGCCACAGACCCAAAAATCTGGAGAGTGCAAAGGAGGTTTAAAGGTGCCTTTTGACCCAACTGCATGAAATGGTTCTCTGGCACAGCTGAAGTTCCAGCCCTGAATATGTTACTTATATTTCTTTTCAGCACAAATTATTTTAATGTACACCTGATCTCTGGCATTAAAGGCCAAAAGAGTAAGTGTGGCTTTTGGGTTAGCATCAAACTTAAAAACCATCCAGCTCTTGGAGGTGAGGGCTCTTCCTACTGGACAGGACCATTTCCTCTCCAATTCTATGGCCATTTATTTTCTTCCCAAGAAAGGGCAGCAGCATTACTGTTTCATTATTTATTCAATAATTGTAAAAAAAAAAAAAAAAAAAGTAAATGTATACAGTATATAGAATGCAGCCAAGTTTCGTTCAGAAATTCAATTTGCCGGCTTTAATAAATCACAAATAAAGCATGGAAAAGGAAGCATACTGTACCTGTGCCATCCTTGCTGATTTAAAGTGACATCCTCATATATTTCCTAAAGCAAAAAAGGCAGCTACTTAACATTCTTGAACATCAGCTCACAATATAATCAACAGAGAGACTAACAAAAATATATACAAGTTCATGAGTTTTTGTGGGCACTACCCACTTATCAGATGAGTTGGATACCACTGGATTGATTTCTGTTTGAAGTATATAGTGGATCATCTGCAAATGGTAGAAAATAGGCAATTGCCTTATGTTAATCTGTGTAGCTAATTACCAGTGATGCTCAGGAAGTAGACCTACTTCAAAGTCAGGACGATTGCCTGTTCAGCTAAGGACTCCAAGCTGTCAAAAGAATGCCTGGAACTGTCTACAAAGCCGGTGGATCCTGATCCTTTTTATCTCAGAGCTGACTGATGCTTTATGCAGGGGAAGCTTTAGTCATAAACCTGATATGTCCAGTTCCATCTGGATCACATTTGATATGAATATTGAATTATTATCTATGGACTAGTTCTGAAAGAACCTTTTGCAACTACAAAGCTTTACCATCACTACTAGGAAACTGATCTCTGAACTCTAATCATGTCTGCATGTATTTCGATCTTTTAACCAATATTCTCTCTTTTCTTTTTTCCTAGATTTTAGTTTAGTTCATGAGAATTGACCACAAGCCTGTATTTTAATATGATCTAATAAGAATGTTCATTAACCTGGCATATAATGCCTCCTATATTTTGGCATTGGTAACACTTTCTTATATGTTGAATAAAATTTTCAATAATCCTCAGCATATTTGCCTTAGGTGTCTGGATGGAAGCCCAAAGCTGGGTTACTTTAAGGGAACTGTGTTTTGATTTTGGGGTAATCAGCTGGGTATGTCTACATAGCAGGGCTAAAGTGGAATTAAGCTAAGCAACTGCAGCTATGTCAATTACGTAGCTTAAGTCAAAATAGCCTAACTTGGCTTTTGGCACTGCCTATACAGCAGGAAGTTAAAGGAAGAACACTCTTCCTTCATCTTCCCTTACTCCTTGTGAAATGAGGGTTACCGTGAGTAGGAGTAGGAAGTCCTCCAGCTCAACATTATGTCGAAATAAAAGCTTGTAGGGATGTTAAAGACTAGGGATGTTAAAGACTAATCAACTATCCGATAAGCATATGCTTATCAGATAGTTTTTGACTAATTGACTAGTCAATATCCCCTCGCCCCCTTGCTGCTTCTATGATATAGAGGCAGCAAAGTGGGGGAGGAAGGGGTATTTCAAAGTGGCAGCTGACTCCGGGTTCTGGGACTCCCCAGCTGAACTCAGGCTCCTAGCAGCATGCAGTGTAGCATGGAGCCCGGGGTTAGTGGGGACTGTGAGTCCCCCGTTGACTCCAGGCTCCATGGCTTTGAAATGCACAAGAGCCCCCGCTGGAGACTCTTGTGCATTTCAAAGCAGGCACACTGCGTGCAGCCCGGAGTCAGGGGAACTTCCCCCTAGCCTCGGGCTGTACGCGGAATTCTGCATTCCTCCTTTGAAATGTACAAGAGCCCCAGTAGGGGCTCTTGTACATTTCAAAGGAGGAATGCAGAAGTGCCTGTTGACTAGTCAATGAACCACATTTTAACATCCTTAGTGTAGACATGCTCTTTTGTTATTTCGGAATAACGTTAGTTATTCCAAAATAATGCTGCTGTGCAGACGTACGCTTAGGTATTATAGAAGCTGTGTTGAGTCTAGCTTGGTGCATCTTAGTACTGGAATGACCACCATCTTTGGAGATTATCTACCCCATTCTTTGCACCTTGCCCATACTGAGTAACCTCAGTGTGGCCTTCTCTGAGGCCCTGGTTACACATAGGTTTGAAATTTAGATTCTAACCAGAAAAGTTAAACTTTAACAACAAACTCAAGCTTCTGCTGAGACATGTATACTGTGTTTAGATTATTGAAGTGTCCAGTTTTCAAAAAAATCAAACCTATACATTAACTGCACTGTAGCTCTTTTGCTTTTAAAATCAGCATATAAATGTTATTGAAGCATGAACCAGGAATACAGTTGGTGCTTTAAAAATGATAAGTAATCTAATCAATCTATTTGTTTTGTGTGATGAAAATTTGAGCTCCAACTGAAATTCTGAACTTCACTGACTGGGATAAAATGCCAGTACAAATCCTCTAATTGCAGTTATGGTTTAAACAGATTACATACATTTAGCAAAACTCCTTTCATGATGACTACAGACACAAAGCATTGATACAGCAAAATATGGTCCAGGGGCTGGATCTGGCCCTCCAAGCCACCAGATCCGGCCCCTAGACCACCCTACTGGGACCCTCAGGCACGCAGCTGTCATGGATTAAAGCGCAGTCCATGTGGCTCTCTGCTCTGCAGGCAGGGGAAGCTTTGTGTGATCTCTCTTCCCCCAGCCCAATCCTCAGCTCCTATTGGCTGGAAACAACCAGACAATAGGAGCTGAGAGATTGCCCTGGAGGATGGGGACAACGCAAGCCTCTTCCCCTTCCTGGAACTGAGAGCCACGTGGAGGGAATAGCCTGCAGTTTCAAGCAGTCTGGGGCTGCAGCAGGCAGGGAGTCTAGCCTGCGTTGGAGGTGCCACAGGGTTGCTGGCCTGGAGACACTTAGGTACGCGCTTCCCGAGAGAGATCTTGGCATCATTGTGGATAGTTCTCTGAAAACATCCACTTAGTGTGCAGCGGCAGTGAAAAAAGCAAATAGAATGTTAGGACTAATTAAAAAAGGGATAGAGAATAAGAAAGAAAATATCTTATTGCCTCTATATAAAACCATGGTACACCCACATCCTGAATACTGAGTACAGATGTGGTCTCCTCATCTCAAAAAAGATATATTGGCATTGGAAAAGGTTCAGAAAAGGGCAACAAAAGTGATTAGGGGTTTGGAATGGATCCCATATGAAGAGAGATTAAAAAAGACTTGGACTTTTCATCTTAGAAAAGAGGAGACTAAGGGGGATATCACGGAGGTCTATAAAATCATGACCGGTATGGAAAAAGTGAATAAGGAAAAGTTATTTACTTATCCCCACAATATAAGAATTAGGGGTCACCAAATGAAATTAATAGGCAGCAGGTTTAAAACAAACAAAAGGATTTTTTTCTTCACTCAGCGCACAGTCAACCTATGGAACTCCTTGCCAGAGGATGTGGTGAAGGCTAGAACTTTAACAGGGTTCAAAAAAGAGCTAGATAGATTCGTGGAGGTTAGGTCCATCAATGGCTATTAGCCAGGATAGGTAGGAATGGTGTCCCTAACCTCTGTTTCTCTGGAAGTGGGTGACAGGGGGGAGGGATCACATGAGGATTACCTGTTGTGATCCCTTTCTCTGGGGCATCTGGAATTGGCCACTGTCAGCAGACAGGATACTGGGCTAGATGAACCTTTGATCTGACCCAGTATGGCCATTCTTATGTTCTTATGTTCCCAGCCAGAGCCTGCCTCTGGCACCCCTCACCTTCCTGCACCCCAACTTTCTCTCCCAGGTCACCATCCAAACCCTTTGCACCCCCTTGCCCCAGGTCACAACTCCCTCCCAGACCCCGTATCCCCTTCTACATGCCTCCCTCAGGCCAGAATCCTCTTTTGCACCCAAACACCCTCCCAGACCCTGCACCCCATACCCCTGCCCCAAGTTACCTCCCAAACCCTCTGCAGTCTGCACCCCCTTTTTTCCCTTCTCCCAGACTTTGCACCCCCTCCTATGGCCCCTCCTCCAGGCTAGAATCCTCTCTTGCACCCATACTCTCTCCCTGACCCTACACCCAAAACCCCTGACCCAGGTCACAACCCCCTCCGTCACCCAAACTCCTTCCCAGACCTCACACCGTCTCCTGCGTGCCACTCCATTACCCTGTGTGGCTTTCTGCATCCTAGCTCCATCCTAGACCTCGCATCAGCTCTACAGAAAAGTGCAACCCTTGCAGGAGTGGCCCGAGGCCGGCTGCGGCAGCTGGCGCCCCAGGCGGAAGGCGCAATTGGCGCCCCCACCTGTACGGCCGTCAATGGCCGTGACGTAATCACGGGGCACCCGGGCTGGCAGCGCCCTAGGCAACTGTCTAGTTTGCCTAGGCTCACGGGCCACCCCTGAACCCTTGACCACTTTCTGAAATCTTGGAGTAGCCTCCCACCAAAAATTATTGCCTACCCCTGCACTAAAGGATCAAAAGCAAAATCTTATAACATTCCATTTTATGTAGCAGCATTCCCACGCTGGTAGCTACAGACACACAGCAGGAACCCTAATAGGAACAGCCCTAGACCCAACACGATGGAGAGACTGAAACTAAGGCTGTCTACATAGCAATGTTATTTCAGAATAACTAATGTTATTCCAAAATAACATTCTGTGTCTACACAGCAAGCAGTTATTTTGACATAATGTCAAAATAATGGTGAGATGGAGGACTTCTTGCTCTGACTCCTGTAACCCTCATTTTATGAGTAGTAATGGAAGTCAGAGGAAGAGTGCTCTTTCTTGGACTTCCTGCTGCGTAGACAGTGCCAAAAGTCGAAATAAACTATTTTGATTTAAGCTACACAATTAGCATAGCTCAAGTTGTGTAGGGTATTTCGAGTTTAGCCCTGCTGTGTAGATGTGCCCTAAGATACCTTTCTTATTCCACTGTCCAAGATTGAGCAGTGTGGAACATTTTCAGCAAAATATGGTGTATCATCAAAGCTAACACATTTGATAGAGACATTCAGTTTTGATGAAGATTTTGTTGAAAAAAAAATGAGAGGGGGAAGGAAAGGGAGATTGAGAAACTCTCTTTACATTTGGGTGGTTGTGGATTTTGTGCTGTGATGTTGGAGGCCTTGCTCTACCTGATTTAGTGTGATTTGAGATGAAAAACTCTGCTCTAAATCAGGCAAATCAGGAACTTGAATCTGAGTCTCCCACATGTGCTTTTGTGAAACTGTTTGAAAGGTTTTGTTTTTGTGTCATGCAGAATAAAAATAAATTATGATACTTAGAGAGTTACCATGAAAAAGAATTCTCCTCCAGTCAGCTGTAATCCAAGATACCAAAGAATACAGGATAGATAGTTTCTCAAACGATCTGAAAATAAGACTTCTCATCAAAAAGGGAGGACAATAAGCCTAGGGTGAAGAAAAGAGACAACAGAGATGGTATCATGCTATATCCACCTCTTCACCAAATGAAAATGAATGACAAATGCATATGAAGAATTAAAGAACAACATATGCCATAAAGCGTTAAGACAGGTGCTTGAATTAGTCTGCCTTAGATTTTTTTAAGTAGTTTTGATCTATATTGCTGTGTGTGCTGATGACCTTCAGCCTTGACTTAGAATCATAGAACACTAGAACTAGAAGGGACCTCAAGTGGCCATTGAGACCAGGCCCCTGGCCTCACGGCAGGACCCAGTACCGTCTAGACCATCCCTGAGAGATGTATGTCTAACCTGCTCTTAAATATCTCCAGAGATGGAAATTCCACAACCTCTCTAGGCAACTTATTCCAGTGTTTAACCACCCTGACAGTTAGGAACTTTTTCCTAATGTCCAACCTAAACCTCCCTTGCTGCAGTTTAAGCCCATTGCTTCTTGGATAGTTTTCATTCTTTTTTGGGATCTGGCTGTGGTAGGGATTTATGAGAATGAGTGAACTGAGATTCAATCAGGAGAAATGCAGTTGATGATGATTCTTCAGGGGATGCAATTTAGGGAACTGACAAATGTTTTGATAGCTCTAGCTCTTGGACCATTTATCCCAGTCTTGCAAAGCAGTTCACAGTATGGATCCTGGATTACTCTTGAATTACTAGGAAGAAATAGCCATTGGTAGTGGCTATATCTGTCTGTGCTCAGCTAAGATACTGCAGCCTTTTCTTGATTGGAAATCATACCAAATTCATCCATGTCTTTATTATTTCCTCTAAGGTGAATCAATGAAATGACCTAGCTGGGCTGCGTATGAAGGTAAGTTGAAGTTTCAGCCAACACAGAACGCAGTAGCCAAATTCCATACTAGAAGTATATGATTTCATTTATACAAGTGTCTTACAAACTGAACTGTCTTTTATGCTGGTGTTGCATGCTATTCAAGGTTTTGGTTCTACTCTACTTCTTTCAGAGCCTGCCCATGTCTCTTTGTGATGGCTGAGATGAGTCTAGATATTTTTGCTGACAGTTCCTACTTGCCCACACTGGGGATGTTAAGGGTGTCTTGGTGGAGGGTCTCACTATGAATCTTCTCTCCCTTTGGCAGCTGGTGAGAGTTGAATTTCATGTTTATGAATCTTCAATGCCAGATACAAAACAGGCCTCTTGCAAAATAACCAGCCAGGAGGGCAAAATACCTCGAGAGACATGCATGCACCAGGAAGCATATCAAGCTAATCACTGACATATATGTTATGTCTTGACAATGACACAGTGGTCTATAAGAGAGTCATATCTAGTCCCTAACCAGCTAGTACTTAGGTTTTTACTATCTTCATTAGCAGCAGGCCAATGTGTTTTATTCTTGCTCATAGTAGCTTCAGAATATACCCTTAAAAGAGGCAGAAGCCCACCCTATAGATTACTGCCTTGCACCAATGAGATTCATTGTGCAGGGAATTTCTGTTCATCCTTTTTGCCCTTTCTTGTTGGAGCCAGGACACTGTTTATTAATAAACTGTAAAATGTAATGAAACTTGCCAATAACAGACAACCTCTCTAACATGAACCACTCAACAAAATTGGTGAAGAAAGCTTGTCAAGGAAACCTTTAGGAAATTGATCTGAAGAACACACACTGTTTTCCTGTTTTGATTCATTTCTCCAGTTTCCAATTTGTCTTCCATTTTTAAGCAAGGTCTTCTATAGTGGTTGGCAAGCTAAAACTAAATGTGTGCCAAAGTCCCCAGGATTCTCCAGCAGACTGGAAATTCTGCAGCAGCTACAGGATTTTTTTTAAAGATGTTTTTACTCAATTAAATATGAAAATGAATACTACAAACAGCCCAATATTACATGTGCTGTTGTTAATACTACATTCCATTTATTTTACTCTTCGCTTTTCAGTTTGCAGTATTACACAATTATTTTTTATTGATAACAAATAACTTCTCTGTAGAATAGTGATCGAGATGCAGCCGTGTTAGTCTGGTCTAGCTGAAACAAAAGACAGAACTATGTAGCATTTTAAAGACTAACAAGATGGTTTATTAGTTGATGAGCTTTCGTGGGCCAGACCCACTTCCTCAGATCAATATGTGGAAGAAAATTGGCACAACCACTTTGGTATATATAGTTGTGCCAATTTTCTTCCACATATTGATCTGAGGAAGTGGGTCTGGCCCACGAAAGCTCATCACCTAATAAACCATCTTGTTAGTCTTTAAAGTGCTACATAGTTCTGTTCTCTGTAGAAGACAGAGAAAAAGCTAGAGATTTTGACATGCCCAAAAGTAATAGAAAGATAAACATGGATAAGCATGTTATCTGGACAGCTCTGCTAAACAATTATCAATATTAAAGTAGTGAATTCATGATTCAGTTTAAGTTAACAACTCATTGTTATAAATGGAGCATTTCATAAATCTTAGGCTACGTCTGCACTAGCCCTTTTGTTGGTCGAGTGTAGGGAGAGAAAAACAGACCACTTATTGGGGTGGTTTTATTGTGTGGACAGGAGATCTCTCTCCTTTTGCCATCAACTAGCTACACAGGAGAACTTACAGTGGCACAACTGTGCTGCTGTAAAGTCTGTAGTGTAGACATAGTCTCAGTAACTGTTTCAGGCTATCTATAGAATCAGAAAGATGTCACTGAACTTCTGAGGATGTCTGATGATTTGGAAGGTTTTCTCCACCTGTGTAAATATTAGCAACATTTTTTGTTACTGAACATGACTGCCTTGTGTACACTGCATTTTTAGCTGCTTGTGCAGCTGTTTTGCAAACCCCTAGTGTAAATGTTCTGGTGTACCCCATGATTTGACCAATGTTGTTTACTCTGGTTTCACGCTGTAGCACAATTCTGCAGCAAGAGTTGATTTCTGCAGCATCATGAGGTAAATGATACTCTATTTACAAGCAAAACTTCCTGTCCTCATAACAGCTTCCTTCTCCCTCCCTTTTTTTCATTATCTGTTGACATGTTCAAAACCTGAGCAGAGCCATTTCATTTTCCAGCTGGTCATGGCCCTATTTTACCCATCCTACTGTTATATAATCATAACAATTACTTTTTAAAGTGCCTGATGCTAATATTTTTGCACAAGATTGTGACGTTAGGTATAATGCAGCTGCTATCCTCAAATAGCCTGCATACAATTTTCAGTAACCCATTCATGTTTCTTCTGTCTGTTTTCATATCCCTGTGACTGACCCATAAAATATGTAATTTAATACACTGAACAAAAGGTAATACAGTAAAATGAAACAGAAAACATACAAAAGCAATAAAGAGGAACCAATTCTAAGAGAACTTTGTTATAATTTTCTGTAACTGCTCAGTCACATTGATGATTTTACCTTGGATAATGGCCCCGGGCTACATGCAGCATGCCACCGTTGAAATGTACAAGAGTCCCCAGTGGGGGCTCTTGTGCATTTAAAAGTGGAAATGCCCGCATGGAGCATGGGGTCAACAGTCCCTCGCTGACCCTGGGCTCCATGTGGCACTGCCACTTTGAAATGCGATGCAGAGTCAGGGTCAGCTGGACTCCCCAGCTGATCCCGGGCTCCGTGCATCATTTCTAAGTGGCAGCGGAGCACGGAACCCGGGATCAGCTGGAGACTCCCCATCTGACTCCAGGTTCTGCGGAAATGCCACATGGAGCTTGGGGTCAGCTAGAGAGTCCCTGGCTGACCCCAGCCTCCACGCGGCGTTGCCACTTTGAAATGCCACCTCAGCATTTCAAAGGGGCAGCGCCACATGGAGCCTGGGGTCAGCTCCATGTGGCACTGCCTCTTTCAAATGCCACGGTGGTGTTTCAAAGGGGCAGTGACACGTGGAACCCAGGATCAGCTGTGCCGCGCTGCCCCTTTGAAATGCCACCATGGCGTTTCAAAGCAGCAGCGCTACATGGAGCCCGTACCCCAGGCTCCATGCGGCGCTGCCGCTTTGAAGTACCCCCTTCTCTCCCCTTTGCTGCCTCTATCTAATAGAGGCAGCAAGGGGGGGGGGGAGCGACTAGTCAACTCAACTATCCAATAAGCATTTGCTGATCAGATAGTTGACTAGTCCTTAACATCCTTACTCTCTACGTGAGTATGGGCAAGTCTCATTGGCCTCTAGGATGTCTAATTTGAGAAACTTATAGAACAATTTTCAGAGGTTTGCCAGAAGCTGGGGATAGAAGACAACAGAGGGATCACTTGATGATTACCTGTTCTGTTCATTCCTTTTGGGGCACCTGGCACCAGGCACAGTCAAAAGACAGGATACTGGGCTAGATGGACCTTTGGTCTGACCCAGTATGGCCGTTCTTATTTTATGTTCTTAAGTGCCATGTATGCACAACAGCCATTGATTTCAATACATTTAATTAGGGGTAGTCAACAGGTGGAGTGTGGTACAAATGCAGACCACTAGACACTTTTGAATGGACCCCTATATCTTCTTCTTTAATTAATATAATATTTTGATGATTATTATTTTCTCTGGAATCTGGACTTGATTATACCCTAACCAAGAAATGTGGACCTTGAGAAAAACATAATTACTAATAACTGCACTTGTTAATTCCTTAATTAATCAGCTAATAGGATTTGTGCGTGCGCATAGGAGGGTTCTCTGATACATTTTGTACAAAACTTTTTCAGTCAAACCTGAAATTGCAAATCTTGCATTTCTGCTTTGCACTGAAAGCCTGTGAAACTTTCAGTTTTGTGAAACCAGTAGAAACTCAGCATTTTTTACTATTTTCCTTCAAGATTTTGAATATGTTGAACCTTAGGATCAAAGGCAATTCTTATGAAGAACACACTTTGAAGAACTGAGACATGAGAAAACATTCACATAAACATCTGTAAAGCAAAACTGGTGCATTCTACATAGTGCAAGTATAAGCAAATCTGGATGAACAGCTGAGTTAGAACCTGTAATCTTTAAAACTGAAAACATCTAGTAATTGACATGCTCATTAACTTTTTATATGGGGCAGTCACTATTAAGAAACAAAGCCTCTCACTCATTTGGTCTGGTCTATACTAATACCCATTGGATTATAGGATAACAAAGGGATAGATCCAGTACTCATAGAAGTCAGTGGCAAATTTACTTTTGACTTCAATGGTACCACCATTAAGACTAAAGTTATTATAGTCACTATTCAGCAGATAGTGCATTCCTATCAAAAACTGCCTCTGTTTTTCTTTCTTAAATCACCTTTTCTACTTCCTCTGCCAGGCAATCAGGAAGGAATATGTGATGTGGGTTCTTTTATGTTTTTTGCTGTTAGTGGGTTTTTTCTGACCATTTTGTTTACTGCAAAGGCTTGCAGAGTTACCATTTATATTTTCTTCCTCCATTCTCTTCTTTAGTCCACATTGCAGTTTACATATTAGATAAGATCTGTAAATATTTAATAGAAGCTTGTTGAGCTCAATGCAAGTTTGGGTATTCCAAAGGTCATAGAAACCTAAAAATAGGAAGATTTGCATAGCCTGTATGGTACTAGGGGCTCACAATGCTATCATAAATACACACCTGGAAAAAAAACTGGTTCTTAAAATCTGCATGTACTGACTCAAGTTCAGTTTTCTTTTGGCATAACACCACTTTTTAAATCATTACCCCAGCTTCACACAATGTCCATTGGAATGATCTATTTCATATAGAATGTCACCTCTACAAAAACACAGTCTACATTATTTTGGAATCTGAACTCATGCTTCCATCCAGCAGTGCATAAAACAGAGTGCAGTACATTTCCTTTCCGGGTCTTACAGACCACAGAGCTACACATTTTGAATATTCAAGGTAGTTTTTTTTCTCTCACACATTTTCCCAATGAAGGATTGTTCCCTAATTTATACTCAATGGGCCTAATTTTGCTTATTTTTCTCTTGCTGAATAATACCCAGATCCACAAGCAGTCCCAGTGATTTCAATTTCAATCTCAATAGAAGTTCAGGTGATAGACTCAGATCCTAAGTGTTTTCTACATTCCACTATCTATAATAAGATTCTAGGAATGTCACTTGTCTGTGTGTCACTCTGAAGCTCATACTGTTTACTGAATCAGTGTGAAATGATGGAAATAGATACAAGCACAGTGGAGGACTGTTTTTTGTTCAGAATTAGCACCAGGTTCAATCTCCCTGAGATTCACACCTGTTGGCATCCCATTTGTAAGTTTTCACTTTACAAATTGCACCTGTGTAGCGTATAGCTCTAGCAAGGCTATGCGACTGCAATCCAAGTCCTAGGCCTTTGTGATATCAGATGTAACTTAACCAATCATTCCCCTTACTCTATAGCTAATTTGCATGGCACCGCTTCATTCATTGTATGCGTGAGTTTGCACAGATGGTGGCTAACCTGAATCAACTGCCACAACCATGTGACAGCACTGCCTTTTAGATATTAGTTTAAATGTGGGGCTTCAACCTCTCCTTGTAGCAGACTGTTCTACAGCCAAATAGATTTTAATTGCATGTTCTTGTCTTGAATATGTTTATGTTTTGGGGATTTGGGAAATGAATAAATGTTGGGGAGATACAGTGGAGGCCCCAGGAATCTGAGTAAGGGGCTTTACTGCATATATCCCCTAAAACTGTGCTTATTAGGTTTTTTTCCACCTCTTCATTGTAGAAACACTGGGTAACTCCCTCAGTTCTCTTGTTTTCTTTCCACATTATGACTTCCCTGAACTGTTATCCTGTACTTTGTCTTCTGTTTATTTTGTCTGTCAGGTGGTGGGATCTTTGGGTCATGGAAAAACCTTTACCCTATATTTATGGAAGTAGCGTCACTCTTTTTAGAGCATTATGCAAGATCCCTCTTTTTGCATGAGCCTTTCCTCAAAAACAAGGGATGAAGACAAACCAGACATAATCTGTCATGGCTAAATAAGTACATAAATAATTGAGAAATTAATAGCAGCTGCTGATTCAAAGAGTTGGGAGAATCTGGCCTACTAAGGGCCACATTACAAACCCTTAACACTGTGGAACAATTACTCACCTGACCTCAGGGGGGATACTTGTGTGTGAGAGCTGGCTCACCAGTGGAGTAAGTGGTTCAAAATCTGGCACCTAGTGGGACTGTACAAAACACAAATGGAAAGCAAGTCCCTGCTTGAAGGGCTCACAGTCGAACAGTCAGAGAGATAACACACATTGAAACAACCAGAGGGTACTGATTTACTGACAATGCACAGATGCCAGCTAATACAGACTGCCGCTCTCTGCCTTCTGTGGCTTAGTCCACTGTTAGCATATCAGTCTCATGCTCATGCATCAGTTGTTGCTGCCAGCTTAAGGCTTTTGGTCCTAACTTCCAAAGAACTTAACAAATCAAGCTGCGTCTACATTACAGAATGATATTCAGCCTATGAACTGCTGTGCCATTGTGCTCCTCTGCCACAATGCAGATTGCAAATTCCAGGTTGAAGCATGTGAAATCTGGGGACAAAGCATTCTTTGCCTAAGAGATCTGACTATGGCATGAGCTTCCAGAGATAAAGTGAATCTAGAATCTGAGCATCTTTAGGAATGCTGCAAAGCCTTTGTCTTGGAAAAGGCCTCCTCATTATAAGAACAAAACAATGTGAACATACCCTACTGCCCTGTAACCCCTACCATAAAAAAATAAAAAGCAAACAAAGGGGGGGAAAATAAAAAACAAATGCTACTTCAAGCAAAGGGTTTAAAAAACAGAAGTGTCAGAGACTCCATTAAACCCACTAGGATCTTCACTGTTGCTACTGGTTTTACATGGAAGGTACTCAGTGAAAGCTAGGCACCTAAATACTTCTAATATTCTAGCCCTTAGGTACCACATTGATTGATGACAGTATAAAACCCAGGGGCTATGTCTAGACTGCCCCCTCTTGCACAAAAGAATATGCAAATGAGGCAAAGCGTGGAATATCGCAGTGCCTCATTTGCAGAATTAATGAGGCTCCATTTTTGCGCAAGAGGCTTTTGCGTAAAAAGCAGCCGTCTACACATTTCCTTTTTCCGTAAAACCCCCCTCTTGCGCAAGAGCCATTCTTCCTGAAAGAAAGAGGAAGAACAGCTCTTGCACAAGAGGAGGTTTTTGCGCAAAAGGAGCCATGTAGATGGCTCCTTTTTGTGCAAAAGCCTCTTGCGCAAAAACGGGAACCTCATTAATTATGCAAATGAGGCACAGCGATATTCCATGCTTTGCCTCATTTGCATATTCTTTTGTGCAAGAGGGGGCAGTCTAGACATAGCCCCTGGGTTTTATACTGTCATCAATCAATGTGGTACCTAAGGGCTAGACATAGTCTAAGAGTATATCTACACTGCAATACTATTTTGAAATAACTAGCGCTATTCCAAAATAACTTGGCGTCTGCACAGCAGGCAGTTATTTTGAAATAGTGTCAAAATACTGTCAAGCTGGAGGACTTCTTACTCTGACTCCTATAACCCTCATTGTACGAGGAATAAGGGAAGTCAGAGGAAGAGTGCTCTATTTTGAAATAAGTGCTGTGTAGACACTCCCTATTTCAAAATAAGCTATTTCAAAATAAGATATGCAATTGATGTAGCTCAATTTACGTAGCTTATTTTGAGTTAAGCCCCATAGTGTAGACGCATCCTACTAGTCAGAGATGTTTAAAGTCATGAAGTTGAGGGTGGGCGGAGAGGGAAGGCATTTGACTGCTGTGGGTCAGTGTTTGTGGATCTACTGAAGAAATAAATCTTCTAGAGGATATAACTGTGAAGAAGGTAGGCAGGAGGAGGAGGAGTCATTTTATGAATAGGAGGAAAAGGAAATAAGGGAGTTCAGTGAGGCAGATATCTCTGACGGGGAGGACACTTAAAGCTGAGGGGAGCTCTCTTCTCTTCCAGATTTGGGAGAAGCTGTGTTCTCTACCAGCTTTCTCTAACTCCTTGGCTATTGCAATGAAAGCTTGTCCTCTTTTTTCCATCTTCTTTAGCTATCACGAGGCTAATGGACCAGTTGGAGCAATGAGAGTTTAAACATAGGTCAGATGTGAGGAATTTAAACTTGTTACATTAATAAAGGAGGGGATGAGGAGGGATTCAAAGACAGAGACTGAGGAAGACAGGTGCTTGTAAAATATGGTGTGCATTTATGAAAAGCTACAAATGACTATTATTTACAGCTCTTTCTTATTAGATTGACACTCTCGCTGTAACTGTTTGCATGTCAGGGTCAGTGAATTACCAAGCCAGCAACTTCTAAGACTGAGCAGGCATATATAATGCATATAGCATTAAGCCTTCCCTTCAGCAGTGAGCAAAATAGTGCCTAAAACTTCATTTCTCAACAATGGTAAGCATGCAACAAATTATCCCACGCATGATCCGCAAATACACTGCACACCATCAAAGGCTTTTAATAGGTTTGTCACTTAGCTATTTCAGAAAATGTTTTTATATTTCTGCAGCTTGTTCAGCTGTGAATGTGGCAAGCATCCAGTTGTTAACAATAGACTTTAGGATATGATTCATCATAGGAAGAAAAATCAAAAGAATAATGTTTAGTCACATTAGTTTGACTATATTAGTGAATAAATGAAAGTGGCCCTGTGAAAAGGCATACAAACCCTTCCCACTATGGAAGGAGTTAAGGGGGCTGCTCTTGGCTAGCGTGGCCACATCTATCCACATGGGAAAATCATTCCAGCACTGGAGGAGGAGTTACACAGAGGGAACTCCACTCAGATGGGGGTCACAGGGTGTTGAAATCCCAAGAGAGGTCTGCCAGCCAACAGAATATCTGCTCTTGCAGAAAGCAGAACACAGATCCCTGGGCTGAGAGGAGGAAAGAGACTGAGACAAGGTGAACTCATGGGGTGGAGGGAGGGAGCTGGGGTATATCCAAGGCCCTTTGAATTAAGAGAAGACAATATCCTGCCTGTTCACTTTCAATATCTATTGCTTTTCCTTTATACTTTTATTTAACTTAATTTGCTGACTGGACTGCTTTGTTTGGCTAAACTGGGACTCTGACGGGGGGAAAGAAACAGCAAGAAGGCCTCAGTTGGAGTGCAGAGTGCTGGCCCCATTAGACTGATGTACCCCAGCGCTTAGTGGAGGCAGCTGGACATATGTACTTGTGCTCCCCAGATATCTCCTTTAAGGGGGTGCTGCCAAGACAAAGTTGTGACAGATCCTTTAGTACTTTCTCATGCAAAACTCCAACTAACTTCAATCAGAATTTTTCCCAAGCAAATGTTATTTTCAAATTCACCAAATTTGGAGCATTTTCACAAACAAAAATAAATTAAAATAAATAGATGTAATCACTTGCAATGCCATTTAGTGAAAAATATTTTCCACTGTTGTGATGTATGCAATATCAACAAATATATTTTCTATGGCTTGGCTGCGGGCCCCTGTCTAATAGACTTGGTATGGGACTAGGAGGCCATTTCACTTATTTCCCTTAATCCTCCAACTCCCATTTGTAAAATGGGCACAGTGATACTTACCTACCCCACGGGACTTCTGCAAAGCCTAATTAACCTTTGTAAAATGGTGCATCCACACAAACTATGAGTCAGATAAGTGAGCAGCAGAAGTGGGAATAGAACCTAGAAGCTTATAGGTCCCACCCTTAGCTAAGCTGCATTACATTTAGGTTGCTAGTGCTTTCACATGTGTGAAATGGTCCGGGGATTAAAAGCCTAAATCCTTTTGTAAATGATATTTAGGCCCCGAAATCAATTAGACAATGCAATGCTGAGCTGCAATGCCTAAATACTTTTACAAATCTGGTCTTTAATCTCTCTGCATCAGATTTTTAAACGGTGCCTAACGCTGCAGATAGGCACGTAACTGGATTTCCAGAAACACCTATGTACCTAATTTCCTAACTCGTTTGGAAAATGCCACTAGGTATCTGCATCCTTATGCACTTTAATAACTTTGGAAATCTGGCCTCTGTGCCTCCATTTCTCATCTGGAAAATGGGAATTATGAGATTTCTCTATCTCACCTGAGTGCTATGAGTATAAATATATTAAAGACTACGAGACACATCAGTACTACAATAATGGGGTTCATATAAGTACCTAACGTAGTCAGATGTGTGAAAGGGATTTTTCACGTGTCAATGAAAAACAGTATTCTGTCCTCCAAATGTCACAAAAAGCTAAACTTGGAGCTGGAGTTTTTGTTTAACATCACACAGAACAAATTGGGGAGACTTTCAGTGTGAAGAATGGTTCGCTAGTTTCACTCAGCTCAGTACTATTACATTATCCCTGCTACAGAAGACTTTTGTTCCAGTGACCCATTAAAAATACTTTTGTAGAGCACTAAGTGACAAGCAGTTTCAAATAATGTTGCCAGGCGAGTAGGGTTGCCAGATGGTTTCAGAAAAAATACCAAAAAAAAAAGACCCCAAGAATTGTTAAGCAAAAAACCAAAAAACCCAGCGTGGCCCCTTTAAGAAACGTGTGGTGAGACTTTTTGTCCCTAAGAGGCTGCCGGTGGCTGCCCGCCATCTTGCCTCTCTGCGCGGGGCCGGACAGCTCCCCTTCGGAACCTGGTAAGCACCAGGGTTGCCAAGCTGCCTCCGTATTGATCTGGACAGCCCAGGATTTTCGCCTCCTGGCTGGGAAAAAATCAGAAAGTACCAGACATTTTGGCTATGTCTACACTCGTGGCTTCTTGCGCAAGTAATATGCAAATGGGGCTAAGCGTGGAATATCGCCGAGCCTCATTTGCATACCTAATGAGCCACCATTTTTTTCAGAAGAGGCTCTTGCGCAAGAAGGAGCGTCTACACTGCCCCTTCTTGCACAAGAAAAACCCTCTTGCGCAATGCCGTTCTTCCTCTCAAGTAATAGGTGTAACATAGCCTTAAGGTGTCTGGTATTTTCTGAATTTTTTTACCAGACAGGAGGTGAAAATACTGAACTGTCCGGTTCAATACCAGACACCTGGCAACCCTACAGGTGAGCATACCCTGCAATCTTACCTTGAATGTGTAAATCCTGCTGAAGTCAATGGAACTTTTGCCATTGAATTCCATGAGGCCAGAAAGTCAGCTGATTCTAGCAATGGTGTTACCAGATTTGCCCAGTACTCTGGGGTATGCTCATTTATCAGGGTTACTCTTATGGGACTGGGGAAAGGTTACCCATTCTATCAGTGTGCTGTTTGTGCTTACTTGTGCTCTCATATGGAGCTGAATTCTCCTTGCTGCCAATTCTCCCTCCCACTGGAGATCTCCTTCAGGAACTAGGTTCCTCAGGATAGGGTTCTTACCACCTTAGCAACACACACAGACACTCATACCCACTAACAGAGCACGTCTGAGAGGACTGGGTAATCAGCACTCACAAGCTGACCCCCTCATATGTCCCTGGACTCAGCTGGCTGGGTTTCACAGCAATGCCATACTGCACCCTCATGTGCCTTTGGACTCAGTGGGCTGGATTAAACAGCACTTTAAGCTGCCATCCTCATAAGCCCCCAGGTTCAGCACCCCCTATCCCCACTTTCACACCACAGTTATTCACTGGTAAACCACACGATGAGCAAACCCCACAGGATTTTGGGCACTACAGGGATCTTTAGCTTGGGTACAAGAAGCGTTGTTGCAGAGCGAATGGGGAAGACAAAACAACACCCCTTAAGGAAGAGTGAGCGAAAGAGAAAGAAAGAGAGAGAAGCAACCAGTTTAACAATGAAAGTTATTTATTTCTGAGCAGTGAATAGATATAAAAAAGTTACAATATTAAATCTAACAGTTACAATATTAAATCTAAATTGAAACTGAATACAAATGTTAGGTAACCATATAACAGTTTACATAGGGCAGGGTCAGGAGGCTATGCTTAGAGAGATAGTTGATGGGAGGGAGAGAGAGAGAGAGAGACCTCACCACTCCATGGAGCTTGCTCTGATCGGTGTTCCCAGATGATGATGGTAGCCGGGGGTCCAGAGGGCAGGAGACAAGCAGAACAGAGCCCCCAGCACGATCAGACAGGAGATGAAGAAGTCTCAATGGAACTGATGCAGTTTAAATCCAGGTATCAGAACAGTTTTTCTTGGGGCAGGAATAGGAGTTTTTATAGGGATAGTTCAAAGAGAAAGAGGTGAGACAATAGAGACTGATCACCCCTGGTTATGGGTGATGTTCCTTGAACAAGCTCACAATGCAACTAGGCAGTTTCAGTATTTTAGATGTCAATAGGATCGTTACTAGAATTGGTCTGATAATGACTAATTTGGGTGTGAGCAGGCCTGAGTTCATTAGCATCTGGAGTAGAGATTTCCCATCAGGCAGTGCTTCTCTGCTTTCGGTATCCCATAGTTCACTGCGGTTCCTGCCTTGGAAGAGCTGGTCTCCATTCTGTATGCTAATGAGTTCTATCTTCAATGCAGATGAGGCTGGGGTGTTTCCTTAATTAGTTTAGGTGTGTCTTCCCTGGCCTTTTCATTGCTTTGTCTGATTCCAGCAAAGGCTTAGGGGAGGGGGATGGTTTTCCATGAATGTCACTCCCTGGCTCCCAAAAGCACAGGGCTGGTAGGTAACAATGGTGTTACCTCATTCAAATTCCACAACTTGAACACAATGCTAGCAATATATTCCATGTGTAAACACTTCCATCAGTTGCATTTAATATGCTTGTTTGCAAAGCGGTGTCACCTTCTTCCTCCATTGTGATTGGGGCTGGTAGCTCGTCACACTAATTTTTACCAAAATATCACAATTAGAGGGAGAGGGGCGGCAAAAGTAACAATTTTCTAACACCATAGTTACAGGTCACATTATTTTAATGCCTTTCATTTTGCAATACAAATATTTACAATATCATACAAAGGCCCAGCCAGAGTCCTAGAGAGCTCACAATCTAAACCATTAACAACATTATATAGCTTCTTTGAACTATTAAAATGCTGTTCTCCCCCACAGCTACAGCAATGCAGGAAGATAGGTGAAGGGAGAGAGCCCGTGCTGCATTTGCTTCCCTTTATCAAACTGCGCCAAGGCAGGAGTAGCAGAACCTGGACAGATACCTTTTCGCTAAGGCCACATTCCTATTACTGCCAACGTCCAGGAAGAGGGCTTTGCAACTGAGGTTTCATGTGGGTGCAGTAATCCACCCACCACCATAAACTGCAGGGTCAGGGCCTACCTCTGTAAACCTAGTGCTTGTTTTGATTCAAACCCCAGAGAAATAATGAAAGCTCTGACACCCTTTTCACCTCCAATTGCCTTAGTTATGAGGCTTTCCTGGTGTTCCTTCATCACCCATGAACCCCAGGATTTAAATTTTGTCTGTCATGGTTCAATGTATTTGGCCAAACTTTTTGCCACCACATTCACCTTCTCATGTGCAAACATCTCAAAATATCTAAAGCCTTAGACATTCTATTTAAAACACAAAGAGTCCATGACTGTCACAAAAATGTAGCTTTGATTTTGGCTATTGGTAGAATCCCCAGCTCTGGTCTTTTCTGGGTAAGTTCTTATATCCCCTAACCTCTGACTCTGCAAACATATGTGCCGTGGAACACATAGTTTATTTAATGCTAAGGAAGTAAAATCTTTTATTACAATATTGGCAGCACATCACTGATTGATTGTCAACATCCAGACTCTTCCATAAGCTAATTCCCTTTGAAACAGTAGCACCTTTTACTCTAAAATAAACTGGCAACAGCAATTACACTGGAGCTGAGAAATTGTTCTCTATTAGCATGCATGGCTGCAAGTGTCAGGGTTTAATAATCTAACAGTAAGATAACTGAAAGATAAATTGCCTAATCAACTTCCTGACTTGTAACTTTTGACTGCTAATCCCCTATGTAACCCATTTCCAAGACTTGTCAAACTAAATGATAAAGTAATGTAATACCAGTCTCCTTTTATTCTAATATTGATGAGATCTTTGAGAAATAACTCAAATGTTACCTTGTTGCATCATTTAATTTGTGGTTAAGTATGATTACTGATACCAAGAAAGTGACCCCACTATTCCCAATGACATTGGGTCCATGGCGCAAATCCTTCCTCATGACAGTGAGACTCTTCTCATTGGACTACTGACTACTTCCATGGGGAGGTGTTAAGAATTAAAACCTTTAGGTCTAGAACTGGCCTACAGGGATGATGAGCAGAAATGTGCGGAGAAAGGTAATTCCATTTAATGGAGGATTTAGCTATTTCAAAATCCGTTTTGATTTCTGTTAGGATCCTGGAAGTCCTGTGGTCCTTGGGTTCAGGACAGTATGAATCCACTGTCTGCTCCAGAGCCAGGGACCCTGGAAGCCCAGGTTGCCAATGAATTATGTGGGCAAGGTAGAAGGACACCTGGCAGATAGGGTTCTGTTGGAATTTCAGCAAAATCAGAACATCTCTGGGACATGTTTCAGTTTTGCAGAATCAGCAAATACTGATGAAATGCTGTTTAATTGGAATTTTTCTAACCAGCTCTAACAACTACTTTACAGGATTGTGAAATCACATCTTTTCTATCATGTATGCTGTTTTGTACTCTATTGATTCAATGGCTTGCCGAAATTAGCTTAGACTAATGGAAGGGGACTCAAGAGAACTCCTAGTTGAAGGTTATTTTGTTCATACCTGATTGAATTTAGGATTGTTTTCCTTTTACATTTTTGAGTGCCTGTAACAGAGTTCAGATGTAAGCCATATCTACACTTACAAGCTTACAGAAGCAATAGGAGCTGTGCTGCTGTAAAATTGCTCATGCAACCACATTATGCCATTCAAAGAGAGTTTTCCTGTTGTCATAGTAAAATAGCTCAGCCAGTACTTATTTCAGCAAAACATATTGCTGTGTGTGTGTGTGTGTGTGTGTGTGTGTGTTTTTCACACTCCTGCATGACAAAAGTTTTGCTGACTTAAAGACATAGTGCAGATATGGCCCGATAGCTCTAATGATCAAAATATTCCATCAATCACAGAATAGATGCAGTATATGAAATGAAACAAACTTCTCCAGTGCTCCTATCCTGGTGGGACTACATCTAGCAGTGAGTTCACTACACACATTAGAGCTGACCAGAGGAGAACAATTCCATTACACAAAATCTTTTTGAGGTTTTGAAATTTATTTGGGTTCCACACTGGAATGAAACCAAAACATGTCACAAAATGGAACTGTGGTGAAATGTTGGTTTTCAGATAAAATCTGAGGTTTATTTTCATGGAGAAGTGTGCATAGCCTGGAAGGCCCAGCTCCAAGTCCCCGCTCTGCCTGATCTGGAGCAGAATTTTTCATCCATGCTCATTCTGAAGAAGGCAAAGGATGGACTTGAATCTGGGTTTTCCACTTACACTGTCTCTCCCCGTCTCCCATTTCCATATTGAGAAAACAACATATTTTACTTAAAATGTTCTGACCAGCTCTACTTTACATCCCCACTTGAGGTTTGGCAATTATATGGGTGGTTATTATAATGTACAAGCTTGCCCGCTAGACACTGAATGGAAATTATTGACTCCTTTCTCATTAGACACCATACAAATATAGCGGATGGTAATGACATATGCCTCACTTTTCAAAAATAGCTGGGCATCCAGCTTTCGATACCTATGTGTATGTATGTGTTTGTGTGTGTATTGCATGTGCATAACAGAAATTGTGATACAATTTTTCACTTGCCCTTCTGAAAATGTGTCCTGTATTTAAGTTGACTAGGCAACCAGGATTGAAGGGCATGGAGTGAGCTGTTGCATCTACAAACACTTTGTAACTTTACTCACATTTTTAGAGCATTACATGCTTTTCCAGAATGTGCCAAAATTACATTATTTGAATAAATTGAGGAAGAAAGAGAATGGTATAATTGCTGAAAAAGTCAGAAGAGCAAAAAATAACTGATTGGAGATGTTCTCATCAAGACAGGCAAGAAGTCTGAGGCGTGAAGATGTGCAGCAGGCAACGCAGTTGTCAGAATACAAGCTCCCACACACTACTTAGTTCTGGCAAGATGAATATATCTCAGAAAGAAAAAGAATTTCCATGCATACCTAGGCAACAGTCTATGAACTGTCAGACGGATCCTTAGCTGGTATATCAGCATAGCATAGTTGACTCAACGTTGCTAGAATGAGTTATATCAGCGGAGGATCTGGGTTTTATTCACCTCTAGCAGTCAATTCATTGTCAAATGCTTTAAATCTTGCATTACCTTTTTTATAGATAATAGCAATTTCTTCTCTGACTGAACTGAAAATGTACCGAAAGAACAGCCATTCACCTATTTTACTAATTCACCATCTAGTTAGATGAATCATTCATTGCAATCAGACCATCTGATGTTAAACGCTAGGTATGGTTGATCCAGATCAGTACTTGGATGGGTGGCTTCCAAGGAGCTGCAAGCAGCAGTAGCGGTAGTGACTCATGCATGGCATCCTTTTTTCTAAATCAGTACCAAACAAACAAAAACCCATGCTGCTGAAAGTAGCCAATCTCTACTCAGCCCCTTCCTATTTTAGTCTCAGCTGTGGTTCCAGATCAGTATAGAGCTCATTAAGAACAATGTATGTCACGGTTAAGGGGAAAACCCAGGCGAGCAGGCGCTTCCTCTTATGCACCTTTCTTGGCCCTGATCCATGCATTTTGGACCTTCTCCATGTGCAGAAATATAGTGTCAGGTGGGGCACTAAATCAAGTGGTCTGTCACTTATAAATCAATGGTACATATTCACTCTGAAGTGAGACTAGCAGGCTTAGGTCCAAGAGTATTCAAAAGTAAAGAAAATTAACATGTGTCATTTTTATATTATAGGGATGCAATGTATGGGCTATTTAATCTATTGTTCCACAAATGTAGATTAATTGATTTAATAAAAATGGGAGCTTCTTCAGTGCAGAATGCAGACTGCTGGTAGTTTAGGCCAAGTGAGTAGCAATTAATTTTCATTTATGTTTTTAATTTTAATTTGGCTACTGTGATTAACATTGAGGTAATGTTCAATCACTCATTATAGACTAATGTAATAGGCAGCTAACCTGGACAAATAATGCATAAAAATATTGATTAAATACGTCTTTGACAAATAAAGGATACATTCAATCAATAATACTATCCATTCAATATTATTGCATTAGTCCTGATAGATATTATCCACTCTGAAGGTTGCTATAATTTTCTAGGACTTCCACTTCTGAAATCATGTGTGATATTATAAAGCATGTAGAACAATTGCCAAGGTCATTCTAGATAACCTTACTACTTTTGAGTTCAAAGAGATAGCCCTTCAATGCTGAGAAATATAATACCCAGGAACTCCAAGCTTGGCCTTATGCAATCTCCTTCACGTAGCACAACAAAGAACAATTGTGTGAAGCTCAATGACCTCAGATGCTTGAAAACTCTCAAGCTATTTATGAACGTGAAGTGTACAAAGCTAACTGTGAGATCAGGATGAGGAAACCTTGACCAGGCAGAGCCCATTTTAGCTATGAATTATTTTTTCTATGAGGAAGCTTCAGAAGGAAACAAAGTGTAAATGCAGTCACTCGTCATTCAAAAGAGACACAAAGCAGCTTTTGTGTGAGGTCTGGTAGAGATTTTGTGCCCCCTCATTTGACAGAGAAATAAAATTTAATACACAGCTCTTTTTGAAAATATTTGATATTAGTTGAACGGCCTTTTATAGGCCCAACTCAGCTGCTCTGTGAACTCATAAAGGGATCTGACCTACTAACCATTGTTGTAATAAAAACAGATAAGCTTGAGTTTATGAATTCATAATTATCTGAAGAAGACCAGTGATGCATTATTTTATATTTGCAAGTAATTCTCCAATGCACTTGACCTCCTGTCGTGTGTGTGTGTGTGTGTGTGTGTGTGTGTGTGTGTAAGTAAAATATATATACATTGTAGGCTGAAAATGTTTACAGCAGAATTTATGATCCAGGCCAAACAGGTTATCTGGGCTGCTTGTACCTGCCATTCTCTGTCTTTCTGTAACCAAAAGCTAGCGTGAGTCACATTTGTGACAATAAACTTGTAAATTAGGAAGATTCAACATCTACTCTCAAGTGTGTCATCACTGTTCATGGGTGAATGGCAACGCTCTCTTCATCTCCCACAGAAACGCTCATCCCTGTGTGCTTCAGCTTTGTGAATGTAGGACATGAAGGCACAGTCTCAATAGAGACAGGCAGAAAACAGCTGTCAGTGATTTCAGGGGAGGAAAAACAAAGAGGAAAGCACACAGAAGGTGCTTGGGAACTTCAGACCGGAGAGAAATAACTTGGGAGATGACAGCATGGAGGTGACAAGGAGAGAGGATAAAGTGTAGATGGCTTCAGATACAGTCGGAGCAGATTAGAGAGCTGTATGTAATTAAAACAGACAAATATTAAATTACTGTGTTTCAAGTCCTTGCCAGGACTTTGTTGATTGCATAACCCAGTGCTGTTTGGCTTTGTGAAGTCATAAGGACCTTGGGATGGAAAGAAAGCCCTTGAAATAATAGTTGCTTGTAATTTGTTCTATTTACAAAATGACTTTAGAAGTGTTCAGCTCATGGAGTTTTTGGGCTAGCTGTTGTTGATTTGATCTTTAATTCCTGTAATACTCACAACAGAAACTGGTCTGATTCCTTTCCTTAGTTTTATGAGTGACATTCATTTTGTATTTGCAATGAAGTGTTCCAGGTTGTGAAAATCAGGGATGTGATTGGTATACTTGTAGTTAAAGCCATTCAGCCTTGTGCCCTGTAATCTCACTCCGGACATGCATTAATCATTCTCCATTGTTGTTGCCGCTATGGGTACATCTACACAGCATCCTAAAATTGAAATAAGATACGCAGTTTGCACTATGCAAATTGCGTATCTTATCTCAAATCTATTTCAAAATAGCTTATTTTGAAATTTGCATGTCTGCAGAGTGCCATATTTCAAAATAATGCACTATTTCAAGCCATCCCTTATCCCTTGTGCAACGAGGTTTACCGGGATGGCGAAATAGTACGCCTTTTATTTTGAAAAATAGTTTGAAATAATGGGTGGCTTTGTAGACATGGGATAGCTATTTCAGGATACCACCGGTACCCAGAAATAGCAGTGCAGTGTAGACATACCCTATAAGAGCAGCACCAAGGGCATATCATGGATCTATACAGAGGTAATGTGATATTTTCTGTCTTAATATCAATACCTTTCCTAATGATTCCCAACATTGTTAGATATTTTTGACTGCTGCTGCACACTGAGTGGATGTTTTCAGAGAACTATCCACAAAGACTCCAAGATCTGTTTCTTGAGTGGTAACAGCTAGCATAGGCCCCATCGTGTTATATATACAGTTGGGATATTTATTTTCCAATGTCCATAACCTTGCTTTTATCAATACTGCATTTCATCTGCCATTGTGTTGCCCAGTCACCCAAGTTTTGCGAGATCCCTATGTAACTCTTCACAATCTGCTTTGGACATAACTGTCTTGTTTTGTATCATCTGCAAATTTTGCCATCTGTTTACCCCTTTTCTCATATCATTTATGAATATGTAGAATAATATCAGTCCTGGTATAGACCCCTGTGGGACACCTTTATTTATGTCTCTCCCTAGTACTCCTAGGGGAAGACTTGGCCAATATAAAATCTGGGAAATGTTATGAGCATTAAAGAATTTTAAACCATGTACCAGACAAGAAGTCACTTTTAAAGAAGTCACTTTTAAAACAAGATGATGTGGGTTTCCTAGGAGATACCCAGAGAAGGGAATGCAAATTCTTATCTCTGGACCCAAGCTTTAGAAGCTATGCCCAGAAGGGAAACTATTGTCTGGCTGACTGTCTATTCATGGTCTTGGTAGATCAAGTAACCAAGCTGTATAAAGGAAAGGGTAGGAGAGATGTCCTGGAGGCCAAATTTAGGTTGCTAGGAAAGAGACTGAAATCCAGGACCTCTATGGTGGCATTCTCAGAAATGCTTCCAGTTCCATGCGCAGGGCCAGGTAGGCAGGCAGAGCTTCAGAGTCTCAATGCGTGGATGAGACAATGGTGTAGGGAAGAGGGGTTTGGCTTTATTAGGAACTGGAGACACTTTTGGGAGAGGGGGAGCCTATACAGGAAGGATGGGCTCCACCTAAACCAGGGTGGAACCAGACTGCTGGCACTAAACATTAAAAAGGCCGTAGAGCAGTTTTTAAACTAAGAGATGGGGGAAAGCCGATTGGTGCGGAGATGCACGTAAATCGGATGGAGACTTCTCTTAGAGGAGAATCCATTGATAGAGATTCTCTAAGCTGTAGTCAGAAAGAGAGGAGGAGAGGACAAACCATGGACCAGAGCAGACAAACAACCGCATATAAAGGAATCCAATGCATCAGGGAAGGGCAGACAAATAAGCAGTGGCAAATTTTTAAAGTGCTTCTACACAAATGCTAGAGTCTGACTAATAAGATGGGTGAACTAGAGTACCTCGTATTAAGGAGGAGATTGACATAATAGGCATCACTGAAACCTGGTGGAATGAGGAAAATCTGTGGGACACAATCGTAGCGGGATATAAAATATATAGGAAGGATAGAGCAGGCCGGGTGGGTGGCGGAGTGGCACTGTATGTGAAAGATAATGCAGAATCAAATGAAATAAAAATATTAAATGAATCAACATATTCAATAGAATCACTGTGGATAGTAATTCCATGCTCCAATAATAAGAAATTAGCAGTAGGGATATATTACCGACCACCTGACCAGGACAGCGATACTGACATTGAAATGCTGAGGGAGATTAGAGAGGCCACGAAAATAAAGAACTCTATAATAATGGGGGATTTTAATTATCCCCATATTGACTGGATACATGTCACCTCAGGAAGAGAAGCAGAGATAAAATTTCTCAATGGCTTAAATGACTGCTTCTTGGAGCAGCTGGTACAGGAACCCACAACGGGAGAGGCAATTCTCGATTTAGTCCTGAGTGGAGCGCAGGATCAGGTCCAGGAGATAACCGTTACAGGACCGCTTGGGAATAGTGACCATAATATAATAACATTTAACATTCCTGGGGTGGGAAGAACACCTCAGCAGTCCAGCACTGGCATTTAATTTCAGAAAGCCTTTGACAAGATCCCTCACCAAAGGCTCTTGTGTAAATTACATGGCCATGGGATAAGAGGGAAGGTCCTTTCTTGGATTGAGAACTGGTTAAAAGACAGGAAACAAAGGGTAGGAATAAATGGTAAATTTTCAGAATGGAAAGGGGTAACTAGTGGTGTCCCCCAAGGGTCAGTCCTGGGACCAATCCTTTTCAACTTATTCATAAATGATCTGGACAGAGGGGTAAGCAGTGAGGTAAAGTTTGCGGATGATACCAAACTGTTTAGGATAGTCAAGACAGAAGCAGACTGTGAGGGACTCCAAAAAGATCTCACCAAACTGAGTGATTGGGCAACAAAATGGCAAATGAAATTTAATGTGGATAAGTGTAAAGTATTGCACATCGGGAAAAATAACCCCAACTATATGTACAGTATGATGGGGGCTAATTTGGCTACGACAAATCAGGAAAGAGATCTTGGAGTTATCGTGGATAGTTCTCTGAAAACTTCCACACGATTGTGCAGCGGCGGTCAAAAGGCAAATAGGATGCTAGGAATTATTAAGAAAGGGATAGAAAATAAGACCCAGAATATCTTACTGCCCCTGTATAAAACTATGGTATGCCCACATCTTGAATACTGTGTACAGATGTGGTCTCCTCACCTCAAAAAAGATATTTTGGCCTCGGAAAGGGTTCAGAAAAGGGCAACTAAAATGATTAGGGGTTTGGAAAGGGTCCCATATGAAGAAAGGTTAAAGCGACTGGGACTTTTCAGTTTAGAAAAGAGGAGGCTGAGGGGGGATATGATAGAGGTATATAAAATCATGAGTGGTGTGGAGAGGGCGGATAAAGAAAAGTTATTTATTAGTTCCCATAATAGAAGAACTAGAGGATACCAAATGAAATTAATGGGTAGCAGGTTTAAAACTAATAAAAGAAAGTTCTTCTTCACACAGCGTGTAGTCAACCTGTGGAACTCCTTGCCAGAGGAGGCTGTGAAGGCTAGGACTATAACAGAGTTTAAAGAGAAGCTAGATAATTTCATGGAGGTTAGGTCCATAAAAGGCTATTAGCCAGGGGATAGAAATGGTGTCCCTGGCCTCTGTTTGTCAGAGGCTGGAGAAGGATGGCAGGAGACAAATCGCTTGATCATTGTCTTCGGTCCACCCTCTCTGGGGCACCTGGTGCTGGCCACTGTCGGCAGACAGGCTACTGGGCTAGGTGGACCTTTTGTCTGACCCAGTACGGCCGTTCTTATGTTCTTATGCATACGTGTTCTTTTTCTGAGAAAAGGGTGTTATGAAGTTCCAATCACAGAAAAAAAAAATCCTATGTGGGGTTTGAATGATTTTTTTCCTGTCAGAGCCCTGGTTGGAGCTAAGAGTCATCTCTAGTAAGCTTAGGTTGAACTTCTCTAGTTCTGCACCCTCGGGACCTGACCAGTGCTGAACCAGAGAATTTGCCAAACCACAGGAGGTCAATATTATATAGCAGCATTACCAACACTTTCACTGCTTGCTGGGCTCTTAGAAGACATTTGGGGTAAATTTGAGTGAAATAATAGCAGGGAACACTGAGAGCCAGGACTGGTGTCTGTAAACAAACTTTATGGGACTGCTGGAAATGTCACCACATCCATGATAAGTGGACATCTGGCTAACTAAAATCATGCCGGCCCACGGATGTTACTGGAGCAGAGAGTGCCAGACTAGAGAGGTTCAATGTGCACCATGTGTGTTGCTTCAATGAGTATGTTTTCTCTGTAATACATTGACCTTAACAATAAACGTGCTCATTTAAAACAGCTGTGTTCTACCTTTTAGCTGTGGGCAGCTGTACTTTTGTAGACTCTGAGGAGAAAGCAAAGGCCTGCGTAGTCAGTCTGACATTCTGGGAAATTCACAGTGCAGGCAGGGAAGGAACTGTGCAGCCTGGACAAATTCACGTCACGAGGGAAAGAAAGACACACACCTCTACTTGAGATGCAGAAATGAGAGGGAGTGAGGATCTGCACGTGGGGAAAGGCAAATCCTCCACAGCCTCTGAACGTAGCACCACTCCCAGACTGTTCTCTTGTAAAATATGCACAGG
This sequence comes from Rafetus swinhoei, assembly GCA_019425775.1. Lineage (NCBI taxonomy): Eukaryota > Metazoa > Chordata > Testudines > Trionychidae > Rafetus > Rafetus swinhoei. The sequence goes on from CM033427.1 coordinate 36,281,447, forward strand.
GATTACTGTCATATTTCTATATGCACCGTATATGAACAACAAAGCTCCTTTTCTCTTCTCCCATCCCTTAACATGTGCACACGTGCACGTGTGTACACACACACTCACAAATTCAGTCCCCAGGAAAAAAGAAACAATTCTGTGAAACAATCTAATTCAAAATAAGACAATGAATTCTCAAAAATAGACCTCAAGAATGAAGAGGAGGAAATTATTTCACATTCAGCTTTACCCAGGGGGGTGCTGTTTCATAACCCATTCAGATAAAACACTGTACTTACCAGATCCCATTGCAGTATAAGGCAGAATTGAAAGCAGCATTAGAATGTGTTTTAAGGCAGACGGTATGCAAAGACAAACATATTACAAGGAACAAGAAACACCTTTCTCACCCTCTCTTGCTATGAACAGACTAAGGGTTTCTAAGGTAGTTAACAATGGAAGCCATGATGTGAGTGAGATAAAGAAGCCAGATATCCCAGCTTAACAACTAAACTTGTTCCTACATATGCAGGTCTGATGACACCGGAAGAGACAAAATGAATTAAGTCTTTTAAGGCAAATTAAAATATAGAGTGAGCGAGGGACAGCACTTGAGTTCTCTTAACTCATATTTTAGTTGTATGGGAAAATCATTTTCAGCACTATCTGCTGAGTTAAACATCTTTCCAATCGGATCTGAATTAAATATTGTGAGCATAAATTGATCAAACTGGTTTGATGTATCTGGCACTGCAACAATTTGATGAGCTTACTAGCTATAGCAAATTCTTGATCAAAATGTCCAGATGCTTAAGTTGTGTTGCAGATCATGCACATATATCCTTGTAGTGGGAACTAGGGGTTCTCTGCCATTCAGATCCCTGGGCTGTAAAAGATTGGACACCCCAAAGCAGAGACATCTACATAGTAGGCACTTCTGAAAACACTAAGCCCAATGTTTACCTAAAACCAGGTCACTCCATCACACACATGCTTATTCAAACACTATTGGCTCTATTGTGGCATTAAGCTCCAGCTTAATGTTTTTCCACAAGACACACTGCCCCCCAGGGACATACTGATCCCTGTGCCATGCAACATGGGTGCTGTGCCAGTCCCCTCATGCAGGGTCAGCTGAGTCATAACCCCACTTCCTTTCCCACCCTTATCCACTTTCTTTGAGGAAGGGAATGGGGATCAATTTTTCTCTCTCCCCATCTTCTGTGCACACCTACATAGAGGAGGGGAGCAAATAAGCCCATGTTACCAGATTACTTCTTGTCAAAGAACAGCAAGAGTATCCAATGTGGCAACAGAACAACCAGCCTTTGAAACCCAAACCTCAATTATAATTCATTCCATAACTTCTTCTGTCAGCCTCATGAATTCCCTTCTAAGATACACGGTCCCATTGTCCTTAATGGAAAAATTGTCTTTCTTTTTATTGCTTAAAATATATAGTAGAGCAATGGACAGCAACGAATTACTCCAACTTCCTCTGGTAAGTTGCTTCATTGATTTCTAAAACGACGAAGTGCTTGTAATTTATCTATAAATACACCCATTAAAGCAAGGATTACTCATGACAGCAGCCAGAATCTGAACTTTCAGAGTATCATAAAGATTTCCCTTCGGGAGCAAAAGTATGACACATCACCATAAATTCAGAGAAAAATATAAAATTCATGACTTTTCTGGTTCCACTTGTTAACAGAATTCACTATCAGGCCATGATTTGAGTTTAATATTTTCTCTGATCAGGTGAGAGAAAATAAGCATCAATGTGAACCTTTGTCCAATACTGAAGTGAAACCCAAATTGAACCATTTCTGGGGCTCAGAAAAAGCCCAATAGCTTAAACGTATCTGCATTAATTTGTGTTTTCCTAGTCTCTGCTCTTACCAGTCAGGTCCAGAGGTGGACCTGATAATAGTGAGAGAGCTTGCTCTGGTTTTGTATCCAGTACAATAAAGAATAAGAAATGACTAGGAGAAACAAAATGAGAATTGATGCTCTTGTGTGCCCTTTAGCTTAACAAGAGGCTAGATAACTTCAGAAAAGCACTGATCCAAAATTATCCAAACATATGAACTTTCAAGGGACTTTCAAATACCACCACTATGGAGCTGGAATAAAGATTATACTTGTGATGTCAGTTTTTCTAGAATGTATTATTCTAGTTCAAATAATTTTTCAGCCTTCCAAATTATTTATTGGGATTTAGGTGTGATGTATTAGATGCTAAGTGTCCTCAATATATATGAAATTTAAAAGGAGCCAGGTGGTTTTTAACACCATATCAAAATGCAATCAACATTAATAGGCTAAAATTTCCATGAACTGTTTTTTAGCTATACAGTCTATACATGGGGGGTATGTCTAGACTACACCTCTCTGTCGACAGAGAGATGTAGATTAGGCATGTCGAAATTGCTAATGAGGCAGGGATTTAAATATCCCATGCTTCATAAACATGGCCACCGCTTTTTTCCAAACAGAGCTTTTTTGAGAAAAAACCCGGCAGTCTAGACGCGGATCTGTCGAAAATAAAACCTTTTTCAAAAGATCCTGTAAGCCTCATTTTTTGAGGAATACAGGATCTTTCGAAAAAGGGTTTATTTTTGACAGATACGCATCTAGACTGTCGTTTTTTTAGAAGAAGCTCCATTTTGAAAAAAAGCAGTGGCCATGTTTATGCTAATGAAGCACGGGAATATTTAAATCCCTGCCTCATTAGCAATTTTGACGTGCCTAATCTACATCTCTCTGTCGACAGAGAGGTGTAGCCTAGACACAGCCGGGGATGCTGACGCACATTCTGTTAGTATTACAGCTGGGGAAAGAGTGGAAAATCATTTGGGAATAGTCCTTTGAACTACAATTTAGTGGTTAGTTCAACCATACTCACAGCTTTTTTTTAACATTTGCTATTGTGAACATTTGAGCTATACTTGAAGAAATATCCTTACATTTATTTTTCCATTCCATTTAAATATTCAATGAAGCCATATTTTGAATGGTTTATTTGATGATAAAACTCACATTTTACATTGTGAAGGCTCGTTACATAAACCAATTTAATGATCAGAAAAAAAATCACATGCTTTAAATAACTAAGAGTGGGAATTGCAAGCATTCAACATTTGCAAATAATTTACAAACCAAGAATGATTCTCTGACGGACTCCGAGAATGATTTCAAACACCACATTTGAGAAATTTGGCATCTGAAAAAAGATAAATCAGATAAATAATTTAACAGGAATTGTTTCCCCTGTACTAGTTAATAAACAAACATCACTTTTTGCTAAGGAAGAGAGTGAGTTGATGAAAAATGAAGATTCAAATAATGCCCGTGCTTACTGGTCAGATCAATTACTTTCATGTCTCTTTTTGTGAGCAACGCTGCACCATACACATCGGTAATGGAAAACAAATTTGTTTTTGTTTTGTTTTTTATGCTACCCACTTTCAGCAAAGAGAAATTGAGCATTAGAAAGAGGAATGTGAAAATACCAAAGGAATGTGACTAAATTTATCTTAGAAATTCTCATGCATAACTTACATTTGATTTCTTTACATGTACTATTTGATCTTTAAATAATTAAAATATGAATGTATATTTATTCTTAAGACTATATTTGGAATGGCAAATTTACACAAGAGATTAACAGTTTACATACTGAGCTCCAATTTTTCACTGTGTTAAAGAGATCCAATTTTCTCTGCATTGTCCAGAGTGAGCAAAAGCAAACTGAGATTATTTAAACAAACGGATTGTACTAAATGAGTACATAAGCTCCTACACTATGTGTGGCCTATTAGAATCTTGTTAATTGTTGCTCATAACTTTGCCAATGGTTTTGCTACTGTTGGCCTTATAAAATCATGGTTTATAAAATCATGAATGATGGGGAGAAAGTGAATAGGTGTTATTTACTTCTTCATATAAGAACAAGGTGTGTGTGTATGTGTCACCTGTTGGGATTTTGTGGTCCCCAATAATAACCAAATGAGTCAGATGCTGGGCAGAATCAAGGGTCTTCGATACTTCATTCAATTCAATTCAATTCAATTCAATTCAGTTCAACAAGACTTTATTCGATGTGCACAAAGGGAGAGCCCGGGTACAAAAATCAGCCAGAGTCCCTCGAGCAAGGAGCCCCTTCCCTTGCTATTTTATAGCACATGGCAGTTACATAACAAGTTACATAACACAAACCTCTGGCCAATCATATTTAACATTTTCATATATGGATTTGTTCATCACATGCTTATACTTCTCCACTCCACATGTTGAGCTCACCCTCTCCCCTTGGCCTTTTCTAGAATGTTCCTAGGGTGGTGAGCCACAGCATGCTTCTTTATGCATACATACCTTCTAAATCACATTTTGTTTAAGATGAACACAAGCATATCCTTCACCCCAAATGAAATTGATGGTGACAGTAGGCAGTAGGTTTAAAACAAACTGCCTTGAAAAGCCCCCTTACTCCCCCCCTTTTTTTTTGCTTGTGGATGGGCCCTGCATCATGCTCTACCTTATTCTGTCCATGCACCTTTTTCTGTCCTGATTCTGTCCATGAACCAATGCTAAGAGAATTCCCATTAGCTTAATGTGTGACGGAACAATTAAGACTGTTTTGAGGAGAAGTGTCTGCTCCTCCCTTCTTTCTAGTCTGTCTTTTTCATTTGGAGTCTTATTCATCACCATCTGCTACAGAAGTTTCAACCTCATAAGGGTGATGTTGTGGTTATGGGAAGTACTGTTGAAGGGTTTGGAACAGAAGTGGTTGGAAAAATTCTGATGAAACAATTTTGTCAGAATTTGCCAACTCATCAGAATTGAAACATTCCAGAGAATTAGAATCAGTTAGATTTCGACCGAGTTCTAATGTAACCCTGTATGGTTTTCTGCCAGCTTGCCTTCCCGGCTCGTCAGCAGCCTGCCTGGTGGGCTGATCAGGAGATGAAAGCCTGTAAGCCCCAAGAATCCTGGTGCCCAGGCTCAGGGACAGCCTGGATTTTCACAGCTGGGGATGGGGCTACACTCCCTTTCACAGATAATTTTGTAATATTTGGTTTTCACTACAAATCAGAATTAAATATCAAAATCCTCCAGGAAACAGAATGAACTATCTCCACCCACCTCCAATATGGAGATATTTATGCCAGAACAACTGAGTGCCCAATTTATTTTCTTTTACTTCCTTAGGTCCCTGTCCTATCTGGAGGGCCCATGTCAGGTTTTTCTGGATACTGCTCATCATTAACTCTCTGAGGCAAGAGGAGGATTGATCTGCTTCTTAGCTGCAGAAAAAGAAAGGACTCTTATTACTGCCCTGTGAGAACAAACTGTGGGAGAACTTCCTTTTTACTTGGGAGCCTTCAAGGATGGCATTCAGGAATTGGAAGGTCACATTTTCAAATGGTCTTCAAGAGTGTGCCTCCAAATTGGAGACTCATGGAGAACACAGCTTCCAGACAGCCTTTCCCTTCCTTTTCTCCAACGAAAAAATAACTGCCATGTTTACCCCTTAACAATTCCTGGCATTCCCATTGTACTGCTCTGGAAACTGAAATGGTCTAATGAGGAAAAAGTGGGTTTCAAGTCAGACCTTAAACTCTCGGGTGTTGGTCTACTACTACCATAACTATAGGATGTGCTTACTGTATGAAATACCAGAAAAGCAACAACTCATAACAAAACTTTCCTCTGCATCTGGGGGTTATGCTAACTTCATAATACCTTCATTATTCCCTCTTGCAGTTAATAACTTCTCTAGAATGCTTAGTGGAACACACAAACTCAGATCCTCAAAGGTATTTATGTGCCTCTTTAGATGCCTGTCTAAATTACTGCCATTTAAACATCACTGACATTTTCAAAATTGCCACTCAGCTGGTGTATAATCCTATGGGTGCCTAATTTCTTAAGGCACCTACATTTCCACCAATCAGCAATTGCGTTAACTTAATGTGTGACTGACCCCTGTGCTACCCCACAGCTAATCAGTAGCTCAGAGGTCTTGCTCGAGCTGAGGACTGAAGTGGGAGTCTCAAAGTAGGTAGGGAAATGCTTATCTCATAGATAAAAGGTGGAGGAACAGCATCCACATAAACAGCAGCCAAGAATACAGGAAAATGTGGGGGGGAAAAGTGAAAGATTTTTCAGGTGTGTGCAGGAGAGACAGAAAGCTGCAGCTGCTAGGGCATGGCCTACCTAAATGTTTGACTTAGCTTTGGGATTAACTCCAGGCATGGGTGTGCAGCTGAAGATCCTGAGAAAAGGGAGGCACCTTTCTGTGGCCTGTCAGCCAGGCACACCAAGTCAGCCACATCGGTATCTGAACCTTTTTGGCCCCCTTCTCAGCATTTTACTCCTGACTCACAGTGTGAGAACTGCTACATTAGAGTGAATGTAAACACAGTACACAGGACCAGCAAGTACAAAAAGCAGCTGCCCACTTCTGCTGTTCTGGCATGGTGTCCCAGTGCCTGCATTAGATCATGCGCCACTGCTCATTACGGGCTTTGGTCCTAATTTTCAAAGCACTTAGTGTCTCAAGTACCAGCTACATGACATAACTTGAGCTAAGCACCAGCATGACAGTTGTATTGCTTGGGACAATACAGGTCACAACTTTAGAGTAGAGCATGTATGCCAGGATCAAAGCATTTTCATTTGAGAGGATTTGTCTGTGGGGGGAGATTAAATGGACTAAAATCTAATCACAGATAGGAAATGATACGAAACTGGCCTACTTGATATTTTCCACTATAATCAGAATGACCATCCATACCACCCCCCCTGCTCCCTAGCCATCCTCTTAAGAACACCAGACATTGTAACAAAAGAAAGACAAAAGAAATTGACCAACAAAACATACCCCAAACCTCCAACTCAGCAATCTTCTATAAACTGATATGAGGCAAGTGCCAGAGATCCCAAGATATCCACTATGGATTTTTTTATTTCCAATCTAGCATATGAGGAAGGTGCTCAGATACAATGTTGATAGGGAACAGTGCAACATTCTAAGAGAGATGGGTGAACATTCCTAATTGTTTGGAAATTTATTTATCACAGTGGTAGCATTCTCTGATTTTTTCATCATGTAGAGAAGACAAACAGCAACAGAAATTACATAGGCCATGGCAGGGGCTAGCTGCTCTGCTTATCTATGACAATAGGAATGAGCAATTCCAAGATGGAACTACTCCTTATGAAAGACAATGCACAAGTTCTTGAAGGACCTCTCTACAACATGTCACAGTTCAGTAAAATTAAGTCACAATGACTTGTATATATAAAAACATAGAGCCAAACAGTGAAGTCCTTTCCCATCTTGTACTTATTGGTAAATAAACTGACTGTGAGTGTGGTCTGAGTAAGGATGTGAAGAACTGGCTCACAATAAATTGTTAATCATCTAACTAGAAAAGCCTAAAATATATCAAGAAGACACCGAATGGAATAGGAGGTTCTGGTCTTAGATAGCAACATTGGAAACGTCAGATATGTATAACTTTCATATTCCTAAATCTCAGTGCATGCTTACATGATTTAACTGCACAGTTTTAAAGCCCTGCTCACCACTCACTTTAAGGTAAAATCTATGTATGCATTACAATGTGCATCAAAAGCTGTTGTTGCTGTTGCCATGGTTCTCTTCCCCCATGTAGCATTGTGTTATTTATACTCTTAATTAAATACATTTCTCCAAGTGAGTATTACAATGATGAAACAAAGGCTGAAGCATTAAACTCGGCCAGGGTGATTACATTTGTGGTCATTCTCCAAGTCATTAGCATTAATGCTTTCATTATAACTCTGACAAGATGGTAGCAAATTAATGAAGGTGTGACTTACAAAAAATACATATTGATCTACTTCCCTCAGAGGAGAAATGTGGGTTGAAGGCAGAAAGCAGCCTTTAAATTTTCTGCTCCCTGAGTGCTCATTTAAAAGATGCCATTTTCCTCTGCTTTCAGGCTTCATTAGTTCTGGATTATCTGAATTATTGTTGTCTCTTTGTAAACATATAAAATTACAGTCCTTAGTAAAAATTATTTTGTTGAATAACTTCCTTAAATTCTACAGCCTGCTCTTTGAATGTAAAGAAAATCAATGGTGAGAGACTCTCCCCTCGCCCCTTTGCTCCCCCCTCCCCTTACCTTCAAGTAGCACAAATATTTGCAGACCAGCAGTTTAATAATTCCTCAAATAGGAAGTTGTGGCAGTGCTTGCTGGGTTTGGTTTTGTCTGTCTGTTTGCCTGCTTCTCTACAGGTTACCCATTTGAACACAGAGATGAGGTTCAAAGATCAAAATGCTGCTTCCCTAACCTGGAGTGTCTGCTATTTGTTAGACACTCTAACATAATTCCTCCAGTAAAACAAAACACAGAATGTTCAGTCACACAGAAATAATAACTAGCTCTAACCAATGTTCCAACCTAGAACCTATTCAACGTAAGGTATTTTTGTTGAAATAAGTCATTGTATGAAAGTTGAGCTGTTTCACGGAGATGTACTAATTTCAATACCATGTTGGTGGAAAAATTTCTGACCAGAGAGAGCATGAGGCCCAAATTGAAAACCTCACCTTTTTAACCTCAAAACAGATGTTTCAACACAATCATTATTTGCAGTTTCAGGTTTTTTTCCAATTAGGAATGCAAACATATTTAGAAATTTGAAATTTGCTGTGAGCAAGATGGTTGTCCTCTGGCATGGGTGGTGGATATAAAAGGCAAGGGGAGGCAATGCCTTCCCTGGGTCTTCGTGTTCAGCCTTTCCCCTCTTCTTATCCTTATTCTAACCTTTTCTGCCAGCTACCACAGCAGGCTGTGGAAGCATGGTGAGTCTTCCTCTGAAGTGGATCTAGTAACTTGTGAAAAGCCTTCCAGCTTGCCAGACCTTTTAGCATAACATTGAACCTGTGAAAGAGCCATTAAGTGGTCATGTAGTTATTTAACAGGCATGTGCCAATCCGGAGGTATACACTGTCAGTTTCTGAATTTACTGACATAATTAGTTGTGCATTGCTGTAATAAGTCTACTTTAGTTTAAAATTTACTTTAAACTTTTCAATATTTTGTTGCTGAATATTATAAAATCACATCTCTAAAAAATCCTTGCATATATTTTAGATGCACAGTCTGAGTATTCAGCTTAATGATGTATGCGACTAATCAACTAGTCAACTACCTGATAAGCAAAAGCTTATTGGATAGTCAACACACTAGTTGACTAGTCACTTCCCCCCCATGCTGCCTCTGTCAAAAAGAGGCAGCAAGGGTTGGAAGAGGAGGGGGTGCTGGAAGGGAGACAGCTTAAAAGCCAGGGCAGGGGCACAGCGGCAGCATTCCACCTTTGAAATGTACAAGAGTTGCTGCTGGGGCTCTTGGACATTTCAAAGAGGAAGTGCTGCATGGAGCCTGGGGCCAGCAGGGGACTCAGTCTGGGCCCAGCAGGGACTCAGAGTCCCCTGCTGGCCCCAGGCTCCCTGCAGCATTTCCGGTTTGAAATGTACAAGACACCCACCGGGGCTATTGTACATTTCAAAGGTTGAAATGCCACATGTAGCCTGGGGCCAGCGGGAAGTCCTGCTCACCCTGGGCTCCATGTGGCGATTCAATCTTTGAAAAGTACAAGAGCCTCCATTGGGGGCTTCAATGCGGAAGTATCACTTGGAGCCCGTGGTCTTTGAAATGCACTAGAGCCCCTTGTATATTTCAAAGGCAGAATGTGCTGGTTCTTATTGAGTAATTGAATAGTCAATGGAAATCCCATCGACTTTTTGATTAGTACATTAATCGAAATTTAACATCACTAATTCAGCTTTAGCCTTAAATGCTTGTATACATATAGTTTTGACATATAGTTTTTAAATACATTATTTAAAAGATCATCCTTATGTAAAACACACATTTTATTTTTAATTACTATGTACAAAAGCTTGCTACCAAAGTCTTCCTGTCATTTCTGTTCATCATTGTCTGCTTTCACCACTTGGTTGAAGAGAATCCTTAAAAGGGACAACATCCTTTTTCTTCCAGAGAGCTAGACAAATGAGTTTCCCTTCTGACTATTTGATGAACTAGTTTTAAGAGAACCCTCCACCAAAATCAGTTTCTTAGAAAGATATAAAATCCTTCATTATGCCTAAAATCTTTGGAAACATTTAATATAAACATATGGTGAAATTTTATGAGCATTTATATTGTTATGGAGATCATGCAAAATGAATTAGTGTTCCCCCTTTTTCTAAAAGCAATGAACATTGTTATGAACACTCTAACCTGCTCTGACTGATTAATTTAAAATAATGTCTTTGTTTCAGGAGTGAACATGTGGTAATCTGGAACGATTACTTTATGAAGACTTAAGAGTATATTTCAAATAAAAAATCAGCTTAGAAATACTGATTAAGAAAATGTAAAACAGAGAAGAGATGCATCATATATTCTATAATAATTAAGGTTGTATTCAGCAGGACAATTGAATTGTCCTTCTGTAGCCAGACATGAACCCCATCTTGTTTCCCCCCCCCCAAAGAGCAAGAGAAAGGCAGTCAGCCTTTGATGCCCTGGGAACGCAGGTGTGCTGCCTGTCCCTGACTCTACCATAAACAGAAACCAGACAGTAAATGGGCTAGCTGACGACCGGGGCCTCCCGCCCTGATGGCTAGTACCAGTAATTGACACGCCTGCACTGTCCCAGGAGAGGAATCTTCGCCCATCACATACTAGAAGTGCCCATTGTCTGCATTTTCCCAGGTGTGAATTATGCTTTGCACCCTTCGTGGGAAACTTGGCATTCAAAGCCATTTTTCCTAATTGGCCACTTGAGACCAGGAAGAAGCCTACATGACCCAAGGGGTATAAAGAGGGGGTTTAGTAGCCCACCCCATTTGAGCTCAATCATCTATACCTGCTGGCAGGTATTGATTGTCTCGAGGTCTGTGGGATGCCCAACCTCACCCTACTTCTTCCCGAGGGATTGAGAGAAAGACGCTGGCCACGCCAAGTCTGGAACGCAGGGGTGAGAATATAGACCTGCTATGTGTCTATTTTGCATGCATTTAATAAGAGCTCAGAGAACCAAAAGGGTTTCATGGTACCTGTAAGTGACTTTTGTTTTAAGTGTAATTTCTGTCCTGTCCTTTTGTAGTGGCTGTGTTATCTGTAACACAGCAGTAGCATTTAACAGCTAAGTTTACCCTGTAACAATAAAATAGTAACTGTTTAAGCTTTAACCTGACTCCTTCAGTTGTTGTAACAGAACCAAGCACAATTTAAAGAACTCCAGCCGGTCATAAGGGACAGATCCATTGGGGCGCCCGTCAACCTCTTCCAGGTTGCCCGCTGCTAAGGACCCCGGTCCTGGCAGTTGAAGTCTCGGGTGTATAATACACACACACACACACCACTCACTGCCCTGACCAATCGGCTGACACCTTCATACAAAGATTTTGCAAATGAATCTCTGATAACCTTTAGGGTATATCAAAAAACCTGTGACTGACATTTTTTTATTCCCAACTAGTGCTTTCAATTAGCTACCTTCTGCATGTTCAGTCTTCACAATCTGGCATGCAGTGGAAAACATGCTCCATTTTTCTTTAGAAAGAAATTTTATGAGGTTTTTTTTTCAAATGTCATTTGCTACATTTGGGTTTAGGGATTTGGCTGGAAGAGGTGAGCAGAGAGGGGGAAGGAAGAAAAAAGGGACACAGTGGGAAGGGCATGGGGCTTGGGCAGAGTGGGGTAGGGCCTACGTGGGAGTTTGCTTCCCCAAGCAGCATCTCTCCTAATAACCATTGTTGTTTGGATTACAGTAGCAACTAGAAACCCCAAACAAGACTAGTAAGAGACTTAGGGAAATATTATGTTCAAGTTTCTAAATGGGCCTTACCAACAAAAGGGAATCAAAACAAAAATTAAAGCTAATTACTTAGTACCGCCTTGAGTTTTCATTCCAAATGTATTGCCATGTTACCCAGTGAATTTTCTGCATTGGATCTTGTTCGATAGGATCAGCTGTAATTACAGTGAGAGCATCCAGTTGTGGAGAGTGCTGAAGTAACCCCAAGGTCCACATCCGAGTCCATGAATGTGAGAAAATCACAAAGACAGAAAGCAGCTGTAACTTTTCTTCCTCTGGGTGACCAATTCAGTGTCTCCCTTTAGCAGATTCTATCAGCAGGCCTTTTTTAAAGCTACCATCTCCTATTGCGATCCTCCAAGAAAGTTAGGCAAGGAGAACCCTGACCTGCTCTCCTAGAGGGTGAACCCTGAGATTGGCACAGTTGAACAGAGTATTACTGTGCAGTGAAATTACCCTTCTTGGCTCAGGGTCTCTGGGTGAGAGAATTCAATTTAGGAGAGTTGTCCTGTAAACAGGTGATATACAACTCAATATAATGTGCTTATATACAGGAACTCTCCTACAAGCTTTCACTACAGTGGGGGAAAATAAGAGAACATTTTCCAGCATTAGATATAGGGACTCTGGCAGAAGGGAGAACTAAGGAACAGAGATGGCGTGGAAGCAATAAATAAGGCAATTAGACATGATAAAGGTAAGATATTCAGCCAACTATTTGCAGAAAAGGGATAATGGAACCATATGTACTAGGAAAGTCAGTGGGAGTTAATGACAAGCTAACACTATACTAAATGCAGTGTATATATATAGACATACCCTCTAATGTAATGGGTGTACTCTTTCAATATAAACTCAGAGGGGGAAATTGCATGGCCAAAGTGAGACATCTATGGCAGGTATGAAGAACAGAATTTGTTTTCCCTGATAAGTGAATTTGCAAAACCACAGCACAAACCTAAGAAACTAACAGTGGCCAGACTGATTGTCAGGCAAAGAAAACAAGCTCCACCCTTTACACTTGCCAGACATTTGCAAACTAAACTGCTGCATGGCAGAAGGCCACAAAAATGAGAAAGACAAGGAAGCCCGAGCATCCCTGAAGAAAAAAACATAAGCCAGTAGTCAATGCTTAAAGAGACAATAAAAACACCAATCTGCCTGAGATTACCACTCTTCCTATGTTCAGGTGTTGTACTGAGACCACCCGAGGTGATCTGGCTTACAGAGTTTAGATTTGCCTGCAGATTGGGCATGTTCCCTCTACTGCTGGTCTGACAGAATTTTAGTATGTTAACTTTCAGAGCACCAGGTAATGCACAACTATGTACTGTACCTGGAGGAGAGTGACTGTGATGTACAAGAAGAGAGCTATTATTATTAACAATTTGTATTGCATTAGTGCCTAGAGGCCTCAATGAGGGTGTGTCTAGACTACATGGCTCCGTTGACGGAGCCATGTTAAGTAGTTTACTCGACATAGTCAATGAAGCGTGGATTTAAATAATCCCCGCTTCATTAAAATAAAAATGGCCACCGCGCTGTGCCGACAATCAGCTGATCCGGCACAGCGCGGCAGTCTAGACGCGGATTGGTTGACAAGGGAAGCCTTTGTCGACCGCTCCTATAAGCCTCGTGAAAGACCTCCAGATCAGCTGCTAGAAGTGGGCCTCATCCTCCCTGATTGAATTTACCTCGTTATCTCTAGCCTGATTCTTGCCTGCATATTTATACCTGCCTCTGGAAATTTCCACTACATGCATCTGATGAAGTGGGTCTTTGCCCACGAAAGCTTATGCTCCAATACATCTGTTAGTCTATAAGAGTATGTCTACACTAGCTCGTTAATTCGAGCTAGGTAGGCAAATGAGGCGACGGGAGTTGCAAATGAAGCCCGGGATTTAAATATCCCGGGCTTTATTTGCATGTTCCCGTCCGGTCGCCATTTTGAAATTTCACTAGCCTGAACTCACTGCCGTGCGGCTACACGCGGCAGTGAAACATTAATTTGAACTAAGTCCTTAGTTCGAATTAACTGTTACTCCTCATTCCACGAGGAGTAAGGACTTAGTTCGAATTAACGTTTCACTGCCGCGTGTAGCTGCGCGGCAGTGAGTTCAGGCTAGTGAAATTTCAAAATGGCGACTGGACGGGAACATGCAATAAAGCCCGGGATATTTAAATCCCGGGCTTCATTTGCAACTCCGGTCGCCTCATTTGCCTACCTAGCTCGAATTAACGAGCTAGTGTAGACATACCCTAAGGTGCTACAGGACTCCTTGTCGCTTTTGCAGATCCAGACTAACACGGCTACCCCTCTGATACTTTTCTATGAGAGATGATGTTATTGGCTTTAAACTCTTAACTGCTGCTTCTCTCTGTTACTTTAGCCATCTCTTACTTGCACCACTTTCAAATCTATGCTTCATTTTTATAAAGGGGTTCTTTTAAAATACAGTAACACACAACAAATTAATTTGGTAAAGGCTATTGATTATACAAAATTTGAATTGTATATACTTCACAATTAACATTATATAATAACAGTTTGGGGGTGTTATTTACCATGGCCCTTAAAACCTTATTTCAAAATCCTGACATTTTGTCTGATAACATGTTCCCATTATTAAATTCCTCTAATAACTGGTGCCTTATTATGAATATGAACATGGGGTGATTGCCAGATTAGATATAAAGTTTAAAGTTTATTATCTCAAAAAAGGTGTTAAAGGTGAATCTAAAACAGGACAAAGAGGTAACCTACAGATGAGCCTGATATGGTTATTGTATATGAAGACACATGAGAGAAAACAGGAATACAAAAATCTCCTATGCAGAGATAAACATCTAATTTAAAGCTTCAGGGGGTAGCTGAGTTAGTCTGTACAGGATAAACTTAAAAAACAACAAATGGTCTGGTAGCACTTTGTAGACTAACAAAACATGTAGATGGTATCATGAGCTTTCATGGGCACAGCACGCTTCTGCATCTGATGAAGCGGGCTGTGCCCACGAAAGCTGAAGAAGTAGGCTGTGCCCACAAAATCTCATGATACCATCTACATGTTTTGTTAGTCTATAAAGTGCTACCAGACCATTTGTTGTTTTTTAAGTTTATCTAATTTAAAGGTTAAACTCACCCTCAGACCAAACAAAACCACTTTACAGTCACAGAATTAATTACGACTTTCAAAACCTCTAAACTATGCAAAGACTGTAAACAGCATTTCATAACGTAGAATCACTAATCACAGAAGCTACTTCATTCAGTCACCAGTCATGCAGATGAAAATTTAGATGTGACCAAAAAAATTCCCGAGGTCCCACAATGCAGGTGTATATAGCTTCTTTTGTTGTCTCTGTTATAACTGCCAAGTGTATAATACATGCAAATGACTTGGTAGAAAAATGTCAAAATTTGAGGCCCCTTTGTCTTCTTAGGCCCAGGCCAAATGGACCTCCTGGCTTCCTCCCCCCAACCCGATAGGGCCTGAGAGTCAGACTTGGGATACAATTAGATTTAATAGGAGAGATGCTCAGTATTTAATTGGAGGGCAAGGGCACAACGGATCTTTCTGTCCCCCTTCCCCCCCTGCTCTCTCTGTTTCTATATATGGATCACTTCAGAAAGAGAGCCAATAAAAAAGGTAAACTTGTGTAGCGGAGCCTGGACTGCCCTGCCTTGGCAATAAATGGTGATGTCTGCCTTGTCCAAAGTGTGGATTTCTGGCCTGTTTCAAGTCTGGTGCAACAAAGTGCGTAGGCAGGGCCCGAGAGTCAGAAAATGTTTTGCATAACAATGCAGATTAAGCATGGTACGCAAGACCACATCAAGAACATAGGACAAGTGGCCTTGTACTGGTACTTGTTTCTGATAAGCAAAAAGTACAGCCGCAGCCATAAAACTGTCAACTGCGCACATAGCAATAACATCCTGAGTAGCAGGATGTACCCCAAATAGGGGCATTGGGCATTTTACATATCCTACACAATACATAATCAATTGGTAGATATTATTAGAATGACCAAGTCTCACTTTGCTATAAATTGGGCTTAGTAAGAACAATCGGAGGGAGGGAATAGGCAGGATTGACCCACACTTCCTGCTCAATGTAACTAGAAGTAATTAGGCCCTTCACACCAGCAACCCAGTGCATGGCTTTCCATTGTGAGGGAAGAAACGGAACCACGACCTCCTGCCTGGCACTGTAGGTAGCATATGTGTGAAGTGTAAGTGACTTAGGTTTTATTATTGTATATAGTAGATCTTTTAGTAATTGCTTTTGCATTGCTTTGCGCTGTAGTAATTGCTTTAGAATTTATAAACTTAAAAAACAACAAATGGTCTGGTTTATCCTGTACAGACTAACTCGACTACCCCCTGAAGCTTTAGAATTTATAGTATTTAGGGTTTAAATTGTATAGTAATTGTGCTTAAGGCTTGTCAAACTTAAACAACTGTATTAACTGCTTGAAACTGGCAGTAAATAAGAAAGTGGGTAAGTAGCCCTGGCATGTACTGGTTTCTCTTGGATCTAAAATAAATCGAACCACATGACAACTTGAAAAACCCTGCTTGGATTTTTTTCTTTATTTCCCCCCTTTCAGCAGATTTCAGCTAGAGCAAACTTTCACAATGGAAAAAGCTGACAGTCTTTTAATTCTGCAGCACTGTTAGTGGGCCTCTCTATAAAGTAAATGCCAAATTTTGAAGCTTAGTGAATGTAGAGTATCTTCCATGTTAGATCAACTAAATGAAAAGTTTGCACTCCTGTGGTTTAACTGTCATCCTATTACAGTGTTCATTGGAAGTGATTCTACTGAGCTAGTTTTGTTTAAACCTGAAATCCTAGATATGTATTTGATAAAGGAGGGACACAAAAGGATTTAATATCTTAGATGACACTGAAGCCGTAAACAAATACCCACCAAAATTGTTCAAACCAGGATGATATACTTGTAAATTCTCCATGAGTAACATATTTGAGCTGTCCACACAGTGCTCAATGTTGTTAATAGTTCAACTGTATTCATGTTTTATTTTGCCTGCACATATAGGTTGTACCCTGGTATGCTCATTCACCAAGTACTTCCTCTTAGTGCACCAGAACCACAAATATTTCTTACATTCTTCTTCAAATACTTCACCCAGGATGTGGTGAGATGAACTATGTAAAAGGCAAAAGACAGCAATTATAAATCCTATGCCACAATTATAAATCCTATGGTATTTCAGTAATAGGGGATTGGGTTTGGGAAGTGTCTGCATAATGCTAAATGTTTGTAACCATATCCTACTAAAACCTCTAATTAAGACTGCTGGAGGGGCCTCCCTGACACTTTAAACTCAGAGTCTATAATTGCATTAATGCCATCTCATTGAAAGGCCTACGGTGAGTGGGATTTTCTGGAGACATGATCAAACACTTTTAAAAATATGCAGATTTCTGCAGGTGTGGCATACTTGCATTACTTCCCCGTTCCCATTGCTGCAGCCCACCCAGGGCAGCCCAGAGCCCAGATTGATGGCTGGCTATTCAATTATGAGATTTTACAAGTTTTTTTGATGAGACTATTTCATGTCTGTTTTAAGATTCCCAGAAGAAACCCAAATCAAGTGTGTTTAGCAGCATGACTCAACCTCAGAGATGAGCTGTAAAAGTGCCATTACTCACTAACACATTCCTGATTAATACTAAGAGCTTGATTTCAAAGGAAGGTGCAAAGTGGGTGCTTGCAATAGTGCATTCCGTTCTGCTGTGCCTGCAAAAACTCACATCTCTGCATGTCAGCTGGATGGCTAGGTGCCTGCCTACCAGCCTGCACATGCAATGCTTCTCTGTGCATATGCCCACTGCAGCCTCCATCATATGGCATCAACAAAGGAAGTGTTAGTAATTCATAGGGTAAAACCTTTTGGAACCAACCCTCAGCACCAGCTGTGGAGTGCTTGGCAATTGAAGCTGGGCAGGAGGTGGCTTTAAGCTACCATTGTACCCTATCCTGGGGCTGCTTACCCCACATGGCCTCATGAAGGCTGCTCTATTATGCCTCCTTTCCTAGCACCATGCCTGGAAGCAGGTGACAAAGAAGAGAAGTTGGCAAGGAGCTGCAATGGCAATTCTACACTACCTAAGAATCTTCCAAAAAAAAAAAAGGATGAGCCTCCTGTGGCCAGCTAAACTAACTTCTAGGTACCTTTGCTCTGGGAAAATGGTGCACAGCTACCCTAACACAGGAAAGAGTCTTACCTTTGCTTTGATGCTGTTGCAAAATAACAAACCCAACCACCACAAAATGAAACATGCAAACCTGGGTTGGCACCTGCTGAGCAAGGTGAACCATATATGGTAGCCTTTTGAAATACGAGGCATCATTCAGGATGTGAGTTCAGTGCTTCACAAAGTCTTCCACTACCAGGATTAATTAGTTCCAGAGTGTGAGATAAGGAAATAAATACATTTTTGGAATGTCTACAGGACACCTCTAGGGGGAAAAGTATCGTGCTGTAAAAATGTAACCTATACGGAGTAACAGTCGAGTCCGAGTTTGTAAAGTTTTGCCAAGGTCCATTTAATCTTTTTGAAGTTCAGCAAAATTGAACTGACAGGCAGAGCTTGTAGACAAAACCCTCACACTGCTGCTCTCCAAAGCGGTCACAAAGTTTCCCTTGGAAAGTAAAACTTGCACATTAGGCAGCTCATCTGAACATTTACAAGGAGGTAAAAAAAGAGCATATCACATTTTCTTGCAAAAAGGGTTGATACATTTTTGTACAAGGGGACAACATACTTTCAGAAACATAAAGGAGGGACTGGGAATGGTGGAGAACCGTTCTTCATGAGCAGAAATCAAATCAATTATATTTAGTTAAAAACTTGCATTGATTTTAGTAAGTCTTTTAATACAGGTCCACATGACACACTCAAGTAAACTAGGAGAAAGCAGTTTAGATTAAATTACTATGAAGAAAGTGCACAACTGATGGAAAGACAGTATTCAAAGTTACCACTGTAAAATTGGGAGCAATCTCTGTTGGTTAACAGTACTTCTGACAATGTTGTGGGGGTTGCAGTAGATGACAAATTGAATATGAGTCTACATAGGAGTGACACAGTTGTGAAAGAGCAGAGGACAGGAAAGATACAGCCCACGGGCCGGATCTGGCCTGCCAAGCCTTTCAATCCATCCCACTGCCCACTCTACCAGGACCTTCAGGAATGGAGCAGCCCCACACTGCTCAAAGCAGCTGGTTGCTCCATGTGGCTCTCTGTACCATATGCGAAGGGGTGAGGGAGGCTTTGTGCCCTGCTCCTGCCCGCAGGCACAATCTCTCAGCTCTTATTGATCAGAAACCACCCAATGGGAGCTGAGAGATCATGGTGGGGGTTGAGGCAGTGCAGAAAGCCTCCCTCCCCATGTATAGCACAGAGAGCCACATTGAGCAGAGAGGAAGCCTGCCTGAGGCTATGGCTACGCTGCTGGTTTTTTGCAGAAGAGGATATGCAAATCGCACTCACATTTGCATATCTTCTGATTCTTTTTGCGGAAGAGGTTCTGCGGATAAAAAGCCCCCTGTAGACAGAGCCATTTGTCAGAAAAAAACCCCTCTTTTGCAAGATCCCTTATTCCTCAAAAAATCGAGGTTTACAGGATCTTGTGAAAGAGGGGTTTTTTCCGACAAATGGCCCCGTCTACACAGGGCTTTTTATTGACAAAACCTCTTCTACAAAAAGAATCGGAAGATATGCAAATGCGAGTGCGACTTGCATATCCTCTTCTGCCAAAAAAACGGCAGTGTAGCCATAGCCTGAGGGTCCTGCTGGGTTGCTGGTCAGAAGCCACCTAGGTAAGCAACTCCTGTCACAGCATGGTCAGAGCCTGCACCTGGCACCCCGACCCCAACTCCTTGCACCAAGTCACCATCCAAAACCTCCATCCCCCCTTCTCCACATCATAACCCCACTTCCAAACCATGCACTCCCTCCTACATTCCTACCTCAGGCCAGAGCCTTCTCCCGCACCCTTCTCGTCCCCAAACTTGCACCCCCTCTTACATCCCAGTTCCCTACCCAGGTCACCACTCAAGCCATAATGAAGTATTTTACTTGCGTGGCCTCTCACTCTGCTGATGATTTTAGTGGGCCCAGGCATGAATTACCTTCTTAGTACTTACACTGGCAAAATTCCCATTGACTTCAATGGGAATTTTGCCGGTTTGCCACAATAAAGATTTCCAGGTATCATTGAGTAAGCAAGCTCCAGTGACGCACTGATAACATGTTTCATCCTAGCTCTTTAACTCCACTCTTTATCTTTGCAATCCTTAAGGTTTTGGGAAATATAAGTCATTATTACATTAACAAAATATTATTTGTGCTTTTGGCCTACTTGGCATGAAGTGAACAGTCCCATGTGAAATATGATCTGCGCCAGCTTTCATCGTAAATGGAAATTGCAACAGCTTTGCAGTAGGTGCCAAATGTTTACGGACAACTCTACAACAACATGTGTTGCTCACCTGGAACAGAAAATTTGTAGGAAAGCAAACATCTGTAGGGGATCAAATATCAGAGGGGTAGCCGTGTTAGTCTGAATCTGCAAAAGCGGCGAGGAGTCCTGTGGCACCTTATAGACTAACCAAGTGTTGGAGCATAAGCTTTCGTGGGCAAAGACCCACTTCGTCAGATGCATGTAGTGGAAATTTCCAGAGGCAGGTATAAATATGCAGGCCAGAATCAGGCTGGAGATGACGAGGTGGATCCAATCAGGGAGGATGAGGCCCACTTCTAGTAGCTGATCTGGAGGTGTGAATTCCAAGAGAGGAGAAGCTGCTTTTGTAGTTAGCTAGCCACCAACAGCACAAGAAGAAGAACTCCACATGGACTCCTCCTGAGGGTCGAAATGACAGTCTGGACCTCTACATAGAATGCTTCCGCTGACGTGCACAGGCAGAAATTGTGGAAAAACAGCATCGCTTGCCTGGTAACCTCAGTCGTACAGAACACAATGCCATCCACAGCCTCCGGAACAACTCTGAGATTATAATCAAAGAGGCTGACAAAGGAGGTGCTGTTGTCATCATGAACAGGCCTGACTACCTAAAGGAGGCTGCCAGACAACTCTCCAATACCAAATTCTACAGGCCTCTTTCCTCAGATCCCACTAAGGAATACACTAAGAAACTGCACCATCTGCTCAGGACACTCCCTACACAAGCACAGGAACAAATCAACACACCCTTAGAGCCCCGACCAGGGTTGTTCTATCTATTACCCAAGATCCACAAACCTGGAAATCCCGGACGCCCCATCATCTCGGGCATTGGCACTCTCGCTGAAGGACTGTCTGGCTATGTGGACTCTCTACTCAGACCCTACGCCACCAGCACTCCCAGTTACCTCTGTGACACTACTGATTTCCTGAGAAAACTACAATGCATTGGTGATCTTCCAGAAAACACCATCCTAGCCACCATGGATGTGGAGGCTCTCTACACAAACATCCCACATGCAGATGGAATACAAGCTGTCAGGAGCAGTATTCCTGATGATACCACAGCACAACTGGTGGCTGAACTCTGCGAATTTATCCTCACACACAACTATTTCAAATTTGGTGACAATATATACCTCCAGACCAGTGGCACTGCTATGGGCACCCGCATGGCCCCACAATAACGCCAACATTTTTATGGCTGACCTGGAACAACGCTTCCTCAGCTCTCGTCCACTTACGCCCCTTCTCTACCTACGCTACATCGATGACATCTTCATCATCTGGACCCATGGGAAGGAGACTCTGGAAGAATTTCACCACAATTTCAACAGCTTCCACCCCACCATCAACCCCAGCATGGACCAGTCTACATGGGAGGTCCCTTTCCTGGACACCACGGTGCAAATAAGTGACGGTCACATAAACACCACCCTATACCGAAAGCCTACCGACTGCTATGCTTACCTGCATGCCTCCAGCTTCCATCCCGGACACACCACACGATCCATTGTTTACAGCCAAGCACTGAGGTACAACCGCATATGCTCCAACCCCTCAGACAGAGACCTACACCTACAAGATCTTCAACAAACATTCTGTAAACTACAATACCCACACGAGGAAGTGAGGAGACAGATTGACAGAGCCAGACGTGTACCCAGAAGCCTCCTGCTATGGGACAAGCCCAAGAAAGAAAACAACAGAACACCACTGGCCATCACCTACAGTCCTCAGCTAAAACCTCTCCAACGCATCATTCGTGAGCTACAACCCATCCTGGACAATGATCCCTCGCTTTCACAGGCCTTGGGAAGCAGGCCAGTCCTTGCCCACAGACAACCCGCCAACCTGAAGCATATTCTCACCAGCAACTACACACCGCACCATAATAACTCTAACTCAGGAACCAATCCATGCAACAAACCTCGGTGCCAACTCTGCCCACATTTATACACCAGCAACACCATCACAGGACCTAACCAGATCAGCCATACTGTCACTGGTTCATTCTCCTGCACATCTACTAACGTAATATATGCCATCATGTGCCAACAATGCCCCACTGCTATATACATCGGCCAAACTGGACAGTCCCCTAAAAAAGAATCAATGGACACAAATCAGATATTAGGAATGGCAACATACAAAAACCTGTGAGGAACACTTCAATCTCCCTGGACACACAATTGCAGATCTAAAGGTAGCCATCCTGCAGCAAAAAACTTCAGGACCAGACTTCAAAGAGAAACTGCTGAGCTACAGTTCATCTTCAAGTTTGACACAATCAACTCAGGATTAAACAAAGACTGTGAATGGCTAGCTAACTACAAAGCAACTTCTCCTCTCTTGGAATTCACACCTCCAGATCAGCTACTAGAAGTGGGCCTCATCCTCCTGATTGGATCCACCTCGTCATCTCCAGCCTGATTCTGGCCTGCATATTTATACCTGCCTCTGGAAATTTCCACTACATGCATCTGACGAAGTGGGTCTTTGCCCACGAAAGCTTATGCTCCAACACTTCGGTTAGTCTATAAGGTGCCACAGGACTCCTCGTCGCATCTGTAGGGGATGATTTTCAGAGGGTTCAATGGGATTTTAACCAGATGACTCTTAACTGATTGTGTCCCGCTATTCCCTATCCCCTAGTTTAAACAGTTGACTGTGGTGCAGCTGCTGACTTGTTGGCCTGGGAGGATTGCTAGGTATAGCTTATGTTGAATGGCACAGCTATGCTTCTGTTATGTTGATGTGTTGGGTTTTTTTTAATGTGGGTGTTTGTAAATCCTGTCTAGAAAGCATATGGCTAGGTGTCCTTTGTAGTGCACTAAATCTAAACAAATACAATATATTTAAGGGGAAGCAGGTGGCTGCTACCCCACACAGCTCTCTGAAACTGCCACGGTTAGGGCAAATGCATCCAAATTCTTACCAAATAAAGGCCAATTGCCAGCAAACTGGAATAATGTATTTCAATAGGACTTGATCCTGAGCCCATTGAAGTAAACGGAGAAACTCTCATTGACTTAAACTGTGCAAGATCAGGCTCATAATATGGATCAGACTGCAGTCAGCCTTCTCTTTATTTTCTCTCTGCAGGAACTATCTTTTCACTTTGGCTGTGTCTAGACTGCATCCCTTTTCCGTAAAAGGGATGCAAATTAGACACATCGCAATTGCAAATGAAGCGGGGATTTAAATCCCCCGCTTCATTGCATAACATCAACTGCCGCTTTTTTCCGGCTCGGGGCTTTGCCGGAAAAAAGCGCCAGTCTAGACGCGGATCTTTCGGAAAATAAAGCCTTTTCCGAAAGATCCCTTATTCCTTATTTTAAGAGGAATAAGGGATCTTTCAGAAAAGGCTTTATTTTCGAAAGATCGCGTCTAGACTGGCGCTTTTCCGTCAAAGCCCCGAGCCAGCGCAGTTATGTTTATAAATGAAGCGGGGATTTAAATCCCCGCTTCATTTGCAATTGCGATGAGTCTAATTTGCATCCCTTTTACGGAAAAGGGATGCAGTCTAGACGTAGCCTTTGTGTTTGTACAGCGCCTAGCACAGTGGAGTCCTGGCCCATTATTAGAGCTCCTAAATGCTGTGATGACACAAGTAATAAACCAAAACAAACTAACTAACTAACTAAATAAATAAAATGGAGGAGAAGCTTGCAGAAACTATGCCATGCATTACTCCATCTTAATATAAAAAAATAATCTCTAATGCTGGGACCTTTAATCTTTGAGAGTCCCACCTGTACATTAAAGTCATATGAGAGCACCTAGGAGATTGCACTGGATGAGCAATCTGCATTTTAGCTATCCTGGATTTACCACCTCTGTTGCTTCATTCACGTTTATCTGGCCTCTGTGATTGTGATTCAGTGAATTATATGTGCAGCATTAGAAATGTCACTGGGGAAGGGACATGCAAAAGGGCATCAGATACATGTTTCAGTAGTGCTCCTCTTTGCATGGATAAGAGCACCACCTCTTTCCTCTAACATCACATTTTTTGTCCATAAATGTGACAGTCAGTCAGCAAGGGATGAGGAACCACTGTGTTTATTTATGCTGACTTCAGCACTGCTACCACAGCTGCACTGTCTTTATTACGAGTGTGTGCATTAAGGAGGTGTGCAGGTGTTCATTTTATGATTTGTCTATGGAATGCTGAAAGGTCATTGTTTTCCCAGAGGTTATGCAGTTCCCAAACTTTCAAGACATTAAGAAATGTGATGAGGTCTGCTTGCCTCAGGAAAGACAGAATGAAAATAATTCTGACAATAAACAATAATCAATACTTAGTAACTATCTAATGGGAAATCCTGGATCCAGTGAAGTCAATGGAAGTCCTAACCCATTACAGTCATCAATGAATTACTAAGCAGGCATTGGTAGAAAACCAGAAAACAGTAGCTGACTTTAAAAATACAGAGTAGCTTTATTAGAGCTGTTCAAATTGATACAGCTTCACTGGCTTCCATTGTCACATAACAATGAGCAATCCTGTGGCATCATGAAGACTAACAAATATTTGTTAAATATTTAAAAAACAACAAATAGTCCGGTAGCACTTTAGAGACTAACAAAACATGGAGACGGTATCATGAGTTTTTGAGGGCACAACCCACTTCTTCAGATGACCTTCAGATGACTTCCAACACTCAGGTCATCTGAAGAAGTGGGCTGTGCCCATGAAAGTTCATGATACCATCTACATGTTTTGTTAGTCTTTAAAGTGCTACCAGACTATTTGTTGTTTTTGAAGTTTTTCCTGTTACAGACTAACTCGGCTACCCCTCTAAAACTGTTAAAAATGTGTTAGTCTTTAAGGTGCCACAGGACTGCTTACTGTCTTTAAATTTACCCTCCCGAGAATTGTCACATAATGTCTGTCTTAATTATCTAAAAACGATGGTCAATGCTAGATTAACGCTGTGTTATGAGAGTAATATTGTTAGTTAAGTCCAAAAGCATAGATAATTTCTATAAAGTATTTTTAAATCATCTGGGAGCAACCAGTTATAAAGCAATTATAAACTTTAAATAGGGTTGCCAGATGTCCAGTTTTTGAGTGGAATGCCCAGTTGAAAAGGGATGCTGGTAACTCTGGTCAGCACTGCAAACTGAGCTGTTAAAAGTCTGGTTGGCAGCACAGGTGGGCTAAAAGCTGCTGTGTCTCCACACCGCTCCCACGAGCAGCAGCATGTCCTCCCTCCAGCTCCTATGCATAGGTGCAGCCAGGGGGCTCCGAACAGTGCCCCCACCCCAAGTGCAGGCCCTGCAGCTCCCATCAGCTGGGAACTGCAGCCAATGGGAGCTCCGTGGGCAGCACCTGTGGATGGGGCAGCACACACAGCTGCCTGGCTGTGACTCCACTGAGGAGCCAGAGGGTGAACATGTCATTGCTTCTGGGAGCTGCTTGGGGTAAGCATTGCCTGGAGCCTGCACCCCTGAGACACACCATACCCCAAGCTTCTGCCCCAGCCTGATCCCCTCCTACCGTCTGCACCCCTCAACCTGAGCCTGCAGTGCCCTTCTATACCTCAAAACCCTCATACCAAGTCCCACCCCAAAATCTGCACTCTCAGCCAAAGCATTCATCCCACTCCCCACACTCTAACCCCCTGCCAGAGCCCTGAAACCCTCCTGCATTCTGAACTCCTTGTTCCCAGCACAGAGCACCCTCCTACACCCCAAATCCCTCATCCCCATCCCCACCCCAGAGTCTGCACCCCCAGACAGATTCCTCAACCCCCCTGCACCCCAACCCTCTTCTTCAGCTCCCAAACCCCTCAGCTCCTCCTTTCAGCCTGGAACCTCCTCCTGAACTCCAAACCCATCATCCCTGCCCTCACCCCTGAACCTGCACCCACAGCCGAAGCCGTCACCACCCCCCACATCCAAACCTCATGCCTCAGCCAGAGACTCCTCCTACACCCTGAACTCTTCATTGCTGGCCCCGCCACAGAGACTGCACCCCCAGCTGAAGCTGTCACTCCCTTCCACAGCCCAAGTCCCCTGAGCCAGCTCGGTAAAAATGAAAGGGTGAGGGTGGGGAGATTTCACAGCCGGGGGTGTAAGCAGGGGTGAGGCCATGGAGGAGGGGCGGGGCAATGGTGAGGCAAGGGTGTTCCATTTTGTGTAAGTAGAAAGTTGGCAACCCTATCTTTAACACTTAATACTATTGTGCTGTCCATGTCCTGGGAACACAATTTATAATCATGTATTTCATAATCCTTTCTTTTCAGATGTAGAGTGTGCCATTGTCATATATATGCTGTTGTTTTCTTTAGATTAGACTATTGTAATGTACTCCACATGGAGCTATATCACTAGGAGTTTGAAGGTAGTGCGGCAGGTAGCAGCTCATCCTCTCAGCGGGGCATCTCTTTGGGAGCACATGACACTCGTGCGTTGGGATCTGCACTCAGAACTCCCTGTTGGTCTGTGAGTGGAGATCAATGTGTTGGTTATGACTGAGAATGCCCTGTGAGAGCTGGGTCCAGCATAATGGAAGGACTGTCTCTCTTCTCCTGCATTAAGAGGAGTCCCACTGAAATCAGCAGGACTCCTTTTGGGTGCATGTGTTTGATCAGAGTGCAGGATAGGAGCTCACAGCAACATTAGTGTCTGGAATTCTTTCTATGTACCATGTGTCATTGCATGATACAGTAAACTTCTCTGAATTTGGAATTTATTATTTCTGATCTAGTTTTAAAATAACCATTTGTTTTAAGACTGTATGATTGAACTCACATTAGAAATAGCTCTTTTATTTTCTTTGTCTGTCTACACTAGGGAAATATGAATAAGTGGTGAAGTGAGATCATTTGCAAAGAGAATTAACACTGAGGAACTAAAAATATTTTTTAAAAGCTGTAGGAATAATCCCCATCTCTTTAACTAGGAGAGGTTTCTTTTAATAGCTTCCTAATACTAATTTTAATGAATTCACGAAAAGAATGGAGAACAGGTTATGAAAAATTCATGCATTTGATTTAGCTCTGTGTGGCTCGTCCCCCTAACACATTCTTCCACTGTGCTTCATCTCTGAGTGTGGTTGCATTTTTGGCACATTCTTGCTAAAACTTGTTTTAATTCTCAATGGTGTATAATATTGATCTGTGAGTATTAATTGAGGTATCAATTTGATGCTGTCTACAGTACCCACCTAATAACACCAACATAAAGAAGAATCACACATTTTCCTTTGCAGACGTCCAATGAAAGGGATAACATGATTTTATCATCAACATTCTCTATCACTAAGGCAAGATGTATAGGGCAGAATAAGATGTTTCTGTACCATCTAAAACTATAAATAAAAATTAGATTCTAGAAAGCAAATGGACTGGAGACCTTAATGTTCTTTTGATAGATTTTTGTGTGTGTAATATTTTATACAATTGCAAATCTAATTCAACTCTCTGCATTTTCCAGATTGCAGAGCACAGACCATAAAAGGAAGGCATGTATGCAATTTTTGTTCTGAAATTTCGGTACTGAGTTGCGGTTAAAATTGTTTCCTTTCCCTATGACTCTCTTGGTCCAGGAGCTACACATTATTTTTTAATTTCATAAACATAAGGTGCTAGAAGGGAGAACAAGAAATAAAAAAACCCTCTCAGCTCAGTGTTATCAATTGTAAAGTGACAGTTATGTTACCATAGAGATAGAAGCAGGCTAATCAGCTACTCACACTGCATGCCAATTAACGACTCCAACTCCTCAACTCGACTTTAAGTTGCTGCAGGAATTGTGTTTATATTAATGGTTCAGGTTATCAACATTAATTACTTATGGTATCTAAGGAGTCATTGTTCTTGTGGTTTCATTCATCTCATCAAGTTTTCTTTTTAAATCAGTCATGCTAAGCTTGACTGTATATTGCAAAGTGTGTAGCATGCAAGCTAAGGACCAGATATGTAAATCTAGAGTAAAGCTGATTACTTCAGTGGCAGAGGCAGTCTGGTAGGACAGGGGGCCACTGGCAAAATCTGGCTTTCTGTGAGGAGATATTAGGTTTTAATAGTTAGGTTTTAATAGTCATGTCACTGTGGTGTCTTTGAGGATTATCTTCAGCTGTAATATCTGGTGCTGTACATATCAAAGAACTAAATCTTCACTGTAAAAGTCATCAGTTAACACTGTAAGACATAGATTCTCATTTACATGAGGCCCCTTTATACCACTTATGCCCATGTTCTAAATTATGATGCTACATCGCTGAGAACTAGAGTAGTGTAAAAGGACTCTAGTGTAAATGAGAACCTGGCTTTATATTATGAATATAGAGACACATCTCTGCAATGCTACACACAATACATTTTGTTCAAGATAAAGCACAGAATAAAAGCCTATTATCTTTTATTTTTCCTTTGGCACCAGTGGTCTTTCCTCTAACATCAGCTCTCAATAAGGTGCTTGGAAAAAACAAGTAACACTATTTCACACAATTCACAATTACAGCATCTCCCAAGCAATGAGGAATTCTTGCTCAGGTTGTTGTGCATTTTATTATTTTGTGCAGTCTGATTTTTAACACCTCAACTAATAGGGCTTTCACTTAGGAGATGATCTGGTAAACAAATAGATTTCAGTAGGGGCAGGGAGTTGAAATCACACCCTGTTGGAGAAGGAGGTGACTCTAAGAGAACAACTCCAGAACATTTCCCTTCATGTATTTTCCCCAAAGTATTCTATGGGGGCAGGGATATTATCTATTCTCCAGACCAGGCAGGAGTTGGCTCATAAAACATCATAATTTCCCCATTATCTATGAGGCTCTTGGAGGTTTACCAGGAGAACAAGTCTCCTGTTCTCTCCTGTTGCCTGAAAGTCCAAATTGCTGTCCTTGGAACCACCCTATGTTTTTCAGCATGGAGGGGGCTCATCCCATATTAATGTAGCAGCACACATTTTAGGAGAAAGAGCTCAATCACATACCTCTGGTCTACACTAGACCAGGCAGGTCCACTGAAGGTACGCCATCCAGCTACACAGTTTGTGTAGCTGGAATCAGTTTACCTTAAGCTGAGCCACCGCAACGTCTACATTGTGGGTGGCTGATGGGAGAGCACACGCCTGTTGGCTTCCCCTTCTCCTCGCAGAATAAGGAGTACTGGATGTCAGTGGATGCTGCCCTCAGCATTTGAGTTGGGGGTCTACACTAGACGCGCTAAATCAAACACTAAAAGATCGACCTCCTCCTTATACAACAATTAGCCATGACATCAATCTTCACTAAAACATCTGACTGGAGAAAGTGTCATTCCTACTGACTGAGCACCTAACATGCCTTTTACTCTGTAAATTAACTGACCTTATTCTGACATATTTTGTATGGACTAATGTCTCCTACTGTGTAGTACAGGGGTGGGCAATAATTTTTGGTGGGGGGCCATCCAAGATTTTTGTAAGTTGTCAAGGGCTACACTTTCCTGTGGAGGAGGAGTGGGGTCTAGGATGGAGGCTGGGTACAGAAGGGCTCATTGGGTAAGGGACTGGGGTACAGGAGACAGTGTGGGGTCTGAGAGGGTGTTTGGGTGGAGGAGGGGGTTGTGACCTGGGTCAGGGGATTGGGGTGTAGGATCAGGGAGGGAGTGTGGGTGCAGGAGAGGGTTGTGGCCTAGGGGAGGGATGTAGGAGGGATTACAGGGTCTGGGAGGGAGTTGTGACCTGGGGCAGGGGATGCAGAGTTTGGATGGTGATCTGGGGGAGGGAGTTGGGGTGCAGGAGGGGCTGGGGTGCCAGAAGCAGGTGCTAGTTTAGCTAAGTGTCTCCTGGCCATCAGGCTGCAGCACCCCCAAGTCAGGTTGGCCTCCCTGCCTGCTGCCGCCCCAGCCTGCTTAAAAATACAGGCTGCTCCCACCACGTGGCTCTTCAACTCCTGGTGGGGGAAGAAACTTGCACTGCCCCAGTCCCTCAGGCCAATCTCTCAGCTCCAATTGGTTAGCTGTTTCCAGCAAATAGGAGCTGAGAGATTGGCTGAGGTCAGTTCTTATTGGCCGGTTGTTTCTGGCCAATAGGAGCTGAGTATTGGGCCGGGGGTGGGGAGATCACACAAAGCCTCCCCCTTCCTGCAGAGCATAGAGCTGCAGGGACTGTGTTTTAAACCACAGCTGCTACATTTCTGACGGTCCCAGAAGGGTGGTCCATGGTCCAGATCCAGTCCCTGGGCCGTATTTTGCCCAGCCCTACTGTAGTATCAGTTCTATCCTTGACAGGACCTTAACAGTTGAAATGTTCCGAAGCAATCTGGTGGTTAAGTCCTTTATTCAGAACCAGTCTATTTATTTTTGACCACCCTCCACCCGACGTCCTTTTTCGTGTATCACTATTTCAGCTCTTTCACATAGAGGGTATGATTTTCCTATACAATAGGACAGCCCCTCCACCCACTTAGAAACAGCATAGCCTGCTGCTGAATGATTTCCATTACACGGGGAATTTTTCAGTGGCACAGAGTAGTCATCAGCATGCAATCAGCACCCAAGGGTGGGAATGTGACTGGGGAAAGTGTGGCATGATTGGGCCTCTCTTACATCTTGGATGCCAGATTGGACTGTTGGCAGCTGAAATAAATTTGGGAGTGGAATGTCCCCTGAATGGTTTTGGGATCAGGGTAATGTAAAGGCATAGAGACACGTTTGCACTATCTTCTCCCTTTTACCCACCCACTAAAGCTGCACTGAATGTTCCTTGGCACAGCTCAGAAATGGGGTATTTCTCTTGCATTCCAAATCCTTACTTCAGCAGTGAAGTGTGAAAACTCTATAGGCTTTTGGTGTTGACTAGGAGTTGAGGGTGCTCCTACCCAATAAACAGTTGGCATCTTACAGCATCAGGCCTTGTTTCAGCATAATTCACTTTTTGCATTCTCCATTCAGTCATCTATGTATAGATGTCAGAATTGTGAAAATATTTGTCTTTATGCTGCAGAACTGAGGCAGCACATGCCAGAGATGTGACTCAGTAAAGACATTCAATTTTACAGCAGAGCAGTAGAGATGTGGTAATATTTTAAAAATAAATAACCAGTTTTCTCCAGCCTCTAAGCAGTTCTCTCCGTATGACAATTCCCCCTGCTTTTTCTGGGATGGCAAATAGTGTAGCAGACACCCTTTACATACTGAACTTGGATATATCCAGACTTGGTTGAGGTAAAGGCTTGGTGTGCAATTTGACATGAGGAACCTGAAGACATAATTCTGACAGCTTACTTTGACACTTCATAAACCTACTTTGCTAGTGTGTGGACATCACCTTCCTAGTGCAAAAAATATAGAAAAGAGAAAATAGGCAGAAGTCAAATTACTCAAATTGAAATATTAAGAGCTCATATCATGACTGGGAAATGTAAGCTGGATTTTTTTTTCAATTTCATAATGAAAAGCTTTTAGAAGAAACATATTGGTCTGTCAACCAGGAAATATTTTATAGGCACATACAAAAAATGGTTGGTGATCAATTGTGTAATGAATCCCAGTTGTTACATTTATAACAATTTTGGGCTCTCATGGTAGTATCTCTTAGGACATGTCTACACTAGGAAATTATTTCAAAGTAAGTTATTTCAAAATAATAACTCTTGAAATAACAATTTTGAAATTGCACTATTTCTCACGATAAGAAGGAGTTGTTATTTTGAAATAACAAGGCCGTTATTTCAAAATAACTGGCTTCATAGTGTGGGCATTCTGCTTGCTATTTTGAAATAAAGCGAGTTAGTTAGAAATAACGCCCTATTGTAGACCGTGGCTTAGAGTACTTATGATTAAATTTATTTTATTTGTTTGTTTGTTTATTGAATAAGTTGTACAATACAGATACGTAAACTGTGGGGGACTCACTGCAGGTGACGCAGATTAATACCAGACAACACCAAACTAAGATGTCCTAATTCACAGTCCCCCTGGCTTTAGGGGTTCATTAGGTAACATTTCATCCCTTTCAATCAGCATATTTACAATTTACGTCTGCCTTGTTCTAATGTAAATGATACTTGTCAAGGCTGTTCCCCACTCTGACACTTTTGGCATGCATCTACATTTCAGGGCTTAACTCAAAATAAGCTACGCAAATGAGCTACATCAACTGCATTTCAAAATAGCTTATTTCAAAATAGGGAATGTCTACACAGCATTTATTTTGAAATAGAGCACTCTTCTTCTGACTTCCCTTATTCCTCTTACAATGAGGGTTACAGGAGTCAGAGTAAGAAGTCCTCCAGCTTGACAGTATTATGACACTATTTCAAAATAACTGCCTGTTGTGTAGATGTGGACTAAGTTATTTCGGAATAGTGCTAGTTATTTTGAAATAGTATTGCAGTGTAGACATACCCCGAGTGCAGAAGGTGGGGGCCCTGAAGAGATATTAAAATACCCTGCCACTAAAGGCTCCTGCTTAAAAACTCCCCAAGGTCACAGTTTTCCTGACCTTGCGTAGTATGTTGCCACCACCCAAATGCAAAAGCCCCTTTGAAAACCCAGGAAGATGCACATGGGAACTTCTTCCTGTGGGGTACCCCCATGCTTTTTAACCTTCCCTCAGGAGAGAGCTTGAAAAAAAACCCTTTCATTTCTTAATAGCTAACTTTTCAGTCTCAGGCATGTCATGCACATGGAAACTCCTGCCTTCTAGGATGCAGCTGTCTGATCATAGTCTAAAAAAGGTGATTTTCTTAATGAAACAAAGAAGACATACTTGGTAAAGCATACTTGGTTGCTAGGTGTTATGCCACTGAAAAAAGGCAGATTAAAAACACAGAAAATTGCTTCCCTGGAATTTAGTTTAAAAGTTATAGAGCACAGGGGGAGTACATGGGCTTAGCACAGAGGAGTTCAATAAACTGAAAATAAAGAAAATAACCTAATCATGTCTAACTAAACATTCCCTATTATATGTACATCTCTGTTGTTCCAAGGTTTAGCCTAGGAATTCCATGCCTTACTCCTGGCTTAACTCATCTCTCCTAGCTCTTGCTCTGCTCACACAAAAGATTGCAACAGGATAGTCCTGCTTCTATTCAAAACTGACACTCTCTTTTTATTGGCTTTCCTGGCTTCCTGCCAACACTTCCTGGAGACTCTTAAGGACCCACTGTCTCTGGGTTTTATCCCTTACACCTTACAGGCAATTTAGTTAGCTGAATGGCTGGGGTGTCCAGAAAAGAGTAGTGCCCCTCTCATTCATCACACTATTATAAGAAGATTTTATGTGTCAGTAGCTACTTCACTCTAGAGGAATTACTTCCAAATATTTTGTCACCTCCTTTTGAAAATAGAAAATTGAAAGCCCCAGGATTTATAAGGGTAAACTTTAACCAATATTAAGATCTGTGAACTTACTTCTCACATACCTTTGAAAATGGAGTTCCAATCCTCAATAGGGAAATAAGTTACTGAGATGGAAAAGAAAGGTTTCCTTATATCCCCTGAGTTCTGCTAATTCCATGCACAGCACTTATAAAGTGGGCTTAAAGATTGCATCACTGAAGGTTATGTAGAACAGACAAACAGATTTCCCAAATGAAACATTCTATTCAATTTGGAAGATTGTTTTCAAGTTATAATGGATGGAAATGTCATTTATAATGAATGTTCATGTCTTCTATGAATAATACTTACAGCCCAGAAGACATTTAATTTGACAAATATATGGAAGAGCTATAGGCTAGTGCAGAATTGGATTTCCTAAAAAATAATCTTCCATAAATTCTGTTAGCCTCCTTCAGTTATAAAAAATATTTTAAAGGCTCAATTCTTCAAGGTGCTATGTGGCACTTTGGCCCATATCCAGTAAAGCACTTAAGCATGTAGTTAGGCATGTGATTAGTCTCACTGACATCAATAAAACTACTCATGTCCTTAAAGTTAAGTACATGCTTACATGCGCTGCTAACTCAGGGCCAGAATGTTCAGCACCTTACAGGACTGAGCTCTAAATTATATCTGGCCAGTCACAGAAGTCAATTAAATTACTCCAGATTTATACCAGTGGCAGTGAAATTAAAATATTAGTTCTTAGAATAGCCTACAATGGAATTCAAGCAGTTATAAATGGAGGTGACTTACTGGAAGTGCTTTGAGATGTGTGGTCCCTATCTGTATTCCACTTGTAGGTATGCATGAATGCCATGCGTCTGAGTCCAGAGATTCTTAACAAGCAGTGTCTATTGACTCACACCCCTGCAGTTGCTCTCCTCATACTTCAGACCAAAGGCATAGGAGGCAATGCAGGCTGATGTCTTTCCATTTCCTCTTCTTACTACTAACTACTTCCAGTTACAGGTAAATAACCTCCACTTCTTCTTCAGGTGCTGATCTCTAAATGTATTCCACAGGCAGCAGCAGCGGCGCAGGAGCCAGCAAACAGAGCTGTAAACAGGGGCGTTTGAGTGGGAGTTCTGTTGGTGGAGAAGATTTAGGTGAGAAGGCTGATTAACACAGAGATAGCAGTGGCCATAACCCAAGCAGTGGAGGACACAATGAGACTGAGTGGATGTGGCAGCTGTGGTATGTATATGATTCTGGATGGGGTACCTGAAAGGAGTTTTGTTTGTATGAAATGCCACCTAATAGAACTGATGGAAGAAAAGATCCGAGGATTGGAGATGCAGGTGGAAACTCTGGTCGAGTTTAGAAGGGGGTTTGAGCAGATGATGGAGCAAAGGCATGAGGTGGCTGAAGGGGAAAGCTTAGACATGCAGACTGAAGCAGGATCAAAGGCCTCTGAGGGGGGACTGCTGGGCGAAGAAAATGGACAGTGGAAGCATGTGACTATGAGAACCAGGCAGAGGAAAAGATGGGCCAGTGAAGGAGAAATAGAGCTCAAGAACAGGTATGCGGAGCTGGAGAATGGAGAAGGGATACAGCAGGTGGCCACTGAAGGTGGAAAGGCAAGGAAGAAGAGAAGAGTGGCTAGTCCCATACATAAAGGGGAAGAGTCGATGGAGACAACACCAATAATGAGCACCAGGAGGATACAGGATGGGTTGAAGAAGATTACAAGGGAAGATAGGAATGGAAAGGACTTGCAGCCAGAGGAAACAGGGGATAGACTAGAGAATCACACTGTCACCAGGAAAAGGCAGGTCTATGTGATTGGGGACTCCTTATTGAGAAGAACAGACAGGCCTGTAACCAGAGCTGATCCAGAGAACAGAAGGGTGTGCTGTCTGCCAGGTGCTAAGATACGGGATGTGGAACTAAGGTTGAAGAGGATCCTAAAGGGAACAGGAAAGAATCCATTGATCATCCTTCATGTAGGAACAAATTATACGGCTAGATTCTTGCTGGAACGAATCAAGGGAGACTATGCCAGGTTGGGGAGGATGCTTAAGGAAATCGAGGCTCAGGTGATTTTCAGTGGGATTCTGCCTGTTCCTAGAGAAGGGCAACAAAGGTGTGATAGGATTATGATGATCAATAGGTGGCTCAGGCAGTGGTGCTATAAGGAGGGCTTTGGGATGTATGGCCACTGGGAGGCATTCACAGACAGAGGACTGTTCTCTTGGGATGGACTTCACCTAAGTAGGGAAGGAAACACACTTCTAGGATGGAGGCTGGCACAACTGATTAAGAGAGCTTTAAACTAGGAATTTGGGGGGAGACGGTTGGGAGATGTCCAGGTAATCTCTACGCCGGATTTTAGCATTGAGAGGGAGGAAAACGAAGTAAGAAAGGATATAGCCGGGGGGTAGGAGAATGTACATAAGGAGGAAGGGCAGAGTGGATACTAGTCTAATAGGTCATATTGGAGGTACAATGTCCATGCCAAATGGGGTAAAGAATGTGAGTGAGGTGAAACAGCAAAAATTAAGATGTTTGTACACCAATGCGAGGAGCCTAGGTAACAAAATGGAGGAACTAGAGCTACTGGTCCAGGAAGTGAAACCAGATATTACAGGAATAACAGAAACATGGTGGAATACTAGGCATGACTGGAGTACAGGTATTGAAGGGTATGTGCTGTTTAGGAAAGACAGAAATAAAGGTAAAGGTGGTGGAGTAGCATTGTATATCAATGATGAGGTAGATTGCAAAGAATTAAAAAGTGAAGGAATGGAGAAGACAGAGTCTGTCTGGGCAAAAATCACATTGGGGAAGAAAACTATTAGATTCTCCCCTGGGATAGTGCTTGGGGTGTGCTATAGACCACCAGGATCCAATTTGGATATGGATAGAGACCTCTTTAACGTTTTTAAAGAAGTAAATACTAATGGAAACTGTGTAATCATGGGAGACTTCAACTTTCCAGATATAGACTGGAGAACAAATACTGGTAATAATAATAGGGCTCAGATTTTCCTAGATGTGATAGCTGATGAATTCCTTCATCAAGTAGTTGTTGAACCAACAAGGGAAGAAGCCATTTTAGATTTGGTTTTGGTGAGTAGCGAGGACCTCATAGAAGAAATGTTGTAGGGGGCAACCTTGGCTCGAGTGATCATGAGATAATTCAGTTCAAACTAAATGGAAGGATAAACAAAAATAAATCTGAGACTAGGGTTTTTGATTTCAAAAGGGCTAATTTTAATAAATTAAGGAAATTAGTTAGGGAAGTGGATTGGACTGAAGAATTTATGGATCTAAAAGTGGAGGAGGCCTGGGATTATTTTAAGTTAAAGTTGCAGAAGCTATCAGAAGCCTATATCCCAAGAAAGAGGAAAAAATGTATAGGTAGGTGTTTTAGACCAAGTTGGATGAGCAAGAATCTCAGGGAGGTGATTAAGAAAAAGCAGAAAGCATATAAGGAGTGAAAGATGGGAGGGATCAGCAAAGAAAGCTACCTTATTGAGGTTCGAGCATGTAGGGACAAAGTGAGAAAGGCTAAAAGTCATGTTGAGTTGGACCTTGCAAAGGGAATTAAAACCAATAGTAAAAGGTTTTATAGCCATATAAATAGGAAGAAAACAAAAAAAGAGGAAGTGGGACCGCTAATCACTGAGGATGGAGTGGCCCTATATCTAAACAAATACTTTGCTTCAGTATTTAATGAGGCTAATGAAGAGCTTAGGGATAATGGCAACGTTACAAATGGGATTAAGGATATGGAGGTAGATATTACCAAATCCGAGGTAGAAGCCAAACTCGAACATCTTAATGGGAGTAAATCAGGGGGCCCAGATAATCTTTATCCAAGAATAGTAAAGGAACTGGCACATGAAATTGCAAGTCCATTATCAAAATTTTTTAATGAATCTCTAAACTCAGGGGTTGTACCATTTGACTGGAGAATTGCTAATATAGTTCCTATTTTTAAGAAAGGGAAAAAGTGACCGGGTAACTACAGGCCTGTTAGTTTGACATCTGTAGTATGCAAGGTCTTGCAAAAAATTTGAAGGAGAAAGTAGTTAGGGACATTGAGGTTAATGGCAATTGGGACAAATTACAACATGGTTTTACAAAAGGTAGGTCGTGCCAAACCAACCTGATCTCCTTCTTTGAAAAAGTAACAGATTTTTTAGATAAAGGAAATGCAGTGGATCTAATCTACCTCGATTTCAGTAAGGCATTTGATACAGTACCACATGGGGAATTATTGGTTAAATTGGAAAAGATGGGGATCAATATGAAAATTGAGAGGTGGATAAGGAGACTGGTTAACTGGAGACTACAGCGAGTCATACTGAAAGGTGAACTGTCAGGTTGGAGGGAGGTTACTAGCGGAGTTCCTCAGGGATCAGTTCTCGGACCATTATTATTTAATCTTTTTTATTACTGACCTCGGCACTAAAAGTGGGAGTGTGCTAATAAAGTTTGTGGATGACACAAAGTTGGGAGATATTGCCAATTCAGAAAAAAGATCGGGATATCATACAGGAAGATCTGGATGATCTTGTAAATTGGAGTAATAGTAATAGGATGAAATTTAATAGTGAGAAGTGTAAGGTTATGCATTTAGGGATTAATAACAAGAATTTTAGTTATAAGCTGGGGACACATCAGTTGGAAGTAATGGAAGAGGAGAAGGACCTTGGAGTCCTGGTTGATCACAGGATGACTATGAGCCGCCATTGTGATATGGCTGTGAAAAAGGCTAATACGGTCTTGGGATGTATTAGGCGAGGTATTTCCAGTAGGGATAAGGAGGTGTTAGTGCCATTATACAAGGCATTGGTGAGACCCCATTGGAATACTGTGTGCAGTTCTGGTCTCCCATGTTTAAGAAGGATGAATTCAAATTGGAACAGGTACAAAGAAGGGCCACTAGGATGATTCAAGGAATGGAAAACCTGTCTTATGAAAGGAGACTCAAGGAACTTGGCTTGTTTACCTTAACCAAAAGAAGGCTGAGGGGGGATATGATTGCTCTCTTTAAATATATTAGAGGGATAAATGCCAGGGAGGGAGAGGAATTATTTAAACTCAATACCAATGTGGACACAAGAACAAATGTATATAAGCTGGCTATTAGGAAGTTTAGACTCGAAATTAGGTGAAGGTTTCTAACCATCAGAGGAGTGAAGTTCTGGAAGGGTATGTCTACACTACAGCACTAATTCGAACTAACTTAATTCGAATTAGTTAATTCGAACTAAGCTAATTCGAATTAGTGCATCTAGACCTAAAAACTAATTCGAATTAGCGTTTTGCTAATTCGAACTAGCATGTCCACATTGAGTGGACCCTGAACTGAAGTTAAGGCTGGCCGGAACCAGTGCCGGCAGGGCATCAGGTTAGGGCTTAGAGTGTGGAGCTGCTGCCTCAGGCTAGCCGAGGGCTGTGCTTAAAGGGACCTGACCCCCAACCCGGACAGACAGTTCTCAGGGTTCCCCGCTGGCTTATCTACCTCGATGAGGGACAGCAAAGCAGTCCTGTCTTGGAGTGCCCTGAGTGCCCACACTCGGCACATCACAGCACTTGGCCATCAGCCCGGCTGCACTGGCCGCAGGCTGCCATGCGGGGGGGTTAACTGGGGGACTGTCAGGATCCAGGAGGCCCCGCAGGAGAGCTTCTACCCCGAGGAGCCCGGAGAGCCACCCCAGTCCTCCCCATCGGGGGCTCGTGCCCCATTCTTCCCTCACCTCCTTCCACTTACCCCTCCCTAGCCCCCCTTCCTGATGTAAAAAAATAAAGGACACGTGTGTTCAAAAATAGAAACTCTCTTTATTTAACAAAACTGGGGAGGGGGAATAAAACTGTGGGAAGACGGGAGAAAGGAGACGGGAGAGGGCAGGAGAGGGGAGGGGGAAAACTGGGAGGAGGGAGCTGGAAGGGGGAAGCAAGGGGAAGGAGGGGGAGGGGAAACTCAGGGATCAGGGGTGGCGGTCTCGCCAGACCAACCGCCTCCCAACACGGTGAGGAGGGCGGCGTCCCCAGGGGATGGGATGGAGGTGCAGAGGTTGAGGTGGGGGTGTGGACATTGAGGAGGAGGTGTGGGGTTGAGGAGGAAGAGGTGGGGGCAGGAGTGGGAGGAGGGACAGTTGTTGGGGGGGCAGCGGGCACGGGGCACCATGCTCTGCAGCAGGGCCTGCAGGGTAGCGTTTCTGGCTTGCTCCTCAGCCAACTGCTCCTGGCGGAGCTGCATGTCTGCCCGCATCCAGGCCTCCACGGTGTGGTTCAGGGCTCGCAGGGACCCCAGGTGCTGGTCCCATTACTCCTGCTCCGTGGTGGTGATCCGGAGCAGGCCGCGGGTGCGGGAGCATGTCCCAGGCGGGGTGGTGTGCCCTGCACGAGCAGCTGGTGCAGCTGTAGAGAAAGAAGAGAAGTGGTCAGTTCTCCCTGGGGACACAGTGGATGATGCCCAGCCCCCCCGCCCCTCCCCCCACGACGTGAGGGTGACTGTGCCCTGCACAGTCAGAGCCGTTGTGCTTGTACAGAGGCCATGGTCAGGATGTCTGGCTCTCCCCAGAACTGGGAGCTGCCCCAAGACCGCACCCATGTCCCTGTGCCATGTATAGTGTGGCCGAGGTGGGGTGGGGAGATGTACCCTGCCTCCGTGTAGAGGGGACGTGTGAAGGGAAAGCATCCTGCTGGGTCTCGCCCCGGGGTCGGGAGCATGTCAGGTCTCTTCACACACACACGTGCCTATTGGGCCACGGCCCCTGGGTGTCACGCAGCTGGAGCCACCTGCCCAAGGGTGGCATGGCACGTGCTCGCACGTGCACAGGTGTCTGCGTGATCTGTGGGAGGCATGGCCTACGCGCGTGGTCCCTGGTCTCCCCCGCCTCCCCCCTCCCCCCCCGGGCAGGGGACAGTGCTGGCACTTACCCGGTATGGACTCCCTGGACAACCCTGCCGACTCCGGTGCTGGAACTCCTTGCGGTGGCCCCTCCGGTGTGCCCGGGTCAGGGCCCTCCGGTCCTGGCTCGCTGCCTCCCGGGCTGGCGCGGATCACCCCGCCCCCCCCAGGAGTCGGTCAAGGGCGGGGAAGTAGGGGCAGGTGGCAGCCCCTGCTGCGGCACCGCCCCTGGTGGCCCTGGCGTATGCCTGCCGCAGCTGTGTAATTTTCAGGCGCACCTGCTCTTGCATGCGCCTGTGTCCCTTTCGGGCCATGGCGGCCGCTATGCGGCCGTAGACGGCTGCGTTCCTTCACCTAGTGCGGAGATCATGGACGTTGGGGGCCTGCCCCCAAACCTCAATGAGGTCCATGACCTCTGCACTAGACCAGGAGGGCGCATGCCGTCTACACCCCCTGGCTGGCCCCTGGGTGCCGGGGGGACTGGGTGGGAGACGGCTGGCTGTCGCTGGCTGCCTGGCTCATCCTGCGGCCACTGGGTAGGGGCAGAGACTGATGGCAGGGCTGGCTGTGGCAAGTGCTGTCTGGCCAGAGTCTACCCCTTTAAGGCCCCCGGGGCTGGGGAAGAGGAGAGGAGTTTTCCTGGTTTGGCCCAGAGTGGCCACCAGGGGGAACCTGGGAAGGGCTAGCCTCCAGCTAGTTCGAATTAAGTGGCTACACAGCCCTTAATTCGAACTACTTAATTCGAACTAGGCGTTAGTCCTCGTAGACTGAGGTTTACCTAGTTCGAATTAAGCACTCCGCTAGTTCGAATTAAGTTCGAACTAGCGGTTTGTATGTATAGATGCTATGAAAGTTAATTCGAACTAACGGCTGTTAGTTCGAATTAACTTTGTAGTGTAGACATACCCGAACAGCCTTCCAAGGGAAGTAGTGGGGGCAAAAGACCTATCTGGCTTCAAGATAAAGCTAGATGGGTTTATGAAGGGGATGGTTTGATGAGGTAACATGATCTTGGCAATTAATTGACCTTTCACTATCAGTGGTAAATAGGCCAATGGTGGGAAGATAGGAGTTGCTATAGAGAACTTTTTTCTGGGTGTCTGGCTCGTGAGTCTTGCCCACATGCTCAGGGTTCAGCTGATCGCCATATTTGGGGTCGGAAGGAATTTTCCTCCAGGGTAGATTGGCAGAGGCCCTGGAGGTTTTTTGCCTTCCTCTGTAGCATGGGGCACGGGTCACTAGTGGGAGGATTCTCTGCATCTTGGGGTCTTTGAACCATCGTTTCAAGGACTTCAATATCTGAGATATAGGTGAGAGGATTATTCCAGGAGTGGGTGGGTGAGATTCTGTGGCCTGCATTGTGCAGGGGGTCAGACTAGATGATCAAAATGGTCCCTTCTGACCTTAAAGTCTATGAGTCTATATAGGTAGCTGACAAGTATTCAGACTGGGGGAGGGTGGTACAAGGATACCAGCAGCAAAGCTGCTTGAAGAACTGCAGTCCTTACCACTACATCTCATGTGTAATGTTTTGTGAATATGTGACTGTTTCTCCTGGTAACTTCTCTGTATAGGTCCAGTATTAGTAATTCCTGCAGAGATGCTGCAGAAGCAGATTGTGCTCTAGCGCAGAGAACTCTGACCCTACCTGGGGGTGAGATATGCACTAATTGGTAGCACAGGATGATGCAACCAGATATCCATTGAGAGATTCTCTGAAAAGATATTGCTTGTCATGACCTTTTTTGCTCTAGTGAGAAATAGTTTTGATGATTTTCTGATTGTCTTGGTCCTTTGCAGGTGGAATGCCAGCGCCCATCTGACACCCAGGGAATGAAGTCTTTTCTCTGCAGTGAAAACACATTGTTTCAGGAAGAAAATAGGTAAGTAGATAGGTTGGTCAATATGGAATTCAGAAATTACCTTAGTGAGGAACTTAGGATGAATGAAAAATAGTACATAGTGGATTACCCACAAGTGCTCCCATCTTTTTCACCCTTCTGGTTAGAATCATAGAGCTGGAAGAGACCTCAGGAGGTCATCAGGTCCAGGTCCCTGACCAAGGCAGGACCAATCCCAACTAAATCAACCCAGCTAGGGCTCTGTCAAGCCAAGACATAAAAACCTCTAGGGATGGAGATTCCACCACCTCCCTAGGTAACCCATTCCAGTGCAATAATAGCAACTAAAAATGTGACCTTCATGGAAAAGTGGGACATGTAGTATGTGGCCAAATATTGGTCTGGTGAGTTCTGACAGGATGAGATTGTGGTCTCTTTGAGGTGTCACCATAGGCTGAAAGATCCCAAGTAGGTTCTTCATGATTCTAACTGTTGTGGGGTGTAAAAATAGAATGTCTGGCTACTGGAGGAAGGAAAGCACTGATTGCTGTTAAATGGAACTGCAGTGAACTAATGGAAAGATCCACGTTCTTCAAAGACAAGAGATAATCTAAAATGATGAGGACATGTGTGGAATCTGAGGAAGATTGATTGCACTGTGCCCAAGTAGAGAAACATACCCATTTAGTTAGGTAGCAGTTCCTAGTGAATCTTTCCTACTCTGATTAAGAATGGCCTGAAAAACTTCCACACATGAGCATTCTAGATCTAATGCCTATCCAATAAACAGGCTATGAGGTAGAATAGGTCTGGACTGAGATATCTGATTTTGTCGTCTTCCTGAGTTGGAAGATCTAGGAATGGACTGATCCTGAAAGGAGGATGAGTTGACATTCTTAGAAATACCAGGTACCAAAAACTATCTGGACCAGTTGGGTGCTATGAGAATGACTCTAGCCCTGCCACGATGGATCTTTCTGAAGACCCGTAGCGGCAGAGGGTTGGGTAGAAAGGCATATCTGAATTGGTCTTTCAGTGATAACAGAAGTGTGTTGCCCTGGGAGTCATGGCCCACACCTGCTCTGGAACATTATAGGGAAGTTTCCTCTTCATTGAGGTTGCCCACTAGAGAATTCTGAACACCTGGTAGGTATATGATTGGATAGTGATGTGATATCTAATGCACCAGTTCCAAAGTCTGACTGCTTCCAGGCAGAACTGACAGGATGTTATTCCACCCTCATTGTTTACATCAAAGATGATAGTAATGTCCAGTATCATTTGGATACAGTGTTAATGCCTGAGAGAGAGGAAGTCCCTTCAGGCCAGGCAGACTGCTTGTCATTCCAGCAGGATGATGTGCAGTGTAAAGTCATATAGGATCCAAGTGGCCTCAAGTGAGCACCCCAACCCAGAAAGGATGTATTTTTTATAGTGGTGATACTGGGGCTGGGAGTGTAGAAGGCAACTTGCACTTGTTCCAACTTTGACTATGACGTAAGATAGGTGATGACCCTGGCAGGAATGGTTGCTCTAGTGTTTGTGTGGTCATTCATCTGACCTGCATGCAGCACAGATGAAGTCTGATGAATAGTCACTGAAGTACACAAGCCCACATGGCTTAGAAGAGAAAGGTATACTTGGACTGTACCTTCTGATTTGCAAATCATTGGTGTTATCAGGATGCTAACTGATTGAAATCTTTCAAAGGGGAAGAAAACTCTTGCTGAAATTGTGCCCAGGGTCACTCTGATAAAGTTTATCACCTCTGCTGGGAGTCTAAATGAACTTATCTTTGTTCATGCAGGCAACTAGTGTTTCTAGAAGATGGAGGAGGAACAAAGTTGCTGACCTGGCAGCATGGTTGGAGAGACCTATTTGGAGCTAGTCATTCAATGGGAAGACTGTAGCCATGATGTCTTATTTGGGGCTACCACTACAGAGAAACATTTGTGAATATGTCAGTATTGGATGAACACTCATGCCTGAGGGTTGGAGCAGAAAGGGTTCCTATGTTTAAAAAGTAAATTCTTCTACTGTGCCAAAGTTCCTTAGGAGGACTGGGCTTGAGAGAAGAGGGAACTGAGGATAAGGAAGGAAGATATCCTTCAGTGAGACATGATTGTCCATACATCACAACATTTGGGGCTTTCTGGCTATTAAGACTGATGGGTCCAATGTGCCCTGAGATGTTGTGGCTGTCCAGTCCTTAGAAGGGTGAATCAGTACTATCAAACAGTTAAGTTCAGCACTCTTGGATGGTACCAATAGATGTTTAAGAGTCAGAGTCACCGATGGAACCAGTAGATTCTTTTTCTTCCATACTTTATCCTTCTGTTTGGGGATCTTAAATCATCCTGAGCCCTAAGTATCCAAGGGTGAAAGCTCACCAGACTTGAACAGGACCAATGAGGGATCTCTTCTCTCAGGAACAGACCAAGATGGGA
This sequence comes from Rafetus swinhoei, assembly GCA_019425775.1. Classification (NCBI taxonomy): domain Eukaryota; kingdom Metazoa; phylum Chordata; order Testudines; family Trionychidae; genus Rafetus; species Rafetus swinhoei. The sequence goes on from CM033427.1 coordinate 36,326,296, forward strand.
TCTGTGTAACCATGAGAGTCACACTTTACTCTCATGTGAACCCTGGATGATGAGTTCTTGAGCTTAGTAACTCTAGGATCCACTCCCAGGCTGGTGCTCAGAGAACAGCTTGTTGATTGGGGCCAATATGCAAGGGAGTTCTCCCTGGACCAGATCAGAGTAAGGTCTCATAACCTTCTCCATAAAGTGTTTCCTCAACCATAGTTCACAACCTTTGGGTGTTGCTGGGGAAAACAAATGTTTGTGTCTTACCCAAACAGTAGAAACTTTATAGACTAACAAAACATATAGATGGTATCATGAGCTTTCGTGGGCACAGCCCACTTCTTCAGATGACCGGAGTTGTGTGGTTTTTTGTTTTTTGGTTTTGTACAAACTAACTCAGCTACCCTCTGAAGCTTCCAAACAGTAGAAACAACTTTGATGGTCATCACTCACAGAGAAGGAGCAAAAGCAAGAGATAAAATTCTTGAACTCCAGGACTCTGGGACCATGGAAAGGCACTCCCAACCAATGTAGAAAACAACACTAACAATACTGTAAAAATCTAACTAGTCTAATATAATATCCATTATATTACAATATCCATTTACAGACTATAAGAAGCTGGAGATATCTGTGGACATAGGATTCCAACCACTCTGTGTGGAGGCAAGAAGGAACTGGAGAGGCATCAGCCTGCATGGCCTTTTATGCCCTCAGCCTGGAGCCCAAGGAGAGCAACTGCATAAGTGTGGGCCAATGGGAACTGTTTGGTAAGTCTCTCTGGACTCAGGGTCATGCATACCCATGTGTGGAATATACAAAGGGAGCAGCACTTGAAGAGGAGGAAAACTTATTGGCTTAATTGTTTCTTTACAAAATATTGCTTTTGTTGTGGATTTTCATCTCTCCTAGCAAGCAGGCCTGCTGGTTTTACTTTATTGTATCTTTTGTTATACTGACATGTCACATTTTCAACAGTGAGTTTCAATTATTTAGCGTTGTATATGTTACTACTGTACTTTCCATTGTGAACACCAGGTATTTCATCTAAGGTCCAATCTTGCAAATACTTACACATGTGAGTTATATTTCTCATGTAAATAGTCCCAATGGGACACACTTATGTGTAAATATCTGTGAGAATGATCACTATTTGTGTATCATACCTGCTTGTTCCTTATTGTTATTCCTCTCTCTCTAACCTTTGTGAATTGCTACATCTTTTGACAAGGACATTAAGCTTGATCTTTCAAGGACTTCAGTGGTAGTTCTGTTTGTGTGAGTATACTCTAAGGTTGTACATTTTAATGATGGAGGTTCCACAAACTACGTTCACACTATCCAAGAGTGTAAAGAAAACACAATGTACATTTTGTCTACCTACTACATCAGCAGTTGCCTGTAATATAATGTTTCCTAATTACAGGATGAGTTGATATGTATGAAATAATACAGATTTGCTAGGGACATTTTGGACAAAGTTCAAAATCCCGTTAGTGCTAAATCGCTCCATGCAGATCTCCTTTCCCCTGCTTGGAAGAAAGGAGAGTCAGCCATCTCCATGACACCATCTTCAACTGCAAAGATATTTCCCTCATCAAAGGGATTTCTTCCTGGGTAGGGATTTTGAGAATTTGTCCTATAACAACCACCTTTCCAGGGGTATTTTTTTAGTTCATTTCTACTCAAAATTAAACTATGTCCAGGTGTGGACATCTTTTAAATAAAAGCTAAACCTCCTTTTTGAAACATGGTCTGACTGAGATTTGAGGGCCAGTTTGGTTTTGATTTTCATTTCATTCAAACCAATTTGCTTCATTTCTATTCTCTGCCCTTGCTTACACATAGATATTCCTGTCCCAATTTGTTCCATGCTTCCCCTGATAAAATGGGCATGGAAAATATCAGTCTGGGCCCAGATAAATCTAGCATAAATACACCTTTATACTTGTGAGGCATCAATAATTGCCTGTTCCACCACTTTTATTAAAGTGAGTTTGAGCTAAGCAGAACCTGGGGTGTCTCAAGGTAGGCAGCCATTATAGATTTTCCAAGAGCATCCCAGAATACATCTTCAAATGTCTTCCTTTTCCTTCTGTCCTGCACCATTTTTCGGTTATTTTTAAAAAAATGTATCGGGGAATGAAAGGGCACCTCAAAGTGAGGAATTAAAAGCAGTGACTAAAAGCTGTGGTAAAGCTTAGTTCCAAAAGCTCTGAGAGAGCACCTCAGACCTCACTACCACCACAATTGCCGTTCCAGGCCTGTGTGCATCTTGAGCAAAGCCAAATAGTGTGACAGTTTTGTGATGCCAGCAAATGCCCAATAGATCCTTGGAGCCATTGGAATTTTTCCAGTGACTTCCAGGAGTTTTAGACCAGGCTTATGAATGGGGTCACCAAATCCATTTTGATTAGTGACCTGAAGCTCAGTTTGTCTTAGTTCTTCAACAGAGAGGGACTGATGTATTAAGCAGCTGAGATACCTAATTTCTGTCTGGGAATAAGTTTAATTGCCTGTCTTGTGACTTTTCTGCTTACATTCTTGGATAGAATTATTTTTTCTAAGAATTTATTAAATTTCCCTCCTGACCCCAAACTCCATAGTTCTGCACATTTCTTCTGGCAATGATGACTTCTAACTCCCATTATAAAATGTTCCTTTGAAGATTGTTTACAGTTTCCTAAAGCCTTTTTACCTAGTGGAACTGGGTTGGATGACTATTACAATGTGCCGTTAGCATTGTGTGTGTGGTTATATTGTTGCTATTTTGTATTCCAATAAACATACCAGGAAAATTACAGCTGCTACAACACTGGTAAGAGACTGAAAGATAAAAGAAAATGACTTTTGACAAAATCTCATCCCATAGGATTTGATTAGCTAGCCACAGTAAGAACATCAGTAGCTTTAAGTTTTCAGAGACTTTTATAAGCATATGAGAATGACACAGTTAAGGGGAGTTTGAAAGTAGAGGAATGATATTATTCTTTAATAAAGCTTTAGAAGGGAAAATAAAATATATTGTGGTACAAAAGTATTCATAAAATTAAGAGTTTTATATAGATGTTAAGATACTATGTAATGTATTTCAGGCATATTCAGGGAATTATTTCTCTTAGTGCTGAAATGAATGGCGACAATTATAGTGCAGTCAAGTTGGCTAGGTTTTGCAAAGATGGCTAAGAGAACTTTGCATTCAACTCCTGTAGTTTCTAGCTGAGGGCGATTGGGGAAAAAGTAACAGTTGTACAGGTTTCCCTCCTGGCTTTCATAAGATCAGTCCCCTAATCAACCAGGCTGGTAGAATCTGTCAGCTTTCTGGCTTTATAATAAGCCTTTCAAACTTTGAAGGGTCATCATGGTTTAAATCTGGTAGAAGCTGCAAATCAGCTCCATTAATCTAGCACCTGGCAGAGGTACTGTGACAATAATGTAGAAGAGAGAGACTGCAGAAATTTTCCAGATTCCGAATTTAATCTTGCTCCCTTTCAGGATTTAATAGTATCTGTCTGTGTCTCACTGATTCATTTCTCACTCTGCCTCTCCTCCCTTTTCTGTTATTTATTTCAAGAAGTGAGAGACATCACAGAGTTGATCAGACTAAAATCAGATGTGTGATTACAAAACTCCCTGCAAAACAAAGCCCAATTATTAGGGGAGAATATAAAAATTATTAAACCATTATAAAATGAATGAGAGATGTGGGAGAGAGAGCATACTAGGTTGTATTACTGAAAAGGAACCTGTATAGCTATAAGTAATATTTTGCCATTCCATATATAGTCAAGTTATATATATAGTCAAGTTCTATCAGGCTGAATTCTCAGCTGCACCTATTGTTTGCTATGTGCAGGACAGCTAAGGGGGAATTCTCTCTTCCTTGAGCCATTTTTACAATGGTGTTGATATAATCTTGGGGCTGCTCTAAACTACAAAGGGCTAGCACACAAGGCATGGGTAAGCAGCACTATAGCATTCTTGCCACATTGGTCCCATTTTCTTCTTCAACTCAAAACATGAAGATTCCCAGCTGAAATTAACATTTATAACAAACCCTGAGACCCTGATTAAAATTAATAGGTATTGTTTGACGTTTGCTCACAAAAACAAAAACAAACAAATAGATCCATTTTTTAAAATTAGACATACCAGTAATCTGATCAGGTTTGGTAAATCACAAGTTCCATATAATGGAAGAGATTGGTTTGGTTTGGTTTTGGGCGGGGGGGAGCAGAATAAGCTCTATAAATAGACATACCATTCAAATGTCTAGTTCAAGAAGGCAGAACACGTGTAGATTTAGTGCTACCTTTGTGCTAATTCACTCCCTCTTACACGTGACATGAGCTGAGTGTGTTGGCATAAATTCATTTCGGCTTATCCTGTAATTATACTTCCCACTACAACTGAAAAACCCAGCATGTTTTGTCAAGAGCTGCTTTTGTAACATTCCTTAATGACAAACTGAGACAGTATCTGAGAAGAAAAGAACGAGTCAAACTGGAGGCACTTTTTCTGCAATCAAAATCTTTAAAGGTCAATGATGCAAATCTGTTTCTACCAATTTAAAATGGGAGGGAGGTGCTTCCTCCCCCATTTAGCTGCCATTGAAGATAAATTAAAAGGGCATTTTCGAATATCAGGATTTGTTGTTTACTCTAGGTACAGGCTAGGCCTACATTACAAACTTTCACCACTTGAAAAATGTCAGTCAGGGGTACAATGAAGTGTGATCTCTGACCAACACAGATGTGTTGGCTAGAGCCCAGTTGTACTAGTGAAATTGTGCTTCTATTAGTACAGCTTCCTTCACTCAGAGATCTGAAATCAACTATGCTGGCAAAATCTCAGTGTTGCCAATGTAAGCTGTGTCTCCCCTTGGAGTGCTTTGCTGTTATATTAGACAAGCTACTAAATGCTTTAGGTTTCCAGGGACTATTCCTGGCTCAATTAGCACTGTGGAGGTAAATTATAAAACCAAAAGGATGTGTGATGAACGGGGCAAAGGTCCTCTGCCATTATGCTGGTGGAAAAGACAAATCTGAAAAATGCAAGAATTTCTCTCTGGTTCTTGAAGGAACAAAGATGTCCACAGAAATTCCTTTAAACGGGCAGCAAGTGAGCCATTGTTTGACAGAGGAGCACTTTCTGCACTTGGTAGCTGATAGTGGGATTATCCCTGATTAATTGATGTGTGTACATCAAATGGGATGATTTTACTAACCCTGGATCCCACCCCACACTGTACAACACTGCAGAAGCCAGAGTCACTAGCAGTCCCTGAATTCAGGTTAAGGTGGAGTCTGTTCTTTTCATGTACCTGCGGGAATGTCATGCTACGTAGACAAGAAAGAGGTGGAGTCATGGCCCTGGCCTCTGCCACCTACTCTCAGTCACAATAGTCCACAGAGACGGCTACTATCTGAGGGGACTCTACCACTTCACAGACCAAGAAGCCGGGAGAGGGACTGCACATATTATGCAGAAATGTGACTACATGGCTGCAACAAAGTTGAGGTCAGTAGTTACCTGAGCCAAAAACCCTTTTATTGACTTCAGTTGGCTTTGGGTCTGGCCTGAGGTCTCACAGCATTACATTTTTGCTCTTCAGCCTTTTTTTAAAAAAACGGAATAGAAGACGTTATAAGTGTATTTTGGGAGATAAATTGCTAATTTGAAATGTCTCACAGCTAGGGCTAGAGTTGCAAATGCATGGGGATTGACTTGAGGAGGCAGTCTGTCTCATCAAAGCAAGCTGCTGAATAAATCTCAGGGTGTTAGCAACACATCACAGTCACATACCCCTAAGAAAAGTTGATGAATGAAAAATAAATGAGAAAATGCTTGGGTTTGAGTTGATCCTGCAGCCCGGAATAAAATGTTTAGGAGGCCTCAAGCTGAGATTTGGAAAGACATCAAACTCCAGTATATACCAATGGATTGCTTTGAAAATTAAAAATTACCACAATTTAAAACAAATCTTACAGATAGGGCATAGTAGATTTTATGAAGATTATTTTTGAGCTTTCAATATTTACAATGCATTCTGTTCTGTATGAAAGAAGCTGTACACCTGATGGATTGTTAATGCAAAGTAAGGACAAGGACTATAGATACATCAAGTGATCACACTCCATGATATGGACAATTTCAACTTCAAAAAAAGGGATGGCTGACTTATTAAGGAGCTCAGAAAAAGTCTGTTCATCACTCCAATCACATTATTTTCATTTGCCAGAACAAGCTTACACAACCATCTGTTGAAGAGCAGGGCTACCCAGGATGCTCACAGAAACCTGAAATGTGGAACTAATCTCTTGTTGACTGCTGGGTATTAGTACAGCAGACAAACTTTATTTATGAAGTCAGATTTGGGGAGCTGACAAAAGGGCAACTGGGAGCGAGGAGATAGTGAGATGAGAATAAGTGCATGGAAAGGATAAAATATTGTGCTAAAGAACCTTGAAGGCTGGTTCTGCCGCCACTGTGATGGAATTAAATCCTCAGTGTCTAAGCAGATTTTGAAATTAGGGATATAGAGAACCATGGGCCAAGAGAGAGGTCACCGAGGGTGTGAATTCCAAAATAACTATGTGAGCGTTTACACAGCAATTCCGCTATTTTGAAATTATTTCGAAATAAACCTCATTCTACGAAGAATAATGCCTATTCTGAAATAGCTATTTCGAAATAAGGTGTGTGTAGACGTTCCATTTCTCCTATTTTGAAATAGCCCCGCACAAGGGCCATTCTAAGTTATTCCTCCTGCGGCTCTCCATCGAGAGAGCACGTCTACATTAGGGAAGCCTGTCTCGGACTAATTTTGAGGCTTCCCTGCAGTGTAGACATGCTATTTTGAAATAAGCTATTTCGGAATAACTATTCCAGAATAGCTTATTCTGAAATAACTGTGCAGTATAGACGTAGCCTGAGAGACTCACGTGAGAAGCATTATGGGAAACAGCAAGAACAATGAGACGTCCTGTGGCACCTTATAGACTATCAGATTTATTGGAGCATAAACTTTCGTGGGCAAAGACCCACTTCGTCAGATGCAGGACTTCTCGTTGTTCTTGCAGATTCAGACTAATATGGCTACCCCTCTGATACTTGTCATTATGGGAAACTGTGACTTCTACTTCCTTAACTGCTCCCCACCAAGGAGCATGTAAAGCATTCATTCTAGGGATGTCTTGAGATGTTTCAGAACCTGAAAATTCCACATCATAAGTTGAGTTTGACAAACCTATAATTAAACCATTGTGGTTTTTGTTTGTTTGTTTACAAAAGGACAGTCAGTTATTTTATTAGTGTTTCCATAGGCTCTGCAGTAAGTACAGAAGCACAGCTATCACAATCCCCTGGCTGGCCCTCCTGTATAAGATATCTACTATTTTTGTCTGCATGTGAGAGCTGTTCTCCCAGTGGAGATGAAGCATCAAGAAGCTACTAATTCTATGTTGCCCAGCACTAACATAAGATACAGATGTGACAGAATCATGCCCCTTCCTTCTTCCAGCCCCCTCTCACGCTGTCCTACTCCTCAGCACACCTCCTATATCACTATACGCTATAGTCATATAATGGTTGATGGAGGAAAAGGCCTGATCACATCTGCCACTTTTCCACCAGTAGAGAGCTTCCCTTTGTGGGGAGAATTGTCCACCAGCTCCTTTGGCCAGTTTATGTCCATTTGGCAAATGTAAATGTCTCTTTGGGTGCACAAAGAGATTTAGTGAAGTAGAGACTCCAGCCCTTATTTTTTTCCACAACAATTTTGCTCTTTCCCATTTTTGTTCTCCCCATCTCTTTCTGTATATGATCTCCATTCTCTTGTCTTCACCTCCACTTGTCATCCCATTTATTCAATAAATATCTTCTTTCTTTCCTTCTTCTCTCTTTCATAGTCTTCCCTAATAGATGGCAAACAATGATTTTGAGTTAAAGCTAAATTTCTCACCACCCTATTAAATTGAGTTCAAAATTAGGCAGCATGAAAGCTCTCATCCAGAATTATTGTTGTGAATTTGAAATAAATAATTGAACCAGTTACATTTTTTACCTCTCCTTATTTATTTCATTATGCTAAATAATGTAGTCTACTCCATACCCCCATCTGACACAGTTATAAAATATACCTACAATTAGATTGTCAAGTGCCTTGCTCACCATTCTAGGATTTTTCTTGTGTATCCCCTGATGAGAGCTTATGTACTCCTATGAACACACATACCTCCATTTGAAAAACACTGGCCTAATGCATTTCCTGTTTATTATGTATTCAACCTCTCTTGTCCTCCAGAAAACTAGAGGGTTAGTGTTGTTTGTAAGTAATACGTGCATATCCCTGGTCCCTGGCAGACTACGTTTTGGGTTGTGATAAGAGACTAGGAAGAAGAGAAATCCATTCAGGAAAATTTGTCACATTGAACAAATGGGTTTTTGGAAGCACTGAAGTTGTTGAGTTTTTTGACTGCCAAGGCTATTACCAGAGTGGTGATTGCTAGCAATGCTCTGAACCATGCCATTACATAACCGAGGAGAATGCTCAAAACTAATCTCTTCAGAAGGCGATAATAGTCTGGATTCTTTGGGGGGAGACAAAGCGTATGTGAGGCAGGGGAGGTGATGGAACTAGTTACAGCTCGTAGCTCATGCGGCCAGTACTGTCTGTTAGAATATCTTGAGGGAGGAGAAACTGCTCTAACTTTCCTGTACTGGGAATAAAGAAGTTGGCATACAAGCTAGTTAGGTTGGCTCCATGCCCACTGCGAACTCTTCCACAGCAGGTATGGCTGCTCTTCATTAAGGAAGCAGAGCATCTTCACATGGATGTTGAACAAGGCACATGAACAATCGTACCTCCATTAGGAAAATGGCCTATCTGTCAATGAATAGGGATACAAAGAGATCATTTGCAGAAAGCCTGGAAATGTATTTCCATGCCATCCTGAGTCTAATTAGATATAAGTGCTCCTGTATTTTAATTTGTGACATTTTTCTGTTTGCAGTAAAAACATACTCAATTGCTTGTTATTTATTCGATTTTCCTACAGCCTTGTGCAGCAGAGGTGGCCATGGCAATTTTGCTTGCTTCCAAAACACAGTAAATATATTTAACTTTAGGAAATGAATGTCTTATAATGCGTGTACAATGAACTAATACTTTGCGTCAGATTTTCACTGTCATAGCATTCAAACATTCCTAAGAGAAAATTCCTTTGTGTGTGTGTACTACAGAGCCTGAATTAAATATCTTTGTTTTCTTTTTTTTAATTTCTAACATGAGCAGTTAGAAAAGGCCAAATTCTTGGTAATAGTAAGTCTTACACTTTCGAAGAGCTTTAAGCCACTAATGTGTATTTAGCTCATTTCCTACTACTATATATACTTTGACACACACACAATTTGGAAGCAAGATTGTAGGATTTTTCTAATGAGATATTTCACAAGAAGGTTAAACTTCATCTTTTCCCATTGCTTCATTCATTTCACTTCCATTAGGCCAGTGCTCCATTCTGCCTGGCCACTGGTTATTTCAATCCTAATTCAAATACTATTGCAAAGATTTTTAAATCCCCTACTTACAAATCTCAGTTTCTCTTCTCTATGGAACAATGTGGCTACCACCTCTGCAATTAGTAAAGTCTATATGTTACTACAGATTATTCACATTTTCACTTTTGTTCAAGTATCATGTATCTCATTCTCTGAATAAAAGTGCTGGGAAAATCATTTAGAGGTGAAGTTTGTTAAACTGACTATGCCAGCAGTTGCTAAATTAAAAACATGTTAGCAGTGAGTTTTTAAACATTTTCTATCAATAAAGAGGAAATAAAGTGAATCCTGAATCCCTCTAGAATTAGTGCAGTTCTAATGTATTTTTTGGGGGGCAAAAACACTTGAGATTCTGAATATTGGTCGAGTTCTGAAATTTTCACACACACATGCCCCTTCTGGCTCCAGTGGATGGAGAATTCAATCTTAGTCACTATTAGTACTAGAAGTAGAAAAGGATGAGATTTCTGTAACAATGGCTGAAGACCATATTACTGGAAGAATGTTTACCTATTTCTCTATGGCCTTGTGTTCATTCAGCCATAAATGACTACCAAAACTCAGAGAATATTAGCTTCAATTTGACTCGATGACATCAACAGCTTACTTGAAGAATTGTATGCAGAAGGCAGCAACATTGGTTACTCTGTTGCATAATTAAGTGCAGATACAGCTGAGCATCAACATATTCCTAATCACTTTTTTTAAGAAAGACAGTAAACATGCCCTTTGTTCAACCCATGCTATTAATATGCAGTGTCTATGTTCAAAACTGCCAGTGGGAGGCAGGGATTTTGGGATGTAGGTTACACAATTGGAATAAGTTAAAATTACATTTCTTTAAAACAAGCACACATATGGTGATATTTTAAAAAAATATTTTAATTACTTCTCTTCAGTAATGTAAAAAAAGAAGAAGTTGTGAGTTATAATCAGTGTGATTTCTTGTTTTAATTGAATAATCAAGTGTTTAGCGAGCCCTCAGATGGACCTCTCTGTTTTCTCCTGCCACATGCAAATGGTATTTGTAAACTAGGTGCATTTGTGCAAATGTGGTCAATGTACCCCTGAAAACTTTGATGTGAAAACTGACAGACTGCTTGTAGCCTGGAGTATTGGTTACCCAGCCTTGTGGAAAAAGGGAGGATGGTTAATGATAATCCTATATCCAGACCACACACACATTTTGGTGCGCCTATTGTAAGTGTGCCAAGGTTCCTGTGGTGCCACCTGAACAGTGGGGTCATTGAGCCCTGTCGCCAAGCTACAAACCTCAGGCAGGTACTGCCTTTACAGACATCCACAAGCAGGGACACATCCACTGAGTTACATGAAAGCTTTCCCTAGCCTCTCATAGAGAAGCACCAGCCAATACCCTCCAGCTTCCCAGCCTTACATCCCCAAACAGTATTTTCTTGCCTTAGAAGCCTGCCCAGTGTAAGTTCATTATCTAGGCTATGGAATGGATGCACATTAGCCTTTGTAAATTGAGCTGAAATTTCCCAGTCACTTCAACCAAAATATACTTTGAGGTAAAATATAACACGGACTTTTTAACTACAAAAAGATAGATTTTAAGTTATTATAAGTAGTAGGCCTAAAGATCAAAGTTGGTTACTTAAGAAATAATAGTAAAGTCGCAATTCTACATACGAAACGAGATTTGAATCAAGCAGTGTTTCTCCCTGGTGGATGGCATAGCCCCTCAACAAATTGTCTGGACTTTTTTCCCAGCCTGGGACCACCCAGCCCAATTCAAAGTCCTTGTCCTTCAGATGCGTTTCCAGGTGGTGAGTTATGTGGGGAGTGAGGCCAAGTCATGATGTCACTTCCCCTCTTTTATAGTTTTTTCCAGCATGCTTGTCTTTTGCTATGATGTGGCTGAAGCAGTCTCCATTGTACATATGCACTCTGTGTAGTCTCCATGGTACACAGTTCCTAGGCTAGTGGATTCTTTCCTTGATGGGTGGTGATGAGCCAATAACACTGTCTGGCTACTCCACTTCTGTACATGAAAAGCTAATTGTGGGTGTTCCCAATCTCACAACGCATTCCGGTAACACACACATAGCAAAACTTCACATACAGTGATAGCATCTACAACCCACTGGTTAGTAATGTTCAGCAGATCAAGACTTTTAAAATGTTACCTCACAAGACATACTTTATACAGTGGTTATCAGAGGGCATTCACCACTGCCATAGGTGAATGTGGGGGCACCAGGATGATAGATGGACAAAGTACCACAGTAAGCAACCTGCGTTGGCTTAAGCTTCTCATTTGCTGTAGCCCCTTCCCTACCATGGGTCTCCTTCCATTGGAGTGGCCATTCTATCTCCGCTCCCATTATACTCTCTCTATATTCATCTCACATGGTAGTCACTTAATCTTTCTGAAATATCAGTCCCTACTTCACTGATTCACTGGCTTGCAATTTTGATTGTCATTTCTACCACCATTGAACAGTAGGTTCCTATTTTTCATTGAGCTTCCATCATGTCTCTATCTTTCTTATTGTGTTCCTATGTAATGCCAGCAAGGTCACACTGACCTGAGCACCTTTAGCTTCAAACCCATTCTTCTAAGACCACATTTCACAAGCAGATTCCACTTTCCTGGTCTGCAGACATAGAGATGCCCTGCAATTTTCTTTTCTTCAACAACATGAAAAGCTATCCCAAGTAACTTCCTTCAGATTTATTCCATTTTCTTAAATACAAAATAAAATCAAGCTCACGTGTTTTAGAAAACTGCTCTTAATGTTTCATTCTGAAGCTCTCACCAACAGGCATAAAAATAATTTGCAGCTGTTGTACCAGCTACTTCATTAATCAGGTACAAGTACAAGTCCAAAGTCTGCTGATAAAATAAAAAAACCATCAAGTGAAATAAGCATGCCTTTATATGTTTAATCCAGAACTAGATTTTACAATAATGTGGCATAGACCCTTTTTTATAGTGAAAATGAAAATAAGGCATTCTTTCTTCAATGTTTAAGTCTAGGACATGATTTCTCCATCAAATAAAAACCTCAGGAATAAACAGCCTATTTAGAGCGATTTCTGCTATCACATTTTTCTATTATTGTTATTAGAGACCTTTGCATGAAAATGGCATTATTGTTTTTCAGAGTGCATCTGTGCTTCCTGTTTATTATTCTGCATTTGAAGGCATAATGTGCTGTTCCACCCTATAATGCAAGAGAAAGGTTGGGTTTTGTGTCAAAATTATAAGAGTAAGAGGTAGGCGATCGGGGGCTCTATTTTAGACTCTGTTACAGACTACCTGTCTTACCTGTGGCAAATTGTTCTATACTATTGTGTTCAGCTTCCTCATTTATAAAACACTAGCACATTTACCTTAAGGAGGGGCTCACGGCAGGAGACAGTGAGCATAGGGTCAAGGTTGGGGGGTAAGGAGAGGCTCTAGGCAGGAGACTCTGTGTGTTTGTGTATGGGGGGTGGGGAGAGCAGGAGGGGCCAAAGCCCCCACTCTGAGATTTGTACCAGGGCTGCATGCTTTCCCCCTTCCTGTCACTGTCAGGGAGTGAGAGCAAAGTGCAATCTCAACTGCCCCCTGTGCTCCTCAGCCTGGGGGGTTAGGGGGTGCCCCCATCCAGCCCCTTTCATTGGCCTGGTGATTCTCTCTCTTTTCTGGATGGTTTTATAAGCAGCAGCCCATTCCAGGCACATCCCATTTTCTGGTACAACCAAACCCTGACCTTGCTTTAAGTTAAGGATGGGAAACCTGAGACCCAGGAGCTGGATGTGGTCCCTGGCTTGCTTGGACTTGGCCCTCAAAGCTCATGCCCTCCCCAATATTGGAGAGCCCATGTTGTCACTCCAGCCCCCTCCCCCACTGCCGGGCTGGAACACTCAAAATCTACTAGTCTGAGCCCCCCTAGGCTCTGGTGTATGAGAGGAATGTCTTTCTCCTTCTCAGTCAGGGGGCTGCATTGGTGAGGGTTTAGTTTTTGTTTTTGCCTCTCACTTGTGTGTGGCCCCTGACTGATTTTTCTATGGGTCAGCGGCCCCCTACCCAAAAAAGATTCCCCACTCTTGCTTTCAGTTATGATAAGAGGAAGCTGTACACTGAATTTGGTGGTCCTAGCTCTTACCATTTAGGAGGATTTCCTGAACAAACAGACAAACAAACAGATAATCTCTCTCAATTATATAGTAGATGGAGAACAACGCTCACCAGGAGTATAACGTGTGAGGCTTCATTAAATGTTGAAAACCCTTAGCTGCAAAGTACCATTACCGCTGGTTTCTGTGTTGTAATAGGTATTTTGGGTGCCCATACATTTGCTCCAATAAAGTGAAAAGAATACAAGAAATCAATTATCCAAGAAGCTGAATGAGCTTCATTAAATGAGACTAGCGGAATTCCAGCCTTTATTTCACAAATCCATTATTTGTATCAGTGCCGCCAGTCACTCTTACTATATCTCTTCATTGCAATCTACTGATTGCATGACACCATTTATATGGTTTAGCCTCTTATCACTCTACAACATTCTCTTTAAACTGCATTACTTTAAATTAAGCCTCCTCTGGCCATTCAGCATGCTTCAGTGTTTTATATTACATTAATGGTTTCCAGTACAGAATAGGATGATGTCATATTACAGCCTGCCCTTCTCTCCCTTCCTCAGCAGACATAATAAAAAGGACTAATAAAAACAGAGCAGCCATGTCTTATGAGATACCCATATTGACTTAAAATGAATGGGAGTTACCTCTATGTAAAATTCTCTGCAAATTGATAAGAGTGGGCTTAATGATAGCATAATGCCCGAGACAAAATTATATAGACACAGATTACAGAGGGCATCTAATTCTAATGCACAAAGCTACCACCTTATCACCCGAATTGAGATCTTTACTTCTTGCTGGTTCTTTGTGGTTAATTCACAGTTCCCTCAGTAGAAGAAGGGACCACTGACGCTTTGTGCTGTTCAGTGCTATTGTACTTTTAATCTGATTTGCAAAGTGCCGGCACTCTGACCCAGGATATAAATATATTGAGAGAGGTTCAAGGTTTCTTTTTTTAAAGTGAAAATGCCCTTAGATTTATCAGTGCTGCTATAGCAGTCTATAAAGGATAGATGGCGTTATTCTTTTGGAAGAAACGTTCCACACATGTGCAGGAGCTGGAATGAATAAACTGTGCTAAACTATCAAGCTGTGTATGCAGTCATGCTTTGTCTATATGCAGCGATTCAACAGTTTCCCCTCCCTCCCCCATGCCTCCTGAAATAATAGCTGTAGGGTTTGTGCTGCAGAGCTGGTGCTCCTAGAAGTAAACGTGAAATGCTGGATGGTGTACTCCACTTGTTACAAATAGATCAGTTATTCTTTGTGAAGGCCCTGTGAGCAGTTCCGTAGGGCGGGCTTTTCCGCATACATAAAACTTACATTTCTGTAAAGAAAACTTTGAAGAATCCAATTAAACCAAATCTATGGCCTAAAAATTGGATCTCAGAACTGGTAAAAAGTGTAACCTTTCCCGTGCCTATCAATTAATGGACTGCAACCACTATACACCAGCTGAATGCAACAGTTAAGCAAGTACCATGTTTACAGAGAAATAGATTACACTATACGTAACATACCACCTATCCAAAATACTGATGAGTTTTTCATTTTGTGCAATTACTGTGGTAAAAATAAATAAATAAATCTCATATTGGGCCATATGGGTAAAATTACCAATTTAAACTATTTAAAATTTTGTCTTTCTTTTTAAAAAACAAAACCCCCACTTCCCTCCTCCACACACACAACTAACCCCTCCCAACAATTTAAGACCTGCACTTATACCTTTGTAGTCACCTAAATTAAGTATGAAAATCATGAATTTTCATGCACAAATAGCCATTTAGACACTTACGTTGCTATGTACTTTCAAATAGTCATTTTACAAGTGTACAATAGGTATGTACACAACAAATGCACTAATTTTAAAATGCAGAACTTTGAAAGCTAATTTTAAATGATTTTAATTAATTTTAAATCTTTTTCTGAAAAAAAAACCCCAGAATAAATCCCTGAATTTGATAGTTTGAGAAATCAGCTATTCTGGTTATATGAGATATTTTTGTAACACATCTAATGATATATTTAAGCTCAACACTATTTAAAAGCAAACTTCCCTAGTGAAAACTTTTTCAAATAAAGCAAAAGACATATAGAAAATTATTAGGCAGAAGTTATGGAGATGGAGGAAAACACAGGGAGGAGAGAAAAAGGCTTAGAAAGAAACTAAGAGCACTGTGAAAAAGAACATTTCAAGTACGTGAATCGGAAAAATAAAGCTGCAAAATATGTTTGCCGTATGATAAAAGCATTGAGGTCATTCAGCTTGAGCTTTCTAAATCTTTTAATATCTTTCAGTGTTGGGTGCAGTAACCTCCAGTTTTGTATGTCTGTGGTGATGGGAGAGTAGTTAACTTTATTTTAATGAAACATCTACCTCATTTTATTTCATGGGGAGGGGATTTTCAAATTGATGTTGGGTCCCAAATTCCCATATGACTTGAATAGACAATTGCCATCTATGCCTTTGAAAGTTTCCCTCCTCTTTGTTTAATTCAGATAAGTTTGGTATTTTCAGGCCCTGTGTTTATTGGTTTGTAGGCAAGAGTTGCTGGCCCAGCTCTGGAAATATCTAGCACAGCACTCATCAGAGCAGCAGCAAAAGGGCAGTGAGAATTCTGCCAATAGAAAGAGAAATCCAAGAATGTGGTAAGACTATAACAGGCTGGACCACGTATGCTGCACGGGAGTCACAAAATTCCCAGGTGCTGTCTAACCCTCTTCTTGCCCCTCCCACAATGTCTCTCACCCTTCCCACAATGTTATACTGGAACATGGACTCAGCCTGTTTCTTCTTCCCTGGGTACTGTGCTAGAAATTTTATTTCAGTGCACTATGCCACTCCAGTGAGCTGTCTCACTGATGTCTCAGGGCTCCCTTTGGTTGCATCACATTCATTCTTTTTTTGGCAAATGTTCTATCCCTCCAACTGTTCCCAAGGAGCCAGCATAGCGAGCGGACAGGGGAACGTCCTTTGTGGGTGATGAATCTGAGGAACTGTCCCGGATTGAAGTGTCATTAGAGGAGGTTTTGGAACAAATAGAAAAACTTAATGTTAACAAATCTCCGGGACTGGATGGCATTCATCCAAGGGTTCTAAAAGAACTCAAATGGGAAATTGCTGAACTATTATCTGTGGTTTGTAACCTATCCCTTAAATCGGCTTCCGTACCTAATGACTGGAAGGTAGCCAACGTGACACCAATATTTAAAAAGGGCTCTAGAGGCGATCCGGGCAATTACAGACCGGTAAGTCTAACTTCAGTACCTGGCAAATTAGTCGAAACAATAGTAAAGAATAAAATTGTGAAGCATGTAGAAGAACATAATTTGTTGGACAAAAGTCAACATGGTTTCTGTAAAGGGAAATCCTGTCTTACTAATCTATTAGAGTTCTTTGAAGGGGTTAACAAACATGCGGACAAGGGGATCCAGTAGATATAGTATACTTAGATTTCCAGAAAGCCTTTGACAAGGTCCCTCACCAAAGGCTCTTGTGTAAATTACATGGCCATGGGATAAGAGGAAGGTCCTTTCTTGGATTGAGAACTGGTTAAAAGACAGGAAACAAAGGGTAGGAATAAATGGTAAATTTTCAGAATGGAGAGGGTAACTAGTGGTGTCCCCAAGGGTCAGTCCTAGGACCAATCCTGTTCAACTTATTCATAAATGATCTGGAGAAAGGGGTAAGCAGTGAGGTGGTAAAGTTTGCGGATGATACCAAACTGTTTAGGATAGTCAAGACAGAAGCAGACTGTAAGGGACTCCAAGAAGATCTCACCAAACTGAGTGATTGGGCAACAAAATGGCAAATGAAATTTAATGTGGATAAGTGTAAAGTAATGCACATCGAGAAAAATAACCCCAACTATAATGCAGTATGATGGGGGCTAATTTGGCTACGACAAATCAGGAAAGAGATCTTGGAGTTATCGTGGACAGTTCTCTGAAAACTTCCACACAGTGTGCAGCGGTCAAAAAGGCAAATAGGATGCTAGGAATTATTAAGAAAGGGATAGAAAATAAGACCCAGAATATCTTACTGCCCCTGTATAAAACTATGGTATGCCCACATCTTGAATACTGTGTACAGATGTGGTCTCCTCACCTCAAAAAGATATTTTGGCCTTGGAAAGGGTTCAGAAAAGGGCAACTAAAATGATTAGGGGTTTGGAACGGGTCCCATATGAGGAGAGGTTAAGCGACTGGGACTTTTCAGTTTAGAAAAGAGGAGACTGAGGGGATATGATAGAGGTGTATAAAATCATGAGTGATGTGGAGAGGGCCAATAAAGAAAAGTTATTTATTAGTTCCTAAATAGAAGAACTAGAGGACACCAAATGAAATTAATGGGTAGCAGGTTTAAAACTAATAAAAGAAAGTTCTTCTTCACACAGCGTGTAGTCAGCATGTGGAACTCCTTGCCAGAGGAGGCTGTGAAGGCTAGGACTATAATAGAGTTTAAAGAGAAGCTAGATAATTTCATGGAGGTTAGGTCCATAAAAGGCTATTAGCCAGGGGATAAAATGGTGTCCTTGGCCTCTGTTTGACAGAGGCTAGAGAGGGATGGTAGGAGACAAATCGCTTGATCATTGTCTTCGGTCCACCCCCTCTGGGGCACCTGGTGCTGGCCACTGTCGGCAGACAGGATACTGGGCTAGATGGACCTTTGGTCTGACCCAGTACGGCCGTTCTTATGTTCTGAAGCCCTGATCTGGCAAAGTACTTCATTAAGCACATGCTTAACTTCAATGGGCAGACAATGGAACTACTACAAGTTTAAGAGCTCTGCTAAATATGGATGGAAATACCCAGGTACTTCAGTGCTGGACTCAGTCAGGGCCTCAATATTGTGCCCATCACCACGCTATCTTGGCACCTCCCAGACACCAAATACATACATATCAAGAGGTGCTGCCTCCTCATTCCAGGACGAAAAGTCACATGGAGTGTTTGTTGGGTTGCTTGCTCTCAGCATGAGTGACCACCACATGACACATGAGCTATCCAGTCATTGACCAAGTGTTCCTTGTATTTGAAATGGGAAATGTCTCCTTCACACCTCATGCATGTTGCCTACATCCAGGACAGGTGGGGATGTTGCATGAGTCAGGTACACTAGCTCTGTCCCAGCTGAGCACTTCTCCAGACCAAGGCAATTCTAAATCCACTTCCTTTTGGACCTTTCGCATGCCACAGAAGCGTGCTCCATCCATGCTTCTATGTCTCAACTGGAGGAGCAGCCATTATAAAGCTAGACTGGTTTTATGCTAGCTAAGGATCCCCTCACACTTGGTAAACTTCAGTAACCCGTTTGAGGCAGCTTTATCTTTAAGTCCCCTTTGTGCAGCTAGAGTGGTACAAATGGGTTTTAATCAGGGACAAGGATCTGGCCTACAATCTCTGATGAATGATTAGAAGTACCTGCTTATGATGTCATTTTCCATGACCAATGAGAGGAGATAAAACTTGAATGTTATCTAGAAAACATCCTTCTTCTCAAGTCTGCTCTAGATAATTTCTCCGGCACATATATATCTCTGTCTGTCCTTTTACCAACAATACTTTGCTATATTGTTCATACACAGCCTGCTCATAATTATGCTGTTTTCAGCCTGTCATAAGTCATTCCTTGTTTTGGAGCATGATGTATACGCAAGACACAGCTTTTCCTTTGGTATATCAGATGTTTGTTTTTATCCATATTCCAAGTTTGGTCTGTTTTAACAGAAATTCCAGGGCCTACAACTTGGTTTGTTTAGCAGAGGTGATGTTATCAGCTTTTCCTTACTGGTTGCATACTTGTTTGCTTATATTTCAATTACAGGAGGTTTTGGCCTCCATCCCATATCCTCATTCTGATAATGACTTATCAGAGGTAGTCCCTGGAATTTCTCCTTCTGATAGATTCTTTGCTCTATAAAGACAAGTTTTATGTGTACAGTGTTGCCACATTTCACATTTGTCATAATTATTCGCTGATTCACTTGTAATAATATCTTAGATGGTTATTCTAACATCATTCTAATATCATTCTCCTATAACACTCAGCCCTTAGGATAATATTAATGGATTCTAAGGCCAGGGTGGACCACTATGATCATCTAGCCTGACCTCCTGTACAGCGCCGGTCATAGAACTTCCCCCAAATAATTCCTATTTAAACAAGGCATATATTGTTAGGGGCAAAAAAATCCTACCTTGATTTAAAAAGTTGCAAGTGGCTGAGAGTGCATCACGACCCTTGGTAAATTGTTCCAAGCATTAATTACCCTCACTGTTTAAAATGTACCCCATATTTCCAATCTGTATTTGTCCAGCTTTAACTTCCAGCCATGGAATCTTTGTTTCCTAGATTAAAGATCTCTTTATCACCTATTGATTCCCCATGTAGGTACTTGTATTCTGTAATTGTCACTCCTTAACTTTCTCTTTGTGAAGCTAAATAGATTAAGCTCCCTGAGTCTCCCACTAGAAAGCATGTTTCACAATCCTCTAATCCAGTGATTCTCAGCCTGTGGTCTGCAGCCCCCGGTGGTCCACAATAGTACTGTAGGGGGTCCGCAGAAACTTTAAAATAGAAATTAAAGTAAATGTACAGTGTATAAAAACACGTACGTGTTAATTACTGTTTAGACTCATTCAAAAGCTAACCTTTTTTGGAAAAAAATTCCGCTGTGAAGAGTGGGCGTCAGCTAATGAACGGGGTCTTCCCGAGGCACGAGAAGCAACGCAGGCTGAGGGATGTGCTGGCTGCTGGAATGGAGCCTCTCAGCTGAGGGACTGAGGGACATGCTGGCATGGAACCTCTCAGGTCCCATGGCTGGGAGCTGAGAGGCTCCATGCCTGCAGCCACCACTAGGATCGCAGTGGCAGATGGGCCGAGCAGACTGTATAGCTGAGCTACATGCGGCCAAGGAAGAAGTCCAGTGGGCAGGGGCACATTAGCCAAGGGGAGCCATGGGAAGCAGTGCAGGCTGAGGGATGTGCAGGCTACAGGCACAGCTATATTGTTTGGGGGAGTCCGTAAAATTTTAATTGATGGAAAAGGGATCCATATGCTTCAAAAGTTGGGAGCCACTGTTCTAATCATTCCCTTGGCTTTTCTCTGAATGCTCCCCTGTTTATCAGCTTCCTTTCTGAACACTCTAATGTTCCTGTTTTGTGTCTCTTACAGTAGATAGTTCCAGTGTCTTGAGGATCAGAGCTGTCAAGGGAGCAAGAGGGACAGAGCCAGCTGCTCGCTGCTCCCTTCTGAGCTCTGCCCCATTAATGGCAAGTCTGTGGCCCCTTCACTCCACCTCCTTAGCACTGGTGAAATTCTGAGTGTCTGCTCTTGCTCTGTCTAACTGATTCCTTGAGAATGTTGAATTGAACCGTGTCTCTTTGCACAAGTACCATCCTAGCAGCTCAACCTCTGACTGGCTTCTACTGCCCCTGTGATATCCTGCCCCAGATGTTCTCAGGCAATGCCAGTGCTATCCATCACAAACGCAAAAATGGAGCATGGAATGGAAGAAAGGAAACACAAGTCTATTAAAGAAGTCAAATTAATTTTAAAATGGATCAGGAACATTCCTTTACATTTTTAAATGTTCAGGTCAAACTTCCAGAAAGAGATACCAAGGAACCATGCACAATTCTATGCACATTTGATATGACTGCGCATATAGTCTCAGTAACTGAGGGTACATCTTTATGTATGCTGATCTCAGACCTCGCCATCTGAAAATATGGCTCTAGGAATTCAGGCTCAAGTGAGAAACTTTTCATATGCATTGGTTCACTGTTTTGTCCAAGCGACAAGGAGTCCTGTGGAACCATATAGACTAACAGATGTATTGGAGCATAAGCTTTCATGGGCAGAGACCCACTTCGTCAGATGCATGTAGTGGAAATTTCCAGAGGCAGGTATAAATATGCAGGCTAGAGATAACGAGGTTAATTCAGTCAGGGAGGGTGAGGCCCACTTCTAGCAGCTGATGTGGAGGTGTGAACACCAAGAGAGGAGAAACTGCTTTTGTACTTGGCTAGCCATTCACAGTCTTTGTTTAATCCTAAACTGATGGTGTCAAATTTGCAGATGAAAGCTTATGCTCCAATACATCTGCTAGTCTATAAAGGTGCCATAAGACTTCTTGTTGCTTTTGCAGATCCAGACTAACACGGCTACCCGTCTGATTCTTGATGTTTTGTCCAAGTTTTCCTTTCCCATACATTATAATTCAAGACCGGAGATACAAATGACAATAGAGACATAGGAATTGCCATACTTGATCCAACCAGTGCTTCATCTCATTTAGTATTCTATTGTTGACTGTAGCCAATACCAACTTTTTCAGAGGAAATTATAGCCCCTTATAGAAACTCTGTTGTTGTAAAAGAGAAGTTGATATGTGTTTCCATGTCCAACATAGCCATTTAAAATTCCAGGCTGGAGTCTGGGGATTGATTGACAATACATTGATACAAATTTGGGGCATCTTATATTCAGTCCTGAACCAATGTCAAAAAAGCAGTGTCAGTCCAAAACACCAGTGACAACTTTAAGGTCCAATATCTTGTGAACTACCTGTTTTAAAACAGATGCTAAGTACAGCAGGACAGCTGCAAAGCCCTAGCAGGTCTTTGGTTACCGGACCCTTTCAATGATCACTACATTCTAATTAACACCTCTGTTTTTTCCTCCTTTACTTTACTTCTGATTTGATTCTGTCAGTTGCTTTCTGAAAAATGTCTTGAAATAAAACCAATGCTGTATAACATTTGAAAGCCCCAGCTACACAGCATTAACCTGCCACTCCAGCAGCTGGTAAGACATCATCTATGTCACAACTGAAATGTGGAAAAACATGCAATGATAATAAGCATACTATTTTGACTTTATGGTTTGATATCATGCCAGCTGTCAGGACTGCAATTTGTGAAGGAAGAATCTAAATCAGAGGTGGGCAGTAAGCTAGAGGCGGTTCAGGCTGCTGGTGCGTTATTTACCTGTGTCTCCACAGGTATGGCCACTTGAAGGTCCTGTTGGCTGCAGATCGCTGTTCCCTCCTCTACCTTGTCTCTCTTGTACTCTGGGATCAACACTGCCACAACATGGCTTGACTAAACCACTCTTTCAATGGCAAATATCTTTAAAAGAAAACAGGTAGGATATAATCGCTAAGCCTTTTCCAGTCCCAAACAATATGCCTCAAACCAAGAATAAATGAACATCTCAAACAATTACCTGGAATCTCCGTTTTAGGCAGACATAAGTCAATTACACTAAGATCATTTAGCAAAAATCTCTCTATACTGTGAAACAGGGATTGGCAGGCTTTGGCACACAGCCCATCAGGATAATCTGCTGGTGGGCTGCGAGACAAACCGCAGCCATTGAGATCTGTGGTGGGGAAGGAGAGGGGCCGTGTCTGTGGACGGTCAGTGTAAACAAAATGTCTCTCAGCCCACCAGCAGCTTATCCTGATGGGTTGCTTGCCAAAGGTTGCTGAGCTCTGCTGTAAAACAATAAGGCATAGACAGTTACAATTTGGCATATTTATAATTGTTTGGAATGTTTAATAGTCATTTCAGAACACTATTTCATTTTAGCCCAATTTGTACTCACAGCAACTGCAGTAGTCATTATTTAACATTTAACTTAAGTGACAGTCCTTTCCCCACAGAACATATCGTCAAGCTTGTCTTCAGGGTGGGGTAATGCATAGTACAGCTGTGTGATTTCCAAAGTGCACTGATGTGTGCCACACATTCTTTGGTCAACGTAAACCCTGACGATGCAAAGTAGAAGTTCCCTACTGAACTTTAATGTTGTGCACAATTCTACTTTAAACTGCATTAGGGAACTTTTTGTGTGAACCAACAGGGCCCACGTGCAGTGAGCATGAAATATGTTTAGAAATCACAGCCCCTATATTGTGCATTTCCCCACCATGTAGACAACCCTAAGATTTTATGGAATATATTCAGAGTTCACCTGTTACTATTAAACAGGCAGCCTGTAGTCATTGCCCACTTAGTGACTTAGTTTCCCCATCTGTAAACTGAGATAAATGATACCGGCCTCCTGTGAGACCTCATAAAAATCCTGTATAAAAACTAACTTTTATTATTATTGCCAAAGATTATCACACTGATATATCAGAGAATCTGCCACATAAGAACTGTCTATACATATCTGTAATGGCTATATTTTAAGAAATGTTCATGGTGTACTAGAGTAAACTGCAAATCTAGAATTATTTTAATTTATTCATTGCTACAGGGGCCAAATTCTCTACCGATATAACTCCAGTCAGCAGAGAATTTAGCCCACAGTACAGAAAATCTGCTAAGTCATGAGGCCCCATTGGATGATTTTTAGCCCAATTAAGTAGAACTTCTTATGCACAACATGTCTTTCTCGGCTCCCAAGAGACAACCAACAACAACAACAACAAGTAGAACTTCTGATTTAACAGAAGATGAAACGATTACTGCTGGAGAACTGCAGAGATCCTGTCACATCATGATAGACTGTAGAGGAAGCACTATCTGCTCCTGGATAAGGACTCAGCCTGCTGCCTGACTAAGGGTCAGTTGAGAGACACCCAGAACAGCTGTCAGATATTAGTATGTTATATGAAAGGAGCAAATGGACAGTCACCTCAAGCAACAGCAAAGCATTCTATCACTTATATATGCTTTCCTTAGGTACCCAAGGCAAGGAAGAACTGAAAAGTGTGGCCACAAGCATACAGAATCAGGAAGAGACTGAGACATAAAGACCTAAGTACCACTAAATCACCTGAAGGCATCATTACAATTAAGCATAATTACTGTCCCCAACAGGCAGCAGTTATTACCATTAGGTGTGACTAGGTTTAAAATAGAGATAGCAAAACTAGGGTCAGAGGGGGGTTGCTTCAGTAAAATATTGGTCAAGTTTTGTTTTGAAAAGGGTATTTTGAATCCAGATCCTATTTTGTTGAGAACCTCAGACCATGGAGAACAATTTGGTGAAGATAAATATTTCCATTTTGGGGATCATGGAAAATCCATGGAATAAATTTACACCAAATAAGGCAAGCTATGTAAGCACTGATCAGTGGGATTATTCACATGCTTAAAATTAAGCATATGCTTCAGTATCTGGTATATGTGAACTTTTATTGTATATGCTAAAATAAAATAGTTACTAAAAATTGCCTTGTTATACTTTATTTAAGGTTTTATAGGAATATACTGCATGTTTGGTAAAACTGAGGAAACCACCAGGCCTGGGATACTTTAATGGGCTCAGTTGCCTAGTCACACTTCAGAAACAACATAGCCAAAGGAATGTTAATGTCTCTGACCTAACTATTTTCATGGTTGCAACACCAACAAGTTGCCGCTGAAATAGTTCCACTGACATTTTCACAGTAGTGGGGCGGTGCTATTTCAAAATCTCCCTCCCTATATTCCTACTGTCGGCCATAGCACTGGGAAAACTGCAGTGCTGACTTCTGGAACCCCACCCCAGAGTCAAATACCAGTGTGCTGACACTTATGTATAATAATAATAATAATAATTAACATATAAAATAGCTTTTCAACAGTGACACCCAATTGCTTTGTGAGCTGTGCAAGTTTCTTTTATTTCTTAATAATGGAAATCTCCTAGACTGTGTAATATGTTAAAAGGAGCCTGGTACCAGGTGATAGCAAACATTGGAAATGTCGGTTGGTTGCCTTCGGTACTAACGTCCGCTTGGATCAGGCAGCATTCGTGCAACATAAAAGCAAAATACTAAGTCATGTTGAGAATGTTGAAAGATTTTATGAGGGGGCATAATTTGCTATGCTAATTCTCTAAGATCTTGTCTGTGGTTGGGAAAAAAAATTACTTTTTATTTTATTTTTGGATCCCTAAAATTTTCAAATGGAAGTGCAGACCTCTTTGGAAATCTTAGAAGTAGTCTGTAAACCCACAGGAGTCCATGGATCACAGGCTGAAAACCACTGCGGGTGGATCTGCACAGCAGCGTTATTTCAGAATAACGGCCGTTAGTCCAAAATAACAATGAGCGTCTACACAGCAATTCCATTATTTTGAAACACTGCAAAACAAATGGGGATGCAGGTACTCAGAGCCTGTTAGCATTTTGCACCATATTTGCAAAGGGTACACAGAAAACCAATAAGTTGCAGACACATTTCCTTCCAATAAGCATCACAGCATCCCCTGCCAACCAGCATAATTTATTATGAAAGCTCTACTAGTGACATGACAGGCTGTTGGCATTATTTCTAGGCTGATTCTTATATTTTTTTCAAATGGGAGTGGTACAATCTGGTCGGGAAGTTTCAACAAAAATGTTACCCAGAGATTTAATATGGGGATTTGTGTGTAACACACAGAAAAGTCCTTTTTGATTTCTCAAGTAATCAAGTGAACGAGGGAGAGATAGGAAAAAAAGGATAATAAAGGTTTGAATAAGAGGCTAACACTCCCTATTAATTCTGGGAGGTGGTGGTGGTAGTGGGGAGATGAGAGATTAAGCCCACCCAGGCAGACACTTGATTATCTCCAAGGTTATTGACAGTTTTCTAAAAAGGGTCCATATTAATTGCCCTTCAGATTTATTAATATCCCAGTAAATATTGCAATGTGTGGTTTTTGTTTTTAACATGAGTGCATTTACCAAAATAGATTCTTAACCAAGGGAGCAAAATTATTCCAATTTATCAAATAAATACAATAAACTCAGCATCAAAATGCATGCATGGTAATATGTAAACACTGGGCTATATTCATACCTGTGCAAAGCATTACACAAGGCCATGCACCACTTAGGTTTTCAAAACAGATCTTAAGTGAGGCTTGAGTTGTGCAAGAACCTTGATTTTTGATCTCTTAATGGGGGGCGAGGGGGAGGAGGAAGGGGAGCAGAGGGAGTGGAGATGAAGGAACCGTTGTTCAGTCTTTAAGAATGCTCAAAAATTCATGAAGAGATTTTTAAATATTTACTTACTTGTGAGAGTCTGTGTTTTATGTGTTGTTCAAAGACAATGTTTAGACAATGGTATGATCACTGTGACACAATAAAAGCTGACAAAAGCCAGGAAACTCAAAGACTGAGAATCAAGTCTGTAAACATTAAAGACCTGAGTTGAGGAAAGTCTGTCTGTCTGAAATTTGACCTTTTGCCAG
The DNA here is from genome assembly GCA_019425775.1 of Rafetus swinhoei. NCBI lineage: Eukaryota > Metazoa > Chordata > Testudines > Trionychidae > Rafetus > Rafetus swinhoei. The sequence continues at coordinate 36,353,123 of CM033427.1, forward strand.
TTTGTGTGTGGTTATCCTTTAATAAAGTGCAGGTATTTGTGACACACAGCTTTTGTCTGGGAACACATTCCCTCTCCCCTCAGCAACTTTTTGTCTGTCTTTCCAGTTCCACCATCTGTCACTACACACGTTGTTATAGACAGGTTGACTCTAAAAGCCTAAAGCTGCATGACTGACAGCAGCTGCTGCTTTTGGGAGCACTGAATGAGGCACCGATTATCCAAGCTATATACACTTCCCGCAAGACACTGAGCACTGTGAATTTCCTGAAATGGGAACTGAAGATTTCAGCTCCTTACAGGATGAGGTCTTCAAAGGAATAGCAGAGAAGCAGGAAGGACTGGGCTTTTAATCAGCTGACCCATTTCGCTAAATCTATAGATATTACTCCATACATGAGGCAGAAAGGAAGGGGAAAGAGGAACAGGAAGAGGAAGAGAATGGCAGCAGACAACAAAGAGATACCATATACTTGCTTTTTCTCTTGAACTAGAGATTACAATACTGCCTCCCTGAGAGATTTTTTAAAAATCAGTAGCAAAAGGACAGCAAGAATAGTTATATTATTTATCTAGACGCAAATTATTTTCACCTGCCTACAAATTGTCATTTGTGTTTATGTGATTCAAAGTTCCTGGTTAATGGTTCTAATTAGCATTGGGAGCAAAACAATTTCCTAGCTCCAGCTGCATGGTTAGTATTTACATATCTGAACAGAGAGGAAGGAATGTTTCTTGTAGATGCATGCACAGCAACTTCAGCATGTGTCATGCATGAGAACTAACCCTAAGCTTCATGTTGGATGAAACCAAGTGGTTTTTCCAGACTAAGATAACTACACAGTTGTTTATAAATAGAAACTCCTATGAAAGAAATGTTCAGTGCTTTCTAACCAATTTGTTCTCATGCAGCTATTCTTGCAGCTAGTAACATGCAGACTTGCAAAAATCTTGTCTAGACTAGCATTGAAACTAACCTGTTGTGACAACATCTTTTGATGGGAGATCGATAAATACGGCTAAACTGGCATATTTATTTGAAGTCAGTTCGTCTGTCTGTCTTTCTATTTTGTAGGTGAATCTTCTGATTGAGAGAGAGAGACACTATGCACTGGCTGGAGCGAGGCATGTCCTAGGCATGCAAATGGATCAATACAGTTCTAACAATGCAGATAATTCCTAGCCTACCACACCCATGTTATTCTGATCCCATTTGTCCTTTGAACAGAGACTTTAAAATTGTGTGGTAGTTTTGCAATCTGCTTGCCAAACAGAAAGCAGCATGAGATTAGTTAGACTCTTGACTTTTGTCTGAAGCATGCTTTGGTCTCAGGTCTCCACAGATATGCTAAAATAATATGCAACCCAGTTCTTCATGCTGGTTGTTTCCTTGGATAGGCGATGAGGCAAGAAAGAGAGGCACCCAGTTAATCTTTTTTGGCTGGAAAGGATATCTAAGTTTTCCATGTGGGAGTGAGTACCTGGCTGACTCCAAATTGGAAGTTGGATATGGTCACTTCTAGACTGTTAGCTCATATTGAACTCAGGCCAGCTGTGACTAGAAGATGACAGCGAGAAGGCTGATGGAAGTCATAGCCTCTCTCTACATAGACAAGATAATTAAAAATAAAAAAATGTGACAATTGGCAACAGTGGTGGAACTGCATTAATGCTAGACCAAGAATTGTCTAGAATTCTCACTATATCCTGATATAGAAGAATAATAGATGGTATTTAGTATAATTATTTGGTAAGTGGAGCAAAAAGGAATGATGGGAACTCTACTGTGGAAAATTATATTTCATATACGGAGAGCTAAAATTTAAAAATTTTACAATATTTAAAAATCAAGAACTGTTTCAATGCTGATTATTTTATTCATCATCAAAATACCTTTTCAGATCCAGCACTTTGGATAAACCCAGGGACATTCTGGTTCCCATATGCATCCCCCCAGTATTGAAGTTGTAGAGTAGAACTCTCATCTCGACCTTGATTACTATAAAATGTTTCCAGTCAAACTAGAACAATTCTTTAAAACAAACATTCTCCCCAGTTCTAGAACTCAAGAATCAGAAATGCCCATTCTAATTGAAAGGTTCTGTTCTACTCCCATCTGTGTTCTATAGTAAGTATGAATTTCTCAAGCATCCATGGAAATTAGCCACACTATTTAGCTCTCATTTAGATTTCCCTATTTGTTATAAACAAATAAATAGTCTGCCAGCAAAAGACATAAAAGAGAAAGTGTCCTATCTCCACACTTACTGTGACTCACGAGGCTACTATATGTTAATGTTTCATTTTCTAGCTTTTATTTGACTATCAGACTATTGACATCAATTATTTCATAAAACATTTGAAAGCCTAATATCTTTCAATTAACTAAACCACAAAAAATTCCTCTGTTAAATTATAGGTTGATGAGCATTACTACTAACTATTTCAGTGTTACTTCATGTACCTAGTAGCAAAATGCACTGCCAGTTCTGCCCCATAAACCAGGCACATCACTCTTGAGTTAGCAACATCCTACTTCAAACACTGTAGCCACCTTTTCACTGCACCAGGAGCCAGCAGAGAAAGGGTTAACATGGGGCTGTGGTTTTGAAGGCCTTTCAGCGCATTGACAGCCATGCTGTGGGATGACTGGTAGAGCTGGAACGTTTGCTGCTTCTACTACTGCAATATTATTATTTCTATGAGACTTTTTAATCTGTGGCTTGTGGCATATTCACCACCTAAACTGCATTGCTGAAATCTCCTATATCTGAGTGGGGACAAATATAAAGAATGAAACTCAAAATGAGGCAATTACATTTAAAACAAATTTCCAGCTAAAAACTCAGGTTGGACAAAGGGAAAGGGGCAGGTGACATGCAGGAACTTTGTGGACTTGCCTTATAAATCCCAGAAGAATCTCTGTGACTAAATGCAGCTGGTCTGTCATTCAAAGGTGGAGAAGGAAAGGAGGCAATTTCCCAACAAATATCTCCTTTGAAGAGAACTGGAAGTTTGGTAGCTGCAACTGAATCTCCCCAACAGCAGGAGAAAAGCATGCTTGAATCAGGCGCTATGATTCAAGGAAAGAAATATGGGATCTCACTTCTGTGGGCATTACACCTCAGAAAAGCTGTTTCTTTTGAGGAAGCACTGGTGCTTTGCTTGTTTTCTCTCTCTCTTTCCCGCTGCTAGTGAGAGTAAGAAAGACAGGAACTAATACTGCAATGGCTTACACTGTGTATAGGTTTCAGAGGGGTAGCTGTGTTAGGCTATGTCTACGCTGCAGAGTTTTTGCGCAAAAACTTGTGGAGCATCCACACTACAAGCGTGTTCTTGTGCAAGAAAAAGGACAGTAAATCATAAGAACACAGGGCTTTTTGCGCAAGAGTTATTCCTCTTTCTATGAGGAATAAGCCTTTTTGCGCAAGAGCTCGTGTGTGTGGACGGGCAACAGGGGTTTCTTGCGCAAGAAACCCCAATGGCTAAAATGGCCATCAGAGCTTTCTTGCGCAAGAGAGCATCCACACTGCCATGGATGCTGTTGTGCAGAAGCACATCTCCTGTGCAAAAGCACATGGCAGTGTGGACGCGCTCTTGTGCAAAAAGTTCTTGCTCAAGAAGCCAGCAGTGTAGACATAGCCTTAGACTGTTTTAGCAAAAACAAGGAGTCCAGTGGCATTTTAAAGACTAACAAATTTATTAGGGTATTAGAGCACAAGCTTTCTGAGCTGCAACTCCCTCAGATGTGGAAGAGAAAAAGAAAGAAGGACAAAGAAAAAAAAGATACTGATGGGAATGTGTCACTAGCGCTAATCAGAATGGATGTGGTGAGAAGGTGAGAGTACCTGAATGGGAAATTACCTGTTGTAATGGGAGAACCACTCGACCTGTTTATTTAGACCTAGTTACCAAATTTGCATCTGAATTCCAGCTCAGCAGTTTCTCAAGTCTGTTTTTGAAGTTTTTCTGTCTGAGAATGGCAATTTGCAAATCCGAAACACTGTTCCCAGGCAGGTTAAAGTGCTTTCCCACTGGCTTTTGGACATTGCAGGGTTGCCAAGTGTCTGCTTTTCCACCAGAACATCCAGTTGAAGGGGGATCCTGATGGTTCTGGTCAGCATCACTGACCCCTACCGAGCTTTGGGCAGCCACCAGGAAGCTACTGGCATCTCCCTTCAGCTCCTAGGCAAAGAGATGGCCACAGGGACTCTGCATGCTGCCCCTGTCTCTAGTAATAATGCTGCAGCTCCCCTTGGGCAAGATCTGTGACAATAGGTGCCGAGGAGGTGGTGCCTGCAGGCACAGGCAGAGCCACATGGTTGTGCCTATATGTAGGAGCCAGAGGGAGATGCTGACAGCTTTCCAGGAGCCGCCTGAGGTAAACGCCACCCAGAGCCTGCACCCCTTCCTGGTCCCCAACCTTCTGCCCCAGCCCTGAGCCTCCTCCTAGATTCTGAACCAGACTGGAGCTCCCTCCTGTATCCCAAGCCTTAATCTCTGGCCCCATCCTAGAGCCTGCACTCCCAACCAGAGCCCTCATCCCCCTCCACCATCCCAATCCTCTGACTTACCCCATACCCCTCTCCTGCAACCCAAACCTCTCATCTCTGGGCCCCATCCCACAGCTTGCACCCCCAGCCTGAGCACTCACCCCCTCTCACACCCTAACCCCTTGCCCCAGCCTGGTGAAAATGAGCGAGCAAGGGTAGGGGGGAGCAAGTGACAGAAGGATGGGGATGGAGTGAATGGGGGGCATGACCTCATAGAAGGGGCAGGGAAGGGGACATAAGAACAGCCATACAGGGTCAGACCAAAGGCCCGTTTGGCCAGTATACTGTCTGCCGACAGTGGCCTATACCAGATAGGGTCAGAGCATGGGTGTTCAGTTTTCTGCAGATAGGAAGTTGGCAACCCTAATCTGTGTGCAGCCTCACTGGGACAATTTCTGCTTCCCCTCCTCCTTCCCTGGATTTGTTCCAGACAAGCTAATATCCTGCTGGCCTCTGAACTTCACTGTCTGTGGCTGCTATGCAAAAATAAATAAAAAGGAAGCCATTTGAAAACTTACAGCTAGGCCCACTGTTGTATCATGCAAGCAAGGTAGTAACAAACTTCAACAGGCCTTTATTTATCAAAGGTGAAACCTCTTTACAAAGCTGCTGCTGCTCCCCTCTGTAGCTCTCACTCAGGCCTCGCCCATCTCCTCCCCCCTCCTTCCTGTTTCCTGTGCTCCCAGTTCTAATAAATACAAGCAGCATCTAAAACACCACACCCACCGATGCAGGGGGTGGGTTGGAGGGATTGGCAAACTGGGCAACTGCCCTGGGGCCCAGAGATTCAAAGGGCCCAGATCTCCTAGCTGCTAAGCCCTGAGGTCCCCCTTTGAACTGCTGTTGAAGTGCTGCTCCACATGGCTCTGAGACTTGTTGGGGAGGTGGGGGGAAATACTGTGGTGTGGGTGGTGCTAAGGACTGACTGCCCTCAACTCCACCCCTTCTACCCAAGTCCCTTCATCTTGGCCCCATGGCCCTGCAGTTGCTGTTGGCCCATTGGCACATCAGGGCTCATTTAACTGCACATCTACTAAAGTGATCTATGCCATCAAATGCCAGCAATATTAGCCAAACTGGAGAGTCTCTAAGGATATGTCTACACTGCATTCCTCTTTCGAGAGAGGAAAACAAATTCAGCGGAGCAAAATTGCAAATGAAGCGGGGATTTGAATTTCCCATGCTTAATTTGCATAATCGCGTCCGGCCACTATTTCGAAATACCCTATTTTGAGATAAAAAACGCCGTCTAGATGCAGTTATTTCGAAAGAAACCCCTTCTTTCGAAATAACCCTTACTCCTTAAAAATGAGGTTAAACAGTTATTTCAAAAGGAGCGGTTTCTATTGAAATAACTGCACCTAGACGGCATTTTTTTATCTCGAAATAGGGTATTTCAAAATAGTGGCTGGACGTGATTATACAAATGAAGTGCGGAAAATTCAAATCCCCGCTTCATTTGCAATTTCACTCGGCTGAATTTGCTTTCCTCTCTCGAAAGAGGAATGCAGTGTAGACAGACCTTATGGGAAAGAATTAATGGACACAAATCAGATATCTGAAAAGGCAACACACAGAAATCTGTTGGAGAACACTTTAACCTACCCAGGCACTCATTAGTGGATCTCAAAGTCACCATGTTGTTTCAGGCCAATTCTACAAGATAAATACACAGGGGAAACCTGGGACCTTAATTTCATTTACAGGTTTGGGACCCATCACAAAGGTATGGATAAATATGTTACCCTGTCTAGCACAATACCTTCCACATCCTAATGACTTAAAAACAAAAACAAATAATGGGTACTTAAGAACAATTTGCACCTTCTCTATCAGCTGCATGTAACATGAACACTCTGATTGACATTTTTCTCCCTCTTTCCCTTCCTTCTCCCCCCTCCCATCTCCTATTTATTTTGAAATTGGACTTTTAATACTCCATTCATCTGAAGAAGTGGGTTGTGCCCACGAAAGCTCATGATACCATCTACACGTTTTGTTAGTCTTTACGGTGCTGCTAGACTATTTGTTGTTTATTAAGTTTTTGCTTTGTTAGTATCATCCTGCTGCATGTTGACTAAGGCTAGGTGTACTCCAATGGTTCTGGGGTGAGTCTTCACTGGTTTGAAGGTATTCACTGAATTGCCAGAAGAGAGAGAACTAACTAAGGCTACGTCTACACTGCAGGCTTCTTGCGCAAGATGTCTTTTGCACAAGAGTTTTTGCGCAAAAACTTCTAGCACAAGAGCACATCCACACCTCAAAGCGCATCGCAACAGTGATGTGCTTTGGCGCAAGAGAGTATCCACACCGCATGGATGCTCTTGTGCAAGAAAGCTTTGATGGCTATTCACAGAATGGCCATCAGAGCACCTGTGCTTTTTCCTCTGGAGAGTCCACACTTGCCTTTTTGTGCAATAGCAGTAGTGCAAAAGGGAGTTATGCCTCGTAAAAGGAGGTTTACTTACACCTGCAAAAGCCCTCTGTTCTGCCATTTTACTGCTTATTTACTTGCATAAAAGTGCATTTGAGGTGTGGATGCTCTGCAGGTTTTGCGCAAAAACCTTGCAGTGTAGACATAGCCTAACTAACTGTCCCTGTCTTCTAAGCTCATTTGTGGCCTTTCTGCTGTCTAGAAGTGTTTTCTAGTATTTACCTCATTCATGGGGTTGTTATGAGGGTTAATTTCAATGAACGTTTAGATTTGGTGATAAAACTTAAACAACAAACAGTCTGGTAGCCCTTTAAAGACTAACAAAACCGGAGTGTTGGATGTCCAGAACCAAATCATCCAACACTCCGTTCATCGGAAGAAGTGGGCTGTGCCCACGAAAGCTCATGATACCATCAACATGTTTTGTTAGTCTTTAAAGTGCTACCAGACTATTTGTTTCTATTTAAAACATAAATACGTTCCTAATGTTATTTTTCCAGATCAGCAAGTGGTTTGCACAGGGACATTAGGGGATTGGGAAAGGAAGGTGCACAACAGACAAATCTTTCTGTTAAAATATGGGGCACCTTAATAGGGGCATGCACAAGGGCGCAAGCAGAGTACAGCCCTCCTAATCAATAGGGGCACACAACTCCCGCAGGGCAGAGAGAGTAAGCTCCTGCAGCCCAGGGGACAGCCATTCCACTGGTCCCAGGGGTGAGGTAGGGAGAAGCAATTCCTCTGGCTGTGGATGAAGGCTACAGAAAATGTTCCTCCAAATGTGGTCCATTTTATTCCCATGCACACCCCTGCAACTGAGAGTTTGATGATCACTGTACTAGTCAGAGGGGCCAACAGTCACCACAAGTCCCGAGGCAAGGTGTGTGTGTGGGGGGGAGGCCCGGCTCCACAGCCCCAGAAGGGATGGGGCCGAAGGCAGTCAGTCCTTAACGCTGCCCAGCTCCCCAGCCCTCAAAGCTGCACAGAGCAGAGGTCTGGTGCTCCCACGGCAGTTCAAAGGGCACTGGCACAACAGCAGCAGTGGTGGCCAGGAGCTTTGGGCCATTTGAATGTCTGGGCCCCAGGGCAACTGCCTCCTCCACCTCCCCACACACCCCGCCCCGCTGTCAGCAGGCCTAGTACTAGTGCATGAAAACTAGAGTTAGAGTCTGGATACTTTCCAGCAATGGAAAGAGAAAAATCTGATCTTAAGCCAACTTTCATTGTGCATGGAAATCCTTCAGTGGCATAGAGCCCTCTGATCAGTCACCAGTGCTGAGACCATAGCTAGGGAAAAGGGAATGATGCTTGTGGGCCGTGGGCAGCTGGTGTGGTTTAAAGCATTCTTCAGGCAGTTCTAATTGATGTCTGGGATGGTCAAGAGCAGTGCTATAGCCCTAGGATTGGGGGACACAAAATTGACTCAAATCAGTCTCTGAAACATATTGCAACTCAAGATCCTGCTTTGCAACTCATGATCCAGTCTTCATTAGCCACGTTGAGTGAAATACAAAAAGTAAACCAAAAGCATCAGTAGTGAAAAGTAACTTTCTTATAACACTCTTTTAAAATGAATAATCTAAGATGTTATCCCAGTAACAGGTAGAATGTTTATTGCATTTTAAATAATTATAGCTTCTCTTTAATAGCGGTAAACCCTTTGAAGATGAATAATGCTATTATATAGCTGAGGAATAGCACTATTGCTGATAATCATTTTTAAGTATGTTCTTTATCATTTGACTCAGAGCTAAAGGGCATAGTCTCATTTCTTGTACACTAATTCCTACCCTTATATGATCATATATCTGCAATAGGAGGATGTTTCTAATTAGAAAGGCTGAAAAGTAATTCAAAACTGTTATATATGTAATATCTTTTACTACTTAACAGCAAAATGGAATAATTTTCAAACATTTTTGTGCCACATTTCTATCCAGTTATGAGTGACATATGAATTTCTTAAAACACAAAAGTGTTTTTAAGAAGTTGGGCAAGCTGTGGCAAGAGTTTATTAAGCTCATAATAGAGTTTTACTTTTCTTTTTCAACAGAAAGATATGAAGCACAGATAATTAGTTATGTATTCTAAAGCAAACATTACTTACAATAGGTGATTGATGTGAATGTACTACTGTATATCAAACCTACATAGAAAAGTCCCATGTATCTGATAAGAACAAAACTGACTACTGAAAAATCTCTGATGTTCTGAGCGTATCTGGCATATTTGATCAAGTCAGTTTCACTCATCCTCTTTAATGGCCCTTTCTCCAAGTCATCCTTAAGAAAACAAAGTCTCCACATATCAAAAGAAAGAACTCAAAAGTACTATATTCCATTTGCCTTTGATTCTCTATTTTCCACTCAGATATTTGTTCTGTAGAGGGAACATAATGTTGGCTTTCCTTGATTATCATAAGAAAAGTACTTCAAAACCAAGCTCTGGGCATATGAGCCCCATGAACTCAACAAGAAAAGAGAAGTGTTTGTTTACTTGTAATCTTCCCCATACCAGCATGCATCCCAGGAAAGGGACACAGATCAGAGAGCAACTGACTCCCACCTGAGCCACCGTAAGTAGCATCACTCCAATGTGGGCCCAGGTTATTATTTCGGGGGAGGGTGGAGTTTGAGAAGCTATCATGAACCTTTCAAACATGAGCTACAATTGGATTTGGTCACAAAACTGGACACAATCTGTCTGGTTGCACACATATCACAAACATTTTGCGCTTCTTTACATGCAACCTGAGAACTAGAATATAAACTCAGGTTTATGTAAGTGAAAGGTTAATGCCATCTAGCCCCCAATGATCTTATTCATGAAGGGCACACTGAAATCAATAGGACCTATGAAATAAGGGGCAACTAGTCCTGGCTGCAAATTGTTTGCTTAAACTACAAATGTCATATATTTAATGAATGATGTTTGTCCTTCAGAAATCCCAGTTAGTGGATGTTCTAGAGAGGGAAAATCATTCCATCAATTAATTATATAGTTATATTTTAAGATGAAAGAGTCAGAAGAGTTTTGGTTTGTTTTAAAACTGGAATTAGTATCAGCCTCTCATTAAGACCCAACCCTGCAAGCATTTGTGACCAATAAGAATGTTTACTGCAAGTGAACTGGTCTTTAGAGCAGCTGGATTACCCACAGTGAGAAGCAGTAAGTGGGCACTAGTAAGTGCTTGCAGGGTTGGTTTTTTAGAGTGGCAGATTCAAAAAAGCCTAGGAGTTATGGTAGCCTAATTTCCGGGGACTGGATTCCTGAGTCAGATGTCTGAAAATGGCAGTTTTTGTAACTGTATTAAGGTTACCACCTTTCCTCCTTAACATATTCTTCTTAGAAATAAGAAGTGGCATCTGGGTGAGTGCACATGATGAAAACATCTTCATATGCAGCTACAAGGTCAACAGGAGGTGGTCACTTGGAGGCTTTTTTTGTTTGTTTGCTTTTAATTTTAACTGTCCAAAATTGTGCCCCACAGGAATACTGTATGATTCTGTAGCATAAAGAATTGTACTAATCTCTAAATGTAATGCTGTTCATTTGGCACCAGTTTCAACACTGACTTAGGTTTGTGAAAATATATTTCCATGATTTACATTTAACAGGGTTCATCTTTAATCTACCAAGGTTTACACGCTCTTATTGAGTATATAACATTATCTACATTTTTTAGATGTAGTCAATGACTGTGCTCTTTGCCTAATTAAAAATTATAATTCTAAATCTCTGTTATATCCAAGTAAATTTACCTTCAGGGAATACTGGTGCTTTTCAGTTTGTTCAGTTGTTTTTCTTCTCTTTTTTGTTTCTTTAATTAATACATAACTAGTTCTTGTATTTTTCCATTCTAAGAGATGAATGACACCACTGAGGCCACGTCTATGATTTCTCACGGATCAACACTCCAGAGGTTGATCTTCTGGCGTTCAATTTAGTGGATCTAGTAAGGACTCACCAAATGGAATGCAGAGGGTGTCCCCATCAGCACCGGTACTCCTACTCCTTGCGAGGAGTAAGGGAAGTTGACAAGAGCATTTCTCCCATTGACCTCCCGCTGTGGGGATGGCGCAAAGTTCAGATTAATGTATGTCAACTCCAGCTACACAATTAGCATAGCTGGAATTGCGTATCTTGATTCAAAATTATCCCATACTGTAGTCCTGGCCTAACAGAACACATAGCAAACAGTGTTTAGTGTGAGAAACAGGGCTCATAAAATTCAAGTGATGAAAACAAATGATCAATAACTATCTTTTAAGAGAAAATCCTTTACCAAGTAACCAATTCCATCGTTTATTTTTACATTTTATATAGTGCCCATTACTAAGTGATGTATCAAATGTCTTGCCAGCAAGCCAGAAGGAATATCACACAACAGGAGGTAAAAAATAAATTAATCCAAAGCCACATGACCAAAGGAACAGTTGGCAAGACTGGTGAACCTTCCTTAACCGAGATTCCCTGTTCCAGCAACATCAGTGGTGCGGCATGGACCACGGGTGTTCCTGCATCACAGAGCTCAGGAAAAGGGAGGGCTGGTGGTGGGGCAGGAGCACTGTCATGTTACCCGGAGAGCTGAGGTAAACAATTGCTGTGCTGTGGGCTATGCAATTTAATTAAAGCCTAAGATGCCCTCCCTCAGAAGCCAGATTCGGCCTTGTATCCTGTATCTAATCACCAGGGAAACAACTTTAGAAATCACCAAACAAAGATTTAGGGCCAAACCATGTATTTTAAGGTAAAGATCAAACATCAGCAAACAACACGCAATTCAGCAACAGTCCCACCCTAACCCTAGAAAAAAAAGAAGATAGAATAGCCCCACACACATAAGGTTATACATTACATTCACAGACGGCGATTGATGTTAGATGTCCGTGACCTACAACCTTGCAGCTAATGTAAAGCTTTAAGGGAGGACAAATGGAGCGATCCCTCGATGGATGCCTCTCGCCTCCTGCGAGCTGATGCTTGAAGGGGTACCGGATCCTGTCCGAGTATGCCGTAAGCGAGACGGTATTATAAGTTCCAAAGTCTTAGCGATAGTGGAAAAGGCTTCCCTTATTCCCAGGAATGTCACTAGAAATGGGTAGTCTTGTCAGACTGCAGGCCGGAACTTTGGTCTCAGGGTAGACGACGACGTACGGGGATGACGAACCACAGACGCACATGTAGGACACGAGGAGAGTCAAAGAACACGAGTGTTCCTTAACAGGGGCTTATAAACACTTCAAGGCGGGAAAACCCTGAAGAGGAAGGGGTGCAAAACCTTAGAGCCGGGTGCATAAGAAATTGAGTGCCTTGTGCAAAAGATGGATGCACACGCAGGCAAATGGGGCTGTGTGCACAGTCTTTGGTGCTGGGTGCACAGGTGTAGTACTGAGTGCACAACCTTTCTCTTCACCCGATTTTGGCAGGAAAGTTGTTCTGAGGAAAAGAGAACCCCTCAGACTCCATTTTGTATTATATATATATATATATATATATATATATATATATATATATATAATGCCCAGGCAACAGTCACGGGCACAGGCCATGGAACTCAGCCAGAAACCCAGAGGGTGGAGGTGGGGGGAAGGAGGGCCGGCATGGCAGGGAGTTCTGGTCCCAGCGGAGCTCTCTGGCCCCAGCAGCCGGGGAGCTGTAGCCTGGCTGTGGCCATGGACCTCTGGCCCTGACCAGGGAGCTCCTACCCCAGCAGCAGCCAGGGAGCTCTGGTCAAGTTCTGGCTCCAGAGGCCAGGGAACTCCAGTCCCAGTCCCAGTCCCAGCCCCAGCCAGGGAGCTCTGGCCCAGGCCACAGAGCTCTGGCCCCAGCCGCAGAGCCAGGCAGCTGTGGAGCTCTGCCCCGGCTGTGGAGCTATGCCCTGGGTGCACAGCTCTGGCCATGGTGCTCCAGCCCCAGCAGTAGTGGGGCTGGGAGAGTCCTGGGGGCCTGGGGCAGCAGTGGGGGCAGGCTGGAGCCGTAGCCCAGTGGCAGCACGGCCACAAGGGGAGGGACCTTCCCTGGTCCAGCAAATCCCCTCAGGTCCTGAGGGTGCCAGACTACTTTCTGCTACAGGATGGATCTCACTAATGGAAAAGGAAGGGAGGAGAACCTCGGAGGAGCAGATAGTTACGGTGGTGCATGTACTGAAGGGTGGCAAAATCAGATAGGTGGAGATCAACAATGGAGAAGGAAGAGAGGAACTGGATAGGAAGAGAGGAGAGGAAACAACAGTTTAAAAAGTGCTGGCTGAAGGGCTCACTGGGCCATTACCAATAATTTTCAATAAGCTTTAGGGCACTGAGGATGTTGTAGAACATTGGAAGAAAGCAAATGCTGTACCAATGTTGAAAAAGAGGAAAAAGGATGACCCAGTAATTATAGGCCTGTCAGTCTAACAGACCTCAAACAAGGTAGTGGAGCAGCTGATATGGGACTCCAGTAATAAAGAATTAAATGAAAGCTATATAGTCAATGCCAATCAACCCATGTTAATGGAAAATAGTACTTATAAAAATAACCAAATTATTTTGGTGAGTTTACAAGTTTGCCCGATAAATATCATACTGTTTATGTAATATACTTGGACTTGTATTACACAATTGATTTGGTACTGCATAATATTTTGATATGAAACTTGAACAATATTAAAATTAACTCAGCACACATTAAATGGATAAAAAGCTGGGTAATTGATAGAACTCAAAATGTAACTATAAATGAGGAATCAAGCAGGTGTGTTTCTAGTGGTCTTGCAGGGATCTGTTCTCTGTCCTATGCTATTTAACATTATCAGTGACCTAGAAATCATCGCTGATAAAGTCTGTAGATGCCACATATATTGGGGGACTGGTAAAGCAGAAAGAGGACAGGTCACTGACTCTCAGTGATCTAGATAGCTTGTTACAAACAATCAATATACATTTTAATATGGTGCAAATGTATACATCTGCAAACAAAGAATGTAGGTCATCCTTACAAGATGGGGGATTCTATCCTGGGAAGCAGTGACTCTGAAAAAGATTTGGGATGGGGGGGCTAATCAGCTAAACATAAATTCACTGTGCAATGCTGTGGCAGAAAAAGCTAGGGTGATACTTTGATGCACAAAAGGGAAAAATAGAAGTAGAGAGGTTATTTTACCTTTGTATTAGGCACTGGTGCAATCGCTGCTGGAATACTGCCTACAGTTCTTGAGTCCACAGCTCCTGTAGGATGATGATAAATAGGAGACTGTTCAGAAAAAACGCCATGAGAATGATTAAAGTATTAGAAAACTTGCCTCATAGTGACATAGTCAAAGATCTCAATCTATTTAGCTTAGTAAAAGGGATGGTTAAGGGGTGACTAGATTAAAATTTAAAAGTACCTACATATGGAATAAATACTTGATAATGGGCTCTTTCAGAGAAAGATATAACAAGAGCCAATGGTGAGAAGTTGAAACTAGATAAAGTCAGACTGGAAATAAGGCATATATTTTTAACAATGTGGGTAATTAACCACTGAGACAATTTACCAAGAGCCATAGTGGGTTCTCTACCTCTGGCTATTTTTAAGTCAAGATTGGTTGTTTTTTTTAAAAGATGTTCTCCAGGAAGTTTTTTGAGAGAAGTTCTATAGCTTGTTATGCATGAAATCAGATGAGATCATCACAATGATCTCTCTCAACCTTGGAATCTAAGGCAAATGAAAAATAAGCTTATACACAGAATGAAGAGAAAGAGCTGAAATAAACTCTTAGGCATAAACAGATTAAGTAATTGTTTAGGGCCCTGAACAGCACAAGGGGCTCCCCTATTAATGATTAGTAGGAGTGTTGGGGGGGGGGAGGGGGAAGAACACCAAAATATTCCTGCTTAAGGACCCCAAAGGGGTCGAGCAACAGCACCAGATGAGTGGCTGAAATTACATTGCCAAAGATGGGAACACAAGCTCTGAAACACACTAGATAACTCAAGCTTTAATATAAAAATGTATAATGTACACAGTGAGGAATGACAGAATACAGAACATAGCCTATTCTATTTTATATCAGCCTCTGACCCCAATTACCTAGTGCTTCACAGTATGCATTGTCATCATCAGCACTCAGATGATATCATGCTAGGGTTGTAAAATGAGGAATGTGCAGGTTTTGCACTTCACTAGAGACACTTCATTAGATGCTACATTTCTGAGCCCCAATCACCCTGCATGAAACCGTTCTCTATTCAGAAAGCCTGCTCAAACCCTCTGTACCATATAAGTCCCAATTAAGCATGTCAAGATTTAAGTGAGGCTTAAGTGATGCACAGGCCTTTTGCTTGCCCTCTGCACATGGTCAAATTGCACCCCTGATAACTAACCCAAAAGATTCTCATCTTGGCACTTCAGGATTCATTTCCCTCAAGCACGTCCGTGTTACTAGAGAGAGGCCTGAATCAGTCCCGCCACAATCTGAACTGCAGGGAAGATATAGATCTGGACTTGCTGTTTGTCTGTTGATATGCAGAGCACTTGCAATTATTAATGAAATGGTAACTCTTTTTCATTGGCCTTCTCAGTGGGAGGCACTTGATTGGTTTTTATCTGTAGAGTTTATCTGTACTTTCTAGTTCCACACCCCTACTGTCACGGCGGTTTGTCTCTCCTCCCACTGCACAAGTTGCACATTGTGAGCTGTGCTAGCCTGATCCACATTAGGGGTGATCTTCCTCAGAGTGATGGGTGGGCAGCTTCAAATTTCCTCTGTCAACTCACACAGCTGCTCACCTCTCTATAACGTGAGCCAATGGCAGCACGAGCTGACAGCGGAACTTAGAGAACAGTTCCTGTGCACAAAGGGCTGTCAAGTATTAAGAAGAGAGAAGACAAAGGTGGACAAGACATGGGGTTTGCATGTGGAAATAAGGATTAAATTGAGGAATCCTGGAGATGGGTTCAGAAACCAGGAGCTTTGGGTAGCATACACTGGGAAAAGGGAAGGATCAAAGATGATGTGGCCATGACCCCCAGCGGAGAAAGAGGTTTTCCCAGTGTCTGCTATCCAAAGCCAAAAAAAGGAGGAAAAACTAGAGTCTGATCATAGAACAAGGAACAAAGCAATAAAGATGTGAGGGGGGGACAAGAGAGAACTGGAAAGATGGTGGAACCAGGGAAGCATTCATGTCAGAGAGAGAAGAGGCACTGTTATAAAGATTAAAGAACCACATGGGAGATTAGATGAATACAAGCAATTCACTAGAAAAAAAAAAAACACAGATGGAAATGAGTGAGTGAAAATGGGATGGAAAGAAAAGAATGAAGAAATGAAAATAACTGGAGAAAAAGCAAAAAAGAAATAGATCTCTTTATCCAAGCTTTTACAGTTCATCATTTCATAGCCCTGCTCAAAAAGGGAACTGAATAGAAGGTGGCATTCCAGTTGCCCTTTAGTTAGGGTGAGGTGAGTTTGAGACTCTCCAAGGTGACTGTGGTCTTGGGGAACAATGTTCATTTTTCCATTTAGGGTAGTGCAGTCCTTCCCGGGACTGATAGAGCAATGCACCTGAATGTTTGGGAGGCTGAGTCATACAAACACTGTTATGTATAGAAAGGTTAAGACTCAATCACACAATGCCAGCAAAAAGAGCAGATCTAGATCAAGATTTTCGAAAGAGCCTGAAGCAATTAGGTGCCTAGCTCCCATTCTAGTTCATTAGGATTTAGACCAGTAACTCCCTTAAAGCCAGGCCCCAAAGTAGAAAGCACCATGTGTTGTTCCAATTACAGAGCAGGTGAAAAAATAGTAGCCAAATTATTTTGCTTCTTTTGCTATTATTAGAGCAGATTTTTTTTTTTTTTTTTTTTAAACAAAACACTGCTGAGTAGCTAAATTATTCTCTAGCACTTCTAGCTGAAACCTGGATGGATTTCAATCTTAGTGTCATAACCAGAATTCCGGTAATATACACTTATGACTGTTTGTAATCAGTAAACTGTATCTTCCCTTTGAAGGTACCTCACTTATCAGGTTATACTGAGCTAAATGGTTTTCCTTTTGATAATTTCAGAGAAGAAAGAAATCATTATTCAGTGTAAAGTCTAACTAGCTGGTGCTTTGTATTCTACTGCACGCTCATCTTTTGAAGTACAGAGCTGTAGGAGCTTATGGAAAAAAAAACCCGAGAGCCTCAGTTCATCTTTTCAAACATTTCCAAGAAAAATAATTAGCTTAATCTCTGCTGCATTAGCGTTGCTTTCTCTAAACCTTTAAAATATTCAAGAGGAAATGCTCTGAAAGCTTTAGCTTCACTTTCACAAAATCTGAAGAAGTAAGCTAGCTATAATTAGTACATATCCAAATAGTATGTTTCAGATGCAAGTCTGCCACTTTCTTTGGAGCAAGAGTGCCTGCGCTGATGCTAGGGACACGTGAACCAGTTCAGATAAAATGGTAATCTGCCAAAATCTCCTCACCACTTTTGAACTGAACATTTTTTGAGGTTTCTAATGGTTCACTTTCCCCACCTGAAGTTCCAGATGCTAAAGTGCAAATAATCTGCCCTGAACTAATTATGATATTTTCCTGATCCTACAATTAAATAGAAGCAGTAGAGATCTTACAAAAGAACCTGTTCCTATGTGATTTCCAGCATAAATCTGCTTGTATCCAAATATGGATAGCTTGCAGGAAGTGCCATTGCCTATTTGCTCTGCTGTTGACCAAAGCCATCACCCCTCATTTCATGCATGTTCTGCAAAATGCAGCAAGTCAGCATT
This sequence comes from Rafetus swinhoei, assembly GCA_019425775.1. Taxonomy (NCBI): domain Eukaryota; kingdom Metazoa; phylum Chordata; order Testudines; family Trionychidae; genus Rafetus; species Rafetus swinhoei. The sequence continues at coordinate 36,370,852 of CM033427.1, forward strand.
AGACACTAAACATCATTATGAGTTAACATCTAGCTTTCAGCGCAAGCTGCACCATCACCCTGCACTTGCCAAGTGTCTAGCTGAATCCAGGTATGTCTGCACTGCAATTAAAAACTGGTTATTAGCCTGTGCCAATTGACTCAGACTCACAGGGCATGGGCCAAGGGTCTGTTTAATTGCAGTGTAGACTTCCAGGCTCAGGCCAGAGCCTGAATTCTAGGACCCTGCGAGGTGGCAGTGTCTCAAAGCGCAGGCTCTACTCTGAGCCTGGAAGTCTGCACTACATTAGACAGCCCTGCAGCTTGAGCCCCAGAGCTGAAGTCAGCGGGTACAGGCCAGCCATGGGTGTCTAACTTCAGGGCATATTTGGCTCTCAGGTTTGTGTAATCAGGGTTTAAGTTAACTAACTGTATTAAAAGTGAGTGTATGGACCTAGAAATTTAGTTGGGATAGGGACATCCTTAATGTCAATACTCTTCAGTAGAGAGTCCCCCTATGTCCACTCCTGAAAAAGCTAGAATTTGTGCTAACTCTTTCATCGTATGTGTTGCTTGGCTTCCTTGTGTGCACATCCTGTAATCAGCCACTAATATCACACCATTATTAAGCAGCACCCCTTGACAGGTTGGTGTACAGGGAGGAGACAAAACAGACACAGAGGTCCAGCAAGACTTCAGCAGCATTAGCAGAAAGACCCTTTCAACAGATTCCATCAGTCCAGAGTTTTCTATAAAGTAGGAATGTGTTTGGTACAAGGTAGGGAGGATGAGGGTTTGAGCCCTACAATCAAACATATAAGGCCATATCACGCCCTCAGACTCCATGCACACCTCTTTTTCATGTCAAAGGGAGTCCTCTGCACAAGAATAGAGGAGTCAATAGGCAGTGGAGTCCTGGATGATCATTGTTGGAAGATAAAAGACAGTGGTCTTCACTCTCTTCTCTAGGCAAATCAAGTTGACCCATATTTCCTCTCATTCTCCCATTCTTAAGTTTTTGACCTTACTGTACTGAACAATCATGCAAAGAAAATTATATGCCGCAAAAATGGAAGCTGCCTGCAATGATTCATTCACACTTAGGCTACGTCTAGACTACATCCCTCTTTCAAAAGAGGGCTGTAAATTAGATGTACTGAAATTGCAAATGAAGCTGGGATTTGAATTTCCTGTGCTTCATTTGCATAATCACGTCACGGCGTTTTTTCCAAAACCGCTATTTCGAAAGTGAAACCACGGTCTAGACGTGGTTCTTTCGAAAAGAAAAGCCTTTTTTGAAAGATCCTGTACTCAAAAATATGAGGTTTGCAGGATCTTTCGAAAAAGGCTTTTCTTTTCGAAAGAATCATGTCTAGACCGTGGCTTCACTTTCAAAATAGCGTTTTTTGAGAAAAACGCTGTGACACAATTATGCAAACGAAGCACGAGAAATTCAAATCCCAGTTTCATTTGCAATTTTGATATGACTAATTTACATCCCTCTTTCAAAAGAGGGATGTAGTCTAGACATAGCCCTAATGTGGATTTCTGTGTATCGAGTACCATAATAAAGTATTTTAGGTGAGCCACTTTAACTTAATTTAAATGCTCTTTTAGGGCTAGAACATAGGTTTCAGTCTGAAGCCATAGATTTTCTGAGGATAAAAGATCCAAGGATGAGAGGTGATGTTTATGGCCACCCTCTCTTTATGGCTAGGTAGAAGGGGAGTCCAAAATCTTTTATTGTAATGTAGGAGGACATGATATGGAAAAGGTCAAGAACCTCTGAACTAGGAGAAGCCCAGATGAGTTTAAGGAAGAAACCAGTCAAAATACGTGCTAAAACAAAGCTGGAAGAGATTATATAACTAAGATAAAACATGAAAAAGATTAGCAGGAGAGATAAGAGAACCAGTCTAGATATAATCTGGGTCCATCTGAAGATTGTTCAGTTTTTCTCTCTCTTTCACACCTTCTCAACTTTCGTATTTTGGCAGCAAGAGGAAAAAAATAACCTCAATAAACAGCTCTCATTTTGAATTGAGGAACTTCCCTTAATGAAAGCAAATGCACAACAATGGAGCTCTCCACTATGGATATGGGGAAATGGAAGGAAAATGAGTTTAAATCAATTTATAAAATAGTCACAATGCACTAATTTGGAAAGGCAATTTTATAAGCCATTTCATGTTTATTAGAGGTTCATTCACAACTCAGAAATCAATTAAGTGCTTTGAGACCACAACAGCAATGATCACCCCATATTAATTTGATACAGTAAATCTGAGCTTCAAGCTTGAAATCAATTGGCTCTGCCCACATTTTATTTCTGCGTGTTCTAGATTCCCAACTATTATTCTGATGCTCGCTGTACCAAGACTTCACGTTTTTTACTGTGATACAAACAGTATTAATTGTACATCCTAAAAAAATCTGTGTTTTTAATTTATTTGAGCCTTTAGAGATAGTGTGTATATGGTTTTGGTATGGTAGAAATGGAACCACATTGCAAAGTTAAACACTAGATATGAATGTGTCATAGTTTATATATGTATGTTTAAGAGAAAGTGTGTGTGTGTAGAAGTTTTGAATCAAATGAGAAAAAGAAATGGCAAATGGCCTGGTAGCATTTACTCCTGATGATGAATGTTTCTAATTCTCACTTTATGGTGATATTTACAAGGCTACAGTACATATTTCTAATCTCAATTACAAGAATGGAATGTTTATGATACCATATCTTTTATTATTTAATTAAAAACCAGGCAACTTATATATAAAGTCAGCGTCTTTTCTTCCTTTTCTTTTTAAAATAAAGTGGGAATTTCTACCATTCTTGAATTACTTCAATCCAAAAAAAATGGTTGAAGTCTTGTAGACAAGATATTTGCTTGTCACTACCAGGGAGGAACACTGCTACACCTTTTGGTATGCAACATGAGGCACAAAAACAGTATTGCTTTATACCACAGAGGGAAGCTTTTTAGCAAATACTATAAACCAAAAGGGAGTTTTCAAAACTTGAAGTTGATAGTTTCTCTTTTTGAAAAATTAAATGCAAGATGTTCCTATCAGTATATCTGGAATGAAACTGGAACGTGCCTAATCATATCAAATGATCAGATATGCAGGGCATTCACTTTGCCAGAGGACATTGTCGGCAGCCCAATCTAGGCTGCTCAGCCTAAAACCAGAAGGAAACTTTGATCTGCAAGGTAGCTGTTTACTTTCAGCAGCAGATATCATTGCAAAGTTCTGACGCAGCTTGCACTACTATGAAGTGGAAGTGAAGGGAGTGACACCACATTTTCCAGATACAGCAGTCTGGAACCTTTTGATTAACCCTTGGTGCTTTTCTAGCTGAAATCCTAATTCTAGAACATACAAACAGGATTAGAGTGGTTATGTTTTGTATTGCCCAGGATAAATTACCTCATCTGAAAGACTCAGAAACTGCATGGAGGAGGTTCGATATTTCAAGGGCACGCAAGTAAATTGTGCCCCCAGACAGGCATTCAAACATGCTCGGTGGGTAACTTGGCATGTTGTTGCACATTTGGGCAGCAATGCAGGATTCACAGATAAAATTTAGCCACTCACCTATGAAAATTTCACTTAGGTGGTTTCCATAGTTTTGCTAATGCCTTTTCTAAAGATGGGTCAGAAAAGAAAGAATTTTGCTGTAACCCAAATATTATCTACCAGATTCTTGCAGGAATTAATTGGAGCCACCAGTTCCACACAGACGAGCCTGTGTTCATCACCGTGCTTCTACTGCACAGCAGACAAGACAAGATACAGAGATGTCTTGTCTGCCATATACGCTTGGTACACAGGACCTCCCACCATCCCAATGGATCCATGATCATATGGATGCACTGCAACAGTCTTGATAAATTGTCTAAAGATCTGCATCAATGCTACAGTCTAACAACTTATCAACTGAAAAGTTTACAAAAGTCACAATAGTGAAAATTCAGAGAAAACCATAGGCTTTAGGAGTTGGAAGGATTTACTTCTAAAAAATATCCAAAGAGAAAGAGTTCCTGTCTTGCACAAATTACTATTTCAATTTTTCTCTACCTACACGTACACAGGAAACAATTCCTGTTTCTGTCCTTAATGTCTAAGAGTTATGATAGCAACTGCAATTAATGAAGTGGTCATGTACCAAAAATAACCTAATTGTCTCATGGTCAAAGGAAACAGTAGACAGGTTTTTTTTCAGCAGGAGTACTTGGCTAAATGATATGAAGTTATAAATTTATTTCCTTCTAGGTTGGATACAGAAATTTCCTGGATTTCTGACTTCCTGCATTCCCTACTGATCTGGTTTTAGATCTTTATACGTGCTATGGAGACAGCACTGGTATATTTAATAAACCATCTTCTTTAGATGAAGAACAAAATTCCAAGTTGAATGCATTAGACCTATGACAGCCTTTGATTCAGTTGACCACAGTAGATTCCTTATAAAGATTGCAGAATTTGGCAAGTTTAAGAACCATAGGTATTCAAGGTTCTATTTCTGAGGCTCGGAAGGTATTGTTGGGTAGCTTTTTATTGGTGCAAGGAGTCTGCAGATATAGGGAGCACAGAGATCCATTTTGTTACTTCTGTGCAGCAAGAATAAGGCTACTAGCGGAGATTTAAGAAGTTAAATAGGTAGAACAAAATTCTTCCCCCCACTGAATTCAATGGCAAAGTTTCCACTGACTTTAATGGGGTCAGGATTTCATCCATATAGGCTGGCTAAGAGCCTGGCACTAGTCGAGCTGAAATGTAAACATTTAGGAGAGAGAGAAATGAGTGTGATGTACAGAGGGTATAACTATGCGGAGTAGGATGAAAATACAAAAAGGGAAAGTTTAGGTCAAATATCAAGCAAGATTTAATGATGGAGTGGTAGACCCTTAGAAAGGAAGTAATAGAACTTCTATCACTTGGGATGTTAGAAATTAGATAGGTCAACATACTAAAAAAAACGTACTGTTGTGAGCAATGCTGCACTGGCAGGGGAATGGAATGGATGATTTAATAGGACTTTTCCACCTCTAGTTTTTGCTAGTTTTAGTACTTATCATAACCACACCTACAACTCAAGAGTCATTGGTTACTAATGAGAATATCAACAAATTAACTGTGACTAATTGTGGAAACAATGAGGCTAGAAATGGAAAACTCCTATTAGGTTGTCATCATCACATCTTTGACAAGGCAGCAATATAAATATAGTCAGAAGAGGGAGCATTCTTTGTCATTTAAAGCACAGGGCTGGTAGTCGGAGGACATGGATGATGCATCTATGCTGCACTGCGGCTTGAAATAAAAGATATGCAAATTGAGCTATGCAAATTGTGTATCTTATTTTGATCTCATTTCAAAATAGCTTATTTTGTAATTTGACACTGTCTACACAGTGCCAAATTTTGAAATAATCTGCTATTCTGAAACATCCCTTATTCCTCGAGGAATGAGGTTTACAGGGACGTCAGATTAGTGAGCCTGATATATTTTGAAATAACGGGCTTGCTGTGAAGATGCGGGATAGCTATTTTGGGATACTCCAGTATCCTGAAATAGCACTGCAGTGTAGACATAGCTGGAGCCTGCTCCAGATATTACTTGTGGCTTACAGTCTGGCTATGGACAAGTCACTTGACCTTTCCTTTGCCTGTGCTTGACCATCCGTAAAATGAGTATATTTTTAATTTATTTCTTTGCTTACCATTTCCATCACCATTCTTTGGTATTTTAAGCATAGTAACTAGGCAGGGTGAATTTTAATATTTGAAAATGTCAGTACAAAAAGACCTTATCCTTAAATTAGTGATTTTATGTTCATTTGATTTCAACGAGGAAAGTGCTTGTACTTTGTTTAATAATTTGACAGTATTTTGCCTGGTTGAATTAGATGCAATGAACCAGGTACTTTGAATTAAATATATCAGTTGATCCTTAAAAATCTTTTGCTTTGTAAGTGCTGACAAGACCCAAAACAACAGATGCAATAGGAAATCTTCATCTATTATATTGATGATTTCCTTACTAATGTAATTCTACACAGATGCTTTACTTATCTCATTTTATCCCTGCAGACTACATGGCAATGTTGTTATAATAAAATATTGTTCCTGGACATTTTCTAAGAGCTTCATTTTTAGAAAAATATATTGCTGAGATTTTTATCTCAAGAACTGGACTGAGTAGTATCTTTGCAATTTTACATGACATTGTACTGACATTGCATCCTATTAATCTAATAAAAATATCATCATTAACACTATAGCTCTTAATTCCATTTTATTGGCACTGTATTACAGACAGTTGATATGAGATAGTGCTAATACAGAAAATGAAAGAAGTCTGTCATATTTGTAATACATAGAACTTTGGTTTCTTGGGACCCCCACAGTTTTATGTCATTTAAACACTGAGTCCTTTGGACAAAACTCTAAGAATACATTGTTTGAGCAGGTGGAATTGTTGGAGAGATCAGGATGACCTAGGTGATCTTTTCCATTTCTATTTTTTTTGATTCTATGGAAGCCTAATTGTGTAAAGACAAATGCCTAAAAGTGTATAAGGCATCTATATATCTTTGGCTTCCTTACACAAGCACATGGGTAGTTTGAGGGACATATTGGTATAGTTCCATCAAAGTCAATTGCATTAAAGCAATTTGTGCTATCTTTGAGTCTGTGAATTCCTTCCATCTAGATTCAGTTTATTATATTGGTTCTAATAATTAAAGATTTCCAAGGCTGCAGCAGATATGTATATTTCAGTATATAAGTAATCAGAACCTGCTGTGGTTGCTTAGGTCAAAAATGGGCCTAATGAGAGAAGTCCAGTTCTGAATCTTGGCAATTTTGGAATGAGAAGAATGGATTGTGATTTTGCTTCCTGTCATATTATATATATATATATATATATATATATATATATACACACACACACACACAAATATTATTTCTCTAAAGTTCTTTTTAGATCTACCTACCATTGTTTCACATTTTCCACAATTGGAAACTGTTCATGTAACACTGCTAATACAGCAACAAAAGGGAGCTCATGCTAGAAAGCAAGGCCCAAGTTTTATAAGATTTTAATGACCTTGTGGCCTGACCAAGCTCCATTGAATTCAATGGGAGCTGCACTTCCATCATTATTATTAAACATTTCTATTGTATTTCGACCCAGAGGCATTCTCAAAGCTGGACTCCAGACTCTCAAGATAGTAGCATTCTACATAATTCTATGAATTCATTTTTATTATTTAGAAATACACTATAAAAGGAATTTTTAATGATGTACGCCTCTCTGTAATTTGATGTAATAATTAAAGTCTTGCACATTACAGGTTTCCCTTTGAAAATCTAGTCATCTATCAATATGTTTCCTGAGGAAAGTAGGGAAGGCGGGTTGTATTTATAACTCCTATTAATACTAATTCTTGTTGATAAATTCTTATTTATCAACAAGATCATAATGACCAATGCTGTATTTGAAATAGTCATTCAATGGACTGAAAAATACAGTAAGTACAAGAAAATTGCAACTGCATCACTCAAATAATTGTTGATCACGTGGCACCTGGAAAACACCCATCTATTAAATGAAGACACTGCAACAGAGCAAAATGTGTGTGTGACCTTGAGCAATTAAAGGTTTAACTCTGCCCAAGTCACATTAAATAGAATATTCTGCATCACAGACTTTTTCTTTAGGAAGCTTAAGATGTCAAAGCTTATTAAAGCATATATGAGAAAAAGAAAGTATGTAAAATATCTTATTTCTATGCAATTATAAAACTGTATATAGCAATAGTAGGTCCAAATTTATAGTCTCAAGATTTTACATTAAACATTCTAGTAGTGGGTGGTATGTTTTGTAACTAAAATACAATAAAATGTTGCACTTTAACAAATTAAAATTGCAGTAAATCACATATTCCCACTGCTCTTTGAACTGTTCAGTAATAAGCATGTATACAAGGATGAGCTTTCAGATTAAGAGAAAACCAAAACAAAGCTTCATTCTTTTGTATAATAATATGGTCATACAGGTGACATTGCTGTGCTTGTATGAAATATTCTAGAAGCAAGGCATTTCAGAGGAGAACTGAAGGAAACAAGCTATCATAAATAATCTCTAGAAGTGCAGTCAGTTGTGCCAGACAGAATTAAACTTCGGAAGATCCCTACAATTTGAGGTTACATTTATTTCTGTAGCACCCATTTCTTCAAAATCCACATGCTAATTCTGCAACCTGACATCTGATAGGGTTATAGGTAGTTTCACTTTGAGTTTAGGGAATGAATCTCAGTTGAAACTGACCTGCTTTCATGTCCAAACCATTGAGTCTGTGTTATTCCTATGTAAACTACAGTTATTCCAGACCTAGGGACAGTTTGCTCAAAATGTTTGTGAACCTTAAGCTTTTCAGCAAACACAATCTGAGTTTGGCATTGTAACAATACTCCAAACTAAGATAGAATCTCCTGGCTTTGGATTTCTATATGGTTCCATAGACACTGTAGGTGCCTATGAACCAATAATTCCCTTTTTTATTTCAGGAGAAAAAAACTGAAAGCTCATTGGGGCTGCATTGCTTTGTTATTTATATATGTACAATACACCAGTGAGTAAAATCTGACAATCACAAATTTCAATTGGAAATTGTAACTTCAGGTTTCTTGTGATGCCAAGTTATGGAAATAAGCCCCTAAGATACCATTGCAGTTTCCAGAGAACATTAATTCAGTAAATTCAGAGGGCTGGAAAAAGAATAAATTTTATGAAAAATGTATTTTCTATAAAATGGAATTTTCAGGAGAGAAATTCAGTTTATGGAAGTTTTTCATCAAAAACCTAAAACCACAATTATTTGCTGCTTTTAACTACCAAAGAGACAAAAACAAAATGTTTTTATTTTCTTCTATTTTATTTTTGGGAGGAGGGGAAGGAATGGGGAATCCTCAATGAATGAACAACTCTGGCTAACAAAGATACGTGTAGCTATTAGATAGAAAACAAAGAATAAGGAACCACATTCAAGATTGGTGACCTGGTCCTCCCCTATTTGGGGTCTGGAGGAAACACTTCAGGAGCCTCTATGGGCCATTTCAGGACACAGGTTCTCCAGGGCTTAGATCTGCCCCAGCCATGTCCTCTTCCCTCCTCCAGCCAGATTACACTCTGCCTCTGGCCAATTCTGCAGTACCTCCTTAGGGAGAGGGTGTTTCTATGGGAACAGCACAAAGGCTACTGAACACATTTAATTCCCGGTGGGAACTTCTACTGCCTTAAGGATTCTCTGGGGGAGAGGTGCATACCTGCCTTCTGACCCCATTGCACTAGCATAGCTTATGCAAATTGGATTCAGGGCAATATTGAAAACCAGGCCCTATGACTCTAATCCATTCTAAAAGTAACACTGGAATAAATAGGGTCCACACCATGTCCTTTTTGAATGTAGCTAACACATGCCAGAATGCTCCTCTGTGAGTAACCTCTATATAGTCATAGGAGAGAAGAGAGAGACTCTCTCTCTGGATATGCAGTGCCAGATTCCTCATAGGATGCAATTCAGAAGCCCAAAGTCACAAGGCAAAACCCGAGTTTTCCTGTGTTTTTCCAGGGCTCAGGAACCATTAAACAATGTTAGGTGGTGACACTCATATTGGCAGCATAAACACTAGCAATCTCCAAATGCAATTTGCAATGCAAGTGCTTGCAGATTTCCATACATTATGTCCTGTAGCACTGAAAAAGGCAGAAACATTTAAATAATATTGTTTATTTTTCCTCCTCTCTGTCATAGTCCAGAGCTTCATGTGGCTGGCTGGATGAATTAAACATGCTTTTTCAATATCTCGACAATTATCTGAAAAGCAGCCACATGGAAGTACGTATAAAACAAATTGAATGAGTGGAACATTCTAACAACAGCAGCTAAATTAATATGTTTCCTCTTTTATATCTGGCACATTTAAGGAGGAGGCAAAAATCCTACAAGAAACAGACATATTAAAGAGGAGCAAATATATCTAAAAGAAACCTCCTAGTGAGGGGATGCTGAGGCAGGCACCAATTTTAACTCTAGGAGTTTCCCGCAGTGAAGCCAATGGCATTTCCAGCAATCTACCACAGCAGGAAGTGAACATGTAATTTTGAATAATAGGACAATAACCAGCACTTTCCATTCAAGGCTTTTTAAAAAGCAAATATTAGTCAAACAAGGCTTCACATACATGCCTACCTCACTGGGGTTATTATCCTACTTTTCAAAAAAGGGAAGCCAAGACACCAACAGGTTACATGCACAGTAACTCTATGGCAGCACCAAGACAGAGCTGCAGCTTCTGACACCAGTGCTTAATGTGTGTGAGGGCATGTCAGTGCTGAGCCACAGCACCTCTGGGCTTGGCAGTTTATAGCAATGGCACCTATGGGCTTACTGCATCAGTTATGAATGCAAACAAAAAATGGCTTGAGCCCCAGCACCCCTTTCATGACAAATTAAGCACTGCCTGACACCCAGTCCAAGATGTCTATGTATAGGGAAGAGCGTGTGCGCGCATGCTGCCGTGGAGTGGAAGGGGAGGTGGATAGAAAGGCGCCATGAGGCTTGACATGGTGGGGAAGCAAGAGAATGCAAGTGTCCACACAGGTGGGAAGCATGCAACTGCCCCAGTGTTTGTGTGAAGGGCTGAGAGCACTGGGAGAAACCTCCTCCTGTGCACATAGGTGAGAAGTGGCTGTAGAGAGGAAAAGAATGTGATGTGGCAGAGCGAGGACCTGTATATTGTTACAGGACAATGTCAATGGCAGAGAGTGCATCTCTGTTGGACACAATACAGAGGGGGAAAAAAAGACAGAAAGACAGAAAGAAAGAAAGATAGGCAACACTATGGGAGGAGTAAGAGAGGCAAAGGAAATTTTAAGCATAAAAAGGGAGGGAGAGAGAACATGGGGGAGGAAGCAGGGAAGAACTGGGAACATGGAGATTAAGGAGAGAGAATACAATCCAGAGGAGGTGTAGAAAGCAAGGAGGATAGAAAGCAGCCCAAGAGCAATGCCACGGAGAGATGAGACTGAAAGAAACACAGCTAACCAAAGGAGAGGGAAATGCACAGATGTGTCACTATAGAAGGGAAAATGGAAGACTGGAGTAAAGGAGAAGAAAAGGCTGCAGAGAATAAAAATGGGGAGACATGTTACTAACTTACAAACAACTTGTTCCAAAATACTCAGATATAATGTGTGTCTGGATTTATATAGATACACAGGAGCCTAGAAAACTGACGGGGGGGGAGGGGGAGGGGAAGAGCTATTTTGAGCGCTACTAGAAAGTATTACAGAAGGTGCTTTTTCTTCTCAGTCCAGGCCTGCTCTGGCATCCCTACTCCCTCTAAACTGCTCCTCCCTGGCTCCCCATATGTTTTCCAACTTTATAATAGCAAAAAACCCTTTCCCCTTCTGCAATGCCCCACCCCCACGCTCACTCTATCCCCTCTCCCTCCATCACTTGCACTTCCTCACCCTTGCTCATTTTCACCAGACTAGGGCAGGTAGTTGGGGTGCAGGAGGGGATGAGGCCTCCAGCTGGGGATGCAGGCTCTAGGGTGGGGCCAGAGATGAGGGATTCAGAGGGTGGGAGGGGGCTTTAGGCAGAGGGTTTTGGAGGATGGGAGGATGGTCCAGGGTGGGACAGGTGGTAGGGGTTCAGGGTCTGGGAGGGAGTTTGGGTGAGGCTCCTGGTGATGCTGGATGGTGAGGCATTGGGAAGAGCCTCAGGTGGCTCTCGGGAAGCAGTATCATGTACCTCTGGCTTTTAGGCAGGGAGTAGCCAGGAGGCTCTTCCCAATGCCCATGCCCACTGGTATCTTCTCCACCACTCCCAACCAATAGGAGCTACAAAGCTGGTGCTTGGGCATGGGCAGGTACAGCGCACCGAGCTCCTGAGGCCTCCCTGAACTGGAGGGATATGCTGGCTGCTTTCTGGGAGCCACACGGAGCTGGGCATAGAGACTGCCAGCCCCTCTACATAGCCGACTGGACTTTTAACGGCCTGCTAAGCAGTGCTGACCAGACGTGCTAAGGTCCCTTTTTGACTGGGTGTTCTAGGACCTCTGACAACCTTAACTAAGTTTGGGGCTCTATTATTTTTTCTGATGTCTCTAATTCTTAAATCCCATTCTGTGTGTAGAAGGGATACACATGGATTGTAAGATCTTCACAAATATCTCCCTCCATTTCCAAGCAGCGAAGCAGAGGAAAAAAAAGCCTAGAAAGATGGAGGTAAAGTCAGATTTTTCTTGCTCTTCTCTTTAGGGAAGATGGTTTGCTGTTTGGCAAAGGGACTTGGGTGCGGGGGGGGGGAGGGGGAGGGGGATCTTGTATTTACAGTGTTTACAGCTGAGGCCTTTAAGTTGTTTCAGCAATTCAAATAATTGCTAATAAATTGTAGTTATTAGGTATTTAATTTTACACAAAAAGAGTGACTGTTCCCCCCCCATAGAGCTCTGCAGTGTATCCGGGGGAGGAGGTGATGGGCTGATGAAATCAGGAAAATTGTTTGAAATGTTCTTTGCTTCAGCTTCTTTTGGGAGTAGGAGATTTTAAGTTCTGCTATCATTTGGGGCAATTTTTCTCTCTCTCTGTGGTGTTGCCAATTGTGTCACTTGTGCAAAACACTTGGGTGTGTGGTGATTTCAGTGGAAACAGGGCCAAGATAAGCCACACTCTCTCAGCAGAATTGCCTGAGAATCTGGCAATGCAATGCTCCCTCCACCCCTTTCTCCTACCTGCCAATAGTACAGGTCAAACACTAAAGGCATAAAGCTGTTAAATGAGAACCCTGCCTTTTAGACAGTGAGGATTCTGCCATCTTCCTATCTGACCAGGAGAAACTGCTGCTCAATGTAAGCTACTACAAAGAACAAATCTCAGCTTTGCACCCCTGTGGATGTAGTGTTCCCTCCTTCTCTGTTAAATGCCTTCTGGCTGATTCTGCTCTTGTTGACTAATACGTTGGAACTCTCGAAAAACACTCAGCCTGAGCATACTGCTTTGGATCCAGAGGTCTCCATGCTCACAGCTGTCCAGTTGGATACCGTCTGAATCACAGAAGAAGAGTCAATGGTAAGGGCAGCTTAGTGAGCATCTCATTAATAGCATGAGTTTAACACAGTACAATTCCAGTTATCTGAATTCTTTTTTAATCTGGAAATCCCAGTTATCCGAATCAACAGTGCATCCCCTGTGTAGCCCTATATTAGTTAATAGCACTCCTCTTTATCGAAAAGCCAGGTTATCCAAAAGTTTTAGATGTCCCCCAGTCAATCTGGACAGCTGGAATTATACTGTGATTTAAAAAGCTCTGCTGTTTGATGTAAAGAGGTGGGTTTTGTTTTGGTGGGGGGTTTTTTTGTGGGGGGAGGTTGGGGAGGAGAGAGGGTTGGATTTTGTAAAATTAATCTCTGTTTAGTATGTTTGATTTTAGTAAGGGAGCTGGGCACATCTCTCCCAGGAGGCTTGAAAGGCTTTTCTGTGTGACATGTGATATTTCAGGGGAGATTAGGCAGTCACTTGAAATCACATTTCTCCTTATGGCATGTAATGAAGTGAGTCTGCTGATTCAGTCCCAGGAGACTGCTACATTCAGCTACTCTCTTTTCCTGCATTTCAGGAGATGCCAGCAGAATGCTTTATCTCCCAGAAGAATGTTTCCAAAAATGAAAACATTAGAACAGCAGTTTCAGTTTCTTGGGATTTGTTATAGGAAAGAAAGTGCACTGCAATCAGTGGTCTTGCAACATTATACTTAACAGGCACTCAAGTGATTAAGCCTTGTACACACTCTTAACATAGCTTTGCTAAGGCTAAAACAGCTTTAAGAACAAGTATAGAAGAGTCAAAACCATTCAAAATGATTTTCAATACCATTTCAGTAGGCTTGCTTCCAGCAGCTCTCGAACACATTTCCTGAAGTGGTTTTGTCTGGTCTATGATAGTGCTGAAATCCTTTTGGAAATTTGGACATTGCTAGTACATCTACACAGCAGTGTTATTTTGGAATAACTGACATTATTCCAAAATAAAATAGTCTACGTCTACGCTACAAGCAGTTATTCCAACATAATGTCTAGCTGGAGGACTTCTTACTCCGACTCCTATAATCCTCATTTTACAAGGAGTAAAGGAAGTCGGAGGAAGAGTACTCTACCTCAGACTTCCTGCTCTGTAGACAGCGCCAAAAGCCAAAATAAGCTATTTCGACTTAAGCCATGCAATTGACATAGATCAAGTTGCGTAGCTTATTTTGGCTTTAGCCCTGCTGTGTAGACATGTCCTGAGGCTGCTTTACTTAATGTTACTAATTTGTGCCACGTTTTCTAGTGCAGACTAGCTCACAACAGAAGCACTTTTATGGCACAACCTGAATGATTTTACACATTACTGGATTTTTAATGCAAGTGATTGAAGGCAGGGACTCAAGGGTAAAGCTGTATCCCTTGGCATTGCTATTCAGAAACAGAGCAAGTATAATAGTTCCATTTAGTCTTTTTACAAGCTTTTACATTTTTTTCAATTTTTGGAAGAACATAATTGCAACCTTTCCAGAAGAAAGATGCCATATTCATATCAACATCATATTATTAATGGCAGTTGCATGGCTAAGTTGCTGCAAATGGACATAAGAATATAGCCCTGGAGCTATATGACAACATCAGTACTGTATTTACTACTAACTATAGCATGTGCTCTTTTAAAAAAATCAGCTGTAAATTGTATTGTTTTAGTTATCCTCATTTTATCTGCACCTCCATCTCAAAACTCAGATCTTGACATTCAGATTGGAGAGTCAGGAAGTCATAGAATCATAGAACACTAGAACTGGAAGGGACTTCGAGAGGTCATCAAGTCCAGTCCCCTGTCCTCATGGCAGGACCCAGTACTGTCTAGACCATCCCTGATAGATGTCTATCTAACCTGCTCTTAAATATCTCCAGAGATGGAGATTCCACATCCTCCCTAGGCAATTTATTCCAGTGTTTAACCAACCTGATAGTTAGGAAGTTTTTCCTAATGTCCAACCTAAACCTCCCTTCCTGCAGTTTAAGCCCATTGCTTCTTGTCCTATCCTCAGAAGCTAAGGAGAACAATTTTCTGCCTCCTTGTGACACCCATTTAGATACCTGAAAACTGCTATTATGTCCCCTCTCAGTCTTCTCCTTTCCAAACTAAACAAGCCCAATTCTTTCAGTCTTCCTTCATAGGTCATGTTCTCTAGACCTTTAATCATTCTTGTTGCTCTTCTCTGGACCTTCTCCAATTTCTCCACATCTTTCTTTACTATATCACATTAAGTAATATGGTAAAGGTTACTCCTCAAGACTTTTCATGTAAATACATGAAGTATCTCTCTCCCTCTTTTTGGGAGGGTGGTAAGGAGGTGTTGGAAGCTGGAACTTAAAACTCAAAGAGCTACAGCACAGACATAGCGTATTTTTGGATTTGACAATTAGTTTTAGCAGCGTGATTACAGGCCTATTTTTATGCTAAGGCATTGTACAATTTCTCAGATACTCAACTTTTGCCTAATTCTGCTCTGTGTTGAGTCCTTTTTCTTGACCCACAGTTTTATAGCGACCAAACCCTTATCCAGAAATTCTGCTATCTTTAGTGAGAGAGAGCCCAAGAAGCCTCCTGCTCCTCCTCAATGAAATGGCAGGAACATAAGAGGTTATGGGCATAGGCATTGGAGCACCCACCAGCTACAACTGTTCACTTGCCCCACCCATCAGCTGATGAGGGGGTACAGTGTCCAAACACCAGTGTTTGGTGGCTCAGGGTGGGCTTGGGTGGAGAACAGTGGGTGGGCAGGAGCCTTGGGGAAGTGACAGAGTGGAGGTGGGAAGAGAAGGAAGGATGAGGCCTTGGGGGAGGAAGCAGAGTGAAGGTGGGGTTCCAGAGGATAGGGCAGAGGGGGACAGGGCCTCAGAGCACCTAGAGAAAAGAAAAAATAGGCACCTGTGGTTACCAACATGGTGTTTCCTAAAGCAATAGGCTGGTGGCTCAGCTAATGTGCTCCAGAGAGTCCCTCGAGCAGTAGCCATTAAGTCTGGGTCTACACAGCAAGTAGTTATTTTGATGTAATGTTGAAATAATGTCGAGCTGGAGGACTTCTTACTCTCTGACTCCTGTAACACTCATTGTACGAGGAGAAAGGGAAGTCGTAGAAAGAGAGTGCTCTAGCTCAGACTTCCTGCTGTGTAGACAGCGCCAAAAGCTAAAATAAGCTATTTTGACCTAACCCACGCAATTGACATAGCTCAAGTTGTGTAACTTATTTCGGCATTAGCCCAGCCTTTGTAGATGTGCCCTAAAAGAGCCAGACACAGATAAGCCCCTCTTTGAAGCAGAAGTAAGGAATGCTGCTCAGAGTGCCTTTCCTTCCTCCACATAACCCACTTGAGCAAGGGCAGACAGATTTGTCTTTATTGGCTGTATAAAATTGCTTTTTCAAGTTGTACAGTAGACTTCCGATAATCCGGAACCTTTGGGACCTAGGTGGTGCCGGATTATCGGATATGCCGGACTATCAGGAGGTACTACAAGATGTTTTTTTTTTTATTATATATATATATACATACATACACACACACACACACACACACAGGGGTTGCCAAGCGGCGGCGAGCCCCACTTGCCAGCCGCACGGTTTCGCGCAGTTCTGCGTTCTGTGCATGCGCAGATCACTCTGTGCCAGCTCTTCCAGGTTGTAATCTACTCGCCACGGGCAAGTAGATTACATTATTTGTTGAGCCCTGGATATACATACATACACTGTATATAAAGTGTTTTTAACCCTTTTTAATGTATCACAAGCACTGTCCAGCGTCACACAATGCCAGTGGCAGACTGACTCGGTCCCATCTGGTTTCACTCAGTTCAGCTGCTGCTGCTGCTGCTGCGACTTGTTTTTTGCCAAAGCTCACTCACTGGGCTTTTGCCATTTTGATGCCGAACTATTGGGAGTGCTGTACAATTGGATGCCGGACTACTGGAGTTTTACTGTATTTTTTTTCCACTCTCTGCTTGCCCACTCCAGATTTACATCAGTGCAACTCAGTGAAGATACTCCAGTTCTAAATCAGAGTAATTCCACTGAGTTATGTTGACATACAGTTGGAACAACAGTGGTGAAGCATGCCTTCAATGTTTAGGTAGGAATTGATCATCATTGTATCCTGATTTAGGCCTGAACTAAATTACATTGGGCTATTATGTGTGTAGAGTGATCAGATAGCAAGGACAAGGGACATTGGGGCCAGAGGGAGGAATAATAGGCACCTATACAAGACAAATATAGGGACTTTCCCTATAAAAACTGGAACATTTGGTCATCATAGCTATGTGTGATGTCAGCTTAGAAACCTTAGATGATATCATAGGCCAGCTAAAAACCTGATGTGAAACCAGATTTCTTATAGCCACTGTAGAACTCTTTTTCTGAGAGATTTGCACAACTCTGCTTACCAATAACAAGACATCTTTACTTTTGTTTTCCCCTCTTCAGGAGGAAAGAGATAGAAAGGAACTTATCAGCCATATTTCCAAAGGAAGGAAGCAAACATTTATTGCCCCAACAATGCCTGCACCTGTGCCTATAAATTGAACATTGCCCATAGGTATGCAATTTGCTGCTCAAGTTCTCAGTGTCCAATATTTGGGGGTATACCCATGACACCTTCACTGCTTACTAGTGGTACCAAGACAGACCCCCTAGTTCTGCACGATGCTTAAGTATATGCTTAACTTTAAACAGAGAGGTAATCTTATAGAAGTCAAAGTGCTTGTCCCCATGCTTAAAGTTGGGAACACATAAGTATTTTGCTAAGCAGAGGCCTACAAATGCATCACAGATTCCATAAGGACTGCAATAATGTCATGGGCCAGGTCCCTGCCAGGTTTGTGGTATTTTTTAGGTGATTGTCTAAAGCGAAGAGGGTTTTTTAAAATGTTATCAGTACTAGATGGTGAGTCAGAAGTAGATAAATTACATTCAAACCCCACATTATGTGATCAATAGTCCTAAAACTGTCTGAGCCTAATCTTTGTCCTCCAAGCTTCATGTTTACTTTGGCTATCAGTCTGTGGAGAGTGTTTATGTGTACAACTGTTGAAATCATTATGCCTCAGGTTGCAGCATAAAAGTGTATTGGCCACCGGCGTTTGACTGCAAATGCTCAAAATGGTCTTTAGTGAAGTGGTTATAATGAATTAATCACCCACACTGTATAGGTGACAAAGAAAACCCAGTATTATAGTAATATTGTAATGCTGCTTGGAAGCCCCAGGGGAGAGTGTTCCTTTCTTAGTTCTGGGTTGGACATGCAGAAGGAAACATACCAGAAACAGCAGCTTTATTTAGCACAAAGGGCAGAAAGGAGGGACATTGTTTTTGAACAAGGGAGCTGGAAATATCTGAATGGGTTTCAGAATGACATATTCCATATGTAAGGAAATGAAATCTGACAATCCAAATATGACAAAGCCAGTTACAGTAGACTGCCGATAATCCGGCACCTTTGGGACCTAGGTGGTGCCGGATTATCGGATATACCAGAGTATCGGGAGGTACTCCGGCGTGGGGGCTGTAATGGGTCTGCCAGACCCGCACTGCGTCCAGGAGGTGGGTGAGGAATGGTGCGGTGAGGGGCGAACCCTCCGCTGTTTTGCAGGAAGGCGGGGGAAGCCCCACGCCACTGCCAAGAGTTTCTGGGAGGGGAGGAGAGTGGGCTCCCCACCCCCCAGACTGCAGTAGTTATCCCCTAGCAGGGGGGTGAGGGGCGGCACTGCGGGACCAACCCGGCAGCACCCCAGCTGCTCTGCTATGCAGCTTCCCCAAGTCCGCCGCTGCTGAAACTGACAAGCGGCGGACTTGGGAAGCTGCAGAGCAGCTGGCTGGTGCTGCTGGGTTGGCAGCGCCGCCTCACCCTCGGCGCCCAGCAGCACCCCAGCTGCTCTGCTCTGCAGCTTCCCCAAGTCCGCCGCTGGTCAGTTTCAGCAGCGGCAGCAGCGGACTTGGGGAAGTGGCGCGGAGCACTTCTGGGTTCCAGTTGGTGCCAGACTATCAGGAGTGCCGGACCACTGGATGCCGGACAATTGGAGTTTTACTGTATTTTCAATATATTTTAGCAATTAAAAAAATGATATTGATAATGCTAAATTAAATTTCAGAGATAGACAGGAAAAACTGGTGAATTACTAGGAATCAAGCTATCAGTTTTTAGGGTCAATAACTCCATTTTAGTTTTTGATCAGACATGAATTGTACACCAAATCATCCTCTCCCCACCCAAAAAGAGATCTGCATATCTTTAACATACATTTGCAAACACAAGAATTTAAGAGACATAAATTAACAAAAAGCAATCAAAACAGCAGTTCTTATTCCTATTAGACATTGGTTGATCACAGGCCATGTGACCAATACAGCTTAAAACCCCATGAAACTTTCCATGGAAGTCCCACATTCAGCCTTCCACCAATGCCCATATTTCAACAGACTGCAAAATAACTCTAAAATCAAATTTAACCTACTTTGGACCTTGGAAGGCCAAACATTCCAAAGAAAAGGGATTCATAGGGAATGCTCTGCCAGCAGTTTCCTTACTTTTATATGAAAAGCAAGCTAGTGTCATGATATCTGCTAATCGCAGTAACAGTATGACATGAAGAAAGGCTGCCTTCCAAGAAGGTTGTTGTCTTTATACTTGTATATAAAGTGCCTTGCATCTGTCTAAGGTGTTTATATAGCTCCAGTAACCATAGTATTGGATCACGTCACACACTTTAATTACTATATTCCTGTGAGATAGGGTGGGGATAATAGGACTTCCCTATCTGAAGTATATAGAGGCTAAGTGATACACCAAAGTCACAGAAGAATTCTGTGACAGAGAAGAGAGTTAAACATAGGTCACCCAAGCTCTGGGACAGCACCTAAACAGTGAGCAAATTGGTAGTGGAAAGCAAATATATCAATGAGAGGCTATTGTCCCACAGCAAGTCAGAAGGTAGGCAGGCTGTTCATTGGAAGATACAATCCACCAGGGAAGTATTTGACAGATAGGTAACAATAAAAGAAAGGCAGATGGCAAGTACTGTGCAGTTCACTATATAGAGCTATTGCCCAAGGAAACACTTCCTTTTCATCCTTTATCACAATTCTTAGTCACACATGCTGATAAGTACTTGAAGAGAAAGAATATAAACATTGAACACAAAGGGAATGAAGGAAAAGTAACAGATTATTCTTTGTGTTTTTTCATTCTTTCACAATCAAGATGGGGGGGGGGAGAGTATTACATTTCTCTGCTAGTTATTTCCAGTATCTATAGTGATATTTAGCTATGTTAGCATGTATTGAATTCATGCAAAATATCTGCAAAAAAATAAAAAAACATTGAAAAATCTTAATTAGAGTTTTTTGCATTGTTTTGAGCTACTGTAAGTGATTTGGTTTTGCACTGTGAAACTGTGCAGAGAGTTTAT
The DNA here is from genome assembly GCA_019425775.1 of Rafetus swinhoei. Classification (NCBI taxonomy): domain Eukaryota; kingdom Metazoa; phylum Chordata; order Testudines; family Trionychidae; genus Rafetus; species Rafetus swinhoei. Next base: position 36,391,401 of record CM033427.1, read on the forward strand.
TTAAAAAATAGGATCTTGTAAATTTTCACCTCAAATAGTGCAAACATATTGCACTTTTGCTTGGCTCCATAGTGCAACTGTGAAATCGTGAAAAAGTATGTCATTTTTGGGCTGTAAAAGCCCTGAAAGACTCATGAATACTTTTTGAAAAAGGTAGTGAAACAACTGTCACCATTTTCTAACAACTAATGTTGATAATGAGATCTCTCAGGCCTGACCTCTATGTGCCAGATAAAGGGTCACAGTGGGGTCTTTAAAAATCACAGCACTGAGCCCCAGAAGATATTTCCCAACACAGGATCTCAGGAGGAAGCATATCCTTGGTCTTCTGAAGGAGGTGGTCTTCTGAAGATGGCCTGGCATAGCTGCATAGGGAGCATGTCAGGGAGAGATGTATCTGTGGTAGGAAGGCATAGAGCCATAGTACACAGATAGGCAGCCAGGGACAAGTTGCTCTAACTTAGGAAATCCTTCAGCGTTGTGTAAGATACAAGGCCAAGTTCCGCAGCCTCACCAAATGAGCGTAAAGGTATCCCTGAATTGGAGATAATAGGCCTACTGATGGGGCAAGTCAGGCACAACAAACTGCAACTGCAAATTTCAAAATGATGGCTACTGCTACAAATGACAAACCTACATTTCTGAAAGACCACAACTAACATTAGTTTCATGAACATCCCTCTGTTCCTAGACTCAATCAACCCGTAGCCCATTAGAATTCTGGGCATTTGAGATGTGTGGAGCAGCAAAAACCACCTTAGGAAAAGCAAGCCTATTTCTAGGGTTGGTATTAAGAGATGGCAAACTATGCAGTTGCCTGGGGCCCACACCATAGGGAGCTCTGTGAAGCTATGTTACATGATTGGACTTCAGCCCCTTGAGCTCCTTAGTTTCTGCCTTGGGCCTCAGTGAGACTAACACTGGCCTTGTCTATGTCCAAATATTGAGCAGTGAATGGTGAGGTCATTTTATGAGTGTGGTATTTTTGCAAAACAATTGCCTGTGAGAAAACTCCCACTTGACTTCCACATGAAATGATCAAAACCTGCAAATGGAAGCTTTAGGGTCCAGCTCTCTAGGTTAATACAAATGAAAGATACAAACACCAATATGCACTAGATATGTGCTAGAGATTTTAACCATTTGCTTCCTTTGTGCTTTAGTTCTTAATCCTCTCCCCTCCCAGTCTTAAACTTAGATTAAGATAATACAAACCAACTATACATCTTAGTTGTAGATTTGCTTCCTAAATGCCTGAGCTTAAATTTACTAATGGAAGCTATTTCATTTGACTACTTACATGTGTAAAGTTAAGCACATACGTAAGTGTTTGCAAGGTCTAGACTCTAGGCCCTACTTAACAAAAAGAATATTAGAACAGACACATTCCCTGAAAGAGTTAACAGAATCTTCCTCTTAAAATAATGTACCTTCTGATAAACAAAAACACAGACTCAAAGCTCTCACTCCATCTTTCTCCTTAAGCCATCTTTGTATGGCAGAAAGGAAGAGGAAGGTAAGAGTTGAGTGAAAGGCTCAACTAGGAATCTCCTTATTTAACAGCTTTTATTCTGCAGTGTCAATTCCACGTTGGTTGGCTTTAATTCACTTTCCATAAAAAACAGTAAAGTGAAAAACAAAAATGCAAAACAATCTGCATTTCACTGCAGTTGTTTGAAGACAGTGCTTTCAGCTGGGTCACGTTTCTCGTGCCTGAATTCACATCAATGAATACCCATTGCACTAAAAGAGAAATTGAATCTAAATGTCATAGTGCATTAGTAAAAGCTAAAGATTTACATAAGTTAAGCAATAAAATAGAGATTTGCTCAAACCAGAACATTGTATCCAAATACCTTCATATTATAGAAAAGTTTAGAGTCCAGATTCAAAGTCTGCAGCCTGGACTTAACTCTGCTGTATATTAAGTCATGCAAGAGTTTTGCTCAATGCACAGTACACATACATGTGCTGGGTGCAAGGGGATAAGTAGCTCACCTAGGCATTATTCAGTGCTAACATTCAACTTTAAATGCTCAGCTGTGATTAGAAAATCAGTTGTAACAATGGGTGGAGGAGAGGTGTTTTGCTGCCTATGGGACTTTCTAAAAATAAATTTCTTGCAAGAAAACTTTATCTCCGCTCTAAGGTGCCAGTTCAGCAAGGTATTTAAACATGAGCCAAACTTTAAGCAAAAGCAGTGCTACTGAAGCCAGACTACTCACATGCTGAAAGTTAGCCCTGTGCTTATAATATCTTATCAGGCCAGCGTCCTTAAATATTAACAGGGTTCTTATCACACACAAAATCTAATCCTAATAGAATGTTTAGACTTTTTAAATTCTATCATCCGTACATATTTTACCTCAACTTCCTTATAGTGTCCCTTTATCTGAGCAAGAGCAGAACTCAGAAGACTGAAAAATGAGGAGGAAATAGGAAAGATGAATCATTGTGTAACCCATGCACCTAGGCTACATCTATACTGTAGCCTTCTTGTGGAAAAGCATATGCAAATGAAGTGCGGTGTGGAATATCGCCACGTTTCATTTGCATAAGTAATGAGCAGCTGTTTTTGCATCTATATTGTAGCCTTCTTAAGGAAAAGCATGTGCAAATGAAACGTAGCGTGGAATTTGAGGAAGAATGGCTCTTGCTCAAGAAGGGGTTTTTGCGCAAACAGGGAGCCGTCTACACTGCTTGTTTTTGCGCAAAACCCTCTTGCGCAAATACGGCTGCTCATTACTTATGCAAATGAAGCACGGCGTGGAATTCCACGCCGCGCTTCATTTGCGTATGCTTTTCTTCAAGAAGGCTACAGTTATAGACGTAGCCCTAGTGTGGTTCACTGTCCCATGCAGTGGCACTTAGACCACAGCAACAGATGAGAACAAGAGACCTCTATACCATGGGCTGAGAGAAAGCCAGCTTTTTAGCTCAAAGGGTAGAGGCTCCTATACTAAGCTCCAGAGGTCCCAAGTTCAAATCTGCCTGGTGGTGGTTACAATTGCTAAGAATTAGTCTCTGATTTTGCATTAAAAGGGGTCTTTCCCAGTTAGCACAGCCTAAGAGAAATGGCATCCGAATTGGACATTGCCCCAGTCCAGATAACCAGAGCTGAACTACCCTTAAATGTAGAGCAACATGGCTAGACCAGTGACAAGAATTTTAGCTGCAGAATGACCTAAGTAAAACAATGACAATGCTAAATTGAAGAAACAGGCATCAATGAAAGTGGCAGTACGAAGGAGGAAATGTCAAAATGATGGATTACAGCAGCAGGATGGGTTGAGCATCACAGTCTGGAGGATGTGAAAGAGCCTGACCCTGTATTTAATGGGGAAGGAGAGCAAAAACTGACCTTCTCAAAAACACAATGGCCAGCATAGATTTGGCAAGAGATCTGTGTTGGGAACCCTGCATAGGAAGGAGGAAGTTGCTATCCAGATAGAAGTATGACAGGAAGCAACAACAGTTACTGCTGCAACTGTCTTCAGTGCACACAAATAAAAAAAACGTTGGCTAGTCTGCACCTGTTATTTAAGTTACAGAGGAGATGGGCTGAGGGAAAAGACACCTCCCAAGCAAACTCGTGTGATTCTTGTTCTTCACATACAAGGTGCATTTTCAAAATGATGCATAGAGGTTTTAGTGCAGGACTTGCTCAGATCAGTACAAATCAGAGCTAAAGCTCTCCTTCAAACTTGTGCAAGCATGAGCTTGCTATTGCAAGCACATTCTTCCAACAGGCGAACAAATACAAAGCAACTTGGATGCACCCTTGGTCTATACATTGGCATATGATTGACTATTTCATTACAAGACAGATCTTTCTGGTGTTAAGTTGACTCATACAATGTATGGCACTGGTTCCTGGTCTGACCATTACCTGGCATGCTATGTCATCTCCTGGAGCCTCTGTCTACCAAAATGTCATTCTACTGTATGCTGGAAAAAAAATTACATGTAGGTAAACTTGAAGTGCCTGAGATAGAAGCACTGCTTAAACTAAGTCTTGATGCTTCCTTAGTCATCAACAATGAAGATTCAGAGAAGCTATCCACAACAGAGGAGGACTAGATTAACATTAGGGAATCAACCTACACAACTACTGTCAAAATACGAGATTTCCAAAAACACAAACACAAGGATTGCTTTGATGACAGGGTCAAAGATTCCCAACTTCTTCTTGATAAGATGCATGTGACACACCTGGCCTGGATCAACAATCAAGAGAATGCCTCCAGGAAATCAGCATACATTTGCACTAAGCAGAAGGCCCCGGTCAAATTATGGCAAATGAAAGGACTAGTGGAAATGTAAAACAGTCAAACTTCCAAGATGCAGCTGATAAACATGATTTTAAAACATTATGTGATGGGTTGAAGACAGTATATGGCTCCATGAATTGCTGGCTCTACACCAATGCACTCTGCTGATGGCAGCATTCTGATTACAGATAGTGCTAAAACCTTTGACTGCTGAGCTGAACGTTTTTGCAGTGTATTACACCAGACATGGGTCCTTTGATTGTATGTAGCATCAGATGTGTCTCAATGAAGACAAGTTCAAATAGTAGCCATGAAGCGTATGGTGGCTACAAAGTAACAGAATATAAACTGACTAAAACCATTATTTTGACATGTTCAGGCAAGAATACTAGCATCCCCCATGACAAGATATAAACAGGGTGAACTATAAAGTCAGTTGTCAGCCTCCTTTTATCAATCTGAAGCTCCAGATTCCTACACCAGAAGGTGACAGCAGTCAAGGGAAAAGTGGATGGAGAAAGTCAAAAAGCAAGCAAGAGGGGCTTAGAATTAACAATTGCATTATGCTTGTGTAGCACCTTTTTATGGCTTACTCAGTACACATGCACAAGAATATCTGCTCTGATTAACAAGCTGGAACCATTGCAGTGAAAATTATATGAGAGCTTCGCTGCCTTTGGTGGGTTTTGTTTGTGGCCTCTGCGGGCCCCTGGGTAAGGGGGAGAGGCAGCTCTGCGCTCCCAGAGGGGGTGGGAACTTGGGCAAAAGGGGTGCTGCCCCCTCCAAGCCCTTAGTGCTTCCCACAGTGTGATGATGTTCCCCTCCCTCCACAGCCTTTAGCGCTGCCTGAAGTCGCAGTTCAGTGCTCTGACAGCAATTTAAAGGACACGGAGCAATAGCCCTTTTTGCTACCCCTCCTTTATATTGCAGGCTAACCATTACAGCATTAACTCACATCCTCTCCAAGTACTGAAGCAGTCGATACACAGCTCTCATTCCGTATGCCACATTCTCACCAATACCTGGAGGCTGATCCACATGGTAGTGGCAAGTGCTATTCCAACCTGCAGCCACTTTGGAAAACAATAAACGTAAGTGGTCAGCTCTCAGGTCCTATATCATACTCTTGTCAGGTCTTTGTTTATTTGACTCCCCCAATTTTCTAATTAAACTTCTATTTCCAGGACACAATCAAGAAGTTGCCAGAGTTCTACAGGCACCCAGGAGCATTTCTGTGTAGTGCTTTTCATTTTGGTACAACTAGATTCCTCAGAAATCTCATTTCAGTGATGTATGGCCTCCCCCCACATGCACGCACTGCTTTAGTCCCAGAACTCAATCAGTTGTCATGGAGTAACTAGCTGTGTTCCCTAGCCAGAAGCTTTTAGAATGGCCCATACCCCAGTTAAGAATACAAATAAGAGCAAAAGGACTTAGCAATGGACCACCTATATAATATACACAAATATGTATTCAGTGTATTTCACAATAGGAGACTGCAGATGTTCCAGGTCTCAATACAAATTTCAGGAATGATTTCATATTGTATTTGCATGTGCAGTTTATGCTACTTTCCTCCAATTTCAGAAAGGTGAAAGTCATTTTTAAAAGACTTTGCTGTCAATTTGACTTTAAAAAATAAGACTGTATTATGGAAAGGATTTAACACCTAAAATGTGCAAAGCCAGTGGCATCTTTAAATTCAATAGAGAATGGTCATGAAACTAACTAGATAAAGAACAGATTTGCAAATTTTGCAGGTTTAGGATTTACCCATTATGTAATGGGATATACATAACTCGCAAATGCCCAGCAGTTTCCTTTCCCCCCAAGTCTCATCCCCGGTCTTTCTAATAATGCAAAAAGGCTGTGTATTATTAGCATTAGTAACTCTCAAAGCTCTTTAAGAAGCCATAATGATCTCCATTTTACAAGTGAGGAAACGGAGGCACAGAGCATCCAAGGGACTAACCCAAGCAGAGCCAGGCATAGAAGCTAGGTCTCCAGCATTCTAGCTCACTGCTTTATCTCAGGCAGCATGGACAGAATGCCTCAGCATACTTGTACAGGTCAACAACAAAAATACTTCATTTGTCCAAATAAGACACAGGATACATTTTAAAATATTACAAGAATTGGCTTGTATTTTTTCAATAATGTATCTGGATTTAAACTTAGACAGTGCTATATCCAGCGTGGCCGACAGCATCGCCAGGTCCCTGGGCAAAGTGTGTGTGAGGGGGGCCTGCTGTGCACCTTGGAAGGACTGGGACCTCAGGTGAAAGGGGCAGAGCAATGATTGAAAGGGCCCGAGCAATGATTGAAAGGGCCCAGGGTTCCTGCTGCTTTTGAATCGCCATTCCTGGGGACAACTGCCCCCTTTCCTCCCCCCTGTTGGCAGGCCTGACTGTACCTTCATGATAACACATGGATTTAAAAAAAAAAAAAAAAAAAAAATCAGACAGTAGGGTTGAGATTTATTTAGAAAGAATTGATTACTGTTTCTCATTTCCTTTCCAACTGGTCTGTGTTGTTGCTAAGACTTACTCTGTTACAAGGTTGCCTCTGGTCAGACTGAGCCTTGTGTGCCTGTGGCAGACTGTCACTCAGATATAAATTGCTATAGCAAGAACACAAAGTCATTTAGTCTACCCATGTATCCCTCAGGGGGGTACCTGCTGACCACCCAATGCAGTTTTATTGATACAGAAAAAGGAAAATACAAGAGAATCAACAATCTGGGGCACAGACTCACAAATACAGACTTTGGGCCTGGTTCCTGTTGCCTTTAACTCAACGGAAAGACTTTTAACTGCCTTCACTAGGAATTAGAATAAGCCATTAAGGATTTGAGAAATCTTTCCACTGACAATTGATAAATTGTTAAGCAATAATATTAATCTAGAATAATCCAGGAGTTGTTTCAGGGTGTCGTAAGTATCAAGTATGACCCTAAATATTTAGTGTACATGTAAAAAACTATTTTCTTCACGAGGTTATATCACAACTTCTCTTATCAACTTATTTCAAAGAGAAGAACAAAATATTTTCTGAGAATTGTTATGGTTGCCAAAATATTTAAAGTATTGGAAAAGCCAAACCAAGTAATACTTTAAAAGAATAGTGGCACATAGAAAGATAACTAAGCAGCTAAGATCCTCCAAGAAAATTCCTCATGGCACAATCACAGGAATAACTATGGCTATGTTTACACAGCAGCATTATTTCGAAATAACAAAGAGTGTGTCTACACTAGAAGCCTTTATTTAGAAATAATGGTGAGCTGGAGGACTTCTTACTCCAACTCCGGTAACCCTCATTTCTTCAACTTCCTGCTAGGAAGCCAAAAGCTGAATTAACCTATTTTGACTAAAGCTATGCAATTGACGTAGCTCAGATAGTATAGCTTAATTCAACTTTAGCCCTGCTGTGTACACGTACCCTATGACAAAAGAACCAAATAATAACAGAAGAATGATCCAACAAAAATAAGCCCTAAACAGCTTATTCCTTTTTTTGTATGATTTTGATCCTCTACTTCCTACTCATACACTGACACGTAGGCTCACAATAAGTGCCAAAAACAATTGAATAATTAATCTTTTTTCCCCTTTTACATAATTGTTTGCCTGTACAAGTGTCAAAACATGCTTATCTTTGAAAGAAAGAAAAATATATTAGTTAACTTGTAAACAAAATGCAATGAAGAGGTCTTTCATCTGTTTCACATTAGGAGGGCAATCACCCTTAATAGACATATTAACCTCTTACTCACAGACACCCAGTATGTCTAGCTTTTATTGCTGTTAAATGGCACTAGCTTCATAATCATACTTTGAACTTAGATAGCATTTCTCATCCTAAAATTGTAAATTTTGTATGTAATTAGATTGTAATTATCTTAATATATTATCATTTTGAGATTGCAAACTCTTAGGGAGCAGAAACAGTCTTTTTATTCTGTGTTTATAGCATCTAACACGATAGGGTCCCGGTCCTTGATTGGATTCCTAGGTGCTAACATAATATAAATCACAATACCACAGCCTCAAGACACTTGACAGAGATGGGTTATTAACATATCTCTTTTACTGACGCAGGGGACTCAGGTGCAGGAAGAGGAAGGACAGGTTTCCTGAAGCAAATAGCAATGCGAATCTTCCTATGGGTGCTTAATTCAGGGCACAAGTGGGATCTGCATTCATATGGAAATTTCAAAAGACATGCCAAAGGATTCATGCACTCCAGACAGTGAGAATAACCATTTAGAGGTGTCCACAGCTGCTTCCAGAATTTCAGGGGGGGCAGCATAGGCTAATTTAGATACATGCCAATTAGGGTGTGTGTGTGGGGGGGTTGGGCGGGTTGGTCCTAGTAGGCATAAAACTGGGAGACACAGGAAGAAGTGAGCTGCCATTAGAACTTCCTTGCAAGCAGAGCATTAAAGTTCAAAAGAGGAAGCTGTTGAGGGGAAGGGGCCTGAGGAACAAGCAGCTGTGCTGAATGTACAGGTATAAACACCTACCTAGGCCATGTAATGGCACAGTTCCCACTTGCCTTGTGTTTAGTTGACTCCACCCACATGCCTGTGAGTTCCCAGGTAGCATAATACAGCCTACAAAAACAGGAAATCCACTTAGTCCCCAACATGCTGGCTGACAATGCCAAGCAGATCTTCACTGGTATGTTGGCCAGGTATGCAGGATCCTATCATGACTCCCTTATTCAAAGGAATTCAAGCCTGCCAAGGCTCATTGAAAACAGCACAATACGGGCAGGGTGGCTACTGCACGTAGTACTTTACATAAACCCTTACGCATCTTCAGTGTTTTCCCAGGATACACCCTGTCATTTACAGGAGACGGGTTTACAGTTTCCAGATCCCAGCAAAGCAGAATGACAGTCAGGCCTCTCTGTAGGTAATCTGGTAATGAGCTGTTGGCATGCTCAAGAGGTGGCTCAGATGTCCTGTTTAGTTTGTTGGGTAAGTCAATTAGCCTGGCGGATGTGAAAGCTACAGATGAGGCCATCTGGAAATTCTGTCAAACCACACTTTAAGCCCTTCATAACTGAGATCAGACCCTGGCTCTTAGATACCTAAAGACTCAGTGCTCAAGATGTGGGATTTATTAAATTAGGTTGTCTGATCTCCCTCCTTGCCAAGAAATCCAACAGTACATCTTGGACAATGTTACATCAAGAGGGTGGAGTTTTTTTGTTTGTTTGTTTTTGTTTTTTTGGCAATTGCAGAAGTGTTTCTCTGAAGTTAGATCAAGTTCTAGCCTAGACTTTGAATCCAGGTTCTGGACATTAAATTAATTGACCTTTCTGTGTCATCCTACTTGATCCCGTTTGAAAGATTTTCCACAAAAAAAGCCTAGTTTGTAGTGCTCTTTGATTTGTATCTGCTGCCTGGAGATTATTAGGGAAGAAAGTCATTGGCGTTAGTGTAGTTTATAATGCATTTGGTTACCTCCTTGCTATCCATCAATATTTATTCTTCTGTCTCAAGAGCTGTGATTAACAGAAATTATAACTTGTCAAAATACTGGCAAATGTTATCCAAAGCGGGAGTGATTAAGATTGATAATTTGCTTTCTCAAGCTATACAACAAATCTAGTATTTTAAAAAAAACACACATCACCAAGAGGTCATTCTCACCTCCTAGTAACTTGCTCTCTAAACAATAAATACTGCTTGCTTTTTAAAAGTAGCATCAGCTCGCTTGATTTCGGTTGTAAGTAATTTTTGTATTTGTTTGTTCAAATACTGAAATTTTTTAAAAGAATCAGAAGAATGATCGCAGGAAATGGTTCAGACAATCTTCTGTACATGCAGTTACAGTATTTAGAATGTGAATACAGTAATTCCTCATTTAACACTATAGATACCTTTCAGAAAATGATCGTGTTAAGTGAAAACGTGTTAAGCAGGGTCAATTTTCCCATTGAAAATAATGGAAAAGGTGGGGGTTGCATTTCAAGTGGTGGTGTCTGTTGGGACCGGGACATAAGGTTGGGGGAGAAAGGGGACTGGGTTACAGCAGGGAGGGGAGGTGTTTGGGTCTGGGGAAGGGAAGGCGAGGAGAAGGGAGGAGGATTGGGTTGGGAGTATGCCCCTGTGACGGGTCTGCCAGGACCCGCACTGCGTCCGGTGAGGGGTTGTCCCCGGGGAACGGCGCGGCGAGCGGCGAACCCTCCGCCGCTTTGCAGGGAGGCGGGGGAAGCCCCGCGCAGCTGCCAGCGATGGGCCAGCTGGGGAAGCCCAGCTGCCGGCCTGCAAGCAGGGGCGGAGGAGAGGGGGCAAGGCATCCGGCGAGGGGGAATCAGTGGGGAACGGCTGGGAGTATGCCGAAATCGTGTTATTCCGGGAACAGTTGTGTAATTCAAAAAACCTTCCCTAAATAAAAAAATTGTGCTATCGCAAAAACGTGTTAAGCGGGCACGTGTTAAATGAGGAATTACTGTATAAAAAAAATCACAGCATTGTAGATTAATTACTCCACAAATATGAGAGAATCATATGTTCCTCTACTGGGGAAGGTTATTGTAAGATTTTATATTAACAGGTTTAGTAACATTTTCTGCTTACTCCTGTTTATGTTACAAAAAAATCTGAGAAAATTTTAGATAGGCCAAGTTCTATAAAAATAATTTGTGGCTTTCTGCACCTCTAAAGTTTGAACATTAACTTACTTGGGTTTATACCATTAACTGATTTCAGACCTTGTTCCTCTTACCATGGGTAGAGCCTTGGACCTGCTAAAGACAATAGCAAAAATTCCATTGACTTCATGGGGTTTAGGGAGAGTTAATGCTCAAACTGTGGCTCCTCGAGAGGAAAAAAGGCACTGCCTGGAACCCAGCTCTTATGGACGGCTGCCCCTGCCATTAGCATCAGCCTTAGAATGCATGCTGATTCTCAGGGTACCTGGATTGAGACACCTTGTTCTCCCCAGCCTCTAGTGAGAGGCAGCTTTGCCCAGGTAGCTGGGCATCCACTCCCCAATGCTCCAGCCTATGAGCTACTAACTGCCCCTTGTGCATGTGCCTTGTCGGTGTTCTTATGATCCCAGGAGCTATGCCCGTGGGAGCTTAGTGCTCCTGGTAAGTTCAACCAAGCCAGAAAGGTCGGGTGGGGGGGGGGAGGAGCCAGACTAAGCATGCACACTGATCCTCCAGGATTGGGGGTTTGGCTCAGGGCTAACAACCCTGACCCAGAAAAAGCGTTTGTTACGGAAACAGCAACAAAGAATTCCTTCTCAACTATGTGTGACGGCGGCCTTCCAGAGTCACTTACAGTGACTTGTAGAGGCTGGCCAGAGACAGACAGAGAAGTGAAGGACCTTTGTTGCTGCCCTATAGGCCAGTGGGCATGAAGGGCAATGATAATCAAGATGATGATGAGCTACTAAAGAACTCTCCTTTGTCTGGCAGATTAACAAGTCAATAGGTGCACTCTAGCCTCTTTGCATCATTCCCCTGTGACATCTAGCTCCTGTCACTAGCTACTCCAAGAAATCCCAAATCCTCTGCCCCCAAGGGAGCAGTCTATTCCAATTTGCTAGTTTTACCCTATATTACTAGACCTAGGAAATAACAAGTTTGTGAGCACATAAGTAAACCTACTTTTGTTTTATTAAATTAAGAACAGTCATCTTGAGACAAGAATGGCAGAAACAAATGGATACAATACAAAATTGTGAAATGCAAACTGGGGTCCACCCTTAAAGAAGCAGGTTTCCTTTTTATGTCCTTGGGTTGCTTTGGCAGGTAGGAGAGGAGCACTGGCCCCATCAAGCAGCCTGCTAGCTGCAAGAAGAGGAGGATGTCATGGCTCTTGATGGCCAATCCTGGGATAACTACGGGGTTTTTTTCCTATTACAGCAAAAAAAACCCTGAGTCTGGGAACAATATTGCTTAATATGTAAAATGCAGTAATGTCAGAAGCCACTCAAAGAGAAGAATCAGAGGGGTAGCTATGTTAGTCTGAATCTGCATAAACAACAAGAAGTCCTGTGGCACCTTATGGACTAACAGATTTATTGGAGCATAAGCTTTTGTGGGGAAAGACCCACTTTGTCAGATGCATGTCGTGGAAATTCCAGAGGCAGGTATAAATATATAGGCACATGAAAAGAAAGGAGTACCAATCAAGAGGAAGGCCAGAGATAATGAGGTCAGTTCAGTCAGGGAGGATAGTGTCAGTGCAAATTGACACTATCAATTTAGGATTAAACAAAGACTCTGAATGCCTAGCCAACTACAAAAGCAGTTTCTCCTCTCCTCACACCTTCACACCAGCTGCTAGAAGTGGGCCACATCCTCCTTGACTGAACTGACCTCATTATCTCTGGCCTTCCTCTTGATTGGTACTCCTTTCTTTTCATGTTCCTGTATATTTATACCTGCCTCTGGAATTTCCACTACATGCATCTGACAAAGTGGGTCTTTCCCCACAAAAGCTTATGCTCCAATAATTCTGTTAGTCTCAAAGAGAAGATGATTTTACCACTAGGGAGGCTGCCTCACCTTGTTAGAACTTAACATAAAACAGAATGGTGCTTCCCAACTCCTCATGCGAAAGCATAACGATACCTTGTATAGATCTGAAGTATTAGCCAACAAACACCATTTCTCTGTTCCACTCTGTTAGACTATGTCTAGACTGCAGAGCTTTTCCAGGATACCTTCGGTATCCCGGAAAAGCTCTGCTGTGTCTAAGGAATGCATCTGCTTTTTCGGAACAGTTTCAGAAAAAGCGGACGTATTCTTTCATCATCCCTGTATTCCTCTGAGTGAGAGGAATAAGGGAGGTTCTGAAAGAAGAGTTTTTTCTGAAATTTGGACCCATGTAGATAGCCAAATTTCAGAGAAGCCTCTTTCGGAGAAAAAAAAGCAGAAACTTTTCTCGGCAGTCTAGACATAGCCTTAGACTAGAGCTAAGTATTCATTTTTTCCTCTAGCATGAATAGAGAGATGAGAAAAGATGCCTTTTCTCCACAGACCCATGATTTTAGGACATTTTGTCCATGTCTGAGAGGGTAAAATAGCAAAATTAACAAGGATGTATTTTCAAAGTCCTAGTTTATGCGTTTGGAAGTGAAGCAACCATCTAGTTCTATTGCAAAAATTAGATTAACTGCAGAATGGGATTAACAAATAGTGACCTCAGACTTCCACATTTAGACCTTGGACGATTGAGAGCTCTGAGCACTGGAACACAGTATGCTTTTTAAAACAACAGCTAAACATCAGACACAGTCCGGAAGCTCAACTGCAGCAGCATGCTACGTGGTGGCCTGTTAATGTTGACTGTTCTGATGCTGTGAGGGAATATTGCCTTACCCCTGTTCTGCCCCCATTTGCACTTAAACCACTAATTTTCAGCAAAAGATTTTTTAAGGGATGTTCTGTCAGAATCAGCCACGTATGGAAAATTAACCTTTAATAAAGATCACAGATTTATGATGTGAAACATTTTAAAATCTATCCTATTTTAGAGTTTTCTACTGCTGTCCATCAATGCAGTATCTAAGGCCCTTCCATATAAAATCATGTTTGATTTCTTTGTACATTCACCAGAACAGCAGGTAAGGGTTGAGAAAGGACTGGATGTCTGTCATGGCTTGGAATGGGAAAATTTCTGAATGACTAATTAATAAAAAGCTTGCTTACAATTTTTTTAAATCAACTATTTTCATTTTCTCATATTGTGCTGTTTCTCTGGTGCCTTGAATAATAATGTCATAGGATGCAGGCTTCTGGTCACGTATTTGATTAGCTAATGTTTGCTATATTGCTTCTTCAGCACAAGGACCTTAAAAAATTAGACAACTGGATTAACCCCACCCTCAACACACACACACAGATGCAATTATGCTGAAGAGCAATTTTCCAGAATCATGGCAGTTTGCCAGGGGAATACCTGTGCAGTTTTTGCATTCAACTGAAAAATATGATTGCAAACTCTGCTCACAATGGTGCCGGTTGTGACGGGCCTAAATCCAGACTCCCATTTTGTACCCACAAGTTTGCAAGTGCACATACATTTAGTTTTGATGGAACAAGCATCTGATGCCAAATGCCATGTCCACACTCTAACCACTTGATATTCCTGCACAGCCGGATAATTAAATGTGCGGATGACATCATGTGCTCCTCAGTTCATTTGCACCCTCAATAATACAGATAGAAGCCACTTCTCAAAGTCAAACTGACAGCCTAAAATTAAAAAAAAATAAACAAAAACAAAAAAGTGTAAGTATACCAGGTCCATTTATTAGCGTTTTAGATAAAGGACAAAATGCAAGGAATTTAACTGTTTAAATAGTGAGTGGAAGCAAAACTGCTTGAGATAAACTTCACAACGTGAGAACTACTTGAAGAACAACTGGCCGTTCCCAGAGTGCCAACCACCAAATGTTTATGAGCTATATAGGCCAACTGTGTCCAGAAATTTAGTGAGATTCTGGTGCTCAAGTGTACGCTGCACATTATTTAACAGAAGCCAGATACCTTACATCCCAAGTGGAATTTTTGCCTGAGTGAATACACACTAGTGGTAATGAAGGATAAAATGATACAGACCTGTCATTTCTCATAGTTTTACAGTGGGCTTTGCTGAAAGGTCAATAAACTTGCTTTTTTTTCCCCTTCTAGAGAATGTCAACAAGTCAATTGTTTGAAATATGCATTTATATGGTCACTGCATAATATTTATGGTCTGAAAACAATCATGAAATGCTTAGCTATAACTTTTTATTGACACAGCCTTCCTGTTTCTATGACTAGCTTCCTCTGAGGAAAATGGGACGTGTTGGATGATTTCCCAGTTTCTGTTCGTAGAGGAAGTGTAACCACCAATCAGCACTGCTACTAATCTGCAGTCAGGGAGGAACACCCACAATTGAACACCTAGTTTGTTCTACTGTGCAAGATTTGCAGCTATCAGAATAAATTGTTCAGCATGGAATGAAGTTGACATTGAATCCTGCATGAACAGCCTCACTGCTATTATATATAAAAACTGCATAAGGAGAGAGACTAACTAGAATTCAAGTGTGGGTCTTTTTCAATCTAAATAGAGATTAGTGTCTTGGAAATGAGAAAGGAACAACTGAGGTTAAGATGGAAAGACAGAATGATACATTTTGCTCTTATGTGGGCATGACAATAAGGCTCTTATTGTAGTACACAGCTTGAAGGTAGCATTTCCCCCCTCTATTTTCTGTGTTGCACATTTGGCAGCACACTGTCCGTTTCACTGTTCTCTGACTTTATGTACTCACTCAGTTTCTCCCTTGTTGAAAAAGACCCCTGTAAATATCAATTGAGAAGCAAAAAAATCCTTAAGTATTTTATAAGGATTGTCTTAAATTCAGGAACTTCTTTAAAAATCCAGTTTTGGAAAAAGTTTTTGGATTGGTCAGCTTAAAGGGACTACTTTCAGTGGATGCACACACAGCACCTAGCACAAGGCACCTTCAACCCTCTGTCCAGGAATTACCACATTGCATGGGCAGTCGGGGCAGCTGGGGCTGGGGGAGGCAGGCCCCCCAACCCCACCTACAGCTCCATCCCCTCTGCTGAGGCCCCACCCCCATCATGAGGATGGGAGGAGGCAGGGCAGTGCGCTGAGCATGCATGTACCACCCCCACGGGGAGGGGAACAGTGCACACCCCCCAGCCTCCCCAGAGCACTGGGGAGGGAGGAGGCTGCATGGCCTGAGCCAGCCTGAGCCTTCCCAGTCTCCTGGAGCACTGGGGAGGGAGGAAGCTACACGGCCTGAGCCGGCCTGAGCTTCCCCGGCCCCCCAGGGAAGGAGGAAGCCGTGCAGCCTGAGTCTCCCCAGCTCCTGGAGCACAGGGAGAGCAGGTGGCATGTGTCCCCAGCTTCCCCGGCCTAGGCAGTGGGAGGGCGGGTGCTGGGGGCAGCAACACTCTGCCCCCAAAATGCCTACTACAGGCATTCTGAGAGCGGAGTGTGGGCGAGGCCACACCTGGTGGTTTGGGAAGGCAGAGCCTTCCCCGACTTAGCATACCGGACGCCCATATCCCATTAATATATCTAAAACCACACCACATAGCAAGCTTGCCAGCACAGTACTGCTACTGGGCCTGGACTTACACTCCTTCTTCAGACAGAACTACCAGTGCAGCCAGTAAAATTGCATGTTCAATTAATTTCTCCTGCCCCACTGCCTTTTTAGGTAACATTGTGGTTGGTACCACTGGGCATAGCTGTGCCTGAATGGCCCCTGCTGATGCAAGGTGAATGTTTATAGTCCAGTGACTGTGCCAAATGAGACAGCTGTGTTTAGGACTACTCCCAAAGGGGAGGGCAATTTTACGTTATAACCAAGGTTTCATAGAAATGGCCAGCACCTTCCATTTTGGGAAATTATGCCATTCAGCTGCAGGTCACCATGTGATGTGAGTGGTGGTGGTGGTGGTCTCATAACCTCCCATTCTCCATTTCTGAGCAAAGTTTCAGCTGTTGAGGGTCCTTCATTAGGCTTGCAGGGACCTCAGAGTAAAGGAAGCTTCCTGTATGTTTTGCAAAAAGAGAGCTTACAATCCAGGGTTGGGGAGCCTTTTTTAAGTCAAGGACCACTGAGCTACAGACAAAACAGTTGGGGTCTGCATGAGAAGACAAAAAATCCCACCTCACTTAGATGGCCCCCAATTGAGAAGCAGAAACCCTCGCACGCCACAGCCTAGGGGGACTTGGGCTAGTACATTTTGTGGGGGGAAAGCCTCCAGGCAGCACTTTACTGTGCCAGCCAGGGGGAGGGAGAGCAGCAGTGTGTGGAGCCACTTCTTCCCCCCACCAGACAGAGCCTGTGATCAGATCTAGCTCTGGCTTGCCTGATTCCAGCCCACGAGGCACAGGGCTCCTCCCCCACACAGTGGAGGACATGACAGCTCCATGGGGAGTGCTGTGGGGGAGTGTGTGGGCTCTCCAATGCTGGGGGGTTGGGGACAGACCAGGCAAGCTGGGAGCTGGATCAGGCCCCTGGATATTAGGTTCCCCATGCCTTACATAATAGCAGTGATAGCACTTAGCAGCCCCAGTATAGAGTCAGAGGGTACATCTAGACTACAGACTTTTGTCAACAGAGGCTTTGTCAACAGATACTGTTGACAAAGCTTCTGTTGACAAAGAGCGTCTAGACTGCATCCAGTTCTGTCGACAAAGCAAGCCGCTTTGTCAACATGAGAATGTAGACGCAAAGGACAGTGTAGATGCAATAACGCCTTCTGTCGACAGAACTCTGTCGACAAAAGGCGTTATTCCTCGTAGAATGAGGTTTACTGCCGTCAACAATTGCCGCGAGTTCTGTCGACGTTATGTCGACAGAACTCGGCGGTAGTGTAGATGCAGGTATAGTTTTGTTGACAAAAGTCCACTTTTGTCGACAAAACCCTGTAGTCTAGATACACCCAGTCTGGCCACCAGGCCAAGTTTCAAATAAGAAAATAATGCACCTTAATCTTTAGTGTGATGCTTATCTCTCTCAGACAGTTCAGGTGAAATCTTCAGTGGTCCATGTATGCTAGTGCCAAGGATCCAGTAATCCCTCTCCGTGCAGGAAAGAAGGTAGGATACAGGGTCTACTGTGGTTCTGAAGGGAAAGACACAGTTCATGCAATGTGTGTGACAGAGGAAAAATGGAGAAGAACTGGGTCCTTCGTGATCACCCCCCCCCATGACTTTGAGCATGCACTAGGTGCCGACTAGGGATGCTAAATATCGGCTAAGTGACTAGTCTAGTAATCTCATGAATTCTTATCAGTTAATCAACTATTCTGTAGTCCCTGGAGGCAGGGCCAGCAGCATCATGGGGTGCCAGGCATGAACTAGTCCACAAGGGGAGCCAGTTTAAAAAACAGCTCCTCTTATGGATTGGCTGCTTGTTGCCCTGTGCTGGTGCCTCTAATAAAGAGGCAGCAGTGCGGGGTGGCAGCAGCCCCTGTCCGGTGGAGGTGGTCTGAGATCCCAGAGCCAGCGCGAACCAGAACTGAGCCTTGCTGCCTGCCCGCTCGGCTCCTAATACACTTTAAATGCAGAGCCACAGCGGGGGTAAGTCCCGGACCCAGCATGAGCCAGAACTGAGCCAGGCTGCTGGCCAGCCTGCTAAAAAAATGTACTGGTGGGCGGGGAAAGAAGGTAAATGCGTGTAGTCTATAGCATTAACCTATAAGGTTTTGCTTATTGGTTAATGGGCTACAATATTACATCCCTAGTGCTGACCCAGAAGGTTCTGATATTCCTTTAGTACCAATTAGAATGCTACCAAGTTCTATCCCTCTCATGCAAGCCTGAGTAAGCGGGTCAGAGACAGACATTCAGTGGCAGCTGGAGATGAGGAGCGGGATCAACTGAATCTGTCTTTGAAAGTTAGAGACGAGCAAAGCTACTCCGTGACCTCATTTAGCAGGCAGAGTCTCTTCTGCAACATTACTCTCCCGGCCCACAAGGGGAGAGTTTGGCTGGTGAATCTATATAATTAGTGGATCCACTAGCTAAAGTAGAAGCCACCAGCCCAGTCCAGTCCACCCCACCCTAAAACACTGCTCTATTATAGCATGGATGGTGCCCCCTCAGCTGCATAGTGCTTGGGGTGCTGATCTGTTCCCTAAAGCTTTCTACATCTTTCCATCTCTGCTCTCTCCCACAGTAGATATGCATTGAGTTTCATTGTACTTTAGGACTATTGTGCTAGGAAGGGGCAGGGAGTGGAATTTGTTCCCAAGTTCTGTTGAAAGTTTTGTTCCGTATTTAATTAGCATGGTGAAAATAGTAATATAGTCCTCATAGGATCCAATTAAAGACAGACCTAGAGTACAGACAGGTGCCTGGGAGTTCCCAGAAACACATCCACAACAGATCTCATGCCACCCAGGCGGCAGCAATCACAGGCTCGTCAGAAATCCTTGCAGAACAATTGTATACACTGTGCCAATAGGACAGCTGTACACAATAAAAACAAACCCATTTGCAGAGTTTTTCATACCAGATGACCAAATTCCAAAAAAGGAATGTGCTTGAACCACATGTTTACACTGCTACATATCCATCTCATATATGTGCAAGTCATGTTTATTTCTCATGCCTTTCCATCACCATCATATCCAATACCATCCAAACAGGTTCTGTGTCATACTTTACCCAACAACAGATAGGCAGCTTATATGGTATTTTCCCTTCAGTGTTAGCCTACACATTCCATGTCATGAATTTAGTATATCATGAGCTTTTAAAGGCTAGTGTGTTATTCCTATGCAAAAGAGCTGCAATTTTATTTTGATATGTTTTTAAGTCTATACATGAACAGAATACTGCTGAGACCTAGGTCCTCTGGAGCCATCCTCGCTCACATGTTTTAGGACTGTGTTAGGAGACAATCCTTTTGGCTAGAAGCATACAGAAGAGTTAAGATGATAATGGGTACCTCCCTGAAAAGTTACTTCCCAGAACTGTTTTTTGGGATATGTCCATCAGCTTGGAAACTCGCTTACTCGAAGCTTGATACTTTAATACAGAGCAGTGCATATAGCCAAACAACTCATACTGCTGAAGTGGAAGAGCAAACTGCCTCCAGGCATAGAAGCTTGGCACTGTGAGGTGGCTAATTTAGCAGCTAAAGAACAGGCAACATTCCAGAGAAAAGAGATATCAGAAAAAAAGTTTGAGATTTGCTTGGACCTTTTAGAAATCTTTGATTAGATTAATGACTAACAGATGCAAACCAAGAAATCATTGCACTTTGCCCTCCGTCTCCCCTTTCTTTTGCCCCTTCATTCTATTCCCATACTTTCTTTTTTTGCTTTGTGTTTTTGTTCTCCCCAGATTTTGTAGAAAAATAGAAAGAAAAAACCAATGTGAATCGTGTCCAGTTGGACTGCACTCTATATATCTAAATGATATATTTGCAATCTGCACTCGAAATAACCTTTCAGAAGATCATCTGCCATGTTCACATGTTCATCATGCAAAGGACCAGCTTTGAAGTAGAAGCAGAAATTCTAGTGTTCAAAATGCCTTGTGGACCAAAATAAGTACAAGAGCATGATATATCAATACCCTAAGCAAATCCCATAGTTGGGTTGAGAGAAGGATATGCATGCCTGACAATGTATATTTTAAAAATCTTAGCTTATATAATAAATAAATGTTAATATTCCATATGCTATGCATGCCTCCATTCTGTATTTTACATCACTTTTACTTTTACATGTATTAAAAGAAATGTTTTCCCCGTGTGGGGCCTGTGGTGGAAACGTGCCTTATCAAATAAGGGAAAGGAAATTACCCGTATGGTGACATTTAAGCCTATCATAGCATGGAATGCAGAACTGTCTGTTCAGAAAATGCAGGGTGTGTGTGATGGCCACAGGGCCTTCAGAGGGAAGCCTTTGACTGCTGGGTTACCAGACACGATACAGCAGAGAGGAGCATTCCAAGGTAGAGCTGTCTTCTGAATGCATGCAAGCCAGCTGGCCATTTTGCAGCGCATACACTAGAAGCGGGGGCAGGGGGATTTTGAACATAGGGAAAGCATTCATGAGACTGAGGGCCTGATTCTGGTAGCCAGACTTCATTTTAAAAAGTTGTGAACATTGTGCTAAAATAGTGACCAAAAAAGGTATAGGAAGCAGCATGCCTCAGAGAACAGAGCATTGGATTGGGAGTCAGAGCATCAAATCCTGTGTTTACCTCTGACTCACTGTAGGACACTGGGCAACACTTTTGTGGCTCCCTGCCTGGGTTGCCTCATCTGCAAAGGAGGGAGAGTGAGGTTTATCCACCTTTGTGAAGCACTGCACCATCGGCAGATATAAAATGCTGTTATCAAACACCACACAGCTGGGTACCCAGAAATATTCTGATGTGTGTATGTGTGTGCATGTCTGTGTGTGTCCTTGCTGCGCCAATAAAGCACCTGTTCAGCACAAAGACTCATCTTTCCTTAAAGACTCTTAACAATAGCCTCAGGAGCCAGGCACAAGGTCTTATCTCCATCCCGGCTCAATTCCTTGCAAGTACAAATGCCCTCCACTCCCACTGCACTTTGAAGAAGGTACCCCTTGTGGCATCAGCCTGTTCCTGGTGGTTTGAGTGGGTCTGATCTGAGGTAAACACACACTGACAAACAACGCAGAGCACACACAAGAGCCTCAGGCCTAGTCTTCCAAGGTTGTGTAAAAAAGGCACAAGGCTTCCTCTCAGTAGAATAACCTCAAACAGGGCTAGTGAACAGGAGGTGCTACTTTTTTTAGCTATAGGTGCCGTGATTCAGATAGAGGAAGTTTGATTTTTCTTGCACCCAGTTGGGAAACTGCCAGACAAGAGAACAGGACTGCATGGAATCACAGTTTGGAGCCGAGGGGTTGGCACAACGCTAGTTTGCTATCTGTGATGTCAGTGTTGTGGCCAGGAGACTCCTGCTGGTCAGAGTGAAGATGTTGTAGAGGTGGGACTCTTAGGGAGGAGTATGGCAGTGCCATATCTCCCTGCACAAATCCATGGGGCTCCTGTGTTCAGTGGAGGTGCAGATTGCAGAGTAGACACTGAGGACTGGATAAAAGATGTACAGTACCTACTGGCAGCCACTGACATTCCTGAGCCTTTGAAATGTCCCACCCTCATCAGATACCTAAGTGAGGGCGGGGGGCTTGTAACCTTAATCTGCCATCTCTGGAGTAGCTTAGAGCAAAATACAGTGACTGTCATTTATCACGGGACCCCATAACAGACTTATGAGAGACGCCAATGCCTTGAGAGACAGCCTCATTCTGTGCCATTGAGTTAGAGGCCTTACTGCAGGTAGAAGAGGAGAAGCTCCGAGGGGGCCAATGTTTCCCTGATCGGGATTATAAATTGACCCGTGTGGCCTCATTACATGGTGTTCTGACAGTTGCAAGGAGAACTGAATCAGTTGGCCTGGGAGAGGAAGAGGATAGAATGGATGGGCCAGCCCAGAGGATAAACAGCCTGCAACAAGCTGCCCTGTCAGACGGTGCTCTGCAGGCTGCTCCTGAAGTGCCTCCACCCAGCAGTGCCCCAGATCGTGTGATGCTGGAGGCAGTGAAGGGCCTCACTTGGCTAGTCCAAGAACTGACTAACCTCCAGAAACAGAGACATGTGAGAATGGGACAACTGGGGGCACAGGCACTACAGCAAGGCATAGTAGTGAGGACAGCACCCCAACATTCGGGATGAAGTGGTCGAAGTGTCCCTGCTGTTAGTATCCATGGTGTCAGAGGCCATTTCACATAACACCATTGTGGACAAGGCGGCCACATTGGGGTGACAGCAGCCATGGTCTCTCAGCCTCACTTCATGGGGCCAGGGCCAGGCTAGCATCCCTCTTTTTTCAACTGCTAAAGCCTGATGGTAGAGGGCAAGGGAAGAGCACAGAGCTGCTGAGAACTTCCCCCTGTGCATAATTTCCCAGTGTACTCTACCAGCCACAAACTGGCATTCTGGCCTTGTGGGGCCTTTGAATGAGGAAGCTGTGGAAGTGAATGGTATCCTGTGCAAGGCTCTAATTTATTCAGGGTCACAGGTCACAACCATCACAGAGGATTTCTAGAGAAATCATCCTATCTTGGGCAAGTTGCATCCTATGCTGGTAGATATATTCTGGGAGCCAGGATTGTCTCCCGCATGGCTAGTGTGAGCAGCAACTTAAAATACTCTCCAGGGCAAAAACTGAGGGAAGAGGCAGAGATCAATGCTGCTGTGCCAGAAGTAGACCTGAGTCACATAGCTGTACAGGACCCAGCTCAACTGAAGATGTTGGAAGAAATGCTGAAGTGGAATGCAGATGTATTCTCTAAAAATGATCTCAACTTGGGCTGTACTGCCACAGTCAAGTATGAAATACACAACTCATATTATTCCTGTGAGGCAACCCTATCAAAGGATACCTCCAGCATAATACCAGGAGGTCCGCAATCACGGCAGAGGATGGTAGAGGTGGGAGCAATCAGACCAAGTCTAAGCCCTTATGCTTCACCAATGGTGGTGACAAGGAAGAAAAATGGTTCTATGAGAGTATCAACTACAGAGAGTTAAATGCTAAAACCTTTCAAGATGCATTGCCTGTGCCCCATATCAAAGAAGCCCTGGATGACATAGGAGGAACCAAATATTCCATACTAGACCTGACCTCAGGGTACTGACAGGTGGAAATGGCAGAAGACGAAGAACCCAAAACTGCATTTATCTCCCCTATGGGCCTGTTTGAATGTAATCAGTTGCCTGTTGATCTACAGAATGCCCCAACTATTTTCCAAAGGCAGACGATGCATGTCTTGGGGGATTTATACTTCTCAGCAGTTACCTTGATGATGGCATAGTGTTCCCCCCATACTTTTGAGGAGCATCTGCAGTACCTGGAGATGACTTTTGATAGACTGTCAACACATGCTCAAACTGAAACCCAGGAAGTGTAGCCTGCTATTAAAAGAGGTAGGATACCTTGGGAACATAGTGTCTGCCCAAGGCATTGCAACAGATCCAGATAATATACAGCAGGTGAGGGATTACAGGAGCCCTTCTCAGAAGATCAGGGATGATCTAGATGGTGCTGTGTCCTGCCAGAAAGGGGACTGCACTTGATGATCTCTCGAGGTCCCTTCCGGTTCTAGCGTTCTATGATTCTAAGAAGGAAGTGTTACAATTTCTTGGATTCAATGGCTACTACAGGGGATACATTAAGGACTATTCCAAATTGGCAGCCCCATTATTCAGACTAACCACAAGGGAGACCTAGACCAGAAGGAGAAATTGGAGGGCTCCCCCAAATATACCCAGTTTTGTTTGGATGGAGGAATGTAATCAGGCTTTCAGGGAGCTGAAGACAAAGCTGACTACTGCACCAATACTGGGTTATGCTGATTACAGCTTACCATTCATGCCTCAGACAGATGCATCTACGCAAAGGGCTAGGAACTGTACAAGTTCCGTCAGGAAAGGAGCTTACGCTGCAGCTCCTTTAGAAAAACTCCCTTAGAAAAAAATTCCTACCCATAAGCTAAAGGTTTTGTGTTGAAATGAGTGGCTGCAAATAATGTTTGAGACCATCTTCTCAAACACCAATGCTCAATGCTAACTGACAACAATACACTGACCTATGTTACTACTACTGCTAAATTGGATGCAACCAGTCAAAGCTTGTTGGCAAAGCTGGAAGAGTTCAACTTCAACAGGAAGTACCAACTTGGGAGAAGTAATGCCAATGCTAATGGCCTGTTTGAGATAGCCAGGGAGGAGGTGGTTACCATTCTGAATGCTGGATGCAACGTGTCCTTCGTAGCAATGCAGGGTGAATGCCAAGGGATGACAACAGACAGAGGTGAGCCATTCCATTGGCCAGGCATAGAATTAATCCCAGGTCTGCCTCAGGAACAATTGAAGATGCTGCAGGAAAGGATGCAGTAATCTCTTGAGTAAAGACCTACTTACCCAAGCAATGGACACCCTGTGCTCAAGAGAGGCAGAAAGAAAAAAAACCCGTGAGGACATTACTGACTCAATGGAAGTGAGAGAAGAATTCAAAGCTCTGCACACAGACATGGGATACACAAGCACTGACTGTACAGTGTATTTCTCATCTGCACTTGGATCTTATTGGCCAGGCATGCAGTCCACCATCCAGAAGTGGTGCCTCTCCTGCAAAAGGTGCTGCCTAAGGAAGAGAGGCATCTCCGAAAGCAGAGATCCGCTTACCTCAATCCATACCAGTAGGCCCCTGGAGCTAGTAAGCATCAACTCTCTCACCCTGGAACCATCCTGGGTGGCATCCAAAATGTCCTTATAGTCACTGACCATTTCAGTTGCTATGCTCAGGCACACCCCATTCCATGGGTGGGCAGACCCCCAATCCCACCTACAGTCCTGCCTCTTCTGCTGAGGCCCTGCCTCCCCACCACAGGGAGGAGAGAGAGTGAGAGCATGCACCCCAGCCTCCTTGGCCCAGAGCACCGGGGAGGTAGGAAGGCATGTGGCTCCAGCCTCCCCAGCCCCCCTGAGCAACATGGAGGATGCCTGGCTTCAGAGCACCAGAGATGGAGGAGGGTGCGCAGCTCCAACCTCTCTGGCCCCGGAGCACAGGGACAGCAGGCGTTCTGAGGGTGGAGTGTGGATGGAACCATACCTGGCAGTTTGGGAAGGCTGTGCCTTCCCCTTCCTAAGCTACTAGTCACTCATGCCGTACTCATGACTAGCGGGTATCTACTGTGACAAAGATGATGTGGAAACAGTTCATCTGCCACTGTTGCTTCCCTGAAAGGATACATACGGACCAGGGAAGAAATTTTGAAAGCAATCTTCTGCTCCAGCTTTGGAAACTGTTGGAGAACTCAAAAAGCAGAACCACGCTCTATCACCTGTAGGGGAATGGGACTACAGAGCGGTTCAACCGAACACTCATGAATATTTTGGGAACCCTGTGTCCAAACCAAAAAAACCCAACAAATGGTCTGGTAGCACTTTATAGACTAACAAAACATGTAGATGTATCATGAGCTTTTGTGGGCATAGCCCACTTCTTCAGATGCCCACGAAAGCTCATGATACCATCTACATGTTTTGTTAGTCTATAAAGTGCTACCAGACCATTTGTTGGGTTTTTAAGTTTATCCTGTACAGACTAACTCGGCTACACCCTGAAGCTTCTGACTTCTGGAGACAGGGTGCTAGTAGCCGGGGAAAAGAGAGAGACAGAAACTGAAGGACAGATGGGAACCAATACCCTACATCGTGATCAGAAGACAAGAGAACTTGCCTGTCTATGTCATGCAGCCAGAAACAGGAGGAGGGGAATGGATGATACACCATAACCAAATTATGCATGTTTCTACCTATCTTTGGAGTAAATTAACCAGCAGGCAGGGAAGTAGAAATGGAGGGAACCAATCCAGGACTTGAGGGAAACTTCCCATTGGAGGCAAGGGCAGGGAAGGAACTTAATGGCAGCTCTATAGATAGACCAGGCTGCAATGGGGAAAGAAAACCAGTAGGGAGATAACATACACAGGGGATACCTGGGACACAGGGGGTGGATAGTACAATGAAGGGGAGCTAGGGCAACACTGTACTGCAGGGATGGGCAATAATTTTAGACCAGGGGCACTTCACTAATTTTTGAAGTGGCCCTGGGGCCTCTGACAGAAGGGGCAGGGCCAGGACACTTTCATGCTCCCCCTCCCACAGACTCCGATTGGCCTGGTGTGGGAGAGCATGTGAAATCTTTGCCCCTGCCCTTCCTGCCTAGAGAGAACTACCAGCTGCTCTGAACAGCTGGCAGTTCCCCTCTAGACACCCGCTCCCTTGCAGGGCAGGAAGAGACTTAACGCACTGCCCCTGCCCCAGGCCAATAAGGGACAGTGGGTGGGAGGAGCGCGCAGTCTCTGGCTCCCTGCCCTGCAAGGGGCACACAGCATCAGGGAGCGAGACACTTCGTGTGCTCTTCCCGCCCCCAGGCCATGATTGACCTGGGGGCCGGGGAGTGGCAGGGTGTATATGGGCTCGATCCACCCACTTGGCAGGCCAGATCCAGTCCGTGGAGGCCCCTTTGCCTACCCTTGCTGTAGTGAGTTAGCAGACTCCAACCCAGATCATTTTGGCTCATACCCTCAGTACTCTAACCTGGAGAAGTCTGATGATACCATGGAGGATGAAAGTCTAAATGAACCTCATTGGACTGAAGAAGGACAGACAGAGTATGGTCAGATCAAAGAAGCGCCCAGAGACAGATCACCAGCTCCGCGGCGCTCACCAAGACAGCGCAGGGCATTTGTTCAGCTCGATTTGGAACAGAGGGCTGCCTGATGAAAGAAGAGTAAAGACTGGGGGTTTTGGCCAAAAAGGGTCACCAGAATTTTAACATGGGTAAAAGGTATTGTCCCAACCTTGTTCTGAGAAATTAATATCCGCTTTGTCAGAAGTTTTCCAAAAATCTCCAGCCTGAGAAAAAAGTTTGGCATGGAAAATTCCTGCCCTCATTTGGTAAAATTATAAGCAAAGTGAAAACATGATCTTATAATGAGAAGTGTCAAATAACCTTAATAAGTGGTGCTACTATCCATGCCTATTAGGTATTTTGCCTTTTCATCTCAACCCCTCGTGGCTAATAGCTGAGCCTTGCAATCTCCCCAGTAT
This sequence comes from Rafetus swinhoei, assembly GCA_019425775.1. Lineage (NCBI taxonomy): Eukaryota > Metazoa > Chordata > Testudines > Trionychidae > Rafetus > Rafetus swinhoei. The sequence goes on from CM033427.1 coordinate 36,418,848, forward strand.
GTGCCATGGTGAGTATAATTGTGATACTTGCATTTCCTGCAGTCACAAAAAATGGATAATTTTAAAGACGAGTAACTTGCAGCCTCTGATTTTCCTGGTAAGCAGATCTGCTTCTCTTGCCTTTCCCCCAAGCAAAGCACATTATCTAGCTAAGGTTGAAGTGCTTGCTGTATTTGTGAACTGATGCTTACTTCATATCTATGGTAATGGGGATTTGGCAGCTCTAGTTCATGCATTAAATCTATTAGTATTCTTTATCCTGCAGACAGGCTGCTCTTAATTCATCAAGGGCATGATCTCTTGCTTCAGTTAACGCCAATGGGGAAAATCTGGCAAGGTGCTACCCCTCAGTCAGGCTTTGATTTCAGTGTTGCCATGGAGGCAATAGTTCCATAAAAAAAATTTAAAAAAAAAAGGAAATAAACATTTCAAATGATCCATCACTTCAATTTAAGCTCCTTAGCAACTGTTACAGATTTCATTGCGCAATTTGACTTTGAAGCCCCCTTAGAACGGACCATTGTAACGCTTGGCTAAAAAGCTCAGGACACTTCAAAGCTCTGCAGCTGGCAATCCTTTTGAACACACACAGCAATGGGTTTGACATGAAATATCTCTATCATCCATCTCTCCCCAGCATTGCCATGTGTTGCAGGGAGTTTTGAAGAGGCAATTTTAGGATGCAGCAGATTGTTGCCAAAAACAAATCTGTTGGGAGGGGGAACAATCACCTCTGTTTGATGGGCTGCACATGACATGTACATGTGGTCACTTAGCAATGGACTAGTTTAAATAAGCCTTTTCCTCACCATGCCTTTGAAAAGATCTTTCATTCGCATCGTGAGCGACATGCTTTCCAGCCTCTTGAACAGTAACACTGATTAAAGCCTGATGGAACTGACTCTTCTGGAGTAAATATCCCATATAGAGCTGCTTGGAGAATAAAAAGCACTGTTGAAAAAATTTTCAAGACAAAAGAGTGATGTCTGTCTTCTTTTTTCACAGAAACGTTACAATTTTTAGTGGAAATCTCAAACACTAACATTTTTGGGTTTCAAAAACTGTTTTTAAAACTAACAATGTGTTTGGCTGCTTCAGCCAACAAAACATGTAGCTGGTATCATGAGCTTTCATGGGTACAACCCACGTCATCTGAAGAAGTGGGTTGTGCCCACAAAAGCTTATGATACCATCTACATGTTTTGTTAGTCTTTAAGGTGCTGCTAGACTATTCTTTGTTTTGTAGGTTATCCCAGTTACAGACTAACTTGGCTACCCATCTGAAGCTTTTCAGCCCACAAAGCAGCCCAGAATCTCAATGGCAAAAAAGCATCTTAAAGCTACCTTCTGCCCTGTGGTTTGTCCCCTCTATGCAGTGCTCCACCTCTCCCTTCAAAACAGGGGAGGAGGCAGAAAGAAAGGGTGAAAAACAAGAAGATTAATTTGCTTTTTCTGTTCCTTCAGTGAATTTAAGATTAGAATGCCACAGTTCCCAAGTGGCTTCATATGGTGTGATCAACACTTGAATACTGTTTCTTGCTGTGGTTTCCACATTTGAAAGAACAAAAAGGTGAAGGTGCAGGAAAGAACCAACTAGACTATTCCAAGGCTATAAAAAGAGACAGACTTTGGTAACAGTGGCAACTGAATGCGATGTAATGGCCACTAGCCTGTCATATTCAAGAAAGAAGAATAGATGAATATTTGACTAAAGCCACCTCATTTAAAGTAAAATTCAGAAGAATCCCATTTTTACAGTTTACCCTCCCTCTCCCCGATGAGCTCATAGATTACTTGGTGTATGCATGTCATGCAAATCACACTTATTATTTTCTCTGTAGTGTTGACAAAAGCTGAAGACACAGCTATGAGACTGCACTGCAAGGATCCAGTCATTAGACACAGTCTATCTTCCTACATGCTTTGACTAAAATAAACCAGATATGAAACAGTCAGGGGTAACTTTGGTGTTCTGATTCTTGTAACATAGCTACTATTGGTTTCCATGGGAATAGGGCTATTTAAGACAGATTTAACCCAAAATCAAGGGGGGAAAAAGTGGGGGAAGGGAAAGATTGTAACGGGAAACGTAAAGAGCAGAAGGGAAATTCCCTCTTTTGCTTGGAGTGCAGGTCTAACCTGAAAGAGCAGTATATAAAAATAGCACTTTCTGGCTCAGTACATCTGCTTCCTGTGAAATTCCACAAGCAAAAAAGCGTCTCACCTCTCAGATCATTTCCCAAACCCAAGCACTTGAAAGTTTGAACAAGAATGATCATGGACAACATCTCCCATTGCTTGTGAAGGAGATACTATCCTTAACAAGATAAAGGAATGCAGATTTCCCACTCCACCGCACACAAAAGAAGCATTTTGCAAGCAATTCAAAGAATCAGTTTAAAGTCTCAATTTCTAGAAGGACATACTTACATTAGTCAACTTTTTTACAACATGTTCTACATATAACCTTAAATCTGGGAGCACATGGTTCCTCATCCTTTTTGGGAGCGGGGAGGGTGAAAGTTACAAGCAAGATCAATATCAGACTATGTTTCTACTAGAAGCAGTTTAGTGAATACGGGTATTTTATACCAGCAAAGCACTAACAACATGGACGCCGTACCCCACAAATGAAACAAGTAAAAGTGCAGTTTTGCAGATATAACTGCAACTACACTGGGGAAGGGAGTTGTTGGCACAATGACCGCCATCAGAATGGAATCACATCACTGACCTACATAGCTATAGCCAGTCAAAGCTTATAGCCTAAATATAATCTTAGTGTCATCACAGGATCCCAGATACAGCTCAAGTAAGAAAAGCCTGCCATTGCTCTGTACAAAAACCACACATGCCTACAGAACAGGTATTAGTACCCTGGACCGATAGTTGCAAAATATATTCCTCTGTTAATTTCAGCTGCTTGATTGATTTTGTTTTATAAGATGCAAGTGCCAGAACAGATTGAGAAGGAACTAGCCTGACCGAACAGACCAGGAGTAGGTGATGTACTTGGTTTTACTGTTGAAAATGTTTCAAAATTTGGAAAAAAACTCATAGGTGAACACTCAAAATTAAAAAAAAAATTAAGAAATTCACAACCCACTTGGAGAAAATTCCAGAATGTTGGATCAGCTCCAGAGGCACTACATGAAATTTGAAATGCCAGTATTATTTTTCACCAAAATTTCAGCAACATAATGGTTGCAAAAACTTTATTTTTACCCCACCTCTAGTCCGCACTCCAAGCCAGGCACCAAAGCAAAAGGGAGTGCTCCCTCTCCAGTAGTGATGTGTTCCCTCCAGCTCAGATATTTGGCAGGGACATCACAGAGGCATGTTACATGTCCCCCCCCGACAGGACAGGACTATGTCCCATAGTCTAGTCTGAAGTACAGGGTATCAGGTTTTACTGCCACTGTTAGCCTGGATGCAGCAACCTTTCGTGATCACTGAAAATGTAAAATTGACAGCCTACACACACAATGGCAGCAAAGGAAACCCCTTCAAGTCCTCAGCTGCCAAGAGCTTAGAGGAAAGAGAAAGGAAATAGACATTTCCTAGCACAGGCTAAGCAAATGTAAACCTATTAGTTACAATTTAATTAGCTTGTCAGGAAAAATGTAAAAGGCAAAACTCACTAACTCCTGACTAATGCATGCTGGTTAGGGAGCAAAAGGACCAAAAAGATTTCTGCCAACTGCCTTTGCCATTAATTCTGCTGCTCTTTGCCGAGTGATCTAATTAAGCAACTCCACCAAGTTTCCTCTACGTCACTCCCAAAGTCTGTTTCCTGGTCACCTTGGCCTCTGCTGGAACTTGGCAAACCTCTTCTCCATGAGGATGCTTGTGTGACAACAAATCCCCCCTAATTTCCACCCACCTCACACCCATGTAACAAATGTGCAAAACTGACACAGGATTTCCCCCATAGGGGATGGGCAGCAGGTTTTATTGACTCTGGCACCTCTCTCTACATTTCAGAAACATACACATGGCCCGCCTTTCTAAACAATTGCTCCAGCTGTTATACCAGAGTCAGGAAAGAACCCTTCAGTAGTTCAATTAGCTGTTGTATACAGATACCATATATAAAGGGATAGTGCCCCATGCTGCCCCACATGGATGGGAGCCTGCATTCATTGAGCCAGCCCTGAGAGTGTGGAACACTGCAGTACCCCTCCACTGCATCTTTCATCAAGCACTACAAAGACCCTTTACAAGAGCTCTTTAGGTATGGAAGAGACAGAGCTGGCTATGTTGGATGCTTTCCTAATCAATCCACTTCAAAAGACTCATGGTCAAACCAGTAGTGCCACAGAGCCAAATCCTGAGGTTCTTCCCCAGGAAAATCTCAAATGGACTTCAGAGTTCTTTAATTTAGGGGCTGAGGGAGGCATCTGTCCCTAGCATGGAATCATAGGACACTAGAACTAGAAGGGACCTCAAGTCCAGTCCCCTGCCCTCACGGCAGGACCCAGTACCATCTAGACCATCCCTGATAAATGTCTATCTACCTGCTCCTAAATATCTCCAGAGATGGACATTCTACAACCTCCCTAGGCAACTTATTCCAGTGTTTAACCACCCTGACAGTTAGGAAGTTTTTCCTAATGTCCAACTTAAACCTCCCTTACTACAGTTTAATCCCATTGCTTCTTGTCCTATCCTCAGAGGCCAAGGAGAACAATTTTTCTCCCTCCTCGTCTCACCCTTTCAGATACCCGACAACCGCTATCATGTTCCCTCTGTCTTCTCCTTTCCAAACTAAACAAGCCCAATTCTTTCAATCTTCCTTCATAGGTCATGTTCTCTAGACCAGCGTTTCCCAAAGTACAGGCAGCGGCCCAGTACCGGGCCTCAGCGTGGCTGCCGGGAGGGGAGCAGAGCGGGGTGGGCTGGGAGGAGGTATGTGTGTTGGGGGGGAACCGGCCGCCGGGAAGCAGGGTTGGGGGCAGCAGGGCTGTCCTGCAGAGATGGGGGGAGGCAGGTGGCCGGCAGAAGCAGGGTTGGGGGCAGCGGGGCTGTCCCGCGAAGATGGGGGCTGGCAGCTGGCAGAAGCAGGGTTGGAGGTAGCAGAGCTGTCCCTGGGAGATCTGGGCAGGCGGCTGGTGGAAGCAAGGTTGGAGGCAGCAGGGCTGTCCCGCGGAGAGCCGGGTGGGCGGCGGAAGCAGGGTTGGGGGCAGCGGGGCTGTCCCGCCGGAGATGGGGGCGGGCGGCGGAAGCAGGGTTGGGGGCAGCGGGGCTGTCTGGTGGAGATCGGGAGGGCAGGCGGCAGAACCAGGGCTGGCCGGGGGGCCGGGAGGCTGGCCGGGGGAGATCAGGAGGACGACGACGGGAGAACCAGCTGCCGGAAGCAGGGCTGGACGGGGGCAGTGGGGCTGACCGGGAGAGATTGGTGGGGGGTGGGGGGGACCGGCCGCCAGAAGCAGGACTGGATGGGGCAGCAAGGCTGGACTGGGGAGATCGAGAGGAGAAGCAAGGGGAGCGGGACTGACCCGGGCACATGCAGACCCTGGCAGATGAGTGAGTCTGGCCGGGGATTCCATTTTGCCCCACATACCCTCCTCAGAACTGCCTGGCAGGTAGACACACTCAGGCAGCGTGAGCACATCTACCAGCCAGGCAGTTCACAGCTAAGGACTGATACACCTAATTATAATAAAACTTACCTAATTAGAAAATACCAGACATTTTGTATGTCTGGTAATTTCTCAATTTGTTTCCCGGACAAAACCCTGAAATACTGGACTGTCAGGTACAAAACCAGACACCTGGCAACCCTTCCCTCCCTTGCACCCTCCCTTCTAGCCAGATACCCTACCCCCCATCTGCTCCTGCTCCACCTCCTGGAGTGCCCATGCAGCACCGGGTCCCCCAAGCCTTGGCCCAGGCTGGGTGGAGGATGCAGCCGGGTGAAACACTGAAAATTTATTCATTTTTCATTCTTTTTTTATATGCGTTTATATTTTTGGGCTGTAAAAAACAGTACTGAAAAAAACCGGGTTCCAACTGAAGTAAAGCATTTGGGAAACCCTGGTCTAGCCAGCTTTCTATCCATCTTACAGTCCATTTATCCAATCCATATTCCCTTAACTTGCTGGCAAGAATATTGTGGGTGACTGTATCAAAAGCTTTGCTAACGCTGGCACTGGGGGCTTTGGGAGGACCAGAAACAACTTATTTGAATATTCATCATTTGCTTAATGAATATGCAAATATATGTTACAGGTCCTCCAAAAGCTCGTGAATGAATTTACTGGTCCCCGTGTCAAAAAGTTTGGGAACCTCTGCTCTAGACCTTTAATCATTCTTGTTGCTCTTCTCTGGGCCTTCTCCAATTTCTCCACATCTTTCTTGAAATGTGGTGCCCAGAACTGGACACAATACTCCAATTGAGGCCTAATCAGCACAGAATAGAGCGGAAGGATAACTTCTCGTGTCTTGCTCACAACACCCTTCTTAATGCATCCCAGAATCATGTTTGCTATTTTTTGCAATAGCATCACACTGTTGACTTATATTTAGCTATGGTTCACTATGACCCCTAGATCCCTTTCTGCAGTACTCCTTCCTAGACAGTCGCTTCTCATTCTGTATGTGTGAAACTGATTGTTCCTTCCTAAGTGGAATACTTTGCTTTTGTCCTTATTAAACTTCATTCTATTTACCTCAGACCATTTTTCCAGTTTGTCCAGATCATTTTGAATGGCAGTTAGTGACTGTTGTTCCCTACATAAAAGCAGAAACAGGACAGAAATGTAGCACAAGAACCTCAAATCAAATCTCTGAAAAATGCCAAGTTTGGCTCAAACTCTAAGTTCATGGCTGTAGCGCAGGTTTAAAGACCACAGTGTATCACCATGAGCCACCTAGTTACCGTGATAGGCTGCTTGGAAACCCTTATTCTTTAACAGATGCCTAATCTTTGTGTACATGTATATTACTATTTTAAGTGCCTCAGTTTGGCACTGTGGACCTGAACTGGCTAAGTTAACTCTGAATAACTTCTTCAGAATAACCACTCTGAAAGGACAATAGGAGCCATGCACAGTGAGGTATGTCCTAACATTTTTGTGCATAATTTTGTTAAAGTGTTGGGGTTTTTTGCTGAGGCTATATTTTAGATCACTACCACTATCCAACATCCCCAGAGGCCTGAAAGAGTCAGCATCTTTAAAGCACTTAGAATAGTCCATCTTCCAACAAAGAAATTCTTATTCTTAACAGTAGCAGAGCATGTGATCTGCTGGGATAAAAATAAAGAAGGAGAACCTGCTAATGGGATCAGAGATTCTAAAATTAGGAAAGAAAAGACCTGAAGAGATGCAGCAAGATAATTGATTTATTTTCCTTAAGTTTCAACTAATTTATTTTTGTGGTATATATAGTTCTAAGTTTGATATTAGAGCACATTAATTTATGACTGGCTACTTATTTGAGGAACCAGCATAAAGACCAAGACTCTCGATCTCAAAAGTGAAAGGCTTCACTGGATGATATCCAAAACTATTCTGAACAGTGAAAGCCTCGCATATGTGCTAGAAACAGGTCCTAGCTACAGAGATCAGATTCAAGGGCTGGCTCTTAGAAAATGCTGAGTGCACACAAATTTCATTGCCTTAAGTGGGAGTTGAGGTCAATCAAAGGATCGGGGCCCTAATGAGAAGCTCAATTTGACAGGAGCTGAGGATTTTATTTGAACATCTTCCAGTCCTTACTAGTTTACTAGATTGATATCCTTGTTGTGCATTGTATCTGGAATTTACTAGTGGGTGATAAAAACAAATTTGACAATGCATGGCCTCCTAATCAAGAGACCTTCTTATGAAAATAGACGGTGACCTAGACTCAGTCTGAGAAAAAACTATTGAAACCTGGTCCTAGCATAACTGTATAATTTGCTAAAACATATTCTTGTCCTACTCATATTGGAAAGTAAAAACCATTCTGCTTAAATCCCTGAGAACAAACTGCTGTGATTAAATTCTGCCGGACAAACTCCTATTGGATGGAGAAAGGACGAAAAGGATAAACAAACTAAACAGACTAATGAAACTGTGGATCAGCAACATATGGATCGAATACATCCTGCAATGGAATATTTGCCATCTCTAGGACAGAACAGCTGTCAGCAAAATAGTCATTCTGCAAAGAAATAATTTTTAGAAATGTCAGACATCTGTTCTGGCACCAGCAAAGCATTACTGTCCATGGGTCTAAATAAACACACTATCAGGCTATAATTTTGCTGTGAACATTTATTCAAGTTTTGGAAATGTATATAAATTTGAGCAACATTTTGGAACCAAGCCCCTGAGACCCAAAAGAATTGAACACAGTACCCACAGCATGAGTGCCCTACTACTCTGTAAAGTTCAGTAACCGAACTACTAGCCAATCCATTTAATCAAGCTTGGCTAGGCTGTTTCCTGAGGGGGGCCAGGTGGGGATTTACTCTTCCAGCAAACAGACAATAGAGGCTTCTGGAATCAAGCAGGAAATCTCACCCATCCCTAACAGACATTTTCCTAATCAAAGGACTAGAGATGTTGGCCCAGAGCTGTGTTGGCTGTACAGAACTCAGGGGTTCTCCTAAGAAACTGCCTGGTACACAACACACTATTTCTAGCTCATCCGCAGTCTTTTGCCACCTAAGTTCAAGTGCTCCAGTCTGCTTCAAAGAGTGGGAAGGGAGTATAAGTCCATAAATCTTGACAGGCTGGCCACAAGAGGGGAATCAGGCCCACACACTGTACAATCTCCATAGAAGGCCTTCCAATGGCTCTGAAAATGGAGTTCCTGAGATCTAGGACTGAAAGGAGCACAACAAGGAGAGAACTGCACTCTGCTTAATCCTTGCATAATCACCTCTAATTGCACACTTCAAACCACCACAGATAAGTCAGGATAATATGAATGGTTTACCCCCTAAGTGCTGTGAGTAGTGGTCACTAAGGCCTTGTCTACACTGGCAAGTTAGCAGTAAATCATCTCCCAGAGTTGTAACCCTAAGGTGTCCACACTGGCAAGATATGCACAGTTCCTGCGCTCTGGTAAACTCTTTCAACGAGAGACATTGAGCTTTCTTGCAGTGGCTACAGCACTAGGGTTCTGGTATAAACACTTTAATTGTCTTGTGTGTGGCAAATGGCCTCCCAAAGTGTCTCTCAATTCCTCAAGTAGCCACTCTGGTCATTGTTTTGAACTTGACTGGCTGCCCTGCAGGCATGTGCACATCCATCCAAAGCTCCAGTTCTGACAGCCTGCGTGTTGTGCTGCTCTGCTCTGGGACACAAAGCAAACCATTCAGGTGGAACACTCATGCTGTTGAACAGAGGCAGATAGGTAGAGGAGATGTGGGGGCGTGCAATTGCTGTGCAGAGAGCTGAGGTGGGAAGCAGGGAGGGGCTGAGGTCAAGATTTCCCCCTCCACTTGCCTCAGGATGTTGTTTCCTGCCGCTGTCTGAACTTACAAGGCAGCATGCTGATATCTCCCACATACACAGTCTCCTCCCCCATACAAACACCCCCCTCCTCACTCTCACTCCCATACTTCAGTTGAAAAGCAGCTGCCAATGAAGCAGGATGACTATGGAGCAATGGGATTGGGGAAACAACATCATGCATAGAAAAGACGACGGAGAATATCTTATTGCCCTTATATAAATCCATGGTACTCCCACATCCTGAATACTGCATACAGATGTGGTCTCCTCATCTCAAAAAAGATATACTGGCATTAGAAAAGGTTCAGAGAAGGGCAACTAAAATGATTAGGGGTTTGGAATGGGTCCCATATGAGGAGAGATTAAAGAGACTGGGACTTTTCAGCTTGGAAAAGAGGAGACTAAGGGGGGATACGATAGAAGTATATAAAATCATGAGTGGTGTGGAGAAAGTGAATAAGGAAAAGCTATTTACTTGTTCCCATAATATAAGAACTAGGGACCACCAAATGAAATTAATGGGCAGCAGGTTTAAAACAAATAAAAGGAAGTTCTTCTTCACACAGCGCATAGTCAATCTGTGGAACTCCTTGCCTGAGGAGGCTGTGAAGGCTAGGACTAGAACAGGGTTTAAAAGAGAACTAGATAAATTCATGGAGGTTAAGTCCATAAATGGCTATTAGCCAGTATGGGTAAGGAATCATAGAATCATAGAGCTGGAAGAGACCTCAGAAGATCATCAAGTCCAGCCCCCTGCTCTAGGCAGGACCAATCCCAACTGGGGAATGGTGTCCCCAGCCTCTGTTTGTCAAAGGGTGGAGATGGATGGCAGGAGAGAGATCACCTGATCATTACCTGTTCGATTCACTCCCTCTGGAACACCTGGCATTGGCCGCTGTCAGCAGACAGGACACTGGGCTGGATGGACCTTTGGTCTGACCCAGTATGGCCATTCTTATGTTCTTATGCAGCATTGCAAACCTTTCCCAAAGCACCGTAGAGCCAGTTGCACAGTGTTCTCTGCACCATTGCAAGAGCTGCTAATGTCTTCCACCATCACAAGGAGCACAGTGTGGACACTACAGCAGTTTCCCTGCAGCGCTTTGAGCTGTACTGTATATCTGCCAATGTAGACATACTCATAGGCTTGTGGGCAAGAATCCATTCTCCATTGAGCCTGGGAGGCAGGCAGAAACAGATGAGGGGGAAAACTGAAAAAAGTTCCAGCCTAGGCTCTGCTTGAATTTTACTCAGTGGTTAGGTTGGTTTTAATTTTAGCCACACTGTTTCAAAAACTCCTCCTTCCTAGAGATAATCAGGGCTATAACCTCTTTATTTTCCTAAGCTGAGGCTGTATCATTGACATTTGAAAGAATGACAACATTAGAGTTTACTAAATCATACAGGGTTTTCCCCTCCAGTGAAGTAACTTCAGTGTGGACTAATTGTAGGTCCAGGGGTAATAACACTTGGCTTTATTCATTACAGGGTAGCTAGTAGGAATCTTTTTGTTAGTGATTTGGACTCTGATTCTCACTTCACCAAATTTGGACTCTGATTAATCGAGGTGGGACCTTCTAAACATTCTGGGAAACTCACCTTCTCTTGGGCTTTATGTAGGTAGAAGACGTGAAGATGCTCAACTTCTCCTTAATCTCTGTATATTTGTTATCTCTGCTATTTAAAAAAATAGCCTAAACTTCATCTGGTTGCTAAGTTGTCTGAACTAGTACTCAAATCCCATCTTGCTCAGAACTTCAGAAGCTAAATTGCAGTCTGTTACACCAGGATGACTCCAGAGCAACTTCAATGAAGCTTTCCCGGATTAACAGTGACAGAGCAGAATCCATCTTAAGTGTTATTTTCCACCTGTTCCAAGCTTGTATGGCTCCTGCCCTTGTTAAACTTACATATTACTTTGGGGCCATGTGAGACTTTTCTATATTATTACTTCTCAGGATCTCAATTTAAGGGAGCAATGCTATGGTTGAGGTGAGCACGAATAGGGACAAAATTAAGTAAGGGACATTTTAGCAGTGTGGCAATGATTCTGAAATGATCATGCCAGAAAAGCTTCCTGGCCAGGAGGTCTCCTAGATTGTGGAATAATCTCCCAAGGATAGTGACAGAAATCTCATTTGTTAGGACAATTAAAAAGAGGCTAGACTAAACATTGGAATATGTACTGTAGGAAACATTCTTGAATGGGGAATAGATCAGATGACATAACAGGTCTTCCCAGTCTCTCACATTTACACTGAGTACAATATTAACATATCCTCAGTGAAATGCCAGGTTTCACTTTTGGGGTGTTATAAAACAAATATGAATGTTTTAAGAAAAGGCTAATGGATACAGCCATTGTGACCTCCTTCTGCTGCATTTCTAGTGCCAGATCCTGTTTTTCATGTATCAACGTGCTCCAATGTTAATTCTTGGCACAACTATCACTTTTTATGGAGGGGTATGTGTGGGTGTGCACACTTTTTTAGATATAAAAAAAACTCACCAAGATCAATGATTGGAATGAGTGCCAAAATAAATATGGATTTTATTTCTGGCAACTATGCAAGTTTTTAAGATACACTTCAGCAGATTTCTGCTTGGAACATCTGCCTTGAGTGAGCAATACGTTGGGTAAGATTGTCACCCTTCCGAAAGGAATTCCTGTTTCCCTTCCTTTCACACAAGTACAAGCTGCTTATCAGGCCATCTAGAGGGACACAAAGATTTGTGTGATTAAAAAAAAATCCTGTCACTCATCATATCCGTGAGCTTCAGCAGAAAGGAAATTCAATTTAGTGTGGACTAAGATGCATTGAAACTGAACAATAGCCACCCCACAGCTGGGTTTCAAAAGGCCTGATGACAACACTAAACACATTTTTATCTCATGTTAGACTTATCCAAAATGTGATGGGCTTGATTAAAAGAGACCACAGATAAAACAGGCTAATTCAGCAAGAGGTATAAAAGTTGTGTAATTGAGAAGAGGATCAGTCCCTTTGCATTTTTTATACTCCTCAAGCTTACTTGAAGTATTCTCAAATATTAGCTTGCTAATAAATAACTGATCGCAATAAGTTTTGAAGTGAGAACTTTTCTCTTTTATATCAGAATTAAAACATTTACTTCTTCCCTAGAAACATCTTCAATCTCCTCCCAGTTATGTGCCATTTGATTTAATGCTTAGGTTAGGACATTGTTGCTTTTAAAATGTCATCTGCATAAATGATTGTTCGTCCTCTCTTAAATACCCCCAAACAATAAGCTTTCTTTTTACAATATTAATGCTTCTGAAGAAATTAATCAACTTCCCATGTGTTTCAGAGATGATCTTGCAATGAGCGAGTTCTGTAATAGTCAGTAACAGTCTGTATGATCTAAGCGCTTTTCATTTCTGCCACGTGGGATCTTCCTGTTTACTTTCAGCTCCCACACTATTCTTCTGTCAGAAGAAATCCAGGTGGCTAAAAGCTAGGGCTACCCACGTGCAGTGACTATTATGCTAATGTAGAGGATGTTATGTCCTCTGAAGAGCATTGGCAAGTAATGAGCAGTCAGGATACTGGTGCTGACCTTATGAATACAGAAGCTTCCAAAAGAGAAAGCTAAGACCCTCTTCACAATATCAAAACCCAGTGCACATCTCATTCACAGACTGCTGGAAGTTTCTCCAGCCTTTCAATAAAACACAATTATTTCTTAACAGACATTCCCACCCTACAGCATTTACAATGCTAAGGAAAATTGCACAATACACTGCCTTTAGGGGGTAACAGACATGAACCCATTTCACCATAAGGGCATTTTTCCTCATAAAATGGAAAACTATGTGTATCGCTACACTGCAACGTAAGCCCATGCTCGAGCCCAAGTGTAAGCATCCCCTCCCACACACACACACACACACATTCACACTACATTTGTGCTAACCCAGAGCAAATGCTCAAGCACAGGGCTCCTTCACATGGGTCAGTTGACTCAAGCCCCACTAAACCTGTTCTTACATTGCAGTGTAGACATACACAGTATTGCATTTTTAACCCCATGAAAAGGTTTTTCTAACCAGTGCTCGAACCTAGGGCTCTGGCACCAAACTGCAGTGCATAGACATGAGTCAGAAGTAACCATACCACAGCACTCTCCACCCATGAAATGTGATTATTGTAGTCCTAGGACCAGGGTGTGTCATGGGAAAACTTTACTGCCTACTCTGCACATGATCAAAAAGCAGCTTGCTTTGCAAATGGCTTGATTGGTTCACTCACCATTGCAAAGCCAGGAGGCTCTCTGATAGGGTGCTTGCAGATCAGTGATCGGAAGAAAATGGATTAATGCCAACCTGAGTTGTTGCTGTTTTTAAAGAGGGGGGGTGACTTCAGTTTTCAGTAGAGTTGATTGAAGATGATGTGGGTACAAAGGCCAAAGGAAATTATCCCACGGAATTGTGGGATACTTCTAAAGGACTCCTGAAACCAGAGTCAACCAGAGTTGTGACTACACTGCAAAGCAAAAGGGCTCAGACCCTGGGTCTTTGCTTGACTTGAGCTTGAACTGTCCGGCCTTCTAGTGTCTTGATTCCCAGTGTCAAAGTGCTGGGTTAGCACAACTGTGGCATAGATGCAGGGAAGGAGCGGAAGGTAGGTTCGAGCCTGGGCTTACGTTACAATGTAGTCATATACATAGACACTCAAGCCAAAGCTTCCCTAAAACCAGTCAGCTGACTCAAGTCCCACTCACCCTGGTCTTACAGAGGATGTCGACACTGATGTGTAGGTCAGAGGGTTGGTAATGGATGTTTTTATCATTGTTCCAATCCAGCCCAAGTCACTAGAGACTAAAAGTTATCATCTGATGGTTCTTTAGTTGCTCATATCATGTAAACTAAACTGAAGCCTTACGCCATGGAGTCTGGGGAATACAACTCAGAGACAGTGCAGAGGTACAGAGATTCCCTATGGAAGGCCTGTGTCTTTTTAAATACATGTGGGACTTAGAATCATAGAATACTAGGACTGTAAGGGACCTCGAGAGGTCATCGAGTCCAGTCCCCTGCCCCCATGGCAGGACCAAATACTGTCTAGACCATCCCTGATAGACATTTATCTAACCTACTCTTAAATATCTCCAGAGATGGGGATTTCACAACCTCCCTGGGCAATTTATTCCAGTGTTTAACTACCCTGACAGTTGGGAACTTTTTCCTTATGTCCAACTTAAACCTCCCTTGCTGCAGTTTAAGCCCATTGCTTCTTGTTCTATCCTCAGAGGCCAAGATGAATATGTTTTCTCCCTTCTCCTTATGACACCCTTTTAGATACCTGAAAATGACTATCATGTCCCCCCTCAGTCTTCTCTTTTCTAAACTAAACAAACCCAATTCTTTCAGCCATCCTTCATAGGTCATGTTCTCTAGACCTTTAATCATTCTTGATGCTCTTCTCTGGACCCTCTCCAATTTCTCCACATCATTCTTGAAATGTGGTGCCCAGAACTGGACACAATACTCCAACTGAGGCCTAACCAGTGCAGAGTAGAGCAGAAGAATGACTTCTGGTGTCTTGCTCACAACACACCTGTTAATGCATCCCAGAATAATGTTTGCTTTTTTTTGCAACAGCATCACACTGCTGACTCCTATTCAGCTTGTGGTCCACTATAACCCCTAGATCCCTTTCTGCTGTACTCCTTCCTAGACAGTCGCTTCCCATTCTGTATGTGTGAAACTGATTGTTCCTTTCTAAGTGGAGCACTTTGCATTTGTCTTTATTAAACTTCATCCTGTTTACCTCAGACCATTTCTCCAATTTGTCCAGATCATTTTGAATTATGGCCCTATCCTCCAGAGCAGTCGCAACCCTCCCAGCTTGGTATCATCTGCAAACTTAATAAGCGCATTTTCTATGCCAATATCTAAATCGTTGATGAAGATATTGAACAGAGCCGTCCCAAAACAGACCCCTGTGGAACCCCACTTGTTATACCTTTCCAGCAGGATTGTGAACCATTAATAACTACTCTCTGAGTACGGTTATCCAGCCAGTTATGCACCCACCTTATAGTAGCTCCATATAAGTTGTATTTGCCTAGTTTATTGATAAGAATATCATGCGAGACCGTATCAAATGCCTTACTAAAGTCTAGGTATACCACATCCACCGCTTCTCCCTTATCCACAAGACTCATTATCCTATCAAAGAAAGCTATCAGATTGGTTTGACATGATTTATTCTTTAAAAATCCATGCTGGCTGTTCCCTATCACCTTGTCACCTTCCAAGTCTGACTTCTGAGAACTGAGAGAAATTTACAGATTCTCTGGGCCAGCCCTTCTGTGCAATCTGCATTAGAGGAAAGATGCCCCCAATGAGAGAATAGTGACACACACAAATACAAAAACCTATGAAGCAACCAGTCTCAGGTAGATGGAAAATTAGCTGGTAGATCCTTGTCCTGTAAACACAACCATCAGCATATAACTTTACACACTGAGTCACCCCATTGACTACCCATGGTTTTTAAAGTATGTACATAAGTCTTTGCAGCATTATTCCTGAGTATTTTAACATGGAGAATTAAACTCTGAGGACATTGAAAGCTGAATCTATGGATATCAGAATGCATTCAATACTGCATCAATTTTTACAAATTTAAGTGCCTCAAGTTATGACAAGGCTCCTTTCAAAGACCCATGAACAAACAAAACAATACATTCTGAAACATGAGGTAAGCAACATGCTTTTGCCTTCAGTATTCTGAGGTGTCTGACAATGAAGTAAAATAAATTCCTTGTCGTCTGAATGTGGTTATTCCATTTTCAAAACCTGCAAATTAAAGTTTACTAGCATTTTTTCCCAGTTTAGCATGTAGGTTTCATAGAAGAATGATACATCTAAAAATACCTGAATTTACCTGCTTAGACGATGAAGTGATGGTAAGTGTGGGCAGAAGGCAATGCCTGCAATTTGTAGGTGCAAATAGAAAGTCCAGCTTCTGAAAATCTGGCTCTAAAATGTTCCATTAAACTGGAAGGAAAATGGAAGAGTATAGTGGAAAAGCAAAGTAATGAAAGATTACTTAGCCATATAGTTGTCACTTCGACTTAGCAAATTTATGTTTCTTGAATGCAAATGTTGCGAGTAATAGCAAGCAAAGCCAGCTTGCAACTATGCTATGTTTCCACAGACAGTCTAAAATTGGTGACCACTGGCAGTAGACAGTGTTCCGTGGATTGATAGTGTGGGAGCAGCAGGGTTTAATCAAAAAGAGAAAAAGAAAAATGCTGACAATGATTCAGCTGATGGTTTGCCCTTTGTGAAATTACTAAGTCTTTCCACAGGGATTTTTTTTTTTTTTTGTGATTAACTTTTGCTTGTACTCCATACTAAAGCACAACATGTTTCCCTATACTAGAGGCTAATCTTTTCCGAAATGACTAGCTCCTAGATGTCTGGTAAAATGTGCACAATGTTCATGAAGAACTTCCAAAGGTATATACTATAATTGACAAGCAACATAGTTCTCTATTTTGTGACCTAATGTAAATATCAGCGTTTATGACTTTCCCAGTACTATCTAATAGATAAAGGAGAATGTTTGTATGTTTGTGCACTAATAACTTGGGTACTATAAGAGCTACCGCAACCAAACTTTGCATGGGGTAACCTTTCCTCCAAGAGAAGGTTTTAAGGTACTTTTGGCAGTGCAGGAAGAAGCAGCTTCTCGGGGGAAGCGGCAGGGACAGTCACTCACTAAGGCCGGCGGCGGAGGCATGAGGGGTGGGGCGGCGCTCCAAGCAGCAGCTGCCCCACTCGCCTCTACCAGGCTGTTCCACTGCTCAGGCACGTCCTGGGCAGGGGAGCCCCCTCCTCCCTCCTGCCCGTGATGTCACTCAGCCTGGGCCCGTCCCCTCCGGCGCTGGCCGAGGGTTGCCAAGTGGCAGGCTGCAGCTTGCAGCCGCCACTAGGGGGCAGTTGCGGGTGCGGTGGGGCAAGCCCAGCGGGGAGGTGGCGGCAGCGCTAGGAGTGGCCCGGGTCCGGCGCAGCTTCCTGGTTGTGTGGCGGGGAGCCCGGCACCTGCTTACCATGGCCCGTGGGAGAGGGGAGCCCCTGGAGCGGCCCCATGGTGCGGCAGGTAGTGGGGCAAAAGTTTCAGGGCGGGCGGTGGGGTTGTTGTTCCCCGCAGCACCTGCAGCCCCAGGCATGAGCTGGGCCGCCCCGCCCACCCTAGGTCCCATGCTCGCCCCCTCCCGCCCTTCACATGGGGCACCCCCGGCAGGACCCCAGCACCCGCCCAGAGCAACGCCGGGTAACTCCGGCTGGTTATTTATTTTCATGAAAAAATTGCAATTTACATATCACCTAGACAATGAACAAGTTATTGTCTGTTAAAGAAAACATGGCAAGGCCTTTTAAATTGCACACAATTATCCTTGAGCCTGTGAAAAAAGATGAACTGCAATGATCCTGAATGTAAATCAGTAACCAAAGAAGCTTTTGAAGGGCAAAAGCTGAATGTGTTTATGGATGGCATGCATGCTAAGAATCCAGATATGCTATCATCATACGGAACAACAAACATTCTTCAGCTGAGACCTCACATTTGATACACTCAGTGTATCTAACAATTACCTCATCATGACAACACACATCTCCATGAAGCCATAAATTACCATTCTTTGCTATTACAGGATTCAAGGGAAAGCGAGATTGCATTCCAAAGAACAGCAAGAAAACACTATTTTTGGACATCTTATGGCAGGCTTGCTTCAGTTTGCCACTTCAGAGATCTCTTTACATTACAGGGGGCCAGTTCCTCAGCCCAACTTCAGCCTCTTTGCAGAACAAAGTAGCCTTAAATCTAGCTTATCTGACACCTTAAAAATTCTTCTTTTTTAAGGGAAGCCTCAAATGGCATAGAACCAATGAATGTTGCAGCATGGAGAAAATCCTTCTCTCAAAATAACCCTTATTCCTCATATAATGAGGGTTACAAGTTATTTCGAGAGAAGGGTTTTCTCTCGAAATAACTACGTCTTAACAGCATCTGTTATTTCAAAATAGTGACATAACGCGATAATGGAAATGAAGTGCGGGATATTTAAATCCTGGCTTCATTTGCCATTTTGAATGTTTTCAATTGCATCCCTCTCTCGAAAGAGGGTGCAAGTGTAGACATACCCTAGGTTACTACCATTCCATTCTAGAGCCTCTGGAGAAAAAATGAAGGGTCATGTCAGGTATTGTTTCCATTGTTGGTTTTATAACATATTGCCCGGAATGTCATATTGACTTTTATATACATTGAGAACAATACTTTTTTTTTTTTTTTTTTTTTTTTTTAAGGCAGAGAAAGGATCATCTCATTACAACAGCAACACATTTTTGGATTATCAGTAGCATTTATAGGGCATCTGTCATCCAGAGATCCTAAACTGCAGAAGCATTGCATGCAGCATACAACCTCTATTTGTTTGTTAGGGCAGATGGAAGAAAAGCAAATGAAACATTCATGTGGCCATAAACTGGTCACAGAAGTTATATACATTAATATGGTCCTTTTTAATGAGATTGTCTCTCACCTATCCTGGAAGTGTAGTGACTTCTGCAGTACAATGCAGCAGCTGTTCAACAACGTATAGCAACAGAGAAGGGTGAATTTCCACCACACTGAGCTGCAGGGCTCAGCTTGACTCAATGGCTAGAGCAACCTAAACAAATCCCTTAAGGGTGGTTGATGCAGGCAAGAGCTGAACATTATATCAAAGAGATCCCTATAGTGCCATTTGATAGCCCTGTAGCCTGAGCCCATCAGCTGACCCAGGTCAAACACACGTTAGACATACCTGGTATTAGACAACACAGGACCCAACAGACTTATTAACATGGGACTCAAACTACACACCAAGTGAGTTTTCAGGACAAACCCAAATGTACTCCAAAACCGAACCAGTAAAACTTAAAAACTATGAATAGTCCTGGGGCACCTTAGAGACTAACAAAAATATATAGAATCATGAGCTGTTGTGGGTAAAACCCATCTCTCATGCCAATCTGGATACATCAAGTAGGATTGCTTCCAGCTTTGAAGGCCTGAAAACATTTGCAGCTAAACTTGGCTGGTTTGCAATGTATGCATGTGTTCACAATCAGGTGACCTTCCTTAGTTTGGAGTTTCACAATGAAGAGTTTTACCTATGAAAAGTTTCCAACCTTAGGCTTTATGCTAAAAAAACCTTTATATAGTAATGACCATCTTGAAGGAGAAAAGAAAAACTAGAAAGTATAAAAGGGCACAAATGACTAGCAGAAAGTGAACAGTGATCAGTACAATAAAAATGAGCTGCTCAAAAATCAGATGTCTAGGACACTGCTAGTGGATGGTCTCTTTCCTCTTCCCCAGGGCAACAGACCTCCTCTTCACATACAATTGTCACTGGAAAGTGATAAATGTTTCCCTTTAAGTTTTGAATGGGACTTTAATTATGCTATTATTGTTGCCACCACCCCCGTTAGACCAAGCAGAGCCGTGTCCATGAAAGTTAAAATTGAGGACACTGGTGTATTCATTGGTGTAGTTTTGTTTATTTATATCAAACTAGCTGGAGTTACCTGGCGTTGCTCTGGGCAGGTGGTGGGGCCCTGCCGGGGGTGCCCTGTGTGAGAGGCGGGAGGGGGCGAGCACAGGACCTAGGGTGGGTGGGGCAGCCCAGCTCACACCCAGGGCTGCAGATGCCGTGGGGGGCAATGACCCCACCGCCCACCCCGAAACTTTTGCCCCGCTACCTGCCGCACCATGGGGCCATGCCAGGGGCTCCCCTCTCCCACGGGCCGTGGCGAGCAGGTGCCGGGCTCCCTGCCACCCAACCAGGAAGCTGCACCGGACCCTGGACCACTCCCAGCACCACTGCTGCCACTGCCGCCTCCCTGCTGGGCTCGCCCAGCTGCGCCCGCAACCTCCCCCTAGCAGTGGCCACGAGCTCCAGCCTGCTGCTTGGCAACCCTCGGCCGGCGCCGGAGAGGAGGGGCCCGGGCCGAGTGACATCACGGGTGAGAGGGAGGAGGGGGCTCCCCCACCCCGGACGCGCCTGCGCAGTGGAACAGCCTGGTAGAGGCGAGTGGGGCAGCTGCTGCTCAGAGTGTTGCCCCTCCCCTCGTGCCTCCGCCACTGGCCTTAGTGAGTGACTGTCCCCGTCACTTCCCCCTTGGACGCAGCAGAGTTTTTCTGGGATAAATCCGCAGTGTAGATGTACCCACAGTTGTGAACCTGATTTTCTTTACTGGAAGATGCAAGTCTTGCTTCATCTGTCCCCAGTTCTCCTTTGTGAACATATAGGTTAAAGAATTCATTCTGTTTTCTGCTAATCCCTCATGTCTGTCTACTGCTTCAACAAGTAAATTAGCCTTTTCAGCAGAGCTGCTTTGAGTTCTGTGGCACCCCTACACTGAACTGTTTTGCAATCAGCTCAGGCAGACTGCCAGTTCATAAAGACATTTCAGTTTCAAAGAAGGGAAACTGTTTTATATTTCTTTACTAAATAGAACTTGAGCCCACTAAATCTTCTATAAAACTGGAACATTATAGCACAATGCATGTTCTATTGGAAGGAAAGATATAAGAGAGCCGTATTGCAAGTATAGAGAGCTTAGCACTCCCTCCCATAGCCAGACTCCTCAACTCTGCCATACATCCCTCCCATCCTCACCCTGTACGTTATAAACAGACACCCACTTCCTAAAGATACCAACTCCCAAATCTACATGGTTAATAGCTCGTGATTTATAAACCGGCAGCAGTATGCTAGCTGTTTCACAGGCATGTTGGCAGACACGGGTCCCACTGCAAGAGGCTTAAAACCAGAGGCCTCATTGCTGCATTCTATGCAGGCGGACTCCTGAGCAGAACTGTAGCTACACTTACTTCAATGGGGCTCTCTGCACCAAATTCAGAACAGGACCAGGCCTAAACGGAAAATGCCTGAATGGAGAAGGGGATGGATTGGAATGAGAGGCAGAAGGATGGAACAGTGTGGGTTCATATACCTTGGGTTAGTTTCATGATCTTTTTTAGGCTGGAATTTTCCAGTGAGTCTAAAGGAATTGGCCACCTGAATCCCAAAGAAATTCAATGATGCTGACAACCTCATTCCCTTAAGCTTTGTTGAAAATACCAGTCTTAGCATATTTGTTTCCAGTCACAGTCTTTTTCTCTGTTCTAGTCAAACCTTAGTAAAATAAAATAGCCATTTGTCTAGTATGTGCATTCACCAGCCTATAGTGTAAAGAAGTCATCTAGTAACAGGGGTATGAATGCAGGGCCAGACTGACCCCTTTAGGCCCCCTCCCTTGCAAATAGAGAGGGTGGGGCTGTCCACTACTTCCATATCACCAGCGTGTCTCTCCAGGAGTACAGGTAAAGGCCCTGCTTGCTGACAGGCAGACAGGCGACCAGGAGGCAGCTCAGAGGCATGTGACCTCTACACAAATCCAGTGCACCAATACCAAATACCAATATCAATTTCAGCCTTTCATTTTATCCCCTCTTGTCCTTTTGCCCTCATTGATTTAATCCTGTATTGATTTAGTCCTCATATTTAATCCTTCCCCAGTTTATGACTAGATAGTTAAAAGCTCCCATTACTACCACAGTAGTTTGTTGGGTTCATAAATCTTTGTGTGAACTGCTGAGGGAACAGCAGGAGGAGGAACTGATAGGCTAAACCTTTCTTGTTTTCAACTTATTCCATTATAACTAAAATTAGGCCAATGGTTCCATAGTGCCAGTAGCTCCTCTGAAGTCCCCTATATCTATTACTGCTGAATCTGCCTCTCCATATACTACCTACGTGGCATGCTACCTGTTCAAAGCACTGTACCAACATTAAATGCATTAGCCCTCCCAGCTCCTGTGTGAGGTGGGTAAGCATCAGCATCACTCTCATTTTGCAGATCAGGCAACTGAGATAGGTGAAGTGATTTATCTAAGCCCATAGAATAAATTGCTGCAGAAACAGGTTTGGAATTCAAGACCAATATTCTCCACCCAGTAGGCTATTTTGCCTCTCAGTAATATATAGTTGGAACATATGTAATGGCCCATCTTACCCCTTCCAGCCTCTTCTGGAAGGTCTGTCACTCACTGTTTACCTGGAAAATGTTCACTTACCCACTATATGATAATTGAAGCCACTTCATTATATGTACAGGGGCTATTTTCTCGATCCTATTCATCTTCAGCCCTCCTCCCACTTATATAGAAGCACCCTGGAAATGTACTAAGTTTAAAATGACCAATCCTATTTTCTAAACTGATCCCCTAATTTTCTTCTCCTTTCCAAGTGTTTTGAAAAGTTACTTGAGACTAGTCTATACAGGAATGCCATATGTACTAGAAACATGCTACAATACTGCACAGTTATTTACTGTTTGTTATACTTTAATACTATGCAATACATATATACTCTATAACACACAAAAATACTACATTAAGAGAACTTTAATGCTTCAAAATCCAGCACACTAATGTTCAGAAAGGGCAGAATTAGGGTTGTCTGTGCAGAATGGGCAGCTACTCAATATTTTGTTTCATTCTGAGTGATCAATGTGTAGCCTTACTCCTTATTTACTGCACACTTTGAATACAGCATTATTCATTTCTTCCGAGGCTTTTCTACAGTGCTCATCACCGTACCATGCAGATTCTTCACAAACATCAGTCTTTAGAACACCATGCTGAGATGAGGCAGTGGTATGATTCCCATTTTACAGTTGGCAAAATGAAGGGACCAAGTTTATAGTCAAGTCTCCTTTCATTTTTGGTGCCCTCATACCTGCTTGCTCCTTGTCCCTATCTACTCCCCTCCTGCTACCTTGAAGGTTCTGCTGTTGTCTCCTCTGTCTCAGACTCAAGCAGCTTCCTCCTTCACATTGCATGGTCCCAGCAAAGATGGAGGAGGGGCAGGATCATGTCACTGACAGCAGGTTCAGGGACTTGGACCTGAACCCAGTATTGTCTGCAGCAACCAGACAGCAATTGCAGGGAAAGACCTGCGCAGCATGAGGCTGCAGCAAGCCCACTGCAGACAGAATTTTTGGGAAGTTGAGCTGCTAGGCTGGAAGAAGTCTCACTAAGTCATTTTTTTTTTTCAAGCTTTTTTTTTTTGCTCATGACCCAGTTGAAGAGAATTGTTGATGCCCACAACCCATCATACTTTTATCTTTTGGCTAGAGTGCGGTCTCTGGAGTGGCCCCAGGAATGAGGGGTGTGGGGTGAATTCCAGGTTTGGTGGGGGCCGGTCAGAGCTGGGACAAAGGATTGGGATGTGGTCTTACATCCAGTGACTCCTAGCCAGCATTGCAGAGGGGGTGCTAAGGCAGGCTTCCTGCCTGTCCTGTCATCACAGGCACACTACACCCTGGAAACAGCCAGAACAGGTCCAGCTCCTAGACAGAGGGCCACAAGTGGCTCTGAACACTGCTCTTACCTGCAGGCACCGTCTCTCAGCTTCCAACGACTGGTTCCCGGCCAAAAGCAGTGCACAGAGCCCTGTTCCCCTCCACCCCATTCGTAGGAATTGGGCCTAGTACTGGCTGGTTCCAGGGAGCAGCACGGTCTGGGGTTCCAGGACAGACAGGAAGCCTGCCTTCGCACCCCCATTAGTCACCTGGTCAAGGCAACCCAGTTCCTGACATTCCATAACCTAGCACGCAACTATACTTTGAACGCCACTGCACTAAGCACATGCAAACTGACTTTTAAAAGGCTTGTAAGTTGGTGGAATTTGGGCTGATTTTCATAGGGACAGCAAAGGACACATTCCTGACACAAAGGCTATGCCCCTTGACAAATTTCAAATCTCTGGTCCAAAGAATGAGGGTGCTTAGAGGTGTTCAATGAAAAGTCCCTAGAATTTTATAATACCAACAAAACATTTTCCCTCATTCTTCACAACAACTATATTGTTTTGAAGGGAATTTTCTGCAAAATAAAATAGCTCAAGGAGGTACCCAACATGACAAATACCAGTTCAAACATTTAAATCTTGCAAAGTTATAAGCAAGTGAAAACAGGGCTTTAATGAGAAAGGTCAGGAAACCTTCACCTGGCATGTTACTATCCCTGCCTTATAACAGCAATATGGGAGGCTAGGTCCTACTCCCACCAAAGCAGAGACTGATGGCAGCAGCATTGGTGCCATGATAACTGCCGTAATCCAGACAGTCCAATACAGACTAGACACAGAACACTCACTGATCTGCACCATCATCCGGAGTCATAGACTGACAAATGCAGATGTCTTTGTATCAATAGTACATAGATTCCAAGGGAAGCCAATACTGAGGTGACCTCTGTCTACTGTAAATAACGTGCTACAAAACTGCCAGGCTATAAATTGCTATCTAATTAAAATCAATAGTGGCCATAAGCCCTACCTACAGTAAATTTAATGCATTTCCAGTTACATTGTTTGTATTGAGATAGAGTTAATTGGAGCAGAATGTCTGGAATAGGCTACTGGCAGCGTTTGCTGATGTGGAAGAATTCCCACTGACTTCAAAGGGGTTGGATTGGGCTCTAAGAACAAACAACTATGGACAGGTAACACTATGTAGACAGACCTTATGTAGAAGGTTGATTGTGTGCTTATAGCCCTGGACTGGGTTTAAGGAGATCTGGATCAAGTCCTGGCTTAGCTGCAAAATCCCTGTGACCTCTTTGGAAAGTTGTTTAACCTCTGTATGCTTCCACTCTGCATTTGTAAAATGGGGATTGTAACAGACATTCAGAATCTAACATTCAGAATATTGTCAAGGAAGGTAAAGTAATATCTTTTATTGGACCTACTTCTGTGGGTAAGAGACAAGCTTCCACACATAAATTAAGTTAATTCAGGATATTGTATTATGTTACAGCTTCCTGAATTAGTTTTAATACCTTTGGGGTTGACCATATTAAAACTGTAATTGCATATATGTTATGTGGATGTTTCTTCCCTCAGAGGCTGACTAATACAATCTCTGGAAGATATTCAAAAAGCTTGTTGGATTAATACCTGTGCAGTGAATTCCCTAGAAAGTGCCTAAGGGAATGCAAGCACACTTAGAATCTACCCCTTTGAAATTATATCCTAGGGAAGAAAACTCATTGTCTAGTCCAGTGCTTTTCAAACTTTTTTTTTTTCCCCTCATGATGCAGTTGAAGAAAATTGTTGATGCTTGTAACCCAACAATTTGACTGGAGCATGGGCTCTGGAGTGGGTCTGAGGGAGTGTAGGAGAGGACTCTGGCTTTGGGGTGGGTCAGATCTGGGGCAGGAGGAGCTTACCATGAGTGATTCCTGGTCAGCAGTGCAGCATGGGTGCTAAGGCAAGTTTCCAGTCTCTCCTGGCACAGTAGACCATGCTGTGTCCCAGAAGCAGCTAGCAGCAGGTTCCCAGCCAATGGGAGTGCAGAGCTAGTGCTCAGGGCAGGGGTAGTGCATGGAACCCTGTGCATTCTCCCTCCCACACATAGGAGCTAGGGTTGCCAGGTGTCCAGTTTTCGTCTGGACAGTCCGTTATTTCTGGCCCCTGTCCGGTATAAACAAACAGAAAATACCGGACATGTAAAATGTCTGGTATTTTCTGTTTTTCTTGAACGGAAGGCCGGCGGGGACATTGTTCCCCTGCCGCATCTGGCATGGGCAGGAGGAAGCAAGGAGTGCGGGGATTCTTAAAGGCACAGTAACTTTTTTTTTGTTCTTTCCCCCCCCAAACCAAGTTTTTTTCCTGCCATGTTCGGGATTTTTGGTGAAAGCATCTGGCAAGCCTAGTAGGAGCTGGGCCAGCTGCTGGGATGTAGCACAGTCTGCAGTGCCAGGACTGGTAGGTAGCCTGCCTTAGCACCCCCCACTGGTCACCTGATCACGCTGCAGCCATGAGGCCCAGGGCCTGACATTCCATGATGCAGTACTGGGTTGCAGCCCATTCTGGCCTAATTACTGCTAATGGAAATGCCAGATCAAAAACTCCTAAATGATATAAAGGCTGGATTAAATATGGTATGTGTGCCTATTTTGAACAGAAGCAGGGATGAACTTGTGACCACAAAAGGAAATCCCTTGGATGTGGTGAAGTGCAGCTGAGCCCATGTTAGAGTATGCTTATTAGCATATATGTAGATACTTGTTTTTAATATTCTCTGTAGTGTTTTTAAATCTTCAGCATGAAATAGGCTTGCATAGAAAGCACTGTGTGGTGGTGACTTAACTGTTGATCACTCAGTTATCAGTCTCTGAAGAAAAACAGAGTGCTTGGACAGCCTGTGTTTGCTAGGTATAACACAATTAAAATTGGACCCTGTGCAGCTTGGAAATATGCTTGTCAGAAGGGAGCGAGTCACAGCTCTCATCCAAGAAAGGCAACTGCTGGGGCTCTGGAAGCCTGAGGGTGGTTGCCTTTGCTGAACTACTAGGGCCAACAGATGTGCAGTTACTCAGAACTGTAATAGGGATCACAATATTTCTTTTGTCTATTTGGACAATAACAGTGAGATTTTCCAAAAGCATTTAAGCATTTAAGCATGGATATCCTGCAAATCCATGGATATTCGCTTTATATCCATGGGTATCTGCATCCGGAGATGTGGATATCCCCGGCTCATTTTTGCAGATGCAGATACAACACTGGTATCTGCACAGGGCTCTACATTTAAACACTTCAGCTCCCCTTAAAATCAAACTTCCATTGAAACATGACCTCAAGTTCTTCAGAGCTATGCTCATCTCTTACTATATATACACACATTAGATTCTCCATTGTATTAAGCATTGAGAATACCTACAGTAGTGAGGGGGAACACAAGTCATGAAAAGGCAGCTGAGATTCTAGCCAGCTGGAAGAAAGATATCCAGAGTGGTCTTAGCTGTTTTTCCACTCGCCTGGTTGTGATGGAAGAGTAGCTGCATTTCCTACATTCAACAGCACAGTTTGGGAAGGTCTCAGCTACATGTGATCAAGCCAGAAAATCTTTCGGGGGCAAGTCTAACTCCACTCGCCCCAATTTCTTTCTAGTGTGTGGCAATCAGGTTCCTAGGAACATCATTTAGCCAGAGAAGGACACAACCTTATGTTAGGATTCTGCCCTTAGACTGAGCATCTAAAGAATGTCATTCTGCTGCATACAAACCCAGAGCTGGATTGCAAAGTGACTGAGATTGAATCCCCAAACTGAAACCTACGCTGACTGAGGTAGAGAATATCTTAACAGCTACACTAGGCATTTATCTCCATCCATTTAAGGATCACAAAATGCTTGAGAGCTTTACAGACTGTAGTGTGTTCTAATCAGGGAGAGATTATGTAAATGCAGCATCACCTGGAATAGAAGCATTGGCAACTTAACTTGAATATAAAAATGCTACCTATGCAATCCTGACTGAAGTGATAGAGAATGGAAAGACGAGAAGAATGTCTGAAAGCCTCCTAGGGCATCATCTCAAACTTTCAAAATACTTTCATCTTCTAGTTGGTTTTGACCAGGAAACTGAGGCTAGAACAGGTTACAGAAACAACCATGGTAGGTTTTACTGTCTTAAGAATGTACTCAGAATCCAGCTCTCTCATATATGGAGATGAATACCTTAGTGACGCTGATACTATATTATCACTGTGCTTTACCATAAACTACCTCAAAGAGGGGCCCATTGCCAGCAGCTGCCATAAACTGTAGTAGCTGAATCATTGTTAGATAGGCAGAATGGATTCTTGCTCCTTTACTCTTACATTGGCTAAAATTTAATATTTTCTGTAGCCAGCCAAATTTGTATAGTGTTTGTAAATAGCCTTCTTTCACAATGCAAAAATATACATTTGCACATAAAAAAATGTGTAATTCAACTGAATTTAGACAAAAACTTGGAGATTCAGGGGAAATATTTTCAGAGGCTTACTGAAAAACTGGGCCTTCAAGTCTGCAATGTACAGATTCTGTATCTTAGATTTGCCCTAAGTCGCACTGAGGTCAATGGAAAGAATTCTATTGAATTTAATGAGACCTGGGTCATGTCCCTTGATCATATGGAACTATGTCCAAAAATACTTCTAATCTTCACCCCAGACACTACAAGCAGTCCATATCTGTTTGCATTTTACTCAGGGTCTGTAGACTGTCCTCCATCTTGACCTTAGAAAATTCTCAGTTGTCTCCTCATTCTGTGCATGCCAACTCCAGCCTCTCAAAAGCCACAGAGTCGTCATGAGATTTTTAACTAAACAGATTATGTGTATGGGGAGAATGCTGTCAATTTCCA
Source organism: Rafetus swinhoei (assembly GCA_019425775.1). Taxonomy (NCBI): domain Eukaryota; kingdom Metazoa; phylum Chordata; order Testudines; family Trionychidae; genus Rafetus; species Rafetus swinhoei. Next base: position 36,447,586 of record CM033427.1, read on the forward strand.
TCTCCCAGGAGATTGTTACGCTCTCACTAGCAAGGATTGTAAAGATGTTTTGCAATTCTGATACTGAGGGGTAGCCTTTTCCTTGACAGGAAAATCAGTTATGAAACAGATTCCAGGCTAGCACTGCATGGGACAAGATGCACCCTGCCTTTGATGCTTTGGATGATGCCCCTGATGTGTGACATTGCAAACTAAACTCAGTCCACACTGACCCAATAGAGGGGACAGAAGGAAGAGGAAACCCCAGTGAAGATCCAGCATCAAATGCATCCAGGGTTCTCAAAATTCATCTTTGTGGTCCTATGCAAAATTACCTGTTAATATTCAGATATTGAACCCCCAAAAAAGTATCAAGTGTCACAAAGCTGCAGAGAAATGAGCAGCAACCATGACATTCATTTTCCTCATGTAAGCAAAACTGCTTTATCATACCCATAAACAAATTACAGCTCCACTTGGCAAATATAGTCATTTTAAGCAGTGACACTTTCTGGATGTGATCCTACATTGTTCCTGAAAATTATACTAAACTTACTGATAGTGGAGAACAGCATTCAACCTGGGTACTTTGAATAGGGAGTGGAAATGAAAACACACAGGATTAGGTTCCTCCTCCCCTTGCACTCTCTTCCCCTGACATTTGACACAACCTGATCAAAAAAGGAAACAAATGTGCCTTTTCAAGCATCAGGACTAAGTAATCTCCGGTAGGCACAGTTCAGCAATATCCATAGAAGGGGTAAACTCCAAAGCAACACAGTCTTTTAGAAGTCCAAATCTAGACACACTTATACGTGTCCGAATATGGAATTGCTAATCCTAGATGACTACTTTTCTAACAAAGTTACTACACATTTATTCTGTTTTGGACAATCAGAGATTAGGGGTCCACTGGACTAAGCACTGTAGAAATACCACAAAGACATTAAGGTCATATTTTGGAATTTAAATACTATAGAAGTGTGAATATGTCAACAAGTAGGAGCAGAGGGAAGACATAGAATAATGGAGGCAAGTATATTTGCCTAGAATAGTCACACTATATAGAATCATGAGATTACAAAAGATTCTACTGGATTAAGGATGCTCATGAGGCACCCTCTGGTTCTAGGAGCAGTATAATATGCCCATTTAGGACCTAATCCTGCAGTGAGATGTACTCAGGGGGATCCTTGGACTCAATGGTATGCCACAAAATACAAGAGTCCCTTATGTATATTTCATTGAAAGACTGGGGCAATGGACATCCAGCACAGCTCCACCATGGTGATAAGAAAACTATTCCCTCGGCACAGAGGCTGCCCATCAAGTATTCAAATATAGAATACATATATTGAATCCCTCCCATTTGTGCACAGTCTTGCACTGAATTAACAATTACTTTTGAGTTTCATTATACTAATGAAAACATTGGTCAGCATGAGGCATTCCCCACTGTCCCTGGCCCAGGGTGTATAAGTCTGTTACAGTTCTTTGCCTGGAAGTCTGATTTTTGGAGAAAAAAATCCAACCCTCAAGTAGTAAATTTTGGCTTGGAAAGTCCCCATCTTAATCCCCAGGGCCACTGTAGTAACCGCCATAACAATATTCTTTCTGGAAGCATGCAGGGAGATAATCACCACTATAAAAAAGGCAAATGTGTTTTCAAAAATAAAAAACTGGGACACTTGGAGACTTTCAGTGTCAATGTCGTAGAAGAAACAAAATGACACTTTAAGAAGTGTGTTCCAGTTTTGCTACTGCCAGATTCTGACTCTGTGGCAATATCTGTACATTTCTTTAACTGGAAAAAACCCTCCACTCCTTAATATTCTGAAAGCTTTTCATGGAACACTGAACAGGTGTCAATGTTCACCGTGAGCATAAGAATAGCTTTGATATCTGCATTCATTTGACGTCTTTGCTCCAAACTTCATTCGTCACAATGAACACTTGGACTGTTGTAAACAGAGAAAGTTCTATCTGGCCTAGCAATGCATCTTGAATATTCATTTTGCAGTTATAAAAACAAATTCATTTCCCTGATGAAAAGATAGGACAGATGAAAAATTGGCACTGTCCCAGTAAAACCAGGACTTATTTTATGTATATAGATGGTGAACATGTTCACCACCGAGACTGCATAAATAAATTTGCTTTGCCACAGTATCAGCAGCAGAGCTAATACATGGCAGAGACTTCAGTCCCATATGTCATGCTAAGTAATTCTTTAACAGCCTTAGTGACAAAATATGGGACTTTAATCAAAAGAGGATATCTAGATTGATAAGATCCATTTTCCATAAAGCCATGTTGACGTGCATTAATTTTATTACTTTCCTTTATGAATAAAGTATTAGATTAAAAGTTAGGTTGATAAAAGCAATAGTGAGGACATAATGTAACCCACACACAAAGACTACATCTATACTGTAGCCTTTTTGAGGAAAAGCATAGGCAAATGAAGCGCAGCGTGGAATATCACTGTGCTTCATTTGCATAAGCAGGGCTTGACAAACCACGGTGAAATCCACTCGCCAGCCCCACACCACGCATGCGCCAGACCCCGCACTGCGCATGCGCGCGCCGCCGGTGAACGGGCGACCGGCGAGTAGATACACGGATTCCTGAAAAAATGAAGAAGAATGGCTCTTGCGCAAGAGGGGGTTTTTGCACAAAAAAAGGAGCTGTAAACCCAGCTCCTTTTTGCACAAAAGCCATTTGCGCAAAAGCGGCTGCTCATTACTTATGCAAATGAAATGCAGCAATATTCCACGCCACGCTTCATTTGCATATGCTTTTCTGCAAGAAGGCTACAGTATAGACGTAGTCCTAGTGTGGTTCACTGTTCTACATAATGGCATTTAGATCACTTACACAAGAGATGAGAACAAGGGAGCTCTACAGCCTAAGCTGAGAACAAGCTGGCTTTATAGCTCAAGGCTGTAGAGGCTCCTATACTAAACTCCAGAGCTCCCAGGTTCAAATGTGCCAGGTGGTGGTTACTGTAACAGACTTCTGTAAGGTGTTTGACATGATTTCATGTGACATTTGATTAAAAACCAAGAATATAAAATTAACATAGCCAATTTTCAATCCATTTAACATGTGATAACAGATGCATCTCAAAGTGTAATGGTAAATGGAGAATTGTCAAGAGGTCATTTCCAATTGTGTCCCGCAGGGACTGACTCTTGTTCCAAAGCAAACTATTGAGCATTTTTATTAATGACCTGGAAGCGAATCACTGATAAAATTTGCAGACACACAAATTGGGGGAGAGGCAAAGAAAGGTCACCAATACAGAATAATCTGGGTTGCATGGTAAAATGGGCACAAGCAAATATGCAGTTTAATATGGCTAAACATACATAGCTAGCTACAAAGGAGGGACTTTTTCCAGAGTCCTTTCCTAGGATAAAGATTTGGAGGTTGTAGTGGATAAATCAGCTGAAGCAAAAATATGTTAGTGCAATCCTGGGGTGCATTAGGAATCTTGAATAAGACTAGAGATTTTACTTCTCTATTTGGCACTAGTACAACTGCTGTTGGAACATTGTGTCCAGTTCTAGAGCCTACAATTCAAGGATTTTGTAAACTGAAGAGTGCTCAGAGAAGAGTCATGAGTGTGGCTAAAAGACTGGAAAAAAAACATGCCGCATAGCAAGACTCAAGCAGCTCCATCTATTTACCTTAATGAAAAGGTAAAGAGGTGACTTGTGTACAGTCAGATCTGTATGATGAACAAGTATTTAATAATATACTCAATCTAGCAGAGAAATGGAATTACATTAGCCAATGACAGAAAGTCAGAGCTAGACAAGTTTAGGCTGGAAATAGGGCATACACTTGACAGTGAGGGTAATTAACCACACGAACAATTCACCAAGGTGCAGGGGATTCTCAGTCAGTGGGATGTTTTTCTTAAAAAGGATGTACTCTTGCATTTATTGGGGAAATTCTATGGCCTATATAAATATGATAGGTCAAATTAGATGAGCACAGTGGTCCCCTAACAGGCCTTAGAATTAATCAATCTAAATGGTTGCTACTCCCAAATTCATGTGCATAGGCATGAAGAACCATCTCCACACTGCAGTGCTCCAATAGCGGGGCTACACTGTGCTATTATTTGCGTGCTATGAAGTTAACAGGAAAAAGTCACATGTATATTGCAAGATGTGGATGCTCCTTTTCCAAACAGTGACGTTTCTTAGTGGAAATACTTTATCCATTACACCCACTACAAGGCAAAGTGACACTTGTAATTGTTACAGAAAACAGCTCTAGCAAAAAATTCTGTAAAAAAATCCAATTACATGCCTCAGTCTTTTTACATTTGCCTACAACTGTAATGGGTAACTGCCAAAAATATTGAGGCTTTTGTGATTAGCGTATTTTTAACATTTGTACCTGTGCTAGTAGGAAACCTTTGTTAGGGATGTAAAGGTTCAGCTGATTAACCGGGAAGCACTGCCTTGTTGGCACAGCAGGCGGTTAACCAGTTAAACCTATAGTTTAATTGGTTAACAATTTACATGGGATTTTACATCCCTAATCTGTAGTACTATGTCAAAATCAGTTCTGTTTAGCACACACATCAGGTACAGATAAGTCATTAACTTGGAACATTTCTTTAAATGGCAAACTGTCCTCTGAGCAGCTAAAGAAAGTCAGCCAGCCAGCCATTATTGAAATATCTAGATGACCTTAGAAAAGGTTTTCCTGCTATGAGATCACTGTACTCTGGAATATTTTTTTCTGGCAGTATTTATCTCCAAAAGGTATGAACTCTTAATCTAAGAAGATTGTGATATCAGGGAATTTTCTATAGTGCCCTAAGGTTTGTTTTTTAAAGAAAACATTTCAGTTTTCACTGACTGATTCATGTAGCTTCAAGAATGTGACAGATTTTTTTTAAAGTGTTTGTCACTAGAACACAGTTGAACTATCTGCTAATGCAATCTTTCACAGGGAGGAAAGGAATGGACTCTGGAGAATTTCAAAACTATTTGGAAATTATTGGTTTGCCTCAGGAAAAAAAAGTGAAGAGGTAGTGTGAGGAAAAACTACAGCAATTTTGAAGATTATGTGGTTGAGTGGAGAAGATGGTGGCTAGAAGTTGAAGGGAGGAAAACAGGTTTCAGGAGGGGAGAATTTGGAGAGACCACCAGTATGTACAAAAAATTTGAATGCTAGTTGCAATTGTGGCATCGCCGTAAAACAGTATGCTAAAAAGAGCCAGTTTGTTTTACATGCATAAAGATCTCTCAAACTACCCAGCATGCAGCTCACAGAACATAAGAAACAAAGGAAAGATCTTGAAAGGAGATAAAGAGCTGTGGCCTACAGAGAGTTTTCCTCTCTATTTGCTTTAATGAATAGGGAGGTTATGGTGACAGAAAAGACAACAGACAGCTTTGCCGTGGAAATCTGAGAGAAAGATGGGGCATGGAAGAGTAAGAATTTTAGGAACACATTTCTTCCCTGTGATGGAGAGGAATGAAAATACTTCAAACTATAACTCACTTTCCCTTCTTCTTTACACATACCCTCATGAGAGCCATTACAAAGTCATATCCCTTTCGGTCTCTCCCAGTGTGCTCATTAATCATGAATTAAAGTGTTTGTAAGTGAAGATGCTCCCTACATATCCCAGATGGGAAGTTCAAAAATAAAACAAAACATACACTGGGGAGATTCAGAACACATGCACTGATGCCTACTTCAATATCAAACACAGCAAGAGCCACAGGTGTCATTTACCTACTAATTCGCCTGTGTCTCTGATGTTGCAATATAGGAATGAGAGCCAATATTGCAGCAAAACAAACTGCAATAGCCAGCCACATGCTGTGGTCTCTTTAGCAAGCAGGAGGGAACTAGGGAGTATGTTTAGAGCTGCCTTTAAAGATCTGTGACAATATCAATTAGAAAATAATCTTATTAGATTCTTTTTAAAATTAAAGCCTATTATGTTAAATAGCCCTGTAGGTTTTAGTAGCAAAGGCTCAGAAAGTTCTTTTATGGTGTCAAAGTTTTGGTCATTTCTTATATATTGTAGAAAAATATAATTCTGTACGTGTTCAGTCCCTGAAATTTTATTTAATTTTTTATATGTATAAATAAAATAAAGAAAAGTTAAAGATCAGAAGGAAAGGAAAAAAACTAAGAATTTGCTAAGCTTTCCATTTATGTTTCACTTTGAGAGAGCCATTAATGGCATAATGTCATCATTAAGTTTAACTTTATTAAAACAGAACGTACTTGCCACTTCCAGACTCGGTAAATTGGCTCTGGAGGTTCCAGAGAGCAGACATATGTTATCTATATATGCTTTTTAAATATTCATGGTGAGCAGTCTGAAAATTGCCTGTATGCAGAGTAGTTCTCCCCCTGCTTTGCCTTGTGTAGTTAATGCCTGTGCAGAGTTTGAAGTGCATATACAATTCTTCACTCTTAAGCCCTATCTATAAACCACAGTCACACCAGTTTAACTAACAAGTTATATTTCCCTAATTTGTTAATAAGATCATGACTGAATATCAAATGCTTTACTGAAGTGTAGGTATACAGGTTGAATCTCTCTACTCTGGCACCCTCGGGACCTGACCAGTTCCAAACTGGAGAATTTTCTGGACCACAGGAAGTCAAAATTGTCTAGGAGCATTACCAACACTTCCCTGCTCACAGGACTCTTACAAGACATTTAGGGGTAAATTAGAGCTAAGTAACAGCACAGAACATGGAGAGCTAGGACTGGCGGCTGTAAACAAAATTTATGGGACCACGGGAAACATGTCCACTTTTCTTGGGTGTGGCCATCTGCCTAATTAAAATCATTCTGGATGATGGATGTTTCCAGACCAGAGAATTCTGGATTAAAGGTTCAACATGTACCACATCATCTGCTTCTCCCTTATCCACAAGGCTTAGTTAACTTTGACAGGGTAACATCAGGTTGGTTTGACACAGTTTGTTCCTGACAAAGCCACACTGTTACTTATCTTCCAGATGTTTGCAAACTGATTCCTTTATTATTTGCTTCATTTTTCCTGGTACCGAAGTTAAGGACAATCCAGGAAACTACAGAGCAGTCAGCTTATTTCTCTCTTTATAGATGAGTACTCTATTTGCCCTTTTCTGGTCTTCTGGAATCTCTCCCATCATACATGACTTTTCAAAGATGTTAGCTTCAAAGATAAATTTCTTCATTGGCCTTGTGAAAGTCACTTAATTGTTTCTCCTGTCCTGTAGGCATTTACCTACCAGAGTGCTGGGTCTCCAGCAGATGTAAATTTGAACTGCATGTAGAAAACCCTCTCATTTGTATCAGCCGACACCCTCTGCTTGCTGTTTGAGTACTAGGGTTTTACACTTTTGCAAAGTTTTAGAACATCTTTTCAACATACTTTATACAAAGTAATGACAGAATCCTGAATTCCTATGTATTCCCTTCCCCTCCATTCACAAGGAAACACTGACAGTACTATTTAAATACTACCAACAAAAGCCAAATTACTTCAGATAATAAATTAGAGAGCTCTTAATATACAGAAAAATTGGGTGAAGACAATGCAGGGCATTTTCTACTCAAACAAATATGCAGAAAAATTCAGGAAATCAGAATAAATCAAGTTTTTAAAAAAAAAAATCAGGATTTTTTATTTGTCAGATGAGAGTTTTGATACCAGGAGTGGCTCCATCATGTGTTATGCCATATTTTATTTACACACATCAAAGTCAATCAATCAAAATGAGGAAATGCTAGAATTTAGAATTTGCCCACTCTACTTAAAGTACAAACCACTGCTATCAGGGTCCAATAAGGAAACTTAAGCGACCCCAACTTTAGATGGCCTTGCTAGCTTCCCACCTAATGTGTGAGGCATGGCAGCCTCTTAAATGTTTGAAAATAGTTAAGTAACATTAGTTAATCCTACAGTCCTTCATCAAAGGTCCCATTAATTTTAAAGGGATTTTTAAGAAGCTTTAATAGGAACGAAGTCCCCAACAACAGCAGAATTTGCTCTTTAAAGAGCCTATTACAGACGAATATTGATCTTGAATTGGAATTCATCTAATTGTACTAGTCAGCATCAGAAAAGACAGGGAGGGGAAGGGGAAGCGGGAGATGAAGTATCCCCAGGCCTCAAAAAACCTTCAGCTAGGGTTTTAAGAATACCCTGCTATTTGATATAAACTCGTTCATTCCTAGGGGGGAAAGCTCTTACTGAGCTTCAGGGATGAGCACTGACAGAGATGACTTACCAGCATCTATCAGAGGCAGGGAACTCCCTTCAGCCCACACTTCATTTTTAATTTTAATAAGGGGAGTCTGAGAGCCCCTGTAGGATACCACTGTGGTTGCTTTGCCTTGCAAAGCATATGTCTTGAGGGTTAACATTAATTAGCTTTTCTTCTTTCCAGGTCATTGGCTACAGATTCTTAAATACCCGTTTTTCGTTTGCAGTTTTATGAATCTAGCACAGTACATGGGCTATAATCCATAAAAGTACATCAACACGTGCCCTGTTGACACTGCAGTTAGAGCCTGTGCAAACTCTTGTCGTCAATAGGGCTTGCATGGAGAGTGTGAGGGCAGGATTTAATCCAGAGGCATCACCATAAATCCATTTTCACTTTGTCATCACTCCATTTCAACAAGTTTTGATTGTATTACAAAACAAGTAGAAATTAGCCTAATACCGAAATCAATGTGGGGTAGATGGGCATGTAACAAAATATTACAGCAAGACTGGATCTCCCCATGCCTGAAGATTCCTAAACCAGTTATCTTTTCTACCCAGAATTCATTGATAAGAGAAATCTGTTAAAATAACCTCAAATCTCATAAGATTGGAGCAGATGAATTAAGTGCTCTGATGCCAGACAATCATTATTCGAGTATCAAGGTTTGGGTATGTGGGTATGTCCTAAAGCAGCGACTAATCCTGCTTAGTATAATGGCGTAAAGCTTGATAGGCTACAATGGACTCGCATTTGGGAAGCTTCAGTAAGCAGAAGAGCTAACATTTGAACTGCCTTAAGGTGTGATACTGTACATTTTTGCCCTGTAGGAAAAATTAAATATGACATCCGAACAGATTTCTGTCATGGGCAATTTTATGCCTTGCGGATTCCTTTCCTTAAATCTAGCATCGATGGATGCAAATTCCTTTAGCCTTGCTGGTCAAAAACTTCTCAGTAGGTACACACTATAGGTGACATTTCAACAAGTAGGGGGACAGTTTTACAATGTGAAAAAGCAATGTGAAAACATTAGAGCTGCTTTCTGACAAAAGAGATGGGAGAGCAAAACTGAATGTGCCAGAGTGCTGCAGTTTCCAACATGGAATGTGCAATTGTTGAAGTGGAGAGAAACAGAAGGTAACGGGGAATATGCAGTTGTCAGATCATTGCTGAATGAACTCCCCACTTGGTTCATTGTCTCACTTGTGGCTGGGCTCAGAATACTGTTATAAAATTAATATAATGAGCAAAAAACTGCAGAGCTAAACACTTGGTCTTGATGACAGCAAATTAATTGAAGCCACTCAGACAACTACAGAATTATTGTGAAAATGTATTTGTAGAGGTAGTGTCAATTTCTAAACAGAAGAAATATCAGTGCCTGTGGAACTAGCTGACAAGTCCACAGAAAGAAGAAATTGTTCAGCTGTGAAGATAAAGTTATTTATGATGCAGAAGGGATTTAAATTTGACTTCAATATTTTATATAGGAGCTGCTCTTTTGAAGCTGGGAGAATGCTTCAAATTATTGTGAGCAGGGCCTCTGATGGGGGGCAAAAGGGGCAGCAGCCCCAAGCCCTTTAAATTGCTGCCAGAGTCACAACCCCGTGGCACATGCCTTGTGGCCTCAGTGGTGCTGAAGGAGTCTAGCCCCAGCCCTGCCCCTTCTGCCTGAGGCCCAGTCCCTTCTGGGGGCCCCAGAGCAGACTCCCCCCCCCCCCAGTTTCTGATCAGCCCTGATTGTAAGAGCACATGAATGTTGACTACTGATTGTATGAAGACAAATCAGTGATTCTTAGAGCTAAATCACTGCTTGTTGACTAGCCAGTTCTTTGGTTACAGATTTTGCAAGAGCTCCTTGAATATGGCACCTGGAATTTCTCTGATACTTTTTTAGCACAGATCATTGCTGTCTGATCTGTGTCCATTGCCTCTGGGCACTGTGCGGAGAGTGCTATGGTGCTATCAGTTCACATCCCACTGTTAATCTTTGGTAGCAACATTCAGCTATGTGCACTTTAAACAATCCATGCTACTGTGTGTATGAAGCACGGTATTAATGTCAGCCAGCAGTCTGGGAAGTCAAATATCTGACTATTGAACACACACCATATCTGTTTGCTTAATGATTTCATAGAGCATTCTACAGCTAGCCAACATTCTTGTAGTTCTGCAAGAGGGCAAATTATTTGCAATACAGAGTACAGTAATATAACTGAAGGCTTAGAGTCAGTGGGGCAAGAAAGACAGTGGGGGTCTCATGCATAGAAAAGCAGACAAAGGCAGGAGAGGTGGTTCTGTCACTGACTTGCTGAGAGACAGTAGTCAAGTCACTTGACTTGAATATTCCTCTAAATCCTCTTCTTCCCTTTGTCATCTTTGCTTTTTAGATTGTAAGCTCTTTGGGGGCAGAGATTGTCTATGTGTCTGCAGAGTGCCAACAATGGGGCCCCTATGCACTACTGTAATAATATAAAAGTAAAGAAGTTTGAGGTTACAATACAATTGTAGAATTATGCCTGGACACTTATTGGATATTTCAGTACTATCCAATCTGTAATATTAAGTGCTGATGTAATCTTTCACTTTTTGGTGGTGGGGTAGGAGATCATGACTATAAACAAAATTCAGTTTCCTTCATTGAAAGGAAAAGGAGCTTTTTATTTCTTCTGATGCCACATGCAATTGTATTAAGCATTGCCTGTCAATCCAGAGGATTTCTTTTTAGATACCTGAATCTTTCTGTATTAAGAATGCCAGCATCTCCTCCCAGCACCTCACACACTGCATGGAGGAAGGACTGTAGATAGACAACTGAATCTGACATTCCAGCTTTGTAACTATGCTACAGAATTCCTATGGGAGGTTGAATAACTCATCTAAACTGCATACAATTAAAAAAAAAAAAGATATTTCAGCACCTAATTTCTTAGCCTATAAAATGGCAATCATACTTTCCCATTCCATGAGAGAGCTTGGCTCATTAACAATTGTAAAGTGCTTTGATAGTCCAACATAGAAAGCTTGAAAGATGCACAAAAAAGTAGTATTCTTGTTTACATTCTCTTCTGCGCCACATTCTTAGAGAAGACAAGCATTAAAGTAATTACCAAGTTATATCTTGTGTGCCAAAATGACTTGAGACAAATACTATTTAGTAATTAGGTACAACAGAACTGCTAAAAACAAGAGATTGTGTGTATTGAGGATATAAATGTTAATATTCTGGAAACTGTGTGCTGCCTCTACTTCAGAAATAAAATGCCTCACTGAAGCAAAATGAGTATTTTCTGCCAACTGAACTCTATAGTACCCTCAAACTATACTACATTATGAGATTTGTGGCACAAAGAAGAGTTTCTTGTGTGCACTCACTTCAGTATAAATCTTTAGATACAGCAAATTTAATTTGAGACTGTGGTTCCTATTTGCAGATTTATTGCAGGTTTGAGTGTACGTATCATCTAGCTGGATTTATGTTAAAGGGTTTCAGAATTACAATGCAAAAGAAAATGCAAGTTATATTTTAGTCATAAGACCTCACTGATAATTAGCAGATTTTGTACAGTCTGAGAGTTAACTGGCTGTACATGCAAGTAGAAACAAGTTTATTATAGCACAAGTTTAGTGACAAGTTGAACTAAAGTTGACAACTTCATGTTATGTTTTGAGTGTAGCATACTTAAGAGTATAGCTCATTTATTTTGAATCTAGTAATACACAACCTCGGTCTTGTGATCCATGACCATGATGTTTTATATGGGTTTTAAACCATTTACAAATGGAACTGTAAAAAGAAGGTTAAAATAGATAAACATCTAGCTATCAGTATGTCAGATTGTGAAATTTTCTTCTGAAGTGGTAAGTGTGGTTGGAAGCAAGCTATTAAACTGTTGGACTTGTCACAGACAATTTAGTAGCATCTATTACCCAGTTAGTAGCTGTTTTAAATGGAACCCTAATATAAAATTTGACCCAATTGTGTTACTTGGAGTTGTGCCTATGGATCAGGGGAGCGGGGGCAACTCCAAGAATTTGGTAAGTGGTCAGAGGTGGTGCAGGGTCTGGGATGGAGGTTGGGTGCAGAAGGGAGCTCAAGGTAAGGGATTGGGATGCAGGGTGTGTGTGGAGTCTGGGAAGAGTCATGGGGGCAGGAGAGGATTCTGACCCGGAGCAGGGGTGCAGGGAGTTTGGGTTGTGACCTAGGGCAGGGAGGTGGGGGTGTAGGAGTGGGTGGGTTGCCAGGTACAGGCTCTGGCCAAGATGTTCTTACCATAGGCAGCTCCCAGCCAGCAGCCCAACAGGACATGCAGGCAAGCTACCTGCTTGCCATGCTCCACCCTGCTCAAAGTGGCTGGCTGCTGAAGCCAGTGTGTGTGTGTGTCTGCACAGCATGCACATAGGGAGAAGAGGGGCTTCATGCGCTGCTTGCACTGTAAGCATAGCCCAAGCAGCGTCCATTGGCCTGTCTGGAGATGGAAACTCCACCCATAGGACTTGCAGCAAAAGATGCACATGGCCCCAGTAGCAGGCTGTTTCGAGTGGCAAGGAGCCATGGCAGGCAGGGGGCCCGCCTGAGGGCACTGTTGGGTTGCAGGACAGTGACACCCCAGAGGATTGTGGTGGGCCAGATCCAAAGGTTTGGCAGGCTAGAGATGGCCTACAGGCAATATTTTGCCTTATCCTGCTATAAATCAAGGGCAATGTGTGTTTCTAAACGCAGATTTAGGAAGTGGGAATACATGAAGTCAGAGTCGGTCCATTTTGACAGAGCAGTTGGAGCCAGGACTTAGCACCAGATCTGTGTTCTATTCCTGATATTGTGACTTGTCCAAAGCCTTACGTAAGTTTACTTAAGCTCTGTTTTCTGGTGTTTCCCCATCTGTATTACAAATTGAACCTCTCTAGCATGGAGGCAGGGGAGCCTGGCCATCTTCTGACAGACCCCAGGAGAGCTCAGAGTCTGACAACAGAGGGGCAGACGACCTCCTCTGGTCCAGCAAACTCCCTTTGAGGGGGCCAGACCAGCTAGGTTCAATGTGTACTATCTGAATTTTGATATACTAAAAAAGTTACCCAGTTCTATGTTCTAGTCATAACTATGCATCCATTTTTATAGATAACCCACTACATACACCCTACAACTAATTCCCCCTTTCTGCCCACACTCCCCGGCCTTTCAGATACAAAGAGAAAAAGAATCTCATGTATACCCTGAAGTTCAGATTCAGGATATTTTGGACCAGGAGTAGGAGCATGGAATGAATTCCAGAGGTATGGGTCCTTCACAGAACTCCTGGGCAGCAGCCCCTACCACTGAAGTGAGAAATTTTTTTTTTTTTTTTTTTTTTTTTTAAGATACACATCTGCCTATGCAATCAGTTTGGAATTCTCTGGTGAAAGATGCTATCAAGTCTGTTTGTAGGTTAGGTAGATACTGCTATATAGCTATCATACTACCAAGACATTCCTTTCCTGGCCTCAGCTTCTCAAGCAGGAGGGCTTGGAAAAGAATAGCAAAGGAAGGATATGGCATGGGGAACTGCATTCCATTTTGTAACAATTTTTGAAGTCATTCAGTATTCAGCACACCAAAAGTCACGATGAACTGCTTGGGACTATATTTGGAGGACTGGAAAAACTAGTCATTAATTATGTGGTTTCTACTCTTCCCGTACTTTCAGTTTCGCACTCATAGTCACTCCAAACAAGCAACTCACTTTTTCCAATTACATGATTAGGAAGTTTTCCATTAGTTTAAATATAGTTTCAGTCTTAAGGGCCTGAGTTTCCAATCCTAACAAATATAGAAGGATGCATCTGACACTAGCTTCTCCTTGTTATTAAAAACAAAAATGAAACAATCCACTGTGCATTGAGTACTGTAGAAGAGACTAACAAAATTAATTTAGAAGCTTCAGGGGGTAGCTGAGTTAGTCTGTACAGGATAAACTTTAAAAACAACAAACGGTCTGGTAGCACTTTATAGACTAACAAAACATATAGATGGTATCATGCGCTTTCGTGGGCACAGCCCATTTGGTTCAGGATTTCAAACAATGGCACAAAAGCTGCTTTGCTCGCTATAATGAAGCTACATAAGCTGCCCACATGATTTTGTGGCCCCACTGCACAATAACCTGCCCAATAATTACACTCTTCTGTAATCAGCCTTGGGACTACAAAACTACTGCTGGTGAACACACGTGTTCTTGCTACAAATAGGATTAGCCCTGCACCACACAGTCTGAAAAACTCCTCTGCATCTTTTAAAAGCAACAATTTGAAGGAACTTTTCAAGTCTTTTGTTCATACTAATCTTTTTGTGGATTCCCATTGTGTTATTTAGTTGATAAATATTGTTCCTTCTCCATGCTGCTGCTATAATTCTGGAACAATTTGTTTCCATTGGCAGATTTTGCTGCAGTTGCAGCCTAATCCAATTTAACTTCCATCATTTGCTCTATTGTTCCCCCAAACAATGCCTCACACAAGAGGTTAACATATAAATGAACTTTAAAGGAGAAAAGCAAAAAGGTAATGTGATAATGCTTCAAAAGTGCAATGAATTGAGAACCTGATACTCCCTCTGCTCTCTGGGATTATAAAGTATATCAAAAACTGTCATAGGCAGGTGAAGAAAATAGCAACCAGCAATACACCTTTAGCAATCTTTTTTTCCCCCCCATAAATAGCAAAAAGCCCTCTCTTGTTAAGATCCTCTTCCGGAAAAAAAAAACCTTACAAATAAAACCTTACATGTCCACAACTGTAACAAAAATATCCAAGAAACAGAAATGTCAAGATGTTCCATAGATAAAGCATGCTTCATATTAATTCAAAGCTTTCATTCTGCTCCTCAGCTCTACTCCTTAAGGGAAAACTGGATGAAATGGACTGAGGAGAATCCAAAGAGGAGGAGACTGGTTGCTGGACCTGCTCCTGGTTGCACAAAAAGGTATCAAATACAGTAAAACAAAAACCAAAAAACCCTCCGCCCCCCAAAAAAAAAAAAAATCTCAGGAGAAAACTACTGCTGAGAATCCACCGTGGAAAATATTTGCCTTCTGAGGTAGCCATGGGGAATATCATGGCACAAGATATACTTTCAGTCCATGAATACAACAGTAGGGCTATTTTAAAAGTATTTTAAAATTAAATGCTTTCTAGGTGCTGAGACATGTATTTGTTCTAGAAGTGCAGATTTCTGTGGGGAAGGGAGATTTAGTTGGACCAGACATATCCAGCTGCACTAGGCAACATGTTTTATGAACAAACCTAGTGCACCTATTTAAGAATCAGCCTGGAAGACAGTTGGTTGTGTGCTAATTTTCTGATGTTTCAGATGCAGAAGCATAGAAGAGCATGAAAACATATTGCTCAGTTCTGACAAATGCACTCATTACATCATATAAATTGTCCGACAAATATTTCCTCACAGTTCAATGCATAATTCTCCCCTGCCCGCTTCCCCGCTATCACAACTCATGGTCTCCAACTTTGAATAAAGGTTTTTAGTTTTTACCACTACATTTGATCCACATACAGTATGCAACATTGCTTTAGCATCCCAACCTCAGTGACTAGGACCCCGGGTTGCTGATGTGGGGCAGGGCAAAGGGGCCAGATGATGCCCCAGGGCCTGATGATTTGAGGGTCCGGGACCACTAATTCGGCAGTTGTAGCAGCCAGAAACTCAGGGCCTTTAAATTGCCACCAGAGCCCAGGGTGAGGCACGCCCAGCAGCGCGACAGAACTATTGGGAGAGACTAGCCCTCAGCCATGCCCCTTCTGAAGCCAGTGCCCTGCCCAGGCCAGGAAAAGTCTGTCCTCAGTACTGCTGGGACCCCCGACCACATACCACCCTGTCCAGACCATATACCAATGGGACTCTGAAGTAGCTATTTGGTTACTTTACTAGATGGAACCAAAGGGGCAATACTGCCAATTGCTAGATCCTTTCCCATCTAGCATATTAAACACACAAAAAGGAAGGGTTCATTCAGCATCAAGTAAATGCTCAGCTCCACCAGCACAAAGCAGCCAAAAGGCAGCTACACTTGCTACCCAATGCAGGCAGAACTCCTAACAGGTAGAGGATCATACAGCTGGATCCATTGTCAGTTACTGGCCACAGATTAAGGGAGCTCATATTGCTCTAGCCTGCATTATAGCCCCCTTAACAGTCCCAATATATGGGAGTCAAAAGGGACATAAAGCATCATATCTCAGTGCTGAGCTCCCTTTTAGCATGCGCATGAGAGGTAGAAAAAACAAACCAAATAGAACCCACAGGCCTTCAGACCTACTTAGGCTTCTGCATGCTCCTTTCTCTTTCTCTTCAGTAAGAAGTCTAAGTTGGTTTAATTTACACTGAGGAGCCAAAGATGTAAGAAAACAGAAGTTAAAGTAGGTCAACTCCAACTTTAATTTTACTCCCCTCCCCACACACACACTTAGGCTGCGTCTACACTGGCGCAATCTTGCGCCAAAGTGGCCCGCTCTTGTGCAAAAACTTGCTGCCTGTCTACACTGGCCGTGTGTTCTTGCACAAGTAAACTGACGTTCTATTGTATAAAATCAGGGCTTCTTGCACAAGAACCATGATGCTCCCGCTCAGGAATAAGCCCTTTTGCACAACTGTTCTTGCGCAAGAGGCCAGTGTAGACAGGCAACACGAATTTCTTGCGCAAGAAAGCCCTATGGTTAAAATGGCCATCAGAGCTTTCTTGCGCAAGAGAGTGTCTACACTTGCATGGATGCTCTTGCACAAAAGCACATGCCAGTGTAGACACTCTCCTCTGGAAGAGTTTTTGTGCAAGAAGCTGCCCGTATAGACGTAGCCTTAGGGTACGTCTACACAGCAGGGCTAAAGTGGAATTAAGCTACATAACTTAAGCTACACAATTGACGTAGCTGAACTCAAAATAGTTTAATTTGGCTTTTGGCACTGTCTACACACAGCAGGAAGTCAAAGGAAGAACACTCTTCCTTCGACTTCCCTTACTCCTTGTGAAATGAGAGTTACCATGAATCAGAGTAAGAAGTCCTCCAGCTTGACATTATTTCAAAATAAGGCTAATTCATTTCGAAATAAGGCTAATGACATTTCGAATAATGTCAGTTATTCCAAAATAATGCTGCTGTGTAAATGTACCCTAAATTCCTCAAATTAAAGCCACATCAACTCACTTCTTAATTTGGCCACAAAGCTGGACATCAAACCTAATACAAGTACAGATTCTTTCCATAGAAAACAGCCAAGGGCTTCATAGTTTGTTATAGTTGAAGTCTGAATTATGCTATCCCAAGTCAGTTTTTCCGTAATCCCATTTTGTTTGAGTGATCCCATTATTCAGCTTTACATCATTTGTTTCAGATAAGTTATAGTTCTGAACTGAGTTTCCATTTCTACTTTCATCTTTGATGTAATTTCATCTGTACAGTTTTCCATTACCAGCTCTTGAATTGTACATTAGTTTGAATGTAGTTTATTTTTCAGGATTATAAGAAGAAATACTTTCCAGCAGTCTTCTATTTCAAAGTAAACCCAATTTCCTTTGGAATGTTACATGGTGATTTATAAAAAATGATAAGTCTTTCGGCCCCTTAACGATACTGTGATAATCCTATAGTGAACGTACAGGGAAACGGTGGCTGGTAAAAACAGTTACAAACACGAGCCGCTAATTGTGGGAGACCCGCGCTTTACTTCTGTTTTACAGGGGGCAATGGAAGGCATTTGGTGCAGTTATCCAGTGTACTAGCACCATATATTCACTTCAGAGTTAGATAATTCAGCACAACTGGCCTTCTTCTTAAGAGGCCCAGGACTCCAGGGTGCAAAATGACCATGAGATAAGCAGCAGAACTGGGTGACAGTTCAGTTTTTAGTATGTGCCATTATAAGCTGAATTTCCTCTAAGCTGTGCATCCATGCAGGCACACAGCCACAGAAGCCTTGAGAGCAGAGAAGTAGACCGTGAGGGGGTAGCAAGCTGGGGGCATGCAGGACTGTGCAGGCAGAAGCACCTCACCCCTAGCTGTAGCCTGAGGGCTGCTGCAGTGGGGAGAAGCACCCTACAGTTCTCCCTACCTGCTGCAGCAAGTGTCCCAAACCCCTCATGCTCTTGCTCAGAACTCACACCCCCAACACACCAAGCCTCTGCCCCCACCCTGAGCCCCCTTCCACATACCTGCACATCTGGTGCACAAAGGCAACTTCACTCTGCACATGACTTTAAAAAAAATGGAGGAAACATTGATTATAGCTATTGGAATAAGTGAGCAATGCTTATGCTCAGCCCACTAAGCTACATCATTTCTTCTGCTCCTTTTTTTCTTCTTCAGAATTTTGCTATAGTCTGTCACGGGGTGACTAACCCCTTTAAGAGGGAGCCAGATGCATTGCACCTGTGACACAATTGCCTCCCAGAGAGAGAGAAGGCAGCTGGGTATATATGGGGAGGTGAGGAGAGCGCTGCCTGAGAACAGAAGCAGTAGCAGAGACTTGCCAGAGGGTAAGAGCTGCAGGAGCCCCAAAGGAGGGTAGTAATTAAGCTGCTAGTGGTGCATTGAGGGGATTTGCTAGACCTGGGAAACCATGACAAGTAAAGCAGCTTATGCAGGAGCCCCTAGGTATGAAGGAAAGCACCAGTGTGCTCTACATAAGCTAGGCCCAGAAATGAGAGATTTGTTCTATAGGTGAGGTCACCCAAGAAGGGGTAGGACCCACCTGTGAACACAAGAGTACAAGGAGCCCTCTCAGGAGGCCAGTTTTGAGGCTATGGGAGAGGACTGATTGAAGGCTTGGTTCTCTAGGGGGGAGGCCTGGAGATTTGGCCTACAGGAATTGTTACAAACCAGTTAATAACTTCGGAGTGGGTGTGTTAGGAATGGTGCCTTTTTAATAGTATTGAAGAGTGGCTGAGTTGCAAATTTGTTAACTACCTTATCCTGTGGAAACTGCAGGCTGTGACATTTAACACAAGTCAAACTGTTTGCGTGTTCTGAAGAGACAATATTTACTTGTCGAGATGGAGAGAATGGAAGTGGGTCAGCACCTGCACAGCAGAGGTCAGCTGCAGGAGACACTTGTGTCAGTCACCCGATGGGTGGTAGAGTGACAACCCTTGAGATCACAGCCCTCTGTTTACAAATAGAGTAAACAGCACAAAACCCCAGTACAAGTTTCTTCACCAAGGCTACCAAAGACAAGTTAGAGAGAGTAGCAGTAATGCCACAGCCTTTTTTGAGCTACTTTTACTGGACCCACTGTGCTGTTGTTTGGATCCCACATGCTTGACCAGTGTGCTTTTAACTTCCTGAATCCAAGCTGGGTGTAGATCCTCTTTCTAGCACTCCTTTCTGAAAGCTGGGACCCTGCAATTCAACTGCCTAGCCCCTGAGACTGTGCCAGCTCCCTCCAATTCAGATTCCCCCCCCCCCCCCCCCCAAGATCTCCAGGGTGGCACTCTGGCTTCCAGAGCATCTTTCCAGGGACACTGAATGTGTAAAGCACAGATGTGCTAAACTAATCACTCCTTATCCCACACAAGAAATACAGGTATCTTGACTGGCACATACAAATACTGACCTTTCCTCTGCTCTAGCATGCTAAGGAAACAGTCGCAGGGATTTGGTCAGTTCTCTAGGATGTCCAGGCTCCTTCCTCTCCTTCATATCGCGTTTCTCTGAGACTTGGAATGCCCACTTGGCAGAATCAGTTTTCTTGGTTTGGCCATATTCTTTAGCATGCCATTGAATTACCTAGATCGGGGTGGGCAATAATTTTTAATGGAGAGCCACCCCAAGATTTTGGCAAGTGGACAAGGTTGCACTTCTATGGAGGGATTGTGGGACCTGGAACAGAAGTTGGGTGCAGAAGGGAGCTTGGGGTAGGGGACTGGGGTGCAGGAAGAGGTGGTGGGGTCTAGGAGGGAGTTTAGGTAAAGGAGGGAGCTATGATCTGGGGCAGGGGCTTGGGGTGTACATTCCAGGAGGGGATTCTGGCCTGGGGGAGGATGTAGGAGGGGCACAGGTTCTAGGAGGGAACTGTGACCTGGGAGAAGGGGAAAAAGGGGTACAGAGGGTTTGGATGGTGGCCTGGGGGACAGGTAGTCAGAGGGGGAGGGAAGGGATGGGGTGCCACAGGCAGGCTCTGGCTGGGAGGTGCTTATCTAGGCAGCTCCCAACCAGCAGCACTGTAGAAACCTGAGGCATACTGAGGCCACGCCAGTGGCTCTGCTCCAGGCATGGAAGGCAGGCTTCCCACACTACCCCTAGCAAAATTTCTCAGCTCCTGTGGGCCGGAAACTAGCCAATGGGAGCTGAGAAATTTTGCTAGGAGGGAGGTCAGAGGCAGCATGCAAAGACTTCATTCCCAGAGCAGAGAGCAGCTAGCTGTTGAAGCGTGAGCTGTTCTCTGCCTCAGAGCTCTGGTGAAGTGGCTTGGTGGGCCAGATCCAGCCTCCTGGCTACCTCTTACCTACCCCTTGCCTTGATAGATCTACTGAAGTATCAGTGAGGCTTAATAGTGTTTTGGTTGGGTATGTGATACACACACTAGCCCACGGGTCACCCATTTCCAACTCTCAGCAAGAGACTCTGGAAAAAGCTTTACTGGTTTACGTTAGGTAACAAGCAGCACAATAGTCAACAGGTAAACAGTCACATGTACTAGTTCATAAAAGTAATGTAGAAATCTCATTCTCTACAGACATAAGATAATGCAAACGGCAATGGTGGATACTGCAAAGTGCATGTTCATACACTAATTTGATTGTGATCAGTTTTCCCCAAAGAGATTGCATGTGATCTCTGAACTTGTGCTGGATATGAAGGCAAAAAGACTATCCCATTCAGTTATTTGAGCCCATCCAGCCCATCTATTACTTGGCTTTCTTTGTTTGAGCAGCCTTTGGGAACTACTCTTGCATGCTCAGGTGGTTATGATTGGCTGTTCTTGAATGGTTTCATATCACTCCTCTTAGGGCTCACTTATCAAATGTGGTGATGCATGTCACTCAAGTTGATGAGCATACCAGCCAGTTTGGCCTACAGGTCAATTTTGCTCAACTCAGCAGCTTCTAACAGCCACTCTGTGTAGTTGAGTGGTGTTTTGATGCATAGATATTGCCATTTAAGTTAGATCAATGCAAGTTAACCTTGTAGAAGGCAAGCCTTTCAATTCCAGTTCCAGCACTGAGTCAGTAACCAGAACTTGATACCTCTAAACAGAAGATGCAAGAGCCTGGAGCGGAGGGGAAATACAGCTTTATTGAAAGTGAAGTTTTCCACAAAATTAGTGACATTTAACAAATGAGGTTGATAAAACCATTCTGATTACCAAAAGTTGGGTTCAGAAAAAAATTAAATGTTAACAGTTATGGAAATGTTTTTTAATAGGCCTTTCTATCTTGTTTGTGATTTTCTTTAACTAGTGCCATGGGAGAAGGGAGGTTCACCAGTTTTCCACAACTGACTAACATAACCAGTCACGTATAGTCCTGTAACCTGGCTTTTTGGATGATGTAACAGCTGCAAAGTAGTATCAGCAACTGCTCTGATGCTGACTAAACTAGTTCCTTTCTCAATTAAGTTTGCTGTGGCTAAAAATGCATGCTATATTACATGAAGGGGAGCTGTTCAGATTTCAGAAGACAAATTATTCCTCTAAACCATTAATTAAAACACACAATAGCTTTGTTGAATCAGATTTGGCCTGCTCTGTTGGTTCTGTGACTAGAAATGGAAGTCTTTGTTGGCAGCTGCAGGCAGCACATGAAAGGTTAGGACATAAAAGACCAATTTCAAGCTCATCACATGGAAGTGCAAAATTATCCACTCTAATGAACTAAAGTGGCTGAACTGTTTTTAGCTGTACTGTGGCTAAATAGTTTATATGAAATAACCCAACCCCATTTGAATGTCAGCCTATGAGAATCAGCAGCACATGTATGTGTCCCAGTGAAGGCAAAGCAGTGAAAAAGTGTCACAGAAGCTGTCAACTTATTGTTTGCTACTGAGAATACCCAAACCTCAGCAGCTGGATGAAGAACAAATACTTCCAACACCTTACTTTGACACAGGATAGGGATACATTTTCAGGTTGGAATCCAGGATGTTCAGCTTCTCACTTCTATTAATGCAACCTGAAGTTACCCCCAGGAAAATTCAACATAGTAGCACCACATTTGAAAACATGCACTTCCCTGGTTTTCAGGTATCTTTGTGCTGCCTTTTTTACATAGATACCAATGTATCTCCATTCTTGCATAGCTCAGCGAAGACTGCAGACAAAGTGTTGCCAATAATCATAGGGCTTATTTAACAAAGTGGCCACTATTGTGTTTATGCCCTGCCTGCCATGAATTTACTGACATGAATATTCACCAGAACTCTGATTTAAGCAAATATAAGTATTCACAGAAAGCAAGTTTCAAGTTATGCTATGTTAATAGAAAAACCGAACAACTAATGGTCCCACAGCACCTTAGAGACTACCATCTACATTTTTGTTATCATGAGCTTTTGTGGGCACAACCCACAGCTACACCTCCAAAGCTATTTTAATAGAGTTTGCAAGCATGACTATTGTTCATCCACATTGCACAGTCCTTTGAAAAAAATTCAACATTCTCCACAGACAACCTTTCAATTAGCCAGTCAAAGAACTGGGAATAAATTTGAATGTTGGGAGCTTTTTGTGGACAGTACACAAGCAAAAAAGGAGTTAAACTAATTCGACCCTCGATGCTAGTCTGCCCTAGACCCTAAATCTTCAGTAAAAGGCCTTTATCACATTAAGAAAGTCTATGGAAGATTAACCCTTTGATCAGCTTTTTTTTTTTTTTGGCAGAGTGATTATCTTTTTCCATTAACTTACCACTGGAGAACAGATATTAACAATAGAAGAGACCTGTCCATTCAGTTTGTTCATATTTGCCCTACCCATGTAGGGCTCGTATATCATCTCTAGGCTGCCTGCAGTTTGGTGTAAAATGAGTCCAGTGATGGGAATTCTACAACAACTTTGGGGAGATTCCCTAGTGGAATAGCTTCCCATTAAAAAAACATTTTCCACTATATTCAGACTTTTGTCTGGCATGAATAACTTTAATCATGCAGAGCCCACTGCTGAGCATGTTTCTAGTTGAGCAGCAACAATCACTCTGTATCTAAGTACAGTGGAGTACAATGTAAGAGCTTCAGAGCTCAACCCTTACAAGTGCCATAATGTATAATAGAGAGTCTTTGTTGATTGAACTCTTTACAAAGCTGGCCCAGTACATATTTTAATTTGTCTGAACTTGCCTCAGCCAATAATGCAGCAATTAGTTGAGGAACAGAGGGGAAGGGAAGGAGTGTGCACGTTTTTCCATGTAGCTCTGAATGCTCTTATGTTGTGAGACTTTGCATATTTCAGTCCACTCTCACCCCAACCTGAACTTTGTTCAACTGTAAAAAACTGAAAAAAAAGATAGATAATGGAATGTCTAGATCATGCATTTTAATATGAAAGTGTACAAGTTAGGAACAGTAAGGAATTTAGCCTTTAGTTCTAAGGATCCATTAATAATTAACCTGTTGAAAATGAATCTGCTTGTATTCAGTGACATTCATGTACTGAGGCACTTTAATGCACAAAATACCACATATGTAAAAAACCCTTTGAATTGGGGAAAGAAAAAAAGAAAATGTGTGTTAGTCTGAGCCTTAAATCAGATGTTATGTAGATACCTTGTGGATATATAAGTAGTATGGGAATGCTTCAGAAATAATTATCACATTTTCTGTCTCTAATAACATTATCTTACAGTACAGAGCAACCAACTGGAAGGGACCTGTTGTGCTAGGATCTACAGAGAATAGTAAAACAGCTTCTATCCTAAAGAGTTTACAATCTATAAACAAGACAAGTGGTAAAGGAAAGGGAAGCAACATAAGCAGAACTAACACAGTTGGTCTGCAAGTGGTATGTTAATACCATTAATTTTGTCATTTAAGTTGGCAAGCTAACTGGAGAGACTGACACTGAAGGCAGCACAATAGAGGCAGAACATGAATGGTAGGTGGAGCAAAGCAAAAGTAAAGAGATGAGAAAGGCCTTAAAGGCAGTTTAAGCAGTCAGTGAAGTGGGAGAAAACACTAAGGCTGTGTCTACATTGGCACCCTTTTTCGGAAAAGGGATGCTAATGAGACACAGCGCAATTGAAAATCCGTGGGGGATTTAAATATCCCCACGGTATTTGCATTACATAACTGCCGCTTTTTCCGGCTCGGGCTTTGCCGGAAAAAAACGCCAGTCTAGACGGGGATCTTGCGGAAAATAAACCCTTTTCCGCAAGATCTCTTATGCCTACTTGAAAGGCATGTGTAAGTACGTAGAGAGAGAAAATAGGCATAAGAGAAAGTAGGCATAAGAGATCTTGCGGAAAAGGGTTTATTTTCCGCAAGATCCCCGTCTAGACTGGCGCTTTTTCCGCAAAGCCCGAGCCGGAAAAAGCGGCAGCTATGTAAATGCAAATACCGCTGGGGATATTTAAATCCATGATTTAATTGCGCTGTGTCTCATTAGCATCCCTTTTCCGAAAAAGGGTGCCAATGTAGACACAGCCTAAATGTTTTAGAAAGCCACTGCTGTGTAACCCTGACAAGGCTTCCTGTTCATCCCAGCCAGTAACTGTTAGTTCTTCCTTGGATTGTCTTTCACCAAGCCCGCAGCTGTACTCTGCTGTCAAGGTTTAAGATCATGGACTGAATGATTTCAGGCTTCCAGCTATCACTTCTCTTGGACAGAGATCCATGTCTCATATGTTTGAGATGTTTTTTTCCACATTGTAGGCAAGGAAGCCAGATACCTAAACAGGACAGGTTGTGTGCTTTGCTTTCTCTCCAGAGCCTATGGACACCATAATGGCCTGCAACTTTAACTTACCATGCAGTTCTCTCAGCAAGCATGTTTGTTCTTAAAGTGAAAGCATTAGATTTCACATGTAAAAATAAAATTAAAAAAAGTCACCAACAGAAGTTGGTGCAATAAAAAGACATTAGCTCACTCCTCATCTCTAAGCCTACTTACAGGCATTTCACAATCTAAGTAGAGGCAAAGAACCCTGGGAATTGGGTGGAAAGGTTTTTCAGACTATTTGGTAATGTGCAACCCGGAGTTCCACCACCACTGTCAGTTTTGCAAAACGAGACTGGGTTTGTCTAATCTCTGTAGTGGCAAAACAAGAGAGTTTTTATTCTATCGTCTGAACTGTGCTAGTATAGAATGGAACCCAGTCTCTACAACTCACTTCTGGCCTGCAGCCATATCACATGAAAAACTTCCATTGCAATCAGTGGGTTCTCTTCCCCACCCTGTGGAAGGCTACAAGCGAGAGGAAGCATGGGAGTAACAAGAGGTCAAACTGGAAACCTGGAAGTCAAAGGAAGCAGTTAGAAATATGTAGAATTTTTACTGGGAATTTTCTCTCTCTACGTACTTACACACATGGTGATGGGGCATCTCCTTTTTACCAGTAAGATCTTATTTGTTGGGAGTGACTTTGGAGCAGAGAACTGGCCTACCACTTCAATTCCATACTTCTCTCCTTTTTCTCAAATGGTCTTATACTAAGAACCTCTGAGGCTTCAGCTACTCTTTCAAAGACACACCATCCTAATGTCATGCCTGCTTTATCATGTGCAAAATATTAGCAATACTCAGTAAACAGAATCCAAATATCAAGTTTTCAGAGAGAATTCTTGGGTATAGTTTGTAGATAGGACAGAAGTGGAAACTTTCTGCATTTCTCTGTCAAATATGAACATTCGAGGGTTCTATAGCAATAAACACTGGTAGTAAAAGTGTGGCAATAGAGGTGAAGTGATAATGACAGGTATGGAATTAGTATAGCAGACATGACTAGAAGTCTAGCTTCCTGCAGTAGCAGAGGTTCCCAGAGGTGGGTGTGACCTAGCCTCAGGAGCAGCCCCTGCCTTGAAAGAGGAAATCCCAATCTAGCCAGGACTACTAGCTGGAGCCCAGTGCATGATAGAAGGCCCTGGCTGGAGCATTCCCAGCATCATGAGGAAGACCAGACATCACCAGGGAAATCAGAGTTCATCTGAGACATTTTTCACAGCCATGCATTTGGTAGGGTCCTGTGCATCAAGATTAGAAAAAACAGATCTGGTGGAAATCACTGAATAAGCCAGTTTTATCGACAACCTCCATCTAATCAAATCAAGCCATCGCATAGCCAATAACTGAGCTTATTTCTAGAGGCTCATTTAAGTTATGCTGCCACCAGACCCATCTGCTGCTTCAATAAGTGACTCTCAGGCCAATGGTGTTGTCTCAGATCCCTTTAAGGGTCAGCAGAGAATGGTGGGCTGTGTCTGAGCACTCACTCACTACAGGGCTCCTTTCTAGTGCCCCTACCAATGGCTGTCTAGTTCTGTAGTGGCCTGCCTTGTCTTGAAAGACAGCACCCCTGCCAAGTCACTTAAGTCTCTCCAGCACCAGGGTATCTAGCATACAGTTAAAAGCTCTTAACATCCCAGCACAAAAGTCCTGCTACACCTCCAATGGTTACTTCTTGGCCTATCCTTGATGCTCAGTTTTCATGCACATCCTAGACTCAGTTGTCCTTCCATCAGGCTTGCACATCCCTTCCTTGATGCTGGTAGGAGAAGCCAGTCTCCATTTGATCTGGATTCCAGCCCTGGACCCTGTATTTGACCTAGTTACTTGTTGATTCAGATTGGTAGAAGTGGCCCAGGAAAACAGCAATATCTCTGCCCCTTTTGCTGCTTCTATCCCAGGTCTCCGGTTTCTCCCCAGGTTCTTCCGGCTCCTTCTTTCTCTGCTGGAAAACTTCACCCTCCAGGACTGCAATTCTGTGCTTTTGTCCCCTTTCTAGGGGACATAATTAGAAGAGAAGAATTCTGATCCAGTGGCTTTCTTCAGTCTGTCTTCCCAGAGAGAAGTAACACCCTACCTCCACTCGTGGACAATCTCTGTAGTCTCCACTTTCTTCTTTTCTGTGGAAGAACCAAGTGGAGGAGGAGCTGGATTGAACAAGTCAAGCCTGACACCAAACGGATGCAACTAGGTGGGCAAAATGAGAGCTCAGACTCCTGTGAATATTTTGTTCACCTGTGTGAAAGTAAATGAAGCCCCTGACAAATTCTGTCTGGTCCTTTCACAAGTGTTCATGGTGAGAGGAACATGTCTATTCTCATGTAGTCTTCAGAAGTGCAAACTCCGCATTCTGGATAAGAATACTGGGTCAGGCCTAAGGTCCATCTAGTTAAGCAATGTCATTAAAATGCCTTTGGAATTTGTGTTCCTGATGTCTTGGTGACATTGTGATTTCACCACATGGTTATAGGCTGCCTGTAACAGCCACTGAAATCCTGATCCCTGTTGTCATGTAATGGTTGCATTTCACCTTGTGACAACTGGGACTAGGAAGCAGTTCAGTCTTCTCAGCAGTCATGTACCACTTTTTGTTGTAGTAATAGCCACTCTACTTTTCTGGTGCATTTTGAATAGCCCTCAAAGCACCCTTCCCCTCCCCCCCCCCTTTCCCCCCTTTTTTTTTTAAACAAGTGGGGAAACCAAGGCACATAGGTGACTTGCCCAAATCACCCAGGATGCAAGCAGCATAACTAGCAGTAGAATCTAGGTTTCCTGAGTTCTATGCCAGTGATCACCACTAAGCAACACTGCCTCCTGGTCAAAATTGCTCTAAAAGTGATGTCATATAGGGACAAGAGTCACTCTGGGCTACATAGGCTTTTACCAGATTCACCAGGGATTTTAAGCCCGTGATGAAAGAGTCCAATAGGGGTTAGAGGTGAAATCTGCTACAAGCCCTTTGTCAAATTGGATCCCATTCTCCAAAGCAGCGATGGGAACTCACTTAACACACACAGCACTACTCTGGGAGCTTACTGTTTTATTCAACCCTACCAGAAAGGGGAGGAAGGGGACCACTCCCACTAACAAAACAGGAAGTGAGGGAGGGATGGCTGGAGCAGAACTCCAACCCAAAAGTACTCTGAGTAACCTAGTTAACACCGCTGATGACCACTGCTCTACGCTGCATTGTACATACCAATTCAGAGCACAAGATATTAGTGAGCTGGCTCTTCTGCATGAAAATCTTCTGGCACTTTGCTGTGCAAAATAACTTCTATGATCACACCATAGGGGACCTGGGTCCATCTATACAGCTTGTGCTGTCAGTCCTTGAACAGATGTTGGGTCATACATGGATCTTCCTTAGTACCATATGAGTTCCTAGTTACCTGACTGCGTACCTGCTGTAGAAAGCAGACTAACCAAGAGCAGCATTGAACATTCTTCCTCTGCACCAAGGCTTTAAAAGTGATCTGAGGAAGTATGAATAAGTAATTCTTCCCATGAAGAATGAAGACTGCACAGAACGGATGGTTAGCCACAGCAATGATGGAACACCAGACCTATTGTCTGGCAGCAACAGCAAGAAGTTTGATACAACCTGTCAAAGTCAGGAACAGCTGCCAATGTTTGACAGTTACAGAAACAAAACAAAACAAAAAAACCACATTTTGTTCCTTGGTAGTTGAGAGCCCAGGACATGCCCCAGGCAGCAGTTTGGATACTAGAACACCTCAAGGCACTGCAGTTAAAGCCCTAGCATCACCATCTATACTTCACACAGCTGCCACTGTGAATTGCATTCAGTATTAATGTTTCTTTCTAAACAACTCCACATGGAGAAGTCTGATACTACATTCACTACAGATGGCAGGAAGTAATAGAGCACTCACTGGCTAAGTTACTTTGAGTTATGCCAAGTAGTAGATTCACTCCAAGCCTGCCATTTTAGTGAACTGGCTTTGCAAGATAGATATTTGCCAAATTCATCCTTTGGTGTAAATCTATGACTATGTATGTATGTTGGGGGGCACTAAAAGGGCAATCAGATTGAAATTTGTAATTTAACAATGGCACCAAAGGAAGCAGAAGCTGAAAGAAAATATTCAAGTGCAGTGGCATCTCTTCCTTGCTGCTGATGTATGGAGCTTTTTAATATACCTTAATGTTTGCCCTCTCAGACAGAGAGAAGAGAAGCAACAAAGACTTAACTGTATTTCCCCTCTCTCTTTCACTTAAGCCACCTTTGCATGCATCATATTCTGGGGCTGTTCAGCAGCTACCTAGTCCCCTACTCTGAGTTAGAATAACTTATAGCAGCCCTAAAACTATGTTCAGTTCCCTCTGAGCAATGAGCAGCAGCAAGTAGCCACAGCAGTATCTGGGCACAGAATGGAGAGTGGATCCTAACCAAGGAAAGACCCTGATGTGTACCTCAAAGATTAAAGTGACTGCATCACCATATTCAGAGCTTTGGAGGTTTTACAGTACGGGGGTGTATTTATGATGTGGTTCTAGTTATGTCCTGTTTGGGCAGCATACAGAAATTCATTCAGTGTTTAAGAGTGCATGATTAAAAAAAGAAGTCAGAATGTCTATAAATGATTGCTTACCCACGAATTGTTACTTCTGCATATGCATTTTTAAAACACTCACAGCAGTATCTGAGCAAACCATAAATGAGCTGGAAATACATCAGAGTCACAGAAAAAAAAATCACTTCCCTCTCAATGAAGACTTCTTACTTAAAGAGAAAAGTCCCATGTGAGCCATCCAAGGGATGATTCCCAACTAGTTCTCTAAGTGCACTAGGAGAAACCCTGCACAAGTATATATGGATTGCCATGCACTCTAGTCCCATCAAGAGCACTGCTCCAGCAACTACATGGCTAACAGCTGTGATGTTACTACCTATATTAGATATGCTGTGACAGAGTCAGTCTCCGAGATAAATGTTCCAACTCAGCCAAGACCTTAAACATGAGGATCTTGACTACAACTTAGAATAAAATGTGTTCAAGTGAATTTTAAGATATTAAAACTAAAATGTATACAAGCATGCATTTATTCGAGAAAACTTCAGATAGAAAAGCTAGCTGATTCTTATCGAGTGCAGTTACAACTTACTTTGCTTCTTGGATTGATGATTTCCCCAGTCATTTGGTCTGCACAGAAGTTGGTCACACGCGGATTCCAGATCCTGACAAATGAAACTATTGGTTAAATTCTGCTCAATTACTGCTAATTAAAATTGGGAGTAAGTCACTGTTAAGTGTTAGAAGTTCACCCAATGCTTATAAAAATGCATTATTATTTACTGCCATGCTAATAGATTCAATTCTGTCAGACCCTAGTGCCAATTCAGCTATTATTGTAATATTTCTGTGGTCCAAGTTCTTGGAACAGGGACTCTTATGTGTCTATCATGCCTAACACAACGGGTCTCCAACTTCCAAAAGGAACAGAGCATATATTTCAGTTAAAAGTTGTCAATACTATGTATACACACACAATTCCGTTACCATGCCAGAGAAGCTTCTTATCTCCTAGGTAAATAAAAATATTTTTCTATTTTATTACCTATGTTTTTGAAAGCAAAAAAAAGTAGGTGCTATATGAAATCACTTTCAGTTCTAGCCTGGAAGTGTCCTTGATCTTGAGGGTGTGAAAGTCAGACATTCCACTTTGCTTAGGCACACAGTTTTGTAGCAATGGTTATGAATGATGCTATTCTACAAGGAACTCCCAGTTAAACATCTATTTTGACAAGATATTTTATTTATAGTGTTGTATAGCCATGTTAGTCCCAGGATATTAGAGAGACTAGGTGGGTGAGGTAATGTCTTTTATTGGAGCAATTTATGTTGGTGAAAGAAGCTTTCAAAGTTACAGAGCTTTTTTTCAGATCTTCATCAGGCTGCTGTGGATTAGGTCATTAAGGGCAAATGTTGTACTCCAGTGAAATGAAAGCACAAGAGCAGGAACTGCCAGTGTTTTTCCTACAACTAGGGTTTTCTTTGTTTTGCTAATTACTCAGCTAAGAAATACTAAAGTTCTACAGACAATAATCTAAACTTAATGAGTTCAATTATGACAGTGTAAAAAAGGTAATATGGATCAATGGTTAGGGCACTGCTCTTAAGAGTCAGTGGAGACTAATTATTGGTTCTGCCACTAGCTCATTTTGGAACCTTGGGAAAGTCACTTCACCTGTTTTTACTCCCACTCTGTCTCTAAATTAATAGTGAGACCCAAAAGAGCTTAGACTGGGCCTAAAATAGTGGGTCTCCAAACCAAAGAGCCTCTAGTAACTAATAGCTAACTTTAAAAAGAAAAGGTACATAAACAAATTCAGACAACCCATCTTCTGAGCTGCAGTTTTAAAAACCACTATGTTTTCTATTTTAGCAAGAAAGGTAAAGTCATTGACAGTTGGTTTCCACTGGTCTTGCAGTGTTTTGTATGGACTAGAGCATATGATTGAAAACTGAGAACAAGGTTCTAGTCTAACTCTGATGCTGAAGAATAGAAGTATTACATTACATTTCTCATCTGGGTTGTCCTGGGTAAAAGGGATATCTTTTTCTTGCAAAAATCTCTTCAAAACAGTTTGATGTTTTCATTTGTTAATTTTGCAATAGTTGAGATAAAATACAAATCTTAAAGTAGAACTACATTTTTTCAAAAAAGTAAAATAGATTACATAAAAATGGTTTCAGGAAAAAAAAGACACTATTGATGAAAAGATTGGGCAGAATTTTCAAGCAGTTCTAGTTATGAGGCTTAGTTAGTATTTGCCAAATTGTGTAAGGTGCCTTAGTTAGGGTAAATGGGCTGACCCAGACAATTATAGGCCTTCTCACCCTGACATTGTCCCATGCTAGATAATGGAGCAGCTGATACAGGGCTTCATTAACAAACAAATTAAAGGAGGGTAATATAATTATTGTCCACAGGGGTTTATGAAAAATAGATCATGTAAACTTGATGTCTTTGATGAAGTTACAAACTTTGGTTGATAAAAAAATGGTATTGACAGACTTCTGAAAGGCTTTTGACTAATATCATAAGACATTTTGATTAAAAAACTAGAAGGGTAAAGAATTACCACTGCACATATTAAATAGATTAAAAACAGTCTAGGTCTCAAACTGTATTTCAGAATTATCAGGCAGGTGCATTTCCTATGGGTTCCAACTAAAATTTTATCCCTATACTATTTAATATGTTAATCAATGACCTAAGCAGCATCAAATCAATGATAAAGTTTGCAATAGATATGCAAACTAGGGGAGTAATACAGAATGAAGAGGACAAGTCATTGAGTGTGACCTGATCTCACTTGATAAACTGGGTGAAAGCAAATGAAGTTAAGCATATACATCTAGGAACAAAGAATATAGAACATATTTACAGGTTGGTGGACTATATTCTGAAAGTAGTGACTCAGATATTTGGCCAGTTGACTATCCTTTATGATGCCCATGAGTTCCCTGTATGACACTGACTTAAAAAAAACAAACAAACAAAAAAACCCCACACCACCACACCGCCCACCCACGAGTGCAGTTCTGTGGTATCTCAAATAGGAGGAAAGGTTATTTTACCTCTGCATTTGCACTAGTGCAACAGCAGCTGGAATACTATATCGAGTTCTGGTGCCCACTAGTCAAGAAAGATATTGATAAATTGAAGAAGGTTCAGAAAAAAAGCCATGAGAATACATGCCTTAGTGACAATGCAGAGAGCTGATTATTTAGCTTGAGAAGGTTAAAGGGCTACTTGATTATAGGCTATAAATATCTAAATGGAGAATATCCAACAATGGACTCTAGCAGAGAAAGGTAGAACACAATGCAACAGCTCAGACTTGAAGTTAGACAAATTTAGACTGGAAATAAAGAGATAAATTTGTGGTGAAAGTAATTAACTATTGGAAAAATTACCAAGGGCGTTGATGTATCTTCTATCACTAACAATTTTTAATCCAAGATTGGGTGGTTTTCCAAAAAGATTGGCTTTGGGAATTTATATGGCCAGTACAGACAGTAATTCAGGTTAGATTATCACAATTCTGTCTGTGGAAAGACAGAGGGATTTTGCACCATTATAACTTCAAGACTACATTTGGAATCACTTTGATCTTATTCTTCTCCAAGATGTTATGTTGGCTGCATGCTTGTCTAATACCACTTACTGTTTCTTTTAAAGTTTATTTGAAGCTGTAAGAAACTGTTCACAATGGTGGGTAGAGAGTTCCAGAACCCATACAGCAAAGTATTGCAAACAATTCAATACATTTGACTTTGATCCCCCAGTTGCTAAATATTTTACTTCCAAAGTCTATTAATTTCCACCTGTAATAGCCCCTGTGTAAACTTTCAAAGTAAGAAGAGCATAAATTCCTTAAACCCAAGTGTATTGAACATAAATTCTTAAAACATGACAGATTAGGAGTAATCTGTGTAATAATTCATGTAGAGCGTGCATTAGACATAGGGCCAGAGACTAAATGCCAGCATAACCTATTCATCAGAATCACCCCATAATTTAAGCCCTCTAGTGACTTGCACCTTTCAGAATACAAATTCCCACAAGAACAATATTTAGGAGTGAAAGAATAAGGGAAGCAAACCTGGAAGGGTTCTTCTAATTATGGTTTCACTTAACCCATAGAGTGCATTAATGTTCTATTTCTCGTGTAGTTACCCTAATAATGGCTGTGCACATATCCTTCATGTATTAGAAAGGTAAATAATGCTAGACATAATGTTATATGCAAACTACTATGGAGGTGTGAAATTCAGTTGTGAACCCTTCACAACTCAGTCAGATCACCTCAGTTTTTAGGTAAATCCTGCAAGGCACATTTTCTCCTTGAGCACTTTCTCTGCCATGTTTTAATCTTTATATTCACAATTGGCACCAGATCTGTCTGAGGAAAGCTACAGTTTTGTGCAATTGGGAGACTATTTCAGATATTGTCAGTCGGTTTCTAAGACTTGTGCAAAGAAAGTCATATTTGAATGTAAGCCAGTGAAAGAAATCAAGAGGTTGTCTCTACCAGAGGGAGGCTACTGAAGTGGCAGGCCATGCAGAGAGCAGTGGATCTTGCCCGCCCTCCCCCCCGGAAAAAGGTGAGCTAATGAGCTACAAGATAACGAAGCCATCCTAAATGCAATAGGATCTGTAGTCTCCTGTGCTTTACATATAAAGACCATATTGTCCGATTGCACAAAGTGTGTTGACTTCACAACTACTGTGTTCTCTCTGGGTAAACCAGAAGCTTCACACTTGCGTGGAATTGAATACACCCCCCCTTCTCTAAGTCCTGGGGACTCTGCAGGATCAGTGCTTTGCCAGAAGGATTACACAGGGGATTCCAATACTTGGATGGGAGGGGGATGGGTTTCCAATATGTGGGTGGGTAGGTGGGATCTGAGGAGTAGGAGGCCTGCATTCAAATAATGACTATGGACTCCAAGACTGAGGTACTGGCAAGACTCAATTCAGGTTGCAGGAATTTGAAATGCTCCAGGGGCCCAGATAAAGGTTTGGATTCCCTTTACAGCAGTCTTATAGAAGGTGCTCATTAGGATCTGAAACAACCAGGTCTGGCCTACATCAGCCAGAGATTTTTCCAGAAAGTGCACCAGAGTTTCCAACTGCTCACCAATCTTAGCTAGAGCAAACTGAACTTTTAATCATCTTTGTCAGTGTAGCTGCTGGGGCCCATTTTAAATTATTTACTTTTGAAGTATGTGGGCGCCCCAGTCATCATTTCAAACTTATTTTGTGTGAAATTAGTTTTCTAGTCAACTCATCCTCCATTCCTATAGCATTGAACTGTAACATTAGACTTTGCTTCCCAAAAACTGAAGGAGATGAGTAAATTGCAGCCAAATGCAGCTTCTATTTGAGTTGAAGGCAAAGCTCCCTTTAGCAGAGTAGGCCTAAATGTGAAAACTTGTGTGGCAAGCCCTGCAATTCTTCCTTGTTCTCTCCTTTGTCTCCTTTCTAGGCACCAGCTGTTGCTAACTAAGCATTCTACTGCTGGCATCATGGCTTTGCTTACATCCCTCCTGGTTTCCTTCAATTTAGGTATCTGACTCAAGGGGAACAAAACTAAACAACCACAAAGCTGAGAAGTAAACATAGCTGGTAGCCTCAAGCACTGTAAGAGACCTTTCTTATTGAAACATTTGCATATAGTGACATGACGTCCAAGTTTTATTAAATCAAGAACTTTCCCAAAAGCATCTTTTCCTCATTCCTGCTCTGCCTGCTTTTGCATTTAATGAAGTCTCTCCAAGTCAAGAGACAGGGGAGCCTTAGAATCAACTTTTGCTGTTAGTTCAGTGATTGACATGCCACACTTTCCAAATTCTGAGCCAAAGGAAGACAACAATTGATTACTGAGACCAGGTGCTATCTGCCCTTCAGTTGTGAGCTAAGTGGGCACTCACTCTGCCTGCTTATCTTTCTTGGAAGTGCCTAGCACATTCTGGTATCAGGAACCCACAAAAGCTCCTGATGCCATCTA
Source organism: Rafetus swinhoei (assembly GCA_019425775.1). Taxonomy (NCBI): domain Eukaryota; kingdom Metazoa; phylum Chordata; order Testudines; family Trionychidae; genus Rafetus; species Rafetus swinhoei. Next base: position 36,483,279 of record CM033427.1, read on the forward strand.
CGGTTTTTGTTAGTCTCTAAGGTGCTGCAGGTTTGGTGTTTAAGTTTTTTTAGTACATTCAGGGTAATACCCTAAATAAATAATGAAAGTGACCTATTAGATGCACCTCTTCAGTCTGCATGGTCTCATTAGCAGAAGTAGCCAGCTGAACAGGGTTGCCAGATGGTTTAACCAAAAATACTGAACACCCCCCCCCCCCCCCAAAAAAAAAAAAAACACAGGGGAAAAAATTCTGTCGGGGGGGGGGGGGAGAACCAAAGTTGTTGCACAAAAAAACAAAAAAACAAAAACAAAAAAAAACAGAGACCCCAAGAGTTAAGCAAAAAATAAAAATAAAACAGCATTAAAACAGCATGGCCCCTTTAAGTGCGTGCAGAGTCAGACTAGGGATAGGACGAGGGGAGAGGTTGAGCACTAAGACCCAGGGAAGGCATTGCTTCCCCTTGCTTCAGGTCTTTAGGCTTTTTGCCGGCGACCTTCTTGTTTTCTTGATCGTGCCAGAAGGCAGCTTCCCTGTGGAACCAGCTAAGCAGGGGATCCGGGCGCGGGGGAGGCAGGGGCTGGGCCCAGTTGCTGAGTGTCGTAAGGTTGCCAGGGGTCCAGTATTTTTGCCTCCTGGAAGGGAAAAAACCCAGAAAATACTGGACATTTTAGGTGTCCGGTATTTTCTGAATTTTATTTTTTTTTTTAAACCAGACAGGAGGCGAAAATACTGGACTGTCCGGGTCAATACTGGACACCTGGCAACCCTAAGCTGAACTACAGAGACAGGGCCATATAATCCCATCAAGTCTAAAACAGAGCTCATGTTGCTCAGTTTTAAAAATACACTGCCACAGAACCGGTTGCTTTTAAGTTGGTTAACCACCGCTCCTGTCTTAATTGTAGAACATGCTGTCCCAGTTTTTCCAATCCAGCTATTTATCTAAAGCCAGTGTTACCAGTTTGCTAGAAAGACTTTTCCTGTCACAGCTAATAGCTTACTACCTCTCCTCTGATTATCATTTAGGTCACTGGAAATTGACAATGCAGAAATTCCAGGCAATGGCATAGATTTAGGGACTGTCTTTTCAATATTTCTTGCAAAACATTAAGACTGCCCCAAAGACTCAATTACATGCAGAACCTGGGCTAGATTCATCCTTTTGCATCACACCACACCCAAGGTGTGCACTAGATGCCTTCTAATGAACACCCTGCTTCATTGCTATAATTAAGTACTACTCGATTTCACCTCCCTTCTGCTGGGCTAGTTTGACAGAGAGATACTATCATTTTGCCTTGTAGTCTCAGACATCACTAACCAAAATAAGGTTATCATGGACAGCAACACTGAAAGCAAGAGAGAAATCCGAGATAGTGTCTGAGACACTATTGGCTGCTGACGGGATGTAAGATGAGATGGAGTATCTGTATATCACCAACTGTAATGATGGGGGCAGAGGGAGTGGTTGTGTTGGTTTATTTTTCTGCTGTCCAGAAAGAAGTTACAGTACTAGCTACAAATAGAAGTGGTTTCCTGAAGGGATCTAGGGGAAATAACTAGAAAATCCCTAAGGAACAATACTATAAGTCAAATTCTGCTTTATGTTGATATAAGTGAAGTACCACCATAGAAATCAAATCCCATCTAGTCCCTTGAATTCACAATTCCTGTTTAAAATTGCATAATTGTGCAAAGTTTACATTGATTCAAATGTCACCCATGTATGAAAACCAAAATAACCTGCTAAGTGATTCATGTGTATGCTTGATTTTACATAGGCTTGATAAGGTTATCTTTGCCAGGCACATCTAGATTACTATTACTATCTAACTATACTTAATACCTGTTATTGCCATTTGAAAGGAAATATGTTTGAGGATAGGGTTGCCAGGTGTCTGGTTTTGAACAAGATAGTCTGGTATTTGAGGATTCTGTCCAGGAAAAAAATTAAGAAAATACCGGACACATAAAATGTCTGGTATTTTCTAATTAGGTAAGTTTTATTATATTAGGAGTATCAGTACGTAGTTGTGTACTGCCTGGCTGGCAGACACGCTCACGCTGCGCGAGTGTGTCTACTAGCCAGGCAGTATTCAACTACGCTGGGGGAGTGGGGCCAGGGTGGGAGAGAATCCTCAAGGCCGGACTCGCTCATGCTTTGCTAGGACCATGCACGGGACAGGCAGTGCCCCGGGATCTGCGTGCGCACTGGTCAGTCCCGCTCCCCTCCGGCCAATTCTCTCCCCCTGCTTCCCCTCCCAGCCATCCCCGCTTCCCATCTGCTGGTCCCCCCCCACCCGATTTCCCCCGGCCAGCCCCGCTTCCCATTGGCCAGTTCTCCCCCCTCCTCCTCCCAATCTCCACCCAGCCAGCTCCCAGCCAGACCTGCTTCCTGCTGGGCAGTCCCCATCCCCCCTGGCAAGCCCTGCTGCTCCTGATCTCCCCTAGCCTCCACCACCAGCCCTGCTTCCCACGAGCTGGTTTCCACACACACACACACACACACACACACACACACACACACACACCCCCTCTCCCAGCCAGCCCGCTCCCCTCCCAGCCGGTGTCCCCGGCCCCATCTGAGATCAAGCATGTCCGGTATTTTTTTTGATGCCACCTGGTAACCCTATTTGAAGGCTGGAGTCATGATGATCCACCTAATGCTGGCACACAGACATGATGTGAAAAACCCTGCCACCAAATAGTACTGCTCCTTGTCCAGTATATTGGTTTGCACACTGCAAGTATTGCCTCATCATAGTCTAAAATCATAACCCCTCTCCCCGCAAAACGGATAAAGGGAATCCTGAGACTAGAATTCACAGGCAGAAGACAAGGAAACAGACAGAGTGCATAAGAGGACGGAGCGGATATGGAGCAAGCATCAGACTGGTAAGCACAGAAAAAGACAACTGACAACCTGACTTGATCAACTCCTTCCACTCTTCCCAGTTAGATGATCAGCTGGAAAAACATTCCTTGCTGCACCCATTGCTTCCCATGGGTGAGACAGATGGACAGCACCAGGCTATCCCTTTACTTTTAGTCTACCCAGCCGCAGTACGGGGATACGCTCTCACACACAGCCACAGGAAACATAGAACAGACAATTGAGATATAAGTGGAGAGAGAGAAATCCAGCACCATACAAAACAAATCTCTCTAGCCTCAGAGTGAGATTCAGTGTATGTGCCAGAGGATTGCTGACCCCACCATCCACAGCTGAGACTTTTAGAAAGATGTCAGATGGGATCATGGCCTTGTGGTGTACAGTTCGGTTTCCTAGAAACCGGAAACAACCCAGACCTTTCAACCCAGAACACTAAATAGCAAGAGGGCAACACCTCTTATGCCTACAAGTTACTTCACGTGGAGAGCCATCCACACCTGCAGAGACAGTGGTGGGACTCTGTGTGGGTGCAGGGTTCAGCAACTGTGTAGAATGGCATATTGAAAGCTGTATTAGTTTTAAGCTACCATTTTAAATGCTCGGCTTGGGGCGGGGGAGGGTTACCACCAGCCTTAGCTATGGGCTAGGGGGTGGTGTGGGGAAGTATGCGGTCTAGGTAGCAGTATTCAGTTATGCTTATAACTAGCCTAGAGTAACATGGCATGAGTGTGCTTTTTCAAGGGCAGCCTGCTATGTTTCTCTCTCTGTTGAGGTTTGTGCATGTTTCCGTGACCTGGCCTCTTCCTCGAGGCCTGGTCTCTATGAAAACCATAGTGCAAGTTAGAATTCGCCAAAATAACCCATTTATCACTCAAGGGCATATAGTCTTTAAAGACCCACAACATGACACAGTACGTGCTAACATCTTCTGTGCCAGGTGGGCTCCTAATGAGTCCACTTCTAGCCCTCTGCCAGGACAGCCACCCCAGGCCTTTCAGCTGGAGGGCAACTCACTCTTCCCAAGGGGAACTCCCACAGCTTCTGTGCTGTGCTAGCATCCTTGCCAGGGAGGCATCCTTCAGTCCCCCAGCTGTCTCACAGTTCCCCAGGATCCAACTTTCCAGCATGGAAATATTACTGGGTAAACCCAGTTGCTACTCACCTGCTTTCAGCCTGCTCTGGCTATAGGATTCAGCTCTTCAGCTGAGAGTCAGACAGCATCTCCCTTTGCTGCTGCTGCTGCTGCTGCTGCTGCCCTAGCTGAGGGAAGTCAGCCAGCTAACTCCTCTTGCTGCTTTCCTATCTTCAGCCTTCTCCGAGGAAACACTTTTTGGCTCTGTCAGCTCTCATCTTGCCCTCCTCTCAGGGAGCCTTCACTCTTTAGGCCTCACCTTCTGCCTGAGCCATACAGCTGACTCAGCACATCTCTCCAATTCCCATGCCCTGGAGTGATAAATGGATTATTTTGGAGAATTCTGATTTGTTCTATGGATTTAATATTGGCCTGGCCTCATGGAAGAATATCACTGAGGTGTAAGAGCGTTCAGCCGACTACTTGGTCCTTTATAGCCTTCAGGTGCTGGCCCACCTCCTTAATTGGCTAAAGGGAAGCACCTGTTCAGGCAGAGGGGCTTAGTCCGACTTCATTTACTGGGTCAGCCTTCTACAGAGACCGGAAGAGGTTAAGTGACTTAGTCAAATACTAGCAAGTCAGGGTAGAAGGATACTTGCACTCTGGATGCTAACCAGCAGACCTCTCTCTCTCGAGAATAAAATGCAGGTCCTTGCTGATTCTTGGTTAAAGCTTTTCTACAAATAAAACACATTGTAATAGCTTTAGGTCACAGTCTGAACTAGTGATGCATATGGTTGTTTTCTTTAAAAACTGGAAGCCTTTATTTTGGAAGTGATGTGTTAATACCAGTCAGAAGTGAAAGCTGTACATGATGATCACACCATAGGTGGGATTCATTCCAAGCTAAGTTAAGAAAATTCCTTTTTACATGTACTAGTTATAGGAATTAAATCAGCTCTAACTTTTCATCCCATCCTGGACTTATCTCAAGAATTCATAACCAAAGTTGTGCTTCTTTTCTCACATCTTTCAGAAAGGCCCAAGTGGGCATGTTGAGTGAAAGCAACATCCTTTGCCTCAACAAATAAAGATGTTTTAAGTTTAAAAATACAGAGGAATTTTCCTACGTTAGCTTGTAGTTAGCACCATATGTGTGTAAATGTTTCATTGACATAGCATTTCATTTAATGGTACAGCATGATTTATTATGATATGATAACTAAACATGCACATACCTGAGGCAGAGGAAACCAAGCTTCAGATTCTTATGTATACTGTGATAACATCTAGATACTCCAATTACTGTTCAGGGCTCCATTATGCTAGAGACTTGCAATTTTTTTAAAAAAAAGAGGCAATCCTTGTCTGAAAGAACTTATGAACCCACACAACAAGACAATAGCAGCAAAAAACTAAGAGAAAATGATAAGGGGATACATTTACAGCTCACCAGGTGCCTAGCCATTGTTCAGTGTTTTGTAAGCATCAAGCTACAGGTGACTTTTAAGACAGTCTAATTTTATTGTAATTAATCATTAGGCATGGAAAGATTCTGCCTCCCCATTGAAGGCTGGGATTCTGATGCCCAGTGCTAGAGCAAGGGATAGATTATTCTGGAGATTTTGCAGCCTTAGAATTGCAGACTGCATGAGGTGCTGGTTGTAACCAGAAATCCTGAGCTGGAGCAGAAAGAAGCAATACAGCAAAAGTTTGCAGCTGTTACAATTAATTCACTGCACACCTGGCACAGCATAAGCCACTGCAGCTTTCTGATCTAAGTAGCACTGCTTGAAATAAGAGTGCATTTGCTGAAAGAGAAGAACAGCCTCATAGATCATCTCATTTTCTGGAACTCGCTAGGTGATTTCATTTGCATTTTATCCATGTGGTAGATGCATGGGGCTATATAGGTAATTCAGTGCATACTAAAACAGTGGAACAATTATTCTCAGAAAAGGAACATTCATAACAGAAAGGAGAATCACATCATTTAATTATGATTGGAAATAATTAAGAAAAGTCAGTGATAAGAAAAAAGATCGCTTCAGAAATTCAAGTCTGTGTTAGGTTACACTTGTGTGTTGTGTTGCCAGGGCTTTGACACTGTTTACATCACGGAATGCTGAATGGAACTTTAGTCACTGCTTATTAGTAACCACCTTAAAATGTGATCTCATAATAGAAGGTGCAGAGCACGTCACACCCATGAGAATTCCTTTGATCATTGCACAAGAAAATCAAGACCCATCCTAGAGATGGAAGGAATAAATAGTGCAAAGCTGTGCTGTTCATTTACATGCTTACATATCATTGGGGATGTGTTTCTAATCCATAGCCACTGTCTAGTGCCACTTTACTTAACAGTCTTCTGAACAAGGTTCTGTTGTAAAGGTCTATTTTTCACTGCTCACCGAACCAGCCATAAAAATTCATGTTAGTCTAAGATTTGGCACAAAGTGCCAGCCCATACACTACTCTGAGAATCACCATTTTTAAAAAATGCTACCATAAAAAAGGACCTCAACCAACAAACATGTGACTGTTAAAAGTCTCTGCTAAATTCACAAAGGCTAATCGAGAGTGAACAGAAAACCGGGGTTCATATCTCAAAATAGATCTTTGTATCACTTCTAGTGCTTGGGTGCTAAAGAGTCCTCTTACAGGGGGTTTCCTATTGCTTCCAGTTGTAACTATCACCCTCAACACATGGGCTCCAGCGTTCCACTGCTGTGAGGGAAAGAGCAATGTGGAAATCTCATGGGGATGTGTGGTTATACGCCAAGCTCCTCTCCTGTTTCTCCTCTGGATCCCTAACACACTTCCCAGCCAGGACTTAATGGCAACACAGCAGCAACAGGGCCGACCAACCATACTATAACTACTGAAGGAGAGTTGGGAAAATAGGGGCTAAGGAGTACAGAGGGAGAGCTTCACTGTGAACTACAGCAGGAATCAGCAGGGCTTAGGAACTGCATTGACTAAAGCCGTTAAATGTAGACCTAAATGTTTTGTTCAATTGGAGCCTTTAGGTAGGTTTTCCCATAGATCCTTGACCTATGCAACCAATCAGGCCATGCCTCTCCCCCTTTTCTGAGGGCATCTGATTATCAAGGTCATAGCTGTTCAACTTTCAGGTAAGACTCCTTGCATGCCTACTGTTATCTGAGAAGGGGAAAACAGGACTATAGAAAGAATGGAACTCCAGATATTATTTAAATAAATTTAGAGGATTATATTTGTCAGCTCAGATAATGTAATTGCTAGCTTAATGCATATGGAGATTCTGGATAAGTGAACTCATTCATATATTGAAAATATTAATTGTAATTAAAATGTGCCTAATGTAGCATATTTTTAAAGAAGTGCCCCAGGAGCTATATAAATGATCTTTAATAATATAACTAAAGACTTGATGGCTGTGTCTAGACTGGCCAGTTTTCCGGAAAATCAGCCGCTTTTCGGAAAAACTGGCCAGCTATCTACACTGGCGCTTGAATTTCATAAAGCACTGACTTCCTACTGTAAGAAATCAGTGCTTTTTGCGGAAATACTATGCTGCTCCCGTTCAGGCAAAGTCCCTTTGCGCAAAACTTTGCGCAAAGGGCCAGTGTAGAACAGCTGAGATTTGTTTTGCGCAAAAAAGCCCGATTGCGAAAATGGCGATCGGGCTTTTTTGCTAAATACATCTAGATTGGCACGGATGCTTTTCCGCAAAAAGTGCTTTTGCGGAAAAGCATCGTAATCTAGACGCTCTTTCGAAAATGCTTTTAACGGAAAACTTTTCCGTTAAAAGCATTTCCGGAAAATCATGCCAGTCTAGACGTAGCCGAAGTGAATAAAATAAAGTTAAAAAAAACTAAAAAAATTCCAGAAATGTCTTGTTTTTTGGGAAAAGCTGCTACTTTTGCCACAGATAAAGATTTATTGTATAACAAAACGTTACATTTAAACAACATTTAGATTGCAGAAATGTGACTGTGGCAGCCTCAGGGACTGTAGTAATTAGCCTGTTATCATTTTTATAAATGTTATCTACAGGATCAGTCCATGACTCATAGTGAAGGGCAATGGAGGCCTCTCTGCATTACAAGTGGTTTCTGGAGAATGAATGTATAACTGTACTTGTACTGGTTGAGACTATTATGCCCATATTAAAATGTTTAAGATAAATGTAGATAATTTCAATATTTTTAGAGCAGGTAACTCCCTACTCGCACACAAGCACACAAGTTTCATTTTACTTAAAAAATACTAAGGGGCTGTGCCACCTGCTTGCTATGCTTGCCAACCCCCTTCTCCCTGGCCACTACGCTCACCAACCCCCCTCTCTCTGGCCACTGAGCTCTCCAACCCCCTTCTCCCTGGCCACTATGCTTTCCAACCCCCTTCTCTCTAGCTGCTACGCTCACCAACCCGCCTCTCTCTAGCTACTATGCTCACCAACCCCCATCTTTGTGGCACACAACCCAACTTCTTGAAGACATTCACCAACTTTCCCAGCGCCTCTCCCAGAGGCAGGGGTTAGTTGTGAAATGTCCTGGGGGACTTTTCCCCCAGCAAATGCCGGGTATTAGCAACATATGGCAATGAGCAATTAATAAAGACATCCTGCTTGGGTTCATAGCCATGCATTTTTCAGACCCTTGGGAGTCCACCCTCCACCTGGTTTCACTTGGAAGAGCTTCCCAGTCATTGCAACTAGATAGGGTCACACCAGAAGTCCTGGTTTAATGGGAATGCTCCCAGTACTCAGGGCTGTCTGACATAAGTGCCCATTACCCTGCAACCCATCCTGATTTTTCATACTCGCTCTCTGGTTACCAAGCCACTGCCAACCAAGTCCCTGGCTGCTAAGAGCAGCAGTGAGCCCCCCAGCAGCAGGGACTGGAGCCTTGGAGACCCAGCAGGAGGCTGCGGAGAGAAGCCCAGTGGGGCTGGAGAAACGCGGACACCAGGTGCTCGCAGATGGATCAGGCACTCTGGGGTGCTGCACTCCTGTCCCTGCCGTGGCCCTGCCCAGCACCAACCTCCCCCCGTTCTTTGGCCACTTTCGTAACAGGGGGTCTGTTGTTACTGATGACACTGATGATGTGATGACATCATTCTGTCACTCGGCAGGAATATTCTGTCGTCCGGCAGGAAACATTTTCTATATGTATATAGAGAGAGATAGATCAGTGAGCATTAGGAATATGTTTTCCTTTGGCTGTGTACATGAAACACCAGTTAGCATTACCACTGTCTGGGAATTATTTTGCTATATAGTACATAAACAAAGTAATCAGTACATCTTAGGAGATTCTGGGGCCTCACTGAAACTTCTGGAATACCTTCTATTTCTTCAATCTGCCAGCAGAACATAAGAATATAAGAACATAAGAATGGCCATACAGGGTCAGATCAAAGGTCCATGTAGCCCAGTATCCTGTCTGTCAACGGTGGCCAATACCAGATACCCCAGAGGGAGGGATCACAACAGGTAATCCTCATGTGATCCCTCCCTGTCACCCATCTCCAGAGAAACAGAGGTTAGGGATACCATTCTTACCCATCCTGGCTAATAGCCATTGATGGACCAAACCTTCATGAATCTATCTAGCTCTTTTTTGAACTCTGTTAAAGTTCTAACCTTTACCACATCCTCTGGCAAGGAGTTCCACAGGTTGACTGTGCACTGAGTGAATAAAAACTTCCTTTTGTTTGTTTTAAACCTGCTGCCTATTAATTGTCTCTTCTCCTTCATGCTCCAGGAGCAAAAGAAATTTATATGTCTGCTTATATGGCAGAATGCTCTTTGAATGACATAACATGTGTGATGGCACAGAAGAAGCTCCTCATGCAGTAACCAAAAAGTTGTAGAAATAAATGGAAAGCTCAAGGAGATCCTGTTACCGAGAAATGGAGCCCACAGGTATGCAGTTCTATGTTCAGTAAGACTCACAGGGGCATGCGGGTGTTTGACCATTAACTGAAGTTCACCCATCACTATTGCTATGGTAATCATTTAGAATAAGATTCACCCAATTGCAGAAGTGCTTGTGCAAGTTCTCTGCATACTTCAATTCCACATGGGCAGACAGGTTTATCCTGAGGCTGCCATTGTTCCTACCTCCTACACACAGAGAAGACAGTTAGTGCCAAACCTAAACAGCCTAGCACTGAGACAGGGGCCGCATTTAGGTGGATCTAGAGGCTCGAAACCTCTGTCTTGCTCGCACAGAGAGTCTGGCCCATTACATAGTCATTATTAGAACACATAGCCCCAGAACAGGAGGAAAAGTTCCTCTTTCTTTACTCCCAAGCCTTGCAGAGTTTTCCACCAAAAACTCAGTTACTCTAATTTTGGGGAAGGAGAAAGGAAAGGAATTTCACTCTTAATTATCAGTGTAATCAATGTTATCCTTCCATTTCCACAGCTGGCCCAGTGTTAAGAAGCACGATTAAAAGGCATTAAAGAAAATTAGTACAAAAAGTCAGATTTTAAATGAGTTTTTATTCTAGGGAAAAGATATATAAAATAAAAACTCGAAGTGGTTTAGTCATTGCTGGAAAAATTCCCAATCTTCTCCGCTAGTAATCCTAACACACTGACTTCCAATGGGATGATTAGCAACAACCAGGCAAAGCACATTTTGGCAGAAAATTACTGATCTATTCTTGTAGTTATATACTAAACAAATGTCTGTTTTTATTATTTCTCTCTCCACTAAAGGCTCTGTAAATATCAGCCTTTCCACCCAACATATTTTGATCTGTAAACTAACAGCTGCCACAGAGAACAGTCCAATCCCAGCCCCCTTGGATAAAGGCTATTAATGAAGCAGGTGCGAACTGGGCTACGGAACTCCTGAGTGGGTGACAGTGTATAGCAATATGCCATTTCCTTCCCTTTTTTTGTAACTTATGCTGCCATCCCCTAATCACAACTTTTAGTCTTTGAAAATGACATACTTTGGTCTAGAATTTAATCTGCAGAGAGTAAACCTGTGACACTCGGGTGGCAGACAGCTGTTCCTGTGCCATGGCCACACCAGCAGATTTAAAGCAATGGATGTTTGCCAGTTTCACATATCAGCATTTGCAGCTGCCAGGTTTTAGTTACATAGGGAGAGGGAAGAAAAGATCCATTGGAAAGAGCATAAGAGATAACATCTCGGTGAGTGTTACCATTTGAGCCAGCTAAAGTGACCTGATACTAGCGTCCTTTCCCCTTTCCTCGCCAAGTGGGTCACTATATGTAGTTGTCTGTCTAGATGTTAATCTCTTAGGCCCCGATCCTACAAACACTCATGCATGTTATTAACTTTGGCTACTCCCAGGCATGAAGTGTTTACAGGATAGGGTTTGAATTTATTGTGACAATATAAAGGAGAGGGAATCTTAGTGGTAATATGCACTGAATGCAAGACAACTGATAAAAGCAATAATTGTATAATCGATCCATTCAGCAGAACAGATTCTGACTCGTCAGATCACACCAGGAGCCCATCCTATGAAATGGCTGGATCAGATGCTTCAAAGAAAGTACCATAAATCCAGTAATTATGAAAAACATGTCCACAATGGAATTTTCTTTCTTACCCCAGGGAATTCGCAGTGAATTACAACTTGGTATTTAAATGAGGTTGCTCAGGTATACCGGATGGTACTTGGACCACTGTTTTAGTTTCAGGATTGCAATAGTTACACTCAGATAAATAGCTTGCAAAATTGCTCTGTTACTGATGCTATGTATCTTGCCTTTTTCATGTGACAATGGTATTGGTATTTAGTAAATATTGTGTTTTCAAGATACCTCACCTTGCTTACTGTCATCAGCAAAACCTTTTGTTTAAGGCAAAGGTTAAGATTTGCTTTCATGGCCTTATAACTGGGTAGAACAAATTAATTTTTCATTTTAATCTTACTGTAAAGCCTTACTCGCAAAGGGAAGAAGAACTGGGCAGGATTTTTTGAAATATCAGTTGAAAAGAGAAAACATTTTATATGAAAGTGTCTTCCCAGTCAGCTTGGTGATAATGCACCATAACATTACAACTAGAATCAGAATTTAGAAAGAACAAGGAATACAACTATAAGAAAAATGGGTAATTATTTATTACTAGGGGGCTGTGCCCCCTGCTCACTATGCTCACCAACCCCCCGCTCTCTGGGTGTAGGCAACCTCAGCTGTCCCCCCGGCTACTGGGGAGGGCCAGGCCTTGCCTGCATCATCCCTTTCTCCCCAGCCATGGCCATGCCAGCTCCAGCCCCAGCTCAACACCCTATAGGTGCAGCAACCCAGGCTATCTCTCCCCCCGGCCTGGCTGCAGCCGTGACAGCTCCAGCTCTGCCCCCAGCAGCCAGGGAGGGCCAAGGCTGCAACACACCAGCGCCGGCTCTTCATGTGGCTGCTGGAGAGGGCTGGGCTGTGGGTGGGTGGGGCTTGGCTCCAGGGGCAGGGCTGGGGCCTGGCCTTTACACACCCATGCCTACCCCCCCAACCTGTGGTCACTGTGACGTGATGACGTCACTCTCACATTCCACAGGAATGTATACATATATATATATATATATATATAGAAAGAGAGAGAGAAATAGAAATTGGACAATATAATGCACATTTTCTTCATGATTTTAGCTGGATAGGCAAAACACTCACTTACTTTCTTAGGGTACGTCTACACTAGCCCCCTAGATCGATCTAGGGAGGCTAATGAGGGCGACCGAAATTGCAAATCAAGACCGAGATTTAAATATCCCGCGCTTGATTGGCATGTTCCCGACGATCGCCATTTTATAAATTGACTAGCCGAAGTAACTGCCGCGTCTGCGTGGCAGTGAAGCGAGATTCGATTTAAAGCCCTAATTCGAATTAGCTGGTAAACCTCATTGCAGGAGGAATACCAGCTAATTCGGTTAGGAAACTTTAAATCGAATCATTCACTGCCTCATGTAGACGCGGGCAGTTACTTCGGGCTAGTCAATTTCTAAAATGGCAACTGGCCAGGAACATGCAAATCAAGCGCGGGATATTTAAATCCTGGGCTTGATTTGCAATTCCGGTCACCCTCATTAGCCTCCCTAGATCGATCTAGGGGGCTAGTGTAGACGTACCCTTACATAATCTTCAGCTTTATTAAGCTGTACATGCCTGAAGAGGCTCTCTCATCAGAATGTATTAGCAACTGCTTTAATTTCAGTTTTCTATTCTATGGACAATTCATTAAAAGCTAGAAAAGAAAACATATGGAGAAAATGGTTGATTCACTCTAAGAATGTAGTTCACAAAGATACAAGCAAAGCGTGAGGGACTGTCTTCTGTCCAATATATAAAAACTTGGGAATCAAGAAATTGCAGCATGTTGTTCACAGTTCTGTTCTGAAAGGTATTTAAGCTCTCATGAAACCAAACCAAACCTAAGTGCCATGTTATTTTTTTTCTATGGGCTGAAGCTTTGTACCTAGCTTCCTTCACCAGGGCCATATCTACACTAGGAAACTATTTTGAAATTACTAAATTCAACTTAAGAACTCCTGATTTAACAAATTTAAATTAGTGTGTTCTCACTATGGGGAAACATCAAAATTAGTTCAAGGCAGGCTCCATTAATGTGGACATGCTACCTCAGTCTTAGAACCCCAGGAAGCACTCTGGAGAGCTGCGGGAGGCCTCCTGGTGCAGGTCTACACTAGGAAACTATTTCAAAAAAACTAAATTCAACTTAATAACTCCCGATTTTACAGAATCGAAATAGCATGTCCCCATTATGTAGAAACCTCAAAATTAGTCTGAGGCAGGCTTTTAATGTGGACGCACTACTTCGACTAAGACACCCAGGAAGCACTGAGGAGTAATTACTTTGAATTACTCTGGGGAGTAGTTATTTCAAAATAGCGGCACCAGAGCATCCACACTAATGCTATATTGAAATAACTTTTTCAAAATTAGCATTATTCCCCAAGAAAAGTGGGAGTACAATTTCAAAATAAGTGGCCCCTTATTTCAAAATAACGGGCTTGATAGTGTGGACACTCTGCTTATAAATTCGACCTAAGGGGGTTATTTTGAAATAAAGCCTGGTGTAGACCAGGGCCTGGAGTCCAATAAGTTTGAATTAGTGGCACCAGAGCATCCACACTAATGATACTTTGAAATTACTATTTCAAAATTAGCATTACTCCTCGTGAAAAACAGTCGGACAGAGTTTGAATTCTGTGGCCCATTATTTCGAAATAACAGGCTTGGTAGTGTGGATGCACCGCTTATAAATTTGAATTTTGGGGAGTTCTTTTGAAATAAGGTCCTAGTGTAGACCGGGGCCAAGAGTAAAATTTGGGGAAAGGGGAGAAATTCCCAAACTTTTAAAAAACTATTAGTTATTAAATATTCTCACAAAAATCAGGGATTTTACCATGTACCCCTCTCTGCTTGAGTTATTTGAGAAGACATAAAAACCTGTAACCTAAATTAACAGGGTAATTTGTATTTTCATTCCAACTATGAGATTCCCAGTGATAACAATACATGTTTTGCTCGAAGATCAGGGATAGAATTTGGTCCAGAGAACACCTCAGCACAACACATTGCGAAGAATGGAGTCTGAAGTTTCACTTCAAATTTCTGTACTTTATAGGATCATAGAGCCAAGAATCTCCTTTATTGTTTTATAATGTTTTCTTCACTGCAAGGTATGCCGGTAATTTGTTGTCATTTGGCCATATCATTGAGGATATCAGAGTTTAGCCAATGTTAGCTGGGTCTGTTTCTTTATCAGGAGAGGAAGAAACCTTTCTTTTGGATCACAATCTAGACAATTTGACCAGAAGAGAGCAGAAGGCTTTTAATTCAAAGAAGAAGCATCTTCCAGTTTCAGGTTATGAGAACAGGGAGTCAGCAACTTCAAGGTGACATATGTAGTCAAGTATAGTTCCAGTAGTTATATTTCTTTTAATTGCTGATGTGGGAGCTTCGTTCTCCTCCCAGTTAATCACTTATGCTTAGTAGTGAAACCACTTTTCCTATTTGCAACCAGGAACTAATTCCAATGGCTCCATGAATCCTGGAAACAAGCTTGGGTTTACACTGTCTTGATCTGTTTTTCCTGTCAGAGCCGCTTTTGTCCTAATGCCCATCACTAATACTTGTACTCACTACAGGGTAAATTGATTTACCCTGCCGACTCTTACTTTATGCGTATAGATTTCTTAGGGCAAATGGCCATGTGCCCAATTTCTCTGTATTATTACATGTAAATGCAGAGGCTAATCAAAGGTGGTCCTATGTAACAGCGAGGCTTTACCCAATTATTGATATCAACAAATTATAGAAAAATCAGCATAGGAATTATATCTTTGCTATTGTATTTGTTTCTTTTTAATTACGTGCGTGTCTCTATCTTCATACTGTCTGTCTAAAGATGACATTTTATGTGAGGGGAAAAGAATAACTATTATTGTGAATAATCACTTACCGGACACTGCCTTAAACTGAACTATCAATAGTACCATGAATAGAAACCTTAGTACCATGAGCAGAAATGTCTCAAGAAAGTAGAGGGCTTAAAGCTGAGAGACCCAAGTCACATACTAATATTATGAAGTAAATTGTTGACAATGCCATAATTCTATTTTACTGTAGGCCCCAGTCCAGCAAAGCACTAAAGCATGTGCTAAACATTGAGCTTGGACAGGAGTGGTCCCATTGCTTAAGTGTTTTCCTAGATCAGGGCCTTTGCTATCAATAATACATGTTGTAAAAATGCCTAAGATAGCTAGACTCTTTACACTCATGCTATCTCCAGTTGTATTGTGGGAAGGGGTGCAAGAGGGGCTTTGTAATCTAGGACTCCAGCCCATCTCTGCTTCAATTTACAAGGAACTTCCAAGTTTTCCACACCTTTCGATAGCCCAGTGACTACTTGCAACATTTCTTCAGAGGGGTAGCCGAGTTAGTCTGTAACTGGAAAAACTTTAAAAACAACTAATAGTCTAGCAGCACCTTAAAGACATGAGCTTTTTTCATCTGAAGAAGTGGGTTGTACCCACAAAAGCTCATGATACCATCTACATGTTTTGTTAGTCTTTAAGGTGCTGCTAGACTATTAGTTGTTTTTTAAGTTTTTGCAACATTTCTGTTCAGCTCATTGGCAGCTTCTCAAGGGGATACTGTCAATTGCCAATGTTAGAAAATATCTACAGAACTGCCTCTCCTTGGTTCTGCAGTAGTCACCCATCCCTCCAATGTCAGCCATCAAGGTGTCCCAATAATCCACCTCATATTCCTTAAATGTCATTGACTTTTTGGCTTTTTGACAGGTGTGCATAAGAGATGATTTTTTGACTTTTCTATAATTTTATTTTAATATTTATTTATTTGTTTGTTTTTGCTTTTGGCCCAAAATTTCCACAGCAGGAACAGCAACTTGTGACTGAACATTGCTTATTTTCTGTCAAGATATAGCCTGTCCCTTTTTTAAAAAAATACAAAGTTTACCTGGGCTGCAGCACTAGTGATTGCTGAGGTGTGTGTGCACACAGTTCTTTTATATAATAACTCTACTCCATGTGGACTGAAGGGGTATGTCAACACAACAAAGAAAAATGTGCTGCTGCCCCTTGTCAATCAGCATGGGCTCACACAGCTTGGACTTTGGGGCTATTTCCCTGCCATGTAGACATCCAGTCCTGAAGTCCAGGCTTTTACCAAGGAGTTGGACAAATTCCTAATGTAAAGTATATTACATTAGGGAATATGAATATATTTCTGCCTCTTTTCCAGGACTGAAGCTATTTATCAATTTTATAGTTTGATACTGCCACCCATTACCATATAAAATCAATAGCAGTAGTTAAGTCCTCAGTGGACTTCATGAAGTCTCCAGCACTTCTTTCCTTGTGAGGTCCAAGTTCTGCGTGGGGTAGGGTTTGCTTGGGGGCACTGACAGGGGCTGAGAAGGGAATATTGTGAGTGTTCGTATTGTGACTGTTACTTATGCTGGAAAGGCTTTCTCAAAGAGGAATGTTTTGGAAAGTTTCCTAAAGATAGGAAGACTCTGGATTTGCCTGATCTCCAGTAGAAGATTGTTCCATAACTGGATCCCCAGAGTAATGATTCCCTTTTCTTCAAAACTTTTCCTCCAAAATGAGCTTTGGCTCATAGCAGGATTTTTATTCAACTTTGTGGAGCACTGGACCATTTGTGTTATGCAAAAGGGACTTCAAAAATGCTGATCTATGGATGGTCCCATGACATAACTCATCTGGATATCTGTGTCCACGGTGCATCAAAAAGCTGTTGTCCTGACAGGAGCAGGCTATAAAACGCACCCTTTTATAACAGTTTACATTAAGTGTTCTTGATTCCTGACTAGATCAAAATCTCTGCAGAGGCTCTGCATTTTAAGTATACAGAGCACTCCTGCAAACAGCACTAAATAGTTCAGACAGATGTACTTTATTACACAGTAATGCCTAAGCTATGGCATAATGGAAACTTTGCTATACTATTTCACATTATTTTTCCAGAGTGCCACACAGCAAGGTTTTGTACAAATATAGCATTGATCAATGGAAACCTTTTGGGCCCAAATGTTTATATAAAAGATGAGTTGATCCATCTAGTCCACTATCCCATATCTGAGAGAGGCCAACACCGGATGCTTTTAGAGGAAGTTGGAAGAAATAGAATCATAGAATCGTAGAACACTAGAAGTAGAAGGGACCTCAAGAGGTCATTGAGTCCAGTCCCCTGCCCTCACGGCAGTACCCAGTACCGTCTAGACCATCCCTGATAGATGTCTATCTAACCTGCTCTTAAATATCTCCAGAGATGGAGATTCCACAACCTCCTTAGGCAATTTATTCCAGCGTGTTAAACACCCTGACAGTTAGGAAGTTTTTCCTAATGTCCAGCCTAAACCTCCCTTGCTGCAGTATAAGCCCATTGCTTCTTGTCCTATCCTCAGAGACCAAGGAGAACAGTTTTTCTCTCTCCTCCTTGTGACACCCTTTTAGATACCTGAAAACCACTATCATGTCCCCTTTCAGTCTTCTCCTTTCCAAACTAAGCAAGCCCAATTCTTTCAGTCTTCCTTCATAGGTCATGTTCTCTAGAGTTTAATCATTCTTGTTGCTCTTCTCTGGACCTTCTCCAATTTCTCCATGTCTTTCCTGAAATGTGTGCCCAGAACTGGACACAATACTCCAATTGAGGCCTGATCATCGCAGAGTAGAGCAGAAGAATGACCTGAATGAGGGGATGGATTGCACCCTCAGCAAGTTTGCAGATGACACTAAGCTAGGGGGAGAGGTAGATACGCTGGAGGGCAGGGATAGGGTCCAGAGTAACCTGGACAGATTAGAGGGTTGGGCCAAAAGAAATCTGATGAGGTTCAACAAGGACACGTGTAGAGCCCTGCACTTGAGACGGAAGAATCCCAAGCATTGTTATGGGCTGGGGACCGAATGGCTAAGTAGCAGTTCAGCAGAAAAGGACTTGGGGATTACAGTGGATGAGAAGCCGGATATGAGTCAACAGTGTGCCCTTGTAGCCAAGAAGGCTAATGGCATATTAGGGTGCATTAAGAGGAGCATTGCCAGCAGATCCAGAGACGTGATTATTTCCCTTTATTTGGCTCTGGTGAGGCCACATCTGGAATATTGTGTCCAGTTCTGTGCACCCCACTACAGAAAGGATGTGGACACATTAGAGAGGGTCCAACGGAGGACGACCAAAATGATTAGGGGGCTGGAGCGCATGACCTATGAGGAGAGACAAAGGGTATGTCTACACTGCCACCCTAGTTCGAACTAGGGTGGCTAATGTAGGCATTCGAACTTGCAAATGAAGCCTGGGATTTAAATATCCCGGGCTTTATTTGCATGTTCCCAGGCGCCGCCATTTTTAAATGCCCCGTAGTTCGAACTACCTGCCCGCGGCTACACGCTGCACGGACTAGGTAGTTCGAATTAAAGCTTCTAATTCGAACTACTGTTATTCCTCCTGCAAGGAAGTTTAATGGTAGTTCGAATTAGGAGCTTTAATTCAAACTACCTAGTCCATGCAGCATGTAGCCGCGGGCAGGTAGTTCGAACTACGGGCATTTAAAAATGGCGGCTCCCGGGAACATGCAAATAAAGCACGGGATATTTAAATCCCAGGCTTCATTTGCATGTTCGAATGCCTACATTAGCCACCCTAGTTTGAACTAGGGTGGCAGTGTAGACATACCCTGAGGGATTTGGGTTTGTTTAGTCTGCAGAAGAGAAGAGTGAGGGGGGATTTGATAGCAGCCTTCAACTTCCTGAAGGGAGGTTCCAAAGAGGATGGAGAAAGGCTGTTCACAGTAGTGACAGATGGCAGAACAAGGAGCAATGGTCTCAAGTTACAGTGGGGGAGTTCTAGGTTGGATATTAGGGAAAACTATTTCACTAGGAGCGTGGTGAAGCACTGGAATGGGTTACCTAGGGAGATGGTGGAATCTCCATCCCTAGAGGTATTTAAGTCTCAGCTTGACAAAGCCCTGGCTGGGTTGATTTAGTTGGGATTGGTCCTGGCTTGGGCAGGGGGCTGGACTTGATGACCTCCTGAGGTCTCTTCCAGCCCTAGGATTCTGTGATTCTATGATTCTAAGATCTCTCTCTTGAGTGGTTATAGCTAAATTAGTCCCCATCACTTTGTATGTGTAGATGGGATTATTTTTTCCAATGTGCATTACTTTGCATTTATCAACATTAAAATTCATTTGCCATTTTGTTGCCCAATCAACCTAGTTTTGTGAGATCCTTTTGAAGCTCTTCACAGTCTGCTTTGATGTTAACTATCTTGAGCAGTTTGGTATCATCTGCAAATTTTGCCACCTCACTGTTTACTCCTTTCTCCAAATCATTTATAAATAGTTTGAATAGGATTGGTCCCAGGACAGAGCTTTGGGGGAACCCACTAGTTATCTCTCTCCATTTGGAAAACTTACCATTTATTCCTACCCTTTGTTTCCTGTCTTAACCAGTTATCAATCCATGAACAGACCTTCCCTCTTATCCAATGACAACTTACTTTACTTAAGAGCCTTTAGTGAGGGACCTTGTCAAAGGCTTTCTGGAAATCTAAGTATACTATATCCACTGGATCCCCCTTGTCCACATGTTTGTTGACCCCCTCAAAGAACTCTAGCAGATTAGTAAGGCATGATTTCCCTTTTATCGAAACCATGTTGACTTTCCCCCAACAAATTATGGTCATCTATGTGTCTGACAATTTTATTCTTTACTATAGTTTCAACTAATTTGCCCAGTACTGATGTTAGACTTACTGGTCTGTATTTGCCAGGATCACTTCTAGATCTCTTTTTAAATATTGGCATCACATTAGTTATCTTCCATTAGC
This sequence comes from Rafetus swinhoei, assembly GCA_019425775.1. Taxonomy (NCBI): domain Eukaryota; kingdom Metazoa; phylum Chordata; order Testudines; family Trionychidae; genus Rafetus; species Rafetus swinhoei. The sequence continues at coordinate 36,503,596 of CM033427.1, forward strand.
TATTAGTCATTAGGTACAGAAGCTGTTTTAAAGGATAGGTAACAAACCACAGTTAATAGTTCCGCAATTACACATTTGAGTTTTTTCAGAACTCTTGGGTGAATGCCATTTGGTCCCAGTTACTTATTACTGTTAAGTTTATCAATTTGTTCCAAAACCTCCTCTAATGACACATCAATCTGAGTCAATTCCTCAGATTCGTCACCTAAAAAGAATGGCTCAGATTTGGGAATCTCCCTAACATCTTCAGCCATGAAGACTGAAGCAAAGAATCTTATTCCATTGTCTGGTGAATGGTAGTTAGTTAAAAAAAAGATAAACTACTAAGCAAAATGTTGAAGACAAGATGCAAGCAGGTCTTTGCCACCTATATTGATATTTTAACTTACCCTCTTGCCTATATAATTAAGGCAGTGTTTGTCCCCATGAAGCTTTGACCACAGGTTGAACTGAGAAGGAAAGATGGCTTTATTATATAGGATCAGTGTTCCCCTCTAGGCTGTGTGGAAGCACAGCTTCACAGGTGATTAATCAACCCAGTCAGTCCGCTCCCTGCATGGAGCCCTGAGACTCTGGGTGGGGTTGATTAATCACCTGTGAAGCTGTGCTTCTGCTCAGCTTAGAGGGAACACTGGCCACAGGCCATGAGTAGGGGTGATGTGAAATGGTGCCACCCCATGAGGCTCATAGAAGATTGTGCCAGCCTCAGGCATCATCTCCTCCAGAGCTACTTCCTTCCCATTGGAGGGGGGACAATTCTCTAGCTAGCACAATTATCTTCACTCTGGGTATGTCTACACTTCATTTCTCTCAAGAGAGGAATGCAAATGCAGACACCCGAAATTTCAAATGAAGTGGGGATTTAAATATCCCGCGCTTTATTTGCATAATCGCGTTATGGTGCTATTTCGAAATAGCGCTATTTCGAGGGAAAAATGGGGTTATTTTGAGAAAACCCTTCCCTCAAAATAACCCTTAATCCTCGGAGGGTTTTATCTCGAAAAAACCCTGTTTTTTCTCTTGAAATAGCGCTATTTTGAAATAGCGCCATAACACGATTATACAAATGAAGCGTGGGATGTTTAAATCCCCACTTGATTTGCAATTTCGGGTGTCTGCATTTGCATTCCTCTCTCTCGAGAGGAATGAAGTGTAGACATACCCTCTGTGATTTGGAAACCCCTGGGTCCACATTTTATGTCTAAGGGTCCACCTACATTCACATTCTTTTGAGGTTCACAAAAGAAAAAAAATGCTGCTTCAGTAGCTTACAAATATTGTTCATGTAAGACAAGATACTGATCCCTTATATTTTGTAACACCTTATTTCATGCACTGTCTCACTGAAGATAATGTGTCTGTTTGTGGAAAAGGCTGCTATCCAGCATGATTAAGGGGATCAGAGTCTGGCTTACATGATCCTAATCTACAATATGTAATGTACTAAATTCTCTTGTAAAATACTATCCACACAAAAAATACATCCAAGATAACAGATTCTCTTGAATCTGTGGCTAAATGTAACAAATAGTCTGGTAGCACTTTAAAGACTAACAAAACATGTAGATGGTATCATGAGCTTTCGTGGGCACAGCCCACTTCTTCACATGACTGGAGTGTTGGAGAAGTGGGCTGTGCCCACAAAAGCTCATGATATCCTAACAAAACGTGTAGATGGTATGTCTACACTACAGCGTTATTTCGAAATATCTAATTTCGAAATAGTTCATTCGAAATAAGTTATTTCAAAATAACGCGTCTACACACAAAATGCATTTCGAAATAGCATTTGGCTATTTCAAAATAGCGCATCCACTCTGAGTGGATGCTGAATCGCATTTAAGGCCGGCCAGAACCAGGTCCGGCAGGGCATCAGGTCAGGAGTGTCTTTGTGTGGCTGCTGCCTGAGGCTCTGAGGCTTGTGCTTAAAGGGACACCCCCCTCCCCTCCCCAAGGCAGCCGGTTCTCAGGTTTCCCTGCTTGCTTGCCTACCTCGATGAGGGACAGCAAAGCATTTTGTCTCTGCGTGCTTTGCTTGCCCTCACTCGGGACACCACAGAACTCTGCATCATGGAGCCAGAGCTGCCCCTGGGCACTCTGGTGCTTCTCTTGGACACATTGCTGTGAGCCTGGCTGCACTTTCTGCAGGTTGCCATCCAGGAGGTCCATCGGGGGGCTGTCAGTATCCAGGAGGCCCTGTGGGAGAGCTTCCACCCTGAGGAGCACTAACAGTCTCCCTGGTCTGCCCTACTGGGGGCTTGTGCCTCATTCCTCCCTCACGTCCTTCCACTTACCCCACCCCCCCTTCCTGATGTAAAATAAAATACATGTTTTTTCATAAACATGAACTGTCTTTATTTAAGAAAACTGGGGGGGGGATGAAACTCTGATGAGACTGGGGAAAGGAGGCAGGAGAAGGGTGGAGACAGGGTGGGAGGGGGAAACCTGGGAGGAGGGAGCTGGAAGGGGGAAGCAAGGGGAAGAAGGGGGAGGGAAAGCTCAGGGCTCAGGGGTGGAGTTCTTGACAGGCCAACTGTCTCCCAGCACCACGGATGCGGGGGCCTCAGCGTCCCTAGGGAGATGGGGAGGGGATGGAGGGTGAGGAGAGTGTGGAGGGAGAAGTGGGAGGGGGAGAAGGAGTGGGAGGAGGAGCGGTAGCTGGGGAGGCAGCAGGCACTGGAGCGGCAGGAGGCAGCACGCTCTGCACCAGCGTCTGCAGGTGTTGGCAGATGGCACGGCCCTGGGCAAGCTGCTCCCGCCGGAGCTCCAGGTCTTCTTGCACCCAGTTCTGGAGGGTGCGGTGCAGGGCTTGCAGTGCCCCCAGGTGCTGATGTCGGTACCCCTCCACTGCACGGGTAGTCCTGCGGAGCCCTTGGGTGTGGGAGCATGTCCCGGGCTGGGTGGTGCGACCTGCACGCGCAGCTGGTGTGGCTGTGGAGAAACAAGAGAAATGGTCAGTTATCCCTGGGGACACAGTGGGTGAAGCCCAGCCCCTCTCTGCAAGGTGAGGATGACCATTCCCTGCACCATCAGAGCCAATGTGCTTGCACTCAGGCCATGTTCGGAACGTCCTGCTATCTCCAGGAGTGGGAGCTGCCCCGATACCGCACCCATGCCCCTGTGCTGTGTATAGTGTGGGTGAGGTGGGGGGGAGATGTCCCCTGCCTCTGTGTAGAATGGCCTTGTGGAGGGAGGGCGTCCTGCTGTGTCCCACCCCTTGGTCAGGAGCATGTCATGTCTCTTCACACATGCGTGTGGCTAACATACCAAGGCCCCTATGTTGCAGCTAGCTGGGGCCACGTGCCCAGGGGTGGGACGGCACGTGCTCGCACGTGCACAGGTTGCTGCGTGATCCATGGTAAGCAAGGCCCATGTGCGCAGTCCCTGGTCTCCCTTCCCGACCCCCAATAAGGGGACAGTGATGGCACTCACATGTTGTTGCCTCCCTGGATGACACTGGTGATGGGTCTGCTGGGATGGCTCGGGGGTCCTGGCTGTATGGCTCACTCCCTCGGGGCTCCTGCAGCTCCTGGAGCTCCTCCTCCATGCCCTGGTCAGGGCCCTCTGCTCCAGGATCAATGACCCCCCAGGTGGCACAGACCATCCTGCCCCCCACGATGTGGTCCAGGGCATCAAAATAGGGGCAAGTGTCTGCCCCTCTTTGGGAGCTGCCCCATGTAGCCCTGGCATAGGCCTGCCACAGCTCCTTAATTTTCATGCGCACCTGCTCCTGGGTGCACATGTGGCCTTTGGTGGCCAGGCTGTCAGCCATCTGTCTGTAGACAGCCGCGTTCCTCTGTCAAGTGCAGAGATCATGGATGTTGGAGGCATCCCCCCCAAACCTCAATCAGGTCCATGATCTCCACACTGGACCAAGAAGGCAATGAACCCTGCAATGAGGTTTACCAGCTAATTCGAATTAGGGGCTTTAAATCGGAATCCCGTTTCACTGCTGCATGTAGACGCATGCAGTTACTTCGGGCTATCAATTTCTAAAATGGCAACCAGCCAGGAACATGCAAATCAAGTGCGGGATATTTAAATCCCGGGCTTGATTTGCAATTCCGGTCGCCCTCATTAGCCTCCCTAGATCGATCTAGGGGGCTAGTGTAGACATACCCTTAGAGACTAACTAAAAATGTAGATAGTATCATGAGCTGTTGTGGGCACAACCCACTTCTTCAGATCTGACCCCAGAAGAAGTGGGTTGTGCCCATGAAAGCTCATGATACTATCTGAATTTTTCGTTTGTCTCTAGGGTGTTGCAGGATCATTCATTTTTTTTAAGTTTATCCTTTAACAAACACCCACACAGGCAGGACTTTGATTAAAAGAACATGCCTCAAATAAGGAACATTTGCTTATGAGAGAATTCATTTAATCTAGTGCAAAACAAAAGAAGTGTTGGTATGGACAAGTGAAGTTTCATGAAGGCTCCTAATAAATATTACCTGTGAGGGTGTCATGGGGTTACATGCCACGCGCCCCTTTGAGTGGCATAAATATGGCCTGGCAGCTGAGTCTGTACTGCCCCCTGTCTGGTGGGGGTGGGGGGAAATATGGCCTGACTGACGAGTCAGTATTGCTTCCAAATGGCTCCCCTCTCTGGGGTGTCAGGGTAGGGGGGAAGAGGGGGCCCGGGCCCTTCCTCTCTACCGGGCCCCAGCCCAGGGCCCTATCAGTGGCAGGTGGCTCCCACCACTGGCTTGGCGGGGAGTTGCCCCTGAAGCATGCCGAGCTCTCCGGGTTATCTCCTGCCCTGGGCTGCTTCTTACCCCCTGTCTGCTGGCTGGCCCCATCCCCACCTGGGCTGGAGAATGCGGTGGTGGCTGGGCTTGGCACGGCGTTGGCAATCGGGATGGCTGTAGCTGGCGCCGTAGCATTTGGCACCGCAGCTGTGGCAGTGGCTTGTGGCAGGCGCAGTGTCCGTGGGGATGGCTGCAGTGACTGTGGCTCCGGCTGGTGCGGCAGCTCTGGCGGTGGCTGCGGCTCCAGCTGGTGCGGCAGCTGCGGTTCTGGCTGGCGCGGCCACTCCGGCTGATCCTGCGGGGGTGGTTGCTCCTCAGTTCTGGCAGGAGCTCCTTCCCCTTCAGTGGTCAGCCCCGACTGAGCTGTTCCACTGGCCTTTATACTGACCCTGCAGCTGGAGCATGCCCAGCAGGGCTGCAAAGGAAGGGCCTTCTCATCCCAGCAAGCCTGGTTAACTCCTCCGCTACCAGTGCGGGGTTGGCACACCCCATCACAGAGGGTAAAGAAAAGAAATATCTCTTTGTATTGCTGCAAGAGACTGAGCTATGTAAATGCTCACATTGGCACCAAGGGGCAGACAGTACATAGAAGGTGAAGATTTTTCTGCTTGTATTGACTTTCCTTTGACTGCTAAGAACAAATCTCCATTAGAAATATTTCATGTCCAAAAACCTCTTAAGCTGTTGGTTTCTACAATGTACTGGTTTAACTTCTCTAGTCCAGCACCCTCAGGACCTGACTGGTGCCAAAACAGAGAATTTTCCGAACCATGGGAGGTCAGTATTATCTAGCAGCATCTTCAACACCTCTGCTGTTTACTGGGCTCTTACGAGACATTGGGGTAAATTAAAATAACAGCACAGAACACTGAGAGTCAGGACTGGTCGCTGTAAACAAACATTATGAGACCACAGGAATCTTGTCCATGCCCATGATAAGTGGACATCCGTCTAACTAAAATCATACTTGACCATGGATGTTGCCAGGGCAGAGAGTGCTGGACCAGAGAGGTTCAACCTGTATGTTTATATACATCCAACAGTAGTCACAGTTCTTTGTCTTCTTCTGTTTATTATTTTCAGGTAGGAGCTGCAGAAATTCCCAGGCTCCATGGCAAATGGTGATAACAAGGCGGGAGCAACAGAGTTTAGGAGAACAAAGGGATTTAGGAAGATTTTATTATTTTAAGCGGATATACGCTGTTGCTTTTCAACTTGAAGGTCGTGGGAGGTTTAATGATGAAGTGATAAAGAATGTTCTGAGATTATATGAGTCATAACATGCTGGTTGTTCTAAAGTTGATATTTATGTTCCAAGAGTGATGGCTCCAGATTGTCACCAATGTCGATACCGTGCTGTGTGTGTGCAGAATATTTTAGATTGTGATGTTCTGTAGAAACAAATGCTATATGTTCATGGGGGAAGGATTCTGGGTAGTTTTCTTCATTTTATTCTGTACCTTTCTTAAAAGGTCAGTACAGTATTTAGGATAATGTAATACTTTCTTTACTCAAAACCACAAGGACTCTCAGTTTAAGAATATGTAATTAATGTAAGGAGCACTTGCCATAAGCTCTTGAAAAAATATGTTTCCCAATTCTGAAGACTTGCAGTGACTTCTGGAATGGTACACGGCCACATGCTGACCAACAAATGGACAGTGTTTACTTGATTCATCGGAGTAAGAGAGCTCAAGGCTGATGAAGTGAATGAAATGGGTTCTTCTGCTCAGAAAAGCATGGTGTGTTGTGATGGGGCATCTGCCCCGCATTGGCCCTTTAAGGGGTTAAAACCTGGTTGGGGAGAGGGCTGGAGCTGTGGACCCAGTAGCTGTGGATGATATGAGCCGATTAGGGCCCAGCTGAGGGCAGTATAAATAAAGGCTCCTGAAGGGTTGGAGACAGACTCACTCTTGCTGTGGAGCAGGAGGGACCTGGCTGCCAGGGAAGCTGGAGGCTTCCTAGGGCAAGGCAAGGGAAACTCTAGCCAGGCAAAGCTCTGGCCTAGCAAACTCCCCAGCTGCAGGCCTGAGGCTACTAGGGCTTCAGAGAGGCAGTAGGGGTAGGCAAAGGCAGCAGGTCCACACCCCCTTGCCAATGATGAATGGCCATTTCAGACTGCAGTTTGACCTTGAGGCACGGGCTAGATGAAGACTGGCAGTGGGTCACTGAGGCAAGGTGGACGTAGGGGGTTGGGGATTCCCAGAGGGGAAGGGTGGGGCCACTGTAGGTCTATTGTGGCAGGGCTGTACCCAGAGGGAAGATGCCATGGTCTGGGAGGGACGTGGGTCCTAACACAGAGGTGGAGAAGAATAGGTAATAGCAGGTGTGACACCAGCCAGAAGGGAGCACTCCAGCACTAAAGACCTAATTCCCTGAGTGACCAGTAGGAGGCGCCCAGAACGGTGAGGCCCGCCGCATTAGACGTGTTTTAGAAAATGGAGATGCACGAGACTATGATAGGGTGAAATCCTGCCCTGTCTCTACAGGCTGGCTATAGCCATTACTTCAGTCTACATACTGGAGTCGAAGTCATAACTCATCTCGCCCTACAGGGAGATTTCAACTTAGTGACATGTCTCACTCACATACTTCAGGCCTCACTCACATACTTCATGGGAGTCAAAAAATGCAGGCCATTTACCCAAGGGATTAAATAGCGCAAAGGGCCGTGCATGAGGCTCCCCATTAACCCTGCATGGCTAATTATTTTTAACAGCTATTACTGGACAAGCCATTTAGAGACAAATTCTAGGGTCTGTTTGACATTATTGGGGTTGCACATGTGTAACTAAAAACTGTGATTACATGCTCTGTACAGAAGACCCATGTTTCATGTATTCTTTCATTTTCACACGCAGCCTTTTTTTTGTTTAAGAATTGCTGTAGAATTTTTAAAGAGCAATGCAGTGAATTCTTGCTTGAAAAGGTAACTGTCTGAAAGGATATGTGTGTAGAAATACAATAAGCACCTCTGTTTTAAAAAATCATTACCAGTTAATGGTAGTATTTGGATTCTCAATGTATTGACCCTTAATCCCAGTAAGAAGGGCAACAATGGGCCACCCTTTTCATATTGTTCTCCTTGGTCTCTGATGATAGGACAAGAAGCAATGGGCTTAAATTGCAGCAAGGGAGGTTTAGGTTGGACATTAGGAAAAACTTCCTAACTGGTAGGGTGGTTACACGCTGGAATAAATTGCCTACGCAGGTTGTGGAATCTCCATCGCTGGAGATATTTAAGGGCAGGTTGGATAGACATCTATCTGGGATGTTCTAGACAGTGCTTGGTCCTGCCATGAGGGCAGGGGACTGGACTTGATGATCTCTCAAGGTGCCTTCCAGTTCTAGTATTCTATGATTCTATTCTATGATTGTTCTGCTGAGATTAAAAATCTGGAGAAATAACAGCAGCTTGTTAGTTTCAGGTGATAATTTTAGCTCTTTCAACTGATTTCAATGAAGTCAGCTGAGAAATACAGTACTAAAGGCACAAGGGAACAATGTAATCAGGAAATTATTAAAATTACATAAATTGAGCCATAAGCCCGGAGACCTGTAGAATAAAAATTTTAAAAAAAATTGAATTTTGCCCTCAGATTGCTTAAAATATGTATCTGGAAAAAAATTAGCAAACCATTTAAGAAATGAAATAGTTTCAACAAAAATGATTTTTCAGAGCTAATTTGCAAAAGGTGATTTAAAACATTTAAATAAACAGTGATAGTCCAAAACAGTTAATTCACATTTCTAACACACAGGCTACATCTATACTAGGAGTTTTTTGCAGCAGAAAATATGTTAATGAGGGACTCATTAGCATAAATTGCAATCTTGTTTGCATAATCTGCCAATCCGTTTTTTCGCTAGGGGTTTTTGCGCAAAAACAAGCAGTGTGGATGTTTCCTTTTTGTGTAAAAACCCCTTTTTGTGCAAGATCGGCATACCTCCTCTTTTGAGGCATAAGGAACTTGCGCAAAACGGGGTTTTTGCACAAAAAAGGAAATGTCCACACTGCTTGTTTTTGTGCAAAAACCCCTAGTGGAAAAATGAATTAGCAGAAAATATGCAAACAAGATTGCAACTTATGCTAATGAGTCCCTCATCAACATATTTTCTGCCACAAAAACTCATAGGGTATGTCTAGACTACATGGCTCCATCGACGGAGCCATGTAGATGAGGTTTCTAGACATAGGGAAATGAAGCGGCGATTTAAATAATTGCCGCTTCATTTACATCAAAATGGCTGCCACGCTGTGCCGATCAGCTGTTTGGCAGCACAGCGCGGTAGTCTGGATGCTCCGCGGTTGACAAGAAGCCCTTGTCGACCGCCCGCAAACCTCATTCCACAAGGCATACCGGGGCGGTCGACAAGGGCTTCCCTTGTCGCCCGCTGCGTGTTCAGACTACTGCACTGTGCCGCCAAACAGCTGATCAGCACAGCGCGGCAGCCATTTTGATGTAAATGATGTAAATTATTTAAATCGCCGCTTCATTTCCCTATGTCTAGAAACCTCATCTACATGGCTCTGTCAACAGACCCATGTAGTCTAGACATACCCATAGTGTAGACGTAGCCACATAACAAAGAAGTTATGGTAGCAGGCTTCAGATGTGTAGACCTAAGACCTCATGTAGAATTCTTTCTTCACACTGGCTACCACCTCTCAGGGATGTGGGATTAGCTACTGAGACAGGAGAATTCCTTCTGATGATGTAGGCCAGGACTACTCAACTGTGAAAGCCCTGGGGGCCACAATGATACTCACAGCACATGACGAGGGCCGCAACTTAAGTGTGGTTGCATATATATGCAAATAGCTTCTTTCATATTAATGGGCATGCATACAAAGATTAAGGCAAGACTACACAACACGCAGGCCCCATTTAAGTCAGTTCTGCTGATATTACTAAAATGCAATTTTTTTACCTGATTTCCATCCATATGACAGCACTTTTAATGAGCAATGACAGTCCAGGAATGTAACTACTAAAACGCATATCAACAGAAGACCATTATATTGACTTGCCAGTGTGGAGCGTGTTCCCCGTGGAGGTCTGTTCAAAGGATTCCACCTGCAGGCCACGTGTTGAGCCCCGCATAAACCCAAACTGCACTGTGGGCTGCAAACAAATGGGCCGCGGGCCTTATGCAGCCCACAGGCTGCGTGTTGATTAGCCCTGGTATAGGCAGTGTCTGCACTGAAACACTACAGCAGTTTTCAATGCAGACAAGTCCTAAGTTTCTGTATTATTAGCTAGTAGTATTAAAATCTGCTTACAGTAATTTATCTTCATGATAATAATAGGGGAACGATCCCAGAGACCAGGCTGCAGCCCAAGTATCTACACTGCAATTAAACGGCCTAGTAGCCCAAGTCAGTTGACACAATTGTGGAATTGCCATTTAGACATGTCCATGGGTGTGGAATTGCAGTGTATATTGCTAAACCAAGACATATAGACTCCCTCCCAAAGACATACTGACCCCTAAAGCCTGGTCTACACTGAAAATTTGTATCAGCACAACTATGTCAGTCATGGATAAGAATGAAAAACACATACCCTTGACTAATATACCTATGGCAACATAACCCCAGTATAGATGCAGCTGTGTTGACGCAAGAGGGCTTCCATCAATATAGCTAATTTCATTCAGACAGATGGTGTTCCTATACTGACAGAAAAACCTGTTAAATCAGTGTAGGCTGCATTGCTGTAGTGTAGATATACCCTGAATGAAAACTTTGTGATACGCCAGCATGCAGTCATTAACACTTTAATATATAGTCTTTGTGTCTTTCTGTTGGTACTTTATTGTGCTATCCAACTAGATGAGGTTATTTGCACTTACCTTTTACTTTGTGGTTTTCCTTTATTTGCTGACACCAAATAAAGTTTTTTATTTAATATAACTGAAATTGCTTATCTAGTCAGGGCAATCACTGGAATTGAAACTATCGGTAGGCACATCTGAGAAATAGACAGCAACTTCTAATCCTAAGAAGGAGGAAGCAAGAATCAGGTGTAAGGAGCTCTGACAGTTGGCCAAAGGCTAGATACTTGGATTCTCTTTTCCTAATAGTGCTGTTAGGACTATTAGCTGAAATCCGTGGCCTAGGTTCTCTGTTACTCCATTCCCATGGTACAGGAATTCAGGGGAGAGAGAGCAAAGATTATTTTAAAAAATCTTTGTGGTCTCTGAACACTGGGAACTAATACGGGCCTCACCAACTGCTAGCAGAACAGCCCTAAGGTTGCTCTGACATATACTCTGTTCTCTGGCCTTCCTATGTGCTCTCAGAAGTACACAAGAGCAGGAGAAAAGCAGCCCTCCAGCCAGGAAGCATACCTCTTTCCCTCATCCAACATGCACCTATACCAGGGGCTGGCAGAGGTAGAGGGGAAAGTAAGCGGGTGCGCCCGGGTGTGCACCTCCAGCAAGAGCTGGCTGAGCTATAGCAAAAGCCAGGAGGGAGCCATTTAAACAGCTGGAAGGGACCTGGGTTGCAAAAAGACAGTACCTGTAAGAAATGTTAAGTTACTTTCACTCCTGGGCAGAGGTACCATTTTAGAGCTGCTCCTGCAACCCTATGTCAGCTGAAGACCACTCTTAATAAAAATACTCTGAGGCCTGGGGACATTTCCTCCCCTTTTATGCTTCAGAGTAAAGAGACTGGAGAGTAATAGAAAACTGGGCCCAGTGTGGGCAAGCAGGGTGATGAACAGGCTGGTGCCAGGCTCAGTTTCATTTTTAATAGGTCATGTTCATGCCATGCTGTTGAAATAAACGATTGCAAAAATGCCTTAACTAGCTATTCTCATTGTGCCAGCCCAGATCACAGCAATAAGATTTTCAATTACTTGTGGATAGAACAAAAAAAGTGTATTAGCATATTTATCATTATACTTTAAAATACGATTGAGTACTCATTAACCATGAATAAAGGAATGTAAAGGAAATTAAATCCTCATACACAATTTTCAAAAAGTGAGACCATGCCATTTCACTCAAAACCTTTCACCATGGAGCTCTTTGGAGATTAAACTTTCATATAATTTGATGCTTCCTAACTGCATTTAGCAAATATATATATTTTCAAAATAGTTAGCATTATGTGTGCCTATTAGACTCATCTGTGCTGCTGCCTTTTCTTCCCTACAGATTAGAAGGTGCATGCAAGGTAAATAAGCATGCAAGGTAGCCATTGCCTATGCTAACAGCTGCTCTCCTATCTGAATTTTTTAAAATATATATCAGATATTTGCTAATGCAGATCATTTATTGCCTGGTAATTTACAGTCAATCCAAAAAACTATGGGCTCATTTACAGAGTAATTTCTTTTATTTTTTTCTGTTTGGGAAATAAATTCATTATGCTGTTTCAAATGATTATTGTTAGAGACAAAATCTGCCCTGACACCATGCATTTCTGAAAGCTGGAACAAGTTACGAGTTTAAAGATTTGTTGTTAAATCTTCTTGTTATATCTCCTGTCTTCCAGTTAAATCTAGAAGTCAACAACATTTTATTATTGCTTGTTATTATCATATATATAGTAGCCCATTGTCTGTGCGTCTGTAACGCTGACGTACACAGCCACTCCCCCGGCCGTGTACGTCAGCGCCCCGGCCCCCTTCCCCTCACTCCGTGGCTGCTCGGCCGAGTGCCGCGCCACTCAGCTGGGCCCCGGCAGGGGAGTGCGGACCCCAAACATCCGCTTGCCACCGCTTGCTCCTCTGCCAGGGCCCAGCTGAGTGCTCCCAGCTGAGCATGCCACTGAGGGAGGGGAAGGGGGTGGGGCGCCACGGAGGGAAGGGAAGGGGGCGGGGCTGGCCGGAAGGGGGCGGGAAGCAGAGCTGGGGATCGGGGCTGTGGGGCTGGAGGGGAGGATGGGGGCCCGGAGGAAGGGGAGGGAAGCAGTGCTGGCGGGAGGGGGTGTCCAGGGGCCGTGGGACTGGCTGGCAAGAAGAGGGGTGGGAAGCAGAGCTGGGGATCAGGGCCGTGGGGCTGGATGGGAGGAGTGGGGGGATAGAGGAAGGGAGGCGGGAAGCAGACCTGGCCGGGGGAGGGGGTGCAGCCACTGGCCACAGCTGGAGTCCTTCCGGCCGCACCCCCGGCAGGCACTCCCTTTACTTGCCAGCAGAAGCCTGGTGGGGACGGGGCTGGGAGCCACGCCCCCCGCCCGGCTTCTGCTCGCAACCAGAGGCTCCTAGCTGGGAGACGGGCCGCGATTGGCGCTGGGAGCCTCTGGTCCCGTGCAAAAGCCAGGCGGGGGTGTGGCTGGGAGTCCCGACCCCCTCCCCACACAGCTTTTGCACACGACCACAGGGCTCCCAAAGCCAATCGCGCTCCGCCTCCCAGTCACTCCCCTGTCCCCGCCAGGCTTCCCTCCGGTGCCGGAAATTCACAAAATACCGGACATTGCACATGTCCGGTATTTTCTGAATTTTTCTACCAGACAGACAGTGCAAATACCGGACTGTCCGGTAGAAAACCAGACACCTGGCAACCCTAGCCCCAGCGGGAGCGCCACTCAGCTAGGCCCCGGGCGGCAAGCGCCACTCAGCTGAGCCCCAGTGGAATGGGAAGGGGGACGGGGCGGTAACGTACATGGCCAGGGGGCAGGGCCATGTACGTCACCACCACCCCGCCTCCTCCCGCCGTGGTGCTGAGTGGTGCACCCCTCAGCCGGGCCACTGCGGGAGAGGGGAAGAGGGGGCGGTGACGTAGACAGCCCCGCCCCCAGCTGTGTACATCACCACCCCGCCCCTCCTCCCCCGCAGCTGCCCGGCTGAGCGCGCAACACTCAGCCGAGCCGCCACGGAGGGAGGGGAAGGGGGCAGGGCGGTGACGTACATGGCCAGGGGGCGGGGCCATGTACGTCACCACCCCCCTTCCCCTCCTGCTGTGGCACTCAGATGAGTGCTGCGCCCCTCAGCTGGGCCACCGGGGGAGCCAGCAGCGCAAGGGGCCGTTTGGGTTCCCCCATGGTGGGAGGGAAAGGGAGGGCGGTGACGTACATGTCACCGCCCCGCCCCCCTCCCTCGCGGCAGCTCAGCTGAGCAGGCAGCACTCAGCCAAGCGCCACGGTGGGAGGGAAGGGGAAGGGGAAGGGGGGCGGGGAGAGGCGGAGGGGAGAGAGAGGCAGGAGGAGGAGGAGGAGATGAGAAAGGGAGAGTGAGAGGCAGGAGGGGGAGGAAAGCTGAGAGACAGGGGGTTAGGCAGTAGGAGGAGAGAGAGAGAGAGAGAGAGCGCTCAGGAGAGAAGACCTGAAAATCCCGTCTTATGACGGGCTAATTGGCTAGTATTATTAATAATTATCATTATATTATTAGTGATGTTTATTATGGTAGTGCCTAAGAACCAGCCTAGAATGGGGACCCAACATGCTAGGCACTGCACAAACACAGAGCAGTAGACCAGCCCTGCCCTAAGTTTATAAGACAGACTGTGAGAAAGAATAGAACACACAAGTAGAGAGGACAATGTGATGGCAGCAAACGTTATGTTGGTTCCATAGTTATTTTGCGAATGGGTTTTCTTGAGCAGGGGATAAGTTAAATGAAAAGAGAAGGGAAGGAGATGAGAGGATCAAGTCAGAAGAGAAGAAGGTATGAGAGACAGGTGTGGGGGTGAAGCTAAGGTGAAGGGAATGTGATGAGAAAGGGAAAGAGGCAGGGTTGGAACAAATAGCCAAAGCCAAACAGAACAGGGCAGAAAATGTCCCTGGGGTATATGATGCTATGAAATATAATATAGGTAAAGATGAATTTCCTGTCCTATTCTCAGCCCATTCCCCAGGGGACCACTGCACCTGGTGTAATTTAAAGCAGCTTACATTATGTTAGCAGCTGTTTGAGCCCCCAGCTGTCTGAGGAGAAAGGGAGCAAAAGGTGCCACCTTTCCACCTCTCTCTCCTCAGTTGCACCACGTTTTCACTCAGCGCAGCTGGTAAGCTGGCCCTGTATATTTAGCAAATGTAATATACCCTATATATTTGCTGTGGGCCAACTCTCTGACTTCAGTGGGAGCTTGGTTAAATAAAGATAGGTTACATCCGGAGAAAGGATTTAATGATCTGGTCATATGTAAGTGAAGAATAATTGCTGCCCATGTTTATTTGAGTGAGTAGGTCTTGATCTTTGATTAGAGTGTGTTTTTAAAATGTTTTGTTCATTGTTGCAGTCTAAGCATTGGAATAACCATGTGATTGTGTAAAAGTGATGAAAATTGATGCCCACTTCTCTCAGTTTGCACCACAGATCAGATCATGGACTGGATTCTTTTCCTATAAAATATGAAACATTAAACAGTCTCTCTCTCCATGACAGATAATGCTTATGTAGATTGTGGCAGTAGCAACAGCAAGATACAGGCAGTGACAGTTAAATGGGTCAGGAGGGGTGGAAAAGTTTAGTATTGTTCTTGCTGCTGTAGAGGATTAGCTGAGTGAGGCACTCTTCATTATTCATGCTGGCCTTACTTCCACAGAGGGGAACTGTCAAATGTGTAATCTGCTCTACAAACCAGCAGTAAAACATGAGACATCTTACATCTTCCTAATGAATAATTGTACCTCACTAAGCAAAATCAAGCTATTAGGAAGAAAACAATCAGTATTTGCAGCATTACAGTTCGGGAATATTTGTTTGGTACAGTTTGTTTGTCCTTAGTAAGACAGTTTGTGAAACAAGGGATATATTTATGGGTACTGGACAGGGCAATCCAAAATAGATGCATTTACTCAGATTGTAAAGTATTATAGCTGGTTTCACCTTGCAAATACAGTGTGTGACGTTTTGTTCTTTGCTTATTGCTCCTTTAAAAAAACACAACAACGCTCATTAAAAGGTATTATAATTTCTAATTTGATTATTTTGAACACTCATATTATATCATCAAATCCCCAATAAAGCAACTTGGAAACCAGTAATTAGAAGTCAAATAAAATTAATATTCTCATTCTACTATGAAAGATGCCTTTTTTCAGAGGACAGACCCAGGGTATGTCTACCCTACAGAGTTTTGTCCGAAAAACAGCCATTTTTCCGACAAAACCTGAGTTACGTCCACACTGCAATCCCATTCTTCTGAAAGTAAATCAAAAGAACAGAGGGGGTTTCCTGGCATTGGTAATCCTCTTTCTACGAGGAAGAAGCCTTTTTCCGAAAGAGCTCTTTCGGAAAAAGGTGTGTGTGGACGGGGAAAAGGGAGTTCTTTTGAAAGAAGAGGAAAGAGGAAAAAGCACAGGTGCCCTGGTAGCCATTCCCATCCATAGTAATTACAGCTTAAATGTGAGATAGCATCCACACTGAATGGACGCTATCTTTCGAAAAAGCAGCTCGCTTTTCCAATGTGCTTTTGCAGTGTGGACACTCTTTCGGAAGAAGTTTTTTCAGAAGTTCTCTTCCAAAAAAAGGTTCTTCCGAAAGAAGCCTGCAATCTAGACATAGCCCTAGTAAGAAATGAAACTTCAGTGAGGAAAATGCTAATTTAAAAAAAAAAAAAAAAAAAAAAAAAAAAAACACCGTTACAAAATCCCAACTTTTCTCAAAATTGCTACACTCTGTGTTATATTTGCTAGATGCAGCTGTTCATTTAGCTAAAAGGCAGTTGCCATTTTAAAATACAATTTCATGTCACAAGGAGTGAAATATTCCATCTCCCCACACATTTAATTAGTTTAAAATTATTAATTGACAGTGTGCAAAGAGTGAAAACTGTGCAAATCTTCTCATCCTTATAGATATTGCTGCCACTTACATCTCCTGGATAGGATTCATCCCTTTCCACATGGGATTGGGGCTCAGCTACGAGTCAGGATGTCCCAAATTGCTGAATATTTGCCTTGGAATGAAGAAACTCCAACAACCTTTGGCAAAGTAGGAATGTAACCAGAGATACCTACAACACAGAGATATATTCCTGCAGCTCTAACAGCCATGTGTGGCTAGAACAGAGCCAGCACTTCAGATGCTTAACAAATAATTTAACTCAACCAATCAACAAAGAGTTTAAACAGCTCCGAGCTAGGTTCTAACTCCATTGCTAGGCTCTCTGCTGATCAGCCATCTGCACTGGACTGGATTCTTCCCAAGAGACATTTCCATCCTTCAGTTGGAGTAGGAGCTAGCAGCACAAAGTCAGGAACAGCATTTCCTGTTAGTTCTCCAGGGGAAAGTGGTCAAAAAGTTACCCAGAGCATTATGGTTTGTAGCCATAATATCACTCCTGTACTTCCTGGTTAGTAAGTGTATTTTTCTCCATTCTATTTTAATACACTGTAGCTGAATAAAGCAGCACATGCCCAGCTTGCAATACTATAAGGCTACGTCTACACATCAAGTTTTTTTGGCAGAAAATATGCTAATGAGGGACTCATTAGCATAAATTGTGACATCATTAGCATATTTTCTGCCATTTCTTTTTGTGCAAAGGGTTTTTGCGCAAAAATAAAACCCGTTTTGTGCAAGATCCAGGAAAGGCATAAGGATCTTGCTCAAAACGGGATTTTTGTGCAAAAAACCCCCATCCACACTGCTTCTTTTTGTGCAAAAACCCCTTGCGCAAAAAGAAAAGGCAGAAAATATGCTAATGATGTTCTGACTCATGCTAATGAGTCCTTCATTAGCATATTTTCTGCCAGAAGAACTTGCAGTGAAGACGTAGCCTAAGTGAAGAGTCTCTCTTGTACACCAAACAATCCCTTTACAACTGACAACAAGGAAAAACATAATGATGACAATTTATAGTAAAATTGGGGAGTTTAATGCAAATGAAGATTGGCAGCGAGAAATTAAAAGAAGGGCCCATTATTTACTTGTAATTAAATAAGTTTATAGAGGACAAACAGAAAGCAATTTTCCTCAATGTCTGTGTCAGCAAAACTTCCTTCCTCTTAAGCTGTTTGTTATAACCTCAGAAATAGGTTGATAAAAGTTTAGAAGACCTGCAAAAGCTCTTAACACACCCAAGCCAAACATTATCGTTGAACATTTCAAGTTTCATAGTAGAGTGAGGAGGCAGAGTGAACCTGTATATGTAGCAGGGATGGTCCTTAATCACAATGTTGCTGATACATAGAGTGACACTCCAACTCTCAGAAGACCTATGGGATCCTGGCACAGACTGGAGATAGGAGAGGAAGTGCAAGCCGAGCAGCTCTGCAGGAGACCTCAAGCCCCTGTACTTTGTGGAAATAAACCACATGCTGTATCCAGGCTTGTACAAGTCCTGTGGCCAGGAACTTGTAATTCTACATAGGTAGTGTGGCAGCTGCTGTTCCTGCCCTCATGCTAATTCCTATAGAATGAGGGCAGGAGGTGGAATCCATTCTCCACACCTTGACTAAAGCTCAGATCCCAAAAGGAACTTCATAGATGTCAGGATTTATCTACAGACTGGGGCTCAGCTCTCAGAATAAAGCTCTGTTTCTCAGGCTTTGTGTGAAGAAGGGAGGTAACTTCGTATCTTCCAAACTTCAGTCAGCTTGTAAGTAAAAGGGTTTTCTTCTTTGTCTCCTCTTACTTTTCTTTTGTAAAAATTGTTTAAACCCCCACATATAAACAAGAGACACTGTTCTGCTGCCCAGCTCTAGAAATGTAACATCCTGAGATTTGCTCTTCAATGCCTGACACACACAAATAACACATCAGCTCGGAGTACATGACTCCACTAAAATATTTACATAGCGTGGAGTAGCACTCGATAACTCTCAGCATTGCTTTGATTATTAGATCTTGCAAGTTTCACGTAAGTTACACTTTCCCACCCATGAATCTAAAACGCACTTGCACTTAAAGGATCAAAAGATAACGTTTATTTTCTGATCCTAGGTTGACCGTATTTCAAGGGGAACTGCAAAAGCTCATGCTAAGCAGTTTGCCCTCTGTTATCATTAAATGAAATTCCACTTGACAGTGCTGGGTAAACCAGCTGTTCATATTAGATCAGTACCCCTCATAAACATCGCAGAGTGGTGCATAATTTTAATATGATTAATGTAGCCTACTGCGTGGGATTTAATGCACGTGCAGAAGCCTCTGAATGCTACTAAAGCTCACATAACCATTTCACTAGTGACCTAATGATAAAGTCACATAAGTGTGTCAATAAAGCTGTTGAATTGAGATCTAATTATGTTTATTGTTTCTCATGAAATCCTCTTAACATTTCTATGAATGTATAAGAATAAACATTGTATTAGCACTTCCTTTCCTAGATAAAAACCCTTATCAAACCTCACCAAGTTTACACTCCAATTATTATATGTTTTGTGTGTATGCTGTGAAAGAATTTAGGAGAGTAATTACAGAAGCACTCTATCTGAAAAATGTCATTGTAGCCATCACATGTAAGACTATTTAGGGATAACACCATTGGACCAAATTGTTTCCTGCTTAACAGAGTGTGAGTTGATGAGCTGTACAAAAGAGAGTTCAATGGAGAATTTTCTCCAAAAGCCTCAGAGCACCGGTACAGCAGCTCCATAGCTGTCAATGAGTTGCAGCAGGGGCCATGTAGGATGTTCTAGCCAATCGGTCAGGGTAATTGCAGACCCTCACACTGAACTTCCATCTTCCAAAAACATAAAGTTATTTGAACAGTGGCATGTACCAAGTACCACAGGACCAGTGCATAAGTGAGAAAGATGCCCTGAGCAGGATCTCCATGGATTTCATCAAAGTGGACTTTCATTTTCCTTTTATTTTATGTAGGACCTTTCAGACAAGACTTGGCTCACCCTTACCTTACCTAAGCAAAACCAGTGTTATTATAGAAATACAAGTGTACAGTTGATACCAAATTTTGCAATTTGGCTTCTGCCCATATGGAACACCTAAAATCATTCCATCTGCAGGATCACCAGAGCATATTGTGTTCTAGCCCCATGCCAACACATCCCTTCTAGTCCTCAAACTCCTCTTAAGCCAAGGGCGGGTGAAGTCTGTTTTGCATTGCAGCTGCGCAAAGGAAATGTAACCAGGACTTAGTAACTGGTACTTGATAATCCCAACCATATTCCTGTCATCAGAGTAAACACATAAACACAGACTGTGATTAAACTGTAGCAGGACTGGGAAGTCAGGCAAGAACCTGTAATGAAACACATATTTACAATAATAACAAAGAAAAAACTATTCTGTCCCTGTACATTTCATGCAACTGTTCCATGCTAGACAATTTCCTAATTCCAGAAGTGTTGCAGACAACATGGCGGTGGGGGATTCTATATTAGACTTTGTCCTAACAGATTAGGAGGAATGAATCAAAGAACTAAAATTAATGGTATTTTAGGGGTAAGCAATCATGACTTGATCACTGTTATAATGGGTAAGTGGAACAAAGTCCAGAGTAGTAATGTATATAGTTGGTGCTTTAGCAGGGCCAGTTTTACAAAGCTGAGAACACTTATGACCCAAATCAACTGGAAGGAAGAATTTAATCAGAAAAGTGTGTGTGATTATTAGAAATAATTAAAGGACATCTTGCTGGATGCCCAAAATCCACAAACAAAAAAGGCCATACTAGTTAAAAAAAAAAAAACCTGACCTGGCTTAGAGAAGAAGTGAAGGCA
Source organism: Rafetus swinhoei (assembly GCA_019425775.1). Taxonomy (NCBI): domain Eukaryota; kingdom Metazoa; phylum Chordata; order Testudines; family Trionychidae; genus Rafetus; species Rafetus swinhoei. Next base: position 36,523,927 of record CM033427.1, read on the forward strand.
GCTATAAAAATTAAAATATATATATATAGCAAATGGAAGAAAGGCGAAGTTGATAGTAATGAATATAAAGTTAGGAATTGGGAAAACTGAAAATGAAATCAAAGGCCAAATGAGAAATCTATGACTAGGATAGATAAAGACAATACAAAAGGAGGTTTTTAATGATTATTAAGAAAAAATAATCCTAACAATGGTATTGATCTATTACTAAATGGAAATATTAGAATTTTCATAAAAATGCAGAAAAGGCAGAAGTGCTCAGCAAATTTTTCTCTTCTGCATTTGAAGAGAAAACAGATTATATAGTCCCAACACCTGGTGATGGCAACATGCTTTCCATTCCACTGGAGGATTTTCAATAAAAGCTACTAATGTCAGACATTTTCAGTTCAGCCGGTCTAGATAACTTGCATGCAGGAATTTTAAAAGAGCTATCTGTGGAGCTTGTGGACTGTTAAAGTTGATTTTCAAGAAAGCAAACATTGTTCCAATTTTTAAAAAGGGTAAATGAGATGACTCAGGTAATTATGGGCCAGTCAAATTAGCATTGACTCTGAGCAAGATAAGGGAGGGTCTGATATAGGATTCAGTTAATAAAAAACGAAACAAGGGTATTGTAATGAATGCCAAACACGTATTTATGAAAAATAGATCCTTTCAAATTAATTTGATGTCTTTTTATGATTAGATTGCAAATTTGGTTGATAAAGGTAATTATGTTTATGCAATAGACTTTTCTAAGGCATTTGATTTGGTACTGCATGACATTTTGATTAAAAATTAGAATGATATAAAATGAACATGGCACACATGAAATTGATTCAAATTAAAAGAATGTCAGCCCTACAGTTGGGATAGGGCACTGTATTCTGGGAAGCATGCTCTGGAAAAAAAAATCTGGAGGGTTGTGTTGGATAACCAGCAGAACATGAGCTCCCAGGGTGATGCTTAGGGTTGCATAAACTGAGGAATCTTGAGAAGGAGCAGAGAGATTATTTTACCTCTATATTTGTCACAGATGAAACTGTTGCTGGAATGTCCAGTTCTGGTGTCCACAATTCAAGAAAGATATCAAGAAATTGGAGAAAAGTCAAAGGATGGTTAATAAGTTAGAAAATATACCTTATAGCGATAGACTCAAAAAACGCAGTCTATTCAGCACAGAGGTAGGGACCTTTTTTGGGCTGGGGGTCACTGACCCACAGAAAAATCACTTCGGGGGTTCACACAAGTGAAAAGCAAAAAACAAAACAAAACAAAAAACCCCAACACAAAAACAAACCCTCAGTGACATAGCATCTGACTGAGAAGGAAAAAGGCATTCCCCCTCACACACGAGAGCGGTGGGGAGGGAGAGATAGGCTAGTAGATTTTGTGTACTCCAGCCCTGTGGTGGGGCAGTGGCAAGGGGCGTTGAGCACCAGCACTGGCACCCCAAAGCTGGGTGGGGAGCCCTGAGCCTTGGGGGCTGGATTCAGGCAAGCGGGGGGCCACATCTGGCCCCCATGCCTTAGGTTTCCCACCCATGATTTAGCATGACAAAGAAAGGGTAAGGGGTGACTTGATTACAGTCTGTGAATATCTACATGGGGAACAAATATTTAATAATGGGCTCATCAGTCTACCAGAGAAAGGTGTCACTTGATCCAATGGCTTGAGGATGAAGCGAGGTAAATTCAAACTGAAAATAAGGCATATGATTTTAATGGTGAGAGGAATTAGCCACTGCAACAATTTACCAATGGTCGCGATAGATTCTCCATCATTGCCCATTTTTAAATCACGGTGGGATGGTCCTAGAGCTATGCTCTAGAAATTATTTGGGAAAGATCTCTGGCCTGTGTTATACAGGAGGTCAAAACCAGGGATCACAGTGCTGCCTTCCGGCCTTGCAATCTGTGAATGTATGAAAAAAATCTATGACTATGTCCAGAAATGTTGTATTATTCTTACGTACAACAACCTGTTCTGATTGCATTCAACATGAATCTCGATCCCATTATTTAGCCCCCCACCCATTGAGACTCCCTCCCCACCCCCCAAAAAAATTTAACTTTAATACCCTTCTTCACCATTACCCTAATATATCTGTAAGGTTGGAATTGAGGGGTGCTTGGTTCATCACATGACTGGTCTCTGTCTCTATATGATAAATAATAAACTACAACTTAATTTATAAACTACACATTTAGCTGTGTTTGTATAGAAGGATTCTGAAGTATCCAGCTGTATTTAGTCTGAATGGTGACAAGATTGGGCCTTTATCACACTCAGGTATGGGGTATAGGGTAACTAAATGGTGTTTTTCAGATGCAATATATATTCATAGAATCCCACAGGTAGCAGATGGAAAAAACCTTTTTGCTCTTCTTCCCAGTGTGGTATTAATTCTTCCTGCTGTTCCTGTGAACAAACAGAAAAATTAAATTACAATATGCAAGAGAGGATAAACATTGAACTAGGGAAACTGGCTAAATGGATTTCAGTGTATTCAGTCTCAGTAAAAAATGAATTTAAAAAATAGGATTGAAGTGTAAACCTGGGGAAACAAATAGGAAATATTTAATATGCGAAAAGTAATGGGCTTTCCATCTGAATAGCTACTGATAAGCAAAACAAAACAAATGTTAAGTTATTTTCTAGTGTGATAAGGATTGGCCCATGTTTTCAAAGGTGAATAATGATTTTGGATGCCTTGGTTTTTAAATGTTCACCTTGAGACACCCTAAAAGTACCTGATTCTCAAAAAATGCTGAGCACTCTCCCTCTGAAAATCGTGCCCTACTTTTCGTGTGTGAATTGCTTGACTTGATCTGTAAGAATACTCAAAATCAGCATTGGTTTGAGCTGTATCTATGCATTAGTATTGATATAACTGCATTTCTTTATTGTCTTTGTGCTCTCTGCAGGAGCATTTAGCAAACTATCTGTGAACAGTGTCAGGCTGCTAGTTGCCGTGTGTATTTTGAGTCTGACTCTCATTTGCTGGGTTAGGTCATAGTGAGTAGGTCACACAAAGGAGGTCACAACTGTTTTTCCTGCTCCCTGGTTATATGTCAGCTTTCTCCTATATTCCTACTGCAGCTCACTCATCCCATGTGATCATGAGGGTCAATTCTGCTCAGCAAAATCCATTTTACCTTGGTTTCTCAGAGAAGCTGTGTTTAATTGATCTCTCTGATCCCATGGAAAAGTCATACTGAATATTTTCACCTGATCTTAGTATAAATTTAAAAGTTAAGTAAACATAGCTACACTGATATGAAAACTCCACACACCTGACCAATGTACCTCTGCCAAAGTAACCTCTAAAATACCTGAAGCTAACCTTATAGAAGAATGCTTCTGTCAACATAGTTACAGTTGTCTGGGGAGGTGGTGTTCCTATAGTGACAGAAAAATCCTGACTTTGCTGTAGGCTATGTCTACCTGATGAGGTTATGCTGGTTAACTACTTTTGTGACGTAGACATACCTGTCATGTAGACATACCCTTGATGCCCGGTTCTCTCTGACTCTGGCCAGCAGTGAGAAAGAGGCAGAATTATAAATAGTAACAAAGGAGGAAGAATTCAGATAACAGTGGGAGGTTTTTTGCCTGTTTTTTTCTTTAATCAAAACTTCACCTGCTCAACTTGAGATGTATTAAAACTATTGGCCTGATTCTTATCCAACACTCAGTAACGAGACTCGAGAGTGACTTCATGGAAGCCAATGGAAGTAAACCAATGTAAAACTGGGGAAGAAGTAAAACGAGACTTTGTACTGAGTCTTTAATGAGCATGCTAATTAGGATACAACAAGAAAATATCACTAAGTAAACCCTAGTCACTATAAATTTCTTGGTGTAGGCCTATTCATTCTTTTCAAATTGATGGGATTTCAATGGTCTCATTATATTTATATATTGTGACTCAATAGTTGTAACCACTTTTAGGGTATGTCTACACTTCATTCCGAGAGAGAGAGAGAGAGAGAGAGAGAGAGAGGAATGCAAATGCAGACACCCGAAATTGCAAATGAAGCGGGAATTTAAATATCCCACGCTTCATTTGCATAATTGTATTATGGCGCTATTTAGAGAGGAAAAACAGGGTTATTTCTAGATAAAACCCTTCCCTCGAAATAACCCTTACTCAAAGGAGTAAGGGTTATTTCGAGGGAAGGGTTTTATTTGAAATAGCGCTATTTTGAGAGGAAAAATGGGGTTATTTCAAAATAGTGCCATAACGCAATTATGCAAATGAAGCGTGGGATATTTAAATCCCCGCTTCATTTGCAATTTCAGGTGTCTGCATTTGCATTCCTCTCAAGAGAGAGGAATGAAGTGTAGATATACCCTTAGAGAATGTGTTTACCTGAAATGGAATCCAAAGGGTACATCAATGTCTGTCCCACATCCCATCCCACAAACCATTGAGAATCTGTGCAAATGGATATGAGTCTATCCAACCCAAATCTTGCCTGTGGGTTCTCAACAAGGTTAGACCAGGGTGGGAATTTGTCTGTTTGCTTATTGCTTTTATGGGTTCGGATTGCCTGCCAACTTCAGACAAACTTGTTCTTAAACTGAAACATGTGATCTCCTTTCAGATTAAACTATGAATAAATCACAACTGATGCTCAGTTCAAATAGTGAAGAGAAAAGAACTGGCATGAAAAAGCACAGAAGAGGTGGTAATACCAACAAAACATCTCTGTCTTTTTTTAACCAACACTTAACTTCCTTCCTCACAAGAGAGCATTATTGTTACAAGAAAATGAGTTCCCAGATTTCCTTTCAAGACGATATTTTTATTTTTTGCTGCATATTTTTGACAATTATTCTGCTGAATTTTGGAGTGTTTGCCTCAGTTTCCCCACCTCTAAACTAGCAGACAGAAATGTTTCTCTCACTGGCATTAGGAGAACAAAATATATGAGAGGTGCCAAATTTGCACTAGTGTAAGTAATATTATTTCAAAAGGTTACATGCTACACACAAGATGACAGGTTTTTCAACAGTTCCCTTGGGAGTCATAATTCCAACTGTATGTAACATACTAATATTTTACAACCCAGAATGAAATCTTAGCTTGTGAACTAGCTCTCTGAATATTTAAAACCATGCTAACTGGGAATATTCTTTGATGTGTATTCCCAGAAGAAATGCATGAATGAAAGTTTGTGCTTCAGAGAGCATAGTTAGAATGATGTATTTGCTGTGAATTTAAATGCTACCTGAAACCCTCTGGATCTGGAACCATCCATTTCAATTAAGGTGCAAAGTTAGAAGATCATGATTATAAGCTTGATTATTAAAATTAAATGGCAAGACTCCTGATTTCTACTGTGCATGATCAAGCCAGATTTCCACTCCAATACTACCTGCCTCTTTCTATGGATTCAGGCTTATTTCTTATGATGCCTCTCACTCCCTTCTTCCTCTGTGTGCAGATGATACCAAGCTGGAAGTAGTTGCAAGTGTTTTGGATGATAGGGTCATAATTAAAAATGATCTGGGCAAACTGGAGAAAAGGTCTGAGGTAAATAGGATGAAATTTAATAAGGACAAATGCAAAATACTCCACTTAGGAACAATCAGTTTCACACACACAGAATGGGATGCAGCTGTCTAGGAAGGAATACTGCAGAAAGAGATCTAGGGGTCATAATGGACCACAAGCTAAATATGAGTCAATAGTGTGACACTTGTAAAAAATGCAAATCATTCTGGGATGTATTAACAGGAGTGTTGGGAACAAAATATGAGAAGTAATTCTTCCCCTCAACTCAGTGCTGATTAGGTCTCATCCAGTTTAGTGTGTCCAGTTCTGGGCACCATATTTCAGGAAAGATGTGGAGAAATTGGAGAAGGTCCTGAGAAGAACAACAAAAATGATTAAAGGTCTAGAAAACATGAGCTATGAAGGAAGACTGAAAGAACTGAGTTTGTTTAGTTTAGAAAAGAGAAGACAGAGGGGACATGATAGCAGCTTTCAAGTATGTAAAAGTGTTAGAAGGAGGAGGGAGAAAACTTATTTTCCTTAACCTCTGATGATAGGAGAAGAAACAATGGGCTTAAATTGCAGCAAGGGAGGTTTAGGTTGGACATCAGAAAAAACTTCCTGCCTGTCAGGATGGTTAAATGCTGGAATAAATTGCCTAGAAAAATTGTGAAATCTCCATCACTGGAGATATTTAAGAGCTGGTTAGAGAGACATCTGCCTGGGATAATCTCTAGATCAGGGCTAATCAACATGTGACCCATTTGTTTGAGGCCCATGGTGCAGTTCGGTTTTACACGGGTGGGAGCCAAAACAAAAAAGTAGTTAATATAATGGTTGATATGCAGTTTAGTAGTTAAATTCCTGGACTGTCATTGCTCATTAAAAGTGCTGCCATATGGGTGGAAATCAGGTAAATATCGCATTTTATTAATATCAGCAGAACTGACTTAAATGGGGCCTCTGTATTGTGTAGTCTTGCCTTAATCTTTGTATTTATGACCATCAGTGTGAAAGAAGCTATTTGCATATATTTGCACATATATACAACCACACTTAAGTTGCAGCCCTCAGCATGTGCTGAGAGTATCATTGTGGCTCCTAGGGCTTACAAAGTTGAGTAGCGCTGCTCTAGATGATGCTTGGTGCTGCTATGAGAGCAGGGGACTGGACTTGATGACCTCTTGAAGTCCCTTCCAGTTCTAATAGTCTATATTCTTGCCTTTAGCATATAATTAGAAAATAAATCAATTAGAATGCAAATATTGTACTTACATTTCAGTATATACTATGCAGAGCCAGCCCAAGCTACGGGCTGAGCGGGCTACCACCCAGGGTGCCCCATTGTGGGGGGCGCCACACAGGGCTGCCGCGCATGTGCCGGGTGCCCGGGGGTGGGGCCACGCATGCACCGGGCGCCTGGGGGCGGCACCGTGCTCCCGGGGTGCACAAATGGCTGGGCCGGCCAGGCTACCGCCCAGGGCGCCCCATTGTGGGGGGCACCGCACGGGGCTGCCACACATGCACCAGGTGCCTGGCGGTGGGGCCACGTATGCGCCGGGTGCCCAGGGGCACGAATGGCTCGGGCCAGCCCTGATACTATGTAGAGTGGTATAAACAAGTCATTGTATGAAATTTTAATTTGTACTGACTTCACAGGCACTTATGTCAACTTGATGTATCCTTTGGAAGACCTTTACTTAGCCTTCAAGGGTACACACACCTCTGATAGACAACCACTACTTTGAAGGGTTTTCAATAATCAGTCAGTTCAGTATAAATTATTGTTTTGATCAATAAACAAATATTGGAATTAATGCTTAGGGGGGTTGCCAAGGAACTGAGTAAAACCCAGGTCTTTGTATGAATAAAAAACAAACTAAATATCACTGTGTTAATGTTGCACAGTGAAAGTTTAACATCCTTATCTCTTTTGACCTTTGAGATCAGTACAAATATCTTCATTTTCAGAGAGACATTCACCAGCTGAAAGGAAATTGTTCTCACTAGAAGTCACTGAGCTTGGTTAATAATTGAATGTAAAACTTTTACCAGTTTCCTTTTCTTGGAGAGTAATAACAAAACAAATGTGCAGTGAGTCACGATGCAGAGCATGAAATCACGTTTTTCATTTAAATCTGATCAAGACTTATCACAGACATATTCTAAAGGGGTTAATGTTTTGCTGTCTCTTTGTTGTTTTCCAATTATTCCGGACAGGTTTTCCTTTGCAAACAAGTTAAAATAAAAATTCGACTTAAAGGACATTATATGATAATTAAAATAATCGGTCAGATCTTTGTTTCATTTATCTGTTCATCACTAAATACTTAGATGTATTCTGCATGCTCTCTATGCCTATTGAAATCTTTAAAAACATTCTTTAAATTGTTTTAGAAGACTTAACTGTTTTACAACTGTTCACTACTAGATAATACTGGATAGACAAATGCTTTTGCTCTATCAGCCTTGTATAAGCATTCTTGAAGTTAGAAATACTAAAATGTTGATGCATTAGCTATCAAAAAGGATGGATTTAGTGAAATTTCTAATGTCTCAAACAGCAGACCACCCAGCTGCAATCGCCTTTTCCCTTGTTTGCTATGGTCACAAAGTTCAGGTTGATTACAGTACAATCAAACACACACACACACACACACACACACACACTCACTCTAAGGTTGTCAGGTAATGTATTCAAATGTTAGGAAATGTCAAAATTAAGGCTATCTGCACCAGCCCCTTTGTGCATGTGAATTGTGAGCACCTTGATTGATCCTTCCATTAGCCCTCACAAAGAGTGCTAATCACTGATGTTGCCCGTTCTTCAGTCACCCACTGGCCATGCTGTCAGCAGCACCAGATAGTCCATCAGCATGAGCATAGTGCATCAGAATCCCCTAAATCATACACCAGCCTCAGCCTCCCAAATAACTGAGATTGCAGACTCACACCACCACACTCAGTGTGAAATATGATATAGTCTTTGATTACAGGATCTCATTCTGGTTTTTTGCACAGGACCCCACCTCATTATTTATAGTTCACTATTTTCTACCTAAGTTATTATTCTTGTATTAAAATGTTTTACAGCATCAAATTAGAGCAGAAATATCATGTGACTAAAATTAATACAAACTGAACATATCACTCAATTAAAATTCCTACTAGCTGACATTTCTGAAAAACAAGTACTTTTATAGAAATTAGGCATTGTTCCCATTCTTTTAAAAAGAAAACAAATTTGTCAAAATTGCTGTAACAAACACTAAAACTTTATAAGTATAAATTAAGCAAAAAATAATTGCAAGAAATTTGTCAAAATGAAAGCACTTTTTAAAAATATTAGTAAAAACAAAATGGTATTTTTCTACCATGTTGCGTTTGTGTATAAATGTAATGTACTTTGTGCATCAGAAGTAGTGCTCAGAGAGAGGAGTAATCTGCATGAGATGTAAGAGGGGCAGATAATATCCCCTCAGGTATTAAGCTGTGCTGTTCTGAACCAATATCTGGTTTCTTCCTGGGACAGGAAAGGAAGGATTTGAGGCCAAGTCACAATTTAACCTAATGTTGATTTACTTCTCTTATCAGCAATGCCAGGTCTACACAATACAAGAAAGTCAACCTAAGATATGCAAGTCCAGCTATGTGAATAGCATAGCTGGAGTCTATGTACCTTAAGTGAAATTTCTACAGCATCCCCACTGCAGGAGGTCAATGGGAGAAACTCTCCCATCGACTTCCCTTACTCCTCAAGACCCCATGAAATACAAGGATTGATGGGGGTGCCATCAGCAATCTATTTAGTGGGTCCTTTCTATACCTGCTCAACTGAATCCTGGAAAACTGATCTCTGAAGCATTAATCACTAAGTAAGTGTAGATCTGGTCTTAGTGTGAGTGGAGAGCAATTTCACATTGCTACTCACATACCTGCAGTCTGCCTAACCCTAACTGTATCCCTCTGTTCACCCATTTAAAAATGGTGGGGGGTTTTGTTTCAGATTTCAATATGCTAAATTTACAATAGTCTGAAAACATTAAAGTACTTAAGCATAGTGCATGCTCAGTGTCACTTGATTAGCTCATGTAATGAGTTATCTATGTGTTCAGTTGCACGGATATTGCATGAGAAGGCAAAGTCAATAAGCAAGTGGCAAACCAAGAAAGATTTTTTTTTACTAGTCACACCCAATTTTCTTTGGAAAAGCCTGTGTCTCTATAATGGCAATGTAATTCTTCAGCTATGTGATTCTATAAGAAAATAGAAATGATCGATAAAAGAAATAACCCATTAAAAAGCACCTTTGTCCATTTGTGATGGTGTGAGTACAAAGTATATCAGAATTGCGTTGCTATCATATTTAGAAGAAAAACTACCATGAAAAACAAATTGCAAAGTGGCTCCTAAAAACTGAGGCTTACAAAATCAGCAGCCACTTCTAAAATGTTGGCATGGCAGTGTAAGTTTCCTTCAATTTCCTTTGAAATGTATCAACCCAGATCTGACCTGCAGTTGAGGATACTTCGGTCTCCAAGCCTGTTTTTTAGTTTTTCCACTGAAACTTCCAGCAAGGATGCTAATTAGTACAAATAGCTTCTAATTAGCAAAGAAGGTTTTTGTAATGTGGATAGCTGCTCACTATAAACTGGAATGAACCACTAATTCATTTCACATGGTCCATAGAACAGCCATTGGGTGGTAAGGATTTGCAAACACTAAAAGCTTATACCAGAATAAAGCTTGTGAGTCAGACATGCAATACTTTGTTATCACTAGTCCTAAAGCCATCACCTCTTTTCTAATCACCTGCATTTTATTTAATCAATAACATGAATGTTGTCTAAACAGGTGTTATATCCATTAGATATTTCCTTTGTAATGTATCTTCTAGAAAATCTTTTTCCATCTCAAATGCTTCCCGTGACCTTGACATTCTGTTGTCTCCCCTATTCAAAGAACAGTGCTCCTTTAACCCCCATTCTGGCTCAACTGGTTTCATCTCCCTTCTCCACTATACTTCCAAGCACTTCTTGAGCATTTTGTCTAGCCTTCATTGATGACCCTCTACTGCACCCCACCCTCTTGCTTTTGCTCTTGATTCCAGTGACAGTAAGCACATAAAGGCCACTAATGACCATTTGCTGGCTACTTTCAAGGTGTCTTCTCTATCAATGGCCTTCTTGACTGTCTACCACATTCAACACTAGAGAAAAGCATGTGAGAACATCTTTTGTTGGACCAACTTCTGTTGGTGAAAAAGACAAGCGTGTTCCTTCACCAACAAAAGTTGGTTCACTAAAGGATATTACCTCACCTGCTTAATCTCTGTAATATCCTGGGACTGACACAGCTGCAACTACACAGCAGGCAGCATTTAATACTGTGCATCATACAATCATTCTTGACTATCTGCTCTGGGAGTTTGACGACTGTTTTAACCCATTCTTTTCTTACCTCTTGAACCATTGTTGCAGCGTCTTTCCCTTGCTAGGTTTACCTCCTCTCAGTTCTTGAGGGTTCCACCTGTAACACTTCCATGTTGTTAGCACTGGGCGTAGGCACTGACTGTGGATATACCAGGGTTGAAGTACCCACGGGGAAAAATTAGTGAGTGCAGAGTATCTGCCAGTGACAAGCTTCCCCTTGCCCCCCTCCCTCACCCCCACACCCAGCTCTCACAGGCAACCCTGCACTTACCAACTCTTCCCCCTCCCTCCCAATGCTTCCAGAGCACTCTGAATAGCTGATTTGCAGCATTCAAGATCTGGGAGGGAGGAGGAGGAGGTGGGGAAGATGCAGGATGGGGACTTGGAGGAAGCAAAGGAGTGGAGGCAGGGGGGTTGAATACCCTCTGGCAAGATGAGAAGTTGGCACCTATGTGCCAGGATGATATACATGGTTCTCATTGCTTCAGTTTTCTTCTATTATCTGCAATATCGCAGTAGTGTCTCTAAATAGCTCCTCTTGCATACCTTGCTCCCATCTTAAACTCAAAGCAGTGATACAGAACTCACCTTTCCCCTGTTAACTACATTTTGCTGCTTTCTCTATCCCTTCATTTTGCACCTCCTCTTTCCCTCCCTATCTGACGTGGTTGACAGTGCCTTTCTACTTCTTCCTGAACCTTGCTCCTTCCCTTGACCTACCCCCTTATGCCTCATGGAAAAATGTGTTTCTCCCCTCTCTCCCTGATAAAATCATTACCAATACCTTGTCATTTCCTGATTAAAACACTCCTCCTCTCAAACCCAATTGATATGTAATTCTCTCACTTGCAATATAAGACAATGCTGCCAAAGTCATCGTCTTCTCTCTCGGTCTGAGCCCATGACATCCCCCCTCCCACTTAGAATCTGCAACAGCCTCCAAATTACATTCGTGTTTGGAGAGAGCAATTGAAAATCCTTGTCTTTGCCTTCAAGGAACCACGTAGTGCTGCTCCCACCTCTATCTTAGCTCTTGCCATGCTCCTGTTCCACCACTGCATCTCACACATTCATATTCCTTCACTCCTTTGTTTCTTTCTCCGAGAAACATCACCGTGTCTCCTCCACACTGGTTGCTACTCAGTAAATACTCTCCTTGGTCCAACCAGATAAGACTAGATTATCACAATGATCCCTCTTCTGTCCTTGGACTCTAAAAATCTCCTTTTTCAAATCACTTTACAAAACCCACATTTCTGCACATTCCCTCTGACAACAGCTTACTCCATTATGCCACCCTCATTACTTATTAAAATAACAATAAAAAGGAACTAATATGCCTGTGTGACCAGACATTATGGTGATAAGCACAACATAAATGCTTACAGTCACTGAGCACCATGTAAAATTAAGCAACCTCATAGTCTTATTTTGTACATTCCTCTTTCCTTCACCCTTGTCTGATGTTATCTCCCACTATGTCATATTATGCAAAATCTAGCTATGACTGCAAGCAGATCATTGGCTTCAGTCACAGCTGCTAAGCACCTGATGCTCCCGTTGACTTACTGTGTGGGTGCTGCTCAGTAATTTGGAAAAATCAGACCTTATGTCTTTATTCTCTATGTGAAGTACAAGCTCATTTTCTACACTGTATGCTAATGTTATCTAAGAGCATTTACATTAGCCTGAGCTTGTCCTAACTGCCACATATATTGTGGTAGAGGGCCTAGCCTTTAATGGTTTTGATCTACTGCTAGTTATTTACTCTAACCCTGACAGACTTTACTGGGGTACCATAATATTATAGCTTAATTCAAATGGAATGCAGAAGCAAACAGCTGGCTTTGAAGTTGATGTGAAAGCCGCTGCACTCTACAGGAAGAAGGAAGTTTGCTTTTATGGTATAGACTTATTCCCTTTCTTCTGAGCTCATCAACTCCCCTTCCCCACACACATTGTCAAATCCCACTTTTCACAACATTCCCATAGTTTAAAAAAAAAAAAAAATCAAACTGAGCCAGAAAAGCTTACATCTGTGCCGTCAGTAGTGCTTTTTGTTGCCATTACAATTGTGGCAAATGTTGTGTGAACTGCTGTTAAAGGTAATCTACAAAAGGGAAACATATGCTCAAGCCCTGTATGGTTTCTATGTGATATGCCAGAATCCAGAAGGGTGGAGAGGGGTTTAGAGGGTTTATATTTTTCTAATTCTTTTATCATAGAAATAACAGGAATGTTAAGTCTCATCATTTCTGTTTCCATTCTAGAGTTCCCTGAAAATCTGGAATGTCATTTTTCAGTTGAAAGGACATGTGGAGTTTGACTCTTCCACAAAAAACAGCTTTTCATCCAAGAGTTTGTCTGGAAGTTGAGCTATGTAGGTGATAAATATAAAAACAAAAAACAGTGTTAAACAGTCTGACTCAAATCCCTTCCTGTCAGTTTGAACATCATAATTATGTTAATCTTCCAGCTCTCCTGGAAAAACGGAGTGCAAGACTTGCCATTTCCATCATTTAAAACAACAATCTTTTTGCACTTTACACTTTTTACGTTTATATATAATTAGCAAAAAACCACCTTTTTATTTCCCCTATTGTAGCTCAATTACAATTCTGTACAAATGTTTGTAAAACCAGGTGGATTTTGACTTTCTGCTCACCATAGACAGATCACTGATATGGCCTGCTCATCTTTATTTTCCAGTCACATGTCATTGTGGCTACAGTTATGGTCATTTGAAATCCACAAATGTGGCATTGCCATGTATTCTATACATTTAACACTTTTTAAATTCCCAGTGTTTTGTACATATTGATTTGCTTCTAGCTACCTTGGCTACAAAGGTATTGTTTCAAATGATAATTAAGTCAGTGCTTTCTGTCGGTAAACAGTTTAAAAGAATAACTAAGATTGTGTACTAGTCTCACCCATCTTAGGGTATGTCTACGCTGCAGAGGGTGTTTTTTTGGGGGAGGGGGAGGAAGAACAGTTTTTCCAGAAAAGCCTTCACTTACGTCCACCCTACAATCGTGTTTTCAAAAAAAGAACAAAGGGGGTGTTTCCTAGATTGGTAAACCTCTTTCTATGAGGAAGAAGTATTTTTCCAAAAGAGCTCTTTTGGAAAAAGGCATGTGAGGGAGTTTTCGAAAAAAGAAAGCAGAAAAAGCACAGGTGCCCTGGTGGCCATTCCATCCATAGTAATCACAGCTTAAATGCGAGATAGCGTCCATTCAGCATGGATGCTATCTTTTGAAAAAGATTGCTTTGTCAATGCACTTTTGCTGTGTAGACACTCTTTCGGAAGAAGTTTTTTTGGAAGATCTCTTCTGGAAAAGCTTCTTCTGAAAGAAGCCTGCAGTTTAGATATAGCCTTAATGTGATGTTAACGATGTTGGTGTAAATGCTCATCACAAAATTTCAGCGTTAACTATAAGTTACGATAATGGTAGAAGAAACTACAGTCAGGATCCATTGAAAAAATAGTCCAGAGGAGCAAGGCTGCAAGATTTAAATATCTAAATAACCTAATTTTCTAACTTCTCAGTGTAGCATTGAGGAAAGAAAACAGAGAAAGATCAGAGAAGCAGAGATGGGAGCTCTACAGGTGTAAAGAGGAATATTTGAATAATAGTTTGATCTATAGAAGAAAGTCTTGACCCAAAAGCTCTCATGGAGTTGAGCTATTATTTAAGATAAAATTATTTGAAATTTTTTATTTCAACACAAAATCTATTCATTCAATAGGAAAATGAGGGCCACATTGTATTGTCAGTTTTCATAGGGATTAATTAATCCAAAGTAAATCTAATGACTTTTGTAATTTTCTAGATTTACACCACTGCACATAACTAAAAGATAAATTTGTCCCTGAGTGTTTCCATATAATCAGGGAAATTTGTTTAAAACCAGCTGACAAGTTATTAAAAAATGTAAAAACTATGCCCAAAATATCCCAAGATTTCCAGTTCTGTCTTCCTCATTCTACCCCTGCCAGAGACCTTGATTGCATAATCAGATTAATATTTCGACTTCTTTAAAAAGAGACATTCCACAAGGCTGCAGAATAATAACACCTAGAGAGTGAATTGACAAAAAGATGCTAATGCGTCCTTGAAGTTGGCTTCAGGAGTTGGACGACAACAAGACAATTATTCAGTGAGACCTCTACCGTAGCAAACTTCATAGCTGTAACTAATGCAGCTTTACTAGTGGTAGCAAAGGTGGAAGTTGTAGCGCAGAGCAAGCTAAGGTGGTTTTGCAACAACATCTAACCCCAAAAAGAAAGAAATGGCGACTCCACAACCAAAAGTGGGGTTCCCAGAAAAAGTAGGGATCCATTAGGTGGGACAAAATATAAAAAGAAATGGGAGTGAAGTTGCAGGGTCAAAATAAAGGATACCAGAAGGGGGGACACGGCTGAACCCATGAACGGCACACACTGCTCCACAATGGAATCCAAAGACTCAATGATCATCTCAGGGAAACCCTGCACGGCTCCATGAACAAACATGTGAACAGAAATAAGCCCCACAGCCCACCCCCATCCTCAATAGAAAATCCTCCTCATAGAATAGTAAATGGTCATGTTGGCCAGTACCAGGAGATGATCAATAAGGTCCTGGACTTCCTAGAGTCACTGAGGAGAAAGACATACATAAAATGACAGAAGGAAAAAATGCAGTCAGAACATCAACAAGAGATTCTGGATGAGCAGGAAAAGGCGTTACAGGGTTGAGTGCTGCAAATATACATGCAGCAGGTTCTCCTTCTGGCCACAGAAAGGACAGATGTCAGGATACTCCATAAAGGCTGGTCACTGAAGGATGCTCACCCTCCAACAGTGGTAAAGGTCCAGCGTACTTAGTCTCAGGACTGGTTGCAAAGATAAAGAAGTGGATTGTGTAGAGTATGTATATCAGCATCCATCCAGTCCCACAGGCCATAGACCAGGAAGCCTCCAATTAAGGGATACCAGCCAGAACCAAACTCTCATACACCAATGAGCCCACCAAGATCTGAGTAGAGAAAAAAGGGATTATGCAGCATGGGCTCATGGAAAAGATCTTTCCTCCTCCCCTGTGTAGCCATCTTGGACCTGATCACAGAGATAAGCTTCCAATCTCCAGAGGAGGTGCTAGCAAAACAGATAGCTTAGAAATTTCTGAGGCTGATGTAAAAGTTGGCAGCTAGAATGCTCATAGGCAGCAGAGAGCTCTGAAAAGTGCTAGAAAGACTGTCCTATGTCTTCCCAGAATATATAATGGTAGCACAATCTTCTCCACATGGGCACACGAGTTGCCTCAACACTGAGTTGCAGGAAATGGTTCTAGGCAGGTCAAGGGACAATCACCATTACTGCTGATAGAGAGCATTATAGTAGACAATTATGAAGTATATATCTGTCCACTTGCAACTAGGCTAAATTCATCAATTCATTTCACATAGGTCACAACCATAATCAGCTGAAAAACTGCTTTCAGTAACTACTGACCTGGAACAGTTTTGAGCTAATGATATAGAGGTGAAGGGCCATTTGTTATACCACCCAGTCCTCTTCCCCAAATTCAGAGTGTTTTTTTTTTTTAAATAATTAGAAAAGGGAACTAGAATTAGATTTCACTCAGAACACAAAACAGTTAAAACTAAACCAACATGCTATCATTGCCTACTTCTGTTCCAATTATCTTCACAGGATACAGGTACTATAAAATGTCTGATTTTTTTTTCGCGTCTCTGGTGTGAAATCATGATACAAGACACGCCTAAACCTAACTGCAAATCTTTGATATACCTGAATCCTTCAAATCAATTTTGTTTTCACACAAACCAAATTACAAGGCTAAATCCCAGAGGCTAAATCTTTATATTCTATTAAACTAAAATTCCAAACATTGATGAACCATGATATAAGATTCCAGTACCATATATTTAAGTAGGGTTTTACTTAATTTGAATGTATTGGTATCTTTGAATTGCCACAATTGAATTATGTTTGCCACTACAGAAGTTAAAGCATAAAAAAACCATGAAGACAGTCAAAGCTATGCTCTAACCAGTACCTAGCACCACTCGTGGCCATAATTGTAGTTGATTGCACAGATATTCATTTAACTCAGCATTCATAGTTAGCTATGGATTTGTAAAAGATTCAATGTGTACATCTAAAAGGCAAGATATTCTTTAAGAAAGGACAGTGCTGTAAATGCCATTAATGCATCAGTCACTACCTGCATTTTCCACTTCTGAATATTCTGGACCAAGTTAGGGTACTTGTTAACCAGATATTGCCAGTCTTGTAACACTAATCCTAAATACAGTTTATCCATGCTGAAAGTATGTTAGGTTACATAAAAATCAGCTTCACCAATCTGAGAACCATATGTGTATTGCAGAACCATCAAGGAATCAAATGGCTGGTCACCAAAAGGTGTATTACAATATCACAGGATCACTTGCTATAGGATTTAAATATTTTCTTGCCTTACTTGTCATAAACATAGCTCCTCTGCCTATCCAAATGTACTTTTTATTGCACATATACACCCCTAAAGGTTTGAATTTAAACTAGAACAGAAATTAATTTTCTGGCCAACATGTCACCTTCATGACTATTAGCCATTGTGTGAATGCTCACCCATTTCTAACTATCCCCCCCTTCTTTAAACCTAGTTCAGAGGCTCCCAGACTAACAGCTTACTATCACTATCTTTGTTTTCAGCAGACAAAAGCCAGGACATCTGGGAAGAGAAGATTATAGAGCAAAGGAACAGCATGATTAAACTGTTCAAGAAACCTTTTCAAAACATTGATCACTCTATAGAAGGTAAGCAAGATCTCATCTAATATTCAATTTCTGTGTAAGTAATTACAATAGTGAGGTTATGTGATTGTGAACACAGGGTCAAGTAGTGCACCAGATACTCTGATTTGAGACAGGGTCTACCCTAGGAAAGCATTTTAGAACCATGCTAGAGGAACAGGGTGAAGAAATGTCATTTTAAGTAGGCTTTTGATTTAGCCCCCTCAGCCATGCATAAATCTAGGGCAGAGCTCAGTTTTCCTTTTTCATATAAGTGCAAGACTACAAGACATGGATCAGAACAAAACAGTTCAAAGACTTAAATACAGACAAAGCAACATGTTTCTTGACATAACATTGCTCTACACTACTAAGTTCAGTGCATTTGAACGACACATTCAGTTATAGGTGTGCATCACAGATTAAAACTTCATCATACTCTACAATTTGAAATCAAAAGGCATTGACTGTAACAGCAATAGGAGGGACCTCTGGAGCTTAGTGCATGAGCCTTAACGAACTAAAAACCTAGCTGGCTCTCAGCAATGGCTGTAGAGGAAACACATTCTTCTAAGTCAGGGCTATTCAACTTTGGAAGTCCCAGGGGCCACAATGATGCTCACAGCATATGCCGAGGACCACAACTTTAGTGTGGTTGAATGTGCATGCAAATATATATGCAAATAGCTTCTTTCACACTGCTGGGCATGAATACAAAGATTAAGGCAAGACTACACAACACACAGGCCCCATTTAAGTCAGTTCTGCTTATATTAATAAAAGCAATATTTACCCAATTTCCACCCATATGATAGCACTTCTAATGAGCAACGACAGACCAGGAATTTAACTACTAAAACACGTATCAACAGAAGACTGACTCGCTATTGTGGAATGTATTCCCAGCGGAGGCCATGTTCAAAGGATCCCACCCCTGGGTCTTGTGTTGAGCCCTGCATAAACCCAAACTGAACCATGGGCTGCGAACAAACAGGCAGTGGGCCGCACACGGCCCCATGGGCTGCATGTTGAGTAGCCCTGTTCTAAATGCTGCTGCATGGGACAGTGAACCACACCCAGAAGGTGTGTGGATTACACTTGCTCACACTGACCTGAATTTAGGCCATAGCAAGATGTCAATGTAGAAGGTATAGCTTCATAAGATTCACTACTCCTCCTACATATGCATATAACTATCCAGTAATGGCTATATAGCACATCTATTGTTTAAGTAATGCTGTTATATTGCA
Organism: Rafetus swinhoei; assembly: GCA_019425775.1. NCBI lineage: Eukaryota > Metazoa > Chordata > Testudines > Trionychidae > Rafetus > Rafetus swinhoei. Next base: position 36,542,899 of record CM033427.1, read on the forward strand.
CCTGTAGGCTTGTTTAAGTAAATCTTTTTGGAAAGCCAGGGGTTACAAGTTTCTACATGTGCAATTGGAGGAAAATCAATCAATTGGGTGTAAAATCAGTCATCAACATCTCCATTCTGGGAAACTAGAAGGTCCAAATTCTGTTCAACAGCAAGAATCTAACTCCCATTGAATAGCTGAAGTAACATCTGTCAGCCTAAAAGCTCAATCAGGTCTTCCTGTCTAGACTGAGACTAAATAAATGTTACTCAATGCACAACAGGCAGTAAGAGCAAAAAACTACATCAGAAGATTCAGATTAGGTTTCAGACAAAAGCTGGCTGATAATATAATTCTCTGGAGATATTAAGTAAGGTCCAGTCCAACTCCCATTCATGAATTTTAATTGCATATATAATTTATCCTGTCTGCATTTTGTTTTAACAGACTTTCCATGCTCTGTCAACTGGACTGGTCAACACATAGGATATAAATGTGCTTATACTTGACTTTCCATATAGATGTCACTGTTACAATTATTCAGTAAAATAAAGGACTGGATCACTGGTTGCTATATTAAACAATCGTTAATGGATTGCGTTCTGTTCTTACATACCTCATGTGCAACCATAGCAAAGGCAGTAACAAGTCAAGCCTCAAGAAGACAGGCACAAATAGATCTTTGACGTTTAAATGAACCCAGAAAACATATAGCTTGTACTACCCTCATTGAATGTCATCTTCCTAGACATTCAGCCTCCTGTGCTAGTCTTTTTGTCTTACATTGACAAATCATGATCTGAGCTTTTAATTGCTCCATTGTTGTAACAGATTATACTGATATTTTTATCTAGATCAGATTGTTAAGAAGCAGGTCAAATCTAGTGTTGTCCCTCAGCCATGTTGGAGTACTTAGTGAAATGTACAGAACCTAAGATATGATGAAGTCAGATACTACATATGAAGCATAATTTAAGACACCAACTTCAATGGCGCACATTTGACACATAAAAGTTTGTGGTTAAAAATGTTTGTTAGCTGCATTGTTAATTTTGACAAAGTCAGCCAAGAAGTGGGTACTGAAGTTTTATGCTCAAGTAGCTTCTTCCTCCTACAACTTTGTAAGGCACTTGATAAGGTTTTATTTTTTTGTAAGTTAAAAATAGCCATTCAATCATGATGCAAGAGAAATAAGTCTAGTCATGCCTGAAAAGCTAAGTGACATACATGGGCAAGACATTCTAGTATTTGAGTTTTCAGGGAATAATTCAAGCCTTCTTCCCTCAATACTAAGAGTTTTCAACAATTATGAATGAAGGGAAATTTACACACAATGAACTCTAATGACTTTAAAGAGCAATGTACAATTCCACTGAGCACCCTTCAGAGGAAGATTTGTTCTAATTAGTGGCAAGAATTCATTTAAATTCCTGGCATGATGCCTTTTGAAGACCCATCTCATTCCTGTTTTAGTTATACTACTAGTGTAGAAATATAGCCAAGATTTGCACTAATATTTTGCAACTCCATCAACAGCTTCCAGTTATATCTGACTTCTGCTGAAGAGTGGCACTAAAATTTACCATTGACAGAAAGTTTAAGTATACAATCATTTTCTCTATTTGGATGAATAGTTTGCCAATTTCATGCTCAGTGTTATGGCTTAGTTTTCAGCTTGAGACAATTAAGGCTCAAGTTGGTTTATTTTTCATTAGTAAACAAACAACACAGCAAGCTTGTTTTATTAATGCAGAGCAGAGATCCTAAATTGCATGTTAAAGAAATGGGTAGAGATTGTTCTTTTTTTCCATTCTCTTTATTGCCAACAAATTTATATTTAAAATAGCAAGGTCCAAAAAATGTTGTGTAATAAATACTTCACTTTAGGCTGTAATAAATAAAAAATTATTAACAAGGAATGCACTTTGCCAGCCACGAGTGTGGCTAGTTCTTGAAAAATAAGGAAGAAGTTATGGCCATAGTTCACAGTTTAAGCAGCCAAAACCTGCTCATTACAGCTATTCCACAACATGGAGCTCTCCCTACCCTCCCTTTCAAGACGCATATTCACAGTTTGAAGTCCTCCATCAAAACTGCTCCCTACAGAACTAGAAGTCACTCTGCTGAACTTTAGTCAAGCCTTTAAACACGTGTGAAGCAAGAAAGCTACACTCCAAAGAACTCCTTGTCACACTGTTTCTTTAGTCCAACAAAGTAGAATTAGGTCTCAGTCTGGTCCCAGCCCAGCACACTAAGAATAATTTCGTACCACCACTCATCCATCAATCAACATACTAGTCGCTCCACTGCCTCCACTGTAGATTTCACAGTGAAAAGAGTCCTTTGGGTTTAAGAGTCAATCCTTTAGTTACATCTTTGTAGCAACATATTCAGTGCATATTCCATTCTGTGCTTTAGTTCCAACGAACATCCTGACATCAGAAGTGTTGTCAGACGAAATGTTGTTGATATCCTATCTTCATTGATATAGGTAAGGAGATACTCCTCACTTTGGTTGCAGATGATTATTTTTGTGTGATCATGGTAAAAGTTCACCTGCAAAAAAGATAAGTATTACATACTTTTTCCTGTCAATCTTTAGATGCAGACATCTAAAGGAAATCACAGGCTTCTCTGTACAAGAGAACAACAGGAACACATTCATGCAGTACCATCTTAAGAATGTTTACCTGAAGCGTGCCATCATTGAAGAGCATCATTAATGCTTTATCAGACTTTAGCCACTGTAAGAGGTAAAGCCTGGGTCTGCGAACATCAGTTACACTGGGCAGATCCCCTTCCTAGAATAAAACAGAGCACAAAGCCACCTGTCAGCTCATGTATACTGCAAGTTTATTACCTTCTGTGACCTTTCAGAATTGGGGTTGCACTTACATCCATGAGGTTCTCCTCCATGTAGTGAGAGAAGTATTTCAGAACAGTTACTTGGCTGATAAATTGTTCAGGGGCATCTGTAGCTGGAAAGACTGAGCACTGGCCTAGCTCCGCATAGTAGTGAACAGTTCTGCAGGACAAGGGGAAAAATAAACCAAACTTATAGGTATGTTCAAGCATAACATTTAAGGCACACAGTCTAATGAATTGTCAATTTCCAATCATTTGAAGGTATTTACTTTTTGTCTGGTAGGAGGCTCATGTGTGCTCCATTGTTGAAGAGAACACCAACAGTGTGGTCCGACAGCTGGTAACCGAAGCCATATTTGTTAGAGTAGTCAACCCATTTTGTAACCCATTGGAAAGAGGCTGTAAGTTGTTCCTTGGGAATACTATCTGCTTCTGGCATGTTCTCAAGACATCCTCGCAGTACCCTTGCAACTGTATCAGCAACACTTCCCATGGTACTGTCTTCCAAACCTTGAAAAAAGAGCAGAACAGGTACATTATACAGATGGCGGGTGGGTTGCCAAACCCTGAACTATCTACACCTCAGTCTAAATCAATCTAGCCTGGTCAGCCTCATAAAGTGTAGGTTCTCTCAGACTGAAGAATTGCAACCAACAAAGAATGGAAAGGCTGAAATCCACTGTTTTGTTTGAGGTTTGTTTTTACTATTATGTATGTATGATGTGACAGGAAAACTAACTCCATTAACATTGTACTTACATTCACTGCTACTGCTGCAGCTTCCTAGAGTTCCTCTAACTATCATTCGAATGGCATCTCCAACCTGTTTAGTCTCCACTAGAGTTCCAGGTTTGGTTGCTGTAATGTTAGGAGGCTGGGTATCCTACAACAAGAAATCATGCATTTAAGAATCAATAAGTTAAAGTTCTGAGGGCTTTCGTATGGCTCATTTTGTTCCCAGAATCAATTGTCAGCTAAATAATTTTAGGAGATCTGGTGTCTGTTCCTAATAAGTATGAGGAGACATTATCAGGACAAGAATATAAGTTTGCTAACAGAGTTTAATTAACATGTTTATGCTGCTTAGGTCTTGCAATTCTCAAAGCCTGGACAATGTAGCAAAACTGGTTATTCTTGTTCTCATGAACCCACAAAATGCTGCAGCATTTGGGTTGCACACACTGCATGTGAGCATTACAACCCCAATCATTTCACTGATATTCTATGAAGACTTATATTTTTGTAATAACCAAATCCTTATATTTGATGTATTGGGGAAAATGCCCGGTAGCATCCCCTTAAAAACTGTGCAGAATGATGCACAGGAAGATAATTCTAGAGGGTTTGAGTAAATTCTGAAGATGTAGGGAGACGCTGTACAAACACTAAAGCCAACTCCACACCAATGTTGCAAGACACACCTAAGCCCTCTTAGGGTTACTATGATATAATGTAAGCATGGCTAGGCAATATAAATCTCAATTATGAATGCATGGCAAGTAGTTAGTTATTACTACCCCATCCCACTGCAGTTCATCAGTTTGACTATACCTCATCTGTCCTATGTCTGTGCGGCTGTTGGGTTATTGATATCTTTTTCAAATCATGTCTAAGTTTGTAGATTTCTTCATCTTCTTTAGCTAGTCGATCTGTAATTTAAAAAGCCAAACATCATCACCATATCCAAAATTGTTTACAATATCTAATACTATAAATATCCCACAACATTAGTTGCAAGCAAGGATGGAATGTGTAAAAAACTCATTCTCCTTCTTGCAGTGTACTCATGGCAATCATTAAGCATAATGGCATTTCTGCCTTGAGACTAGGAGTGTAGTTAAACAGAAACAGTAGGTTTGGGACCAATAAAAAGCTTGCTGGTACATTACATGAAATGTTCCCTATACAAGTTGAAGTTATAGACTACAGGCTACCTCTGCTTACACCTACCAGTAAGTAGGTCAATATGAATACAACCATGACAAGACAGTTCAGTAATGTAAATTAACAATTTGCAATATCATAACTTGGGTAAATACAAATGCTTTTTTTTACATTTGTAGCTGTATCACCAGCTGACATGTATATAGCTTATTTACACAAGTATAATTTTACTGTACTTACTATGTGTATCAAAGTATCTTGCTTTTTCCTTTTTACCACCAAACAGAGCAGCAGCTGCCTTTTTGGAAAAACTCTTAGCTGGACTTGACAAGTGGAAGTCAGGAACAGTGTGACAACAGCTAGAAGAGAGTCTATCTGGTGTAAAACCCTGTGGAAATTAAATATAAGTCAATCTGAAGACTGAGCTGCACTTAGAATAATGGAATGTTTAGGACAAAAAAGTCACAGTACAAACCTGTAAAAAGAAGTCATGTCGAATTATATCCTCTAAACTGGGCCGGTCCTCAGGATTCTTTGACAACATGCTAGCTATTAAGTGCTTCGCAGGTGCTAACAGAGATGATGGCAGAGTATATCTTGCTTCCCTTATACATCTGTAGGTTTCTTTAAGGTTCGTAGTCTCAAATGGAGGTCTTCCTAACAACATTGTGTACCTGTTTAAGAGGAGTAAGAGGCACTCAGTACTTAAGTAAATGCAACACTTCAAAATCTTAAAAAAAAAAAAAGACTAAAATTAACCCATTTCATAGCAAGAAGGTTGCTCTGATAATTCATATATGATGTTGGTAGGTTACACAGACTTCAGGTATTGTGTTAACCCAGTCATTGCCTCCACTTTTGAACCCTAAAGCCATTCCAAGGTTATCAAGATAGCTTTGAGTCTTTGAAGTGATACTTACATTACACAGCCTAAGGCCCATATGTCAGATTCACAGCCATGTCCTTGTTTGTTCAGGACTTCTGGAGAGAGGTAATTTGGTGTGCCACAGATTGTTCTGCAAACCAAGAAGATCAGTAATCAGATTATCAATCCAGAGAAGAAATGGAATTTCTATAGGGCAATTTACCCCTTCCTTTAAAATTGGGCAGGAGTTTAGAAACCCTCAAGAAACAGTGTGAATCATGTTTGCACTGTTAACATTCCTATTTAGTATCTTCAGTATTCCAGGATATGCCATACTGAACACCTTGCTGCAACAGAGTCAGACATCCTGCCTCTGGCATTGGCCATCCTCTAAGTGTCCAGAGACAAAAGCCACCCTGCACATATTACAGTACTTTTATATGAAGAAAAGTTCTGACCCCTGCAGCAGTAAGCTGGTCTTAATGTTCCTCTAATTTTTAAGGTCTTGCTCAGAATTAATGCTGTACCTTAGACATTCTTTAGACTCTTACCTCCTTCTGTGTTCCAGTGGTTCCAACCTTGCTGCCAAACCAAAGTCTCCTACTTTTAGTTCCATGGCTTCATTAATGAAGAAATTACCTAGACAAAAAAAGGGAAAATGAATCCCTTCATTGCAAGATAGGGATGCATTAGCCACTAGTGCTGAGTCACACTAATAGAAGCCAGCAAACAGCCAAGCTTTTTTTAAATGAATACTTAATATCATTACTTAAGTGCTCCAGGCTTCCATTGTAGAAAAAGACTGAAGGGATTCTATCAATTGAGCTGTCAGTATGCTAAGTGCCCAGTGCTGGAAGCAGTGCAATTTGCAATCAATGAGAAAAATGACTTACCTAGTTTAAGGTCTCTGTGCAAGATTTCCTGTTCATGAAGATATTTTAGTCCTGACACTATCTGCCTGAGGTAGTATCGCACTTCTGGTTCTGTCAATACCTTCCTTGCTTTCAAGATATGAGCCATAGACTGCAAAAAACAAAAACACAAAGAGGTGAATTAAAGGTCTCAAGTAGGTTTCACTTTATGGAGAAATGACCACCTAAAAAAGCTATCAGAAATACCTTTCACATATTATACATTTACATTAGCTGCAGTTCCCAGGTAAGTGAATACTGGATTTCTCCCAGTTGATGCTCACCCTTCTACTGCAGTACTCCAGAAGAATGTAAATATTTTCTTTGTCTTCAAAGTAGTGGTAAAACTGCACAACATGCCTGTGATTAAGCATTCTGTGAAGCTCAATCTCTTTATCAATCTAAAGAATGAGACATAAGAAAAACATATTAGTCTTGTAGCTCTGGCTGAGGAGACTGCTAACACCAGCAGGCATTTCTAAACAGGGGAAAGGCCATGCCGCACACAAAGAGATTTTTTTTTTTTTTTTTTTTTTATAAAGAAAGAATCACTCATGCACACACCTTTTCCCTTTGATGAGGTTTAGCCACTCTGCTGTGAGGAATAATTTTTGCAGCGTAGACTTTGTTGGTCATTAAATCTGTCATCTCATAACATTTGGCAAATCCACCCTAAAGAGACATACCAAAAAAGGCAATTAAACATGGTATGAAAGGTTCCACATTTAATCAGTCATCTACTGGGTGCATTATTCAAGAAGCTCGAAAGAGTAGTCTTTGTGATTGCCTCCGCCTTGGGCATTTCTGTAGCAAGCAGACCCTACCTCACTGTGTAGGGGAAGGGGGAGAATGAGAGAAACCCAAGCCATTTTTACAGACACGGCTGAGGGAAAACCCACTTTTTTAGGGTGGGAAGAAGGGCCGATCCAGTGGTGGGGCAGAGCGGGCTAGTGAACACAGTATGCTCCACGCGTGGCGTTTACACAGACAAGGAGATCCGATCCACGTTCAGACAGTCACGGGGCGGCACAGGTCCACCGCGCTCATCAGCGAGCGAGTCCAGCCAGGCACACCGGAGGGCCTGGGGCTGCCGAAGGGACATGCAGCAGGTAGCCACGCGAACGGCCCCCGGAGCAAGGGGCGGGGAAGGACACTCCTCCCCGGCTGGAGGAAAGCCCATGCCGCGCCCGGGCCCCGGCGCGCGAAGGGAGCAGGGAGATGCCCGGGCTGCTCCCCGGGGCGAGCCATGCGAGTCGCGTCCAGGAGCCCCCTGGGCGGCGGAGTAGGCGCCGGTCCTTTACCTTGCCGAGCACCTTGCCGCGGCAGTAGCGCTTGCCCGAGCCGGGGTCGGTGATAATCCGGGAGACCTCGGGGGCAGCCTGCGAGTGGTGGTGCTGAGGCTGCTCCTCCGGCGGTTTCTTGCGCCGGGCCTCCCCGCCGCAGGCCCTGCCCAGCGCCGGCTCGCCCCCCTTGGGGCCGCCGCCGCTGCTGCCGCTGCCGCCGCCGCCCGGCTGGTGAGCGATAGTCCGCAGTAAGTCCATCTCCAGTCAGTCGGCCCCGCCGCTCGCCACTGCGCGGAGCGCCGGCCCGACTGGCCCCTTATATCGCAGGAGGCGGCGGCCCCGCCCCGAATCTCTCGCCGTCACAAGGCACCGCCTTCCAGCCCGCCCCAGCCTCGCCTGCTGTACACGCGCGCTCTGGCTCCCCGCGCGGAGCTGCCCCGTCGCTGCTGGCAAGGCTCTGCCGCGGGGTGTCACTAGCGGCCCCAGATCGCCCTTCTCCCGTGGGGGAGGGCCCCGTTCCTCAGGAGTGTGCAGTGGGGGCAGGGAGAGGGGCTCACTCCAGGACCGGTGGGGGGCGCGATTCCCCGAGCGCATCCTGTCCAGCGATGCGGAATCCGCAGCCCGGGGCTTGGAGCCGGCGGGTGCAGGGCTAGCGGGGGAAACGAGCCCGGCTAGTACCTCTGCCGTGGCCCAGGCGCCTTCCGTGGTGGACTGATAAAGTTGCGCATCCCCGGCCCAACAGAGAAGCGCGGAGTCAGTAGATCAGTAGGGGACGTGTGTCCCGCAGGGGCGCAGGGACAGAAACTGCGTCCACCGGCATGAACGTGCCCGAGGGCAGCCCCCGGCTTGGTTTTTTCCTATCTAACGCCTGTTGGTCTGAATAGATCGTGAGGGCAATGCTTACAGGGGTGAGGTCACATGTCCCGACTGCACCCCAACGTAGCCACATTGAGCCGTGCCAGTTGCAAATACAGGCTGAAGTCCTTACACCCCCCACTCTCCTCTGCTCTCAAGGGCAAGGACAAGAGCCCTTGTCACTTCCCCAACTCTTCCCCTTGAGGGAATGGGACCCAGTTGGAGCTAGGAAGCATGCTATGTGAAACACCTATAAGACCAAGCTACTTGGAAAACAGATTTTTCTTTGAACATAACAGTGGGTCCAGTTTTATTAAAATGTCACATGGATGCACACACTTTAGGGGAAAAAAGCCGAATCAGGTCCCTTCCTAAGCCAAAAAAAAAGGGGGGGCATATGTAAAGTGAGGATCACTTTGGCTGGAACCATGAATAAAATGAAATTTGACTGAGGAGGAGGGATACTGCACAAAAAGAAACAAACGTTTTCAAGGAAAATTCAACATTTTTGTGAATATCTCAGGACCAGAAAGAGACACATTTGTTGCCTTTGATCCATATCTTACTGAGAAATGTTCTCCATTTAGTCCATTGGCTACTGAAGCAGTGTTCATCAGTGACGAAACAAGTCTCTGTGAAGGATCTAGTCTGCCAATTAATAATCACGCCTTGGATTAACCTCATTGGGTACAATATTGTATTAATCTGCTGCAGGTCTGAGATGGGAGAAAACAGTTTCTCCTTTCCCAGGGCACAGCAAAAAGGAAACCCAGAGCGACACCTGGTGGAAAATGTAACCAGCACAAAGGGCTGGGGGGGGGGGGGCGGGGGGGGGGGGCGGGGAATTAATGGTAACTAGCCTATCACTGCAGTCCTGCAAAATTCAGTTTGAAGGCCTTTGACTACAATGGAAAATTTCAGTTGGATATTCTTCAATTGGTGTCCAAAATATGTTGTGCAGTGTTACCTGCATTATTAAGTAGCTGCCACATGTCCCTCTAGTTATTCTAGTTAGGCATGTGGATTAGAAACTGATTTACTAGATCTTTTGATAGTTTATATAGCTGTGTGTATATATTCATGTCTTAGGACTTTGAATTGGTAAATCTAAGAATACTAGAGAGGCACATTTTAAATATTGAAATGAATAAAGTGCTTTGTGTTGCCGCACTGGGATGAAACGTGATACATATATGTACAATTACACTAATTCCTCAGTGGATCATACTTATTTTAGATTTTTTTTATTACAGTTTGAGGATATTTTCTCTGTCCTTATTGGTGATAGATCTAGTCAGTCATGTAACCTACAACATCAGTTTTCAGAGCATATAATTACATAAATGGTTTGTGTGTCAATTCTTGAGCCTCTCCCTTTCACATATTTAACTAGAGCACACAGCAACAAAATGTTTGTTTTCCAATGCTCCACCATGTGGATAATAGAAAAAATGCAACAGAAAAACATTTAAGAAGCCATATGTGTTTATTGTGTTTTACTATGGAAAAACATTGATTTTATCTCAAATATTTTTAGGTGAGCATATAGGAATGAAGTCAATATTATTTAGTAGTTAGACTGACAGGCAAACAGTTCAGAGAGCAGGGCTTTGTTCACTTTTATAACTGATGTGGTGGTGTGTGACCTTGAGCACCTCGCTTAGATCTGTCAGGGGCTTAGTTCCCCAGCCTGTTTCCATTATAACTCAAATACTTTAATTTTCCCCCCATCTGATTCTGGAAGTGTGAATTATACTCTAAAGAACAAATGATTCCCCCAAACTTTGTAAACTGCTTGGTACACCTCTGGTGAAAAGTATTGTAGACTACAGCCCTCTCATGGTCAGAATCAGAACTACTCATGCTAATGAATTAATTTTAAAAAATCATAAGCTGGACCCCATTAACAGCTAATGGAAATTCACTAGTTTCAGAGGGATAGCCGTGTTAATCTGCAACTGAAAAAACTTTAAAAATAACTAATAGTCTTGTAGCACCTTAGAGACTAACAAAAACGTAGATGGTTGACTTCAGTGGTACTTAAGCACACATTCAGTGGGACTTAAGTACTTGCTTTAAAATCAAGTACTTAAGTGTTTCACTTAATAGATACGTGTGCTTAGCTGAAAGAAAGTTTTGAAGCAGAATAATCTGAGTTCTGCCCCACTGTTCCCAAGGAGTTCAGAAGTGACAACTGTGAAGCCCTGGTACTAGGCAATTGTTACAGTATTATTTGGGAATGTTTCTTTAGCTCAGAGAGCCGTGGGTAAATGTACTAGCTTGACTTTAAGGTGTTGAGTTTATGTTTAGATTTAGTAACAAGTAAAAGATATCTGTTTTCAAGATGATCAAATCTCAAAAGGTTATGAGTAAGTATAAGATTTTGTCAGTTTAGTTGGTAAAAGCCACAGAAAGATTGTAAGCAATAAACAAAATTCATAGAAGCCTCCAACCTGTCTATTATTAAAAATAATGGCACAGTTAGTAAGAGGATGACTGAAGTCTTGGCCCCATAGTGCAAGGAGAGAGAACCCCAGCGCTTCCCACAGGAACTGCCAGCTCTGGAGCCACCCATCACCCATGGTACATGAGTGTTCTGGGCCCCTGCCAGCCATGGTGGTTCAGTCAATTAGCAGAGTTTCTCCCATCTGTTGAGACACTGAGACGGATTTAATCAAAATTAGAAGGCTGTTTAGTATCATGGAAAAGGAAGGAAGATCCTTATCTGAAAATTTACAAACTTTTTTTTATTCAATTTTTTTGAATTTGGGGCTGAAGTTTGGGGCATTTTTTACTTTATCTGAACAGGTTTGCCTGGCTTGTATGTTTATGTGCTTGTGACTCTGTACCTCAAAGCAGCACCCTGGAACCCCCATATTCACCACTGTCATATAATTATGATATGTTCAGTAGAAAACATACCTTGTGAAGTGTTATTTTAGAAGTCTGAATCTGCTGAACACTAAAAACCTGTTGGATTGTAGGTGCTATCATCATTGTATGTGAAGTTATAAAATACAGGTTCAGTCTCTATGGTTACACTGACCATATGGCCTGGAAAATCCGGGACAGTCCCAAATTTTAATGTCCTGTCCCGGTGCCCCGCACAGCTCTCAAATGTCCCAGAAAAGGTCCCTAGGCTCCAAGTGCAGGAAGAAGTGGCAGCTGATTCCCCCCTGGCTAGGGGAGGAGTCAGGGACACTTCCCAGGCTTTTCCTGCAGCTGGGGATCTAGCCAATAGAAGCAGGGAAGACGTTGCCTGTTAGGAGCACGTGGAACACAAGTAAACAGCTGGGCTGGGGGCTGGGGGCTGGGGTGGACAAGCAGCACGAGGGGGAAGGGGACTGAAGAGCAGCCCAGCTGGGCAGGGAAGCTGAAGAACAGGCCCGCGGCCTGGCCCAGCTGGCCCAGGCAGGGGGGTCCGAAGAGCAGCCCACGGCCTAGCTGGCCCGGGCAGGGGAGGCCAAAGAGTGGCCCACAGCCTTGCTGGGGTTTGGGGAAAAGGGGGTGGCAGGAAGCACGGTATGGTGGGCAGCAGCAGGGAGCCTAAAATGACCTCCCCTTATCTGGAAAAATCCCTCATTTGGGACCAGTCAGGTCCAGAGGGTGTTGGACCAGGAAGGGCCAACCCCTATCCTGCAAGTCTGCTCCTGCACCCTCCCTCTTAGCCAGACACCCTCCCACTTGGCCGGACACCCTTCCCCAGTCTGCTCCTGCATCCACCATTGCTCCTGCACCCTCCCTCCTGGCCACACACTGCACCCTCTCTTGCTCTTGCTCCCTCCTCCTAGCCAGACACCCTACTCCCAGCCTGCTTCTGCACCCTACCTGCCACCCAGACCTCACAACCTCTCTCTTTTCTGCCCCCCACCTCCCTCCCAGATCCTGCACCACTACCCCCCGCCATCCCATTCTCTGGCAGCACTGTTACATACACTAAAGTTCTCATTTTGGTCCCCACCCCAGAACCCAAGGGGGCTCCAAAAAATCCACCAAAAAAGTAAATCTGACCAATGGGAAGACCTGAACCTCAGTCCTCCCTGTCCATCCCCCTTGCCCCTTGAGACTGGAATGCCAGAGGAATGAAGTGTCTCAGTTGGGGGCCACCTCGGCAAGGCTTGGGGGTTTGAGGAGTTCTTTTGCTTTTAACTTATATCAATGGCCCCTGACCCAAAAAATGTTCCCCACCCCTGCCATAAATAAAGAACAATTGAAAACTTTTGTGTTGGACATAAATTTTTTATTTTATTTAAAATGAAGTTTGATAAACTAACATGAGAAAGTTAAAATGCTTAATCTGTTTAATAATTTAAATTAAACCATTCTCCCTAGCTGCAGCACTAGAAAAATGGCTCAGGTGCAATGATGTAATTAACAGAGAGTTTCCATTAGCAACTGGTGGTCCATGGAAAGGTTTACATTGAGCCAGAGGGTCCACAGGCCAACAAGGTTGAGAATCACTGAAATAGAGGTACCCCTGACCTCTCCCACCGAGAGACCGCCCCAGGCTCCCTGTTGCTCTAGAAGAGCCCACAGAGAGATCGGGTCTGTTACCATGGTGGTGAAATCATCGTGTCACTCCAGTGTGGATGATGGACAGACTTTTTGTGAGTTTTCCTCATCCAAGCAGTTGATTATTTAAATACCATGTTAAGATGCCACGTGAAAATACTTGGTGCATCCAGAGAGAGGCAGGATGCATCATCTCTCTTCAGAGAGGGTTGTGTCAGGGTGAACAAGCCCTTTGTGAGCTCTGTGAAGAGGTGAGATGTTTTGACTTCCAGCTTCAAGGGATTTGTTCTTCTCTCTTTGGGCTGCACGTTGCCTAGACTTGAATGGAGTTAGCTGTCACAACGCATTTCTGAGTTATTCTGACACACAAAGTGAAACCTGTGCTAAAGACTACACATCCAGTGAGAGAAAGCACGGCTATCAGAGGAAGTAAATTCAAAGTCTCTCCAATTTTCTTCAAAGATCACCTCTACCAGGCAGTGGGGCTTTGACTGATTGGTCCCTTATATTTTTGAAGGGTGACTAAATATTAACTGAATCTTCCTGGGTAATATCAACAGATTGCTTTGGGCCCAATCCTAGCTTAAAATTCAATCGGGTGCTTTGTAAGTAGGTTGAAAGTGGTCTCATTTGGCAATTATTCGTAGGTATTATTTACATAACATAGGCATTGCCCTCATGGTATTGACATATACATTTCTCAGTAGCTTTACATATAAAATAGCCCAGCCCCATTGATCTCCATGAGAAATGTACCTTTCAAGCCATGGTGGTGAGGGTTAGTGACATGGTCTTCTCCACCCAGTAATTGTCATGGTTAGTTCAGTATTGTTACTCTGGCTTTTGGAAATGGAGGACTCTTGATAATTTTGCAGTAACTCAAAAAAATGCAGTTGCAATACATTGCATTAGGGATGTAAATTCCCATTCATTAGTTAACCGGTTAATGTTAGGTCACACTGGGGCTGCCACCGACTCCCAATCCCCTCCAGACCAGCCCCTGTCCACAGCAAGCTGGACTCCCCATAGAGAGAGGCTGCTCTGGACCCTGGCGCAGTCCTTGCCTGTGGGGCCCCCGGGTTTCCCAGAGACAGGGGTTGCTCCAGACAAGAGCAACCCCTGTCTGCAGTGGGCCCTCTGTGGGGCTGGAGCAGCCCCCTCTGATTACCAGTTAATTGGAACTGGTAAGCATCATCCATTAAGAGGACTAAGGAAGTTGTCCCATGAAATTGTGGGATAGCTCTGAATGATTCCCAGGCCCTGAGTCAAATGGGGCTGCATCTACAATGCAAAGTAATAGGTCTTAGATCCTGGATCTCATCTTGAATCGAGGTTGGACCCCTAGCACAGTAGCATAATGGGACCCTAGGTCTGGACCCTGGGTTAATGCAACTGCAGTATAGTTGCATGGGGGGGAGGGCTCTTGTGGGGTCCAAACCCATCCCTATTGGTAGAGGATGGTGGGAGACATTCTTAGAGGGGTCATGTGGCACCCTTTACTTCCAGTCATGTGTTCATCTTGATCCCAGAAGTACTACCCCAGGGGTGGGACTGCCAGCGGCAGGTGGCAGGGCCTAAGGGCTCAGGAGCATGGCTAGTGATTTCAGGGGGTGTGGCTAAGGTGTCCCTATTTTTAGTTCAGAAAATATGGTCACCATATTTATGGTCTGTGGTCTGGCATCCCCTTAGGTGATTCCAGGATGGAGCATTCACAGGCACGCTCAGCAACTCCTGCCCTACCCTTCCAGAGCTTCAGGAGCATCTCAAATAGCTTATTTGTTGTGCTCAAGCTCAAGGAGGGAGGAAGGGAGAGGGGCAAGGATGGGAGATGCTTGGAGAACCGGCAGGGTGGCTGCACAGCCCAGCAGCTGGTGGTAGGGATGGGAGCCAGCCCTTCAGCTGTGGGGCTCCATGCATTCCCCAGGGGGCTGCATTCCTGGGGCTCCACATCCACCCCACTTCTTCCCCCAAGTGCCCCTCCCATTCCTGGCCTGGTCAATGCCGGCTCTCTGCTGCCATTGGAGTAGAGCCCCACAGCTGATGACAGCAGAGGGACCAACATCAACTTCCCCTGGTCCAGCAGATTCCCTGGTTCCAGACCAATCAGGTCCTAAAAGTGCTGAATCAGGGAGGTGCAACCTGTATTGCTTTGTTTGTGTTACTGAAATATGTTGTGCAGTTAGGAACACCCACAACCAGCTTTCCAGTTACAACAAAGGAGGAGCCATCACCTGCCAGACAGTTGTTAATGGTTCATCAACATGCAATTCACTTTGCCAGAGGCTTCTCTCTCATATGAGACGCACATATGCCATGGGGGCTAGCTAGCCCATATCACAGCAAGAATCTTTCTAGCAGCTGGAAGAAAGTATGAGAGAGAATGACATCATCACTTGGACTCTCCTCTCCTTCCCTTCCACCCTCACCCCCACCTCAACACCTGGGGAAACATCTGCAAGAAAAATACTTTGAACTGGGGAAGGTTGGTCCCAGCTGGAAAGTGGTTCAATCTGTGTACGGAGGAACTGTAACCATCAGTTAGGGTGAGGTATTGCTTAATTTAAATCTGGCTTTTTAGGCTGTTTTTCTATTTTGTTTCTTAGGTAACCGACTTTGGTCTCTAAGCCTGCTACTTATAATCACTTAAAATCCATCTTTCTGTAGTTAATAAATCTGTTTTATATTTTACCTAAAACCAGGTGGTTTTGGTTGAAGTGCTAAGGAAATCAGAGCTCAGATTACAAAGTGCATGTCCACTTTCCTATAAAGAAGTGGTAAACTAGGTTTACACTGATCAGGACAATGCAAGACAGTACAGTTTTGGGGTGAAAGACTGAGGAGCAGCAGGTACTTGTCAGATACCTCTCTCTTTTGCAGTTTCATAAATGGCTAGGAGATCATTCAAGTGACTTGGGTGTGTCCCTGTCTATTGATGTCTAAGTGCAGTACCTGTAA
Organism: Rafetus swinhoei; assembly: GCA_019425775.1. NCBI lineage: Eukaryota > Metazoa > Chordata > Testudines > Trionychidae > Rafetus > Rafetus swinhoei. The sequence continues at coordinate 36,559,008 of CM033427.1, forward strand.
GAGGTTTGTTGCATGACATCAGCATCACAGTGTGGGAGAAAGCCCATGATCAGTGCCATAACTAGCTAATTTTGCGCCTGAAGCAAGAATATAAAATTGTGCCCCCTCGTGTGTATATATTCATAGAAGTTATTTAATAGAAAAAGGGAACATATATAAACAACAATAATAATAATAACACAACATTTATTTATTATAGTTGAGATCTGCATAAACAATCAATTAATACATATATACATATAATTATAAAATATCACCATGTCAGGTACTATTAGATATTTGTTTATAATTGTACTTTGTGTGCTTTTAATGAGGCAAACTCATCAATAATTGTGTTGAAATTAATATTATTTGCTACCTCATGTTCTATTGATAAGATGGACATATTTGATAATCTCTCCTGACCCGTGGATGCTCGAAGGCAGTTCTTAATTAATTTTAGTTTACTAAAACTTCTTTCACAAGAAGCCACAGTCACTGCCTTGTCCCCTTGGTTTGTGTAGCACATTTGAAGTACTTGGCACAGGCAGCTCAGCAGCATGGGCTCCAGTTTTTGGGGGGGAAACCATGACTCCAACAGGCTAAGGGCCTGGACCCCGATCTATAGAACCCAGGGATAGTAACTCCCAGACCCCCAGCTCTAATCACATACCCCTAAGACCTAGAGCGACTCCTCTGGCAGAGGTGAGACAAGACCCAGGAGTCCTGGCTCCCAGCCTGACACCTCCACCTCACCCCCTGCACCTCTGCCCCTGTGCAGGGCAATCTGAGCCCCTTCTCCCCTGGCCCCACACCCCGTGCCTGGGAACTGTACTAGGGCACCTTAAGGCAGCGCTTGGCGTTGCTGAGCCGGTGCCCGGCCTACCACGCCGCTCAGAAACAGCTGATGCACAGGGCGACCGCCAGGGCTGGTGACTGTTGGATCACGGAGCAGCAACATGCAGCGTGACATGTAAACTGCAGGTCGGATGATGCTAATGGGTGGGGGAGGGAAGCAGCACTATCTTGAAATAAGTAGCTGTCTTAAAATAATTAGTTTTCTATATTATTTTTCTGCACCCCCTCAGCTATGCACCCGAGGCAAGTGCCTCACTCGTCTCGGCCTTGTTATGGCCCTGCCCACGATAGTGCATTTAGAGGACTCAGCTGTCCCATAGTCCAGCTTGTATCCTGGGGACTCTGTCATAGTATATCAGCAGCTTCAACCTATAACCAGTTCATGATAAACCATTATACAAATTCACACATTTATAAGTCTTCTGTCTCAGGCCTTTTACCTATTTCTCTTCTGCTGGTCCCTCTCCTTTTCTTCAATCTGCAGGTTATGTTTTTAACGTTTCCTAGTAGCCTGTATTAGAACTCCCTCTGCTGGTAATATATTGTGACACAGTTAGTTTGCATTCTAGTTAAAATCATTGACTGCTGTGGTTTGTCCCTTTCTATGCTTAAAATACCTTCTTTTTGTCCAGACTGCCTCACATGCATAGAAGTAAAGATTTGATATTTTTAATATACACATTTTTCAAATGAGCCAGTTGCAGCTTCTCATAACAGAATGGCAGAGTTATATGCCCACCATTATTCTTTAACATTTGCTTTAATTATTTACTTTCATGATTCTAACTGAAATTATTTGTTTTTGTCATTCTTACACTGGAAGACAGAGTGATTCTTTTGATCGGATGCACTACATTAATAACCATTTCACTTTATTGTCACTAAATTTTCTCAATATAGATGGGCAGGGCTCAACAAATAATACAATCTACTCACCCATGGCGAGTAGATTGTAACCCCAGAAGAGGCGGGTTCGGGCGATCTGCGCATGCGCAGAACGATCTGCGCATGCGCAGATCGTTGGACAGCGCGGCTGGCGAGCGGGGCTCGCCGCGGTTCGGCGAGCCCTGTAGATAGGAGTATGCATATTGAATGGCTTACTATGCATTATTCTGCATAACATCTCAGAACTACTGTAAATGACTATTTCCATTGTAACTCACTCATTTTATTTACGAGTAGTCCTGTGGCACCTTAAGCTATGTCTACACTGCACGCTTATTGCAAAATAGAGTGTGCATCTACATAGCAAGCCCATTATTTCAAACAAATTTCAAAATAATGGGCTCCTTACTCTGACTTCTGTAACCCTCATTTCACAAGAAGTAAGGGAAGTCTCAGCAAGTATGTTCTTCCTTCAAATTCCTGCTGTGTAGACAGTGCCAAAAGCTAAGTTAAGCAACTTTGACTTCAGCTATGCAATTAACATAGCTGAAGTTGTATATTTTAACTCAATTTTAGCCCGCAGTGTAGACACACCCTGTCGGACTAACAAAAATATATATACTATGATCTTTTGTGGGCATAACCCACTTCTTCATTTGAGCTCGACACTTGGGGTATGTCTAGACTACATCCCTCTGTTGCCAGAGGGATGTAAATTAGACTTACCGAAATTGCTAATGAAGCGGGGATTTAAATATCCCATGCTTCATTAGAATAAAAATGGCCGCTGCTTTTTGCCGACGCGGCACTTTGCCGGCAACAAGCAGCAGTCTAGATGGGGTTGATCGACAAGGAAAGCCTTTTCCGACCGATCCCTTATGCCCTCATGCAATGCGGTTTACAGGATCGGTCAGAAAAGGCTTTCCTTGTCGACCGAACCCCATCTAGACTGCCGCTTGTTGCCGGCAAAGTGCCGCGTCGGCAAAAAGCAGCGGCCATTTTTATTCTAATGAAGCACGGGATATTTAAATCCCCGCTTCATTAGCAATTTCCGTATGTCTAATTTACATTCCTCTGGCGACAGAGGGATGTAGTCTAGACATACCGTTGGAGACCAATAAAATTATTTCCACAATTTCACTTACATTGGGCTGTGCATATTTAATTAGCGCCCAACAAACAAAATGGAAGGCACAATCATACCTCCCCTCAAAGAGGGCATCTGAAACATTGTATCTTGTGCAACCATCTCTAAATTTCTTCCCAAATTGTTTTAAGGGGAGTGCAGCAAGGCCTGCTCATGATTTCTGCATATCGCTGGATTATACAGGGAGCATTCCTCCCTGAACTCACCCACTCTTCTTGCATACTTCTCCTGGCATCTTTTGGGGGTGATCTGCATCTCTAAGGATGATAGCAAGGAGTAGTCCCTCCACTCTGGAAAGCGCAAGGATACTGTTCTGCACACTACCTTGAGGAGTTCTTAGAGCTGGTTCATAAAGTTGGAGATACTGCATGAGTGCATCACTGTGTTTTGTCTATTTTTTAAATGGAACCGAGCTTACATATTCTGTTTATCCCAGGCAAAAGAAAGCCCTTTCTGTAAGGTGAAGTTCTGGTAGTAAGTACATATCAGTAATTTAAGGATAAAATCCTTACTAGAGCAATCTGGATCATTAAAAATGTTTTTAAAATTGCTTGAAACTTCAGAGTTAAGGTTGAATTTACCAGTCCCCAATATATTTGAAGGAATGGTTACCATTATAGAAATTCATAAGAACATAAGAACATAAGAACGGCCGTACTGGGTCAGACCAAAGGTCCATCTAGCCCACAGTGGCCAGCACCAGGTGCCCCAGAGAGGGTGGACCGAAGACAATGATCAAGCGATTTGTCTCCTGCCATCCCTCTCCAGCCTCTGACAAACAGAGGCCAAGGACACCATTTTATTCCCTGGCTAATAGCCTTTTATGGACCTAACCTCCATGAAATTATCTAGCTTCTCTTTAAACTCTATTATAGTCCTAGCCTTCACAGCCTCCTCTGGCAAGGAGTTCCACAGGTTGACTACACGCTGTGTGAAGAAGAACTTTCTTTTATTAGTTTTAAACCTGCTACCCATTAATTTCATTTGGTGTCCTCTAGTTCTTCTGTTTAGGAACTAATAAATAACTTTTCTTTATCGGCCCTCTCCACACCACTCATGATTTTATACACCTCTATCTTATCCCCCCTCAGTCTCCTCTTTTCTAAACTGAAAAGTCCCAGTCGCTTTAACCTCTCCTCATATGGGACCCGTTCCAAACCCCTAATCATTTTAGTTGCCCTTTTCTGAACCCTTTCCAAGGCCAAAATATCTTTTTGAGGTGAGGAGACCACATCTGTACACAGTATTCAAGATGTGGGCATACCATAGTTTTATACAGGGGCAGTAAGATATTCTGGGTCTTATTTTCTATCCCTTTCTTAATAATTCCTAGCATCCTATTTGCCTTTTTGACCGCTGCACACTGTGTGGAAGTTTTCAGAGAACTGTCCACGATAACTCCAAGATCTCTTTCCTGATTTGTCGTAGCCAAATTAGCCCCCATCATACAGTACGTATAGTAGGGGTTATTTTTCCCGATGTGCATTACTTTACACTTATCCACATTAAATTTCATTTGCCATTTTGTTGCCCAATCACTCAGTTTAGTGAGATTTTCTTGGAGTCCCTCACAGCCTGCTTCTGTCTTGACTATCCTAAACAGTTTGGTATCATCTGCAAACTTTACCACCTCACTGCTTACCCCTTTCTCCAGATCATTTATGAATAAGTTGAACAGGATTGGTCCTAGGACTGACCCTTGGGGGACACCACTAGGTACCCCCTCTCCATTCTGAAAATTTACCATTTATTCCTAACCTTTGTTTCCTGTCTTTTAACCAGTTCTCAATCCAAGAAAGGACCTTCCCTCTTATCCCATGGCCATGTAATTTACACAAGAGCCTTTGGTGAGAGGACCTTGTCAAAGGCTTTCTGAAAATCTAAGTATACTATATCTACTGGATCCCCTTGTCCGCATGTTTGTTAACCCCTTCAAAGAACTCTAATAGATTAGTAAGACAGGATTTCCCTTTACAGAAACCATGTTGACTTTTGTCCAACAAATTATGTTCTTCTACATGCTTCACAATTTTATTCTTTACTATTGTTTCGACTAATTTGCCCGGTACTGAAGTTAGACTTACCAGTCTGTAATTGCCCGGATCGCCTCTAGAGCCCTTTTTAAATATTGGTGACACGTTGGCTACCTTCCAGTCATTAGGTACGGAAGCCGATTTAAGGGATAGGTTACAAACCACAGCTAATAGTTCAGCAATTTCCCATTTGAGTTCTTTTAGAACCCTTGGATGAATGCCATCCGGTCCCGGAGATTTGTTAACATTAAGTTTTTCTATTTGTTCCAAAACCTCCTCTAATGACACTTCAATCCGGGACAGTTCCTCAGATTCATCACCCACAAAGGACGGTGCAGATTTGGGAATCTCCCCAACGTCCTCAGCCGTGAAGACTGAAGCAAAGAAATCATTTAGTTTCTCCGCAATGGCTTTATCGTCCTTGATTGCTCCTTTTATAGTTCGATCGTCTAGGGGACCCACAGGTTTTTTAGCAGGTTTCCTGCTTCTAATGTACTTAAAAAACATTTTGTTATTTCTTTTGAGTTTTTGGCTAGCTGTTCCTCAAAATCTTTTTGCTTTTCTTATTACATTTTACACTTGATTTGACAGTGTTTATGTTCCTTTCTATTTATCTCACTAGGATTGGACTTCCACTTCTTAAAAGATACCTTTTGTCCCTCACTGCTTCTTTTACATGGTGGTTAAGCCACGGTGACTCTTTTTAGGTCTCTTGCTATGTTTTTAATTTGGGGTATACATTTAAGTTGGGCCTCTATTATGGTGTCTTTAAAAGTTTCCATGCAGCTTGCAGGATTTGGCTCTAGTCACTGTGCCTTTTAATTTCTGTTTAACTAACCTCCTCATTTTTGTGTAATTCCCTTTTGAAATTAAATGCCAGGGTGCTGGACTGCTGAGGTGTTCTTCCCTCCACAGGAATGTTGAATGTTATTATATTATGGTCACTATTCCCAAGCGGTCCTGTAACAGTTATTTCCTGGACCTGATCCTGCACTCCACTCAGGACTAAATCGAGAATTGCCTCTCCCCTTGTGGGTTCCTGCACCAGCTGCTCCAAGAAGCAGTCATTTAAGCCATTGAGAAATTTTATCTCTGCTTCTCTTCCTGAGGTGACATGTATCCAGTCAATATGGGTAATTAAAATCCCCTATTATTATAGAGTTCTTTATTTTGGTAGCCTCTCTAATCTCCCTCAGCATTTCAATGTCAGTATCGCTGTCCTGGTCAGGTGGTCGGTAATATATCCCTACTGCTAATTTCTTCTTATTGGAGCATGGAATTACTATCCATAGCGATTCTATTGAACATGTTGATTCACTTAATATTTTTATTTCATTTGATTCTACATTATCTTTCACATACAGTGCCACTCCGCCCACGCACCTGGCCTGCTCTATCCTTTCGATATATTTTATATCCCGGTATGATTGTGTCCCACAGATTTTCCTCATTCCACCAGGTTTCAGTGATGCCTATTATGTCAATCTCCTCATTTAATACTAGGTACTCTAGTTCACCCATCTTATTAGTCAGACTCCTAGCATTTGTGTAGAAGCACTTTAAAAATTTGCCACTGCTTATTTGTCTGCCCTTCCCTGATGCATTGGATTCCTTTGTATGTGGTTGTTTGTCTGCTCTGGCCCATGGTTTGCTCTCTCCCTCCTCTCTTTCTGACTACAGCTTAGAGAATCTTATCAATGGATTCTCCTCTAAGAGAAGTCTCCTCCGATTTACGTGCATCTCCGCACCAATCGGCTTTCCCCATCTCTTAGTTTAAAAACTGCTCGGCCTTTTTAATGTTTAGTGCCAGCAGTCTGGTTCCACCCTGGTTTAGGTGGAGCCCATCCTTCCTGTATAGGCTCCCCCTCTCCCAAAAGTGTCCCCAGTTCCTAATAAATCCAAACCCCTCTTCCCTACACCATCGTCTCATCCACGCATTGAGACTCTGAAGCTCTGCCTGCCTACCTGGCCCTGCGCGTGGAACTGGAAGCATTTCCGAGAATGCCACCATAGAGGTCCTGGATTTCAGTCTCTTTCCTAGCAGCCTAAATTTGGCCTCCAGGACATCTCTCCTACCCTTCCTACGTCATTGGTACCTACATGTACCACGACCACCGGCTCCTCCCCAGCACTACACATAAGTCTATCTAGATGCCTCGAGAGATCCGCAACCTTCTCACCAGGCAGGCAAGTGACCATACGGTTCTCCCGGTCATCACAAACCCAACTATCTATGTTTCTAACGATCGAATCACCCACTACTAACACCTGCCTCTTCCTAACTGGCATTCCCTCCCCCTCTGAGGTATCCTCAGTGCGAGATGATACCGCAACATCCTCTGGGAGGAGGGTCCCAACTACGGGATGGTTTCCCTCTGCTCCCATTGAATGCTCTGTTCCCTTGAGACTTTCATCCTCCTTAAGAGCACTGGGGCTCTCAGACTGGAGGTGGGACAGTACTACAGTGTCCCGGAAAGTCTCATCAACATATCTCTACCTCCCTTAGCTCCTCCAGTTCAGCCACCCTGGCCTCCAAAGCCCGAACTCGGTCTCTGAGGGCCAGGAGCTCCTTGCAACGGGTGCACACATACGTCACCCGCCCACAGGGCAAGTAATCATACATGTTACACTCGATGCAATAAACAGGATAGCCCCCACTCTGCTGCTGGGCTTCTGTCTCCATTTTTCTAATGAATAAGTTTAAGTATAAACTGGGATTCTTTTTAAACCTCTGGAATATAGATTATTATAAGAGTTATGTTTTAAAGAAGGTTAGAAGTCACTGGTGCCCTCTAACCTCCCCCTCTAAACTCCCTCTCCAAACTCCCTGTTAGTTGTTCCTGTTCGCAAGCTGTTCCTGTTCGCAATTCCAAACTCCTTCAACTCAGCCTCCACAGCCTTGCATGGAAATAAATCTGAGTATGTCTACACTAAGACCAAAACTCTAGTGCAGTGGTTCTCAAACTTTTGTACTGGTCACCCATTTCTGACAGCAAACCTCTGAATGCAACACCTCTCCTTCTCCCTCCTCCCTGCATTATAAATACTCCCGCTTACACACACACTTTATATATTTAACACTAGTATAAATGCTGGAGATGAAGTAGGGTTTGGGGTGGAGGCTGACATCTTATGATCTCCCTATGTAGTAACCTTATGACTTCCTGAGGGGTCATGACCTCCAGTGTGAGAACCCCTCTTGATTTCATTCACCCATAGCAAAAAATTCAGTCTTGTCAATGATTGTAAGAACCGGATTCTCTCTTTCCTAACCATGCAGGGATTGTGCCTACTACTGCTTTCTTTAAGAACATTCACTCTAGTAAAAAAACCCTACTTTACATTTGCCTAATGAGGCAATTAGCATACTGAAGTCTACCATTCCACCCTCCTCAGTAATGGTTCAGTTCTACAAGGTGCTCGGTACTTCAGAGGATTGGGCCCTGGGATTCCACGTAACAGCCAATTAGACAAGTGTCAAGCACAGGTCTAGCTTATCTCCATGTGTAAGCCCCCTAGGCCCTGATCACAGCAGTTACAGTCAAGGAACAGGGACAGTGAGGTGGCAAAACATTAGGCTTAGAATTATAGGCACACGACTGAGAGCAAATAAAAAAATGTTTTATGTCCTAACATATCATTTAGATTCCTTTCCTCTTTGGTAATAACTTCTTAATACCCAAATATTTCTAATATAAAACAGAAAGGCTTTATTGAAGAAAATAATGCCAGAGGTTAGGCAAGAGGCTTTCATTGCAACAAAAAGTTCACTGATTTCTTTCATCTGCTTTTCCACAGCCTGGGCCATACTCTTCATCTACGGTCAGACACATGACAGGGCACAAAATCTGAAGAGGATGAACCTTGAGTTTTTAATTTTTTCTTTAGCCCAGATCGAAGAACGTAGTGAGGTTGACTCATTGCTGTGGAGCCTCTTGCTGGTCACACCAGGAATTAGCTCTGATCCTTTTCTGACCAGTGTCTCACCCATCATTGCTTTCCAACATGAGTCCAGACAATGAAGACTTCAGAGTGGACTGTGGTGTCCTCTTCAGGACACTGTCCTCAGCAGTGCCCACCCACTCTTTTCTCCTCCCCTTCCTGGGGGTATCAGCAGTCCTCAGTCTCACACCTGCCACCATGGCCAGCCAAGATCTAGCTCCTCATTCAAAGAGAAGCCAAAGGTCATGGCCTCTGGTGGCTAGATGTGCACATTCATATGCCCTCTCAGTCTCCCTCTCTAGCAGTGCTCCACCTTCAGTGCTTCTCCCAGGGAACCAGTCCTGCACTCTTCCTGGTCAAGACCCAATTGCCCTCTGCTCTGCTTAGCAGCTTCTTATAATAGGGCTGCCTCAGCAAACCACCGTTTGATTGGCTCCTTACAAGCCTCTCTCTTATTGGAGGGGGTTTGCACAGGCTTCCTCCAGGCTGGTTTTAACCCTTCTCTTGCCACAGTGGGGCAGCTGCCCTACTACGTGATGCCTGAGTCAGACATGGTTTACATCACATTTCAACTGTATTACAGCAACTGGCTGTAGGAAACAAGACTCAAACCAGACAAATAGTTGGAGACTTGTTGTTTGATAATTATATATCTGAGGTAAGTGTTTTCTTTGAGTCAGGTCAGGTGCCTCATTTCTAATAATCACTTGATAATGCTTAATAATAAAGCCAAAGATCAGATCAGATTCAGATTCTTGGTCTGCCTGTGCTGGATTAACCCGCATGAATAAAGAAATGGTATTTCGAAGGAGATTTATCTTTAATGTTGTAAAGCAGTGTGATTACTTCTTTATCATTATACAGCTTTGATTTTCCTTCTTCCCCCTCAGGAAGGCAGATTTCACAGTAGGTCAGATTCTGACCTGCATTAGGGTCAGAGTAACCAGCCGCAGAGGATTCCTCCTCACACAATAAGATAGTCAGGTGGTACCAAAGCATGCCCTGCGCTACTCTCCCTCTCTGCAGGCAGAGAAAGGTGTGGGGGAAGGGACACATTGCAGATTGTATTTATGAATCAGTAAGCCCTAAGCTGGCAGTTGGCACAACTTTGATATCGCAAACGCCAGGCAATCAAAAATCATGAGTCAACCCTCCCCCTCCTAAAAGAAACCCCATCAAAGTGTCATAAAATTTATTATATATTTTAAAACTAGTAAGGGATTATTTCTGTTTGATTTCTTGTTTGAGCTATTCAGGTGCATTTAGATCACATGTTCTAGCTGTTCTCTGCTACACTGAGGGCTACAAATGTGTTTATATTTGGTTTTTTAACCAGAAGCAGAGATCCTCATGCAATCTCTTGCTTCTAGCTCTGGGAGCTTTAAGAAAAATGCCAAATATTATGAAACTTTCATTAAAATCATGGGACTGGACAACAACTTAGAGTAGCCGGTGGTTCTAAGATGCACCCAGAGATGATCTTGGGCTTCAGCAAGGTGGTCTTAAAGTCTCCTGTAAGCACCAATCACCTTCTGAAGCTATGGCTACACTATGGGGTTTTGGCTATGGCTACACTATGCCGTGTCCAGGGAATGCATCTGTTCTTCTGCTTTCTTTTTGCAGAAGAGCAGACGCACTCTTTCGGAAGCCCTATCTTCGTCCTTCCACAAGGAAGAAGGGCTCTTCCAAAAGAGGAGGCTTTTCTGAAATTTGGCCCGGTGTAGACGGGCCAAATTTCAGAAAAGCCTCTTCCAAAAAAAAGATTGGAAAAAGGTACGCAAATTGTGGAGTGCAATTTGCGTACCTTTTTTCCGATATATCAGTGTAGTAACCCCTTCTCCTCACATCTGAGGATCTGGACCTTCCAGTGTCTTGTTTCCACTTACCTTATGCCAACAGTCATGCCTTTAAAAGTGCTGTCTAATCTGTCAGTCTGTTACCAAAGTATCTAGAAACATAAACACTTTGAAAATGTATATACATCTCTTTAAATGGTTCTTAGAGGAAAAAATAAATATTAAAAAAGTATTGGAAGTACATTGTCATTCACATAGACCACATTATAATGGCACATTTAGTAAGAGACTGAAATGTGATAGGTCAGTTCACGCAGATCCTATATTTTTAAATCTCTTTTATCTTCAAAGTCTCAGCCAATTTAGTTATAACTTTCTATCTAAGCCACGAGGCTGCACTGCTTTCAATGAAAAAAGGAACAATGGAGCAGCAAGGATTCTCATCTTGGTCTGACTTTTTCAGCTTCACAAACCTCACATTTGAGCACATCAGCATTGCACTTACACTAATGGGATGCGTAACCTAGCAAAGCGCAGACATGCTAGGAAAGCTGCTGGTGGCATTTGGCAGATAGTTGAAATGATTAGATGAGGTATTTGGAATCTTGAGAGAAATAATACCTGGCATCCCCTCCTAAATATATTAAATAAATCCTCCATATCACACAGCTGAAGTGAGGACCTTGTCTGGGAGAGGGAGTGTGGGGGAGGGAGGAGGCAGCTCAGGTCTGTAATGCTTGCAAATGTCCCTTGTTCTCCACCAGCTGATGTCTCTAATTTTGCACCCCTGAAGTCTATCACTTCATCCCTTTAGTCCCCTCTCAGGAAGCCTATTGGCAGGGCAGCCTGATTCAACAGTCTCAAGATGACCCAATGGTTGAAGTCTATAACTCACCCCTATTGGCAGGGCAGCACAGTTCAATAGTCCCCACACATCCCAATGGTCAAAGTCTATTTAAGGGGCAGTAGATAAGGGAAAGGTTTACCTTCAGGGGGCTCCAGGCTCTCCCACTCTACTGGACCCCAACTCAGGGCCTTATTAGTGGCTTATTCTAGCCACTGAGTGAGCGGGGAAATTCCAACCACAACACATTGACTTTCCGAAGGCGGCTCACTCACCCTGTAGCCATCACCGTCCCTGGGCTACTTCCTGTCATGATTATGAGGGTTAGCCAGCAGCCTGGGGATTAAGGGGTTAACTACACCTAGCCAGGTGGAGTGACCAGTAGGAATGTAGGTGGGACTTTCAAACTGGGACAAAGGAATTTGGGGTTTTTTTCCTTTCTCCTTTGGTCTCTCTGTGTGTGTGCTCTGCAGCTACAGAGAGGGACAAGCATGAATCTCTCTCTCCAAGACACCATTCTTAATTTTCTGTAAGTAGGGTAAAGTTTAGGTAGTTTCGTTAGGCTTTATTGTTTTAAGGGTTGGGTATGGGATCTGATATCTGGCACTGCTTAAGAGATGTTTGGCTTTTCTTTTTAACTAAGTTTTAGCCTATGGTGTAATTCCTCCATGAGTATATTTTGTTACCTTTCCATCTGATCCTTATGCTTGCAACAGGAATATTGTTGTAATAATAAAAGTTTTCTCTTTTCTTTTTATTAAGCTGGCATTGGTTACTTGTGTGTCCTGATTTTTATAATAGGGGTGAGATTTCCCAAATGATCTTTCCCCTAATCTCGTTATTGATATTTGGGTGGTGGCAGCGGAAGTTTTATTCCCAAAATCTAGGTTTTTAAGATTTTGGGGGAAGTTTTATACCAAAGCCTGGTAGATAAGGCTTTGGGGTACACTTGCTGGCCCCCACTTCTGCATTTATCATGCCAGAATGGGGAAGGAGCCATGACACTTCCTACTTGCAATGTCTCCGCTCGCTGGTGGCTCTCCAGTTCCCCATCTTCATCTGAGATCTGGCTGCCTCCACTTGCTTCTGGAACGTAGGCGATCTCTAGATGTGTCCAGTCTCCCACCTGTGTGGTAGCATCTCGGCATTTGGGCAGTCACTGGGGTTTGCAGAGAGCTGGCCAGGAACATCTTCTCTCTCCAGCTGCCAGCCCCAACTGAGCTGAGCTGCTCTCTTTATAGTAGTGCAGCCTGAGCATGCCCAATAAGGGTAAAGGGGGGGTTGGCCTCCTCAGCTCTCAGCTCCTGCTCAGGGTGTACTCTCTCCACACTGTCACACTCAAGTACACACTTATGCAATGATAGTCACATTTAGATGTAAAAACAGATGTTACTTGGACCAGCAAAGCATTGGCCATGTCCCCTTTCCTTGGATGTGACCATTCACATACCAGGAGCAAGGTGGCATAGTAGCCCCATGAGGGCTGTATGCCGGTGGTGGAATTCCCAATGTAAGTACTGTTCTAATTGTCTACAGAATCAGGCCCTATTTTTATTATGTTCCATATATATATTATGTTCCTTCTCTCAGCCTGCTCGGGCTGGACATCGTGCTGCAGTCCATGCACATGGAACCACGTGCAGCATTATTGTGTGCCACAGAGACTCAGCAGGCAGACTCTGAGCCCACCCAGGCTCCTGCTTTCAGGCTCAGGGGAGGCCACACACACGTCTGGCCCTGGGAGAGGGATGCCCTCCCACCACTAGACACCGCTGGAAGCAGGCTAACCACAAGGGCGCAGGCATGACCCCAGACACACCGAGGAGTGCCGCACACAGCACACAGGTAAGTCTGCACATGCGAGGCACCACCCGCTCCAGCGGACAGAGCTGCGAGGTGCAAGTGTGTGTGTAGGCCCCAGGGAGGGCCAGGATGCTCTCAGCTCCTCTGCCGCCCATGGGATCCTACTGTGACTGGACACTTCCCTTGCCTTCTTGTCCATGGGGGAAGGATGGGGAAGCAACCAGCATGGCTCTCGAGGCCCCTGTGAGGCAGCGCCTGCTGTGCAGGCCACACATGGCCTTGCTCCAGGGACATCCCCCTCCTCTGGCCCAAGGATGGTTGGTTGCTGCTCATAGAGGAGGACATGCCCCAGGATGGATGGCTGACCACCTCTTCTGCATGGATGACTGACCATCTCTTCCTCTTTGTATTCTCCAGTTGGACCAGCTGGGACTGAGGGGTGAGCCATAGCACCCAACCCATTCTGGCCATGTCTGCAATAGGAAATTTTTTCGAACTTATTAAATTCAACTTAAGAACTCCCAATTTAACAAATTCTAATTTGCATGTCCTCACTACAGGGAAGCATCAAAATTAGTTCGAGTCAGGCTCCGTTAATGAGGATGCACTACCTCGGACTCAGAGCTTCAAGAAGCACTCTGGGGAACTACAAGAGGCCTCCCAGGCTACTTCTAGACTGCATCCCTCTGTCCTCAAAAATGAGGTTTACAGGATCTGTCAAAAAAGGGTTTATTTTCGACAGATCCGCGTCTAGACTGCCCTTTTTTTCCGAAAAAGCTCCGTTTAAAAAAAAGTGGCAGCGGTGTTTATGCTAATGAAGCATGGGATATTTAAATCCCTGCTTCATTAGCAATTTCAACATGACTAATCTACCTCTTTCTGACGACAGAGAGGTCGAGTCTAGACACAGCCCTAGAGGTCAATTAGTTCAAATAAGCGGCATGGGAGCATCCACACTAACATTATTTCGGACTTACAAGTTTGGGCATGTCTACACTAGGAAATTATTTCAAAATAACTACATTTGAAATAATAACTCCCAAAATAGCTATTTCAAAATAAGCTGATTCCCCAAGGAAAGCAGGAGTACAGTTTTTGAAATAACCAACCCATTATTTTGAAGTCATGGGCTTGCTAGTATGGATGCTCCACTTATTTCAAAAAGTGTAGACCAGGGCTATGATATTTGCTGGTCACCCAACTGCACAGAATTCACCTGAATGACATAGCTGAGGCCACTGGGAATACTGACTCCTAGGCAGCATTCTCAAAGACTTCACACATTTAGCACTGTCACTCTCATACTAACATTACTTTTCATTTGCTTAGTCCCTTTGACTGATCACTTGACACCTGCTGTCATCACTGACAAATGGGAAAAGCAGAAACAGCAGGGGTGTCATAAAAGTGACTTAGCATATTCCTTTTTGAAGAAGTTGATCTAAAACATTTGGGTTCACTCTGTTCTTTAAAATGATTATTTGTTCTTTGAAAAGGTGCCCTGCTTGTGCTAGGTTTCCTTTTATAAGAGTGTGACACAGAAAACATTGTGTTAACTGCATGAGTACCACCCATACCCAAGCTTTCCCCTGCAGCTTTTAGAAGAGTGTTTAAAATAAAATAGGTTTTTTTAAAAATGTATACAAGTGGGTGGTGGGTTGTATTCAGAGGCTTGCTGTGTGAAGGGGTCCCCTTACCAATACAAAATTTGAGAATCACTGGTAAAGGGGGATCAGTGAAAACTTTAATATGAGTTTCTTAATAATCCAAATCAAAATGACAAAATTATCACTTTCCAATAATTAACCCTCAAGTGCCCAATATTTCAGATATGCAGTGTTGTTGCAGCTGTGTTGGTCCCAGTACATCATCAGAAGTCCGTTCCACATGTCCTCTCATTGATTGGAAGGAAGCTTTGCAACTTGCGAATATGCGTAGGCATGAAGCAGTTAATGGAACAGGCAGACACAACTGAGTGTCCATGATTCAAAGGCTTAACCCTGTCAGGGCCTGACCTAACTCTTGCATCTCTCCGGTTGAGGTTACACTCCTACAAACTTAACACAGCCAAAGTGGAGCTCCACATCTCACCTACAGGTCCTCCTCTTCTGCCACATTCTTTGTACTCACTGAATACATCACCAGTAACCCACTCACCCAGAAACCCCTCAGCCAGTGTCATCTTTGACTTTGCCCCTTCACCAGCCTGACACATTCAGGCTATATTTAAATCTTGTCACTTTTTTCTCCATTATGTTAGCCCTTGGACCAAATCAGTTAGCCCTAAAACTGTTGACCTCAAAAGAGGCTAAGCTCAGATTCTCCATCCCCATGCGCATTTAATCATTGGCCCATTTCATTAATGATCTAAAACATGACTAGTTGTTGAGGTGTAAACAGCTGGGTTTATTAATGAACACGGGGTACAAGTAAACAAGGGCCCTAAGCTTCCATGAAACAGAACAAAATTGGTCCTGAATGCCCTTACAGAGACAACAGGAAACTCAATGGGAATAACAAAGGTCACTACAATATCATGTCTCATTGGCAGGAACATGTAGGCAGACCCTAAAGCAGTGGTCTCCAACCTTTTTAACCACAAGATCACTTATTCAGTTTAAGTGCAATGTAAGATCTACCTCAAATACTCTTGCCCTGCTTCCTTCCTGCCCATTCTTTAGGGTCCCACCCCTGCTCAACCCCCTTCCTTATGGCCTCACCCTGCTCACTCCACCCCCCTTCCTTCCCCATCCTCACTCACTTTCACCAGGCTGGGGTAGGGTATTGGGGTACAGACTCTGGTCTTAGGCCAAGGGATGTTGAGTGTGGGAAGGTCTCTGTGCTTAGTCCAGTGCAGGGGATTGAAGTCCGGGGGTGGGGATCAGGCTGCAAACTCTGAGAAGGAGTTTGGATGCAGGGGGACTCACATCTGAGGCAGAAGGTTGGGTGCAGGAGGAGGTTCAGAACTGGGACAGGGGTTCAGGATGGAAGTTCTGGCTGCTCACCATTTAACTGAGATGACTTCCGGGTGGTGCCACAGTGGAGTTAAAGCTGGCCCTGCACCACTCCTGAAAGCATCTGGCACGTTCAGCAATGGCTCCATGTGCTGCCCCTCATCCACAGGCACTGAGCCTACAACTTGTACTGGCCACAGTTCCGTTATTAATCAAAGGTAGCTGCAGGAGTGGTGTCTGCCTGCAAGGACAGCATGCGGAGACCCCCTGCTCTGCCTCTCTCAGGAGCTGAAGGGACATGCCAGCCACATCCAGGAGCAGCAATAACCACAGGGATAATTACTCCAGCCACGACAGGTTAGGCATTTTAGAACTCACTACTCAAAGAATTAAATTTAAGCATAAGAGAGAAATGAAAACGATGAAATGCACAGACCAGTCAAAAACCTGAAATAATCCACTTTGCAAGCTGTCAAAGTAGTAACAACAACCCCCCATGTATGTGTTGGGTCTGGAGACGAGAATGAAGGACAGTGTGTGTTTGTGAGAATGACAGACAGTGTGTGAGTGATAGATTTTCATTGCCAAGCTCTCTCCATCCCCTTCTCTCTGTGTGGAGAGAAGGGTACAGGAGTGAAGGGAGGGGGGACATTCTGACATCAGTGCCCCCCCTTCTTCCTCCCATACCCTGCACAGCAAGCAGGAGGCTTCTGGGAAGGGGGGGGCAGCATAACAGTGGGTAGATGGGCAACTGAAGTGCCAGTGCTTGATAGCTTCCTGGCCAAACCAGTCAGGATCACCTGTCACAGGCTCCAAGATCTACTGGTAGATCCCAATCTACTGGTTGGTGACCACTGCCCTAAGGCAAACAGGGATCAGGCCGACAGGATGAAGGACAGGACCACAGGACTCTGAATAGGGAATTTGGGATAAGGTACTCAGGAGCCAGAGGAGCCATACAACTAACCACACAATGGTCTTCTGCTCTTGACTCCTCGTCATTGTGTCTGTGTGTATGCAGGCTAACAAGTGATAGTTACAGCTGAGTGTGTAGGATACAGATGGAATCAGGCCTGCCACTATGGAGGAAGGGGCTCAAAGGAGGCAGTTGCCCCGGGACCCAGCGATTCAAAAAGGCCCAGTCCCACCCCTTCTCCCTATGCCCCACCCCTTCTGGGTGTGTGAAGCCATCATCTCCACCTTGCTCTGAGGCCCAGTAAGTCTGTATGGAATCGATGGAATGAGTTGAAATCTTGTAGCCCTATCTTAGTTTAGGGCTTTTCTAGCAACCATGCTCTTATGTGGGCTACTGGACTGCTCCTCAGCTTAGCAGCCAAGGGAACAGTTGGGCTATTACCTGGGCAAATAACCCAAGGAAAAAAGCTCTGAGGGATGGGTAAATATCCCTTAACTTCATTGTTACTAGGCAGACTTCGAGTCACCTTCCTCTCCCACTTTCCCACACTTTTGGAAAAGGGCACCCATGATGACAAAGAAGGGTGCCAAATATGAAGGCAACAAAGTGAAAACCAATATCACTAACACAAACCCTCATAATTGGAAATTCTTGCCTAACGATTATATCTCAAAGATATGGCCTTTTCTCTCACCTAGTACCTTTCTATCTCCTGTCTTGACTACTAGAATTTCCTCTGCTCCAGCCATCTTGATACATCCTTTCCCCATTCAGGTCCATTCAAAATACTACAGCAATGTTTCTCAAAATGGGTCATGGGCACACTTTGAGAAAGCTGTTAATTGGCCATTCTGGTTTGTTTACTCAACATCTCTATATCCGAAGCCTTGCGGTGCCTCTTGGCTGCAGTTCACTGTTTGCGGCCAAGGGGAGCCGCAGGAAGCAGCAGCCCTTTTTCAGATCATTTATGAATATGTTGAATAGGACTGGTCTCAGAACAGACCCGTGGGGGGCACCCCCTCTGCATTCTGAAAACTGACCATTTATTCCTACCCTTTGGTTCCTATTTTTAACCAATTACCAATCCATGAGAATACATTCCTTCATATCCCATGGCAGCTTACTTTGCTCAAGAGCCTTTTGTGAGGGACCTTGTCAAAGACTTTCTGGAAATTTAAGTACACTTTATCCACTGGATCCCCCTTATCCACATGCTTGAAGACCCCTCAAAGAATTCTAGTAAATTTGTGAGGCATGATTTCCCTTTACAGAAACCATGTTGACTCTTCCCCCAACAAATAATGTTCATCTATGTGTCTGAAAATTCTGTTCTTTAGTATAGTTTCAACCCATTTGCCTGGTACTGAATTTAGGCTTACTGGCTTATAAGTGCCAGGATCAGCTCTGGAGCCTTTTTAAAAAATTGGCCTCATGGTAGCTATCCTCTAGTTATGGGATATAGGTGCTGATGTAAAACTATTTAGTAGTTCTGCAATTTCACACTTGAGTTCCTTCAGAACCCTTAGGTGAATATCATCTGATCATGGTGACTATTACTGTTTAGTTAATCAGTTTGTTCCAAAACCTCTGTAGCAGGTTCACTCACTTTTTGCATGGCTCTTCCCTCAGGGTGGCTTTTGGGGAAGACACCGGTTGCTCCGATGCCAACACACCCCCTTTGGGTGAGGCATTTCCTTCAGGTCACTGCCCTCCGGCAGTGACCACTCCATTCTTGGTCCGTGCCCCCTTCCGGGGGCGGGGGGGGGGGGAAGTCATTGCTGTTCTTTAGTCCAGGGTCCTCCCTAGGACCCCCAGTTCTTCTGCCCCGGGAACACACAGATCCCTCCACACCATCCTGGCCTCAGTGGCCCACTCCCAGTCCCTTAATAGCCCCTCTGAGCAGACCGCAGTATCTCCAGGCCCCTCCTCCCTGGCCACAGGCACACCTCTGCCTGCCCGGTTGCCTCCTTCCCTGGCCCAAGCTCCCCCTGTCTACCACAGCTGCCTCCTTCTCAGCCCAGCCTTTTAGGGCTGCCTGCATGCTAGCCCCAGCCCTTTGTGACTGCCTCCTTGCAGCCCCTAGGGCCTCAGGCCCAGTAGCCTGGGTTCATCCTGCCATAGCTTCCCCAGTCCTGCCCTCTTCCAGGGAGCCTCTTGCTTCCCTGGCAGTCAGGTCTCCACTGCTCTCCCTCCCAGGAGCTGCTTTTATAGCCCTCAGCTGGGCCCTCCTTATCTGCCTCAGCTGGGCTTCCCTCACTCCAGCTCCTAGCCCCTTAAAGGGCCAGTGCAGGGCAACATCTTGCCACACCTCCTTCAATGGTACCTCAATCTAGAACAAGTTCCTTAAATCTCTTACCTAAAAGGAATGGCTCAGATTTGGGAATCTCCCTAACATCCTCAGTCTTGAAGACCGATGCTAAGAATTCATTTAGTTTCTTTGCAAGGGCCTTATCATCCTGGAGTGGTCAGAAATTGCATACAGCCAGTCTCCGACTTACGAACACCTCCACTTACGACCATCCGCACTTACGACCAAAGCGGTCGTAAATGCGGTCCCTGAGTTACGAACGTGATCTGCGCTTACGAACAGCGCAGTTGCCATGTAACTCAATGGGATCCGAGTTATGAACACTTCGAGTTACGGCCAAGTGTTTGGTCTGTAACTCATTCATAACTCGGGGACTGGCTGTATTTACACTAAGATATACTAAAAAAAAGGAAAAGGAAGGGGAAGGGAAGGAAGCATACAGGAGAGAGTATGAAAGATTGGTACCCAGAAGAAAGCGTAATGCCAAAATGCTAAACTGAATAGATGTCTTTTCAAAGTCAAAATAGCTAGTCCTCCGGGGTAGGCGACTGACTCATGTGATTTCAGTATCCACATGAATTTTCCCTTGCAGATATGTGAAAACAAAGTAGCAGCACTTCTGTTCAGCCCTTCTGAGGAAGTGCATCAAGTAGCATTTACTGAAGCAGAGGGGATTTAGGAAAAACACATTGGTCACAGAGAGCAGAGCACTAGAGACACAATGTACTCAACAGCTGAAACACAAACAGCAACTTGTACAGAGAGCATTAATTATACAGAACTTTATTACGGGTGTGCATCTTTCTGAGCCTCAGGGAGCATTCATCATTTCAGTGTGGGTACAAAGAGTACCTGTGAAGGGACATGGGGAGACTTTATGAATAAAACAAAAAGTGATGAAAAAGCCTATCAGTCACAGCATGATCTCAACAGATCAGACTTGTTAACATGTACACTAAGTATACATAGTCTCCATTTTGTAGTCTTACAAAAAATGAGTAGTAAATTCTTTATCACTGACTACAGAGGAGAAGTGGGAAGGGGAAAGAGAGATAAGTACTAAAAAGACAAAAGACAGAAGAAGCAGGGCATCTATACTTGCATTTTGTCCTAGGCAGCACCACATTAAGAAATGACCTGGGCACTGGAAAACAAAAGGGTAAGCCTAGTATTTCCACAATCCTGATGGCAACCTGTGGTGTTCTTTTCAGACACACCAAAAGATGGATCCAAAACCAGCCTCCTGATTTGAACAGCCAGTTTGAACCAGAACTCTGATTTCAATCCATAATTCACAATGTTATTTTTCTATATAGTGTTATGAATTTGAATGTAAACTTTAAGGGCTTTAAAAGCCGACTCTAAATCCAAGTGGTTCAGCTAGGGCCAGGCCCATCTGCCATTGTTCTCAAACAAAGTATTGTGATTATGACTGGCTACTTTATAGATTCAGAGCCACGTGCATAGTCATTGCAGTGCGACACAGTTCAGGGCTAGCTGCACCAAGAATACAAGAACAGCCATTCTGGGTCAGACCAAAGGTCCATCCTGCTCAGTATCCTGCATTCCTACAGTTGTCAATGCCAGGTGCCCCAAAGGGAATGAACAGGACAGGTAAACCTCTACTGTCATCCATTCCCAGCATCTGACACACAGGCTAGAGACCCCATTCCTGCCATCCTGGCTAATTAACCTATCCTCTGTTAATTTATGTAGCTTTGTTTTTGAACCCTGTTACAATCTTTTGAACCCTTTCCCCTCTTCTGGTCTCTGAATGTATCTTCTCAGGTCTTAGGCCCTAAGCTCTCAACTCTCTAGGGTGAAAGCCAGTGTTCCCAGTAACCTGGAGAATCTCAGGAGAGTTTCAAATGCTGCCTAGCTGATTAGCAGAGCACACACAGCCGGCAGCATGGGTTTCTCATGCCTAAGTGCACATAAAATTACTCCACAAATGGATGGAAAAGATTAGAGGGAACATTGGTGAAACCCCATAATTCTCTCACCCTAGGACTGGGTCCTGGGTGATCCTACCCTGTGTTCCAACGATATTTGCTCAGCAGATCTGACTGGGGTCAGTAGCTATGGTTCTTCCCTTCAGGAGCTGGGTTGAATACAGTGACCCCAAGCAGCCTTCTTAAAACCAAGTACTGTTTACTTCTAACAAGACACAGCAAAACATAGCTTAAAAAAATAGGGATTTTTAAATCAATAAACAGCCTATACACACACATTTTGCCTACAGGCTTATGGAGGCTTATCTTGACCCTGGTCTCAGGTTGTAAATGTAAGACTGCTGCTCACCAGTCTCTGCCTGAATCTCCCTGGTAACTATCTCCTCAAAAGTTTTACCCTTTAAACCATTCTGAACCTTGTTGACTCTTCCCTCTTTTTGCAAAAGATGAGTCCCTTTAATGGGGGGAAGGAAGGGGGTGAGGGAGACAATTTGCACTTTCTCTATCAGCTTCATGTGGCATGAAGACTCTAATTGACTTCTTTCACCATTTTTCCTTCTTCCCCTCATTCCCTATTTATTTTGGAACTGGACATTTATTAACTCCATTCATCTGAAGAAGTGGGTTGTGCCCAAGAAAGCTCACGATACCATCTACATGTTTTGTTAGTCTTTAAGGTGCTGCTAGACTATTCATTGTTTTTTAAGTTTTTTTAGGATTCAAAATTAATTGATCTGCATTGTCCTTCAAGTGTTTATACAAAGGGCATATATCAGGATTCAACTCCCTCTGCTGCGGTGCCTTTCCTAACACTGTGGCTGTTGAGTTAACTCAATACTTGTATTCAGCAGGCACCACAATCACCTGATTAGGACACGGCCTTCATAAATTAGTACAGGCAGCTCCAAATCCCTCATACATAAATGCCCAAGTTTCGATGAATCTGTAGTAGGAAGTCCTGCTGTTCAAATATAAATACTGGATTTTGTGAGCACAATAGTTGCATGCACATTTTGTAGGGTGGAGTCATCATGGTGGTGTTTGAAAGTGTGTCCCTCAGTGTTCCCATAGTGCTAAGTAGAAGGGTATAGAATTTTACTTTCCAAATGATCAGCGAACCAGCCCTTTAAGTACTTTCCTTGTCATTCCAAAGCCTTCCGGCAGTCTCTCACCCCAGAAATTCATTCCCAAAAGCTTCCCAGCCTCCTGACCTCACAGAACTCCTCTCCATCTTACCAAATAGAGACAACAGGTTCCCTCTCCTCTTCAGGGTGCAAAATAACAGCCTCCTCCTTTCCTACTAGCTTTTCTACTTGGGAAGGAAATCAGGCATTTCTCTTTCTCTCTTTCTTTCTCTCTCTCCTGAGAAGGTGGCAACAGGAGGAAGAGTTAGCCTCACAAAAGGGACAGCATGCTGTGCTGTCCATTTTCTGCAGTAGTTGTAGGCCAGCAGTGAGGATTCCAGCTGAGTAGGCCATGATCTTGCAAAGAATAATGGTAGAACAAGGAGATGCAGAAAGTAATAAGAAATAAGAAAAGACAGAGTGGTGATGGAAAATAATCCTTTGGAATAAGCAGTTGCCACTAGTAGAGCCTCCATGGTAGAGGCATTGCAGCCAGTCAGGAAGGTGAGAAATGTAGCTTTAGATTAGACTTACAGGGAGTTGGTTGAACAATTGCCCTCAGCTTGCCAGAAAGAAAATATATTCAACTGTGGAGAAAAGAAACAAGAGAAAGGAAGATGTTGTGTATACACCATTTGGAAAGGATGCAGGGAGCTGAGCACATGTGACCGGAGACCCGGTAGGTAATCAATGAGGAAAATACCCTGAGGATGTACTTAATGATGAGCATCCTTTCTATGATACACTACCATCATGTGAACCAATAATTACAGATGTTGACCTATGAGTACATACTGCACACAGAAATAAGTATGGGTTGGTGAACCAATTTACCTAAACCAAGACCTGATTCTGACAAGATTTTGCTCCATGTCTTGAAATCAATCTAAACTAGTTTGGTCATTGATAATTAACTTGGTTGCTTTGTCACATACTAAACTACTTCCTGGATTTCCACAAGCCAAGGTCACTCCTCTCTACTCATTGGCCCCTACCAGCTCTCCCTGTTCACAAAGCTCCTTTCCTTTTTCACACTCTCGTTAGGAAAAAAAAAAAGCACACTGGATGCCTCAACTACTTCTTCTTCCCCTTTTCCCAGCTAGCTCAGAGCAGTCTTGTCCAGGGTGCACTACATATAACTTTGAATATTTATCTGGCACCATGACCATGTACATTTAGTATCTAAATATCCAAAAAGAATACCAGGCCTGACACAGTCTTTGCATAGGGATTCACCCTAAGAGGAGGCACATATGGAGGTACATTGAGCGAAAAAAGAGAGAAGACAGAGGCCACAGAAACAAAGCAGTGACACCTACTAAATAACAACTATGGAAGATAGAAAAAAGCCCTGGAGGATCACTTTTCTGATAGGTAAGATGCTTGTTCTAATGGGTTCAGTTGTATGATGTAGAGCTCATAAAAAGAAATGAATAATGAGATGAATGTTCCTCTTAGCATGACTATTGAGAAAAGCGCATATTTTGCTACAGGTTCTGGAAAAGCAATTTGCAGTTCACCTTTAAGCCATAGAACAAGCCATTTCTACATCCTTGTAAGAGAGTTCATTTATATTGAGATGCACTCTTACCAGACACATAATGCCTCCAGTAACTGATGTCATCCCATTAGGCAACTGGCTTGCAGAACAACAGAACTCCTGGAAAAAGATGCACTCACAAAACTCCAAAATAGGTTCTTTTATTTTTAAAGGATGTGTTGTAAGTGATTGCACTACTTTGAGGATTAATCAGTTATGGCTAGATTATGGCATTAGCCACAGACCTGAAAAAGACTGTGTGTGTAAGTGCTCAACACACAAGTGATGCATAATCTACCCAGGTCATTTTAAATAGTCTTTACAAACATTTTTCTGTGAGACTCTGTCCTTACTCATGCAAAGCTCCCAGTACAATCAATGGTAATTCTGACCAACTAAAAATGGCAGGACTCTCCTCATATATCTAAACAGCTTTGTGAATAATATGTTTAATATTACACAAATCTTCAAAAATGAAGACACCAAACCTCTCCACATCATTTTATGGAGCAGGAATTCCCCTTAACATGGTTTACTTGTATTGTTAGAAACAACAAGTAATCCTACAGCACCTTAGAGACTAAAAAAATTATATATATAGTATCATGAGCTTTTGTGGGCAAAACACACTTTTCAAATGAGCAGTGTAGAGAGAAAAGGGGGAAATTCATGATACTATATATATTTTTTGTTAGTCTCTAAGGTGCTACAGGACTACTCGCTGTTTTTAAAGTTAAAGACTAACACACTATCCCTCTGATATTTGTATTATTGTTATTATTTTATCATTTAATGGAAAATCTCTCATGCTCAAGAGATGCAGAGATAAAATTTCTCAATGCCTTAAATGAGTGCTTCTTGGAGCAGCTGGTACAGGAACCCACAACGGGAGAGGCAATTCTCGATTTAGTCCTGAGTGGAGCGCAGGATCTGGTCCAGGAGGTAACTATTACGGGACCGCTTGGGAATAGTGACCATAATATAGTAACATGTAACATTCCTGTGGTGGGAAGAACACCTCAGCAGTCCAGCACTCTGGCATTTAATTTCAAAAAGGGGAATTTTGCAAATATTACGCAAAAATGAGGAAGTTAGTTAAACAGAAATTAAAAGGTACAGTGACTAGAGTTAAATCCCTACAGGCTGCATGGAAACTTTTTAAAGACACCATAATAGAGGCCCAACTTAAATGTATACCCCAAATTAAAAACATAGTAAGAGACCTAAAAAAGAGCCACTGTGGCTTAGCAACCATGTAAAAGAAGCAGTGAGAGAGAAAAAGGCATCTTTTAAAAAGTGGAAGTCCAATCCTAGTGAGGTAAATATAAAGGAACATAAACTCTGACAAATTAAGTGTAAAAGTGTAATAAGAAAAGCCAAAAAAGATTTTGAGGAACAGCTAGCCAAAAACTCAAAAAGTAATAGCAAAACATTTTTTAAGTACATTAGAAGCAGGAAGCCTGCTAAAAAAACAATGGGGCCCCTGGACGATCGAGATACAAAAGGAGCAATCAAGGACGATAAAGCCATTGCGGAGAGACTAAACGATTTCTTTGCTTCAGTCTTCACAGCTGAGGATGTTAGGGAGATTCCCAAATCTGCACTGTCCTTTGAGGAACGGTCCCGGATTGAAGTGTCATTAGAGGAGGTTTTGGAACAAATAGAAAAAATTAACAGTAACAAATCACCGGGTCCGGATAGCATTCACCCAAGGGTTCTGAAAGAATTCAAATGTGAAATTGAAGAACTATTAACTGTGGTTTGTAACCTATCCTTTAAATCAGCTTCTGTACTCAAAGGCTGCGTCTAGACTGGCATGATTTTGTGCAAATACTTTTAACGGAAAAGTTTTTCCGTTAAAAGTATTTGCGCAAGAGAGTGTCTACACTGGCACGGATGCTTTTGCGCAAAGCACATCTTTTGCACAAAAGCATCCGTGCCAGTGTAAACGCTCTCTTGCGCAAGAAAGCTCCGATGGCCATTTTAGCCATCGGGCTTTCTTGCGCAAGAAATTAACTTGCTGTCTACACTGGCCCTCTTGCTCAAGGATACTTGCGCAAGAGGGCTTATCCCTGAGCGGGAGCATCAGAGTATTTGTGCAAGAAGCACTGATTTTGTACAGCGCAAGGTCAGTGTTCTTGCGCAAATACTCGCGGCCAGTGTAGACAGGTGGCAAGATTTTGTGCAAAAGCAGCTGCTTTTGCGCAAAATCTTGCCAGTCTAGACGCAGCCAAAGACTGGAAGACAGCTAACATAACGCCAATATTTAAAAAGGGCTCTAGAGGCGACCCTGGCAATTACAGACCTGTAAGTCTAACGTCAGTACCGGGCTAATTAGTTGAAACAATAGTAAAGAATAAAATTGTCAGACACGTAAAACAACATAATTTGTTGGGCAAAAGTCAACATGGTTTCTGTAAAGGGAAATCATGTCTTACTAATCTATTAGAGTTCTTTGAAGGGGTTAACAAGCATGTGAACAAGGGAGATCCAGTAGATATAGTATACTTGGATTTCCAGAAAGCCTTTGACAAGGTCCCTCACCAAAGGCTGTTGTGTAAGTTAGGTTGTCATGGGATAAGAGGGAAGATCCTTTCATGGATTGAGAACTGGTTAAATGACAGGAAACAAAGGGTAGGAATAAATGGTAAATTTTCAGAATGGAGAGGGGTAACTAGTGGTGTTCCCCAACGGTCAATCCTAGGACCAATCCTATTCAACTTATTCATAAACGATCTAGAGAAAGGGGTGAACAGTGAAGTGGCAAAGTTTGCGGCAATACTAAACTGTTCAAGATAGTCAAGACCAAAGCAGACTGTGAAGAACTTCAGAAAGATCTCACCAAACTGAGTGATTGGGCAACAAAATGGCAAATGAAATTTAAATGTGGATAAGTGTAAAGTAATGCACTTTGGCAAAAATAACCCCAATAATACATACAATATGATGGGGGCTAATTTAGCAATAACTAATCAGGAAAGAAATCTTGGAGTCATCATGGATAGTTCTCTGAAAACGTCCGCGCAGTGTGCAGCAGCAGTCAAAAAAGCAAATAGGATGCTAGGAATTATTAAAAAAGGGATAGAAAATAAGACTAAGAATATCTTACTGCCCCTATATAAAACTATAGTACGCCCACATCGTGAATACTGCATACAGATGTGGTCTCCTCACCTCAAAAAAGATATTTTGGCATTAGAAAAGGTTCAGAAAAGAGCAACTAAAATGATTAGGGGTTTGGAACAGGTCCCATATGAGGATAGGCTAAAGAGACTGGGACTTTTCAGTTTAGAAAAGAGGAGACTGAGGGGGGATACGATAGAGGTATATAAAATCATGAGTGGTGTGAAGAGGGTGAATAAAGAAAAGTTTTTTACTTGTTCCCATAAAATAAGAACTAGAGGACACCAAATGAAATTAATGGGTAGCAGGTTTAAAACTAATAAAACGAAGTTCTTCTTCACACAGCACACAGTCAATCTGTGGAACTCCTTGCCAGAGGAGGGTATGAAGGCTAGGTCTATAACAGAGTTTTAAAAAGAGCTAGATAAATTCATGGAGGTTAAGTCCATAAAAGCCAGAGGGTAAGGAATGGTGCCCCTGGCCTCTATGAGTGTGTCTAGACTACATGGCTCCATTGATGGAGCCATGTAGATGAGTGTACTCGGCAAAGGGAAATGAAGTGGCGATTTAAATAATCGCCGCTTCATTTACATCAAAATGGCCGCCACGCTGTGCCGATCAGCTAATTGTCGGCACAGCACGGTAGTCTAGACGGGGATCAGTTGACCCCAGATCCCTTTGTCGTCAGATCCTGTAAGCCTCGTTTGGCCATTCTTATGTTCTTAGATAGAGTATATTGGCATGGCAGAAACTGGTTCACGTGAACAATTTATTTAGAAGAGTAATGACAATGCTGAAGATTTTATTGTGGTATGGAGCAAATTCTTTATCTAAAGGTAAGCACAAATTGACAAGTAAGAGGTACATAAGGTTGCTAAGGAGGCACTGTGGGATGAGGCTATGTAGCAAACTTGCAGTTTCCTTGATTTGTACTGTTTGATTCTGTTTAGTGTTATTTGCTGTGTTGTTCTAGCTGTGCTAGTCTCAGAATACTAGAGACACAATGTGGGTTAAATAATATTTTTTCTCCCAATAAAAGATATTATCTCACCCACTTAGTACTTAGCATTGTTATCATGAATAGGTTTGTGTGACTGTTAACAGGGGAATTTTTACTTTTAAAATACTGTAATTCCAGTAATGGAATTTTTAATTAAAAACTGTGTTCAGTAAAGCATTTTAATCCAAGCTATAGGACTAAAACTGATTACATTTTAACTTTAAGTCACAGAGGGACCTCCTTATCTGAGGATGTATCTAAAAAGCACAGATGCTTTTGCATCTGCTATGGTTAACTGTAGAAAAGGTAGTGGCATAAAATATGTGGTCAAAAGCAGGTATTTTCTTTGCTTGATATTTAAAGTATGTTTAACCATCACAAAAAGAGAAAACCACGATCTATTAGCAACTAAAACTAATTAGTTCCTGTCTACTATCTGCTGAGCTGATTACTGGGACAGCCTTAGATATTTAACTGAATATCATATAGCAAACTTTTTCAATTTAGTCAAGGTAAAACTGCCTTCATTGTATACCACATCAAATATAGCCAGTTCTCTAAATAGGTATCAGGAAGCATTATGATGGTCAGCTTAGCTTTTAATTTTATCTCACCTTTTAAAAAGGCATGAAAAATTCCAGAAGCAACAATAGAAACTTGCTTCTGTAATAATTTCATGGACTAAATTGAGAATATGTAAGATCATAAAAAATGTTTGTTGGAAGTTGCAAAGGGGCAAAATAATACAATAATTACAATCTGGTTTGCATGCACATGAATTTTGTGAACCAAGGTATGGGTAAGGTTATAAATTTTGCTTTACCTCCAGAATATAAAAATGACCATACCAGGTCAGACCAAAGGCCAGTAGCAAATGCCAGGTGCCTCACAGGGAATGATCAGAGCAGGTAATCATCAAGTGTTACATTCCCCCAACCCTGTTGTCCATTCCTAGCTTCTGGCAAATAGAGGCTAGGCACACCATTCCTGCACATCCTCATTAATAGCCATTGATGGACCTAGCCTCCATTAATTTATCTAGTTCTTTTTTAAACGCTGTTTTAGTCTTGGCCTTCACAACATTTTCTGACAAAGAATTCCACCGGTTGACTCTGTATTATGTGAAGAAATACTTCCTTTTGTTTGTTTTAAAACCTGCTGCCTATTAATTTCATTTGGTGACCCCTTGGTTCTTGGGTTATGAGGAGTAAATAACACTTCCTTATCTACTTTCTCTATACCAGTGGTCACCAACCAGTAGCTCGGGATCTACTGGTAGATCTTGGAGCCTCTGACAGGTGATCTTGACTAGTTTGGCCAAGAGGCTGTCAAGTACCAGCACTTCATCTGCCTCCTCCCCCCACTGCTGCTCAGCTTCTGCCCTTTACCTTGGAGCTGCCCCTCCCCCTGGGAGCCTCCTGTTTTCTGCGCAGGGCAGGGGAAAGAGAGGAGCGGTGCTGATGTCAAGGTGCTCCCTCCCAAAGTATCCTTTTCCCACAGAGCAGAGAGGGGGCACAACAGGACTTGGGATGGGGTTTGCTGGCTGCTTTAGGGAGTGGTCCAAAGCCAGGGCTGGGGTGAGCCTGCCTTAGCCCCACTGCACCACCAACCAGGAGACACCAGCAGTGCCTAGCTGGAGCCTACATCCCAAATTCCTACTCCAGTCATGAACTCCCTCCTGCACTCCAATACCCTGGCCTAGCCCCGAGCACTTCTGCATCCAAACACCATCCCAGAGCCTGCACGTAGAGCCCCCTCCTACATCCCAACTGCCTTCCCCAGGAGCAGCTCAGAGCCCCTCTCACACGCCATATCCCTTAATCCAAGACCAGAGCCTGCACCCCAACCCTTTGTCCCTGCCTGGTGAAAGTGAGTGAGGATGGGCAAGAGAGGGAGGATGGAGTGAGCACGTGTGGGGCCTTGGAGAAGGGGCAGGAAGGAGGTGGGGCAAGGGTATTTATATTTGAGGTAGATCTTGGATTGCATTTAAATTCAAAAAGTGATCTCATACTAAAAAGGATGAAGACCACTACTCTACACCATTCATGATTTTATAGACATCTATCACATCCCCCCCTGTGATGGATAGGAGGAGTGCTGGCCAGTACTCAGTGACTAAAGTTAAACTCAGATAGCTAAGGGTGTTGGCAGGGGGCCAGAAGAACCAATGGGATACAGTGTTGAATTTTAAATTGTAAATATATACCTGCTGCTGTTTCTCTTTCATGATTTTTTAAAACCAGACAGGACTACCATACCTCCAAGGAAGTCGGAGCATGGAAGTAGACTGGCCCATGAAGGGATCATGAGTAAATAAGGGAAAAATGTATAATTAGTCATAATCAGGGTATTTTTCTTTTGTTTTGGTTGTTTGGATAAGCTTCTTTGTGTAAAATCCATGTGCTCCTCCCCCCCTCCGCCCCCCATTCACTATGTCAGCTGAACCCAGAGATACTATGTTCTCTGTATTTTCATTTGTTCTTCTCAGTTGGTCTGTAACACCTAGCAACCAAGTATGCTTTATTAAGGATATCTTTTTGTTTTTTCCTGGAAGGAAGTAGGTCTGTATGTGTACCCTGAGAGGTCAGCTACCAAAGACAGCGTTTGTTTTCTGTGTTTTCTTTTGTTTCTTTATTCAAGCTCTGTTGTGGCAGAAGAGCTTGGGGTACCCCTTGGGAAGGAATTAAAGTGTTCCCTTCTAGTTTTTCAGGGTTCTTTAAAATCACTTGATGGTGGCAGCCTATCTTCCAGAGCCAACTGTGATTCTGGGTAGGGTGGTTTTTTGGGGGGGGTTGTTTTTGTTTTTTTGTAAGCAGAGCCTATAGAGGCAAAGTATTTAAGTTCTTTTGTGGGCCCCCACCTTCTGCACTCAGAGTACCAGAGCGGGGAACACCGCTGATACCTCTTTAGTCATCTCTTTTCCAGGATGAAGATTCCCAGTCTTCTTAATCTCACCTCATACTGATGTTCCAAACATTTGTTGCCCTTCTCTGGACCTATTTCATTTCCAATAGATTTTTTTATATGAGGTGACCACATCTGCACCCAGTATTCAAGATGTGGGTGTACCATGGATTTATATAGAGGCAATATGATATTTTCTGTCTTATCAATCCCTTTCTAAAAGATTCCCAACATTCTGTTTACTTTTTATAGCTACTGCACATTGAATGGATGTATTCAGAGAACTATCCACAATAACTTCAAAATCATTCTTGGATGGTAATAGTTGAAGTATAGTTGGGACTATGTTTTCCAATGTGCATTACTTTGAATTTAACAACATTAAATATCATCTGCCATTTTGTTGCATACTCACCCAGTTTTGAGAAATCATTTCGAAGCTTTTGTCTGGGACTTAACTTTCTTAAGTAGTTTTGTATCCCCTGAAAATGTTGTCACCTCATTCTTTACCCATATTTCCAGATCATTTATGAATATGTTGAATAGGACAGGTCCCAAAACAGATCAGTGGGAGATATCACTGTTTACCTCTCTCCATTCTGAGGACTATTTATACCTATCCTTTGTTTCCAGTCTTTTAACTAGATACCAGTCCAGGAGAGGACTTGTTCTCTTATCTGCAGCTTACTTTGCTGAGGAGCCTTTGGTAAGGGACCTTGTCAAAGGCTTTCTGGAACACTGAGTACACTATCTCCTTTGGATCCCCCTTGTTCACGTGCCTGTTGACCCCCTCAAAACATTCCAGTATATTGGTGAGGGCATGTTCCCCTTTTCAAAAATCAAATTGACTCCTTACCCCAAAAATATGTTAATCTATGTGTCTGACAATGTTTTTCTTTAATAGGGGTGAAAGTAGATGCTGGGAAAGTAGAACCTGCATGAGACCCATACTCCTTACTAAGAGTGGGATACTTCTGGTCTCCCAGAAGGGGAAGAGCCTCAGGCACAAGGGGAGTGTTTGGGGGCAGACTCTCCCAGCCAGTCCTTCATTGCCAGCTCCAGGGTTGCAGCAGGGGAAACTGGGAGCCCCAGGACTCTGGCAGCAATTTGAAGGGACCATGGCAGCCAAGATCCCCAGGTCCTTTGAAATCACTGGGCCCCAGAGCAGCTGCCCCTTTTGTGCCCCCCGCCCCTTGCAGGAGGGCTGTCAGTAAGATCTGGGAGCATTGCCATAGCAGCACTACCAGCAGAGCCACCAACAGTGGGGAGCAAAAATTTGGCCTTGTGCAGGTTGGGCTGGCAGCCGGTTTATACTAGTGTGTGGCACTGACCTACTTCCACCTCTGGTCTTTAATACAGTTTCAATCAATTTGCCCATGTCCTGAAGTCAGGGTGATCAGCCTGCAATTGCTAGGATCACCTACAGAATCTTTTTTTTTAAATTGGTGTCACATTAGCTATTTTCCAGTCAACCATGGTATGCCCACATCTTGAATACTGCATAAAGATGTGGTTGCCTCATCTCAAAAAAGATATATTGGCATTGGAAAGAGTTCAGAAAAGGCCAGCAAAATTATTAGGGATTTGGAATGGGTCCCATATGAAGAGAGATTAAAAAGACTTGGAAGTTTCAGCTTGGAAAAGAGGAGACTAAGGGGGGATATGATAGAGGTCTATACAATCATGACTGGTGTGGAAAAAGTGAATAAGGAAAAGTTATTTACTTATTCCCACAATATAAGAATGAGGGGTCACCAAATGAAATTAATAGGTAGCAGGTTTAAAACAAACAAAAGGAAGTTTTTCTTTACTCAGTGCACAGTCAACCTGTGGAATTGTTTGACTAGGACTTTAACAGGGTTCAAAAAAGAGCTAGATAAATTCATGGAGGTTAGGTCCATCAATGGCTATTAGCCAGGATGAATAGGAATGGTGTCCCTAGCCTCTGTTTGTCTGTCAATGGGTATCAGGAGAGGGATCACGTGACGATTATCTGTTGTGTTCCCTC
Organism: Rafetus swinhoei; assembly: GCA_019425775.1. NCBI lineage: Eukaryota > Metazoa > Chordata > Testudines > Trionychidae > Rafetus > Rafetus swinhoei. The sequence continues at coordinate 36,592,124 of CM033427.1, forward strand.
CCTCTGGGGCATCTGGCATTGGCCACTGTCGGCAGACAGGATACTGGGCAAGATGGACCTTTGGTCTGACCCAGTATGGCCATTCTTATGTTCTTATGTTCTTATTTTGGTACAGAAGCTTATTTAAATGACAAGCTACAGACTGCAATTAGTAATTCTGTGATTTCACATTTGAGTTCTTTCAGAACTCTTGGGTGATGACCTATTACAAGTTATCAATTTGTTCCAAAACCTCCTCTGATGAGATCTCAATCTTGGACAGTTCCTCAGATTTGTAATCTAAAAAGAATGGCTCAGGTTTGGGAAGCTCCCTAACATCCTCAGCTGTGAAGACCAATGCAAATAATTCATTTAGTTTCTGCACAATGGCCTTCTCTTTTAGTGCTCTTATAGCATCTTGATTGTCCAGTGGCCCCACTGGTTGTTTAGCAGGCTTCCTGCTTCTGAAGTATTAAAAAAATTGCTATTACTTTCTGAGTCTTTGGCAAACCATTCCTCATATTCTTTTTTGGCATTCCTGCTGTTTTCTATTTTCTTCACTAGAATTTATCTTCCACTTTCTAAATGATGCCTTGTTGCCTCTCATTCCTTCTTTTACTTTGTTGTTTAGCCATGGTGGCACTGTTTTTTGTTTTGTTTTGTTTTGTTTTTTAATTTGGCGTACACGTTTAAGTTGAGCCTCTATTATGGCGTCTTTAAAAACTTTCCATGCAGCTTGCAGGAATTTCACTGTTGGCACTGTACCTTTTAATTTCTGTTTAACTAACGTCAATTTAGTGTAGTTCCCTTTTCTGAAATTAAATGCTACTGTTTTGGGCTGCTATGGTGTTTTTCCTGCCATGGGCATGTTAAATTTAATTATATTATGGTCACTATTACCAAGCAGTCCAGCTATATTCACCTCTTGGAATAGATCCTATGCTCCACTTAGGACTAAATCAAGAATTGCCTCTCTTCTTGTGGGTTCCAGGATCAGCTGATTCAAGAAGCAGTCATTTAAGGTTTCAAGAACCTTTATCTCTGTATCCCATCCTGAGGTGATGTCAATATGGGGGATAGTGAAAATACCCTGTCAATATGGGGGATAGTGAAAATACCCCATTATTACTGAGTTTTCATATTAATAGCTTCTCTAATCTCCCTAAGCATTTCTTAGTCACTATCACCATCCTGGTTACTAGTTGGTAATAGACCCCTACTGTTACATTCTGGTTATTAGAGCAGGGAATTACTATCCATAGAGATTCTATGGTATCATTTGAATCATTTAAATTTTTTACTTCATTGATTCTACACTGTCTTTCACATATACCGCTGCTCCCCCACCAGCATGACCTGTTTTTTCCTTCTAATATATTTCATATCCTGGTATTATGATGTCCCATTGATTATCCTCATTCAATGATGTTTCTGTGATACCTATCATATCAGTATCCTCATTTAATATGAGGCACTCTAGTTTACCCGTTTTGTTATTTACACTTCTAACATTGGTATAAATAAGCACTTTAAAACTTGTCATTTTTTAGCTATCTGACATTGCATGACGTAGTAGAATGGGTCTCTTTCATTTGACTGTTTCTGATCAGATCCTGCCTGTATTTTATTATTTTCCTTCCTCTCCTCCTTACTAGAACATAGAGAATCTCCATTCATAGATCCTTCCTTTGGGGATCTCTCTGTCCATGTGCTCTTCTGCACCTGTCAACTTTCCATATGCACTTAGTTTAAAAACTGTTTTGCAACCTTTTAATTTTAAGTGTCATCAATCTAGTCCCATTTTGATTTAGGTAGAGCCAATAAATCTAAACCTCTCCTCCCTACACCATCATCTCATCCATGCATTGAGAACCTGCAGTTCTGTCTAACTGGTCCTGTGCTTAGAACTGGAAGCATCTCAAATAATTATTCTGGATTTCAGTCTCTTTCCTAGCAGCCTAAATTTGGCCTCCAGGACCTCTCTCCTATATTTCCTTATGTCACTGGTACTTACATGTATAGGGTCCTACCAAATTCATGATCCATTTTGGTCAATTTCACAGTCATAGGATTTTTTAAATGGCAAATCTAATGATCTTGGATTCTACTTCCTTGAGCAACTTGAAGGGCAGAAGGAGGGGTGGACCCAGGCCCATCAACTACCCTGAGCTCACTCGCTCTCAGTCTCATCGCCCATTATTAGCACCTGCCTTTTTTCCTAATGACTTAATTTCCCTCCCCCCACCCAGGTGTCCACAGTGTAAGAGGATACCACAGCATCATCTGAAAGGAGGGTCCCAACTATGAGATTGTTTCCTTCCACTCTAGTTCTTCTTCCCTGAGACTTTCACCCTTCTCCACAGCACTGAAAGAACCATGTGGTCTGTACGTTGGGGGAACTATGTGCTGACCATGTGTGTGCTGGGCCTAGTGGCATGATAGGCAAGGCTGAGAGATTTTTAACAAGGCTTTGATCCCTAATCCAGCGGCAGTCAGACCAGGGGTAAGACTGTTCTACAGTGTCTTCGAAAGTCTCAACTATGTACCTGTCTTCCATAGCTCCTACAGTTCAACTAACTTAGTCTCCAAAGTCCGTATGTGGTCTCTCAGGGACTGTCTCCTAAAACTCATTCCTTTGTTGTTGTTTTATATCATGATTGCTTTTAACTTTAAATTAAAAAAATGTTAAATGTATCTATTCCACACTAACACCTTCACAAAACTTCCCTGATAACTGCTCCTGTTTGCTAACTCCTCTGTTTGCTCAGGAGTGGACTTTTTAAAGCCCTGGTCTTCCTGAGTAGCCCTGCCTCCTTGTTAAGGATTATTGGGTGCTAACAGGCTTAGCGATCAAAGGCTATGTCTACACTTGGCCCGTTTGGCTCAAGAAATATGCAAATGAGGCAGAGCATGGAATATCGCAGTGCCTCATTTGCATAATTAATGAGGCTCTGTTTTTGCGTAAGAGGCTTTTGCACAAAAAGGAGTTGTCTACATAGCTACTTTTTGCGCACACACCCCCCCCCGCCCCCCTGCGCAAGAGCTGGTCTTCCTGAAAAAAATGCAGAACGGCTCTTGCGCAAGAGGGGGGCTTTGTGCAAAAACAGAGCCTCATTAATTATGCAAATGAGGTGTGGCAATATTCCATGCTTTGCCTCATTTGCATATGTTTTTGCACAAGAGGCTATAGTGTAGACATAGCCAAAGTCTCATTAAGAAGCTCTCAGGCTTGCCTAGCAGGCTGCTAAGCCTAACACACACATGGTCAGCACGTGGTCCCCAAACAAATAGTCCACATAGTATATGTCAGTCAAGCAGCAAGCACACCACAGACACAGATCTACAGATGATAAACTAACCCCAGGGTCACAAGATTTCTGCTTCTTCACCCAGAAAACTCTCTTGCAAAACTCCCCATTAGCTGTTCATGTTCACTAGCAAGTCTCCTTACAATAGCTAGAGACCACCTTTATACTTTCCTGGCTGCTGAGCAAAGTTTTGTTGGAAAAAGGGTCAGATTTTTGGTTGCCTTACAGCCTCTTAATGTCATGATATATGGGGGACATAAGCCAAACAGAAAAGACCCATCTGAAACTTCTCCAGTGTAAGGGCTTTCTCCAGCTAGCACAGAAGAGAAAGAGGGCTTAGGGCAAGAGAACAGGAAGGCATGTTGGGGGAGGGAGGAGGCTTGACTGCAATTTATTATGCTCCAGTGTTTCTCAGCCAGGAGGTGGCCATTGCAGCTGAACATATGTAGACCTTTAGTTTTGTTCTAACTTATGCAGGAAAGTGGGCATGCACTTGAACACCTTAGGAGCGTGTAGATGGCAAAGGTGGCCAGCACATCTGCTTAATATTTCTACAGCAGTAGGTTACAGTGGAGTTGCATTTTTTAAATTAATAGTGCATGTAGTATGGCAAAGGCCCCTCTTCCCCTGGTCAGCATTTGGGTCAGCTGCCTTTCCCCCTTTGCCAGGGGTTGGGGCTTGCAGCTGGTTTCTGGGGTAGGGAGCCCAGCCACTCCTTCTGGGATTCCCTCCCCTGGCTCTATAATTGTTGGTACTCATCTCTGTCTCTACCCCCATCTTCTAACTTGGGAGGCTTTTAAAGGTTTCCAGCAGACTGAAGTGGAGTCAGCTGGCCCCAATCTAACTGGGTCAGCTCTCTGCCAGCTGCTCCTAATTGTCCTGTAGCCTTTTACCCCTTTTTTGAGCTGCCTTTTCCACCCCTCTGGTCTGACCTTGTCGCAGTGGTTTTAAATGCACTAACATAAATTCAGCCCTTTGGATCAAATCTTGTCTCCAGCCCACAGCCCTGTTTGCAAAACAGTCCACACCAAGTCAGGAGTGAGGGCATACAGCAGCAATGTTGTCCCATAACACCTACTGCATCCTCTGGCCTGCAATAGCCCATGATCTGCTGAGCTCCCTCTACATAGGCAGGAAAGCCTGCTAGATGCACTGCCCATCGTTGTGTTCCTACATCAGTGTACCTGCCCCCCAAACCACTAGATAGGCAGGTTCCCATTGCCCTATGGTGAAGGCACTGCTTCCCATCCCTCCCCCCACAGTACTGCTGCATCATTTCACCACACCCAGGGCCCTCTATACCAGCAGGGAAGAATTTGTCTCATTTATAATGAGGGCCTCTGAGGACCTGTCTCCTAAAACTTGTTCCTTTGGGCTACGTCTACACTGCCCAGTCTTGTGCAAGAACATATGCAAATGATGCAGATGAATATCGCCACACCTCATTTGCATACTTAATGAGCTGCCATTTTGAAACAAGGGGCTTTTGCGCATGAGCTGTTCTGCCACTTATTTTCAGGCAGAACAGCTCTTGCACAAGAGCGGGGTTTTGTGCAAGAAGGAGCAGTGTAGACTGCTCCTTCTTGCGCAAAAGCCCTTTGTGCAAAAATGGTGGCTCATTAAGTATGCAAATGAGGCATGGCGATATTCATCGCCATACCTCATTTGCATATGTTCTTGTGCAAGAGTGGGCAGTGTAGACATAGCCTTTATGTTTTAATATCATGAGTGCTTTGGCTTTAAATTTAAAAAATGTTAAGTGTATGCACACGTGTGCATGCACAGACGCTCATAAAACTGCCCCAACAACTGCTTCTGTTTGCTAACTCCTCTGGCTGCTCAGGAGTGGACTTTTTAAAGACCTGATCTTCCTGAGTAACCCCACCCCCTTGTTCAAGAATGATGGATTGAGTGATCAAATTTTTTCTGCATTTAATAGAACTGATTTTCCTTGAGTCTCTTCCCCTAGTTCACAGCATCCATGTGAATTTTAACCTAGGGAGAGGGCCAAATTAGTCTTACTGGTATCTTGCTTAACCTCACTATTTAAATAGCGAGTACTTTTTTATTGTGGCTTTTTAAAAAACCTAGCTAAAACTATGGATAGCTCAGAATTCTTGGAGGGTTTTAGTAGATGTGAAATGCTCCCTGATCCTGTCACCAAGCAAAACTGCTCCTGAAAAACCAGTCAAACCAAGTAATAGGTAGACCAATGGGAATTTTCCCTTTCTTATGAGAACAGCTTGATAAGTCACTGTTGCTGAATAAGGTATTAAACAAATTTCACAATACTTTAAAATGCATTATTTTCCATATTCTGGAGGATTCCTGTTTGGCTCAAAGAATATGGCTCTAATCCTAAAAGGTATTTAGGCACTTAATTCTCATTGAAATGAATGGAAATTGGGTATCTAAATATCTTTTGAGGCTCTGGGCCTACTTTCTTTTCTGGTTCCCATTGTTTTCAAAGGGGTCTCATGCCAGCATTTCAGACCTACTGAAGTCAAGGTAGAAAAACAAGAATCCAGCTACATAAAGTGTTTTATCTATTTTTTCAATAGTGGACCATTACACTGAAAAAGTATCCTGGCTTAGAGGGCCAGAAGTGGTCTAATTGGGGCATAAGCAACACTTGACTGATGCATAGGTGCTGTGTTAAACCTATGCACAAGGCAGAATTTCCTCTCATAACGGGAATTGGAACCTAAATAGTAATCTGCATGGCTATGTCTACACTGGTGGGTTCTTGCACAAGAACAGCTGTTCTTCCGCAGAGCGTCCACACTGCCCACATGCTCTTGCGCAAGAAGATTTACAGTAAACCATGGGAAGAGAGAAATTCTTGTGCAAGAACTACACTCTTTTCTAACAAGTGTAAGCTCTCTTGCGCAAGAGCTCTTGTGCAAGAGGGCAGTGTGGATGTGCAGCAGGGGTTTCTTGTGGAAGAATGCCCTATGGCTAAAATGGCCATCAGAGCTTTCTTGCACAAGAGAGCATCCACCCTGCCATGGATGCTCTTGCACAAAAGCACATCTCTTGCGCAAAAGCACATGGCAGTGTGGACATGTTCTAGCACAAGAGTTCTTGCACAAGAAGCCGCCAGTGTAGACATAGCCACATGAGTGTAACATGCAGACCCCAAGGCAGGATTGGGACCACACTCAAAGAGAAGTATTGAATTGGGGTCCATGTGGTGCACAAAAGATTTCAAAGTATTAATTTGAGTAGGATTCCTGTTACAGAGACTATTTAAAAGAAGGAAGGTATAAAGAAAAATTAAGAAATGTGGCTGTTTTCCACGTGTAGATGATAGCTGGTAATTCAACTTCCTTGCTTTTTGTATTTCCTGCTACACTATCTTCTCCTTTCTTTTTAGCTGCATAATGAAGAACTGCAAACAAAAATAAAAAGCATCATGTGTCTCATATATTGAATGTGAAAGCACAATATTTGGAAAAAAATTGCTTTCCATGTAACAGCTTTGTATCTTAACAGCTGTATCATATTATGCAGGCACTCCATCCTCTAAACTTCAAGTCCTAGATCTCTCCCACAATGTTGCAAGTGTTACCATATAATTTCCTTCAAGATGTCAAGGTTTTTAAAAGCCTTTACTTTGAAAATAATAACCTTTCAAAGCTCCCACTATCACTCCTGAACAAAGCTTTAGAAAATGTAACACTAGCTTGCAAGTGTTAAATTGAGATCTAAAGCAGAGCAATTGATTCACAGTAGCTAAAGGTGGGAATACAAGTATTGCAACAAAATATAAAACTTGTGAAACAAGCTTTGCAGGAGTCTTCATGGGTGTTAGCATCCTGTTAATCGTATTGCTTAGTGAAATGAGACTGCTGGGGTGGTAGTACTGTTTTTTCACAGTCAGCTCCAGAACACTGAGTGCATTGCTTGTGAAACAAACGAACAAAATTATTTCAATGAATCACCTAAGTTACAAATAAAAATCTTACATGTATCATTTCAGGGCAAGACACTGCAGATCACATATGCAGCATGAGCTTTACTGAAGAGAGCACTCAGGGAGCAAATAACCTCTGCAATAGAGGCTATGAAAATGTGACCATTGGTCCTCTGGTGAAACAGTCATAGAAGAATCAGTATATGAAATTGAAACAGTCCAAGTTTAAGGATCATATTTATGGCAATGAATCATCATCCAACTTAAAGATTCCTGTTAATTTCCATCCCCTCGAAGATGAAGAGATGTATCTTACCATTTCATGCAAGTAGGCCCCAGTCTGGAGGAGACAACTTTCACAAAAAATACTTTATAACATAGTAGGTGAAGATGGAAACAATGTACAATATTAAGTCCATCTCCCTGCAAATTCAGGACATAGCTTTCCAATAACCATTGTCTGCATGTAAAACTTCAACATTGTTGGTAAAGTGACTCCTGGCTGCCGCTGCACCTAGGAGATGGACATGCTGGACATTTGTGGGAGCCACGCACTGACCGGGTAGGGAGGGAGCCTACCTTAGCCCTGATGTGCCACCAACCAGGACCCACCTGAGGTTAGCATCATCTGGCTGGAGCCCATACCATGAACCAATCAATCCCAGCCCCCTAACCTGCCTCCCAGCCTCCTTCCACTCCCTAACTCCTCCCTGAATCCACACTTCAACCCCCGGTCCAAGTCCTGAGCCTGCTCCTGCACCAAAATTCCTTCCCAGAGCTCACACCTGCACCCCCTCCTGCAGCCCAACCTCCTTTCCCCCAGCAATTGGAAAGTTACACAAAACCAGACACCCTTACCCTGCTCCCTGCCCTGCCTGGAGGCTGTATCAGGTTTAGGGAGGAATTAAAAGGGAGAGCTCAGTGGATCTGGGGGTGCTCAAAGAGAGCTAGTGCAAGTATGTGTACTCAAGCTAAGAATCAGACTCCCGGCTCCAAGTATAGGTGTAATCTAACTGCCCACATGGAACCTAATAGTTTGTGAGTGCACATTGATCTCCCCTGCTTTGAAATGGGAACAGATAAAAGCACACTAAGGAACTGGTGATATGCTAGGCAAGTGATATGCCTAGCATGTGGTAGAGTCACACTCCAGCTTGCCATGAACCAAACATCTGAGTGGACAAGCCTTTAATCTTACAGTGTTCATATGAGATGTATAAACAGCAATCACTATGACTATCAATTGAATGCAGCCATCTCTATGCTGGGACCTTGCAGCCGTTTTAGTGCACAAATATGACAGAATTGGAGTCACATGCTGCCCCCACTGACTTCTTGGATTAGAAACCAGTGCAGAATTAGGCCTTGTGCATCGCTTCAATTTTGTGCAATTTAGACTTTGGGGAGCTCAAGTATTTATACTTCTATTCCTCAGTTTCATATGCTGGGGGGGGAGGAAGGGGTAACAGTTTCCTCTGTGTGTGTATGGTAAGAGAACTGAGGTGGAAGAGATAATCAGGTCCTGAATGTCTATCACATACATCTTAAAAATAGTCAATTGCTTGAGCACTAACACAGAGATAAGGATTTGTTGTTGCAAGACATGCACACATGTACAGCAGCTCTGTGTTCATTTTGTACCTTACATTGGTCAATATCAGCATTTTTTTAAATAACGTTCTCCAGGCTGTTTACTTAGCTCTTTCCTTTCCAGCTTTATCTGTGATTAACCACAATTTGAAATGATCAAACTCAATTGTCCAAGCAGCTCTTTCCAGCAGCAGGCTTTTTTCCTGTTAATGCCAGTCCCTTTGAGTTGTACAAGCTCTGTATAATACCGAATCCTGAACGTTGCTCTTAGTAAATTAGGAACAGAACAGCGTAAACCAAAAGCAATGCCTTATCTAAAAGATTATACATTAACAAAACCAGGAAGAGGTTTTTCCATACACTTTCTGTAATTTACAGCATGTACCAGGGAAAGAGAAAGTAATTATAGCAGCACTGCAGAACTCCATTGTTGTCTGTAACAGACCCTATTTGCTCTCTGCATAAAAGCAATCAATCTTCTACTTGTTTAAATGCAGACCGATAAATCAATTTCTTTATGGTAAGAATGTTTGTTTTATATAAGCACCAGAGTAATAGAGTGACTGTGCCTATTACATTTCTGTGAAATTTTAACTTCAGAGCACAGTTACAGAAGTGCTTTCTATGGAGCCTACTTATAGTATACTGTTATACTTATGTGTCTTTGTTTTCTGCTGATTTCCCACTGGTATGCTCATATTTTGCAGGTTTAACTTTGGATCTTTCCTTTTAAATATTTACTGCTAATAAAAACTTCAGCCATGGATATTGATGATCCCTATCTAACCTAGACCAGGTACCACATGTGTAAAAACAATGCATGCCTCCTCACCTGCTGGCCTTAACTCAAACCTGGATCTAAGCTAATTCATGCATTATCACAGTATTTGACCTTCCAGGCACCACAATCTCTACCCACCTAAGTTTTTGCAGGCTAGTAGTTCCAAATAGCACCTGGAAGGACAGAATGTAGCTATGAATGTCAGAAGGTAAGTGAAAGGTGTTAAACAGAAATATTAGCTGAGACTACTACAAAAGTTAACTGGAGCAGTGATTCTGATGCCCACTAGAAAACTAATCTGAGATCCAGGGCCGGATTAAGGCATGGGCTAGCCGGGCAGCTGCCCGGGGCGCCAACCTATGGGGGGCGCCTGGCTCCCGGATCGTGGGCTGCAGCAGCGCCCAGTGGCCACCCTGCAGCGGCTGCCTGGGGCGGGGGCTGCGTTAACCCCCGCAGCGCCAGCCTGCAGCGCCCTTCCCCCCGCGGCCGCAGGGCCCTGCATGGCCAGGCTCGGCCCACCCCAGGCTGCGTGCCAGCAGCAGTAGCCGGGCTGGGCCAGGCCGGGCCAGGCACGTGCACGTACATCCTGCCACCGCCAGCTCCGTGCACCCTCCCCCACGTGCCGGGCAGGGGTGGGGCTGCACATGGGCCCTCTCCCACGTGCCAGCACGGGGGCGGGGCCATACATGCACCCTCCCCCAACCCGGGGCGCAATTAAACTGTCTGCCCGGGGTGCCGGAATGGCTCAGTCCGGCCCTGCTGAGATCAAACATATGTCTCAGATAGATTAACAAACAGATGGTAGCAATTTTCAGACATTAATTTACTTGGGCTGGATCAAAGTGGCAACTTTGAGGTTAACAGCACCCTACCTTCCAGTCACCAGTAGCAATACTCTGAGCTGCATGAAACTTCAGAAAGAATCTGAGGTAGGTAGAATGTAATTATCCAAATCCTGCCCTGTTTGCTGTGCCGTGCTGTGTCTCTCATAACAGATATGATTGATAGCCCATAATTTTGTGTCTCAAAACTAAGATGACTCACAGCCCTGAGATAGAGAGGATGTTCATGTTTATAATGTTATTGTTCTGTGCACGTTTGGGAGACACTGAAGCAGAATAAGCAAGTCAGATAAGCCTTTTATTTCTTTAATATATCCTAACACATTGGACAGAGCACACTAAAATATATGTATGTTTGTTATACAAATAATTGTTGCAGTAGAATTTTGCTGCTGCAATATAGGTGCCAGGGTATTTCCAAAAGCTTGAAAGATAAGATACAGCCTGATCATGTCTCCTGCTGTTATAAGAAACCAGCTTACTTTATGGACTTAGGATGTAGGGCTTTGTTTCATATTCAGATACTAACATAATGCACACTTCTGGAAACACATCTCAGACCCAGTTCATATGTGGCCTTTAGTGTAAATGAGAGCTCACCCCATAGCCAAATGTAAAGGAGAAAATTGAAAGACCATCCTAAACTGTGCTGAGTCACACCTCACATGCTTTATTCACACTGATTCAAGGGGCATAGATCAAAACATTAGCGCTAAAGACTGCTGCTTTCCACATAGACTATGAAACTAAGGTCTTTCATTTAATACCACAAGCAGAGGCTTTGTGATGTGTACAAAGAGCCATTGCAGCTGTAGCTTTAACTTTGTTTCTTTGGACTCAGATGAAGGTACTCAGGTGAAAGTTCTACATTTTAAGCCTTCCAGGATTAGGAAACATCCCTTAGGAAGATCAAAGTTACAGAAGATCCAAGCACATATTGCTTTAGGAAGTCCAAGTTGTGACTCAGCTGCAACTGATCAAGGGTTCATTAAGGTTTGTTTTATATTTGGCAAGAAGTGGGTACAGAAAAAAATAGAATAATTTGGATTACCTACTGCTCTGTTAGACGTTAGACCCGGGCCACAGCCACAAAACTGAGATTCTAGCCTACATTTTGAACCTCTCCATATCAGAGGGTGTTCATCCCCTCTGCATCTGGATTTCTTTCTGACCAATGAAAAGGAGAGTTTTGCTTCTGCAGTACTGTCACTTTCTTTGTCAGTACTCTCTGAACCCTGCCTGTGTGGATCACCCTTATAGAGACCGCTGTGGAATATTGGGACACAAATGGGAGGTGCATGGGACCAGCTGTTCCCCACTGATCCTCAGGATTTCCACTCAGAACTATAACAGTATGCAGCTGCATTAATTCCTTGGTAATAAGATGAGTACCTCCCATGATACCTAGGAAACATGCTGCCGGAGGGAAGGAGAAAGCAGAGCCACACATTCCCATCCCATGCAGTGCCACATGTCTTCATGCCTCCCAGCTCATAGAACCTCTCGATCCTTTCCATTTCAGGGGACAATGGGCAAAGTGAGTACAAAGCGGCACATAAAATCTACCCTTCTGACGTGGTAGCACCTCACATTCATTTTGCACACTGCATAGGAGTACGGCCATACAGTGTCAAGCCCAAACTACTGAGTCTCTGATGGGGGATTTTCAGAGCAGTGTATCAGGAGCAGGCTGATGTTAGTGCTGCACGTGCTACTGACACCCTGTGATGTCCTGGGTAGAGAATGGGGGAGTTGTGATTCAGTACATGCGGGGGAGCTGACATCGATGCCACAGCAAAGGTGGCCAGTGAGTACACAGAAAGGGCACTCTGAGGTCCAGTGCAAATAATGGTGTATGTAAATAAAGAAGATTAAAGTATTTGAAAACAAAAGGAAATTATTTTAAGCCAGTTGTGTGCTTTTCTTCTGGGGACTATGATGAGTTTGCTTGCACAGTCCTTGGGTGCAAAAAGTCCTATATGTTGAAAAGCAGCTGTGTGCCCAAGGAGTGCAGGACGGAGCCTAACATGAAGGGCACCGTTTCCAGGAAGTAAGTTTATGTTGATGTGACTTCTTGCCAGATACTGGGCCATGTCTTGTCCTCCCTGATCAAACCCAAGGGAAAACGTTCCCTTTGTCAGGCAAGCTGAACCTTTTGAAAGTGGCAGGCTAATATCTGGTTTTTTGCTGGACTCTATTCATTGCATTGTTAACTCATCTTTCCACCAACCCTACTCTGACTCTTTCATCCACCTGTCTTGTTCTATTCAATGTGGTGATTTAGTTCTTTGATGGACAGAGTTTTGTTACTTGTTTGTGTAGTCTGCAGCACTGTGGGGCATTAATCATTGCTTGGTCTATATAGCGACTCTCATAAAAATAATAGTTACTTAACTACAACCTATGGATAGTTTCATTAAGTGCTTTATTGGATCAAGGCCCACATAGAACTGAGCCCTTATGGCTGACTCCTTTAACTTTCCTTGCATAAAATTTGTTTGTGTCTGAAGCTGATTAGAAGATCAGTGGGTCATGATCCTTGTTTCATATGTTTGTGCATAGCCAAGCACGTAGTTTATTCAATTCAGATCATTAGGTGGTAGACTGGGAATGAAAAACAAAACTGGGAACCCAGCTTTCATTTGATATCATTATGTTGTTGAAGTGGGTCAGATACTTAGACTTTTATAGCATGTATTCAATTAGGTCAGAACTTTTCAACATTGAGGTCATGAGACACCCCCACAGGTGTCGGGGGAGGGAGGGTGGTCACACAATCTGATTAGACCAGCAACTGCTGTGAAAAAGGGTGAGAGCCATTGAAGTAAGCGATGTTTGTCTAGACAGAATTAGGTAATGACATTTTCTGTGTCTTACAATTTCAGATAATACTTACATTTTCAGGTACAACATATTTTCTTCTCATTATATTATTTCTACCTAAATGAAACATCATCTGCTTATTTATATCTTAATTACACAATTAGAAAAACTCTCCAGAGAAAAAGCCAATTGTCAGGAAATAAATATTGGTAATGAGTCCTGTAATATAAAAAATCTATTTCAAAAGCTACCATGGTGACTTAGTGCTTGTCTACATGGTGCCACAGTGTGAACTAGAGGGATGTGAATTGCAAAGTACTCTATTATGCTGCTCTCTGACTGTTGTAGGTAAACCCTGCTGGTTCAAACTAAAAGATACTAATATGTGGTGGTGGTGTCCCATTTCAAACAGGCCCTTAGTGTTAAGTGCTCTTTACTGTTAAGGGGAAAAGCCTGTATTCAATTTCCCATCTCCTGTACATTGTCTGTGGCAGGGCATGGGAGTACTGTAACCGATAACATGCTAAGACCTGATGTGGAAGCCATTTCATACTGAGAATGAGAGTTCTGTGTACAGAGTGGCTGTAGAATGCAGTTATAAGGGCCTGATCCAACTCCCATTAAAGTCACTAGAAAGGCTTACATTGGCTTCAATGGCAATTGGACTGGGCCCCAAGTGTCTGGACAGCAATTCCACACAACTAGTCAAGGATTGGTACTGGTGAACCTTGCATAGTCCTTCTCAGACAAAATGATGGCAACATCAGCAATTGGGGTGAGGGTTAGGCGGATGTCTGAAGGGAGAAAAAGATAATCTTGTTTTCAAGCAATCTGCACTTCTCTGGCCTTCCTCCCAACTCAAGCAAAAATCTATATTTAAAAAATCAGGTATCTTTCCCAATGCTAGATCTCAGGAATAGGGAAAGCTACAAAGCTAAAATGAAAAGCCAAGTTAGCAGGTACCACCTGAATAGATGGATATAGCCTCATGTTTTCAATTTAGCAGCCAGTTTGTGAAATCTGGAAGTGTATTGCAAATATGAATGAATGAAGCTTCTCTGCAAGGTAGATCTTGGATGGAATTTAAGATTTGCTAATAAGAGTGGAATCTTTTCTGACTTCCTGTCGTCTTTACCACTGCAGCTTGGTAGAGTGAGGCCAGGGTACTCTAAAAAGAAAGAGGATGGGCTTGTGGACAAAGCACTACATAATGACTCTGGTGAGTTGTGTTCTGCTCCCAGCTCTATTATATGCCTTCTCTGTGGCCTTGAGTTAAGTCACGCCAGGGTCACTTCTGCATTGTTGCCTTCAGAGCTGGGTACTAGGAGAGTGGTGGCTGTAGGCTGGGTGCCCAGCTCTGAAGTCTGCCTCCCGCAGCAGCAGCATGGAAGTAAGGGTGGCAGCAACCTAACATACCACTCTGACTTCTGCATTACTGCCTTCAGAGCTGGGTGGCTGGAGAGTGCTAGTTTCTGATTAAGGGCCCAGCTCTGCAGACAGAAGTAAGGGGGACAATACCATAACATGGCATCCTTACTTCTTCACTGCTGCTGGTGCAGGGGCGGCCCGTGACTATAGGCGGACTCGGCCGTTGCCTAGGGTGCCGCCTTCAACGGGGCGTCCGAGGCGCCCGATGATGATGTCACAGAGCGCCCAGGGCACCCGATGATGACGTCAGTCCATTGACAGCCCTGCAGGCGGGGGCGCCGATCACGCGTTCTGCCTGGGGTGCCAGCTGCCGCAGCCCGCCTTGGGCTGCTCCTGTGCTGGTGACTCTCTAGCTGCCCAGCTCTGAAGACAGTGCCACCAGCAGCAGAAGTGCAGAAGCGAGGATAGCAGTAACTCAACCTCCCTTACGTTAATCTCACAAGTCCTCCATAACTCAGTTTTGGGTCAGGACCCCTTTGGTTACACCACCATGAAATTTCAGATTTAAATTGCTGAAAACATGACATGTATTATTTTTAAAATCCTATGACTGTGAAATTGACCAAAATGGACCACTGAATTCTTGGGGCACTGGAGGTTCCCCCCAAAATTGTGATTTTAAACTGCTACTGTATGTTGGCTTACAAGAAAGCGCTATTATTCTTGTACAAAAAAGGCTTTCTTAAAGACTACCACCAAATGATGTAAAAATGTCAATGTCTAAGAGCTGGTTACAAGAAGAAAACTATATGCAGTGGACCGCAACACCAACAGAAATCAATGGCTATAATGCTATAAGACGGTTTCTTGATTATAGAGCTATGTGGCTCAGCTGTTTATTCAGGGGCAAATTCCAAGTCTCAGATTGCTTTGAAGTGATCAGTGATTATGAATAAGCTCAGAGGAGAATATTAAACATTTACTTCTGATATTTCCTTTGGGATTTCATACTAAGCCCAGTAATGACCCAGATTCCTCACCAGATTTAGTTTTGCTCCTCTTACCCTGGAGTAAAATTGCTGCTGTGTGGTGTAAGCCACATGCCCTATGCCTTTTGATACTTTATGGAAGAGGTTTATTAGCACTAAGCAAGATCAATGCTATTAAGTTGTCCTGTATCATTCAGTCTATAGACAGACAACAATATTACAACAAACTCCCGTATAATTCACCCATATTGAAATTTACACATTCCCCAAGTTTCTGTATATTTGCCTATATAGATGGTACTTTTTCAGTATTCAGCTGAAGGACATAAATGAGTGTTTATCTTTTATAGAAATGTGCAAATGGTGACTGAATAGAAAACTTATTTGCATACTTTCACACTTCCATATTGGCTGGGCTGGGGCAATTAAAGGACATACTGGCTCTCTAACCTGTAACTGTGATAAACTGTCTTGCTGATATTATGTGTTTGTGCTAACCTTGGGGCACTTGTTTTAGTTTCCATTGCTGTTCTGGTCTAAAAGCCCAGAGTCTGTTACTTTTTGGTGAGAGAAAGATGAATTGAGTTTCATCAAGCTCCAAAGACTTGGACAGTGATTAAAAACTCTGTTTAATAAGTAGAGTCATCCAAGCCACTGGGCTCCAGAATCAAACAGCAGTGAGGGATTTCATCTAAGGATTATAGAGCTATGTGCTGAAGCTTAAAGTGATTGGTGAGGGAGGAGGAAGAATGGGGACAATTAGCTGATTGTTCTGTGAGGGAATAAGGGATAACACTCCTCTGGGCTCAGAGGTATGGAGCTGGCCTAGTCACTTGATTATCCTATTCTCTGTACCTTAATTAGCTGACTCCTCTCCTATTCATGCCTGCTGCCTTCTTTTATAGAACTGTGAAATCCTTTAGGAAGTAGAAGTGCTTGGATGGTACCTGCTAAAAGAAACTACTCCAGAAAACCAAATGGTGAAGAAAGGAACTATTTGGGGAGGAGGGCCGGCTGGAGCCATTCTTGCGCCTTGGGCAGCAGGCGCGCCTCGGGCAGCAGGCGCACAACGCATGCACGGCTCTGCACATGGCGCATGTGTGGCCCTGCCCTCCCTCCTTCCCCGGCACACTGCGCACCTTACAGCTGCAATCAGGCATGTGGCGCCTGATTGCAGCTCAAAGGGGCACCGCACGGCCCCCGGCCCCTGGTGCGCGGCACCTGATGGCAGACCTAAGGGGCACCGCGTGGCCAGGCGCATGGCGCCCATTACAGCTGCCATGAGGCGCCCCTCCCCATAGGTTGGCGCCCCGGGCAGCTGCCTGGCTAGCCCCCCCCCCCCCTTAATCTGGCCCTGTTGGGGAGCCTTGGGAGGCTAAGTCCCTATGACAAGAGCCAGCAAAATCTTGCTATGGGAAGTACTGATGTGAGAGAGAAAACAAAAAAAGCAGTCATGTAGCACTTTAAAGACTAACAAGATGGTTTATTAGGTGATGAGCTTTCGTGGGGCAGACCCACTTCTTCAGATCATATTCTGGGACATGCACAGACTGATGTAGCAATCTGATGGGTGGGATTGTGGTGAAGATGATTCAGTTAAAAAAACTACCCCAACCAGGCCTGCTGACAGGGAGGAAAAAAGGGCCAGTAACTCAGGGGTCCAGGCAATTTAAAATGGCCCACAGCTGCTGCCACTGGCAGCACAACAGGGCTAATGCAGGCTTCCTGCCCACCTTTGCTCCACATGCTCCTGAAAGCAGGTGGCATGTCCCTGCAGCCCTTGGTTCTCTGCACACTGCACCTGCCTCAGGTGCTGACCCTGTAGCTCCCATTGGCCCTTGCTTGGAGCCCACCCCCAGAGCCTGTGCCCAGACTCTACCTCCCTGCCCCAGCCTGGTAAGAGGGCATAAGGGTTGGGGAGAGCAAGCAATGGAGGGAAGGTAGATGGAGTGACTGGAGGGCAGGGCCTCAGAGGAGGGGCAGGATATGGGTGTGGCCTCAGGGAAAAGGCAGTTGGGGGAGGGACAGGGCAAGAGTCTGCATGATTAGATGGTTGGCAACCCTGCCAGGTGGGGATGTGGAAGCCACAGTCATGCCGGAAGGGCTAGCCCAGTAGTGCAGCCACAAGCTCACTGGGCATCAGCCAGCATAGGAATAGCACCATCCCACATGTCAGACAGACTGCGTCCATATGGGTGTGGCTTGTGTGTGCATGAAGTCCCATTGACTGTTCAGCCCTGGGGCCTGGAATTGCTGCCAGTCGGCCTGACCCCATCTAAAAGTTGCTTCTCTGGATTCCTTGAACAGCACGTCTGGGGGATACCCCAGGGAGCGAGCTGGCCTGGCAAAATAAAGGTTGGTCTGACATGAGACTGGTGCTATAAGATAAGGTGCTAAAAACAACTATAAAAAACCTCTGCTTCTCCCCCCCTTGATTTTCACCCAGCAGTGCAACATGAGTCAAACACACACACACACCAGCATTGTGCAAGCTTCCAGCACAGAGACTTCCGTATTGTGAAAACTGGTACAGTTAACCATCTTAGCAAGATCGTCCTTTTTACCCCTCACAGTGAATGTTCCTGCTCAGATCTGAGGCACATTGGTAGGGAAGTGGTGGCCATATTGGACCAGATTCTCCATTCTTGCTGAGAGTTACACTCCCACATTCTAGCCGCAGCCAGGACCCTACCAGCCCTCAAGTAAGATTATCTAATTTGCACTCAGCTGCAATGGCTACTTGTGCATGTTATGCTGGCAGAGGGTTACCAGAGTGTGGTGCTCTTCAGCCACACTCTCTCCTGCTTAGTGTTCAATAATAAGAAGGTGAGACGTGGCAGCGTGGCATTCCCGCTTCATTCCTTCTTCCACGTGTCTTCTCTCTTCTCAAGCACTACCTGAAAGTAGAGGTTTCTATTTTCTTAGCCACTACCCTATACATAATTTCTCAACAGAGAGCATAGTAAGGCTTTCTTACATCTCCCACCCCTAACATGCTTCTAGCACATGCCTTACACTAGAGTCGCAAGGGGATTATATGGGCACATACTGCCAGCTCTTGCATTGCACTAGGGATTGTCCCTTGGAGCCATTGTCACCGGGATTCTAGCCCCTTCATGCTGCTAAACAAACATGGATACAGTATCATGAGTAATGGTAACTGGCAATAGTTCAACATAATCCTCTTAAAAAAGATTTTGCTGTGAACCCTAAAACTGTGTTACTGCTCCACAGTGTGGCTTGGCCACTAGTACACTTCATATTTTGGACACTGAAGGCAGGACTCCCAGATTCACCCCTTAGCAAGGACAGAACTGACTTTTCTCTTTGCTCAGAGGTAAGTCTGGAAGAAATAGTTATTTCAA
This sequence comes from Rafetus swinhoei, assembly GCA_019425775.1. Lineage (NCBI taxonomy): Eukaryota > Metazoa > Chordata > Testudines > Trionychidae > Rafetus > Rafetus swinhoei. Next base: position 36,611,085 of record CM033427.1, read on the forward strand.
ACAGTCCTGAGCATTATCTAATCCAGCAGAAAAATATGGATGAATCTCATCAACAAGACAGAAAGGAAAAATGTCTATATTTTGTCAATAGAATCTGAGATTCCCATGCATAATGTATAGGAATAGGAAAGTATCCCATTAAATACTTTGGGGGGCTCACTGTTTTTTTAAATTTTGTGTTAGAAGCTGCCAGAACCCAAGCCAAGCAAAAGTGTGTAGCAAGGACCTGTGTCAGTAAATAATTTGATGCTTGGACCTCCATGTGGCTCCTGCAAATAATGTCTATATAAAGAGCAAAAGAAACTACTAATGTCAGTCCAGGACCACTTAATCTAATTCCCAAGGGTGCAGAAAGACCATGCTTTCTGTGTGCATATGTGGTGGCATTCCTCAAAAACACATGGACAACTCTGGGAGCCTCAAAAATATTCCTGCGGGTATCCTGAGGCTATAGCAACTTACAGGAGCAATGTTTAGGAACTTTCTTTCTAGCATCAGTGAAATGTAGCTTTTCTACTAATGCCATGACATGTTCCCATGATCACTTTTATAGCTTCACCTTTGCTATGGTAGAATCTGAGTTACATATACATGGAAACTTCCTCCTAGCTTCTATTAATACCAATAAAAGGAAAGTCTGAAGGAGCCTGGGAGTTGAGAAATTATTAGTTTTTTCTGTATGGTTTTGATTACCTCTTGTTCCTTCAGCCTGGTTGCTTGACACATACTGCTTGCCACTTCAAAGTCAACATTTGCTAATAGATAATGGAAAGCTATCTGAAAGATGCTATGTACTTTGCTACTCTAAACTGAGTCATAGTTAGGAATTTATCTTAACCTTTAATACTTGATGACCATTGTTATCTACATTTTATTTTTTAACCTGAAAAAGCTTTAGAATTTGGGTGTTCAAATCCGCAAGATGTATTGAATGCCAAAGGGAGTTATTTTCAATTTGATATGTAGCTCTTCCCATTCCTCCCCTTCTCCCCCAGAGTGACCTCTGTTGCCCCTCCATTTGATATCTAGTATGCACTTAGTAATCTGATGATGACTGAATACCTATCCCTATTGGTGTCATCTTCTTAGATAGAGTAAGGAAGTATCATACCAATCTGGCCGGTGTATTTTGTTTGCCCTTTATGTGTTTTACAGTAGTCTATTCCTCCTCCTCCCTCCCCCAATATTCTTGTTCTTTATCATGTGGGATACAAGATTAAATATTCAGAGGGTTTTTTAGGGCAGACGAGGACCAGTATGCTCTTGTCTCACCACCTACATAACACAGCCCCAGAATTTAACCTAGAGATTCCTTCATTTAAACCAGCATCTTGTGGCTGAATAGAGTATGTATAATTCCTTTTAGAAAGAAATCCAATGGTGTTTTAAAGACTCCTTCAAGTAATAGAGAAGCCCCCAGGTCCCCTTAATCTCTTCCAGTGCTTATTTCTCCTCACTGGTATAGTTTCCATCTTATTTCAGTTTTGACTTTGTTGACTTCAACTTGGAGCTACTAGAGCCTGTTAGGCCTTTGTCTGCTAGCCTGAAGAGCCCATATGCATCAGACATTTTTGTCCTGTGCATATATTTAACCAACAGGGAAGCAAAAGGAACAACTGCCCTGGACCCAGCATTTCATAGGTTCCTGGGACTCCCAGTCACTACTACTGCTACTGTGGCAGGCAGCAGCAGCAGCCTGGGCCCATTAAATTGCTGCAAGAGCACCGTGCAGCATGAGCTGCACAGCTCTGAAAGCTGGGGAGGGGGTTCAGGACTGTGCTGTGGGCAGCGTTGAAGGCTGGCTGCCCCTTTCATCTGAGGCCCTGCTCCTTCTGGGAGTGCAGAGCCGACCCCCCCACATCTTGCCCAGAGGCCCGTGAAGGCTGTCAGCCCTGTTCATTTAACTGTCTCTCTGATAAGCTAAGAATAAGATCCATTTAGGGTTAGGCTATGAGAAAGATTTAGAAAATTGCAGAATGTTAGGGGAGCCTTACTCCAGCATAGGCCGGTGGTGATGATGCCTCAGGGAAGCTGCATGCTTGGAACCTATTGGTGGTAAAAGAATGCCATTATGCAGATCAGTAATTTCTTCCGGCAAAGCACCATATCATAGGATCAAATGCAGTATAAGGCCAGCACTATGCATCATGCTGATTTCTTCTTGGTGTTGAATGACTATAGGGAAGTTAACAGTTTTGAATGCCACCTATTCTGAATGTGAAACTCTGACAGGACTGCTAGTCTATCAGCCACTAGAGGCCCTTCAAGTCTAGGAGACCGAATGTCCTGGTGGTTTGATTCAGTGCATTCAATAAGGAAATGATGATAAATCATTTAAATTAAGTGATATATAAGACACAAAAGCAATATTCAAAATGCACATGCCAAACACTTCTGATGGGCTGCATATAGGGTTTGCTTTCTTAAATTATCATAGTTTATTCAAAACCAAACTTCCTATCTGCTGCATTTATTTGTCTCCCTTCCCCCAATTTTGATCCACCTTTTCTTGCTGTAGCATTACAATATGGAAGCTGCTAGCCAATTATACTGCTTTTGCTCTGTGGGCTTTTTATGCATCAATGCACAGTCACTTAGGTCTTGATGTTTCTCTTGATCCCTTCTATGCTTCAAAGGACTGGAGGAGAGAAGCATCTGTACTGCATGCTTCCAAGCTGGCAGCAGCTACATTGTGAAAACATACAAAGCAAATCTGGGAAATAGGGCTGGAGAGTCTGCTACAAACTGGCAAACACTTACCACCATCAGTCTCTTTCTTTAAGCAGGAGAGTAAACCCCTTGATTAGCCCGAGTGGGATGGAGTTAGGAAGCAGCCACTTTAGAAAGTTCTCGTGGGAAAGATGCTGAAATGTCCATCAAATGATTATTGTTCATCCATATTCGTATTTCCAAGAGGCTCTGACAGAATTGGGGCCTCTTTGTGCTGGGTGCTGTAAGGACACTGGATACAGTCACAGATTGATGCTGGTCAAGCAGCACTAAGTCTCTCACTCTAGCATTAACCCTAAAGGGGAAAGGTTGAGGTGCAAAGCTATGGGGGCAAGGGAGAGTCCAATGAGCTAGTTGTGCTTCCAGAAGAAAAGTGATCCCTAACTATTTAAAAAAAATGAGCATGTTGCAAATCTGGTTAGGGATTCAGAAAGGCTGGGCTGGCTGTTCATGAAGGCAATGGGACCCCAAAATTTTTGTGTTTCATAGACAACTTGTCCTTGTCTATGCTTTTCCAAGAAAGGAAAGTGGCTAGCTCTCCCACCCCACAAATGATGTCTTTCCAGACATACTGTGACAATTGTCTCTACAATATGAGCCAACGTAATAAATTGTGTCAGGAGCCTAAGGTTGGTTCCAAAATGGAAATTAATTGATCTTTCTCAGGCATTGTGGGAGAGAGGTATTCTTCCAAATGGCTTGTGCTTAACCCTTTGAAATGGCTCAGATGAACTCTGAAATGCCCATGAAAGCTGTGAGAGAAGAGGCCTTGATGTAGCCATACTAGCTAGAAAGAATTAGAATGGTTGTGCATTAGCAGAAACGTCATAACACCTCAAGGATGAAAAAATGTCTCCACATGCTAATGAAAAATGCAGACATCTTCCTTGGCTTAGAAAAAGGAAAACAGTGTTTGTCTAAAGTCAAGACACTAAAGTTTGGGGAGGGGGGCAAGAAACACATTGCTCACTTTGCACCCTAGGAAAGTTGTGCCAAGTTATTAATGCTTCTGAAGAGATAGCACAACAGTGAGGCAGTATTTGAATGATAACCTTTAATGATAACCTGTGTGTCACTAGCTCATACTAGCTCAGCTTTGTGTCTCCTGTGAAGGAAACATTAAGTTAAAAGCTTTTACTCTGTTATATGTATGCTCTTTTTTAGGTAATCAATGTGTTTTAATGAAAAGTGAATTTGAGCATTAACATGGTGTATATGTGCTGGCAGAATGGCGTGGAAGATGAAATAATCTTTACACTGAAGGAGTAAGAGAAAGCTGGGAAGACCATGATTTGCCCAGAGACATTTATCCGCTTATAAAAGCAGACAATGATTGTGGCTCCCACAGAGGATACCTGACTGGTGGATAGAAGTTCATGTTGTCACCATGAGTCCTCAGTCTTTAGATTCAGCATGGTTGGTTGATGTTATACAGGGAAGTATGGGCACTAAAAATGTCACTGTGTGGAATGGCACAGGTCTTATTTTAACTCCCTCCAAATGAGTTCTATACCTGAGGGTATAGTGCCCTTGGCCTTGCTGTGATGCAAATTGGATGTACAGTACTGATCCTGCTTGCCTACTTCGTGGTTTAAAAACTACCTGTCTTATCTCTACTAGCATTTTACAGTGACCTAATTAAAGTGCATTAACTATCTTACTGTAAAAACAAAAAGCTCACCTCTTTTAGGGGAGAGGATTTACCTGAGACTTTTTTTCTCTGTCCAGCAGCATTTTCCAACTATCTTTACACAGTTTCCCTGAAGAAGCTTGCCATATTCAAGGAGATGAATGAATGGTTGTCTCAAGATCATTTATGGGGGGTTCCCCCTCTTTTTTTTCTTCCTTAAACACCAGTATTGCTGTGTGGGGGAGCATAGACTATGCCCTTCCATCTTAGCCCAATTTCTCTTCATACTTCTTCTAAGTCAAACTCAGAAGTGCCTTGGGTATCTTGACAATTATTATCAAAGAGGAACAAGTAGCTAATGAGAAGTCCAGGAAAAATTACATGGCCTGTCCTTGAGAAGGCCTGCTCCTAGGAAAGTCTACAGGTACCTCAAACAATATTTGGTCAAGAATACTTTCCTATGGAGACTACAATAGTGCCGAGCATTCACTTCTGTTCACCAACACACAGTTCGGAAGCTCTAGCATTTTCATACTTTGTAACTCTCCAAGACAATTTTGTAACAAAAACCAATCTAAATACTGCAAATATTTGCTACTAGAAGATTTACAAGTAAATTTTGTTTTTCTTTGGAAAATAAAATGAAAATGTACATTCTTCATTTAAATCATTGCTCTGGATAGGATAGAAAACAGCTAGATCTGCCAGTATGGGGGAATCTGCCACTACTCAGAGCTGGCAAAGCTACCCCCTGCATCCCCATCTCAGCCCTGAGAAAGCAAGGTGCATGGGTCAGTTGTGGTTACGCTCTGGCTCTGCCCAGCAGGCATGTAGTTCCTATGTCTAGACAGTGGGGCCATTTCAGGATACCAGAAGTATCCTGAAATAGCAATTCCACGTCTTTAAACATGCCCGTTATTTCAAAATATGTTTCAAAATAATGGGCACGCTATTCCGGGCATCCCTGTAACTCTTGTTCCATGAGGGTTAAGGGACTTTTTGGAATAGCACTTTATTTTAAAATTTGGCGCTGTGTAGACAGCGCCAAATTTTGAAATAAGCTCAAAATAAGCTACGCAATTTGCATGGTGCAAATTGCGTAGCTTATTTTGAGATAAGGGTGCTATGTAGATGCACCCAGGGGACCATCAATCCACATTTCTCACTTATGCTGGGGCCCAAAATGGTGGAGATACAACCTGAGAATCGGGAAGGCAAAGTCCATTTCCAGAAATGTCTAACCCATGCTATGATGAGCATAAGCTCAGCACCACAGAGAATCTCAGCCAGTAATTCGGCTATGTGTATCTAGTATGTATGAATTTTGTGCTGCTTTTGTGTTTAAGGTTGTGCATTATTAACCCTCATAACACAAACAGTGCATTATGCTATTCTAGTGATATTCTGGGTTATCGTGCTGCTATAGTGTTTTGGATTTTTCTATAATAATCGATAATCATATGTAAGCTAAGTGCACAGCTGTGTTAAAAGAATAGTATTAAGGTTAAAGTCAAACACTCAAATTAGGAAATGCCATAATTAAGATTGATTATGCAATCTTAATTTAGTGCCATTGTGTTTGCATTATGATTGTCTTTAATTATATGGCTGCGCCAAATGCACAAGACGGAAAAATTAAAGATTTTTTTTTTTACAGGCAACCTTAATTCTAGTACTTCCCAACTTTTGAGTGTTTGACTTTGCAGACTTAATTTTCTTTTAATATTGTCTGTGATTTGCTTTTATATTTAATATTTTAAAATAAAAAATAAGGAAAAAATAAATGCTGTTTTGTTTTGTTTTGAAAGCAAGGAAAACAAATTCTAGCATGTAGAATCACATTGACATTCATAAAAATAAAAAAAAACAACAAAACCTGGTCTGGTAGCACTTTATAGGCTAACAAAACATATAGATGATATCATGCGCTTTCTGTGCCCACGAAAGCTCATGATACCATCTATATGTTTTGTTAGTCTATAAAGTGCTACCAGACCAGTTTTTGTGTGTTAAGTTTTTCCTGTACAGATTAACTCGGCTACCCCCTGAAGCTATTGACATTCATGTGGGTCATCATTATTAAATCCACTACATAGACCTCTTCCACGTGAAGCTTACAGAGTAGCTGATAGTTGCAGGTTGTTTTCAATGTGGGTTAATACTAAGAGGGATATTTCTGTTGCCAGCTTCATAGGTATTTGCTGACAGCACAGGAATTGAGAAACTCAGGATTTTTCAGTTCCCTTCCAGGCTCTGGAGCACAGTGTACTCCAATGGTCACCAACCTTTTGCCCATTTCCCCAAAACTTGACCCCTCTACACTGTCCCCACCAATGTGTCCCTATTTCAGTCCTGCTTCTTTACCTTGTCCTTGTTCCATACTCCTCACCTGGCCAGTCCCAGGCTCCAATCCTCAAGCTTCTTAGCCCAGTCCCAATCTATCCACTCAGCTATTGTGTCCTAGTCTTCCTCTCACCTGTCTCCCAGTCCCGTTCTTTTTGTCCAACCAGTCAGTCTCACGCCCACAATCTCCTTGCCCATCCCATGTACCAGTCCCTGTTTCCCTCTCCCCGCCACTGGCCTCAACTCCCAGACTCCCATCCCCTCTGCATTTGAATTGGGCACCTTCCTCCTCTGTTCTGCTGTGGGAGCATATAGACTGAGTCCTTGCTTTCAGTTCTAATACGTGGAACTGGTACAGCCTACAGCTACAATTGCAGGGAAAGTCCTGATCAGTGTTGTGCTGGACCATGCCCATGGAAGATGTAAGCTTTGAGAAATTTAGCTGTGATGATCTAGCAAGTGTCTACTGAGCATGTGCAGACTGGGATTTTTTTTAAAAAATAATTTGGCCAAACTTTCATCAGGATGGCAAAAGACACATCCCTGAAATAAAGGCTTCTCTTCTACCAAATTTCAGTTGCTGCCCCCAAAGAATGGGGTGCTAGAGCATCTCCAAAGAAAAGGTCACCAGAATTTTTAACTAAAGACAAAATTATATTTTATTCTAACCCTGTTTTCAAACAGATGAAAAGTTTTGGATTTAAAGTAAATTACAGCCTGAGGCAGATGTCTGATATGGAAAACTTCAGCTCAAATGGTTAAAATTCAGCAAAATTATAAGCCACCAAAAACAGGGTCTTGCACTAGAAAATGTTGTACAACTTCAATACGTTACCAGAACTTTCCAAAAAAGTGAATGAAGGATTTTAGACACTCTTTTTTTTAATATCAAGATATTGAAATATCTAGAGTCTGATCTTAAAAGGTTTATTTTACTTTTTATCATGAGCTGCAAGATGCTTTCTGAATAATTGGTTGACATTTTAACCATGATGCCATTTGTGAAATCCTTGGTTGTTCATGAAGGGAAAGGTTTTATTTCATGCTTCCAACCTCAAAACTTGCTTGTAAAGGTCTCTTCTCTACCAGTTTTTTAAAAGCATCTTTTTGCCACTAATTTGTGGCTTTTTGTTTATCTTTTCCTCCACCTCTGTATAAAGCTATTCTAATTAGAACAGAGCTTTGACAAATACCGTATTCTTGCACTCATAATAATAATGCTCTGATTAATCTGTACCCATTTGAATTGAATGGTCCTTTTAAGAGTTATATTTAATGAACAGTGAAAGAGCACTTGAGGACTAAGTCCCTAATGATCAACAGTACCTGTTAAGTAAATGAAGTGGTGTTTGCTGTTGCCAGGAAACAGATGGGAGGAAAAGGGGGGAAACTGCTACTGATTATTATTAATAAATTCCCCTTTAGTGTTATTTCTGCCTTGGATGGAATATCTGAATCTTCTGAGAACTGGGTATTAGGGCCTGGTCTATGTTCCACTTCTTTTTCCACTCTGAGCAAATTCAGTTACATAGAATGAAGAAATCTTTTGGATGGTGAGAATGAAGTCGTATGTTACAGGCACAGGGGAAAGCACTGATGATCTAAGGAGGCTTTGGTCCAGATGTTGATCAGTTACCAACAAAACAATAGGGCACTATCAGGACCTGTATATTCTTAGAGTCTGAGCTGTTTCCCAAAGGGGGAAGTACAGTAAACTTCTGATAATCCGGCACCTTTAGGACCCGGGGGTGCTGGATTATCAGATATGCCAGAGTACCGGAAGGGGGGCTATGAAGCGTCTGGGGTGGGGGTTGGGGTCAGCAGGGAACTGCGCAGCGTGGGAGAGGGCGGCACTGCAGGACCAACCTGGCAGCACCCCAGCTGCTCTGCCCCCAGCTTCCCCAAGTCCGCCACTGGTCAGTTTCAGCAGCGGCTGACTTGGGAAGCCGGGGCAGAGCAGCTGGGGTGCTGTTGGGTTGGTCCCGCAGTGCCGCCCCTCACCTGAGCGGTGCTGCGGGACCAACCCAGCAGCACTCCAGCTGCTCTGCCCCCGGCTTCCTCAAGTCAGCCGCTGGTCAGTTTCAGCAGCAGCGGACTTGGGGAGCTGGGGGCAGAGCAGCTCCAATTGTCCGGCTGGCCGGATCACTTCTGGGTTCCAGTTGGTGCCAGACTATCAGGAGTGCCGGACCACTGGAGTTTTACTGTAGAAGGCTTATCCTCTGAGTCACCCAAAACTGGGCCAGACAAATCAACATTTACAAAATATGACCCTGGAACTTAAATGTATAAGTCTGTTAGACACTAAAAATCATGGACTGAAGAGAAGATACTGGATTTATGGCTTATCACAACAATCTATAACCTGCTAATAAGCCATCCAGCTGGCTTCCCCTGTCCTCTTCCTTCCCCCTTGTGCCTGGAGGCCTGTTAACAGGCCACTTCACCTTGATTGTTCCCTTGAAATGTGTTAACTACTGATGCTAAGTAATCTGTACTTAGCTGTGAGAGAGTACTTTCAATTCAGTTTGAAAGCTTGTGTTTTACCAAGAGAAGTTGGTCCAATACAAGATATTCTCTATCGTCTAGCACCTTCTCTATCAGCTTCTTGTCACATAAACACTCTAATTCACTATTTTTTTTCTCCTTTCTCCCCCTTCCCCATCCTCTATTTATTTTGGAACTGGACTTTTAATACTCCATTCATCTGAAGAAGTGGGTTGTACCCACGAAAGCTCATGATACCATCTACATGTTTTGTTAGTCTTTAAGGTGCTAGTAACTAGACTATTCATTGTTTTTTAACTTTTTACAAGATATTACTTCAGCCATCTTGTCTCTCTAATATCGTGAGGACTGACACAACTACACCACTACTACAAACTACAGAGTCCAAGCATTTTAGTTGGGGCATGCAAGAAAATGAGCCTCACTAAAATAGATTAAGTTTAATAATTTAATGAAGTGATTTGAGGCACCTCACATCTGCCTGAGATCTTGGCAGCTCCAGTGGGATATGACTATGTAAACCCTACAACCTTTGATTTGATAGCATTTATCAGAATCATTGCATCAGTCTAATACAAGCTCAGACAGTTGTGCATTAGGTCACATTGTAGGGGGTTGGGGAAAGGGATTATTGATGGGGGCAGGGAGGTTGTTTGTGTCTTTTGTAAGGCACTAAGGCAGGGATGGGCAAAATACGGCCTAGGGGCCGGATCCAGCCCACCAAGCCACCAGATCTGGCCTGTGGACCAACCTGCCAGGACCCTCAGGCACACAGCTGCCGCGGTTTAAAACGTAGTCCATGCGCTCTCTAGTCTGCAGGGAGGAGGAGGCTTTGTGTGATCTCCCCATTCCCAGCCCAATCCTCTGCTCCTATTGGCTGGAAACAACCAGCCAATAGGAGCTGAGGGATTGGCCTGGGGGATGGTGGCAGTACAAGCCTCTCCCTCTTCCCGAAGCTGAGAGCCACATGGAGGGGATAGCCGGCAGCTCTAAGAGTATGTCTAGACTACATAGCTCTGTTGACAGAGCCATGTAAACTAGCTTACCCGACATAGTCAATGAAGCGGCGATTTAAATAATCCCCGCTTCGTTAAAATAAAAATGGCCGGCGCGCTGTGCCGACAATCAGCTGATCCAACACAGCTCAGGAGTCTAGACGCGGATCGGTCGACAAGGGAAGCCTTTGTCGACCGCTCCCTTATGCCTCGTGAAACAAGGTTTACAGGAGCAGTCGACAAAGGCTTCCCTTGTCGACCGATCCGCGTCTAGACTCCTGAACTGTGCTGGATCAGCTGATTGTTGGCACAACGCGGCGGCCATTTTTATTTTAATGAAGCGGGGATTATTTAAATCCCCGCTTCATTTACTATGTTGGGTAAGCTAGTTTACGTGGTTCTGTCAACAGAGCCATGTAGTCTAGACATACCCTAAGTGATCTGGGGCTGTAGCAGGCAGGGAGCCCTGCCTGCCTTGGGGGTGCTGCAGGGCTGCTGGCCAGGAGATACTTAGGTAAGCGCCTTCCAGCCACAACCCGACTCTGGCACCCCAGCCTCTCCTGCACCCCACCTCCCTCCCCCGGTCACCATCTAAACCCTCTGCACTCCCTTGTCCCAGGTCACAACTCCCTTGTAGATCCTATACCCCCCATGCCCCTCCCCCAAGCCAGAATTCTCTCCTGCACCTAAACACCCTCCCAGATCCTGCACCCCGTTCCCCTGCTCCGGGTCACTACCCAAACCCTCTACAGTCTGCCTCCCCTTTTCCTCTTGTCCCAGGTCACAATTCCCTCCCAAACTTTGCAACTCCTCCTAGAGCCCCTTCCCCAGGCCAGAATCCTCTCCTGCACCCATACTCCCTCCCTTACTCTATACTCCAATCTCCTGCCCAGGTCACAACCCCCTCCTTCACCCAAGCTCCCACTCAGACCTCACACCATCTCCTATGCTCTAGTCCCTTACTTCAAAATAACGGATGGCTTATTCCGAAATCTATAAGACTCATTCTACGAGGAATAACACCTGTTCTGAAATAGCTACTTTGAAATAAGGCATGTGTAGATAGCCCCTCACCAGGGCCATTCAAAGTTATTCCTCCCCAGTGCCTCCTGGGTCTCCAAATCGAGATAGCATGTCTACATTAGGGAAGCCTGCCTCGCACTCATTTTGAGGCTTCCCTGCAGTGTAGGCATGCTACTTTCTAATAAGCTGTTTCAGAATAACTATTCCAGAATAGCTTATTTTGAAATAAGCGTGCAGTGTAGACGTACCGTGAGAGGCCTGGACTGGAGTACTTGCAGGTTTAAATTTAAAATATTGAGAGATGAAGGCTTGGGAATAGGACTTGAAAGATACAGTTATGTCTAAAATGTCACTTTTACTGCATGTAGAGCCACACAGATCGGACATAAATACAGCATGCGGGTTCTCAGCTGCAGGAGGCGGTGGTGTACTTCCAGGCAGGCTCCTGGGGCTCTTCTTCAGGCTGTAACACTAACCAGCAGGCAGATGAAAGGGGCTGGCTGGGGGCACAGCCCCCTCACTGGTCTGGGACTGCACCAGCCCCATGTTCCCTGCCTGGGCCCTTTAGAGGGATAAAGCTCTTTCCAACCCTGAGATTTGTACCCATAATGCTGCTTTGCTCTATCGCTTCCTGTCAAGGAGTGAGGGGAAAGGACGCAGTTTGCAGCAAGTAGCCCTGGTATGAATTTCAAGGGGGAGGCTTCAATCCCCCCCACTAACTCCCTGACCCCACATCCCTCTAGTCTCTCTGCCCTGAGCCCTCTGCCCTTACTCCTGCACCTCCACACCACCAGCTGATGCCCTGAGACCCACACATTCCCAGCACTCTGCCCTGACTCCTGCACCCCCACCCCTTTGACCTGAGCCCTGCCTCATTCCCCAACCTTGACTCCTGCACCCTTGAACCCCCAGCCCTGTGTCCTATATCCCCAGCCCCTGCCCTGTCTCCTGTACCTGCACACACCAACCCTCTTCCCTGAGCCCCTCATACAACCCAACCCTGAGTCCTACACCCCCTCACACACACAGCTGACTACCCTGAGCCCATTCTCATGTCCCAGCCCTGACTGCTGCACCCCCACCCCTATCTCTCTCAGAGTAGGGAGGTGAAGGGGTAGGGGTGAAGGGGGCACAGTACAAGGGTTAGGGGCAGAGAAGGTGCAGGAGTGAAGGGGGTTGGGGGACATAAGGATTCAGATTGTAGGAGTGACGGCAGTATAGTGCAGTGGTTAGAGGCACACAGGGAGGTACATTGGGGCAAAGAGGGCACAATGCATAGGATATGGGTATTAAAGGCAGGTGTAGAGGTTGCAGGGAGGAGAGTATGAGGGGCCTTGGGGGATCCAGGGACAATGAGGAGCACCATGACCATAGGAGTCAGGGGCACCAAAATGTAAATTTGCCCAGGATGCTTTTTTCATGACTGGACTCCTGCAAGGATCTTAATTACTGAATTGGAAGATGGTGGAAACTTGCAGAAGATACTGAACTTAAACGTGTCAGGAGCATAGAAATAATGAAAAGGGAACAGTATTAAATGGGAGCAGGAAACAAGAGCAGAATAAATGTGGAAAATATGTTGTAATATAGCTGTGAAAAATAATCTATCACATCAATACGCAATAGCACAGTGATACCTGGAAAGCAGCAGCTATGACACAAGCCTCTTACAGTGGGAGTGGGAGTGGAAAGCAAGCTAGGTAATCAGCTTGCCACCTAATGTGAGGGCAGAAACAAAGGCCAATAGATGGCTGTATGGCCAAACTACCTGTCTATTCAGGAGTGAGGGGCAGAAGCCTGGGTGCCTGATCAGTCTACTCCCTGCACCTCAGAAATGAGGTGGACCTTAATTAGCAGACTCTTGGAAACTAGGGCATCAGCGATGAGGAGGAAGGGAAGTGACTGGGTGGTGCTCTCAATGGATATCCCGCTTTCCCAGAAAGTCACACAGAATGCAACACAATTGCACAGCTTCTCTGGGAGCACCAGCGGGTACCACAGGGATTCTCTGTTGCCCTGAAGTTGGCCTCTGCCGCCACTACAGAAAGCTAAGGCAGGGAATGTAATAGCCAAGAAAGCACTGCAGTGAACCTGTTACATAGCCTGTTACACTTGACTACACCACAAATATGCTTATCTCATATTAAAAGGGTGAATAAACACCAAGGGCCTGATTCTCGTTTATATTAAGTCTCCTTTCTACCTGTCTGTTTATATAAATGATAGCCTTCAAGTGAGGATAAATTGGGTCTCTGCTCACTTCAAAGCCACTCAACACTGCCAGAGCGGAGTAAAGTCTCCTGGGTGTAAGTGTCAGAGGGGGTAGATGGGTTAGCCTGTATCTACAAAAACAATCCTGTGGCACCTTAAAAACTAACAGATTTATTTGACCATAAGCTTTCATGGGTTTATTTGTGCCTGCCTCTGTAACTTCCACTCCAATGCACCTGATGGAGGTCTTTTCCCATGAAAGCTTATGCCTAAATAAATCTGTTAGGGTATGTCTGCACTGCCACCCTAGTTTGAACTAGAGTGGCTAATGTAGGCATTCGAACTTGCAAATGAAGCCCGGGATTTAAATATCCCGGGCTTTATTTGCATGTTCCCGGGGTGCCGCCATTTTTAAATGCCCCATAGTTCGAACTACCTGCGCATGGCTACACACGGCACGGACTAGGTAGTTCGAATTAAAGCTCCTAATTTGAACTACCGTTACTCCTCATTGCAGTGTAGACATACCCTTAGTCTTTAAGAATCATAGAATACTAGGACTGGAAGGGACCTCGAGAGGTCATCGAGTCCAGTCCCCAAATACTGTCTAGACCATCCCTGATAGACATTTATCTAACCTACTCTTAAATATCTCCAGAGATGGAGATTCCACAACCTCCCTGGGCAATTTATTTCAGTGTTTGACTACCCTGACAGTTAGGAACTTTTTCCTAATGTCCAACCTAAACCTCCCTTGCTGCAGTTTAAGCCCATTGCTTCTTGTTCTATCCTCAGAGGCCAAGATGAACAAGTTTTCTTCCTCCTCCTTATGACACCCTTTTAGATACCTGAAAACGGCTATCATGTCCCCCCTCAATCTTCTCTTTTCTAAACTACACAAACCCACTTCTTTCAGCCTTCCTTCATAGGTCATGTTCTCTAGACCTTTAATCATTCTTGTTGCTCTTCTCTGGACCCTCTCTAATTTCTCCACATCTTTCTTGAAAAGCGGTGCCCAGAACTGGACACAATACTCCAAATGAGGCCTAACCAGTGCAGAGTAGAGCAGAAGAATGACTTCTCGTGTCTTGCTCACAACATACCTGTTAATGCATCCCAGAATCATGTTTTCTTTTTTTGCAACAGCATCACACAGCTGACTCCTATTCAGCTTGTGGTTCACTATAACCCCTAGATCCCTTTCTGCTGTACTCCTTCCTAGACAGTCGCTTCCCATTCTGTATGTGTGAAACTGATTGTTCCTTCCTAAGTGGAGCACTTTGCATTTGTCTTTATTAAACTTCATCCTGTTTACCTCAGACCATTTCTCCAATTTGTCCAGATCATTTTGAATTATGACCCATCCTCCAAAGCAGTCGCAACCCCTCCCAGCTTGGTATCATCTGCAAACTTAATAAGCATACTTTCAATGCCAATATCTAAATCGTTGATGAAGATATTGAACAGAGCCGGTCCCAAAACAGACCCCTGTGGAACCCCACTTGTTATACCTTTACAGCAGGATTGTGAACCATTAATAACTACTCTCTGAGTATGGTTATCCAGCCAGTTATGCACCCACCTTATAGTAGCCCCATCTAAGTTGTATTTGCCTAGTTTATTGATAAGAATATCATGCGAGACCATATCAAACGCCTTACTAAAGTCTAGGTATACCACATCCACCGCTTCTCCCTTATCCACAAGACTCGTTATCCTATCAAAGAAAGCTATCAGATTGGTTTGACATGATTTGTTCTTTACAAAGGTGCCAGAGGATTCCTGATTATGGCTACATCTACACTGCAGCCTTTGTCTGCAAAGACAATGCAAATGAAGCACTCATTAGCATTTCTCACACTCTCATTTGCATAGTCTCTTCCGATCCATTTTGCAGAAGAGGTTTTTGCACAGAAAAATGCAGTATAGACGGGGCACAAAACCCATTAGCGCAAGATCCTATATACCTGCTTTTTTGAGGAATAAGGGTTCTTGTGCAAAAGGGTTTTTTTGTGCAAAATGGCCTCATCTACACTGCATTTTTTGTGTGCAAAAATCTCTTCTGCAAAATAGATCAGAAGAGACAGTGCAAATGAGAGCGCGAGAAATGCTAATGAGCGCTTCATTTGCATTATCTCTGCCCGACAGGCTGCAGTGTAGACATAGCCTATATGAGTGCAAGTGAGACTCAGGCTTCAAAAGTATGAAAACAAAGCAGGGAGGAGGGAGGGGGATATTTTTAGGTTGCTGTAAGGTCATAAAAAACCAAGTAATCAGAAGAGATTGAAAAAAAGAAGTCTTGGGGAAGGATATGCAAATACACTTACATGAGTTAGATGCCTTGATCCCATTTCCTGTATGATTAAGGCACACGGGTCCTATTGGCTTCAACCTCACTTAGGCACTTTTAAGAATATTAAGAAATATTTCCTAATGGTGAGGGCTTCAATAGTAAGAGAACTACTAGGGCCAAAGGAGGTAGTGGAAGAATTGTTGTTAGTGAATTCAAGGTAGGGAGAAACCCTCCACAGGAAGAAAAATGGTCATAACAGATCTCTCTAATTTCTATTATTCCTTGGGGGAAGGGGCAGACAAGGTTATTCAAATAAATTAGATAAATACCAAAAAAGCTGCAAACTTTTGTTTAAACAAGATCAATGAAAGTAAAGCATGATTAATGACCACTAAAATTCAGCTGGAAATGATCATTACTTATTTGGAGTTCTAAGAACAGATGGATAAATAAAGTATCTCTTACAACTGTAGACTCCCTTTGTAGTTAATTAAAAACAAAATAAAACAAAGACAAATGGGAGTAACTAATTAAACTCTACAGACCATAATCAGTGAGTTTAAATGAAACACCTACCCTCCCTAAGTAGAGCCCCTCTACACCATCTCTCTTCCCTAAAGCCCCCATAAAGAGAAGAGCTTTCAGTGTACCCTGAAATGATTTGAAACACTATAGTCAGATTTGACCTTGTAAATAGTAATGTCGTCTATCAAATAGAATATCCAGTTACTGAAATTGGATTCTTTACACTATAGAAAAAGTGATTTATCAGAAATGTACTAGGCCTTGACAAGGATCAGTCATACTTTATGGTGAAATTTCATAGTCCAAACTATTTATTGGCCACATGATCAGAAGGAACTGGACCGCGAAATGACCATGCAAACAAAATAGGTCAGAACTATGCTTGTCAATTGGGTACAGGCTTGCCTTTAAATTGAAGATGTGCACCAATTGCTGAGGGAGCAAAAAAAGCTAGATATCACATGGTCCCACAAAATTATATGGCTGAATATACCTTACAAAGGTAGAAGATTCTGGGAATTTGTAATCACCGTCTTTTTGTATTTAGGATTAATATAAAAATGGAAGCTAAAAGAGAAAAGTAAAACACACTTTAACCTGAGTAAGATAAAACAGTCAAGGGGAATGGAAGAAAATGATTGTATATGCTGTAGCTTGGTTCAGAATTATATATTAATTATGCTGATTGCTTAAGAATTCCCAATTAATACTTAGTGTTGACAGGTTCTTGTCCCAAGACAAGGTCCAGTATTATTCAAATTATTATACAGTTGGAAACAGAAATCATGGAACTGCCTTAAAAGTGGCGGGGACACAAGTGCTTGAACCATGGCCCTGTCCCTACCCTCAAGACCCCAAAGGCCCTACCCCTCTTGTTCCTCTCTGGCTCCTTCCCCAATCACTCACTCTTTATGGCTAGTAAAAAGTGCAGGGACATGGTCTCCTGGCTCCCCCACTGTTCTGATGTCCCTAGTTGGGAACCCAGATGTGCACAGTTGCACTAACGCACACTATAAGAACTCTTCTATATTTACAAAAGTTTGTCCATATATTTTGCTTAGTCCCAAACACTCAACTCAGTAAGGTAGCTAGAAATACTACAGAATGGATGTCTGCACAACCATATACTCTCACCATTCCTTATAGCATTCTCTCAAGTGTTAGTCATCATCTTCCCAGCCATCACTCTGGCATTTCCCAAGAACTTGGTGTCTCCTCCCACTGCCCCAGAGCTGTGATATGCCAACACCATTGTGCTCAATGCACATTCAGTAGCGGTATTTCTCTTTGTCCTTACTTGTATGTCAGCACCTTACTAATGCTGGAGTGTCTTTCTTCTCTAGGTTAGTACATCAATGATTTCAATTTATTATGTAAGTCAATGCATTACTATGGCCGTCTTGTGGTTAGGTATTTGGGGATGCAGCAGTGGATAAAATAAAGGCAAGCTAGCTCATTGGACTGCAGTGCAAAGATGAAGCATGCTGATTGATAACAAAATATTTACAGTTAAGAGATTTACTGTATTCTATATATTATGAGGAATTAGACATCTCTGTTAATGAAAAATGGACAGTAGCTTATGTATGAAATGCTTAATTACATGGAAAAGCAGGTACAGGTCAGTCTGCCTGGATTCTGGACACAGAAGAAAATATCTAACAAAACTTTCTGAATTATGTGAGTAAATGATCTGGCTTAATCCTGAAAATAAGTAATCCCACTGAAGTCAATGCATTTGTATTCAAAGATGATGGACATCAGATGCCAGAACCTCAGCTAATTAAAATAGCAAAGCTCCACTGAAGACAGCGGAGCAATGTCAGTTTCCACCAGCTGAAACTTTGGTCCAGCATATTCAGAGTTCAAACTTTTTGATGTGCAACACACTGATGTTGTTCTGGAATAGTCTGCAGGAGATAATCACAAATTATTCAGAATTAGCATTAAAATTATGGCCATCAAAAAAAGGAACATATCTGGGTGTAAAAATGCAGAAAACAAGTAGAAAGGTGCAAAAATTGATCTGTTTAACTTACTTTGAAACAGAATGACTTTGAAGACGCTATACTGTCAAAAAATACATTTGCTAATTAGTTAGGAATATACAGAGCAAATACATTACAATTGTTTTGGCGAGATTAGGCTTCTGGTTTAATAAATGATCGATTCAGTGCAACGTAAACAAGTTAGGTAATGAAACTATGAGCCAAATATAGTCAGACTATGGGGAATGCTTATTTTCCCTTCTATGTATACAGGGATTTATATGGAGTAGTTAACTCCTACTGAACCATTGCAAGAGTTAAACATGTAGAACAAATCCCTTATAAACAGGTCTCTCTAGTTTCGAAGGACAAACAATGTAAGGGTAAAGACTAATACTAAAATCTTTTTCACCATGTTGCTCAGAAGTGAGAGAGAAACAAGTCACAGATGTATGCGGAGGCTCTCTACAGTAGGGGGTGAAACCCTGACACAGTTGAAGTCAATGGTAAATCTCCTACTGACTTTAGTGAGCCAGGATTTCACCCTGTAACTATAGAGGTTTCGTTGCACATTGTTGCCCAACAGAAGTACCTTTCTCAC
Organism: Rafetus swinhoei; assembly: GCA_019425775.1. Lineage (NCBI taxonomy): Eukaryota > Metazoa > Chordata > Testudines > Trionychidae > Rafetus > Rafetus swinhoei. The sequence continues at coordinate 36,629,929 of CM033427.1, forward strand.
TGTTGCAAGCATTAGTAAAATGATTTTCAAAATTCCATGTACTGTTTAATTCACCATATGGTGGGAATGTCCTTTATGAGCTTGAAGAAGAATGTCAAAGGCAGTTAAAACTCATGATATCCAAAAGCACATTATCAAGGCAAAAAAGACACACATTCTCCCAGCCGATTTTCAACTAAGTTAAAGATCATAATCTATCTGATTCAGACCAATTTCTATCCTGCCTGCCCAGAGAAGCCTTCACTGAATAAAGGGCAACCAACTTAGTGTGAGTTTGGGGAAGGCATTTTTTAAAAAGACTTGGTCCGTTTGGCTTATGCCATAAAACACAAAGATGTTGATCTTCTGGAAGTACAAGATAGGATACAAGGTCTTAAAAGAAGAAAGGTCCAGATTGCTGATGACAGCTAGTGCAACATACTAACTTGAAAAAAAGAAAATACGCTGAAAATGAAGAATGGGTTAGTTTTTAAGCAGTCCAGGCAGATTGCCTTTACTCGGAGGAATAAAGTGCCCAAATCAGCACTGGAGGTAAGCCATGTACAGCAGCTTAAGAGGCAACTCATCATCTTAGCAAATGACTAAACAGAGGGGGGACAGCCATTAACTAGTGGTAAGATGGAACTTGCTTACATTTATAAAGGCAAATTCTAGCAAGAATATGTAGCAGGCCAAATTCAGCTGACTTCAGTGGAGCTGATTCAATTTACATCCACCAACAATTAAGCCCCCCAGCTGCTCTTATTTTCCTGTTGCATGAGCCAATTAATTACCCTCAAATTACCACCACAAGGCCACCTAAAAGAGGCTGAACTGAGGACATGGTCCATACAAAGAGCTCTGTTTCAAAACATATACTGGGAAAAGTGACCCATGAGATGTGTTCTCAGAATACAAAATGCTGAGCTGTTGGGAAAGAGATGACAACATTCTGGCCCCTTAGCTTGGTGAAGTTTAGTGCAGTGGAAGTCTCACAATGCTCAGGCACCACAATAAAAAGCTGCTGCTTTTCACTTCCGGCTGACAGAAAGCCTTTTAGGGTGAAGCTGTACAGCTGAGGCGCACTGCCCCTTTCCTAGGTGCATGACAAACTGTGCACCGCTACTGCGTCACTTCATTTCCAGGAAAAGCATTGAAAGATTATGCTTTCTGGCTTTTCCAACCCCCACTGCAAAGTAAGCAAACTCAACTTTAACTCATCTGATTGCAGTGTTTTCTGAAAGCAATGCTGGGGGAAGTATCTCAAATTACATTAAGATGACATTGAAGAGATGCATCATTACATTAGTCAGCCCCAGCGTGACATCAACCCTTACAAAGATTCCAGGAAAGGGCTGACAACGAGCAAATAATGAAAATAAGGGCTACATTCTAGAGTATCCAAAACACAACCCTCCTGCTAGGCAGCAACAAAGGCTGGGTTCAATACCTAGTGTTTCCTGTTAATATGCAGAATAGGACCCACTCAAGCCCCACTACAGACCTCCCACCTGGATGACTCCAAGAGGCCATACTTCCCCATTCACAAGCACTGGGTCCTTCTAGGACATGTCTACACAACAAAGAAAAGCCCACAGCTGCTGGCCTGGCCAAAGAGTTTGCGGGGCCCAAGGCGGCATGTTATGGTTGGCTGCACCATGTGGCCAGGTGGCTCCCAGCCAGGGCAGCGAGCGAGCAGCCAGGTGGGCAGGTGCCGAGCAGTGCGGGGCCCTGAAGGCATGGGGCCCAAGGCAACCACCTTGCTTGCCTTGCCCTAAGGCTGGGCCTGCACAGCTGGCCCATGCCATACAACTCATGCTCACAAGGAGGAAGGGGTGCTGTAGGGCTGTTTAAGTGCTGTATACACTTCCAGGCTCAGACTGGAGAGGAGGCATTAGGATCCTAGAAGATGTGAGGATCCCACATTTTGGGCTTCAACCCATGCCTGGAAATCTACATGGTAATGAAACAGCCCTGCAGTCTGAATTCCACAAGCCTGAGGCCAGCTATCAGTTTTTCTTGGCTGTGAGGACATACCCTAAATCAGGAGGGGCAATAAGCAGCCCACAGGCCAGACACAGTTCATCAGGTTTAGCCCCTGGCGAGCCACTAGACATTTGGTTACCTGCACTTCTGGGGTATGGCTGATCACAGCTCCCAGTGGCTGTAGTTTGCTGTTCTCAGCCAGGGGAGCCTGCAGGAAGCGGCACAGACTGGCCAAAGAATCTTGTCCACCCATTTCTGAAACAGACCCATAACCTCTGTACGTAACAGGAAAAACTGATTAAAAGAGGCAGAAACCCAGCATTAAGCAGGGAAAATACTCAACAAGTATTCAAAAGTAAACACCCACCTTGCACTATCTTGGGCAGTAGTCCTTTGCCTTACTTTCCCCCGGCAGTGTGAAAGTCTGATGGATGAGTGTCTCTTTAACATATAACTAAACTTTCCCTCTGCTGCCCCCCTCTCATTGTTGGTTGCTCAAGGTCAGTGGAGTCCAGAATGCAGGGTGCATCAGGGAACAAGGGCATGAGGAGGGTCAAATGGAATTTCGTTTCTCTAAACAAAGTCCACACCACCAGGTAGGAACAACTATCCCCACCCGCTTGTCCTTCATTTAGAACTGACAATACTACCCCCCACGTACCAAGCAAGGTGGAATTTGGGTGAGCCCCTGATTTAGAGCATATTAAGTTCAAAACATATTTTTTAAATGTTCATGTCTGACTGGTGAATAATTGTGAAGGAAATCTTACTGACAAATGAGATTAACTACCACAAAACTATACTTCCTATTTTTGAAATTAGATCCATATCCTCTTACTTTGCATTTACAACCAGATATGAATAGCAATATACTAAAATTTGAGGAAACTGATATTGCTTAAAGCAAGTTCTGTCTCATGTGGACATAACAAATAAATTGTAATCTGGAAAAAAGGTTTTAATACAAACCAACACACTGGTGATTCAAGGAAAAGAACAGAATATTCTAGTCAGTGTCATACCGGAGCGTATCATGGATGGCTTTGCTTTGCCTTTGTTATGAAAGATTAATAGCAATGCCTTAATATGTATTAAAGAAAATAATGTAACATAAAAATGTTTTCTTGAATTTCCATGAGCAAATATGCTTTGAAGCAATTAGTAATTTAAACTAATAACACCATGATTTGTACATTATCTACAGAATATTAGAATATTAATTAGTTTGCAAAGTCATACACTAGAAAGTATGCACCCTTTTCCATGAAACCTTAATTCTGTCCCCTTATTCCTATGCATTATCATGCAGTCTTTAATACATGATCACATGCTATATTTTCCATTATTTCTGCTTCATGAAGTGCACACTGGATACAGAAAAGGAGGTAACTGTTCAATATTTTATCCTTATCACTTGATCAGTTCCCCTTAGTCTCATTTAGTGCACACCACTCACTGCCTCTTCAATGAATGTCGAGTTATTAATTTCCTCATGGTCTGTTTCTAGAAAACTCTTCACTGTAATAGGAGTGCCTCAATGACATCCATCAGTTCTCTCCTGTGAGATAAGAATTTTATGATCCCTCATTTACAACAGGGGAAGCTGAGACACAGACTTCCTGGAGGCCATCACTAGCACAGCCAGAGTGTTACTCAACCTAAGTTCCAAATCCCGTGCTCATTCTTCCAAAACACATTGCTTGATGCTTCAGTTACCACTGTGAGTGCTAGTATTTCTGTAAACCAGGCAGATGTATAGGCACTGACTTCCCCTATAACTGGTGAGGCGGTGCTTGCTCCATGCCAGGTGCTGCCCTCTCTACCCCTCCCCACAAGCCTCCGCTCCCATTCTGCACCCACCATACCCCCATTTGACCCTTTCCCCCAAGTCCCTGTCCCTGTCCTAACTCTTCCCACTCCCTCTACAGAGGGTGCCCTGTCCCCACTTTACTCCCTTCCTTCCAGAGCCTCATGAATGCCACAAAACAGCTATTTATAGGGGAGTGGGAAGTGCTGGGAGGGAGAGGGAGGAGATGAGTGGGGCTGCTAGTGGGTGAGAGACACTGGAGAGAGCAGGAAGTTTGGCTGCTGGTGAGTGCTGAGCATCCACTAATTTTTCTCCTTGGGTGCTCTAGCCCTGGAGCACCTACAGAGTCAGCACCTGAGCCTAAATTTCTAATCTGCTGGGGGGGGGCTAGGCCCCAGTCCCACTCCCACTCCCACCCTCACCCTGCTTCTTCCCACTTCTGCTCCATCCTGCCTCTGCCTACTCCCACCCCTCCCCTTCTGACTCCATCCCACCTCTTCCCTGTCCACTCCCTTGAGTGTGGTGTGGACCCATCCTTAGAAGAGTTTATTTTGGCACTCTACCAAAATGTTGTTGTCACCAAAAGCAACAGAAGGGAAAAGGGGACTTTCTGATTCATAGCTCAGTCAAATCTGAATGGAATTTCTTGGGACACAAAAACGCATTTTTATGTCCTCGCTGTTTTTTCCCTGACAAATTTCAAAGGCTTGTTGCAAAGATTGGAGGAGTTCTAGATTCTGTAAAAGGCTCTCTTTTTGTAATAAAAGAAATGTGGACAACCTGACATTAGGGGCCATTACCAGCTCCTCATGACAGTGTACGTTTGTGTCTTTATGTGTGTGTTATAGTTGAAATTATGGAGCAAACTTAAAGTAGACCGCAGGTAATTAATCAAATTGAGATTTGAGCAAGCATTTAAAGTATGTATACCATCTCTACTATTGTGAAAAATAGGATGGGCTTTTAAAAGACAATATCTCATTACCATTGGTCTTACATGATACATAAGTCCAGGTCTGAGTCCTCTGCTTGAGTCTGAATTTCAACCTAAGATTCCAGGCAAAAGTTAATGAGACTTAAGGGGGCTCAGAATTGAACCCTGAAATTTGAGCATCAAAAAGCCTACTCTTGATGTCTTTAATGGAAAAGAACTAACCTCTAAGAAGCCATGATGATTTGTTTGTAAATATCTAGACAGAATAGGAAACCAAGTAGTGATGCTTGCCTTTTTTTCCCTTCCTGAGTCCTCCATAGGTGAGGGTCCCTAAAATAGCTATTAGATTGCTTCCTGCCACAACAGCCTCTTCTAACAGTTGCACAGCATTCATCTGGAAGTGCTTGGTAACATCACTCCACTAGAGTAACAGTATTAAAAGTGTGTATTAAATGAAACACCGCAAACAGAATTAAATTATATTAGCATTGAACGTATCTTTCCTTCTCATTCATTTTTTAACTGAAATCTGCTGACTGATCAAGTGCATTTTTGTTTAAAACCACCATTTTATTTTATATTTTTTACTTTGTTTTATTTTTCTAACTCTTTTTCCTTCTTTACCTCAGTGTAGCTCCTGAAGCTGGAAATTGAACTCGTAGTGGGGAAACTACTTGCAGTTAGTCAGGTGGGGTCGTCCCAATGGGTTCCTGCTCTTTTGATGATAACAAGAAGGCTGCTTGAGTGTGTGCTCAATGATGTGTGCCGTGTCGACTTGTGTACTTAGTCTCCACAGCAGACCCCAAGAGAGCCCCCAAAGACTGCAAATAAGATAAGGATCGAAGGTGCCAGGCCAGGTTTATTGTTAAGTGAAGTACAGCAATACCTGAAAATGGTAACACAAGTGTTGAAGAAGACTGGAAAGCCCGAAAATGCACCATCCATGAGGCTTACAAGGAATCCATTGGCCTTACTATCTTGCCACCATCAGAACTGGTTTAACAACAACATTGAGATTACAGCCCTTTTGGACCAGAAGAGAAAAGCTTTCTGCAACTGGCAAAACCAACCATTGTATGGAAGCAGAGCTCTTTCCATAAACTCAAAGCTGAAATTCAAAAGAGGATCCGAGAAACCAAAAACAAATGGTGGGAGAACAAAGCAAAAGAAATGCAAACATTTGTTGACAGATATGATATGCAGAGATTTTTTGTGAGAGAAAGATCTTGTACGGGCCAACCTCATGTGGCCTCACACCTCTGAAATACAAAAATGGTAGTATCCTTCTTAAAGATAATGGATCCATCAAAGAGCACTGGAAGGAAACTCCTATAAGCTGCTATATTGAGAAATGACTGATTGACAACACCATTGATTCCATACCTGAGCACCCAATCTGGGAAATTCTTGCCAACCCTCTGACACTTGAGGAGGCGTGCAAAGCAATTAAACAAATGAAGAACAATAATGCTAACATAATCATCATTTTCACAAAGGGAGGCAGGGTCAAATGTGGCAACTATGGAGGCATTTCCCTCCTTTTCATCGCTGGGAAGATCCTTGCTAGAATCTTACTGAATCACCGGCTCCCTCTTGCAGAGGAAGTATTTTCAAAGTCTGTGTGGCTTCAGACCATCACAAGGCACCACCAGCATGATTTGTAGCCAAGCAGATCCCGGAAGAAAGTCAAGAATACCACCAGGAGTTGTATATGGCCTTTATTGATCTGGCTTCGATTCAGTCCACTGCGAGGCTCTGAAGAAAATCATGTAAAAGTTTGGTTGCCCAAGCAAATTTATCACCATTATAAGACTCCTCCACGATGAGATGACTGCCTCTATCCTGTCCAGTGGCTCTGCCTCTGAACCTTTTATCATCCAAACTGGTGTAACACAAGGCTGTGTACTGGCACCCGCCCTTTTCTGCATTTTCTTAGCAGCTATTAAAACATCAATCCAAGACTGTCTGCCATGGGGCATTGGTATCTAATATTGGACTGACAGCAACCTCTTCCACTTGCTCATCTTTGTGCCAGAGCTAAAGTAATATCAGCAGCAATAACCGAACTCTAGTATGTAGATGATTGTGCTGTAGTTGCACTCTCAAAGGAGGATTTACAAACATACTTTAATTGCTTCTTTGAAGCTTACAAAAGCCTCTGGCAATCTCTGAACATCAGTAAAATGAAAGTTCTCGACCAGCCAGTCCTCGGTCGATCATTAGACCAAGCAAGGAAGATGTGCATTGACAAGAACTGGAAAATGTAGAATATTTTGCCTATCTTGGCAGCTATCGCTCATGCAGGACAGACATAGTTGTCAAGATTCACCACACAACCTACTGTGGCAGCCTTGCCTTTGGCAGACTGTCACACCAGGTGTTCAACAATTGAAACATCAGAACACACACTAGACTTTTGGTTTACAAAGCCATGGTCATCTCAACTCTTCTCTACCGCTGGGAAACTTGGGTGACCTATAGAAAATACTCAAAAAACCTAGAACACCAGCACTTGCTCTGGAAGAGCCTCAACATAAAGTGGGAGGATCATTGCACTAATGTCAGTGTCATCAGGGAAACCAGCATCTTCAGTGCTGAGGCCCTGATTATCCAGGACCAGCAGAGGTGGAGCGGGTGCTTTGTGCACAGGGCTGATATACACTTACCAAAACAACTACTGTATGGCCATTTGCCAAAAGGAGAAAAGAAATGGGGAAGCCAAAAGAAACACTTTAAAGACACTCTCAAGATAAACATCAAGAGATGTGGCATTGACACCACACACTGGGAGCCGGCAGCCCAGGATACAGGTAACTGGTAAAGACTTGTCAGAGAGGGAACATCCACTTTTGAGGAAAACCACCTTGCCCTGGTTGAAGGTGCTGCTGCTGACACTACCTAGGCCCCAGTCCCAAAATGTATGGAAATTTAATTACCAAACTGCCCATTCACCAAGGTCATTGTTGTAACTCTAATAAAATGTCATTAATCCCTTTTAAACTATTTGCAGGATTAAGTATTTGCCTAACATTAAGCATGGGAGCAGTCCCATTGGTTCTGAGTGTAAGTACATTGTTGAATTGGGGATCATATCCTGCCTCAAAATAGTTTCAGACTTTAAGGTCAGATGGGATCATGATAATCTAGTCTGACCTCCTGCATGTTGCAGGCCACAAACTCTCACACACCCAGGACTGTAATAGACCCATAACCTCTGGCTGAGTTGCTGAAGTCCTCACATCATACCTTAAAGACTTGAAGTGACAGAGAATCTGCCATTTATACTAGATTAGATTTGCAAATTACCCATGAGCCATGCTGCAGAGGACGGTGAAAGACCCTTGACGCAAAGTAGGAAGCCAAGTGCACACCATTCTCCATATCCATTTTCAGACAAAGAGGATCTGAAATACAGGATGGTGGGAGTACTCAAGAATTGCTGTGGGTGGGACTGATAACTAATAACAGGCCTCAACAATCCCAGTGCATGATGGTGAATATGCCAATGCACCTGTGAACCTGTCCATCAAGCTCCACGACATAAGGCACAGCCAGTGCTGCATGGCTCAGACATAGGCGCTGAGGGGTGCTACTGCAACCCCCAGCTTGAAGTGACTTCCGTCATATACAGGGTTTACAGTTTGGTTTAATGGCTCTCAGCACACCCACTACACAAATTATTACAGCACCCCTGGGCTTGGATGCACATACCCAAATAGTAAAAATCAATGTCCAGCTCTTCCTTTTTCCTCACACACTGGAGCAGTCAGGAAATGTAGCTGCATCACTAAGTGCTGTGACCCAGTAGCCATGGCAACTACAGTGTTATGATAGATTACTCCAATGCTTGTTTCAGTCAGAAGCAGGACTCCAATAATTTACACTGTCCCTTCCTGTCCATGGAATCCAGAGCATTGTGCTGCAGTACTGCTCTGTTGGCTCCTCAGTTAAACAGGCACAAAAATTAAAGGCCCATTGTATCTTTTATTCAAGAAAGATCTATACACTGGCATGGCTCTTTCAATTGGCTTCCATTGTAGTATCATTTAATCCATTTCCAGGCAGGCTATGAAGCATTTTAACATGTTATACATAACAAAGCAAATTTCTATCTTCTACCTCCCTGCACTATCTTCCCCACCTCCTTATTATAACACAGCAGGGCTAAGCCTGTTCTTTAATGTGCTCCATTTGTTCACTGGCTTTCCCAGATTTTGCTGGAAGGTTTCCACCTCTTGCTTGAGGATAGCATTCCTCACGGAGAAATCAGATGCTGGATGGTTAGTTATTGAGCTCAATAGGTCCTGAATGTGGTCAAGTTTCTTTACAACTCCCACAAGATGATCCAGCTCCTGCATAGATAGACCATTGACAAGAATGCATCAATTGGCTAATATCAGGGCCAGGATTTTGTTCAGTTTGCCTCTGTTGGCTTCTGGGTTTTCTAGTTTGGGTAGTTCTCTGTATAGTCTCAGGGTCCTTCTCAGTGGGTGTGTGTCTGGCATGCTGGGAAACATGCTTGAGACAACCTAAGTTTTCTTCAGTTTCTATTCCAGGTCCACTGTCAGAAGAGGCAATGGCTGTATTTCAGAGCTATGTCTGTCAACTGGAGGGTTTTTTTCTTGATGGGTCTAGTGATTATATGCCAAAAGACTGATCACTAAAAAGAAACCATCCTTGAAATATTTTTCTGCTATTTTATTAGACCAGCAATAACATCACAGTTTGCTGGAACTTTGTTTCCTAAGTGTTTGTGTTATCTACTATAATTAAACAAAAATATTTTTAAAAATAAAGTCAAATGAAGCATGACCTAATAAATATATTTAAATAAACAGAGCTATACAGGTAAAACACAAAGATAAATATCGTATCTAGGTGAAAGACCTTTATATCTTATTATTTTCTATCCAAAGTCCAATTCCAGAATGAGTCAAATGGCAAACAAAATGAGAGATAAAAGAGAAAATACTGTGTTCTAAAAGGTCACAAAAAATAACAATAAGGAAGATTGCACTAGAGAAAACATTACACACGTTTCAAAATAGCTACTGTTATTGTCTACGCAACAGGAGACTGTTTACTTTTTCCTAAAACTGCAAAGTTGAAAGGATGCGTATGTTGCTCAAACTATATTCTGAGGGAGAGAGAGAGGGAATAATGATCTTTATTTAAATGTATTTTTCTTCCATCTGCATTTGACTTTTGCTTTCCTCGACTTTGTGGTCCTCCCTTATTTGTTGCTTTTAGAGGGTGATCTTTAATTTTAATGTTTTCTTATTGGTTCTTGAGTGCTTCCATTTAGCCCATGGAATAAAACATCAGATTCGTATCTATTTATTATGATTTATTACCGGCAGCAATCAATAAATCAGGAGAGAGGCTCTCTCTAATTTTGTGAGATTCAGAGGGGTAGCCATGTTACTTTGTAACTGAAAAAACATAAACAGCGAACAGTCCTGCAGCACCTTAGAGACTAACCAAAAATGTAGATGGTATCATGAGCTTTCGTGGGCACAGCCCACTTCATCTGAAGAAGTTTGCTGTGCCCATGAAAGCGCATGATACCATCTACAAGTTTTGTTAGTCTCTAAGGTGCTGCAGAACTATTCGCTGTTAAAAGGTTTTTTTTCCCTAATTGTGATGTGTTCAAAAAGTAGTCTTGGAAAATATGCCCAATGGATAAATCAGAAAATAGTCAAGAAGCTGGGGTTCTATTCCCACCCTTGCTGCTGGTTCCGTGTCACCTTGGACAACTCATGTATGCAAGTAAACTGTGTTATAGAGGGTGAAAATCTATTTTCCTAAGATCTAACTGCTATATATTCAGAGGATCAGAACTTACAATTCTGACTGAAGGTTAAAATGCATACACTGGTTTAGCTTTGGTGGTGATATAGTCATCGAGATCTGGACTTGATAGTGGCATACAGGAGTAGCCCCAATGCCAAAAGTCAGTTTCTTTGTTCTTAACCAAGTGAGCAAGGGTTGTACAGTGTAGCCCAAAATGTGCTTGTAATATGCTTTCCACTTCCAGCCCCCTTCCTCTTTAGCTGAGAGATCTATCTGTGGCAATTATCATATCTCTGCCTCTCTTCCCAACCCACAGGTTACTTCCTTCTCCAGATTTTGGTAGACTCTGGAAGCTGAGCTCTTTTTACTGCTTCTTGTGTGACAATAGTTATCAGTGAGATCAGTAATTAACTCCCTGGCTGACCATTTCTGCTTCTGGACTGCCTTCAAACAGCTGTTCCACAGCAATGCAGGCTGCAGCTTTTGTCACTAAAACGACAGATACTCATTTCCAGATGAAAAGACCTGTGCTTATGCAATTTGTCATTCATATTTTATTTGCCAAATGTAGTCTCTTTTTATCTGTTCACAAATATGTTTGAATTTCTAAGAACGTGCTCACTAGTGCAAACATGTGGCTCAAATTTGTTCATGCTAATATGGGCTCTGCTCAATAACAATCCAAAGCAGTGTGGATTGACATATGCTCATTTTCATCATCTGAGTCAGATGCCACCAGCAGAAGGCTGATTTTCTGTTTTGGTGGTTTAGAATCTTTAGTTTCCACACCAGAGTGTTGCTCTTTTAAGAATTCTGAAGGTATACCCCACACCTCATGCCTCTCAGTCTTTGAAAGGCACTTCAGATTCTTAACCCTTGGGTCGCGTGCTGTAGCTCTCTTTAGACATTTCACATTGGTCCCTTCTTTGCATTTTGCCAAAACTGCAGTGAAAGTGTTCTGGATCATCATCCGAAATGTATGGCAAAATGTGGGTAAAACATAGCAGGAGACATACAGTTCTCTCTTAATGAATTCAGTCACCAATTTAATTAATGCATTATTTTTTCAAGGAAGCATCATCAGCATGAAAGCATATCCTTTGGAATGGTGTCTAAAGCATGAAGGGGTATGAATGTTTAGAGTATCTTGCACATACATACCTTGGAATGCTGGCTACAAAAGTGACATGCAAACACCTGTTCTTATTTTCAGATAACATTGTAAATATGAAGTATGCAGAATTATCTCCCATAAGCGTAAATTAACTTGCTTCTCTTAGTGATTGGCTAAACAAGAATTAGTACTGAGTGGACTTGGGGACATTGTGTTGTTTTTAAGTGCAGTTATGTACCAAAGTTCTACATTTGCAAGTTGCACTTTCACAATAAAGAATGCACAATGGTACTTGTATGAGGTGACTTGAAAAACACTATTTCTTTTGTTTATCATTTTATGGTGCAAATATTTTTATTGTACTTAAAAATAAATATAAAGTGAGCACTGTATATTTTGTATTCAGTGTTGTAATTGAAATCAATACATTTCAAGATGTAGAAAACCACCCAAAAATATAATAAATTTCAATTGCTACTCTATTAAACACTGCAATTAAAACTAAGTAATCATGATTAATTTTTAAATAGTGATTAGTTTGAATGAATTATAAGTTAACTGTGATTAATTGGCCACCCCACTTAAAAGTATAACCAGGCTGAAATGAGCAGTATTTTTTTTTTAAGTGCAATCAATTTAAGATCCTCGTGATAACGTCTTCACATAGTGCACAGTCAACCTGTGGAACTCTTTGCCAGAGGATATTGTGAAGGCCAAGATGGTAACAGGGTTAAAAAGAGAGAAATTCATGATGATAGGTCCATCGATGGCTATTAGTCAGGATGGGCCCCGATAGCATCTCTAGTTTCTGTTTGCCCAAGGCTGGGAATGGGCGACAGGAGAGGGACCACTTGATGATTACCTGTTCTATTCATTCACTCTGGGGCACTTGGCATTGGCCACTGACAGAAGACAGGATACTGGGCTGATGGACCTTTGGTCTAACCCAGTATGGCTGTTTTTATGTTCTTTTTCCAAAGACACCTGTAAAAGAATCTTAAATAATCTATGTTCAAATTTGTTTTCTCCAGTTGCAGTTGAGAACAAATATAATATAGCTTGCTTTGACAGAGAAGTTGCTTGCTCTTCTCTGGTTTCCTGTTAGGTAGTTAATTTTAAATCAGTACAGAATTTAAATCACACTTAGATTTTTACGTAAACACACACACACACACACACACTTTAAATATTGAATGCCAATATTGCACTATGACAGATTGCATTTGTTCTCCTCATGCCTCCAGTGACGGAAAGACAAATGTGAAGTGGTTCATGAAGAAACAGATAATCAAATGCATAAATACACAGCTCAGTTGTGCCCTTGAAAAGAACACTTCACTCCTATTTATATACCAACATAGAGAAGCTGCTTCGGTCAGTCAGGGATGACTTTTAAAGGAGCTGCACAGTGTTAAAACAAAATTTCACAGGCTCAGATAGGTTGGTCACCCATTCCATTTTTAATCCACTTGCCTATATCTATAGTATATAATATACCTTATTTGTAGATGGTGATATCTTTGTGATAAAGTGGTATATTCATACAGCGTCTCCATCTCTATGGGACATCTAGCTTTCCAGACTTTTGAACACCTTCATGCTGTTGCCTTTTCCAGATATTATTTCCTGATATAATTTCCTGATATTATTATGTATAGGGAAGCTGAAGTTTCTAAAATTAAGTATATTTTCAGACCCAAGATAATTAAGGGTTATGGGCTTAAGAGGTAGGGGGCTATGAAAAACAATGCCTATAAAATGTTTTAAATTATCTTTAAGATTTTTTTTCCTGTAACACATGGCATATGCAAAACACATGATAGTTTGTGTAACATACAAGATGTATTGTTCTTCATGTGGGATAACCCACATCAATCATTTGTGACTATGAGTTTCACCACTCATGAGTAATTCCAAACACATACTGTAAAGACCTCTATAGCCCACTGTCTTGTCTCTCTCGTTCACTCTGCTTGCATGTCGGCATATTACAATGGGAAAAGAAAATGGGTAAAGAGGTTAAAGCAATGGACTCTAAATAAAAGGAGAAGAGTAAAGAAAGCTATCTGCAGGAAAATTTAGGGAAGACTGCATTTTTATTATTTGTCTACAGTAGTGCCACAAGGTCCAACTGGGATCAGCCCATTGTACTAATAGATGGTAAGAAATAGGCCCTATCCCAAATAGCTTAAAACAGACAACAGAAAAAGGATTGGAGTGGAAGACACAGAAGAACTGCTCCAGCAGGTCAGTATCAGAGGTGGGTATATAGAATCTTATTCACTGTACATGCATATTATCAGACCTTTAATGTTAAATTCCACTCAAGATCCTATAGGCTTCTAGAAATGATCTTGCTCTAGGCTAGAGTATTCAGACAGTGATGCCAGGACATTTAAAGTATTTATATAAATTTTCCAGACTAAGGCCATAATGCAGAAAGAGAGTAGTCCCACTGAAGTCACTGTGGTTTTCAGTATGTTTAAAGGTGTATGCCTTACTGACTCCAGGCCTACAAGACCATATGCACACACAACTTCCAGGACTGTGAGACTTATTTACAAACAGAAAAAATGATTGTCAGAAGCCACAAGAGTATCTATTGTTCAAGAGTTGGTGGTTGAGAACCATCTATCTTCCACAAGAGAATAACAATAGAGAAATATGGTGGAGCTCAATATATAAAGCACTTGAAAACAAAGCAGAAAAGGGGGGAAAAAAACACCACTTGAATTGTTCATCTATTTCTCTGCTGACTTACAAACACTTAGGGACTTGCTTATAGAAAACATACCAAATGCAAATGGCAAAATTGGGAGGCATGATTCCAAAAGTTAGAAATTACAAAAGTAGTGGTTTTAAGTGCAACAGTTGTTATATAAAATCAGTACCTTATTAATTAAACAAATTGGATACACTTTGTGCCAAGCTGGGGGAAACCAAGGAAATAGTGTTCTCCCCTTTTCAAATTCGGCCCACCAACCCCAACACCTGAGGCATCCATATACCAGATGGTAATTGAACTGGAGAATATTTGCAGAGCCAGAGAGTGAGGATCGGATATAATTACTTCTTCCATCCTCTGGCTGTATTTTCTTATGGTGATTAATGCCTGCATTTTATATAACTTGAGGTGTGTAAATAACCCTGTGGCCTTTCCTTTGCCTTGCTGGTTGGTGGCTCTGAGCTAATGAATGGAAGAGGTGTCTGGAGGGTGGACCTGGGGGGCTGGGCTAATGCTAATTTTTCTATTGAGAGGCCTGCTGCTGCTGCCACTTCTTTCAATTGATCGCTGCTGCCTGCATGGGTGCAAAGTTATCCATCCTTCTATGCCCTGGCCTCAGCCCCGCCCCAGGCAGCACGTTCTCTCCACCGAGTCTCGCCTGTCCCGCTCCCTGCCCGTTCTGCGGGCTATCCCTTTCGGGCTGTACTTAGGAGCCACCTTCTCCTGGCGTTGCCAATGGAGCTGTACGGAAAGGTAAGGCAGCGGGGCAGCCCCTCCCAACCAATTCAGCGTCTCCTTAGCCAGTGGGGCCCTCTGTTGTCTTGCCAAAGTATCCAGCCAAATAACTGAGCTTTGTTTAAGAAGCTGGGGCGAGAGGGGGCAGACCCGAATCCCCTTGGCTGGCTGAAATCCGATCACCTTGGGAAGCAACGTATGCACTCTCCAGGCTGACAGTGGTAACACGGTGCCTTGTAGGGAGAGGATTATGGTGGGGGGAGACCAAAGTGTCACGTGTAGCGCTGGCTCCCTAGCACGGCTGGACCCCTTGCTGCTCTGCTACTGGGCTTCTCATCCCACTCGGTCACTTCCAGCGTCTAGCTGGGAGAGGAGTTTGCAGCGCTCCCCTTGGCTGGGCGCATAGCCCCACGGCCTCCTGCTGCACCAGGCTGCTCCTGCTCTGCCTTCCCCAGCGCTTCTGCACGCGGGGCAGGGGGAGGAGGAGGTAGGCGGAGCCGGGGACACGGAGAGGGAGGCAAGGGCCGCGCGGAGCTTCTTGGGAGCTGTAGTTCGTACCCTTCCCGGCTTGCCTGGGCTCGCGGCCGCGGAGGGAGCAGCGCGGACTACAGTTCCCATGGGCGGCCACGGGGGCGCCCGGCCATCCGTGGGAGCGGCCGGAGGGACAGCTCCGGTGCTGATCCCGCCGCCGGTTTGTTAGCCAACGCCGGCGGAGCGCGCGGGGCGGGCTGTGGCCGCACTCGCTGCTCGGCTGGACCCACCCGGCGCCGGGAGGCAGCGGCAGGACGCGCGGCCGAGGATGCGGCACGAGGCTCCCATGCAGGTAGCTCGCCGAAGGGACGCGAGTGGCGAGTGAGCAGCTGCTTCCCCGGCGGCGCTCGGGGCGGGCGGGTGTGTGTGTGTGGTCGGCCGCAGCCGAGGAAGTGCGGTGGCGTTGGCAGACCTTGCGCTGCTGCGCACAGCGGGCACCGAGCCCGGGGCTGGGAGCGAGCGAGTGTCGCTTCTGCGGCGGGCGGGAGGTTCCCCCCACCGTCCTACCTGCCCCGTGCTTGGCCGCCGCCTTGCACCGGGGCACGCTCGCCTAGGGGCGATCCCCGCCTGCCCGCTCGCCAGGCTTGGGCCAGCTGCGGGGCTAATTCCCATTCCCGGAGGCGCACCACAACCCCAGGGCGCACGCCGTCTTGCTGCCAGAGCCGTTCCCGGGCCCAGACGGCGCTCGCTGCTGGCGGAGCAGGGCAGCGGGCAGCTGTGCGCGTTCTAGCCCCGTGGGCAATGTTGTCCTTTTTGTGCCACCCACACGGGAAAGCCCTGCTACTGAGCGGCTCCCAGGGCTTCGTTTTCCATCCACATTCCCTGCTGGCTGGGTTGCCTTGTAAGGGTTACGGTCCGTTATGTGTGCTGCATTAGGAAGCGCTTCAATCTCTTCCCATATTAAGCTCCATTGTGAATGAATCTAAGCTCCTTAGTAAGTGAATTAATTATAAGTTTTTTTTTGGGGGGGGGGTATATGCAGTGAGTTCTTATCTCAAAGTTAAGTAGAAAAGGCTGTTAATTAACTGGACAGTTGTCCATCTGCATCAAAGGATAGAATTTGAGATAAGAACAGGGTAGCCCTTTCTTAATTGTTTTTGTGTAGGGGAAGAATCTAACTCTTTACACTGGCGAAAGAGATGGATATTTCGATATTATTCATTGTCCTGTGCTGTTGTTTTGATAGCCTCAGGCTAGCTGTTGTTTCAAAACCATTTACAATACATGACAATTTATTTTAGTGATTTGTATTATTCATTAATTTGTACTGCCATAGCTCATAGGAGCTCAAGTCATGGACCAAAGCTCCATCCACAGTGTGCATTTGAACACAGGATTTTGAATGGAAAATCAATCATGTTTACCTTAGTAGCAATCGATCATATGGAGGTTATATAATTTAACTAACCTTTTTACAGTTATGCTGTGAGTTGTTTAAGTTTTGAAGAACAGCCATGTTTTCTCTTTCTGTATTTACAATATTGTTGCTATTATCTGGTGTAGCTACTGTACTAGCAATAGAACTTCAACATGAAAGGGTGAAATATGCATCCCTTTTAATATAACTGTACAAAATGACAGCTAAAATCTTGGGTAACATTGCTCTGATTACCACAGTTGAAGCTGGATCTATTTGACTTTGAAAAGTGAATGATAAACCCATACATCCTTTTTCAGATCAATTGCTTATATGACACATGCTGACATCTTTCAGCCAAAGAGAAATATTAGAAATAAGCCAAGCATTTCTATCAGTTTTCTGCCTAGACAGTAGAGTTAGTTTAGATGCTATTAAAAATATACTGTTCTGTATGGTTAATACATGTAGTGTGAATATTTAGAAAGCATTTTCTGCATTTTACACTTAATTTTATTTAAATATTAGGATAATATTTTGAAGTAAATGGCTTTGGAGATTGTTCTGCAGAAAAATAGGTTTGTATAATTACAAAGAAAATAGAAGATTTTGCTTGTGCGTGGAGGAAAGTGTATGGTAGGTTTAGTTGTGTATCACATATATTGAATTTATTGAGCAAAATCTTGTTAAATAGCTATAGAAACAAGATGATTGCACAAAACTAGAGACAATCATAAACACAGAAAAATCCAAGATTTGTAAAACTAGTTTTGTCATGTTAAAATCATATCAAATATGAGTTTGTTACTACACATACAATTGTTCATTGTTATAAAAAAAAATAGCGGAAAACAGTTCCTTAGTATAAAAGTAAAAAAAAAGGGGCTATAAACAGGAGTGTATTTTTTTTCAGAAAGGTTGGTGAAAGGACAAATAATGTATGTTTCAGCACGTCTCATTCAAAACTATGATTGCACAGCATCTGGGTTTCTCCAAGATATGAAAATGCAATCAGGCAGATTAATTCAGATTAGTTGTCATTTCCATTTAGAGGCTGCAGTTCAAATACTTCCTTCCACCACCCAGCACGCCTAAAAACTATTCTTATTAAATCTTCTAGCAAAACACAATTCTGCTGTGGGTTGTTCTTCTAAGGATACATTTATTTTTCTATCTCTAATTAAGTACAGTTCACAGTCCTTGTCCAAATGGGGGTTTTGATTGACTGAACTAATTGTCCAATTTACTTATTTTATCTGTAAAGAAAGACTTTTGGTTACCTGGTTTCCTGTATAAAGCACATGATATATATTTTTCCTTAAATTCCATGGTTTTATTGAATAGCCTGTTATAGAGAAAATGTGTATTCTCTGTTGCTAAAATCTGAATTGCAAAGAAAGAGGAAGAATCATAAATTGTCTTTTGATCAAGAAGAAAACCAGATAATCAGGCAACATAAGAACTAGTGTTTCCTTTACATATCAACCAATAGTTAAATACATAATCTCAGAAAATATTAGAAGAAGAAATAATGGGAAATCTCAGTGGCACTGATCTTTTTTGCATCCACAAGATCCTTGTTTATACCCAAACACAATCTATTTGTCTTTGGGCCAATGAGGTCTAAGATACCTGAGGAGGAAGGACTATCAAGGGTGGGTGCAACTATATGCAATAATATACCCATATGCATGTATATCACTGCCCTCTGCTGGATGGAATCAGATGTGCTCAGGATTTTGTATGTTTAAAAGTGTGAGGGGTAGCCATGTTAGTCTGTAACTGGAAAAAAACCTTAAAAACCAACAAATGGTCTTGCAGCACCTTAGAGATCACACTATCTACATGTTTTGTTAGTCTCAAAGGTGCTGCAGGACCATTTGTTGTTTTTTAATTCTTTTCAGGACTGTGAAATTTTTTACTGCCAGTCTGGTCACAAGTTGAAAAATAAGACAGATAGTAATATTAAGACATCAATCTATCTAACAGGAAGATTGTGGTTTTGGAAGTAACAGTGCTGAATTCTGTTCACTGTGCCACATAAAAGCAATGTGACTGGCGTGTGAGGTAGCTGTGTGTGTGCAGCCATGGGTTGTAGGGGGTGAATTATTCAATCCTGACTTTTACAGTTGAGTGAGGAGTGGCAATAAAGCTTGCTTGGAAAGGAGTTTTGCCCGATTGCAATAATTTTGGCTGAGATATGGGACTTTGATGGAAGGGGAGAGTGTTATATTAACATTGAGTAAACTGATTTGGAACAAATAGAAGTACTGACCTCTTTTAAATATCACAATAGACTCATCTGGAACCTTTTTGTAAGGACTTTTTTTTGAATTGGTAGACATATTTTCCTTGTATCACCCAATAATTTTGCCTGATATTCTGCAAATTCAACTGGACGGTCTTTCAGGGATTTTTTTCTCCCTGGGGCTGTCTGCTACACTCTGGTGGAATTATAGGCATGCAATGCATTCTGGGGCACACTCAATCTCAGGAGGCATCAGAGCACGTGAGATGGCAGTTGGCTTAGCAGGGAAATCCAGATCTGCTGAGTCCCTACCATGAACTTGGCAGGGCATCAAATCAGAACAATGGACCTATTGAAGCTGGCTGATCTGGAGAGTGAAGAGGGGCTAAGGAGTCAGTAAAAGCAATGTGTGACTTTCTCTCTACCAAGGAAGGAAATAAGCATATTTTCCTCAGAACTTTTCACATTCTGCTGTCACCAGTGATGGTTGTGCTTGTACGACAGTAAACAAAACAAAGCTATGCTGGTTTCTACTGCATTAGAAAATATGTCAAAACAAAATGGAGACTGACAACAGCAGAAGGGAAAAGGAAATGCTATTTCCAAGCTCTTTTGATGCTAATACCAAACTGTGATGAATAAAGCCAAATAAAAGCTATACAAGAACATCAGTTAACATGACCATGTGTCTCTTAGCATTCAGCAAAACTATCTGCTCCTTCCCCATTTGTTTAACTTTCTGTTACCAACACAGTACATTGTTGTTCCTGGAGGATGTGCATAAAAAATTCCACACTTTTTAAATGATGTTGTAGAGTCTTGATTCTCTGACTTGCTAGGGTTATAGTCACATATTGTACACAGAATATTTGGTTGTAAGGTGGGTCTCTTGCTGAAGTTGTAGGCATATATTTCTATGCTGTGGACTAGTCTCCTCCTCAGAATGTGTCTGTCTTAAACAACATTAGTGACGTCTCTTACAAACATTGTTAAACTGCTCCCATAACTTGGTGACAAGAGGAGCAAACGGAGGCAGATACTTGCAAACTTTGCTGCTGTGCTGGGGAAAACATGTATTAAGATCACCATTCCAACAGTACTTTGCTGTTCTAATAGCACCTTCCATCTGTTGTGATCATGGTGCTGTGACTACATTAATGAATGAAACCTCAAAACATCTCAGAGGCAGGTGGGCATCCTCTGATATTGCTAAGTACTGTTATCTTCATTTGACCCTTCAGGAAGCCAAGCCACAAGGAGGGTAAGATCACATAGGCAGTCTGTGGAAGAGTGAGGAATAGAACACAAAATCCAGATATCCAGGGCTGTGCTTTAAACACAAGACTGACTTTCTCTTCATGCTTATGCCAGCCAACCATGGAGGACATGAAGGGATCTTGTGTATGAGGCTCCTTGTCACATTTTAACCATTTTAGAAAAGAGACTGAACTTGAACATCAAGGCCAAATTGAGTAGTGATTTGCATTCAGTACAGTCCCATTAGAGTCCACAGGATCACCTGGACTGTCAGTCAATTTTGAATTTGGCCTATTACTGTATTTCTATATTGTTCTAAATACAAATATGTTTAATTATTCATAGAAAAAGTAAAGGTACCACAGCATGCCTTCAGGTGTGAGGAATTATCATATCACTGGGGTGAGTGGGAGTCTATTTCTTGTAGTAAATAGTAGTAATAATTTGTGACTCAGAGGGCATCTGAAACAGAATTCTTCCCACTCACAATAGTAGACTTTACTTGGTTATTTTCTTAAGATATTTTTATAATTATATAACACAAAATATTTGTAAAATATATAAAGGAATAAGCCTGGGCATGTCTTGGCCAAACAGGAGCATTTCCCTTTTCATCCTGTTTTGTATCGGTGCAGGGGCTTCATTTTGTATGGCACAAGTGCAGCATGTTCTGTGCATACAAAGGCAAGATGAAGTGATAGGCATCACAGAGTTCAGGGAACTCAGTCCTGCCTTGATAAAGAATATTGTTGCACAGCCATCAATTCTGTCTAGGAGTAGGTCCTGTAAGGCCATACAAAGGAACATGACTAAATACCTCATTTAGCATGGTGTGTGTAGCACATAAACTCATAACTCTTCAGACATCCTCATTCAGGGATCAGTTCTTGCCATACATAATTTAACATTTTTATCAGTGACCTGCAAAAGAACATAAAATTGTCATTGGTAAAGTTTGCAGCTGACAAATTTGGGAAGTTGTAAGTATGAAGGAGCCAGGTCATTTGTACTGGGTGATCTGGATTGCTTGGTGAGTTGGATACAAGCAAGCTGAATTTTTAATGGAGACAAAATGTAAATGTGGAAATCAAGGAACAAATGATGTAAGCTATGCTTGCAGAATGGGGGACTATTCTGGGAGGCAGTGACTGAAAAAGATTTGTGGGTCCTGGAAGATAATCTGCTGAATATGAGCTCCCAGTGCAACTATGTGGCCAAAAGAGTTAATGCAATCTTTGGATGCCTAAACAGAATCTTGATTAGAACAGAGAGGTTATTTCATCTAATGTGGCACTGGTGCACTTGCCTGCTGGAATACTGTGTCTAGTGCAGTGGTTCCCAGCCTGTTTTGTACTGTGGACCAGCAAACCCATTCACAAACTTTTGGTGGTCCGGTAATATTTTATTCACATATTTGGATATTCATTATGCAAATGAATATGAAAATATACAAATAAAATGATACCTGTCCACCTAGCCTCAACCCAGCCCCTTGCTCCACAGTGTCTAACACCCTTTAACCCCCGCCCTTGCATCCTGTGCCTTTTGACCCTTTAATCTCTGAGCCCTGCAGCCCATGCCAACACCCTTTGCCCCATGATCCCACCACTCCCTCACTCAACACACCTTTGCCCCCACCCCACCCTCCCCAGAGTGAGGCTGATACTCTAGGGAGCGTGACCGTTACTGTCACATGGGCAGGGGGAGCAGCTATTGGTGGTGTCCCCTCCTTCCCTAAGTGTGTCTTGTGCCCCCATGGGTGGGTGGGGAGTGTGGAGCCCCAGCTGGGCCGCCATTACGGAGAAGGGAGGGAATCACCTCCTGCTCCGCCTGCTGCTGCTGCTTCAGTGCCAGCGCCGCTGCTGGCAAAATCAGCCGTGCGAGTGGGGAAGAGAGAAGCACAGAGCCCCAGCCAGGCTGCCAATACGGAGGTGGGAGGAGGGAGGGAGGTGCCTCCTGCTTCGCCTCCTTCTCCCACTGCATCAGGCCTAGCGCTGCCACCAGCAAAATTGGCCATGCGGGTGTAACCCTTCCGCCGGGTAGGCCTGGCAGCAACCAGGGCCGGGTTCAATATCTAGGAGTCCATCTCTCACAGAACCGGCTCGAGCCCCCACCCAGTAGCCTTGGAAATTCACACACCCTTGGGCGCCTCTGAGAGGCAATGCTTCCCCACTCGCAAGCACAGAGTCTGAGTGTCAGAAAGAATCTTTTAATGAAGGAGAGAGAGAAGTCACATGGCATTATCTTAGGAGAATACCACAAACAGAGTTCGTAGCCCCCTCCCCCAGGAGTAACTGTCCCAGCTCAAAAGGATTGAGCAATGTCTTTTACCTCTCAGGCTCACCAGTCCAACAAGGTAAGGGTTCCGTTCACTTACCCAAACTTTCTCCGTACCCCACATCAAACGCCCCATTTACAGCTCTGTCCAGTCATTGCAGACCCGGACACATCATCCTTGAGCTTGAGGCTATGCCACCTTTGTTCTGCTCCTACCGGCCGCCCGCCGGTCGTTCCCGCCAGCCGCTCCGCTGGCCGCCTGCCGCCGCTCCTACTGGCCGCCTGCCGCCGCTCCTACTGGCCGCCCGCCGGTCATTCCCGCCAGCCGCCTGCCGCCACTCCTACTGGCTGCCTGCCGGTCATTCCCGCCAGCCGCTCTGCTGGCTGCCCTTCACTGGCTGCCCTCCGCTGACCGCCGCTCCTACCCGCCGTTCGCTCCCGCCAACCGCTCCACTGG
The DNA here is from genome assembly GCA_019425775.1 of Rafetus swinhoei. NCBI lineage: Eukaryota > Metazoa > Chordata > Testudines > Trionychidae > Rafetus > Rafetus swinhoei. The sequence continues at coordinate 36,653,129 of CM033427.1, forward strand.
CCGCCTGCCGCCACTCCTACGGGCCACCTGCCGGTCATTCCCGCCCGCCGCTCCACTGGTCTGGCTTCTGGCCAAACCAGTGATTTCAGCTCTTAGGGTATGTTTACACTACAGAGTTAATTCGAAATAACAGCAGTTATTTCGAATTAACTTTAATAGTGTCTACACAGGCAAACCGCTATTTTGAAATAAATTCGAAGTAGTGGAGCCCTTATTTCAAATTTGGTAAACCTCATTCTATGAGGAGTAACACCAAATTCAAAATAGCTATTTCGAGTTAATTGCTGTGTAGACGCTTAATTCGAAATAGGGGGCCTCCAGCCCTTCCCAGGGAGCCCTGGTGGCCACTTTGGGCACAACCAGGAAAACTTATTCTCTTCTCCCCCAGGCCTGGAGCCATCAAAGGAGTAGACTCTGGCCACAGTGCCTGTGCCAGCTCCAACCCTGCCAGCCCAGAGCCAGCAGTGGCCACCGGGGCCCCTGATCCAGTGGCCCCAAAACATGAGCCAGCAAGCCACTGGCAGCCAGCCCTCCACCGCTCCCCAGGAGCAGTCTGCCAGCTCCCAGGAGCCTGACAGAGGCTGGAGAAGGCGGGCGCCTTCCTGGGCCAGGGTGGAGATCATGGACCTTATTTAGGTTGGGGGGGCCGGGGGAAAGATGCTCCCAATGTCCATGATCTCAGCCCTAGACGGAGGAATGCGGCTGTCTATGGTAGGATAGCTGCCAGACTGGCCACCAAACGCCACATACGAACCCAGGAGCAGGTTTGCATGAAAGTCAGGTTGGTCCGGTGAGATCCCCAACCCTGAGCTTCCCCTTCCCCTTCTTCCCTTGCTTCCCCTTCCAGCTCCCTCCTCCCAGGGTTCCCCACCCTCTCCCACCTCTCACCTCCTTTTTCCAGTCTCCCCAGAGGTCCTTTCCCCCCCAGTTTTGTTCAATAAACCCAGTTTCTATTTTTGAACATACGTGTCTTTTATTTGACATCAGGAAGGGGGGCTAGGAAGGGGTAAGTGGAAGGACATGAGGGAGGAATGGGGTAAAGCCCCCAGTGGGGAGGACCAGGGAGGCTCTGAGGGCTCCTCGGGGTGGACGATTTCCCTCAGGGCCTCCTGGATCCTGACAGCCGCCCGATGGACCCCCCGGATGGCAGCCTGCAGCAAGTGCAGCTGGGCAGATGGCAACGACCCCACGAGACGCACCGGCGTGCCCAGGGGCAGCTCTGGCTCCACGTGGCTGAGTGCTGTGGTGTCCCAAGTTCGGGCACTTAGGGCACTTCAAGACAGGACTGCTTCGCTGTCCCTCATCGAGGTAGACAAGCAAGCGGGGAACCCTGAGAACTGTCTGTCCGGGGTGGGAGTAGGGTCCCTTTAAGCATGGAGCTCAGTTAGCTTCAGGCAGCAGCCCCACACATTAAGTCCTAACCTGATGCCCTGCCAGCACTCGTTCCGGCCAGCCTTAACTTCGGTTCAGGGTCCCTCCGTGTGGATATGCTATTTCGAAATAGCAAAATGCTATTTTGAAATAGTTTTTGTATATAGATGCGTTATTTCGAATTAGCTTAATTCAAAATAGTTAATTCGAATTAAGCTAATTCGAAATAGCACTGTAGTGTAGACATACCCTCAGTGATTTCAACTCTTTAGCCACCACCTAGGCTGGCCAAAGATTCCAGCTTCCACTGGACTAGCAAAAAGGCTCCTTGTGAAGTCTGCTTTAGGTCTGTCCTTAAAACCAGGGGGAAAGGGGCAGGTTGAGCCAGTCTTACAGCTCTCACCTGGCAGGCATGAAGCAGGATGACTCAAGCCCTTCCTCCCCACCCCCCCCAACTCAGTTTACTCAACTCTGGTAGGGGGGAGGCTTGTTCCTCTGAGACCTCTTACAATGATGGTGTCTCTCCTGCAAGCACTAGTGTCATATTTTACATTTCCCACATTTAGGGGTAGCATGATTTGTGACCCCCCACAACAGCCCCAAATTAGTTACAATACACCACATTCCAATCCAATACTGATCCTCCATCAGCCCTGGCTGAATTGGATTTACGTAGCCACACCTCGTATTCCCTCCCCATCCTGGCATGAGCTGTATTTACATGTCAACAGTTAACAGTTAATTATCTTGCAGAGCTAAACAATTGGAATGAGCATCCCCCACCCCCAGGGCAGCTCTCTCCTTTTAGCTGGCTGATAGCAAGCCATAATTCAGCCCCGGCTTACATCGGTGAGGGGAGAGGATGGTGCCCCAGCTAAGGTACCATCTTATCAGAGTGGGGGGGAAGGGAGAGAGGAGGAGAGAGGGTGGTGCCTCTTGCTCCACCTCCTCCTGCTGCCGCCTCAGTCCCAATGCAAAAATGAGCCACTACAGCTCACTGTGGGAAGTGGTGGCCGTGCGTGAGCCACTTCCTGCAATTCTCACTGGCCAGCAATGGTGAACTGTGGCTGATGGGAGCTGTGAGCAGCTGTACCACTGGATGTTCAGGTAAACAATGCATCTGTTGGCCTGACGGGCTAACGCTGGTGAACAGTGTCTGGCTTGTGGGCCACTTATTGCCTATCCTGGGACTGGATGATCACAATGGTCCCTTCTAGCCTTGGAATATATGACTCTGTTCTCACCCCTTGCCATCACATGTTTTTACTTTGTATTTGTGGGAATAAGAAAAGAGATGCCCATATGACCTGAGACTTATTTTCATGCAATACAAAGGATCATGCCTACTGTTCATGCTTGTTTGTGCCCTGTGGAGCGAGGTGGCGTGGCCAGAGAGTAAGGAACTACCCTCTCTGCCCAAGTGGGCGGAGCCGGATCTGCCTCCCCTCTTCCACCAGAAGCAAGTAACAGGAACCAGAAGCATAAAGGGGAGGGCCTCCAGCTCAAGTTGGGGCTGAGGCTCCAAGGGAGGCAGACAGATCCTGCTCACTCTCAGCTGCTGAGCCCAGCAATGCCCTGCCCACCAGAGAACCAGTATCTACCCACCATGCCTGCTGCTGGCCACCTACCTGAGGGGAGGAGATGGAAGATGCCCCATGGTTCCAGGGACACTCCGAAGGGAAGGAAAGAGCTGACCTTAGTTAGGAAGTAGCTCTACCTAGGAATCGTCGGTATATTGCAGCTAAGAGTACGTCTAGACTACATGCCTCCGTCGACGGAGGCATGTAGATTAGACAGATCGGCATAGGAAATGAAGCGCGATTTAAATAATCGCGGCTTCATTTAAATTTAAGCGGCTGCCCGCTCTGCCGATCAGCTATTTGTCGGCAGATCGGGGCAGTCTGACGCACCGCGATCGACAAGGAAGCCTTTGTCGACGGCGCAGGTAAACCTGATTTCATGAGGCATACCTGCGCGGTCGACAAAACTTCGCTTGTGGCGCATCGCAGACTGCCCGATCTGCCGACAAACAGCTGATCGGCAGAAATGAAGCCGCGATTATTTAAATCGCGCTCATTTCCTATGCGATCTGTCTACATGCCTCGTCTTACATGCAGTGGCAAACCACTCTGCCACAGTTAAGGCCCTCGTTTGGAGCCAGGTGGAGTAGGGTGGGCCTGGATCTCACCTGCCACCCCATCTTTGGGGTGGCAGCCTCCCCTTGCCAGGCCCAAAGGCCTGCATTCATCAGCTTTCTGCTAGAGCAATGTTTCTCAAAGTGGTCCACAAAACCACTTTGAGAAATCTGCTAACTGTCTGTGATGCTTTGTTTACTTACCGGCACCGCAGCATAGCAGCCTCACAGCTCCCATTGGCTGCAGTTCACCATTTGTAGCCAAGCCACATGCTTCTTTCTTTGGTGGATTTAATAGTATCTGCTGAATGTTCAGTGAAAGAACAAGTTTTTTAGTGTTGCTCTGCCAGATGTGAATGGGACCCTATAATACCCACCCTATTTTATACACACCCTATTTTATACTCAGTTATTGTGAATAGACAAGTGCCGACTTGTGATTGTGAGAAAGTTCTTTGTGTTTTGCTGAAAGTAAAATTCATCTGATGCCTGACACCCTTTGACTGGTTTAAGCCTATACACTAGTAAAATGGCAAAGTAATGGCAGGGTTTGCACTGTTATAGAGCAGGAACATAATGACACTAGCCTGTTTGGAATGTTGAATTTGACACATTTGTTACAGACACATTTGTTACAGACACTGTCGACTGTCTTTTTTCCCTCTTATTGGTGTATTTACTACTGAATAAACATTCTGGGAAATAGAAGTTCTTTGATTATCCACAGAACAGTGTCCCATGAGCAACGCAAGCAGCAGCGCCTCACACTCCTCTGCTAATGTGCCTCAGCCCTAACAGTGAGGGAACCACTGCTAGGAATGATAAAGTATATATCCTGGGGTGTAGTCGTACTTCTAGAAAGGGATATATTGTCCTCCAGAGCTTTTTGAGAGCATACATTCCCAGTAGTTTGCAATTAATAAAGGGGAACACTGTGTAAAATTCTCAGTAATCCTCCTATGCTTCGCACACATTTACCCAGTTCAGAAGTAAGAACTTATTTAAATCTTTTGCCTTCCACTTCCATAGCTATAAGTGTGTATACTATTAAGCTACATCTACACTACAACATTATTTTGAGGTACAGTCTTATCCCAAAATAGCTATCCCACATCTTAACAGCAAGCCCATTATTTTGGGCTCGCTACTCCGATGTCCCTGTAAACCTCATTCCACGAGGAGTAAGGGATGCTTCGGAATAGCGGGTTATTTTGAAATAAGATACACAATTTGAGCTATGTAAATTGCATATCTTATTTCAAGCTACGGGCAGTGTAGATGCACCCTTAGTCTCCAGAAATAAAATTCTAGTATGGATAATCCAACTTTCCCAATACTCTGTGTAGCGGGTTCACTCACTTTTTTTTTCTCTTTTTGCCTGGCTCTTCCCTCTAGGGTGGCCAGTTGGGGGGAAGTAGCTGGCTGCTCGGACACCCCATTTGGGTGTGGTGGTGGCTTCAGGGCACTTCCCTCCGGCAGTGACCACTCCTCGGTTGCTCCGCACCCCCCCTTCCAGGGGAGAGTCCACATTGTTATGGTCCACTTCTCCTCCAGGGTCCTCCAGTTCTTCTCCTTGGGGACTCCTAACTCCCCTCATGCCATCCTGGCCTCAGGCCCCCTGCCAGCCCCTTAACAGCCCCTCCGGGCAGGCCACAGGATCTCCAGGCCCCTACTCCCTGGCCACAGGGACGCCTCTGCCTGCCCGGTTGCTTCCTGGACTTATGGGCTGGGGCTTCCCTGGCTCGGTCTCCCCCTGACTACCACAGCTGCCTCCTTGCTAGCTCTGGCCACCTCCTATTCAGCCCGGCCCCTTTAGGGCTGCCTCCATTGCTCACCCTGGCCCTTCATGACTGCCTCCTATGCAGCACTGGGCCTCAGGCCATGTAGCCTGGGTTCCTCCTGCCTGAACCTCCCCAGTCCTGCACCCTCCAGGGAGCCGCTGCCTTCTTCTTCTTCTTCCTTCTTTCTTCTTCTCTGGCCATCAGGTCTTAACTGCTCTCTCCTCCAGAGCAGCAGGCAGGTCCTTGACTCTTCTCCCAGGAGCTGTTCTTATAGCCCTCAGCTGGGCCCTCCTAATTGCCCACAGCTGGGCTCTCCTCCCTCCACCTCCTTGGCCCCTTAAAGGGCCAGGGCAGGGCAGGGCAACACCCTGCCACATCTGTCTGTTGTACAGTACCTGTACTCCAGGCTTCTGATTTTCTAGTAGAATGTCACTCTTCCAGGATTTTTATGACTCAGTTTCTGCAAGAACCCATGGGCTGACAGCTGGAGTCTGTCGGGTTTGATGGGGGCTCTGCTTCCTTGTTTCCATCAGGGCCCAGGTGTAATAGTCTCTCAATTCCTCTTGGTGACACAGCTTTTCAGGAAGTCCCATGGAAGGGGCATGAGCACCAGCCTTCCATGATTCCCTGATTGGCTGGCACACCCTATATAAAACAGCGAGCCATTTATGGGAGTAGTCTCAGCAATGCAGACCACTGGTGGTGTGCCTCTGCCTTACACCCGGTTTGCTGCTCCTTGTTGCAACTTGCCTTGATCCCAGACTCATGACTCTCAATCTCGGCTTCATGCTCCTGATCCGTATTTACTAACTCTGGCTGAAGACCATTGCTAATCCCAGTGAAAGACCATTGGCCTAGTTTGGTCCCTGTTCTCACCCTATGCTCTTAATTTGGTAATTGAGTCTGATCTTGGTAATTGACTCTGACCTTGTCTCAGATTGGTCTCTGGTCTTTGACCCTGTTACTGAGCAGCCCAGCACCCCTTGATTTTGTATACCTGTAAGTGTGTGTGGGCGTGAGGATGACAACTCTCAGGTGACACAGTCAAGAAAGAAAAGGTGTCTTCTCCTGCCCTCTTGCTGTAGCTGTGGATCTAGAATTAGTGACTACTGGGTTCAGATATATTCCAGCGATAGATGGAACCAGGTGTAGAGTGGAACAGAACAGGGTGTATCTATGGTGTATTGACATCATACAGGTCATATATTATGCTTTGTCAGATGTTTTTTTTCAGTGATGATGGCTTGGTGTTTTTGTAAACAATGTACAGCTAAAAGCTGTAAATGAGCATAAAGCTATAATTAAATAACATTTTATTTTCTTTTTTTTGGTATATGTTTACTAAGAAATCTAGTCATTCAAGACTGAGTTGGAGGCATGAAAGTGAAAAGGTTTTCTTTGTATTTATTAAAGAAATCAGAAAGATGAAAGATTATTGACATGTTCAGTTTGTCATGATTACTGATTTTCATCTTAACGTCATTAAATATAACCTAATTAAATCTCATCATGACACACAATGACACTCACATTTTGCACACACATGCAAAATAAGTTTTATAAGTATTAAAGCCAGTGCTTTCAAACTTCTATGCCTAAAGTTAGGTGCTGACATTTACACAAGAACCTTGGTTAATTGAAGCTGTCTGTGTGCTAAGCTGTTCTGAAGATGAGGCAGTTAGGTACTTCTGATCAGCCTGAGGCATTCCCAGCATGCTGCAGATTGGCACATGCTACATAAGATCCCTTTGCTGGAGTTTATCTTTAGTGATAATGTAGGCTGAACTTCATGTTCCGTTTTCTCCCAAAGCCTGGTTAGTACGAGATCCTACAGGAAGCCCTAACATATCTACATGAGTTGCATCTTTAATACCCTGGTGAAGTTGACAAGGCATATATTCAAAGCGAGTCAACAGAATTTTCTCAGGAGCTTTTTGTAGGCATCGGCTCCTGCTAACAGGGTGGTCAACAGAGAGCCCTGACTCTATAGGCAAGGTCATGGATCCAGCCACCCTATGGAAGTATCTATATGTGGATTCATTTGCCTAACTATAGGCACACCTGTTTGCAATTTTTGCTATATATAGTCAATATCAAGGTTTTCTCTCTGTCCTTCCTGTCTGAAACTGGAATGTATGTGCACTGTAATTTGTATTGCCAAATCCAAACATTCAAAGATCATGTCAGGCCAAGAATAATGTGATTGGCTTTAAACTCATCAGATTCTTTAAATCATTATGGCTTAAATTCTCAGAGCATTTCCCAGACCTCCCCTTAAGGTTGAGAGAAAGGAGGATCACCATGAGCTGTGTTAGGTTTTATATATATCCTCTCTTTGGGCCAAAAACCAAAGGGGTGCAAATACAGGTACAAGCTTTTGAGTTCTGCTTCTGTCCAGTAGAGGGCACTGGGGTAAACACACATTCAGGCTGATACCTTACGCAAGAGGAGGGTTTTTCCTTTTTCCAGTTAGTTGCTTCAGTGATAAGTTAAGAACAGGAATAATAATAATTTGGATGTCTTACATAGCCCACATGCAAACATGTGACTATGTATGTTACTTGTGTCCTAGAATATAGGCAGAGGGGTGTCAGTGGGAGGATGATGCAAGACATCACAGTAATGATGATTGAAAGTCTGTTCTGCAGCAATTAGCAGTCCTGTCATATTCAAACCAGTAGATTTAAAACAATGCTGTAATATTTTTTATAAAGGGGCTGAAAATACACAGTTTAGACCTTTTGCTGACAATGCAATGGACTATGTACGTGTTTTTGCATGTATAAATAAATCATTCACATTCTTAACTAAATACTTATGATTTTGAGTGTCCGAATGGTAACGTAGGCCGAAATTTTCAGGGCTGATCATCTGGAACTCCCATTTATTTAGTTGTCTAAATGTAGATTTATTAGCCTAATTTAAAACATAGGGCTCTTTAAAAATATAGGCCCCTATCATCTGTAATATTGTACTGCATGAACACTGTATTGCATGCATTAACATTGTGTTCAAAATTCTACTGCTGCACATAGAAGAAGAGACTGAAAGAGAACAAAAGGAAGATATTTTTGGCAAAGTGACTTTACCAAGTGGGTATGTGATAATGAAAAGAGTAGTGGCAAAATGCTTTGGGTAAGGCTATAGCTATTATGAAAACTGTGACCTTGCCACATCAAATGGGTCCTGCAGTTTCATTGGATCTAAAATAGATTAAGATTGTGGCACAAGTTGACAAAGGCAAGGATTGCAAAGTTAAGGAGTGAATATACCCCTGTGTCTACACTGCACAGTTACACCCCACATTGCCTCCTTATTTTACCATCTCATATATCATCTTTATATATATTTTAGAGAATCTATGTGTCTGTCTGTGAGTCAGTTTTTTCCAAAACTCCTCCTAAATGGTAAGACCTAGGGACCACTAAATTTGGTACACAGCTTCCTCTTATCCTAACTTAAAGCAAGATGAGGGTTTATTTGTGCTAGTGTAACTGCCACCAGGTGGATTTGAACCTGGGACTTCTGGATCTTTCTGTAGGAGCCGCTAAAGCATGAGCTATGAAGCCAGCTGTTTCTCAGCTTAGGCTGTAGAGCTCCCTTGTTCCTATCGTTCTCTGTGATCAAAGTGTCACTACTGACAAACCAGAGGCTCAAAAGATTGTCTAGGGGTGGCTTTTTGAGGCAAGGGACTGGGGCCGCGAAGGAGGAAAGCCTGAGACTTTTATGTACTTAACCAGTTACAAACTTTATTAACTACAATCTGATTATATTAAATTACTGTTTCTGATTTGTTTAAGATAACGTAGCATGCAAATAAAACATACATTAAAGAAAGTCAATACAACAATAATAAAAACTCCTCCTATAGCCAATTCCTCTATGGTTATCTTGGAACAGCCGGTAGAGTTAGTTATTAGTTTGCCTATTCACTTAACAACCCCTCAATTCTACTCCTAGTTCTTATTTAGACCTAGGTGTGGTACCATTATACAATATGGTTAATACACTACAACTAACTATTGCTAAGTGATAAATAATATATTAAGCAATACTTACAAACCCAGTGACAATTACGATACACAGACAAAAAACAACGCATAGCATGCTCCAGATTCGTACACCCTTTCGTGATTCAGTGGGTGGGAGGCGGCCTTGGGTGATCAACCCCTCAGCCAGGCTGGACGATACGTGCCTTCTATCTTGATACGGAACCTCCCCGAGCTTAGGGCTCAGGGTGCTTTATACTATAATTTTGACATCCGGTACCATATTAGGGTTATTTGATATCTGGTACCATATTAGGGTTCCTTCCTTGTGATATGACGTCTGCCTCAAGGCATTGTCGTCAGTGCCTGATGCAAACATGACTGGCACGCATGAAAGCTAGCTATGTTTTTTGTTTCCCTGCTCCAGGTGCTTGTTAACTGATGTGTATGACAGCTCATTTCTCTTATTTCTATCTTGTCCTGGGTTTTTTTAGTGCTCATTAACTTAGTGTATGGGACAGCTTGTGTCCCTACTCTTATCTTTTTGGCCCAGGTGCTTGCCAAGTTAAGTTCCGTTTACTGAGGCTTGAAGGCCCCTGGCCCGGGTGCTTGCCAAGTTAAGTTCCGTTTACTGAGAACTGTGCTGAGCACCCGAGGGACTTCAAGCTCTGTCTCTGGATCCGCCTCAGTGGCCTGTGTTTTTCTTGTGAGAGGCTTTAGTGTAGCAGTATGGGCAATACGCATGAGGCCTGCTACACGACAACTACATGGGACAGTGAACCACATTCAGTGTGTGGGTTACACTAGGAAAACGGGATGTGCCTGGAATAGGATTGTTTCCCATAACACAGAAAAGGAGAGGGCTGATTATATTGCAGTAACTGCAGGGGGCAGCAAGCACGGGGGACAGCTATACTGTAGAGTGACCACAGGGGGGCGGCCATACCAGGTGGAGAATGGCCAGCTGGGGTCAGGGCCTTCCATGTTGCTGGCCACTGGTCCAGGTAAGTGGCTCCCTGCCCTAAACCCCTCCCCCAGCCCTCGCCTGCAGTACCTGTCAGCCAGCAGCCACGCTGGGGCTGGGCCATGCAGCCCTGGTCCCTCCTCTCCAGGAGCACCACTGGGAGTGAGGGCTGAGCTGTGCAGCCCTGCTGCCCCCATGAACACCACTGACGGTGCAGCCCCCACCCTCCAGGAGCACCACTGGGAGCCAGGGCCAGGGCTGGGCCACACAGCCCTCTCTCCCCAGAAGCACCAACCCTGGACCCAGGCCCTCCCTCATGGAATAGTCCTGCCAGCAACTGGGGCCAGGCACCACAGCACTGGCCCCCTCTAAGAGGAGCTGGGGGGGCAACAGCTGCAGCACCATCCTCGCCACTGTGAGCCCCCCAGACCTTCCAGCCCCCTGCTTTGAGATTCCCACCCCTCCCACCCCTCTGACTCCTGCACCCATACCCACTGTCCTAAGCTGCCCCACACCCAATCCCCCTGCCCTGACTCCTGCACCCCTCCACACCTGCCCTAAAGGACTGGAGCAATGCCAAGTAAGTCTTCTAGTCTACCTTATATTTGGGAGAGTTTGTTCTGACCAAGTCTGTCTATCAATTTGTTGAAGAACTCCTCCTAACAGAGCTAGGAACACCAAATTTGGTACACAGCGTCCTCTTATCAAAACTTAAAGCGAGGTCAGGGTTCGGTTGTGTGGGGGTAAGGGGAAGCTTTGCATACTGGGAAGCATAAAACCAGGCAGAATCATCAGGCAGATGAAAGGGCCTGGCTGGCCAACCGCGGCACTACCTCAGCCCCAAGCCTCCCAACCCCCCACATGTCCTTGTGGGGAAGGCTGCAGCTCTGCCTCCCCGCCCTCCATTCATATGGGGACATTGCTGGCTATTCCCCTTCATCACAGAGCAAGGGAAAAATGCACTGTTTGCTGCATTCCTCGCTCTGGCTGGGGAGCGCAGTGGGCACACAAACCTGGACCTGCTCCAGCTGGGAGACATGCACCTCCCCCCCAGCTGCACACCCTGGAGCTGCAACAGCCATGGGGTATGTCTACACTACAGCGTTATTTCAAAATAAGCTATTTTGAAATAGTTAATTTGAAATAGCTTATTTCGAAATAACACGTCTACACACAAAATGCATTTCGAAATAACATTTTGCTATTTCAAAATAGCGCGTCCACACTGAGTGGACACTGAATCGTATTTAAGGCTGGCCAGAACCAGGTCTGGCAGGGCATCAGGTCAGGAGTTACTTTGTGTGGCTGCTGCCTGAGGCTATCTGAGGCCTGTGCTTAAAGGGATCCCCCCCGAAAAGCTGGTTCTCAGCTTTCCCTGCTTCCTTGCCTACCTCGATGAGGGACAGCAAAGCATTTTGTCTCTGCGTGCTCTGCTTGCCCTCACTCGGGACACCACAGCACTCTGCAACATGGAGACGGAGCTGCTCCTGGGCACTCTGGTGCTTCTCTTGGACACGTTGCTGTGAGCCTGGCAGCACTTTCTGCAGGCTGCCATCTGGGAGGTCCATCGTGGGGCTGTCAGTATCCAGAAGGCCCTGCGGGAGAGCTTCCACCCTGAGGAGAACTAAGAGCCTCCCTGGTCTGCCCCACTGGGGGCTTGTGCCTCATTCCTCCCTCACATCCTTCCACTTACCTCCCCCAGCCCCCCTTTCTGATGTAAAATAAAATACACGTTTTTTCATAAACACAAACTGTCTTTATTTAACAAAACTGGGGAGGGGGGGAATGAAACTCTGGTGAGACTGGGGAAAGGAGGCGGGAGGGGGGAGGAAAGAGGGTGGGAGAGGGAGGGGAAACCTGGGAGGGGGAAGCAAGGGGAAGAAGGGGGAAGGGAAGCTCAGGGCTCAGGGGTGGGGGTCTTGCCGGACCAACTTGACTGTCATGCAAACCTGCTCCTGGGTTCGCATGTGGCCTTTGGTGGCCAGGCTGGCAGCTATCCTGCCATAGACAGTCACGTTCCTCTATCTAGTGTGGAGATCATGGACGTTGGGGGCATCCCCCCAAACCTGAATAAGGTCCATGATCTCCACCCTGGACCAGGAAGGCGCCCACCTTCTCCGGGCCCTGGCAGGCTCCTGGGAGCTGGCAGACTGCTCCTGGGGAGCGGTGGAGGGCTGGCTGCCAGTGGCTTGCTGGCTCATGTTTTGGGGCCACTGGGTCAGGGGCAGTGACTGCTGGCTTTGGGCTGGCAGGCTTGGAGCTGGCACAGGCACTGTGGCCAGAGTCTACCCCTTTAAGGGCTCCGGGGAAGGGGGGAGGGAGAGAAGTGTTCTTGGTTGAGGCTGGAGTGGCCACAAGGGCATCCTGGGAAGGCTGGAGGCCCCCTATTTCAAAATAAGTGTCTACACAGCACTTATTTCGAAATAGCTATTTCAAATTTGGCATTATTCCTCGTAGAATGAGGTTTACCAAATTCGAAATAAGCGCTCTGCTATTTTGAATTAATTTCGAAATAGCAGTTTGGCTGTGTAGACGCTAGGAAAGTTATTTCGAAATAAGGGCTGTTATTTTGAAATAACTTTGCTGTGTAGACATACCCATGGAGAGGCCTCAAGCTGCTGCGGTGAGAGAGGGCTGGAGTTGTCCTCTTTCCCTGGGGCAGCCTACATACTGAACCCCTCATCCTCAGCCCAACCGCAGAGCAATGAATTAATTTTGTTTTTCTTCATTTAAATTAGTTAAGGACCTGAGCAATGCCGGGTAAATCTTTTAGTAGTATCATATAGTACTTTTCTCCTGAATTAATTTCTGTACTTTTATGTTAGTATGCTGTTACATTCTGTGAAGATAGATTTTTTTTTTATACTATATTCAGAAACTGATCTGGTCTTTTTGATGTGTTTGTTGTTGTTTATACTGATTAACAGTGATATTTAGCCTTAATACTGTAAGTGTTTTGCCATTTTCTTTTGCAGTGGGAATTATTACCATGGATACCAGCATCATAAGAGAGACTTAGGGTCTCTGTGAACTTGTCCTTGAATTTATTGATATCTATTGCCGAGGAGTCCAATAAAATATAAATGTCTCTGATTTACTAAGTAAAACAGACCATAAAACTTCCTTTTTATTTTGATTTACAGATGGCATCTGCTCAAGATTCCAGATATGGCCAGAAAGACACGTCTGACCAGAACTTTGATTACATGTTCAAATTGCTCATCATTGGTAACAGCAGTGTCGGGAAAACCTCCTTTTTGTTCCGCTATGCTGATGATTCCTTTACATCTGCATTCGTAAGCACGGTCGGGATTGATTTCAAAGTCAAAACAGTTTTCAAAAATGAAAAAAGGATTAAGTTACAGATTTGGGTAAGTTGAAAAACACTTATGTTGTCTGAATGTTGTGTGTTGTCCTGACACAGTACGCAGCTATTGTTCTGCCTGAGAGAATGCTTCTTTCCATGGTCTCTGATGTAGATTATGTCTAGTACTCTGTATAGTAATATTAATACACATAGCACAGTACTGAAAATTACTCAGAGCCAGATTTATAAAGAATAACTCCACTGTAATTTAAACCTAAATTCCTTTACTAATCTGGCCCTAGAGCTCTTTTCTGCACTATCCAATTGTCTAATATATTAAAAGGTGTACAGTATTTTTGGCTCAAATGCAGAAGAATTCACATTCTGTAGTAGATTCTCTGAGAAATACAACAGGAGACATTCATGGCTTAGGTTTCGTATTTTGGGCCACGTTCACATATGAGATGTTCAGTAAATACTGAGGACTATCCTGAAATACCAGTAAAGGTCTTTCTCTGTCTCTCAAAATGAAAATTTGAATTCAGGAGCTACAGTAGAGGGTCCATGGAGGGACTTTTCCTTTCACTTACATGCTGGAAAGGAGCAAATGTGGAAAAACAGAAGGGAATATTTGAGAGTTCTGCTGTTTGGGAGCTTGCAGAAACCACTTGTCGATGGGACTGTGCAGCTCAAGAATGGAAGGAATGGGAATATGTCAGAAATAGGGAAGTCTGATGCCAGGGACATCTGTTCTCTGTGGCAAGATTCCTACAGACCCCCAAGGATATTCCCGTGGATATGTATGTAGAAGTAACATTAAGCTCTGCTCCAACCTCTTTGCAGAGATTGGCATTGCCCAAACACAGGAGTTAATGTTAGCAGAGATCCTACAGAATCCACATTGCCAAGATGGGAGGGAAAAGACTAGACACCCACTTAGCATTAATGCTTCCTTTCCATGTAGTTCCTGGGGATCTGAGAGATTTAAAACTGTGTGCCAGGTCTTCTCCCTAGCAAGTCAGTCCCTTATTAAGAGGAGCATTGAGGCCTGGTCTATACAAGAGAAGTGCCTTGTGTAACAACACATTAACTAACATGGTATTAAACTTGATTCACCCTTAGTATGGACAAGTCATGTCTGAAATCATGTGAGCTGATCATTGCTATCTCTGCAGTGCCCTAGGATTAGCTTTGACCTGACTAGCTAACATGTTTTCTACATCATTATAGAAAAAGTGTTAATAGGTTTTTTTAACATGATGAATTTCCCCGAGTAAATGAAGTCACCCATTGTTCTGTGGTTCCCCTGAGGCAGGGCCGCATCATCTTTGTCTCTTAATTTCCCTACTTTTCTTTTATCAGTTTAGGTCATATCCATAACATGATTAATACATACAATGCTGACATTAGTTCATTGCTTCCAGAGCATGCTCTTTCACAGCAATGATATGGCAAAGCTCACGGCAGCACCTTTGGAAACTATGGTGATGATATGGTAATTCATGTTGACACCAACTCATTATCTCCTGATAATGGAGCAGTAAAATTGCATTTCCATTATAATCTTTATACAGTTCTCCTTCATTTATTTCAAATCACAAAGTGGCCTCTACAATTGAATTAATTGGTCATGTGTCTCCTAACAAAAGCAGCAACATTCATTTACAGCATTATAGTAATGCATGTAGTTTGACATCATATTTCTCATCATACTTGTAATTGGCTTAAAGGAGTGTATTAATCTAAATGAGCTACAAAGTGACAGAAGCTGGCTTTTAGAGTTGCACTCTAGCCACCTAGAATAAGCCGCCTGTTCTATCCAAACAGGCACCTCCATTGTTGTGGTGGTTTGCACTGTACTGAAATGAGATCTCCATTGTGCTAAGCAATCTGTGAATACACAGTATGAGACGGCCCATGTCCCAAAAGGTTATAATCTAAATGAACAAGCCACACAAAGGGTGGGAGAGGAAACAGAGGGAAATGGTCTGCTCAGGGTCATCCATTAGCAGTGGCAGAATCATAGAACTTAGATCTTTTGATGCCTTCTCTCGGACTTCCTTTGTTAGACTGTGCTGCCTCTCATCATTTAATTGTACAAAACTTTTAATGTCATATCTTAGAAAACTTTGTCACTGAAAATTGAACTGATATAGGGACTGTTTGCTGTTTTAGTTTGTGTTTTGCATTATTGTCATCTGTGTTTCCCTAAGGTATGCTAGAATAAAACTGTGTGGCTGCTGAACCCCCAAAACCCTCGTGAATAAGATCTAGAGCTAGATCTAGCTATCTGTCTATATCTACCAGGAAGCTATTCCAGTGAGCAAAATTTTAAATAAATGGATTATTTTTACCTCTTCTCATAAACTATACTGACAGCTTATATACTATTCTTGGTATGTAGTATCTAGATATGTGGAATCATACTGTATAGGAAGTACTTTGTTACTTTTATTTGACTACACAATGTCTTTTTGAAATGAATGGTATTCCTGCGCCATTCAGTTCAGTTTTCAAACTGCATGTTAGTAATATTGCATTGACTATAGGAAGCATGGAACTGGGTGAATCAGAGCAAATATGATCAGATGTTCTTTGTAGATAGATACATGTATTGGTCTACTAATGCTCCCTTGGAAATAAATGGCAAAAGACTGTGACTTTAACATGTATGAAATCAAAGTATGCTGGCAAATCTTGCTTGTTATGACCATCCAAACCAAACTGGCAATTAAAAGCATTAAAATTAAAACTATCCATTCTGAACAATGTGATGGAAACTGAAATACTTTGCTAGCAGTAGTGTATATGGCATTCCATTCCATGTAGCGCTCTCTAGGCCAGCTGTGGCCAACCCGAGGCTCGCGAGCTGCATGCAGCTCTCCCTTCCCCTTCCCCTGGGTGCGGCTCATGAAGCCCCTCCTTCCCCCCATGGCTCGTAAGCCGCCCCCACACCCCCAAAAATGGCCCTCTCCTTCCAGCTCCCTGTGCTGACCTGGGCAGGGGAGCCGTCTGGCGCTGCCATGAAAGATGTAGAATTAAAGATGGTGTCAGCCGGCGGGAGCCTAATGTGGCCCAAAAGCCTTTAAATGCATTTAAATGTGTTTTCTTAAAGGGGCAGGGCTCTTTTTTGTTCTCGACCCCAAACGTGACCAAGGGCTCCTTTTAAAGGGGCAAAAGGGGCAGTACTTTTTTTTTTTCTCGACAACTTTGCCTCGGCTCGTCGTGCTGGATCTACTGCTATCTTGGCTCTTTGCCCAGAATGGGTTGGCCACCCCTGCTCTAGGCCATTGTCCTGTGCTCTTCTATCTAAGTGCAAGTCACATAAAAGTCTTTCATTTTGGCATACTATATTTCTCAGCAATATTTGTGTTCATGAATCATTATTTTTCCAAGCTGTTTTTATGAAGCATGTTTGAGATGTTTGGGGTTTTCAAACAACAGATGTTAAGGATTCACACAGGGAAGGAAAGTCCATTAGCTTGCACACGGCATGCTAATAAGATATCCCTAAACAGATACATATTATGCTGTTATGTTACACAGAGAATTGCCATTATAATCTCAAGGGACTTCCAGAAATTGTCTGCTTCATTTAATTAAGACAAATACTTGCATTTTCCTTTTTCCTCCACCTTCCTGTTGCAGACTCTATCCCCTGCCCCTATTCTGTTATTTTATTTCTATTACAGTAGCACCTGAAACACCAATCAAGCTCATGATCCCACTGTGCTAGAGCCTGTTCAGAGAAAGAGCAAAGAAGTTAGCCCTTCTCCTAGGGCACTCACCATCGACATGCCAGAGAGGAGCAGAGGTGAAAGTAAACGGGTGCACCCCAGGGTACTGCTCCAACAAGAAGGAGCCAGCAGGCTTGGGCACTCAGCTGCAAGAGGAAGTGTGGTGCACTACCAGCTGGGCTTCTGGAGCTTCCTCTAGGCTGCTGTGCTAAGCAGCAGACAAGCAGGCTGGTAGGTTAAGGGCTCCCACCCACCCCCCAAGATTTGTACTGGGACACTGCTTGCTGTTCCCCTTCCCATGAGTGGGTGAGAGGAAAGCACACAGCATGCATGCATGCCTCTGCCTCCTGGCTGGTGAGGGGAGAAGTCAGAGGATTGAGTGACTAAGGATATTAGATAATGTGTAATTGAATAGTCATGTAACCGCATAAAATGTTAGTGGTTTCACGACTATTCAACAGTCCCTGGGGGTGGGATTGGCAGCCAGAGTGCTCCTGGCCCCACTCTTGGGGAGCCCCCTGCCATCCCACTGGGTGGCGGGTGGGAACCAGTCCGTGAGGCAAGCCAGTTTAAAAAACAGCTCCCCGCGCGAACTGGCTCCTATTTGCTGCCCCACACTGCTGCCTCTGATACAGAAGCAGCAATGCGGGGCGGCAGTAGTCCCTGTCCTCAGGGTGTCCAAGCTCCCCGCAGACAGAGGTTGCCCTATGGCAGGAGCCCCAGTCCATGGTGGGTCCAAGCTCCCCATGGACAGGGGCTGCTGCTCCCCGACGTTGAGCGTGGGCCTGCAGTGGATGGAGCTGCTTTGTGGTAGCCTCCTCTCTCCCTGTGTTGCTGCCTCTGATAGTGACAGATGGCAGAATAAGGAACAATGTTCTCAAGTAACGGATAGCAGAACTAGGAACAATGGTCTCAAGTTGTAGCGGGAGAGGTCCAGGTTGGATACTAGGAAAAACTATTTCACTAGGAGGGTGGTGAAGCACTGGAATGGGTTACCTAGGGAAGTAGTGGAGTCTCCATCCCTAGAGATTTTTAAGTCTCAGCTTGACAAAGCCCTGGCTGGGTTGATTTAGTTGGGATTGGTTCTGCCTAGGGCAGGGGGCTGGACTTGATGACCTTCTAAGGTCTCTTCCAGCTCTATGATTCTATGATGGAGGGGGACAGGCAGTTCTATGGAGCTGGTGCTCAGGG
The DNA here is from genome assembly GCA_019425775.1 of Rafetus swinhoei. Lineage (NCBI taxonomy): Eukaryota > Metazoa > Chordata > Testudines > Trionychidae > Rafetus > Rafetus swinhoei. Next base: position 36,671,603 of record CM033427.1, read on the forward strand.
AGACCCGGCTTTTAAACCGGCTCCCCCGATCACCAACTCCTGCCTGCCACCTGCTCCTCCACCCCTGCTTCTGTGGGATGCAGCAAGGGTGGGCCAGAGGGGTCCACAGAGCTGACCCATGTGGAGAGCTTTCCACATGTACTGGCTACTGCCTGCCCTCCCACCCCTCACTGCTGCTTCTGAGGCAATAGCATGGTCGGGGTGGAGAAAGGAGCCAGCAGATTCTATGGGATCCAGTGAATGTGAGAAGCCAACTTAAAAGCCGGCTCTTCACAGGCTCCGGCTCCTGCCTTCCACCCCAACCTGCTGCCTCTGATACAGCTGCAGCAAGTGGGGGGAGATGCGTGTGGTCAACAGGATTAACTGGTAAGCCTAGGCTTATTGGTTAATCGTGTAGTCATCTACACGTTGACATTCCTGTGAGTGATTCATGCTTTGTGCTTTCCTGTCACTCCCTGAGAGTGATTAAGGGGAACAGCAAGCAGCCTCCTGGTATGACTCTTTGAGAGGAGGGACTTCAGCCCTCCCCTAAATAGCACTATTGCCCCCCTGCACTTCCCCTATCCACACATACCCCAATTCTCTGCCCTGAACCCCTCCTCACACCCCCAGCCTCTGTCCTGAGCCCTCACATCCCCAAACTCCTGCCCTAACTCCTGCAGCTCCCACATCCTCACCCCCTACCCTGGGCCCATCACAGTCCATCCCACACTTAAATTTCTTACAGGTACTGTCATACCACAACTCCCCCTCATCCCTCTGCCTTGACTCTCCCCCGTCAGAAGGGGTGCAATATAACAGTTTCTGTAAGAAATTTGTTACTTTCACCTCTGGAAAGGGGGGCAATAGGTGGGAAAGAGACAGTCATCTGGGAGAGAGTGAGAAGATGAGGTAACAAATGAAGAGTTTATCAGTAACATAGAAACTGTAGCTAATGATTCAACATCATGTGGTAGTGATTGACAGGCATCCCAGCAGAGGTAGGTGTAAATGTGCATTTAAAAGAAAATGGAGGATAGGGTTTTGCTCATGCATGGGGATGTCATGGGAGACAGAACATAGTGGTTTGAGGGGGAAAAAGGACAAGCAGGGATGAGAGCTGACCCCATTAGCTATGCAAATATGGGGGCATGCATAAACTACATTTTTCTTTTGGCAACAAGTAATCTGTGCTATTCATTACTGACTCTGTGCAAATCTCATTGCAGAAGGGATTATGAAAGTGCCCCTGCAATTCTGGTAGAGAAAAGACAGAAGTCTGTACAGTTTGCCAGTGCAAGAAATGCCAGATTGGGCCCTTTACCCTGGTGGTAAAGTATACATAAATCCACTATCCACAGACCATATGTTGTATCCAAGAACACAAGGCTAGTGTTTTATCTTTGTAGAGCCAGGGTCTGATCCTTCTAGGTGATGAGCAATCCTGGGTGAGGTGCAGGACACTCTCAACTTGTGAGGACTTTAGTGGGAAGAGAGAGTACATGGCCCTAGTAGTGGAGCCTTAGAATCTTTCAAAGTCTGCACCTACACAGGATACACGAATTATCGGTCTGAATTTAAGAATGATTCTGGCTATATTTACATTTCATGGCATTTCTTCTATCTCACTGTCAACTTTTACTGAGATTGAGACACATTGACTCTCCTGAGAGAGAGCCAGTATGATGCACAAAATGTCAAGATATGTAAAGCTACTTGGTTGTCTAAAGTGTATTGAGAGACAAGTTTCAGAATGTTTATATTTCTGCTTTATGTAGCTATAAGGAGTATGACTCTGGGTGCTTTGTTTATTTCTTTTTAGAACTTTCCATTCCTCCAACTTTACCTTCAGAATATTCTTACTTTGATAGATACATGCTGAAACTCAATTGTTTTCCTGCTGGGCCATCTGGTTCTCCAGCTGAATTTGTGTTGCGCAGGAGTTGTGTGGTTTCAGGGATTGTTAATAAGTACAGACCCACCCAGGTCTAAGGTACCGGTTAAAATCAACCCAGGCTAGGAGCAATTAATAGCGGTGTCTGCCTGATAGATTTTTTTTTTTGACCACCATGAAATAAGTGTAGTCTCAATCCAGTCAACATGTGTCCACACTGCAAACACCGGCTTCTACAACTGGAACTAAAGCCCTGATCTTGCAAACACTTATGCACATGCTTAGCTTTAATCATGTAAGCAGGCCACTGCTTTTGTGAGTGTTAGCCTTGTGCTTAAAGTTAAGCATGTGCATAAGCATTTGTACGATTGTCGCCTAAGAACAGGTAGCAGGAGTAGAAGTATGAGGAAACTACTGCTGCCACCCATTCTGTAGGTAAACATCAATCCAGCAGCTTTAACAAATACTAAATCAGGGGTGGCCAACCCGTTACAGATGAAGAGCCAAAATAGTGGTGGATACAGTGCAAAGAGCCGAGGGAAAAAAGTTGTTGAGAAAAAAAAAATTGCCCTTTTAAGAGCAGAGCAGGCATTGTTTCATCTCTCCTGTAATCACATCATGCTATGTATCATGGCTGTACGTTTTAGGTTCCATGATAGAGCCCTTCATCATTGACAAAAAGACAAGGGGGAAGAGGCAGGGCACTGTGGGGCCTTTGGGGAAGAGGTGGAGTGGGGGTGAGGTCTGGGTGGTGTGGGGGTTGAGCATCCCCAGGGAAAGTGGGTGGAAAGTCAGTGCCTCCAACTGTAGGGCTAAATGGGTTCATGCTGTAATGTGACTCAGTCACTTGGATTTCTGGGAATCAGGGGTAACCCCTCACCCTCTGAGCCACCTGAAGCATGCTGTGCGGTGCTCCGGTGGTGATTTAAAGGCCCAGAGCTCCAGGCGCTGCCACTACTATAGCAACATGTGACGGGGCCACTCCACTTCCCCGCACTGCTGCCGCACCATCCCCGGCGTGCTGGGGAGAAGCGGCCGCTCCACGCTACCCCCAGCGGTGCTGCGCCTGCTCCGCCGCAGCCGGGGGTGCCGGCGATGGTGGCCCGGCACCCCACGCCAGAGCCCTGCTGGCCCTGGGGTGTGGGGAAGAAGCGGCAGTGGTGTCCCGGCCTCAGCCGGAACTGCGCATGCCCGAGATGGCTGGCAATGCCGGCTCGGGCAAGAGCCTGCAAGGGACGGGAGAGGGGGAGTGGCCAAGGACGCCGGTGTGGCCCCTGCTTCCCTTCACGTCGGACGCGCCGGCGGTGGGATGCTTAAAAGAGGCGCCGACGCCAGGAGAAGAGGTCGCCGGGAGGAGAGCGGAGGGGCGACCCTGAAGCACAGCGAGAGAGCGAGGGAGGTAGGAAGCGACCCAGGGCAGGGTATGCAACCCGGGGGGTTGGTGAGTTACGGGTTGGAACCCCCACCAACCGGAGCTGGGACTCCATCCCAGTCCTTAGGGCCCTGGGTTGGGGCTCGGAGTGAAGGCGGGCCCGAGCCCCCCTTTCTTCCCCTGCTGACTAGCCGAACACCAGACCGGAGGCGGGAGGATTCCGAGATGACGGGTCGTCAGACTGTCGACGACCCTGGTGACAGGGAGCACAAAGAGGGTACTTGGCCAGGTGGGGCGCCAGGCCAGGGAGTGGACCGACGGATCCCGGGCGGGGTAGCCCCCCTTTCCCCCGGCCCGTGACACAGTGGCAGCTGGGAGCCCTAGTCTTTTTTAATCTTTGGGCTTTGGGGCAGTTGCCCTCTTTGCCCACCCCGTTGTTTATATGCACATTCAAGCAAACTGCAGCAAAACTTATCTGTTCGATAAAAATGTAATCGAGAATGCACTGCAATAATGGGGGGTTTTCAGGATTGGGTTACCTGATAGTGCCATGCATTAGGAACTTATTAACTCCTGAATGAAGCAAAGGCTTCAAACAACAGCAGAAGCAGTCCTGCTGCTGCTGACTATGGGGTTGACAAGCTATCACTGCCTCCAAGATATTTTTGAAAGGAGGCAGAGTGGGGTCAACTTGCCAGCCTCAAGGAGAGGCTGGGAGTAAGGTCCATCCACCTACTTCCTAACCATGCAGCAAGAGGGAGAGTGTTAGGTGGCATACAAGTCAGTCAGACACCATCAGGTTAAGGGAAGATTTATATAGTGGATGGGGAAGGAAGGTCTCAGTCAGCCAGACTTTTATTTGAAAATTAAATGGGCAGTAACATGGAGCACATCAGAGATTCTAATAAAGATTAGAGGAAAAGTCTACACTGCTGTATTTTATTCTTTAGCAATACACTGAGCGTGAATTAATACAGTACAACTCATACCCTGCCATGACTTATTGCTGACATCTACATATAGTTGTTAAACTGAGTTGCTTTTGTTTAATCAGCACAGGAGAGTATAGGGACAACATTTCCATGATGTAACTGTGAATTTACATTTTTTTTTATGGTAAAGAGAATTGAGGGGAGGAAAATAATAGAGAGAGGGCCAGACAGGTCTGTTGCAGTCAGTGTTAATGTATAGCAGCTGAGTTCTCACACACAGCTCTTTGCTTGTCTTAGGTGCTCTTGAATTAGATATTTGAAGTTTTACTTTATTTTGTGCCATGGGAAGAAATCATACAGGATTTAGAAAGTGCATTGGTATTGCATAATGACAAAACATGATGCCCCAGTGTCAAACCAAGTGCCGACCTAGTGTGGAAATGCAGAAAAAAAGACACTTTGTCAGAAACAAATTTGGTACTTGATATCTGTAATGCTGTCTTTTAATTGACTTCCTGCTAATACCTGAATTATCTTTTCACCAGTCAAATAGATGTCATTGCTGCCTTCTGGGAAAAAGTTCCTTCCTCCTTTTGGAGCTATGCATTCTATTCAGTGTCTACAGTAGGACTGAGGAAATGAGATCACAGTAGTTCAAAGTCAGGCCCATAGGAAGCTATAAATGAGCCATAATCCTTAGTAGCAAAAAACAGTAGGATCACAGGAAATCAGGCCATGTTAACTGCATGACTCCTCACAACCACATCTTTTTGAGAGCTAACTCGAGGTGATGGCAGAGTCAGGCCTGAAGGAAACATGGTCCCAATCTGATGGCTGCTCTCCTCAGCAAAGTCCCTTCTCCACAAAGGCTGCTTTGTTTTTTCTTCCTTTCTGAATATAGTGTTCTGAAAAGGCATGTCAGCAGTCAAGAGACTAGAGCCCTCGGGATTTGATTCTCCACTTGCCTATCTCCTCGTTTAGCTATTTACAAATCACAGTGGAAATGTTTTCCACTTGCTCTACATAAGTACTAAATAACACAGAGACCTTTTTAATATCAGAGATGAATGACTAATTAAAAATGAGGAATTATATATCTGGGTGTGGTCTAACTTTGTGATGAATAAGTGGGTGGCAGATAATTTTGGAGAACATCTGTTTGGGTTGGTTTTGGGTAGGGAAGTGTGTTCTATTTTGGACATACTGAGAAGACGTTAGAGAGTCTGTTGCCTGTGGTAAAGGATGATATTTAGAACTATCTGAGCCCAGCAGCTCTCTTTTCTGTCTAGAGACTATAATTTTGTAAGGTTATCAAATACGCTTCTGGCCCTCACCCCAAGCAACAAAGTTCCTGTGCAAAACAGAGGTTGTAGCACAAAGTGAACCACCATCAATGTAGGTACAAACTCAAGGCAAAGACACAGGAGCGTGACATGACAGTTACAGCACAGCAGAGAGAAACCTTGTTTCTCTTTTCCTTTTCAGAGGTTTATTTTTTGAGTGTCAAGTGTTTTAATTCTCCTCCCTTCCCCATTTATTTCCCTGTCTTGAATCAAGTCCATACCACACCAGGTATGCCTGATTCAGAGAGAGGTGAGTAAAAATAAATATTTTCATTCATTGTTAATACTCAAACATTTCTAACCAAACTCTGTCTGCTTTTAACTCCTTTTGAACAAGGAGGGCTTTCAGGCTGTGAAATAGTGCAGTTCTACTGTGCAAGGAGATGTGGGTGGAAGAACTTAGGGTGACTGCACAGACGTTTTACACTTAGCTGTATCTTCCTGATCTCACAAGAGGCAGTTAGAGTCTATGCATACACACAAGGACGTTGAATTAAAAAACCGTAATTGTGGCACTTTCTACTTTTGAGAGCTTTGCTAAGCATTTCAGCCTTAGCAATGTTCTTTTAATGGAGTTTACTTGCATGGAATATATAATACGTGCCAAATTCGCTAGTAGTCTCCAGAAGAACAAGGAAATCTGGTTTAACATATTGGTGAATGTGGCCCGTACAGCATATGTTGCTTACCTTTTAAAATGTTGGACATTAATTTTATCTTGCTACTTACAGCAATTAAAAACCAAGTACATATAGCAATTTTGCAAAGTACTTCAGGAACAAGATCTTCCGCTTCTTTTGTGTCGTTAAAGATAATTGTGGTGCTAGTTCTATAAAACTTGGCTAATCTGGGGTTTTTATGGGCAGTCTGACACTTCATGCCCATATTATAGGTTTGATCAGTGGTGCCTAAACAGCTACTGACAGTTGTTTTCATTAACATTTAATTCTTCTTTGTACCTGAACCATTAGAAACAACCTAAAAGGATAAAATAACATTCTGACTCACAGTGACTCCTCTTCCTGGTAACTCAAATAATATAATAATATTTCCAGAGGTTCCAGACTTTTGGCATGTTGGAGCCTATTTTTTTTTCCTGGAAGAGTGGGTTTGAGTTTACATATGCAGTTTGCTTTTTTGTATTTCACTTTGAACATCATTCACTTCCAGAATGGCTTAACTTAAGGTGAATTGGATTGGCAGTGATATTATTTGTGTGGATGCACAGGAAATTCAATCACTTTGTCATGCTCATATCTTGCATGGAAATAACACCAGAAATTGTAAAAATAAGTAAGTAAGAAGTGTAAAAACTTAGGAGAAATGTTAGATTTATCTCCCAGTGTAACATGAGTTGGACAACACTGCATAATGTGAAAAGCCTTCCATTTTATCAGGCATCATTTCTAGTCAGCAGCCACGCTAATAGGAAAACAAGCTTGGAGTACTACAGTAGGAGACATTTCCTTCTCTCCTATATAATTAAACAAAGGGATATATTCTGATCACGTCCTAACCAGATTTTGAGCCTGGTTTTCTAAATGCAAGAGATTATGATTCCTCATTCAAACTGAACATCTAGACCTGTGATTTTTAGTCATTAATCATTCATGAAAGGGACATCAGAAAAATATATAATAATTATATTAATTTCTGCATTAGTAAAATGGTAAATGACTAATATTCAGGACCAGAGCCTCAGCTGGTGAAAATCTGTGTCATTCATTGCCAGGGGGACTATGCTTATTTACACCAGCTATGGATCTGGATCTCTCAACTGGGAAAGAGGGGGGAGAGTATAATTGAGGCGGACCATAAATTAAGTGAATGGGGAGCAAATAGACCGAGGTTGCCATTTTAAAATAACTGGCAGCATGGGAGTGCAAAGTTTGCTTTCCTAATGACTGTATCAAAATCTGAGAAGCAGGGGAAGAAAGAGTGGAAAACATAATAGAGCTTAGAGATGTATGAAAAATCTGGGGATGGGAGAAGACCAAGGTTGGGGAGGGGACACTTCTCCCCCTGCCTCAGAGCAAATAAGAGGTACACGTGACTGATATACACAGGGGTGAGAAGACCAGAGACAGCTGTTGCTTTTAACAAGGGCTGAATGTTTTCTATTTTCTTTCATCACTTGTCTGAAAAATGTATAGACTCTAGAATTTATGGCCATCAGAGCACTTGGACCAAGGCTGAAGTAGCACAAATGATATTAAATGGCAGGTGCCCTATGACAGAACAGTATCATCTGTGCAGAAGCCTTGTATTGCTTGGTGCCACTATTGAGATGACGTCAATAGCTAATAACATTATGGTGATTTTTTAAATTAGAGCCAGGCTCCTGTGTTCTAACTCTGATTTCCATCCTCTCAAGAGGAAAAGGTCTCTGTCAAAGCAGTTCAGTGATGGGTCAGATCCCTCCCTAAACATCATGATCATGCTAACTAAACCAGCCTCAAAACCAACATTGTAAATATAGATTGTTTCAAGATGCTCCTATTGGGATGAAGTCGGGAGAGGGAGCTTAATAGAACCTTATCCAGATACAGACCCTGATGTGGATAGTTTCCTGTAGGTGCTCAGACACCCTTTGCTTAAAAAGAATGCCCTGCTGTGGTATACCCATATTGAGACCCACAGGAATCTTTGGGTCTACACAGGTACAAGGGGCCATTCACAGGAATCAGATTGTAAATTCAGTGTTGCTGTATAAAAATAAAAATATGAGTAGTCCTTTATGGCAGGGTTTGTTGAACACAATTCTTAAGGGAGCCTTCATAATTTTAGTCTAGTAAACCCTATAAATTAATTATTACTGGCACTTTCCCAGAAAGTTTATATATATACATACATACATGCATTCTGAAAGAGAGATCTGAATGGGCCTGGCGAAGATTGGTTTTGAGTGGAGAGTACATTCTCCATTATGGTCATGTCATTATTATTAATTTCCTATTGTGAGTTGATACATTTTAAGATGACATTTAGGTTATTAATCATGCCCAAAGATGTTATGTAAGTAGTTTGCTTCCCAACATCTGTGTGTCAAAAATATTAATGGGAAGAATTGGCTCCTTCCTGTATTCTCTGTAAATTTGCTAGATTATCAAGTTTTTTTCCCCCAGAACTAGAATCAGAGTCTGCTTTTGGTACCTCAAGAACCTAATATCTGTTAAGATACTGGCAATTGCGATTAAATATATGCTTTTTTCATAGGTTTTTTTTGCTTGTTTTTAAATGGTTTAAAACATTTACAAGGTTTTGATGAAGGGATGTCTCCTGCCGCCTCGGCCTTTTGGAAATGTGTTTAGATTATGGTTGATAAAGGACCAAATGGAATTTGGAATTTTTAAATGAGGTATGAAAATCACTTATCACATCTGCCTAAAGTCTCTCCAGGCAATAACTGGAAGAGGAAACTGTGCAATGAACTGGCAAGAACTTCCTTGTTTTCTCTGGAAGTGAATAGGAGTCTATTTTATAACCACGGCTTAGGAAAAAGATATGTAATTAACTCCCTCAGTGGTGAATTCTGCTCACCAATCTGTTTTCTGTCTCATTGTTTATTTTTGTCAGAGAACACTGTATAATGCCTGCTGCTGTTCTTTTCTCTGTTAATTACCTGACCTGTAATTCAATTGTCTGTTATATTTTTTACATTCATAAATCTTAAACTGTATTTTTTTCCCCTAAAAGCCAGGCATTTTTCTTGAGCGCTAGCCAGGATCATATGACAACTTGATATCCCACATAATTTAAGACTTCATTAGATGATCTGCATATGATACTAATTATTTAATGTTTCTCCTTTTCATTATGTTTAACAGTTCTTGGTTAGCCTTTTTTGCTGTCACTTTCCTAAATGCTTAAAAAGGCTATTTGAAATGTGAAATAACATATTTTATTTTTCCTCACAAAGAAGGCTTTTGTCCTGACTCCCAACAAGCTTTTACCACTGAAAAACTAACAGTCATAACCCTGACATCCGTGGGGACAGATGTTAGGAGCTATATTAAACGGCTTTGAGTTTTCTGAGTTATGCTAATATTTACAGCTAGATCTTCAGTTTTTGTGTTAGATGCTTCTACCAGTAAAAATCCGTGGCAAGTGAAAGTCCTAATTCATGTACCTGGGTCACAATTCTGTGACCTTTACACGTGTTATCCTCAGTCATGTGAATCATCACATTGTAGACACTAGACTAGGGCACGTCTAGACTACATGGCTCCGTTGACGGAGCCATGTAGATTTGTTTACTCGGCAAAGGGAAATGAAGCGGCGATTTAAATAATCGCCACTTCATTTAAATTAAAATGGCTGCCGCACTGTGCCGATCAGCTGTTTGTCGGCACAGCGCTGTAGTCTGGACGCTCCACGGTCGACATGAAAAGGCATTTGTCAACCTCCCCGGTAAACCTCATCCCACGAGGCATAACGGGGAGGTCGACAAATGCCTTTGATGTCGACCACAGAGTGTCCAGACTACAGTGCTGTGCCGCCAAACAGCTGATCGGCACAGCGCGGCAGCCATTTTAATTTAAATGAAGAGGCGATTATTTAAATTGCCGCTTCATTTCCCCTTTGCCTACAACCCTAATCTACATGGCTCTGTCGACAGAGCCGTGTAGTCTAGACGTGCCCCCGGACTGTTTCCATGACAGAGTTACATGAGTATGGGTTAGAGGATAGATGGCTCAATATACACATATTTGGAATTATTGTGGGGTAGTTCAATATGTTATATGAGAGGTCAGACCAGATGATCATGTGGTCCCTGCTGGCCTTGAATCTATCAGCTTGGCATCTGTAGTCAGTCAGCTGCAAATTAGTATTACAAATCGAGATTTTGCCATCGATGTATCTCATTAGAGGCAGAGCTAACTGCATTTCTACCTCTTCAACAATTAATTACCTATGGCAGCTGCCTTTCTCAAATAACAGTATGTACATGTGTGACTATAATACATGCAATTAATTATAACACGGGACTTGGCAATGTTATTACCAGTAAGGGTAGCACAGAATCCTTCTCTAGTTTCATAGAGTGCTGCTTATGATCAATTACAATGTTTAGTTTGCATGTGCTCTGATGTTACTTACAGGACTGATTTCATGTGGGGAATAATCAGCGGGAGCAGATGAACTCTTGACAAAGACTCAGAGGAATAGCCGTGTTAGCCTGTATCTGCAAAAACAATGAGAAGTCCTGTGGCAGCTTAAAGACTAACAGATTTATTAGGGCATAAGCTTTTGTGGGTAAAACCCACTTCATCAGATAAATTGGGGTGGAAGGTACAGAAGCAACTTCTTCCTTATATATACTCCTGCTTCTGTACCTTCCATTCCAATTCATCTGATGAAATGGGTTTTAACCACAAAAGCTTATGCCCTAATAAATCTGTTAGTCTCTAAGGTGCCACAGGACTCCTCGTTGTTTTTGACAAGGAGCCAGTTTTCATTAATATAAAGAACCAGGGAACACAAGGAATCTCATAAGCAGGACTTTTCCTCTTTTATATTGGAATCCCATTTTTTCTTCACTATATAGGTTTTTCCCTTTCTGCAGAAACAAACCTAAATGTCTATTTTACTTGCTTACATGCATTACTTATGGTGATCTTCTCTAAAAAAATGTGTGATATTATTATACTTTGTGTGAAATATGATCGTTCTCTTGAACTTCATTCCTACGGTCCTCTCTTTTTATATAATATCCATTTGTTTTATAAATCATTAGCACTATAAACCTGAAATGTCTGGCTATGTACAGAAAATATGACAGAAGACTAAGGGTTTTGAAACTGAAAAGAGATTGTGAGTACGGCTGGTTTGGAAAAAAGATAATTCTCAGTATCTTTGTTCTTGTTTTTTCCTCAATTTTATTATCATCAAATGTTTCCTTCTAGCTATATACCTGGTTTGAAAAATTGGGAGCAGAGAGAGGGGATAGATTCTTGAAATTTTCTAAACTTGTTTTCATTTTTCAAAAGCAGACCAATTCACTGTGGTAGCTAAGCCCTAAGGAGACACACATGTATATCATGGGAAATGTAGTCCAGTCACAGAGAATGGGGGTACCTCAAACTTGGAACTACAACTTCCATGAGATACTAAGCTGGCTCCAGCATTTCCAGAGATTACCATTTTCCTACTGTGAAATGAAGTGTTTTGATTAGGGAATGACAAAATGAAGCACTTCAACATTTTTGAATCTATAATTTTCTGAACTTTTCACACACAAAAATCAGTGTTTTGACTTTGCATTCTGATTTGGTGGTACCTAGACAAATGTGAAAATATTAGATTTTCATATGGAATGGAAACTTTGTTTTTTTTTAAATTTGTGCTACTATTGACTTCTACCCATGAGATTAAATTAAGTCAATAGAGCTAGTCCACTTCTGCCAATGAAGAATTTGGCCCATGAACTTCAACTACAAGACCATCTCTCCTCTCATACAAGCAAAGCTGGTTCTAGCCCATTTGGGCTCTATGCAGACCAACTTGTTTGGAATTCTATAGATAATGGTTTTTCACACACACCCTTAATTTATAGCCGAAATGACGTTGTTTTATAAAATTGGTTAATGATTCTCTGAGTTATTACAGGTTGACTGAGGTGAAGAGGAGTGACAGGTTAGGTCGTTAGGATGTCATCTGAGCAATGATATGAGGCAGAATAAGGAAGGGCTGTGTCAGACAGGAAGAGGGATACAGGGGCTGGAAGAAACAGCAGCCAAGGGTTTAAAAAGGCATATTTTATATAGCAGTTCTCTGGCATGCAAACTGTGTAGAGTGTATGTGCCAAAGAAAGCAGCTTGGAGGGGTGTGGGGTTAGTTTCATACCTTCAGTGGTGTCAGTCCAAAGGGGGAACATCCAAGTGTTGGTACTTAAGAACTTGGAGTAGACTGATTTGGGGAGAATCAAGACCGGAAAGATTGTTGGTGTCATGATCATGAGGGTTAGCCAGCATCCTGGGGACTAAGGGGTTAAATATGTCCCTTACCTAAACCAGGTGGCAGGCAGCCAATAGAAATGTAGGTAGGAATTTCAAACTGGGACAAAGGAATTTTGGGGTTTTTTCCTCCTTTATCCTGGGTAGTTTTCTCTCCAGCTATTGAAGGGGACAGGATGTCTCCCTCTAAGAAAATACTCTTCACAGTCTGTAAGTAGGATAATGTTTAGATAAATCTGTTAGGTTTTATTGCTTTATGGTTTGGGAAATGGGATCTGATGTCTGTGCATTTAAAAATGGGTTTTGTTCTCCTTTGTAACTAAGTTCCTGGCCCATGGTAAATTTCTCCTCCATGAGTATATTATTTTGTTACTTTTCCATCTAGTCATTATGCTTGCAACACGAATATTGTGGTGATAATAAAAGTTCTTTCTCTTTCCCTTTTATTAATCTGGTATTGGTTAATGGTTGTGTCCTGGTTTGTACTTTAGGGGTAAGATTTCCCAAGTGATCTTTCCCCTGATTTTTGTATACTTGGGTGGTGGCAGCGGAGATTTTATTCCCAAAATCTAGGTTGTTAAGATTTTGGGGGGAAGTTTTATACCAAAGCATGGTAGATAAGGTTTTGGGGTACTTTTGCTGGCCCCCACTTCTGAATTTATCGTGCCAGAGTGGGGAAGGAGCCATGACATGGTGGCATAGCGGTGGGATTATTTTGAGAACCCAGGATTTTTAAAAGGACACAGGTTTTTCTTTTGAGTTGCAAGCTTTGCAGTTTTTTTCACCTTGTTTTTTTTTTCCTTTTGTTTTCTGTGCTGCCTCAGGGAGGGGCAGACAGAAAGTTAAGCTTAAGCCAGACGCAGACCATCCTACCCAAACTGTTTGGTTTTTTTATAACTTTCAGGACAACTGAATAGCTAGGCTAGAATAGGGCAGGAAAGGAGCCCAGTATGTGCTTTTGTGATCGGGCAAAGTAGCCCTAGAGAAACCAACCCTTCCTAAGCAACATCCTGAGGCAGAAACAGCCTGAGAGCAAGGCAAGATGTCCAGCTCTGGGGAAGATTCACCCCCCGGCGAGGGGAAACAGAAGCCTGCCCCTGTGAGTCCAGGGGGAAGTAACCTTGAGGGGGCAGGAGCAGCCAGCAGCTGCCCTACTTCCCCCTCACCAGCACCTTCTATGTGGGATTATACCTTAAGGGCAGGCAGGCCCCTAACTGCAAAGGAGTTGGAGTTTCTCCTATGGATGGAGGACAAGTGTGCACAACAAGAAGCCAAGGACAAAGCTGAGGACAGGCATATACAACGGGAGGTGAAGCTGGCAGAGATAGCGGCAGAGACGAGGTGAACAGAACTAGAGGCCCAAGTTGCACTGGAGAAAGCTAAACGGCCGGCCGTTTCAGGTGCCCCACCCAACAACCCCACCTCCATCACCATTCAACCCCCCAGGAGGCTCCCCATGTACCAAGTAGGGGATAATGTCGCGGACTTTTTCCTCAATTTTGAGAGGGCCTGCCAAGGGTACAACATTCTTCCTGGTCAGTACATGATGGGGTTAAGATCACAAATCACTGGTCCCTTACTGGGGGAAGCAGCTGACCTGCCAGGGGACATGGTAAATGATTATGAACTGTTTAAGCAAGAGGCCAGACTCAGGATGGGACTCGCTCCTGAACAGGCTCGGTGTCGCTTTAGGGCCTCCAACTGGATCCCAACCACACCATTCCCCGAACATGCTAGTCGTGTACTCAAAAGCTGGGAAACATGGCTCTCTGGAGAGAAGGCCCACACCCGGGAAAAAATATCTCTCCTGATGCAGATGGAACAGTTCCTCGAGGGTGTTCTGGGAGAGATTAGAGGGTACATCCTGGACGGAAAACCAAAAAACCTAAGAGAAGCAGGAGTGCTTGGGGCCAGATGGATGGAACTGAGGGGCCAAAGCAACCCGGAGAACAGTCTGAGGGGGACCATCAACAACTGGGGATCCTCCCAACCCCCACCTCGCAGAGATGGGCCCTATACACCTCCAGGGAGACCCCAGATCTTTCCTCGTCCCTGCATTCCATCTGCTGGGAGTCCCCCAATGATACAACTGTGATGCGATGCTTTAAATGTAATAAAATGGGGCATGTAAAGGCCAATTGTCCCAAGAGCACCAACAGGCTGCAGCTCATCACTCCGGGAAGGAGCCGTGACAGTTGGGGTCACACTGGAAGAAGAAAGTAGGCTGATGGAAGCCAGATGGGATCTTTTTGCTCTTGGGCTGGCTACTGGTATCAGGGCTCTGAGCCACAGCTGCATAGCATAAAGGCTTCCAAGGTTACAGAGCATGTGGTGAGAGAATCTCTTACTGCTCTAGATGATCCTCAAAACATCAGACTTAACAACAGAAGGATAAGGGCTGATTTTATTATAGTCTGAAGGTATCTACCTAGGGAACATCTCTCTGTATATTTTAGAGAGCTTGAGTGTCTGTGTCTGAGTCTGTACATCTGTGAATCCATTTGTTTAAGAACTCCTCCTAAACAATAACAGCTAGGGCTACCAAATTTGTTATGCAGTTTTCTCCTATCCTAACTTATAGCAAGGTAAGGGTTTGGTTGTGCCAGGAAAACACAAAGTGCCTGGAATGGGATTGTTGTTCATAACAAGGAAAGGGAGGAGTCTGAGAGCAGAGACATTCATGCTCCACAAAGACCACCGGGGGGGGAGCAAGCGCAGGGGACAGTTATACTGCAGAGTGACCACAAGGGGGTGGCCAAACAAGGAAGAGAGTGGCTGGCTGGGGCTAGGGCTCATGATATTGCTGGCCATGGGTCCAGGAGGTAGGTGGGCTCCCTGCCCTGTCCCTCCCCCCCCCCCCCCAAGTTGCTACAGACCCGGGCTGGGCAGCATAGCACAGGCTCCTCCAGGAGGAGCCGCCAACCAGGCAGTATGGCCCTGAATGCCCAAGGGAGTCTGCTACCACCACATCAGCACCACCCAGGCAGCCATGTGGGCCCATGGTGTGGGCCCCCCCCTAGCCTTCCAGCCCTGACTCCTGCACCCCCTTCTACTCTGAGCCTGCACAAATACTGAGCAATGCTGGGTAAATCCTGTAGTACTTGATAATGGGCTTTTCAGTCCAGTACACAAAGATCTAACATAATCCAATGGCTGGAAGTTGAAGGTAGACAAATTCAGAGTGGGAATAAGACAAGTATTAATAGTGAAGGTAATTAACTATTCTGACAACTTACCAAGGGTTGTGGTGGATTTTCCATCACTGACAGGTTTTAAATCTAGGTTGGATGGTTTTTGAGATATGCACTAGTTCAAAAGGAATTGTTCTTAGCCTGTGAGAGGGTATGTCTACACAGCAAAGTTATTTCGAAATAACAGCCCTTATTTCGAAATAACTTTCCTAGTGTCTACACAGCCAAACCTCGCACTTATTTCGAATTTAGAGGAGCACTTATTTCGAATTTAGTAAACCTCATTCTACAAGGAATAATGCCAAATTCGAAATAGCTATTTCAAAATAAGTGCTGTATAGACACTTATTTTGAAATTGGGGGCCTCCAGCCTTCCCAGGGTGCCCTGGTGGCCACTCCAGCCTCAACCAAGAACACTCTTCTCCCTTTCCCCCTGCCCGGAGCCCTTAAAGGGGTAGACTCTGGCCACAGTGCTTGTGCCAGATCCAAGCCTGCCAGCCCAGAGCCAGTAGTCACTGCCCCTGACCCAGTGGCCCCAAAACATAAGCCAGCAAGCCACTGGCAGCCAGCCCTCCACCGCTCCCCAGGAGCAGTCTGCCAGTTCCCAGGAGCATGCCAGGGCCTGGGGAAGGCAGGCACCTTCCTGGTCCAGGGCGGAGATCATGGACCTTATTCAGGTTTGGGGAGGATGCCCCCCAACGTCCATGAACTCCGCACTAGATGGAGGAACGCGGCCATCTATGGCAGGATAGCAGCCAGCCTGGCCACCAAAGGCCACATGCGAACCCAGGAGCAGGTTTGCATGAAAATCAAGTTGGTGCAGCGAGACTCCCACCCATGAACCCTGAGCTTCCCTCCCCCTTCTTCCCCTTGCTTCCCCCTTCCAGCTCTCTCCTCCCAGGTTTCCCCCTCCCCTCTCCCACCCTTTTTCCTCCCCTCTCCCGCCTCCTTTCCCCAGTCTCACCAGAGTTTCATTCCCCCCCCCCCACCAGTTTTGTTAAATAAAGACAGTTTGTGTTTATGAAAAACGTGTATTTTATTTTACATCAGGAAGGGGAGCTGGGGGACGGGGGGGGGGGGGGTAAGTGGAAGGATGTAAGGGAGGAATGAGGCACAAGCCCCCAATGGGGCAGACCAGGGAGGCTCTCAGTGCTCCTCAGGGTGGAAGCTCTCCCCCGCAGGGCCTCCTGGATACTGACGGCCACACGATGGACCTCCCGGATGGCAGCCTGCAGAAAGTGCAGCCAGGCTCACAGCAATGTGTCCAAGAGCAGCACCAGAGTGCTTAGGGGCAGCTCTGGCTCCATGTTGCAGAGTGCTGTGGTGTCCTGAGTGAGGGCAAGCAGAGCACGCAGAGACAAAATGCTTTGCTGTCCCTCATCGAGGTAGACAAGCAAGCAGGGAAACCTGAGAACCAGCTGTCCATGGGGGTTCCTTTAAGCACAGGCCTCAGATAGCCTCAGGCAGCAGCCACACAAAGTAAATCCTGACCTGATGCCCTGCCAGACTTGGTTCTGGCTGGCCTTAAATGCAATTCAGTGTCCACTCAGTGTGGACGCGCTATTTCGAAATAGCAAAACGCTATTTCAAAATGCATTTTGTGTGTAGATGCGTTATTTCAAAATAAGCTATTTCAAATTAACTATTTTGAAATAGCTTATTTTGAAATAATGCTGTAGTGTAGACATACCCTTGGAGAAGAGGTCAGACCCATTGATCACAGTGACCTTGAAATCAATGAATCTTCCTCACTGTACATATGAGCAGATTGGGGCACAAAAAGACTGAATGGTTGGCCTAAGATTACAAAGAAACTCAGTCACTTTTCAGCCTACCCTCTTCTTCTCACGCTGTGAAATTAATGGCAATGAAAGGCGACAATATAGCACTATGAATCTGTGAAGTAATCACCATATGGCTTTCCTGTGCGATTGCTAATGAGCTTATTAAAAATTACAGGACAAAATTACAGTTCCGTGTGATTTCGATTTACTTTAGGCAGGGCTTTCATTTAGCTGCAAGCATTTAATAAAATACTGCAGCCTAATAACTTTTGCAATGTGAAAACTTTCCAGCCTGAATTGAAAATTGTTATTGTAGAGGTGCTGTGATGGGTTGGGTCACAGAGATCCTCTTGAAACTATCACCTGATGGGCTGATCATACCCCTGATCCTCCCTACCAGTCCATTGGAGTGCCCCACCATCCTGTCCTGCTGAGCCAGAAGTTCTGGTCTCCTTCAGCAAAGGCACAGATTTGGGGTAACAGCCCCATGACAGAGCAACATAGGCACTAAGAACAGCTCAGCTCTGGGAGGGCTCAGTTACAGGGATTTGAGAGTACCCAGGAGCCCAGTCCAAATGCAACCAAAACTCCAAATAAATCCTTCTTACTCTGCATAAAAGTAGAATGAAGTATTTCTAGTTTAGTATGAGGGTAACTCCTAATTTTTTTTAATTAAAATTTTAAAATGCCAGGATCATTAAAGGCCATAGCCATATATCATTGGAATGAACATACCACTGGTTTTATTTTGAACCTTCAACATTCTTGTTTCTGAATGCAAGGGTTGGCACTTTGCAATTTAGGCAGAGAAAGCAATGACAGCAATGACCCGTGGTGCTAAAGTATTCTATATACTTCCTATTGTAGACTCTGCAATGTGGAGATAACAAGCAGAGCAATTAACATGGGAGAAAATTAAGTGAACTGACATGTAGGGGTAGATTCAGCACTGTTGTAGTCAGGTGTAACTCCACTGTCTTAAGGGGAATGCTATCCTCTTACCTCAGAGCTGAATATAGCCCTTAAAGTCAGGTTAGAATTGAAATAAATAAGTTTATTGGAATGATAGATGGCAGTCTAAATATATCATCAGCAAAACAGAGAGACAAGATTTGTAATCAAAAAAGAAACTGGACAGAAAGATTTTTACAATGAAAGCAAGAACTAACCAAGATTATCAGTGTCTTTGTTTTGTCCAAGTACTGCTGAATCACTGGCTACTGCTATCTTCCCTGGCCCCAGTCTGAGGCACTTTTATGGACAATGATCTGCACGCATTTTTAAAGACTTACAGAACATAATACTGGTCACAATCTCTCTTTTAAAATAATAATAATAATTAATAATAATAAAAAAACCTGTGTTTAAGGAAGGTGCATGATATCAGCCAGAAAATATAATTAACAGAAGGAACTTTCAGCAGAGTATTTACGTGCATTCTTAAGTACCTTGCTCTGGGATGTTTTCCTGGGGGCTTGGGACCTGGTCAAGGATGCCTGCCTCTAAGGCCAAGTCTACACTGGCACTTTACAACACTGAAACTTTCTGGCGTGGGGTATGAAAAAACACCCTCTCCTTCACTCCCCGAGTGCAGCAAATTACAGCACTGTAAAGCGCTAGTTTGAACCAGGCTACAGCACTATTCCCCTCATGGAGGTTGTTTACATAGAGCGCTGAGAGAGATCTCTCCCAGCACTCATGCCATGGCCACACTTTCCTTTTAAAGCAGTGCTGCGGCTGCACTTTAAACTGTTAAGTGTAGGCAAAGGCTATGTGTTAATAGCTGGGGTTGAACTGGGAAGCTCAAAAGGATCTGTCTGCTGAACTGACTACAGGAAATAACTTTAGAAGGGATTACTATAGGAAAGGAAAGGGTTAGCAGCAAGCTGCACATGTAAATCTCATGTTTAATGTAGCCTCTGACCAAGCGGCAGTCTAGAGATGCTTAACTAAGTTATAAGACTCAGAATGGAATCCACTGGCATGTGAGAAGAAATGCAACTACATCACCAAATCAGCTAGAAAAATAAACTCCTAGAGCTGTAGCAGGAATAATAAAAATATCAAGGGTCCTTGAAATGTTGCCAATTAAGTTTTAGTTGGTCCCTTGGTGCAATATAATCAGTGATGTAAATTTCCTTTGACTGAATAAGTTTAAATTTACAAGTTCTTTGCAACAGAATAGGGTATTGATGCTTTTCTGCCAAAATAGATCATTGTATATGCTTGGATTCTGTTTCAGTTCAGAGCTGTAAACGGTGATGAAAACAGTTCGGGAGTAATTACTGTAAAAGCTCCAAAGCACAACCTTGCCAAGCCACAATAGATCTCTTTATCAGAGGCATTTTGTCGTTGCGTAACTATGCCAATTTTCTCTTTATGTTAGCAAGTTTCTCTATCAAGTAGCAGAGTACAGTGTCATCTACTCTATAAAGCAGATCTGTGGTACTTTGCTATTCACAGCTGAGTCAGTTCAGCACACGCTTGTTGAACAGTGACCTAGGGTTTCAGCTGGTATAAATCTGTGGTGCTCCATTGGCAGCAGTGAGGTTACTCTGGTTGACACTAGTAGGGGATCCAGCCTGGTACCTGTTAGTAAACTAGCTAACAAGTTTGGAACATATCTCTGCTCATCCTAGAGAAGCCCCACAAGAATGAACATAAAAGTTGTCACTTTTATCTGGTACAACAGCTTTCCTCAGAAAGTTGATACAATAGCCATTTAACAGGTATAGTTTTATCATTTAGCCAAATGGAATTTCCCAAGGTCTGACTCAATTTTGGAAACAGTAAATGAACATGAGAAAAGGGCGTAATTGGGTATGGAATGAAAACAATTGCCTAACACTTCTAATAACTTATTTGCTAAAACAACAGTCCAAAAATGTAATAAATGTACCTCGTTATGACTTATTGAACAATATCCCTTCATGCACATCCTTTCACATTGTCCATCCTGAAGGAGATCACCATCTATTAATGCCTTCATTCATAAGGTCAAGTGCAGGTGACTAACTTCATAATATCAGTTCACGTGCCTGCAGCCTTCAAATCCCAAGTCTGAATTTCCTAAAAGGGATCACCTATGTAATTTGAGCACATCTGTTCCAAGTCGAAGGCCTTATCTGATATAGTAAGATGGGATGACATATATTGTATATATTAGCAACATAGTTTGTGGCCATCATTCTTCATGCTTGATTCTGTATGTTTTAATATGCTGCAGCACTATGCCAAGAGACACTTTAGGATGAATCACACTAATTGGATGATCTGGCATGTGCTGCCATGGACAATCAGTTGCTTTGCTGCTACACTGTAAGTGCAGTCACAGGAGCAGGCTAACTTTGGAAACCCTGAATGTTATTAATTTGCCTGTTTCCTGACACTGTTCATACACTCTGACTCATTAAAATCTATTCCTATTTGAAAGCAGCAAATGAACCACAGCTGCCTTTCCTTTTAGAAGCTGTCTTTTTCCAGTATATTAGTGATTCATTCAGAGCCACAATTTTGTGTGGGAAATAGAAGCCAGGCAAGAAAACATTCAGAGTCCACTTTTGCCCATTGATACATAGATGAAGCTTCCACTGATGTCTGTGACAGTTGCAACCATATAATTGAGGACAACAACTCGTAGCTTGATGACACTAGTCCTTCCTGATTTGCTGTTAACGTTTTTCTTGGTTTCTCTTTCAGCTAGTGTTCTTAATGTCTTCGCTTTCACAGCTGCAGCAGTTCAAACCCTTCTTGGAGGATGGTCTTAGAGCTGAGAAATCCTCAAATCCAAAAGGCTGAAATTTGGCAGATCTGTTGTCTTTACGATAAGAGATGAAGATCCAGAAGTCATGCAAGGGAATGCTGTATGGTGGGAAAGGGAGTAGGTTAGCCAACTTTCCCGACTGGACAATCTGGTCGGGAAAATTGGCTATCCTAGGGAGCTGGGGCAGAGGGAAAGGAAAGGAGGAGGGAAACTGATCGTTTATGAAACTTTGGCTAGGTGGAATGCTAAATGTGCTGTTCTAGCAAAAACTAACATAATTTAATTGTATTGGTATAGAAGTCTCAATGAAAAGTCTCACCTTTAAAGAGCGCACACATTGTTTGTATAATTGGAAGACTGGTGTTGCCTGAGTCTGGGTCTGGCATAGGGCAGGAGCGGGGCATCTTGCCTTCCAGTTTGTTCCTATGGGTGGTGGGGGGCCGTGAAGGCTGCCACCAGCTTCTCCCTGGGGCACCACATGGTGGCCGGCAGCTGCTCCCCATGATGGGGGCCATGCTGTTGACCAGCTATTGCTCACTGGGGTGCTTGCTGCCCACCCATGGTCATTCTTGGGTATAATTGTCCCTATTCTCACACCTCTTCCTTTTCCATTTGATACAAAACAGTTGTGTTCTATGCACATCCTATTGCCCTGGCACAATCAACCCCTGGCCATGCTTTAAGTTATAAGAGGAAGCTGTGTACCATATTTGGTGGTCTTAGCTCTTACTGTTTAGGAATTCTTGAACAAACAGATTCATAGATGGAGGGACAGACAGACACATTTCTAAAATATATAGTAAGAAGAAGATGTATGTATAGCATGAAGCCAGAGCCTGTCCAGCACATGCTACAGATGCACTTTGGATCTTTCTTAAACACAATTAGTGGCTCCATTAGGGTATTTTTTTCAGATTTTTTCTATAATGTAAATATATAGGGTGATGGATCAATACTGCTTTGTTGCAAAATCTTGCCTCTTAACAATAATAAATTTGGCTTTTTCAGCATAACTGTGCATAAAAGTATTCACTTAAATATAAGTATATTGGAAGAAGAATAACATTTACTATTTAATCACTGTCAGCAGTATGAGAAAGTAATTAAGATTTATTGGAGAGGGCTTGGCTTCTCAGGTGATCACAATCAGCTGTTACAGAGAGATAAATGTAGGCAGATCATACCTTAATTTATTTAAAAACATTGATAAAATATTGCTTATAGGGAAACTGGAAAAGATATAGAGTTATTGACTAAAAACAAGGCATTCTATATGAAGTTTATGGGGAAAATGTACATTTTAAATTTTATGTTGTTTCCTAGTCTTCATTAGTATGATACCAGTTGATGTGTGTTCTAAATGAATGATAATTGTGGGAATTAGTTTACATGAGTGGGGTTAGTTATCATCTTGGTATAATCCTGTGAGGTACTGAGCTCTTTTGATTCGTGTTTATTGCAAGTTGTTTGGGGACAGGACTCTGTTTTGTTGTATGTTTGTATGGCACCTAACGTAATAATATTAATAATGTTGCATTCAGAGGGTTCCCTAGAGCTCAACACTTATGGGAGCCTAAAATCCCTGCTGGGAACCATCAGGCCCAGAAGTCTGGAGCAAATAGAAGTGCTATTTGAGCAAGTAAAAGTATCAGGTTTCCTGCATGCTAGACTAGGACCATGGGGTGAGTGGGGAAAGGATGAGTGATAGTGGGCACAGCACCACTGTTCTGCCACTTCGGGGTTGGGGGAAGGTAGCTGGTGGGAATAAGGGCAAAGACAACCTAGCTGCTTCAGAAGTGGAAGCAGAGGGGAGGCTGAATAGAACAATGAGCTGAGCTACCAGTCAGACTAGTGGCGATGGGACTAGTTGACCTCTACCATGCAAACAGTGGACTGTGAGAAGAGGGTGAAACCAGAGGAGAAGTGCAGTGCTGAGGATACCTGAGGCTGGTTCTCATTTCAGATAGGGTGTCCAGGGGGCATGATTACATTTGGAGCAGAGGGTGGTAGCAACTGCCAAAAAGTCTGCTTCTCAGAGGTTAAATCAACGTAGGCAACAAATGGTCAAGTATGTACTGTTGCAGCCATGGAGTGCTTTTTTGTTTGTTTGTTTGCAAAATGGTCAGCCAGGTGAGATTTGAATTTCTGTGGCTCTTTGAGTGAGCTTGTTGAAAGGAGTGAGTATGTATTCTGTTCTGTTCTAAAGACACTTCCCCTCCTTTTTTGGGATTCCCACCCCGTCTCGCTCCCTGTCTGCTGCAGTCCTTTCTCCCTCCTCAAAGTCTCTTTCTTGCTTTAGGATTTCTTCTCTCTTTCCCCCCCTCCCCGCATGCTTTGGATCTATCTAGTACCACTGTCTCCTCCCTCCGAGCTCTGGTGGTTTCACTCTCCTGAGTCCTTTACCTCCACTCCTAGGCTACATCTACATTGGCAAGATTTTGCGCAAAAGCAGCCGCTTTTGCGCAAAATCTTGCCACCTGTCTACACTGGCCGCGAGTACTTGCCCAAGAACACTGACGTTCTAATGTATAAAATCAGTGCTTCTTGCGCAAATACTCTGACACTCCCGCTCAGGGATAAGCCCTCTTGCTCAACTGTTCTTGCGCAAGAGGCCAGTGTAGACAGGGAACATCAATTTCTTGCGCAAGAAAGCCCGATGTTTAAAATGGCCATCGGAGCTTTCTTGCGCAAGAGAGCATCTACACTGGCACGGATGCTCTTGCGCAAAAGCACATCTTTCGCGCAAAGGCACATGCCAGTGTAGACGCTCTCTTACTCAAATACTCTAACGCAAAAACTCTTGCGTTAAAGAGTAATTGCGCAAAATCTTGCCAATGTAGACGTAGCCCTAGTGATCCTGTTTTCATACCACACACACTGAGCACTGTGGAATCCAGGACACAGGACAAAGGCAAATCTCATTACAGCCTGAGGCAAATGAGATTAGTGTCTATTTCCTTTCACTGTTTCCTGGCTCCTTCACTCCTGCTTCATTCTGAGACTCCAACTGGGGGACACTGGTAGTTGTATGGGACAAATATGATGCCAAACAAGATCTAAGGTGAATTCAGTCCAGACTGGGATGGTCTGGCATACTATGGCACAGTTACCAAGACTAGAAAGAACGCTAAGCTTTTGAGAAGGGGAGTGAAGGAGCCAAGGCCTCTCAGTCTAATTAAAATTAATATCTGGACTAAGTCTGGGTGGCAGGATAAGAAAGAGAAAATAGATACTGTAGTCATCAGGCAGCATCTCAGTTTCTTCAGAGTGACTAAAGCTCTCTTCATAATGGAGTTGATATGCATGGCAGTTAATATGCAAGCCTTTCATTGATTAACAGGTGTAGGGAGCTTGATTGTTGTGGGTGACTAGCTTACTCCTATCACATGCTACACAAGGAATTGAGAGCCATGTATGTATTGCCTCCTGGCCTGGGCATCCAGTAGCCAAGGTGGGGGAATGCTCTGCCTTCCCAATCCGCCAGGCATGGCCCCACCCACACTCTGCCCCCAGAATGCCTGCTGTGGGCCTTCTGGGGGCAGAATGTTGCTGCCCCCAGTGCCCGCCCTTCCTGTGCTCTGGGAGCCGGGGAGGCTGGAACCACATGCCCTCTTCCCTCCCTGTGCTCCAGGGGCAGGAAGGCTGGAGCTGTGCAGCCCCCTCCCCGGTGCTCTGGGGGCCGGGCAAGTGGGGGGCACACGCACACCTCCTCCCATCTCTTCCCCTCCCCATGGTGGGGAGGCACACTTGGCATGTTGCCCTGCCTCCTCCCCTCCCCATGATGGGGAGGGGAACCTTAGCAGAGGGGGTGGGTCTGGGGACCTGCCTCCCCCAGCCCCATTTGCACTGTCTGCCCATGCCTCCTGGCTAGAGGGTATGGAGCTAAGGATCATAAAACCCAGGGGCGATAGAAGTGAAAGGAGAAGCCAAAGGCCTGTTAACCAAAAGGTGGCTACACAAGGGAGCTTGGAAGAGGAAGCTTAGGAAGAGGCCCTGGGAAACAACAGAGCAGATCTAGCTGCTTAATACAGGGTGCTTAGGTTGGAACCAATGTTCCCTCTAATTTTCCATCCATGTGTGGATTTTCTTCCATCCACGTGCAGAATATTTTTTTATGTTCATCCAAGCAACACCATCAGTAGAAGCAAAACCTAGCTGTGGCCGTTCTGCTAATCAGCTGGGCAGCATTTGGATCCCTCCTGAGCAGCCTCACAAGTGCCCAGCTTACAGGGAACACTAGTTGGAAGCCAGAATAGAGGGTGAGTTTTGATTCCCCTACTAGCTTCTGAGGAAGTAACATGTGAGCCCAATGGAAGAAATGTTGAATTGACTGAGGGCTGAAGACTGACTCTGAAGACCAGGCTACAGAATTAGCTCAACAAGGGTGCTGTGGTATAGAAGGCTATTTTGTGTTGGGACATTCTGTAAATTTTCAGTCGCTCATTCTTGTTACTCCAAAAAGGGACTGAACTTTAAGTAACTTGTCCAGAGGGCTGAGCCACAGAATGCAGGTGGCATGCAGAAGATGCCAGAGGTTCCAGACTTCTTGCAGAATTGAATGCTGACACAAAGGGGCACTATGCATGGTGAGTTCACGTCCTTACAGTATGAGATGCGCACAAAAGGCCAAATTCTATTTTGCTATTTGCAAAGGTTATACTGCCAAAATTTGGGACTCTCTCATCTGGCAACATCTGTGGTCCAGCAGGACTACAGATGATCCTGGAGCAGAAAGCCCGGAAGCCTAAGGGCAGGAGGGCCAGCTGGGTGGGACATCAGAGTAGGCAGCCTGGCTGGGGGCAGCGCAGGATCAGGGCCGAAGCCCTCCAGCAGCCGCCGGGAGCATGGGGTTGGGGCTGGAGCCCTGCAGCTTCCCCAAGCTGTGTGGGGCCAGGGCTGAGCCTACACAGGGATGGAGATGGAGCCCTGCAGCTTCCCTCAGCTGCACAGGAATGGGGCTGGAGCTCCGCAGCTTTCTCTGGCTGTGTGGGGCCAGAGCCTTGTGGCTTTCCCCAGCTGCAGGGGGATAGGGCTGGGGCTGCATAGGGCCAGGGTCGGAGCCCCAGTCCAGTGTCTGCTCCCAGCTACAGGAGCCAGAACTTGTGCCACCCAGGGAGCCAGCAGTAACTGGGCAAACAGAAAAGGACCTGGGGATTACAGTGGGTGAGAAGCTGTATATGAGTCAACAGTGCCCTTGTAGCCAAGAAGGCTAATGGCATATTAGGGTGCATTAGGAGGAGCATTGTCAGCAAATCCAGATAAGTGATTATTCCCCTTTATTCAGTTCTGGTGAGGCCACATCTGGAGTACTGTGTCCAGTTCTGGGCTCCCCACTATAGAAAGGATGTGGACGCACTGGACAGGGTCCAGTGGAGGCAACCAAAATGATTAGGGGGATGGAGCACATGACCTATGAGGAGAGACTGAGGGATTTGGGTCTATTTAATCTACAGAAGAGAAGAGTGAGGGCGGATTTGATAGCAGCCTTCAACTTCCTGAAGGGAGGTTCCAAAGAGGATGGAGAGAGGCTGTTCACAGTAGTGATGGATGGCAGAACAAGGAGCAATGGTCTCAAGTTACAGTGGGGTAGGTCTAGGTTGGATATTAGGAAAAACTATTTCAGCAGGAGGGTGGTGAAGTACTGGATTGGGTTACCTAAATCTCCATCCCTAGAGGTTTTTAAGTCTTGGCTTGACAAAGCCCTGGCTGGGTTGATTTAGTTGGGATTGGTCCTGCTTTGGGCAGGGGGCTGGACTTGATGACCTCCTGAGGTCTCTTCCAGATCTATCATTCTATGAAGCGCGAGCAGGGTTGCCTGCTGGAGCAGCCTGCCAGCAGTGGGTGATGGGCTTGGGGGCCGATGGCAGGAGACTTCCCCTGCTCCGGCAAATTCTCTTGTTTGGGACTGGTCAGGTCCTGATTATGCTGGACCAGAGAGGTCCAATCTGTACAAGGAATCTTTGTAAGTCATATGGACTGGTCTAACAGGTCAATTGCTGAACTTGGAGTTGGGATGTATGGCTATGTCTACACTACAAGGTTTTTGTGCAAAACCAGCCATTTTTGTGCAAAAACCCACGAAGCGTCCATACCTGAAGTGCATTTTTGCGCAAGAAAATCTAGTCAATCAACAGAACAGAGGGTTTTTTGTGGTGTAGGTATACCTTCTTCTATGAGGCATAACTCTTTTTTGCTCAAGAGTTCTTGTGCAAAAAGGTGTGTGTGGACGCTCAACAGGGGTTTCTTGTGCAAAAAGAGCCTATCACAAAAAGCATAGGTGCTCTGTGAATGGCAATCAGAACTTTCTTGCACAAAAGCATCCATGCAGTGTGGACGCTCTCTTGCGCAAAACCACATCGCTTTTGCCATGTGTTTTTGAGGTATGGACGCGCTTTTGGGCAAGAAGTTTTTATGGAAGATCTCTTCCGCAAAAACCTTTTTGCACAAAAACCCTGCAGTACAGACAAAGCCTATGAGTTTTGTTCCCAGCTATGCCACTTATCTTCCTGGGGAAGTTGCTTCTCCCCTGCCTCTGTTTCTGTATACTACTTAAATATACATATATTATTTGGAAAGCACTTTAAGATCTGTGGATGATGCACCATTCTCCAGTTAATTAAGACTTTGATTATAATCTGCTAACAGGATCTCTTAACTCCACAGGAAGTCCCACTGACTTCTCCAGGTAGGCTCATGCTAGTGGGATCTCTTTCAGTGTAGAGATCCAGACTCTTTTATTATGTTAACTGAAGTTTCAATCTCCCTAAAAATGGCAAATACAGGAAGGTTGTAATTAATCTTATGATCAAAGAAGGGTGAAATATTGATATTAAATTAATAGAATAATGCTTTTCACCCAGAATAAAAGAGCAAGAGAGTTCTTGCTTAGAATACAATTGGACTGTTGTTCAAAGTTTGAAATAGAAAACTTGTCATTTTCACTAGGTTTGGCTTTGTGGATGGTTTTTCAATCAGGTTTCTTTTACATTTGATGTAACTGACATTCCCCTCCACACGTTACACAAACACAAATATTTCATAATGCTCCTTTGTGATGTGCTTTTTATTTTATACTTTCTTTGTGAAACAACATGTGTGACAGAGTGATATTATTAATCAATCTTAATTTATTTTTCATCTGTAGAATAAATCTATCCACCTATTTAAAATGTTTGCAAGAAAAATCACAATATGATAGGACTGTAGTGAGCCATTATGTTTAGAGCAGGCAGACAAATGCAATCAGACAAAATTATATTCAAAATCTTTGATTGCGTGAGTGTCCCTGAAGCAAGGGCATTTTAATTCTTGGAGGAAAAAAACTGTTCTATATTGACGTTACTTGAACACTTTAATCAGTTACAAAGTAATGTAGAAATGTGTTTTCTCTTGCCTTTGTTCTAGTATGCATGCATTCATTTTGTGTCTGGGTTTTTTTGGGAGATCTGGTATACATGTGAGACTGGTTTTCATTTTTATCCAACTTAACAAACAAATAGAAGAAAATGTGGAAATGGAAGAAGTACTAAATAACCTTTTGTTCCAGTTTTCACCAAAAAGTTTAATAGCATTGAGCATTTAACATAATGGCAGTGAAATAAGGTAGATCTGAGGCTAAAATAGGAAAAGACAGGATCAAAATTACGTAGACAAGTTAAGATGCCTTCTAGTTGCCAGGTTCTGATGAAATGCATCCTAGAATACTCAAGGATAGCTGATTGAGACTATATCTGAGCCATTAACAATTATCTTGAAAAAGTCATGGTAGGAGAGATTCCAGAGGACTGGAAAATGGCATGTATAGTGCTCATCTATAAAAAGGGAGTAAGGACAATCTGGGGTATTGCAGATTAGTAAGTTTAACTTGAGTTTCTAGAAAGATAATGGAGCAAATAATCAAGCTATCAGTTAGCAAGTGCATAGAAGATAAGATGATAAGGAGAAGCATGGATTTCTCAAGAACAAATTGTGTCAAACCAACCTAATAGCTTTCTTTGACAGGGTAACAAGCCTTGTGGATAGGGGAGAAGCAGTAGAGGTGGTATATCTTGACTTGAGACTTTAATACTGTCTCTCATAACTGTCTCATCTACAAAATAGGGAAATACAAACTCAATTGGGGTGGGCAATAAGCAGCCCACGATGGCCCTGGTTTGCCATTCTCAGCCAGAGGGGCTACGGGAAGCAGTGTGGACTGGGACACCACTTCCTGAAGCTCCCAGTGGCCAGGAACGATGAACAGTGGCCATTGGGAGCTACGAGTGGCTGTTCCTGCAGATGCACAGGTAAAGAAAGTGTGTGGCAACTCATTAGAGGATAACCCTGGCAAACAGGGTCCACCCTGCAGGCCTTTTATTGCCCACCTCTGCCTAGATGGTGCTACTATAATATGGGTGCATAACTAGTGGGAAAACTGTTCCTAGAAAATAATCAGTGGGTTTACAAGGAAGCTGGAAGGGCACTTTCATGATCATGAGAGATGGCCAGCAGCCTGGGGTGTTTAAGGGGTTTTGCTGGTGAGACTTCCTGCTGGCCGGGTTGGCAGCTGAAGTGCTCTGTATAACGGGAAGGGTGCCTTGGGAAAGGACCCCAGTTGAGGGCGGTAAGTAGCCCTGGTTTTAAGCAATTTGCTCTGAGCTGATGCCCTCAGCAGTGCCAAGACCTGGCCTGGTGTATGACAGTGGTGTATTCAGCAGGATGCACAGAACCTGGTCAATTGAGCTTTGGATCAGGATCCCACGCTATTCTAAATTTGATTTTGAGACTAGGAGTTTGATTGGTTAAAGAGGCATTTCCAGACTCAATTACTTAGGACACTCTCAGTATATCTGTCATGGTACTCCTCAGATGTGGAAGGTTTTGTTTACTTTTCATTTATTTCAATAGTCTAGTAAGGTGTGCATGTACTTATTTACTATGTTTAATCTCAGATCTCCAGGAGAAATCACAGCCAGTGTGGCAAAAAGCTGTCCAGCACCATCTGTGATTTGGGGGGCGTGTCATGATCATGAGAGATGGCCAGGAGCCTGGAGACTAAGGGGTTAACTATACCTAAGCCAGGTAGAGTCGACCAATAGGAATGTAGGTAGGAATTTCAAACTGGGACAAAGGAATTTTTGTTTTTTCCCTCCTTTGTTCCTGGGCAGTTTCTCTCCAGCTACTGAGGGAGACAGACACTATGTCTCCCTCCAAGAAAAGACTCTTCACTATCTGTGAGTAGGGTAAAGTTTAGATAAATCTGTTAGGTTTTATTGTTTTATGGTTTGGGAATGGGAATCTGATGTCTGTGCATTTAAAAATGGGGTTTCCTCCCTTTTGCAACTAAGTTTTGGCCCATGGGGGAATCCCCCCATGAGTATATTAATTGGTGACTTTTCCATCTAGTCATTATACTTGCAACAGGAATATTGTGGTGATAATAAAAGTTCTTTCTCTTTTCTTTTAATTAACCTGGTATTAGTTAATTTTTGTGTCCTGGTTTTACTTTTGGGGCTGAGATTTCCCAAGTAGTCTCTCCCTGGTTTCTTTATTATTACTTGGGTGGTGGCAGCGGATATTTTTATCCCCAAAATCTAGGGTTTTAAGATTTTTTGGGGGAAGCTTTATACCAAAGCCTGGAAAGATAAGGTTTTGGGGGACTTTTGTGGGCCCCCACTTCTGCATTTATTGTGCAAGAGTGGGGAAGAAGCCATGACAGGCACATTGAATGGGGTCCTGCAGGGATCAGATTTGGGTTTGGCTCTATTCAATATCTTCTTTGGTTATTTTGATAATGGCAGAAAGAGTACACTGAAAGTTTGTGGATGATACCCAGCTGGGTTGGGTTGCAAGTGCTTTGAAGGACAGGATTAAAATTCCAAATGATCTGGACAAACTGGAGAAAGAGTCTGAAGTAAATAAGATTAAATACAAAATACTCCACTTAGGAAGGAATAATTAGTTGCACACAGACAAAATGGGAAATGACTGTCTAATCTAAATCATCTTTGCTGCAACTTAAGCCCATTACTTCTTGCCCTACTCTCAGAGGTGAAAAAGAACAATTTCTCTCCCTCCTTCTAACAATCTTTAAGTACTTGAAAACTGTTATGTCCCCTTAACTCAGTCTTCTCCAGATTAAACAAACCCATTTCCCCCCCCAATTTTCCCTCATAGGTCATTTTTTTCTAGATCTTTTTAATCATGTTAGTGGCCTTCTTCTGGACTTACTCCAATAACACTTCCCCTCCCCGCAGATCTCTTTCTTCAGTACTCCTTTCTAGGCAGTCATTTCCCATTTTGTCTGTGTGCAACTCTGTCATTTGTAAGAAGCGCCTTCTTCTCCTGCCCCATTACCTTTTGGGATAGGCTGTCCCTTTTTTGGCAGGCCCTTCCTCTTGGCTTCTCTGTCTCCTGCTGCCTTTTAGCCCTCAGTTTTTACTACTTGCTCATCCCCCTTTTTTGGGACCCCTCTAATTTTCATTCTTCCTGCTGCTACCTCTACCCCTGCCCTTTTACTCTTTTGCTGTTGCTTCCTTCCACTCTTTGTTGCCCCCACCATCAATTTGCTGCTACCTCCTGCTGCTGTTGCTACAACCCCCAACCACTGTCTTCTCCCCTCCAGACCACCCTGTGATCTTGTTCTGGTGGTGCTTGCTCCAGACTACCCTGTGATCCTGCTGGTGGCTGGGGGCCTAAATTAGGATCTAACAAGAGAGTTAGTCCAATTGTTGAGGCAAGAGATGGATCTGGCCATCAAAAAGGCATTGACTATGACCCTCACAGCCTCAGGAGGAGAGGTGAAGCTGCTGCCCCTATGCATTCAGCAGGGAGTTCTGAAGCACATGGGTGGGAGGGGGGAATTATAAGAAATTGGCTAACCAGGAGAGTTGGAGCTGGTGCCTGTGAGCATTGAGAAAGCACTGCCAGGGCTAGGAACGCAGCTGGAGTTAGGCAACAGCAAAGACCACCCCATTACAGGGTCTGTGATTAAGCAAACTCCACCAATCCCTATAGTGTGCCTACCCACATGGGCTTTACCAATGGGCCTCCAGCCTGGGGGCTATCCTACATGCTAGGAGGCACTGAATGGGGAAAGGAAAAGACCTTCTTGGCCTGGAAGCTTGTTAAGCACCCCACCTGCACCTCAACACTCTGCCACCATTCGGAGCGCCCCATAAAGCTTGCACCTCTCACCTCTTCCGGCTCCCAAATTCCTTTCTCCTGCCCCAGAGTCCACACCCTCCTGCCCCAGACCAATGAAAGTGAGTGAGGGTGGGGAAGAGTGAGTGATGAAGCGAGGGGGGAATGGAAGGAGTGGGGTCCTAGGAAAGTGTTGGGGCCTTAGGGAATGGGTAGGATAGATCCTGGGTTGCCCTGACATTTAAAAAGTGATCTAGGGCATAAAAAGGTTGAAGACTATTGCTCCAGGTAATACAGGTTGCACCTCCAAAAACCGGCACACTCTGGTCTGGGAACATCCGGATGTTGCCGGACCAGAGAGCCCAGGAGCCTAATGTCAGAAAGGCCGGGGCATCAGCGTTGGTGGTAGCCTGCAGCAGCATGGGACCAGGGATCCGCAGTGGCAGCCTGGCTGGGCTAGCAGTAGGGGGGACCAGAGGCAGGGTGCCAGTTTGGATGGTAGTGAGCTGGCAGCGCTGATCCATCAGAGAGTTGGGGGCTGGTGACAGGAGACTTCTCCTTTTTGGCAAATTTTCTCATTTGGGACCAGTGTGTCAGACCCAGGAAGTCCAACCTGTACTGATAGTCCTGCCTTGAGTTCTGAGGACTGTTCTAGAACAGTGTTTCTCAACCAGTGGTACACGTACCCTTAGGGGTATGTGAGAAAAGTCTGGGGGGGTACGTCAACGCAAGTGAAATTTGGCAAAAAATGTCCAGGATTTTGCTCTGCAAACGGGATCGGGGAGGGAGCGGTGGCAGCACGTGCCTGTCAAATGGAACGTTTGGAGCTGCGCACCCGGATGTTAACAGCTGCTCTGAGCACGGCCTCCCCCCTCCCCCCCCGCACTGGTGGGAAAAGCATGTGGCTGCAGCGGCTCCGGTGAGACCCAGGGCAGTTCCAAGCTGGGGGGTGGGTTTGGGTGGGGAAAAAAAAATCACTTTCACAGCTGCCTCTCCCAGTTTGTTTCCTTTCTAGCAGCCTCACTGGGGTGCTCCAGCGGGGGAGGGCAGTGCATCCAGTGCAATGATTCTACTTTTAAAACATATTCCCTTTTTTTCAGTGAAGCACTATAAGGAGTTTTTAACCTATATTTGCGAAACATTGTTCAACATGGTTTGCCTTTGTCAATGTTCCACAGTGGTTCAGCTACACATTTTATTGACACATGTTGATAATAGGTCATTTTTCTAGGATAGACCAGTTAGTTTATATGAGGCTCAGCAAACATTTCTGGCATAAAAATCTCAGAGGGGTAGCCGTGTTAGTCTGAAACTTAAAAAAATAAAATGAAAAAAAAAAAAAAAAAAAAGGAATGGTCCTGCAGCATCTTAGAGACTAACAAAAAATAGTATCATGAGCTTTCATGGGCACATCCCACTTCTTCAGATGAATGGAGCAAGGGGCCCAGAGGTACAAATACATATCAGAAAAAGAAGGGATGGGGAGGCAAGGAGAAGGAAAAAATATCTTGTCAATTAGATTGTCCATGCTAAATGAGGCTAATAGGGGCTATGTCTAGACTACAGTTTTGTCAGAAAAATGGCCATTTTTCCGACAAAACTTGAGTTACATCCACACTGCCAGCATGTTCTTTCGACAATAAATCGAAAGAACAGAGGGCTTTTTGTGCAATTGGTAATCCTCATTCTGTGAGGAAGAAGCCTTTTTGCAAAAGAGCTCTTTCGCAAAAAGGTGTGTGTGGATGGGGAAGAGGGAGTTTTTTCGGAAGAAGAGGGAAGAGGAAAAAGTACAGGTGCCCTGGTGGCCATTCTGTCCATAGCAATCACTGCTTACATGCGAGATAGTGTCCAGGCAGTCTGGATGCTATCTTTCGAAAAAGCGCAGTGCTTTTTTGATGCACTTTTGCAGTGTGGATGCTCTCTTGAGCATGAAGTTTTTTCCGAAGATCTCTTCCAAAAAAACTTCTTGCGCAAGAAGCCTGTAGTCTAGACATAGCCGGAAAGTTAGCTTTTGATGTCATTAGGGTGTTGAATGTGGCGACTCATCCAGTTTATGACTTTGATCAAACCTTAATTTAAAATGTCAAATTTGCAAATGAAGGCAAGTTCTGCAGCTTCTCTCTCCAGCTGGTTTTTGAAATTTCTTTGTAATAGTAAATATGCTGTAATAGTAAATATTCTGGCATAAATATATTTGTTCATACTTGACTATTCTCACTTGCCCACTGTACGAGTGGGGGCCCACCCCCTCTCGTATCCGCCTCGTTCGGAGTAAGTCTTTGGCAGTCTTTACTAACGCTAACCTGCTGTCAGGCGCGTGATTCACCTGAGACCCCTGCTGGCCACTGAATGAACTTTTAGTCCTGAACCCTGGCAGTGCCAACTGGCTCCACCAGGGTTCCTTTTCAACTGTACATTATAGTAAAAAATGGATGTCTGGCAACCCTAGACTCTCCCACCTCCAGCAGTAGCAAGCTGTAGCTAGGTATGTTGTAATGTCAAGAAATCAGTCATTTACTGTCCTACAAAAGGCTATCAATCTCTAAACAGCTTAATATCAAGAGGGCTGTACATTGAGGGCTCATCTAGACTACATCCCTCTTTAGGAAGAGTGATGTAAATGAGCCTGATCAAAAGTGCAAATGAAGCGCGGATTTAAATATCCCGCACTTCATTTGCATATTTGCATCAGATCGCTGTTTCAAAAAAGGGTATTTTGAAAGTGAAACCGCAGTCTAGACACAGTTCTTTCGGAAAAAAAAAAACCCTCTTTCGAAAGAACCCGTACTCTTCATTTTTTCAGGAGTTTTTTTCAGGATTTGGGTCACAGTAAAAGAGTCTATGACCTGAAGATTATGGCTAGGATGGACAAACTCTTTAGGTAAGAATCTGTTTGCAAAAAGTTTTAGTGTATTAGAAGTAGCTATGTCTATGTCTACTCTACGGAGTTTTTCCGGGATACCAGAGGTATCACCATGTCCAGGGAACGCGTCTGCTCTTCCGCTTTTTTTTGCAGAAGAGCAGACACACTCTTTCAGAAGCCCTGTCTTCTTCCTCCCACGAGGAAGAAGGGCTCTTCCAAAAGAGGAGGCTTTTCTGAAACTTGGCCCAGTGTAGACGGGCCAAATTTCAGAAAAGCCTCTTCTGAAAAAATTATTGGAAAAGGGTACACAAATTGTGGAGTGCACTTTGTGTACCTTTTTCTGATAGATCAGTGTAGTGTAGACATAGCCTATGTGTTCTCTTTTCATTTTAATTTTGTAACTTATTTTGAGCTGTCTGTTTTCACTCGCAACTACTCAAATCCTACTGTTTGTACTTAATAAAATACTTTTGTTTACTGTCAAGCCCAATGTAAATAACTGTTACCTGGGGGGAACAACAAGTGTGTATAATTCCTCTTTCATTGATAAAGGGGGCTTACTTGAATGAGTTTTCACAGTGGAAAACTTTTACACAGAAAAAGACAGATTTGTTTGGGAATTTGATCCCATTTAGGGTTTGATTTCCTGGGTGTTGTGCCCTAGAACTGCATTCTCCCACAAATGAAGTGGTTTAGTTTCTGTATTGCTCTTCAGGGGGATGGTAACCCCAACTCTGTGCCTTGTCTGGGGGGATATCAGAGGATCTGACCCAGCAGGACATAGTGGCAGGGAGTCACAGAGAGCAAGAAGGCAAGTGTCATGGCATGATCAACACAACAGGGATTAGTCCCTAAGGGGTCTTCTCTGACTGCACCCTATCACAGAGTTTTCATAGGAGAGGATATTTACAGAGGTAAATTAACTAATCCAGTGGAATTTTTGCAAGGTCAGTTAAAGGCTAAAAATGTAATTTAGGAAAAACAAAGTCCTATACCAAAAAAAGGCAAAGAATCTTAAACTGAAAGGAACCTAGCCATTTTTATCACTGGCACTGAGGGTACGTCTACACTGTGGCGCTATTTTGGGATACTTCCGGTATCCCAAAATAGCGTTTTCCGTCTCTTGACAGCACACCCATTATTTCAAATTTTAATTGAAATAACGGGTGCACTATTCCAATGTCCCAGTAAGCTTCATTCCACGAGGATTAAGGGACTTGTCAGAATAGCATTTGAAATTTGGCACTGTGCAGACAGTGCCAAATTTCAAAATAGACTATCTTGAAATAAGCTCAAAATAAGGTACACAATTTGCATAGCTCAAATTGCATAACTTATTTCAAGCTAGTGCTGCAGCGTAGATGCACCCTGATTGACTATGCTATAAATATTATCAGAACCTCTAAAGTTAAATGTGTATCTATCAAATGTGCATCAGTCCTGCTCAGTTTAACTCTAGAGAAATTTTTACCACTTCACTAGAGGGGAGAACAGTTTCCTGGAGAGAACATTAGATGATTTTTTTAAGCAATATTATATGGCATTCTGAGTTCATTGCTTTAGGAGCTCACAGTGTCAGTAGAATATCATCTCAGCTGAATTGCAGCCTTATCATTTGAGAATTAAAAGTGTATGATGGTTCCGCTTTCAAATCTACGCAAAGGAAGAATAAAATACATTCATGCATGAATGATGGATAGTGAAACCTGTTTCATTTAAAATATAGAAAAACAGCCTGGAAATGGCCCAGTGTGGATTCTGTATTAATTCCCTAATATTTACTGATTTTTGTGAGTCTGATGCATAATTTTTCCTTTAGGCCTCCTCTCCTCTCCCCCAACCCCCAGGAAACAAATGCGCTATAAATAAAACAGTGTATCAAGTGTTTCTTTTTTATAGAATCATAGAAATATAGTCTGGAAAGGATTTCAGGGGGTCATCTGGGTCCTCTCCCTATGCTGAGGTAGGGCCAAATATACCTAGACCATCGCAGTTGTGTTTGTGTTCTTCAAATCCTCAGCTGGTGAGGATTCCACAACATTTCTTGCTAACCTTTTCTGCTACATAATTAACCTGATAGTTAGAAAGTATTTCCTAATATCAAATCTGAATCTTCTTTCCTGCAGATTAAATCCATTACTACTTGTCTAGCTGCCGGGCCACGACATGCTACACTCAGCCCTCAGAGCCACCTGAAGTGTATGGTGCAGCACTCCAGCAGCAATTTAAAGGTCACACAGCTCCAGTCACCATTGCAGTAGTGGCAGCAACAGCCGGGAGCCCCAGGCCCCTTTGAATCTCTGGGGCCCGGGGCAACTGCCCTCTTTGCCTCTCCCCACCCTGTTGGCAGGCCTGCCCATCCTTATATTTATGTTGTTGTCCAATTATATAGATCTATTACTATAAATTAATGATTTGTGAACTAGTGACCCCGAGAGTCAGGAATGCCTGACACTGGGATACAAACATGATAGGCAAACTTGCCAAAGGCATTTGAAAAAGAATATTGTATTATATTGGATATAAAATATAAATTCTGAACAACTCCTGCATTAATTGTACATATATTGTGTAGCCATTGCTATATTTTTTTATGCAGAGTGTGGCTGTTGTATTACCTTTCCTTTCTTTTCCTCTGTATTTTATGTTTCATAGTATATATTTGCCACTCACAAATAGCCTTTCCTTAAATGGAGTTTTTAGCTGATGTTACTTTTAAAGAAGCCAAAGTGTGAGCTTTGTCAAAGTTGAGGCAGCAAGTGTGCTGTAACCTGCATCTATTGATTTACAAATGAATTCAGCCAAACCTGGAGATGAGAGAACAAGTGAATACCACAGGAGAGAAACAGTTGGTGGGAGTGGTGCCTGCCCACTGTATGCTTGCAGGGTTCAGGTATTACTGGCCCTGTGGCAGCACAGGGAACCCTCTGAAGTCTTGTTGTACCTGCCCCATTTCTGACAGCAGCAATGCTTATTTTTTTGCCAGGGTTGAGGCCTGGCACTTCTAGGCTTGGAAATTCCTGGCCCCGGCACCTCTAGGCTTGCTGACTCAGTCTTAGAAATTAAAGAATTACTTGAGCTCTGGCACCTCTTTCATTACGAATTAAATACATGATAGCCAAGCTATGGAGCTGTCATTGGGCCAGTGATGCACAATCCTTGCAGGTGTGGGGAAGGCTGCAGGGCTGGCATGGCAGAGCAGAGACCTTTGGTTGCACAGAGGAGGAAGAATGCCCTGCTGCAGTGGTAGGAATGCTACTGCTGAGTTACTCAGGTCTGGGGACAGAGCCATTCAGCAGCAGTGCTCTCCCACACTGCTGGCAGCTCTTCCTCGCAGCTCTTGCCATGGTCTTTGTTCTGTTCCACCAGGACCACACCCTTCCCTGCACCATGCCCCTGTAGGGATCAGGTAAAGTCCTTTCCATAATCTTTATTCAGAGAAAAAGTCAGCAATTGATTTAAATGGCAGTTTTGCCTGAGTAATGATTTCAGGATCTAGATTTTTTTTTTCTATCCACAGACTTAAGTCAAGGACTTGATCATACCACATCCATGGTAAATTCAAAAAACAAATACACAGCAACAAATGGTATTTGTGGAGAAAGAGATATTTGCTGCTTACTTTCTTCTTCCAGTTTAAGTATCCACTCCACTTCATCTGATGAAGTGGGTTTTACAAGCTCATGATTCTCTATATTTTTTTAGTCTCTAAGGCTATGTCTACACTAGGGGTTTTTTGCGGAAGGGCAATGCAAATGAAACGCTGATTAGCATTTTCATCTGCATAGTCTCTTCCAATTTGTTTTTGTGCAAGAGGTTTTTGCGCCAAAACATGCAGTGTGGACGTTTCTGTTTTGCACAAAGCCCCCTTTTTGCACAAGATCCTTATGCCTCTCCCAGAGGCACATTGAATGTCATTAGACGGTCACCATACTGACAGTGACACTTCCAGTTCTGATGATGAAACCTTTGTACCCACAAAT
This sequence comes from Rafetus swinhoei, assembly GCA_019425775.1. Lineage (NCBI taxonomy): Eukaryota > Metazoa > Chordata > Testudines > Trionychidae > Rafetus > Rafetus swinhoei. The sequence continues at coordinate 36,710,784 of CM033427.1, forward strand.
GACATTTCAATGCCACTGCCTCAAAAGGAGAAGGTATTAATCAAGACACAGAAATGCCAGCAGTAGCGATAGATGCAGAATCTATGCTCAATTTAGAGACTGTGCAAGCAGAAAATGAAGACCTCAGAGATGCTGCACATCAAGAGCAAGGACTTATGACTAGCACAGGACACAGTGTAACAGTGGTATCAGAACCTGATATTCTTCTTGATAAGAATAATGTTCAAATGCAGTCATTTCTCAAAGTTAGTTGTTTTCAGATTCCAAGTAATATACCAAAAGATGCTGAAAATCATGCTTTTCCTAACTGTCTGCTGACAAAAACTTTTCCAAACGGAGAGAGATACACAAGAGACTGACACTGCTGGAGCATGGAAAAGCAGGCTTTGTACTGTGTACCCTGTTTCATTTTTAACAGTAATACTTCAAATGCATCAGTACAGTCTGATCCATCTGGTTGGAGCATCAGTAGAAGATGGAGGAAGTTGAAAGACCAAATATCTGCACATGAAACTTCAGTATTGCATAAAGAGAACTATATTACATGGAAATCAGCTAGTAGAGCAGCACCAGCTCACAATTCAATTGAAAACTTACTCCTGAGTGAAATAAACACAGAAACTGATAACTGGAAAAAAACTCCTTGAGTGCATATTGAATATCATTCTTTTTGTTTCTGAACAGGGATTGGCTTTGGTTGCAGTCAACGTATTGGTGACCCTACAAACGGAAACTTTCTTGGCATACTTGAGCTTCTTAGCAAGTATGACCCACTTTTATCAGGCCATGTTAAGCATATTCGTAAATCGTAAGACAGCAGAAAATGCATGCAAGTCTGTCTACCAGAATACAAAGCAAGTTTATTGAGTTGTTTGCCACATTTGTGCAAACAACAATTCTTGAGGAGATACAACATGCAGAGTACTTTTCAACTCTTATTGATGCAACTCCAGACTGTTCTCATAAAGAACAGATGACCTTGGTTGTTTGATATCTTGACATTACAGAAAGTTCAAAGGTTTCAATTGAAGAGTGATTCATTTTGTTCGATAATTTCATGAAAAAAATGGAAAAGAAATTGCCATTCATGCATTAAAAATTCTAGAAGGCTTCAAATTAAATTTTCAAGTCTGCATTGGACAAGCCTTTGACAATGGATCCAATATGGCTGGGAAGTACAACAGAGTACAAGGAATCCTTCTGGAGCAAAATCCAAACTGTATTTTCTCCCGTTGTGGTAACCACACACTAAATCTTGGCAGCATTGATTGCGCTGAATCATGCAAGGAAGCAATCACATACTTTGGAACAATCTAGCAATTGTACAACCTCTTCAGTAGCAGTCCTTGAAAGAGAGAAATTCTGAAGCAGTATCTGCCTGTTTCCTTTCACGGCATGTTGACGAGATGGTCAGCACAAATTGATGGCGTTAAACCAGTTGCACAGCATTTCGACTTCGTGAGAGAGGCTTTAAGTGAGCTTGAATCTCTTATTGTCACAGCACAGACTCGCACTGAGCTTAAGTCAATTCAGAAGTATTCATCCAAATTTGAATGCATTTTAATGTCATCCATGTGGATGAAGTTGCTAAAAATGATCCAGGAAATTAATCTTGTAATTGAAGCATTCAATGCTACATTGGATGTTGAGAAGGATAACATTGAACAACTTCTTAAAGTTATTCAAAAGATTTGTGATCAATGGGACACGATCCTTTCTGAGTCAAAATCAGAAGCACAGGGTATTGACGTTTCATGTGAGTTTTCCACTATTCACAGCCTAACATCTCAATCTGATGCAGAAAGGCACTATCAAGTCAGGGTTTTTTTTTGTTATTATTGACTCCATCAAATCTGGTCTCACACGTCAATTTGAGTGACTGCGACAAATTTGTACCCTTTTTGGATTCCTTTGGGAGTTCAGAGAACTAAGTGATGAAGACCTATATTCAGCGACTGAACAGTTTCAACAAAGGTACAACAATGACATTTCAAGAGATCTCTGTGACGAGATCTTCTTCCTGAAACATATACATTCCACCAACTTTAAATTGGACTGTAAGCCAAAAGAACTGCTTCAAGAAATATTTGATCTCAGTCTGTCAGCTGTATTTCCTAACATCACAATTGCATTATATATTTTTGTCACTCTCCCTGCATCAGTGCCTTCAGGTGAATGCACATTCAACGTATTAAAACAAGTAAAGAACTATTGTCATTCTACAGTGGGACAAGAGTGTTTGAATGGGCTCACGATGCTTAATATTTAACAGTGACATTGCACGTAAATTAGATTTTCTTCAATTCTAAACAAGTTTGCACACAGCAAAGCCAGAAAAGCATTCCTGAAATGAAGAGTTTTGCTTGCAGTGGAAACTCACAATTAAAGTTATACAGTAAAACTCCAATTGTCCAGCATCCAGTGGTCCGGCACTCCCGATAGTCCGGCACCAACTGGAACCCGGAAGTGCTCTGGCCAGCCGGACAATTGGAGCTGCTGGTGGGAACGGCACAGCAAGGGGCGAACCCTCCGCCGTTTTGCAGAAGGTGAGGGAAGCCCTGTGCCGCTGCCGAGAGTTTCTGGGAGGGGAGCAGGCTCCCCACCCCCCAGACTGCAGTAGTTATCGCTGAGCAGGGAGGTGAGGGGCAGCGCTGTGGGACCAACCCAGCAGCACCCCAGCTGTTCTGCTCCGCCGCTTGTCCGCCGCTCGTCAGTTTCAGCAGCGGCAGCGGCGGACTTGGGGAAGCGGTGGAGTAGCGCAGCTGGGGTGCTGCCGGGTTGGTCCCGCAGCGCCGCCCCTCACCCCCTGCTCAGCACCCGGCAGCACCCCAGCTGCTCTGCTCTGCCCCACTGCTTCCTCAAGTCCGCTGCTGCCGCTGCTGAAACTGACTAGCGGTGGACTTGGGGAAGCGGCGGAGCAGAGCAGCTGGGGTGCTGCCGGGTGCCGAGCAGAGGAGTGAGGGGCAGCGCTGCAGGACCAACCCGGCAGCACCCCAGCTGCTCTACTCCGCCGCTTCCCCAAGTCCACCGCTGCCGCTGCTGAAACTGACGAGCGGCGGACAAACGGCAGAGCAGAGCAGCTGGGGTGCTGCCAGGTTGGTCCCACAGCGCCGCCCCTCACCCCCCTGCTCGGCAATAACTACTGCAGTCTGGGGGGTGGGGAGCCCGCTCCCCTCCCAGAAACTCTCGGCGGTGCGGGGCTTCCCCCGCCTTCCTGCAAAACGGCGGAGGGTTCGCCCCTCGCCGCACTGTTCCCCGCCCACCCCCTGGACACAGCGCGGGTCCCGGCAGACCCGTCACAGCCCCCTGCTGGAGTACCTCCCGATACTCCGGCATATCCGATAATCCGGCACCACCTAGGTCCCAAAGGTGCCGGATTATCGGAAGTCTACTGTATTTTAAATATACAGGCTATGAGGGCAGGGGACTGGACTCGATGACCTCTCGAGGTCCCTTCCAGTCCTAGTATTCTAGTATTCTATGATATAATGACTTAATTGTTAATAAATAAATGTCTCAAGTGTTCATTTTTACATATTCTTTTGGTTTTAGTATGACCCTGTGGATGAGATGCTAGATATGCCTGGGGTCTGGGGGTCGGCTAGGGCCTGTAAACTCAAAGTGGCCCAGACCTCTGTCCTTCTCTGAGAGGGCCTGTGTGTAGCTAGTAAATTTGGACCTGAATGTGGATCTGAATTCATTCGAATTTCAGGGGTTTGATATTGGGTTTTGGTTCAGACAAATTTTTTGTGCAGAGAGAATGGAATGTGACACTTTTGTGAAATGCAATGTCTCTCCTTAACAAAACAAACAAACAAAAATTCTATTGCTCATTTGTGTATAAAACAGTTAGTGAGCTTGTTATTTCATAGCATGATCTTATAACAGACATAAAAATTGCCGCATTCAAAGATTTTTTGAACAGGATCATCTGATACTGTCATTTGGTTAATTACGGTACTCTCATTATGTTACTGCAGAAGATCCGATATTGGACTATCTGATTTATGGTGCTTTTGCTCACATTCCAGATTCTGTTGGGTGGATTTTAAGAGTCAGTATGAATTATATTATAACCACAATAAAACATCTGATCCAAACCCCAGAGAAGTGAACAGAAACATCTCACTGTCCTTAGTGGGTGTTGGTTCAATCCCTCAATCCAAGATAAGTATTACAAATGCCAAATTTATAAATGAGAAATATTAATATAGCAATAGATTCTGTATTGTTTCAATGCTCAGGCATCATCTGAAGTATATAGTTACCAATAGTGAAAATTTCTTTTGGATGGAATGACTTTCACCTCTGTCACCCTAAATTCATGATTTGTGGGTGGCAGAAATAATTAAGGGCTTGGTTCTACACTGCATGGAATGGAGTGCTTAGCTTTAGTTCTATTGGCTTCATTAGGACTATTCAGGTGCTTAACTTTAAGTGTATGCTTAAGTATTTTGTTATATTGGAGTAGAGTGTTCAGTATCTTGTCGGACTGAACGCTTAATGTGAATACTAACACTTTGCCCAGGAGACTAGGTATCAGACACCCCTTCTGAAGTGGAAAAAACTCTGTCCCACATTATGTATTTATACAGTGCTTTGAAGATACTGTACCAAATACTGTATTAGAACTAAGTATTAGTAAGTAATTGTTTTATTATTTATCAGAAGAAAAAGAAGTCAGCCAAACATTTATGATCTAAGGAGTCTGGTCATATTAAATATGTGGAAGAGAAAACTGAGTCTAAACTGAGTTCCCTGCATCATATGAGGTCCTGTTTTCTATGTTCAGTCAAACAACTGCTACTGGTTCAAATGGCCTTTCTATGTTAATGTAATTTACAGATTGGCTCCTGAGAGAGCTCTGCAGAGGTCAGGAATGTTGTTATACAATTCTGCAGTTATATTTGTTACCAGAGCACTGCCTTATACTGCTCATGATCATTTCTGTAAACAGACAGAATCACAGTAATAGTGGTGTTCTTTATTTGAAATAGTGCCTACTGTGGCAAACTACTGGCTAAGCCAGATCTCTGCCACTACAGCCTGGCTGAAAAGGCCAATTGCAGACAGCTGAGCAAGCCCAGACCTGAAGGGCTAATGGAAGCAGCTGTGGGTCTTATTAGCTAGAGGACTATATAAGGCAATCAGAGGGGAAATGAAAGGGTGTGCGTGTGCGTGTGCGTGTGCGTGTGCTCGTGCTCGTGCTCGTGCTCCCCAGGCAGCAGAGCAAGAGCAGAGTGGCTAAGTGTGCTCCCTAGGCAGAAGGAGAGGCTGGTTGAGTTTGCTGTAATCCAAAACTCTGTAAATAGAAGGTAGTGGGAAATGGACAATAAAAGGCACGGGTGACTTCACCAAAAAGGGTCTCTGGCTGATTTGTGGACAAAGAAGGTGTCCCAGGGTGAGGTGCCTGAGCGAGGACCTTGCCACACTACTTTGTTTTAGGTGCTTTTTCAAACATTTAAACAATACGGCTGTGTCTAGACTGGCAAGTTTTTCTGGAAAATCAGCTGCTTTTGCGCGGAAAAACTTGCCATTTGTCTACATTGGCCGCTTGAATTTCCGCAAGAACAGTGACGATCTCATGTAAGATTGTCAGTGTTCTTGAGGAAATACTATGCTGCTCCCGTTCAGGCAAAAGTCCCTTTTGCGCAAAAGCTTTTGCGCAAAAGGGCCAGTGTAGACAGCTCGGATTTGTTTTCCGCAAAAAAGCCCCGATCGTGAAAATGGCGATCGGGGCTTTTTTTGCGGAAAAGCGCGTCTAGATTGGCACGGACGCTTTTCTGCAAAAAGTGCTTTTGCGGAAAAGCGTCTGTGCCAATCTAGATGCTCTGTTCTGAAAATGCTTTTAACGGAAAACTTTTCTGTTAAAAGCATTTCTGGAAAATCATGCCAATCTAAACACAGCCTACATGTTCTCAGAAACATGCGGGCTACGTCTACACTGGCATGAATTTCCAGAAATGCTTAAAACGGAACAGTTTTCCGTTATAAGTATTTCTGGAAAAAGAGCATCTACATTGGCCATGGATGCTTTTCTGGAAAAAGGGCTTTTCCGGAAAAGCATCCGTGGCCAATGTAGACGTGCTTTTCCGGAAAAAAGCCCCAATCGCCATTTTCGCAATCGGGGCTTTTTTTGCGGAAAAGACTACTGTGCTGTCTACACTGACCCTTTTCTGGAACAGTTTTCTGGAAAAAGGACTTTTGCCCGAGCGGCGGCAGCAGCATAGTTTTTCTGGAAAAGCAGCTGATTTCTTACAGTAGATCGTCAGTGCTTTTCCGGAAATTCAAGGGGCCAGTGTAGACAGCTCGCAGCTTATTCCGGAAAAGCGGCTGATTTTCCGGAATAAGTGGCCCAGTGCAGACACAGCCGCAGTCAGTGATCAGTGGTGAGGGAATGGGAATAACAATCCATACAAAGTATATACCTTGCAGGTGCTCTTATGTATAGAGGACTGCATAGAGCTGATTGTGGGAGTGAGGTGGGTAGCTTTGGTGAAGGAAAGGTGACGGGATGCAACACAAATTCTCACCCTGATATGTCCTTGGTTGCTGGTGACCCCAGTCTGCCTCTTGTGTCAGTATCACTTGGTGCACAGAAGAACCTGTCTTCCCAGTGCGGTCCCATCTGGTGGGCTGGGTGGCTCATAGTTGCAGTGTTGTGCTAATAATGTTGGGAGGATTCTGACTGTCAAAGTGTCAGTTGACCTTAAGAATTTATTTATATGTTAATCATGAGTATAGGCTTGCCGCCATCGTGGCTGGTGCACTGGGGATGGAACTGAGGACTTCTGAGTTATAAGCATGAGCTGTTACAACTTGAGCAAAAGCTCTCTAGCTAGGAGTCTAGCAAATTCACCTCTTCTGTAGATGTGCATGGAAGGGACCTGCAGCATATTGTCACTAGTGGGTTACAAGCATGCCACCTGAAACCTGATAGTTTTACTAAATGGGATGTCCTTATTTTCAAGACGTTTAGTAGATTGTGTCTTTCAGCTATCAGATGATGGAATTCAAATATGTGACCAGCCTAATTCCTATCCTCATCCAGGAAAAATACTGTGGTGATTTGGGGGATCCTACTATGTATAACTTGTGAATTCTGTTTGATTTTATGAACCTCATGTATATCCCAACACGCTATGTAAATGAGATGTTGACTGAGTTTGAAACAAAAGAGAAAGGTGGTCTTGTTAAAATATAGGCCTAGAATTCAGGAAATCAGAATCTAATTTCCTTCTGTCTCACTATATGTGAGCACATCACTTAATTTCTCTTAGTTGTCGCATCTGTGAGATGGGAATCACAGCAGCTGGCTACTTAACAGGGTTTGGTTCATTAATGATAGTGGTTGAAGAATTAGAGAGGGAGGAGTAAGAGATTCTCATTGACTCTCCTGGGCTTTGTATCATTCTTATACTGGAAAGTATTGTATTGTTGTTAATTATTTTATTATTCATTTCTGAGAAGCAAAGAGTAAGACTTTAGTATTGGTACCTTTTATCAAAGAGTAAGGCCTGCATTTCTATGCATCCAAAAAAATTCCAGTTTGTGAGAATGAGGAAAAGAAATGTAGTAATGTAGCCTAAGGCTAAAACAACATCATGGAGCTAATAAGTCATGTTTCTTTTAAGGATTTAAGTGATATTCTATACTGCAGTGAATTTCACTTTGTGCCTATTTGGATTCCTCCTGCAATATTCTTTTACATTTTATCTTCTTTATGACATTTCTTAAATATATTTTAAAATTCCAAATCTTATGAATTGTACATTGAAATATTTGCATAGACCACTATTGTGAAGGCATTTTGCACAATCAGTCAGGACAAGGATTATATACTGTATTTTATCTATCAGAGCTGCAGAATCCCCTCCCCACCCCTTTTTTTTGGGCTTGGTTTTGTTTTAATGTTCAGATATTAAAACTGGGGTGCCAGTTTTTGTGTTTGAGCCTATTCAAATAATAGACTGTCATCTCCTAATACTATCTGCAGAAGCAATCCTCCTTCAGAAGGACTATTATCTAGTTTATTATTGAAATGGACATCTCATTGTTGGCATAAGTGTAGATTTCTTGGGACAAAATGTTCAGTTTTTAGCCACACTTCTGCTGTTACAGATGTGATTTAGAGCATAATGTAGCCCTATGCACTTTATCTGTAATGTTGCACTACTCATAATTTGTTTAGTACCAACACTATATTCAGCACCAGATGATGTGCAGACATAAATTCAGACCCTGTTCTGAAGAGGTTATAATCTACATGCAAAATTTTCAAATCTGGGTACCTAAGATTGCGCTTCTAAATTTATGTATATGCACCTAAATAGAAGGGAGCTGATTTTTTTTTGCCTAAAATTTGAGAACCTATGGCTTCTTCTGAAGTTAATGAGAGCTTCGTGTACTCAGTACCAAATAAGTATTGGTGTAACAAAGCAACCCATTAGCATCACTTCAGGAAATGTTGCCTATGAATTTACATTACACACTATTTTTCATTAGCCTAGAACAAAGAAAGAAATTGGCTTGGCAATCAAATGGCCCACATTTAAAGTTAATCTGTCCTCTTAGATCAATATTACAAGTCTGAAAATTAGGATACAATTAGACTGAACGTCTCCAGGCTTAACTTTTGAATTGCTAGTGTTCTGGCATCCTCCAAAATGTATGCATCCTCAGACCCTCCATTACCTTCATTTTTGTGATGTCAGGTCTCTGAAAAAAGGCACTGTTTGATTAAAGAAAGGAGGATTTAGAAATATGTGATCTGTACTTACACTGCTGTGTGAAGCATCACTGAACTCTATGTGGAGCTGTCCATAAATTTGGCATATACTCCTACTTTCTTTTCTCTAGAGCAGTTAGTGGGGGTTATGTGTAGTGATTAAAATTTACTATCAAATTTTCACTTTTTTGTAGTATTTCCAGAAAGCATGTTATATAGAGCTTCCTGTCAAGCTAAATCCTGATTATGATATTCTGTTCAAGATTTCCCTTTGGATATTGGTCTTTCTTAGACAGCCACAGTTTGTGGGCGAGGGGATAGTGATATAGTTACGTTTACCAAACAAAAGAACTGTCCCCAACAGTTCTTGGCTACGACAAATCAGGAAAGAGATCTTGGAGTTATCATGGACAGTTCTCTGAAAACTTCCACACAGTGTGCAGCGGCGGTCAAAAAGGCAAATAGGATGCTAGGAATTATTAAGAAAGGGATAGAAAATAAGACCCAGAATATCTTACTGCCCCTGTATAAAACTATGGTACGCCCACATCTTGAATACTGTGTACAGATGTGGTCTCCTCACCTCAAAAAGATATTTTGGCCTTGGAAAGGGTTCAGAAAAGGGCAACTAAAATGATTAGGGGTTTGGAACGGGTCCCATATGAGGAGAGGTTAAAGCGACTGGGACTTTTCAGTTTAGAAAAGAGGAGACTGAGGGGATATGATAGAGGTATATAAAATCATGAGTGGTGTGGAGAGGGCCGATAAAGAAAAGTTATTTATTAGTTCCTAAATAGAAGAACTAGAGGACACCAAATGAAATTAATGGGTAGCAGGTTTAAAACTAATAAAAGAAAGTTCTTCTTCACACAGCGTGTAGTCAGCCTGTGGAACTCCTTGCCAGAGGAGGCTGTGAAGGCTAGGACTATAATAGAGTTTAAAGAGAAGCTAGATAATTTCATGGAGGTTAGGTCCATAAAAGGCTATTAGCCAGGGGATAAAATGGTGTCCTTGGCCTCTGTTTGTCAGAGGCTGGAGAGGATGGCAGGAGACAAATCGCTTGATCATTGTCTTCGGTCCACCCTCTCTGGGGCACCTGGTGCTGGCCACTGTCGGCAGACAGGATACTGGGCTAGATGGACCTTTGGTCTGACCCGGTACGGCCGTTCTTATGTTCTTATGTCCCACCCTTTAATCAGATCATGGTTGAAATGGTCCTTAATTTTTATCTACGATCAAAGAACACATGGCTGAGTGTCAGATAATGCAATTCCTTGTTAATATGCTGATGTCTGTTATACCCAATGGAAAAAAACAAGTTGGGATCCTATTCAGTGTCTTGAAACTAAAGTCACGCAAGAGACATAACACACACACTTCTACAATAACACCTTTGTCCCATGTTAAAGTAAAGCAATGGAAATCTAGAGCAAACAACCTTAACTGCTCTTTTTAGTTCTCCCACAGCCCATATCAGTGCCCCGCTCCCCCTGCTTCCAGATTCAGCAATGTGCTCTTAAACTTTAGTTTAATCTGCTCTGGAAGCATTAATGGTGCATGCTGCCTTGTGCCTTAACATGGTTGGATTTTTCTTTAATGCTGAATGTCCTGGATTTATAATGCTTGGTTTGCTGATATTTAGGACATCCTTATAATTTTCCCCTTAAATTTGTGATACATACTCCCAAGTTTAATGGAGCTATTTTTCCTGTTTATTTATAAAATGTTAAAATAATGTGTATGAACTGGTATATACTTTGCTCCTCAAATTCTGTGAAGAGATCAGTCAGTGCTCTGAGATTATGTGCACAGATCTTGTAAATGATACTGTCTCTTTCTTTGACCTAATGAGGTGGGTAGAGAAACATTCTCAGAAGAAAATGCTTTCAAGATAAAAGGAACATAACATGAACTATTACTGTAAGCAGAACACTAGCAATATGAGGGAAGTGATCTTTATATAAAATCACATATTTGAGAGTTATTTATTTGGCTATTACTCAGGACTAATCTCTCTCTCTCTCGCTAAAAAGTTATAAAGCTGGGGTCAAGGAGAGGAGTTCCCTCAGGCAGTATTAGCAATGGAACATGGAGGCTTGCAAGAGTGTATACTGTATTTAGTTTTAATGAAGCTAAATTTCCAGGTTAGAAAAACTTTACAGCAATATAAAACTAAGCATGTTTCTCTAAAACAAACAACAGCTCACAGTTGTTATCTGGTTATCACTTTGTTTTGGATACTTACACGGCAATGATTTTGATACCTGTTAAAACTTCCTATATCAATTATTAAAAATTAGCCCAAGTATTAAAATGTCTGTTACAATTAGGGTCCGATTAAAGTATTTTAGTGCCCTGTGCATAGCACCCATATACATCCACCTCCTGTCATGCACCTGTCTGTCCTCTGTCTTGACTCATGATGGGGTGGTGTTAGGTTTACCAGGTTTTCGACTGGAATACCCATCCACGTGGGCACCCCTGAGAGGGCTACTAGAAGTTGGATCGGCAGTGCAGTAGGCCTAAGGCAGTCTCTCTGCCTGCTCTGGCTCCACACAACTCCTGGAAGTGGCTGTCATGTCTGGCTCCTAGGTGCAAGGGTGGCCATAGGGACTCTGCATGTTGTCCCTACCCTGAGCACCAAGTCCAGAGTTCCCATTGGGTGGGAATCATGGTGAATGGGAGCAGTAGGGGCAGTGCCTGCAGGGCTCAGGCAGTGTGCAGGGCTCTCTAGCTCCTCTGCCTAGGGGCTAGACATGTGGACCGCTTCCAGGAGCCGTGGGGAGGCACTTACCTCAGGCAGTTACCTGCACTGTAAACCAGGAGGTGCCTGAGGTTAAGTGCCACCCTCCTGGATCCTGCATCCAAACCCCCCTGCTGCACCCGAATCCCCAGCCCTAGGCTGGGAAAACCCTAACAGCTGGAGACTGTACCCTGCGCTCTAACCCTCTGCTCCAGCCCTGAGCCCCCTTCCACATCCTGAACCCCTCGTTATGGTCCCACTCTAGAGCCAACAACTTCAGCCTTCACACATTCCAGTCACCTGCTTCAGCCCAGTGACAGTAAGAGAGGGTGGAGGAGAGCAAGTGATGGAGGGAGGAGGGGTAGACTGGGTGGAGGGCAGGACCTCAGGGCAGGACGGTGGAGGTCCCAGGGGAGGGAACGGGGTAAGGATGTTTGGGTTGTACAGTTGGAAAGTTGGCAACCCTAGATGGCCTCATATTTCAAAGTTCAGGCTACTGGGCAGTTTATATCTCTTAGAGCTGTTGTTTAATGGTGCCTGAAAGATAAAGCCTTGTCTCTATAAAAGTTGGGTTGGATTAATTAAACTAGTTTACTTAAACCATAAAACCCTCTGTATAGATACTCTTAAATTGAAATAAGGGTAACATATTCCACTTCAGTTTAAATCTGTTCTTAATCAATTTAACAAACTGAAATAATGGTTTAAACTGTAAAAGAGGTACACAGCCTCTTACGTCAATTAACTCTGTTTAAAGTTGGTTAAACTAGTTGGTTAAACCAGTGCAACTCTATGAGCATGTCTACAATGGAGAGTTATTTCAGAATAACTCCTCTTATTTCAAAATAGCAGGCTTGGTAGTGTGGATGTTCCACTTGTTATTTCAAAGTAATGGGCTTGTTGTTTCAAAATAACTCCTGTTTATGAAGAGGAATAAGCATATTTTGAAATAGTTATTTCAAAATAAGTTATTTTGAAATAACCTGGTAGGGTAGACATAGCTCATGTGTAGAGTAACAAGCCCTCAGACAGCTATTATTGACGTTCAGTTAATGTTTTCAAGCTTTTCTTTGATACACAAGGGCTGGAAACATATTTAAAAAAAAAATCGAAAGCTGAGATTTTGATCTCAGCCAGAAACTGGGCCACTTAAAAACGCTGATTACAGTCTTGCTTCTGTTGGAGCTCACAGTTGGTCATTTTTCTCTTTCCATTAGATTACAGTTTGTCACATCATAAAGTAATGGGAAAGTCTGATTACTGGAAAATACCTGTAGTTTCAAAATCACAGCTATTGGACAACAGAAATTATGACAGACACATTGTACATCTAAAACATATCTTCAAAAATTGTTTATAATCCAACTGCAACCAATAAATATCATTTGAAATTTCTCTCCTTTGTTTAAAACTAAGGAATTCCTGTAATCTTTGAATAATGTATAAAATATATGAGAGTTTGTTCTTGGCTCCAGAAAGGGCTTTAAATCGGGCTGTCCTACTTACTGTAATTTGTCAAAAATCTTGTTATAGCATTTCTTTGTTACAGAATCAATGTGATTTTTTCTATTATGTCATGATAAAGGACAGTAAGGAGTCTAAATATTAATTTGATTAACATTTGTGCTTTTGGATCTTTGTAAAAGTTTGGCTTATTTTTTTTAATTATAAATCCTGGGACTCAGTTGTTTGCTAAAATACATTTTGGGATAATAGGAAAACAGGCCTGGATATAACACAATTATCAGAGCTACAGAGCCGTGAAATCCTTTTTCTCTAATTGTCTTCTGCTTGATGTTTCCTTGTGATTTGTGTCCCATAATTAGGGTGACCATCTGTCCCATTTTTAACAGGACAGTCCTGTATTTAAGCCCTCTTGAAGCTGTCCTGACTTTTTTTTTTTTTTAAAGTGGGCGAATTGTTCTGGCACTCCCCCTGCTGGTCAGTCAGTCAGTCCAGCTGCAGCAGCCTCCTGTCTGTGGCTAAAGGGGGAAGGCGGCAGGTGGTGGCCAGCAGGTGGTGCTCAAGCAGGGTTCAGAGGCAGAAAGACAGGCGGCCAGTAGGAGGAGAGGCAGCCTGTTTGCAATAGGTGAACAAAGCTGTGGGGATGAGTGAGGGGTGTGTCATCCCTCCCCATGTGCCCCCTAAAGCAGGGTTTCCCAAAGGGGAGCGTGTCTGTCTGCCCTTTCAGAGAGAAGCCATGATCCCCAGCACCTGCTGCAGAGTGGAAATCTTGATCCCCGGTGTGTCTTCCCACACTGAATCCCCAGCACCTTCAGGTGCACTCCTGAATTTCCAGTACTACACAGGCTGAAGCCCTGATTCTCAGCATGTACCTCCAACTGAGCAGATGCCCTGATCACCTACATTTCCCTCCCCCAAGGGCTGAAGCCACAAGCCCTGGCAAACCATGCAGGGCTAAAAGCAGGAGCTGAAGGGCTGAAGTCCTGATCCCCAACCAGTTGCCCCAAAACTGGAGGCAAGGGCTGAATCCTGGATCCCTGGTGCTCCCTGTGCAGCAGAAGCCCCCCAAGCCATGGACAGAACAGGGGGACACTGGGGCTTTTGACCCCAAACTTCAATGGAAGTGCAGGGCACAGTTTGGAGGCAGGAAGCCAAGCTGGGCAGGGTGGGGCAGCTGCTCCACGGGCTGGTGCCATGGCACAGGCAGTGGTGCTGTTCTCTCCGGTCCTGCTGCTGCTCCTATGCAGGGGTGTGAAGCTGCCCTTCAGCTCCTACCCCCTTTATTTACACAGCTGATAAGAGCTGCAGGGGTGAGTGACCCAGATCCAGGGCTGACAGAGCCACAAGGAAATGGAACCACAAATCCCTCCTGGCACACAGGTTCTAGATACTTCAGGGTTCAGAGAAAGGGTATCCTACTGTCTACACACAGCCCCTAGCTCCCCCTGGCCACACACAGTTCCTAGCTCCTCCCTCCCTCCCCCCGAACTACACCTTAGCTTCACACAGTCTGTAGCTGCTCCCTCTGATGGGGTAAACAGAAACATTATTGAATTTTCTTCTCTACCCTGTGAAACTTCTCATACACAATGCAGATTTCTATACCAATTAATTGAGAAGCTTCTCTGAGGCTACATCTATAGTACGATCCAGTTCCGCAAGAGGAAATGCAAATGGAGTGCTCATTTGCATATGTTGTGCTCTCATTTGCGTTTCCTCCTCGGATCCCTTTTGCGCAAGAGGTTTATGTGCAAAAAAGTGCTGTGTAGACGTCTCCTTTTTGCGCAAAAAAACCCTTTTGCGCAAGAGCTGTTCTTCCTCGCAAAAGAGAGGTTTTGCGCAAAAAGGAGCCATCTACACAGTGCTTTTTGCACAAAAACCTCTTGTGCAAAAGGGATCCAAGGAGGAAATGCAAATGAGAGCACAACATATGCAAATGAGCACTCCAGATGCATTTCCTCTTGTGGAAGAGGATTGTAGTATAGATGTAGCCTAAGGGAAAGCTTGTTGGGCTGTGGGCAGACAGTGCCAATGGAAATACTGATGGTGCTAAAAATGCTGGGGAAAACAATGTGTGATGAAAACTGTATGTCAAACTCAGGGAAGAGATCTTTGGTTTTGGCTGTGGTGCTCACATGGTCCATAACTGCTGCAAACAGTTGTTTTGGAGTCCTTTGCTGTGAAAGTTGATAAATACTTTCATAGTTACACTTTGCTGAAGAAGTGAAAGACTTCTGCCAGCTTGTTGATGTTGAGTATTTTAAATTGCTAGAGCAAGGCAGCACACAATTCCTTTCTCTTTGACCATCGCGAGAGAGAATGTTGTTGATTTTTTGATGCACATGAGGCATATTTTTCTCTCAAGATACATACCCAATACTGTTCAAGAAAGTCTTCAGTGACCGTTGCATAAAACTGTGGTTTCCTTTGTCTAGGAAGCGAACAGACAGCCTCCAAAGCAGGTAGAGGCAATTTGAGAAAAATGATTCATCGGTGATACAAGTTGTACTGCATATTCCTACCCTTCAAAATAATTTAGCATGAGGCTCCGAGAAAGGTTTATCACACCAAACGCAAAGACCCTGCTGCAGTCCTTGGTTGAGGGTGGGGAAATTAAGGAATTTTGCAAGGCGGTCAAGATTTTTTTATTCAACATCTCTGAAGTGCTTTGAACACTGGAAACCTGACTTTGAGTGCCCAGACAACTTGAATGGTTCTTGTTGAGAAGAATGCTTATGTGGGATAGTGTTACAAAGCAGTTTTGCCTTTGCCATACAAAAATTCCCATTCCACATGGGAATAGATGAGAAACAATTTTTGACAAATGCAAAGCCAATAATATCCCGTCCCATGTCTGACTGGAACACTCAGAAAACTCCCATTTCTGAAAGGGTGTGTGTGATGGATAGGAGGAGTGCTGGCCACCACTAGGTGACTAAAGGGTTAAACTCAGGCAGCTAAAGGTGATGGCAGGGGTCCAGAAGAACCAATGGGATACAGTGCTGAAATTTTAAATAGTAAATCCATATCTGCTGTCATTTTTTCTTTGAGTGAGTTTTTTGAACTAGAAACTGAGGGGACATGAGTTTTTAAATCCAGGCAGGACTCCTCCTATCCATCACAGGGTGGAACATTTTTCAAGAGACGGACAATAAGGCAGTGGAACACACGGACCTGGCAAAGGCAGTTGAATGCATTTTGTGTTTGTCAGGCACCACAGCTCTGTTGATCGTGTCGTTTCAGTAATGAATGCAGTTTGGTTACCTGAAAATTCACATCTCAGTGTCTCTACCATGAAAGCTACTTTGTTTGTATGAGTGAATATTGCCCTCGACTGTCACTGCGCTGTGTTGTATGTCAATTTGCTAAAAAACCAAGTGTATCCTTTGAAAAAGTGATTTACTTGAAAGATAGTCCACAAGCATCACACTGTGGAGGACCGCAAGATGAGGATAAGGCAGGCACTTCTAAACAGCAGTAACTATTTAATTGTAAATATAAACTTTCAATTTTTTGCCTATTATTAGTACTAGCCAATTAGCCCGTCATAAGACGGGATTTTCAGGTCTCTCCTCCACGTCGGTCTTCTCTCCTGAGCCTCTGGTCTCTCGCTCTGTCTCTCTCTCTCTCCTCCTCCTACTGTCTCCCCGCCCCAGCTCTCCTCCGCCTCCTGCCTCTCACTCTGTCTCTCTCTTTCTCTTCTCCTCCCCCTCCTGCCTCTCACTCAGGGGACCGCGGAGCCCAAACGGCTGTTTGGGCTCAGCACTCCCCATGCTGCATGAGGAGCACGGGGCCCAAATGGCCGCTTGCGCCACTTGCTCACCTGCGGCGGCCCGGCTGAGCGGCGCAGAAGTCAGACGAGCACCACAGCGGGAGGCAACAGCGCCGCCCAGAGGGAACAGCCAGCATTTCAGCATTACAACGTCACAGACATTGGGCTACTATATATATGACTAGAGGATTTACCCAATGTTGTCCAGGTCCTTGTGGAGAACAGAGTAGGAGGTAGGGGATGTGGCAGTCAGGGCAGTGGGCTGGGAGGTGTGTGGGGGACTCAAGGCAGGAGTTGGGGGTGCAGGGCAGGGGACTAAGAGTAGGGAACTCAGGGCAGGGACTGGAAGGTGTGGGGGGACTGAGGACCAAGAATGGGGGTGCAGGAGTCAAGGCAGGTGGTGGGGGCTTGGGGCTTGGGGAGGTGGGAGCTCAGGGCAGGTGTGTGCAGGAATCAGGATGGGGGACTCAGGACAGAGGGATGGGAGGTGAAGGGTTACCGGGGTCACCAGTTTTGGTGAGGGTGGCACTGCTCCAGCTGTGGCTCCTCCATGAATGCAGTGGGGGGCGGGGGGTAGCTCATCCCAGGGGGTTGGTGTCGCACTTCCCAGCTCCCCAGAGCCAGCAGTTATTGGAGAGGAGCTGTCTGTTTCCTCTGGCCAGCCAGCTCCTGCCCTCCACTGGTTGCTACTAGCAGGGGGGTTGCTATCCGGATGGCCAGCATGCCTGCTCCCCGGCAACTCCTTGGGGAGCACAGCCCATACCCCAGGCCTCTACCATACTTGGGGGATGGGGATGTGCTGTCCAACCCTGGGGTTGGTCCCAAGGGGGCCACCATTCTAGGGCCGGTGGCTGGCAGGGCTGATGGCTGTTACCATTTAGGACAGGGCTGGGCAAATACCAGCCCACTGGCCGGATCCAGTCTGCCAGGGTTAGCCCCTGGCGAGCCCCCACACTGACGTATTTACCGGCCACAGATCACCATTCCCGGCCAATAGGATTGCCCATGCCTGTGGGGGTGCAGGTAAATATAGCAGCAGCAGTTCAGCCAGGGGCTAATCCTGGTGAACCGCAGCTGTTTTATTAAATTTATTTTATTAAATAAATTTAGGAGGCATTTATTAAATGCCTCCTAAACCAACAGCTCTGGTTTAGGAGGCATTGGTGAACAAATGGAGTCACAAACAGATGGACAGGTGCACATTTCTGAGATACAGAGACAGTTAATAATGCTGTTTGTCTTGTAATGGGGGCTCAGTGAATTAATGCTATTTTGAACATTTGTGCTGCATCCCTCTAGTTGATTGCTGTTGAACTCACTGAAATCAGAGCAGTTTTACCAGGTGTCCCATTTCTGACATAGGGAAATATGGTCATCCTACCCATAATCTACTGGTCTACCTGCTGATTTAGTCTAAGAAACACAGCTATACTGTAAAATTAAGGTCTTTGATAAGAGGAAACAGGGACTGAGATGTTCCTGTTTGGTTTCTCAAAAAGGGTCTTTTGTAGTTAGATAAAGGGTGAAAATCTTCAAAACTGAGTACAACAACATCTTTTTAGTGCTAAATCAGCAGGAAGGAGTGCTGTGCCCTATAATTCAGCAGAGCTGAATAGAAAGATCTTGAATCTTTTTTAATTTCAGGCCCACCACTGCACTGGCACATTGGGAAGGAAGGTGAGGGAACTAGCAATGGTAAGGTGAAAATGACACTTGTTGCATAAAACCCATAGAGCAGCATGGATAGTAAGAGGACAGAAAGTACAGCCATCCTCACAAGTGGAGAATATTCAATCCCGATTTTATGTTGGAGTGGCACAGGGTTAGCACTGAATATACAATCCCCTCTGCTGAATTCCAGGTTTCTAATTTTCTAATCCATACTGGCACATGTTTTTTTCTTGCATCTAGAGCTGATTCAGTAGTAAAAAGGAAAAACAAAATCTATGAATATGTTAGTGGATAAAAAGCAATGAGTTTATTTTGATACAATTCCTGGGATCATACTAATGAGTAGTCAGAAAACTGTTGGTCAGTCAGAAAACATACCTTTTAAAATGGTGGCATTTATACATTTTAGGTTTTTAGCAGTTTTACATGCTCATCTTGTGCTCTTCTAGCACAAAGTGCTTTGTCATCTAAATTAAAGGTTCTCAAAATGTGCATTGGGACCGTAAAGTGGGTTGCAACCCCATTTTAATGGGGTTGCCAGGGCTGGCATTAGACTTGCTGAGACCCAGGGCCAAAGCCAGCTCCCCACTACCTGGATACAAAGCTGAAGCCCTGTGCAGCATGGCTCAGGTTACATGCTCCCTGCCTGGTGCTGAACCTTGTGGGCTTTGGCTTTTTGCATCCTCCTGCCCAGGGCAAAGGGGCTCATGCAGGCTCAGGATTCGGTCCCCCTTCATGGGGCTAAGTAATCATTTTTGTTGTCTGAAGGCGGTCACGGTACAGTGACGTTTGAGAAACCCGATCTAAAGCCTACATGGGTAGTTTTCCTACAGGTATAGGAAGATTTTTGTTCATTGAGAGCTCAATCGTCCAAGGTGCTGAGCACTTTGGCTGTGATCCAGCAAAAAATTTGCAGCATAAGTCAGTCTTTTAAATTAAACACGTTTAAGTCTCCAGGCTGAGCACTTGGCATGATCATGCCCATACACCGTGATTTTTGTCAGTGCCTCTAAACATGCTTCCACAATGGATGTTTTTTGCCACTTTAACATAAACCAGTTAGATACTTCTCCTGGGGGAATTTTGCACCACTCTACATGCACAGAATTCATGGACTGCACAGATTTGCCCCCGCCACCCAGAAAATACTTTTTGCTGAAAAGGTGCTGCAGTTTTGCTTTTTGCCCACCAGGGGCTGCTGTGATGTCTGAACAGAGCAGTCATTCCTGGGTGGAAGCCATCCCATTTGCAGATAGGGAAGAGAGAGAGGCTGCCTTCCTCACAATGCCCTGCCCATGGGGCCAGGCAAGGAAATGGATATGGGGACTGCTGGGGGTCATAGGCTGAGTTTCAGAAGGGCTAATGGGGGGACAGACTGGGGTAGGGGCTGAAAGGGAGTGAGGTGCAGGGACACATGAGAGCTGCAGTGGGAGTAGGTCCTGGACCCAGTGCAAGCTGGGACTGAACTGGGCTGCTAGCCAGCCTGATAAAAATTTTACTGGCAAGGGATGGGGGGGGGGGAAATGTGTGTAGTCTATAGCATTAATCTATAAGCTTTTGCTAATCAGTTAATCGGTTAATCGACTATACTATTACATCCCTATTGCATTCACTATTAGATAGCAGTCTGACACGTCTCACTAGACAACTGCTGTATAAATAATCTAGAGAAGGCATGTGCCCTCTTGGAAGATGATCATTTTTCCTTTGATAAAGATCTTAGATCCTTACAATGCTCCAGTTCTTTACAGAAATTTCAAAGTACAGGACCTGCTTTCTTAAGTCTGTTTGTTCAAGAACTCGTCCTAAATGGTAAGTGCTAGGGCCACCAGATTTGGTATGCAACTTCCTCTTGTCAAACTTAAAGCAAGGTAAGACCCCTTCCTTTCCATTTAATGAGAAACTATCTAATTCCAGGCATATCCCATTGTCCTGGCACAACCAAACCCTGACCTTGCTTTAAGTTATGATAAGAGAGCTGCATACCAAATTTGGCGGTCTTAGTTCTTACCATATAGGAGGAGTTCTTGAACAAACAGATTCAGGGATAAACAGATAGATGCACATATCTAAAATATATAGTAAGAAGAAGATGATGAATGGCTTATATCAGGGTGTAGCCTGTTGGGCTGCTCCCCAGGGTATGAGGGGTGTTCCCCTCGGGGTCAGTAGGTGGCCATTCCAACCCACTAAATCCTCCCCCTCCCCCCTTAACTCCAGCTCCCGTCCCTCTGAGCTGGATTCTTGATCCTCACCTGCACGAGACAAACCGTCCACATTAGCATTTTCCTTCCCCGGGCGGTGTTGGATTGTAAATGAATATGGTTGTAGGATAAGGTACCACCTCATTATTCTGGCATTTGTGTCCTTCATCTTGTGCAACCATATAAGTGGTTCATGGTCTGTTATGACTACAAATGTATTGCCCAGAAGGTAATACCTCAAAGAGTCAATGGCCCATTTGAGAGCCAGGGCCTCCTTTTCAATGATTGCATAGTGCCGCTCCCAGGGAAAAAGTTTCCTGCTAATATATACAACCGGGTGTTCCTCCCCATCTACGTTTTGGGAGAGGACAGCCCCTAAGCCACTGCCTGAGGCATTGGCTTGAACTATAAACAGACGGTCAAAATCCGGGCTAAACAGCACCGGCTTCCAACACAGGCAATCTTTAAGGGCTTGGAACGCCGCCTCACATTCTGTGGACCACCGTACTCGTTGTGGGCCGTCCTCAGTTAAAAGGCCAGTGAGTGGTGCGGCCATGGTTGCAAAATGTGCGATGAAGTGACGATAATACCCTATCAACCCCAGGAATTGGCGGACCTTTCACTTGGTCGTGGGTGCGGGGTTTTCGTGGATGGCTTGAACTTTTTCTATAAGTGGGCACACCAGGCCCTGCCCCAACCAATATCCCAAGTATGTTGTCTCTTGTCACCCAATCCGGCATTTTTTTGGGTTGGCCGTGAGACCTGTGTCCCGCAGCATGCGAAGGACGGCTGCCACCTGGAGAAGGTGGTCTTCCCACCGTTGGCTATATATAACCACGTCATCAAAGTAAGCAGCGGCATAGCTTGTATGAGGACTTAGGAGATGGTCCATCATCCGCTGAAACGTGGCTGGAGCTTCATGGAGGCCGAAGGGCATTCGGACGAAATGGAAGAGTCCTGACAGGGTGGTAAAGGTTGTCTTCTTGCTGGATTCTGGATCCAGGGGGATTTGCCAATACTCCTTGGTTAAGTCCAAGGTTGTAATATAATTAGCCATTCCTAGGTGATCCAGAAGTTCTTTGGTTTGGGGTATTGGATAGGTGTCAAATTTTGAGATGGCATTCACCTTCCCAAAGTCTATGCAGAATCACACAGTCCCATCGGGCTTTGGCACGAGCACAACGGGGCTTCGTCACTCACTTTTTGATCTTTTGATAACCCTGAGCTCTAACATCATGCAGACTTCTTTTTCTACTGCGTCCCTCATTTTCCGGGGGAGGGGTCGGTTCCCTTCACGGATCACCTGGCCTGGTGTTGTCTATATCACATGTGAGACCACGGTCATCCGCCTCGGGATCACGGTGAAATTTTTCTGAAATGCTTCTAGAAGACATTGGGCCTGCTTTCACTGGGCCCCTGTCAAGGAGTCTTCTAGCAGTGGGCTCTCCTCTGTCCCTAAGTCGGATACCTGGGGTCAGAGAGCTGGTTCCAGGGGGTATGGTGTTATCATTAGCCCCTCGTGATCTCGCCAGCGCTTCAAGAGATTTATATGGTAGACTTATTTCTTGGCCCTCCGGTTAGGTTGGTATATTTCATAGGTTACTGGACCTACCCAACAGATCACCTCATACGGGCCCTGCCAACGGGCCAGTAGTTTGGACTGCTCTGAGGGTAGGAGTAAGAGCATCCGATCCCCAGGTTCAAACACTCTCTCTCGAGTCCCCTGATTGTACCCCTGCTCCTGGGCCCTCTGAGCTGTTTGGAGATTCTCTTGTGCTAGGGCCCCCACCTTGGTGAGCCTCTCTTCCAATTGCATAACATATTGGAGGAGACCTTGAGATGTAGAGAGGGAGCTCTCCCAGGTTTCTCTCATTAGGTCCAGCACTCCCCTCAGTTTTCGCCCATAGAGGAGTTCAAAGAGAGAGAAGCAGGTGGAGGACTGGGGAACTTCTCGGACGGCTAGCAACAAGGGCGGCAAGAGCTGGTCCCACTCCTGCAGGTCTGATGGGGGGAACTTCTTCAGCATCGCCTTCAGCGTTCTATTAAACTGTTCGACGAGCCCATCCGTCTGCGAGTGATACACTGAAGTCTGGAGCTTGCGGATATCCAGGAGAGCGCAGACCTGTCGAAGCAACCGGGAGACAAAATTCGTTCCTTGGTCCATGAGTAGTTCCCGAGGGAGCCCCACTCTCTCAAAGACTTTCACTAGCTCAGAAGCAATAGTCCGGGCACTGGTATTTTGTAAGGGGATTGCTTTCGTAAGGGGAAAGTGGGTGGCGTAGTCCACCAAAACTAAAATATACCGGAACCCTGCTTTGCTCCTAAGGAGTGGTCCAACCAGATTGAGGGCCACCCATTCAAAGGGGGTCCCGATGACGGGCCTGGATATCAGCGGGGCCTTCGGGACTCTAGGGTCAACAGCCAGCTGACACTTGGTGCAAGAGCGGCAGTAGTCCTTGACCTCCTCGTATACCGCTGGCCAGAAAAAGCAGGATAGCATTCGTTCTAGAGTTTTGTCTTGGCCCAGGTGGCCGGCAGCCAGGATGTCATGCTCAACTGGAGCACTGCCCTCTGATGGCAGCGCGGTACCACCAACTGGGACCGTATCTCTTGAGTCTGAGGGTCCCACTCTACATGATAAAGGTGATCTGCCCTTAACTCAAAGTGAGGCCACTGATCTGCTTGCTGGGAGTCCGTCACCACTCCGTCAACACGGGCCACTTGGTTGTAGGCAAATTTGAAGGTTGCGTCTTCTCGCTGATCTCGAGGGAAGTCCACCAGGTGGGGGTTTCCTAGATCCAGTTCGGCGGGTTCCCCGGCCTGGGTTAGCTCTTCAGAGTTGCTCCTTCTGCCCAGCTCTCCTCCCTGGCCCTCCGCAGGTCCCCCATAGTGCGTTCTCGGGGGGCCCATGCTAACCGGATCCGCTTCACATACCACTGGGGCCGGAGGTGTCTGAAAACTAGCTCCCCGGAGAAGGTCCGTAAACCTGGGCCAGTCTCGCCCAAGAATAATCGGGTATGCCAAAGTGGTGGCCACCCCCACCACCATTTCCTCAGTTCTCCCATTTATGGTAAGGAGTACTCGGGCACGTGGGTACCCTTTTACCTCTCCGTGGACACATTGGAGGCGCAATTCCCCCTCCATCTTCACCGGCGGAATAATGAGGTCCTTGTGGACCAGAGTCTGTCCACACCCTGATTCTAAGAGTGCAATCACTTCCTGGGGGCCCAGCCTCACTGGAGCTGTTAGCTTGGGTGAGCCTGGGCAGCAAGCACGGAGTTCGGCTGTACATACCTGGCCAAAACTGCAGTCCATATCGGGACAATCTCTCTGCAGATGTCCCATGTGGCCACACACGAAACAAGGCCCCAGTTCAAGTTGGGCTGGCTGACCTGGTTCCTCCAATGTCCGGGTCCATTGTCCTCCAACGCCTTCTGGCTTGGGGTTATCAGTTCTCCCCTGCTCATGACTGCATGGGGGACGATAAGCCCCTTGGAATGGAGCTTCCAGGCCCGAACTCTGTGGTGACAGGCCTGGCTTCCTGGTGGCCCTCGGCGGTTGTCCGGAGCTCGCCGGGTTAGTCGAGGTGGCCCTCAGTGGGGGTCCAGAGTTCACCGGTCTAGACATCACAACCGGGGTCCGGGTACTGGGAGTGCCCAGGGACTTGGCTGCCAAAAAATCCTCCATGAGAGTGATTCCAGCATTGAGAGTCTTTGGGCGGTGTCGGAGGACCGAGGTGCGACCTCGAGGGGGCAGAACCTGGACAAATTGTTCCATGGCTATTTGTTCCACAATTTCATCAAGGGAACTCCGCTCTGGGCACAACCACTGCCAGCACAGATTCTTAATTTCATGCGCCACTGCTCGGGGCCGAGCCCCAGGGGGGGAAACTCACACTTTGAAGCCAGCACCAAAAGGTCTCTGGCGTAATGTCCAGGGCATCTAGAATTGCAGCTTTTACTTGCCCATAATCTTTAGCTTCCTCAATAGGGAGCCCACGGTAGGCCGTCTGAGCTGGTCCGGATAGGTAGGGGGCTAAAAGCATCACCCATTGTTCCCTGGGCCAGCCCGTCACCGTCGCCACATGCTCAAAGGTCTCTAAAAACACATCAGGGTCATCGTCAGCTCCCATTTTGGCAAGGTGAACCGGGGCAGTGGGGCCTGGGGGACCCCCAGTTGCTCCTGAGGGTTGCCCATCCATCCGGCCCCAGAGGGAAGCCAACTGCTGAAATCCCTGCATTTGCAGCTCCCGGTGTTAAGTGGCTATTTTCTGCAGCAGCTCCTGTTGCTGCTCGTGCTGGATGCTCATCTGCCGGACCTATTGCTCATGCTGTTTCTGCTGGTTCTCAGCTAGATACTGAATTTTTTTTTTTCAGATCCATGGCTTCTCTCTCTTTCTGGGTTTTTTTCCCCCCCAAAGGACAATCACAAGGCCCCTTTCATCAGGAGTCGGGGTCTCATGCCCACATTCTCCACCAAATGTAGCCCGTTGGGGTGCTCTTCAGGGAATGGGGGGTGTCCCCCTCGGGGTCAGTGGGTGGCCACTCCAACCCACTACACAGGGCTACTCAACATGGCAAACCACAGTTTTGTGCAAGGGTCACTGAAGACTTTCTTGAACAGTGTTGGGTATGTGTCTTGAGAGAAAAATATGACACATGAGCATCACAAATCAACAACATTCTCTCTCGCGATGGTCAAAGAGAAAGGAATTGTGTGCTGCCTTGCGCTAGCAATTTAAAATACTCAACATCAACAAACTGGCAGAAGTCTTTCCCTTCTTCAGCAAAGTGTAACTATGAAAGTATTTATCAACTTTTACAGCAAAGGACTCCAAAACAACTGGAAGACAGTCAGCTTCTGTTTGCAGCAGTTATGGACGATGTAAGCAGTGGCATTGTTGGAAAATACAAGGACAAGACATTGAATGTGCCTGAAGTCACCCTGACAGACTGTTGTCAGGTGCAGTTGTGTAAGGGAGCCTAGACAGAGCTAAGGAAAGGAGAGAGAGCTTCCTTCTCTATAAGACTTCAGGCCACATGGCTATTTAAATAACTGGCAACAGAAACAAGTTTTCATCTTTAAATTAATAGCAGGGAGTTGACCAGATATTTGAACTTTCAAAAATATTTTCTAAGGTCAGTGTTCTGGTGAAGAACGCTTAATTATTTTGTTAATTCTTCAAGTGTTTGTAACAATAATTGGTATTTGATATGAACATTCCTAGACTTTGTTCCACATGGGAGAAACTTAGCTGGGGTTTAAAAATAGAAGTTTTTGTATAGAGGTGGGAATGACGTGTTATCTGTTTTAAGCCGTAAACCAAGCAAAGCGGTACATGTACCAGTTTACACCTTTTTCTTAAACTTAGCATCTTTATCAAATCCTCTTTGTTCTTAACCAAATCTCACTTTCTTTTATCACTTGAGACAAGAGTTATGTTTACAGTTTTGTGCCTGTGGCTGATGAGATCTTAGCTGTTGAGAAAATACTTTTTTTTTGTGCTTAAGACAGTTTGTTAAAATACAGATAAAATCTGAATATGAAATTATAAGTATAGTACGTGTTTCCCATAAGCCACCAGTACATGAAATAAAACAATTTAAAACATTCCTAAAGCCTAGTATAACCCTTAAAATAATGTCCAAGCAGATTCCTAAGGATTTATATATTTTTTATGAAGTTTAAAGAACTGAAAGGAGAATATCGGCTAATATAATCTGTAAGTGGTAATAAAAATGTGCAATTTGTGTCTCCTAGCCTAGTCATTAATTAAAAATAACAGTAGGTTAGCAATAACCCATCTAATATACACTATCTAAAGTTTCATTAGTAACTGATTATTAGTGCATCTGTCTTGAAGGCTTCCTTTTCACTGAAGGCTTCTATCGGGACTTTCCTAGTGCTTACAGCTGGTTCATAATTCAGGAGTCTATTTGCTCACTGATTTTTAGCAGCTGGATATAACTACACCCTTCTGGCCTTCTTGCAACTGACTGCTGAAAAATGGCAGATTGACCATTATTTTTTAGAGCAACTCTTGTACTTTTCAGCGTAGATCTGATTACATTAAAGACTCTTTGAGAGCCTGATCCCACTGAAGTCAATGGAAACATTGGAACTACTTCCACTGCCTTGAATGGGGGTTGGATCATTTTTTGAATTAGGCTCTTGAGACATGATCTACTTGCAAAGGAGCTCATGGTCACACCTGAAACCATCTGTAGATGTTATTTCTGTAATGGTTTCTGGGAATGGTCCTCATGCCCTCTTACTCTCCTTCATAGGCCTTCCTCTTCATTTTTTAATCGTCACTTTGAATATAGTTATTTTTAAAGATATTTTATGGCCATTGTTGGGCTTAAATTGCAGCAAGGGAGGTTTAGGTTGGACATTAGGAAAAACTTCCTAACTGTTAGGGTGGTTAAACACTGGAATAAATTGCCTAGGTAGGGTGTGAAATCTCCATCACTGGAGATATTTAATAGCAGGTTGGATAGACATCAGAGATGATCTAGCTGGTGCTTGGTCCTGCCATGAGAGCAGGGAACTGGACTCGATCTCGCAATGTCCCTTCCAGTTCTAGTATTCCCTGATTCTATGATACCTTGTCTATTATTTTTCTCCAATTCTTTTGTATGAGGAACCCACAGACATTTTTAAAAATAATACTTTTATATGGGATTTTCCATCTGTATATCTCAAAGTGCTTTACAAAAGTATGTGAATATAATGTATCTCCTTTCTAAAGACAATGAAAATGAGAGACACACAGGTGAAATTATCTGCTTAAAATCACACACACCCAGTCAGAAGCAGAGCCAGAAATAGAATCCAGGTGTCATGCCCTCTTCACTTTTGTTACAGGAAAGGGGAAAGGTGTATTACAAATAAAATTATACTTAAATGGAATTATCTTAACCACTCAGTCCTAGTATCCCAAACATGTCTATAACTGTACATATATTGCTTATTCAAAATGAAGGGATTGTGTAACTGGCTGCGAGTTCTGATTTGCCTAATGACTGTACAGTAATTTTTCATTAACCCATGTAATATAATGCAAAGCTATTCAGTCTGGTAGACTACTACCATACAACTCTTCATTAGCATGGGAGTCTTAATTTCTCATCATATTATCAGCCTCCGAAATGTGACATGTTAATTGAAAAGGAAATTAATATTAGTGGGGGAATCTGATGTCAAGAAGCAGGAGAGGAGGAGGCATTGAAAAGAATGAGGTAAAGTTGGGTGTCAAAGTAAGGAGAGATTCAGAAAACTTAGTCCTATATTATGAGGATATAAATAAGGAGTTCTGGAGAAAAATAGTTAAAGATTTATAGCTAATCACAAGTGAGAGGATAGGATATTTCAGCCTTTATAATACCATGAGGTTGTTCTGTCATTTTATTTGGTATTATGACCTTGACTTTCAGTCTGGTTTGATACTTTAGACCAATGTATTTCTGTTATCTTATAAACAGGAAGCACCTTCAAGTTTTCATCTAATTAACTGGCCTGTCAGCAGACCTCCATCCTTGTGCTCATATTTTTCATGGCATAAGCAGCCAAATCTGTCAAATGAAAGGCAGAAGACTTTGAGGGGAAGGTGAGAAGTCAGTCAAAGAAGTGAAAGGTTTAGCACAACTGTAAAGCAAATAAAGGTCTGACAGAGAGTAAGAACACATCTATTTTTAGGTTATAAATTGCTCTGTGGACAGAACAGCCAGTCTTAGAAACTCCATTAGATTGCAAATATTCTTAGAGGTCATCAGAGCCAAGTGCAAGAAATTGCATAGTTTAGAGTCTGGTTCCACTAACTAGACTAACAGGAATCATTCTGCCTCTTATTTTTCTAATAGAATCATAGAAATGTAGGTCTGAAAAGAATCTAAGGTCATCAAGTCCATCCCCCTGTGCTGAGGCAGGTCCAAGAAAACTTAGACTATCTCTGACAGGAGTTTATCTAATCTATTATTAAAAATCTGCAGTAATGGGAATTCCACAGTCTCCCTTGGAAGCCTGTTCCTGAGCTTAACTACTCTTGTAGGTCATGTCTACATGTTCAGAGCTGGAGCAGCTCAGCTGTACTTGTACAGCTGCACCTGTCATGCATCTGGTGAAGACACACTATGCTGACAGGAGAGAGCTCCCATGTCAGCAAAAAGAAACACCCCCCCCCAAATAAACGCACACACACACGCACGCGCACACGCACACACACACACACACACACAAAAACCCCACCAAAAACCCATCTCCATGAGTACTGTTGAAGGGAGAAGCTTTTCTTGCCAATGTAGTGCTATGCACAGTGCTGCTTTGGTTACTCAGAGAAGCAGAAAAGTCACACCCCTCAGCAAGATAAATTTTGCTGACATAGGCAGTGCTATAAACATAGCCATAGTTTAAAAAAATTCCAGAGATCTAATCTAAATCTCCCTTGCTGCAGATAAAACTAATTACTACTTGATCTACCATCTGTGAACACAGAAAAATTGATCACTGTCCTCTTTATACCACCCTTTAACACACTCAAAGACTATTATCGGGTTTCCCCCTCAGTCATCTTTTATTGGGACTAAATGAGGGCGATTTTTTTTTTTTTAGTCTTTTCTCATGAGTCAGGGTTTCTAAATCTGTTTAATTTTTGTTGTTCTCCTCTGGTTCTCTCCCATTTATCCATATCTTTCCTAAAGTGTGGCACCCAGAAATAGACACAATACTCCAGCTGTGAGACCTCACCAGTGCTGAGCAGAATGGGACAATTGCCTCTCACACTATTACATACTATAATATATCCTAGAATATTAGCCTTTTTATTGCAATTGGATCACGTTGTTGGCTCGTATTCAGTTTGTAATCCACTATAACTCCCTGGTCCGTTTAAGCAGTACTTTCACCTAGCCAATAATTGCCCATTTTGTAAGTGTGCATTAGATTTTTTTTTATTTGTATGTAAAGTTCTTTTCATTTGTTTTTATTTAATTTCATCTTATTGATTTCAGACTAATTATCTAATTTGTCAAGGTCATTTTGACTTCCAAAACTGTTCTCTAAAGTACTAGCAACCCTACCCAGCTTGCTATAATTTGTTTATTTTATAAGTATTCTCTCCACTCCATTATCAGGGTCATTAAAGAAATGTCCATACTGGATGCAGGATTGACTCTAACAGGGCCCTGCTAGATACACCCTCTCAGTTTGACAACAAAGAATTGATCATTACTATTTTGAGTATGGTCTTGCAAGCAGTTGTGCACCACCTTGATGGTAATTTAATCCGGACCACATTTCCCTATTTGCTTATGAGACGGTTATATGGGACTTTGTCAAAAGCCTTACTAGCATCAAGATATGTCTGGTCAGCTGCTTTCCCCATATCCCCAGGCCAGTGGTTCTCAACCTTTTTATACCACTGTCTGGCAAACCAATTCACAAACTTTTGATGGACTGGCAACATTTTATTTGCATATGCATTATGCAAATAATGACTCTTTAAATAAATTGTTACCTGTCTGTAACGGATCAGAGTTTGCAGTTATCTACAACACTAAAAAAAAAAAAAAATCACAGAAAGAATTCCCCTCTGGCTGCTGGGTGGGGCAGCTCCTCCCCCAGGGATGATTGGTGCCTGCAGAGGAAGGGGTGCAGGGAGGGGCACCCACAGGGGCAAGGGGCATGTGGGGCATCCTATTTAGCAACTTTAGAAATGTTGTCAGGGGCATAGAAGCTGGTGCCCCAGGGTGCTACCACCAGTCACCTCTGCCCTCCCTCCTCTTGCCCCATTGGGTGGGGGAGCTGCCATTGTATCTCCCCCGTCTTTTTCTGTACAACCCCTGCCCTGTGTCTCTCCCTTCGCCAGCCAGGCTGCTCTTGCTCCCAGAGTCTCCCGCCAGCCTCCCCTCCCTGCATCCCCCCTTTCCTTCCCTGTGATCCCCCTCAGAGTTTCCCTCCATTGTACCCCTGCTCCCATCTGCCCCATAAGTTTCCCCTGAATCTCCCCAACCTCCCTTCAGAGCCTCCTACATCCCCCTCCTGCTGCTGCCTCTCACATCCCTGTTCCTCCCCCGGCGCTTATCTGCCCTCACCCCTTTTCAGAACCATCCTGACATTCCCCCCACCCTCAGGGCTGGCTCCCTTCACTCTGCACACGCTGGGAGCTGGCAGCAGCTTCCCTGGGCCTGGGCAGAGATCACAGCCAGCTCCACCGGGAGCAGTCCAGGGCCAAACCCTCCCCCTGCAGCCCTGGGGCACCACTCCCAGGGACAAGAGGGAGAGTCTCTCTTACCTGCCCCCCAAGTGCTGCCCACTCTGGGCAGGGGCTGGGCCGGGCAGAGGCTGGCCAGTCTGAGGGTGCTGCCCTGGGAGTGGCTCCTGGGAAGCAGCGGGACCTGCCCTGATAGAGATACCCCCTCCTGGCTGCAGCCTAGGCTCTGGGGGGCCCAGCAGCAACCCCATCCCTCTGCCAAGGCTCGGGGATCAAACCCAGAACTTGCCCCAGGTTACGTCTACACTACAAGGTTTTTGCGCAAAAAACGGTGGAGCATGTTTTTGCGCAAGAAAACCTCAAGCATGTTTTTGCGCAAGAAATCGACAGAACAGAAGGCTTTTGCTGGTAGAGTTATTCCTCTCCCCACGAGGAATAACTCCTTTTTACACTACAGCTCTTGTGCAAAAAGGCAAGTGTGAATGCTCCAGAGGGGTTTTTGCGCAAGAAACCCCTATGGGAAAAAGCACAGGTGCTCTGATGGCCATTCTGTGAATGGCCATCAGAGCTTTCTTGTGCAAGAGCGTCCATGCAGTGTGGACACTCTTTTGTGCAAAAGCACATCGCTTTTGCGATGTGCTTTGAGGTCTGGACGCACTTTTGCACAAGAACTCTTCTGCAAAAGGCTTCTTGCGCAAAAACCCTACAGTGTAGACTAAGCCCCAGAGTCCCTGCTCCCTGCTGCGGGACCGAGCTCAGTGATGGCTTTCTCCTTGCCTGCAGTCGACGGTGGGTCCTAGCGCTATACCACTGCACTTCAACTCCCTCCCAGAGCCCCTGCCTACTGCTGCTTGGTCCGAGCGCAACAGCCGCCCCTGCTCTCAGACAGTGTGCAGCAGCCCAGCAGCCAGTTGTTTGCAGCCCGGCGCCGGTCTGCTGACTGGTGGGAACCATTGCCCTAGGCCAGTAACCAGTCACAGAGGGAACTTAGATTGGTTTGGCATGAATAGTTCTTGGCAAATCCATGATGATGATTATTTATAACTCTGTTATTCTTTAGCTGTTTATAAATGATTGTTTAATTGCTCTCTCCAGTATCTTTCCAGGTACCTATATTAGACTGACTGGTGTACTATTCCCTGGGTACTCTGTTTCCCTTTTTAATGGTAGGTGCTTTCCCTTTTCCAGTCCTCTCAGACATCGCTCATCCTCCCTAAGTTCTCAAAGGTAATTGCTAATGATTCTGAAATTGCTTCAGCTAGTTCATTAAGTACTCTAGGACAAATTTCATCTGGCTGTACCGAACTGAATACATCTAAGTTATCTGAATATTCCTTAGCCTGTTCCTTTCCTATGTTGGCTTTTATTCCTTCCCCCTTGTTGTTAATATTGTGTAAAGTCACCACCACTTTAATGAAGACTGAAGCAAAATAAGGCATTAAGACCTCAGCCTTCTTGATGTTATCAATTATTAGTTCTACTTCTCCACTAAGTAAAAAATCTGCACCTTCCTTCCTCTTTCTCATGCTTCTAATGTATGTAAAGAACTTACCCTTCATGCCTCTTATGCCCCTGCCTAGATGTAACTCATTTTGTATTTTCGCCTGTCCGATTTTTGTCCCTGCATGTTTGCTCAGGGGAGTCGACAGCCATGCTGAGCCCTTGGGCAAGGTGTGCAGAGGGCAGCTCCACACTCCCAGAATGGGTAGGACTGAGAGTTGAAGGCACACGGCCAGAGGCAGCCAATCTTCAGTGCCATCTGGACTGCATCTGAATGCCATCTCTCCCCCTGCCCATGTTGCCTGGAGCACGCCACCGGGCACCCCTGCCTCCCCAGGCAGCTCTAAAAGCTGTGCAGAGAGCCATGGTAGCACTCAGGTGGAGATTTAAAGGGCTCCAGGCTCAAGCTTCAGTTATTTGGGCCTGGAGGCTGACAATGCTGTATAGAATTTTTTGTACCCTGCTTGATGTTCCTGGGTTTCCAAATGCCATGCAAGAGCACTTCTGTATTTTTTCCTCTTCCGCCTCCTTTTTCTTCCTTTGCATTTAACCATCCATATCATCCTCCTCCTTTTTCCTTACATGAGGTGAGTAATGAAATGTTTTAGCTTTTATTTCTCGTGCATCTGGTCTGAATCTAAAAGCAAGTTATTTGCAGAGGGTGGGTGCTCATAATCTGTAAAAAACCAAAATCTCATACTGGAGATTTTTTGCTATGTTACAGGGTTTTTAATATCTTTTTTAGTTTTAATATATTTCATTACCTGTGCTAGTCTTTGTTGTTTTCAAAAGCAGTAATATTGCAATATGATTCTTGATTGCATTATATGTCATTAAACATCTGTGAGGATTTTCACTCTAAAATTTAATTTTCATAGGTTTGTAGCTTATTGAAAATTATGTTGCATGCTGAAATGTGGTATTTTAGAGGGAAGTATTTTGAAGGGAGATTATGGTTATAGCCAACTTGAAGAAAATGTCAATGGTTATTTCATGGTCTTTTCAGTGAGGTGCCCTCAGCACTGGAATTTTGTCTCCTCTTTGGTTAAAAAGAGCCTTTGTTGGAGCTCAAGTCTCAATGCAAGACTACTCTATTTGGCCAGGTTTTCACAAGAGGATAGCTGAAAAGGTTGAGTGAGTTGAGGGGAAATTGCTAACCCAAAGTAGATGGGTAGATGAGGAAGGTCAACTAACCTAAAAAATGGGAACTAAAATACTTCCTTTCGCCTAGACATGGGAACAGGTGATTTGTTATACTTGTGTGTTTCCACTGCCCCTCCTCTCAGCCCACATGCATCAACATATGTACATACACAAATCATGAGCTCTTAATGGGAAGGGTGGATACACTGTCTACCTGGTACTTGGCTAAAAGAACCTCTAAAATATGCAAACATATACAACAGCATCAAGCCTGTTTGGATTACTGATTGCATATGTTTTGGTCCATATTTGAGAGGGGATTCACTTTTTGGGGTGGAGGGTACTTCTTTTAGATTAACACATTTGCCCTCCTTTGTGTCAAAAATCCCATTGATCTTGATTTGGTCTGTCAGCAGAGGTTCTGCCAGTTAAGGTGCAATGCACAGGAGCTGGGTGATTACTTGACTCCCTGCTTTCCTGGGCTCAGAGTTTGCAGATTTAAAATGGCATAAATATATTCCCATGACAACAGATTAAGTATGGTTGGACCAGTAAGCCAATCAGACTAAAGCCAATGGGGTGGTTACATGAGTGTGAGAGTAGAATTTGGAAATGTCAGTTTTGCATTGACAACATCTTTGGTCAGTTTGCAGTTACGATCTTTTGTTTAAATATTTTTGAAGTGCCCTTTTTATTAGTTTTCACTATATTGAACTTTTGACTTAGCACTCACTCAGTCATTCATTCCCTGCTGTTGTTCTTTAATGAACTTCATTGTCAGATGTGGTAAGATACAACAGACATTACTTTTATAGCCTATCACAAGAGAACTGTAATGGCCCCATAGAAAATCTATATATCTAGTTTCTCTGCTCTCCCAGGAAGATGAATTGCCATGGTAACACTGGCATGGAATAATAGGTCAAGTTTTATAATTTTTTCCCCTCTGGCTTATTTTATTAGATTTTTGCTTAGACATCGACACCAGTAGAAAATGCAGACTTCTGCATGTCAGAGTTAAAAAAAAAAAAAAAAAAAAATGAACATCTGAACAATGCAGTGCTCATGCATGAAGGAAAAAGACATAGTAACAGCAGTGAGTAGCCATGTTTGAACTGAAGGATTGTCTTCTGGTACAGATGCACATTAGTACCTTAGGATAAAAAATGGGACTGGTTTTTTTTTTTTTTTTTAGATATGGATGTGATGAAATATGGAAATAAATACCCTTTGCGCGGTATTAAATGCAAAGCATAATAAAAACAAGGGCTGGAAAGGCTTATTGTGTTGCTGGATTAACTGTTCCAAATAAATTAAATCATAGCAAACTGTACTAAAGTATAACATTTTACATTAAAATATTTCATGCTTCAAATATCCCATTTGTTTTTTATTATATTGAGTATTTTAACAAGCACACAACTGTAACTTTCTTCTATATATTCATAAAGATCCTAAATTTTAGGCAGAGTACAAACGAGTAATTTCTGAATGTGTTGGACCCACAGTAATACAAGTTGTGGTATGTTTAACTGTTCTATTGAATGACAAATTCTTTGTAACCTCCCTCTATCTCTGTAAATGTCATACCCATTCCATATGACCATTTTTTTTGGTAACATATCTGACTGGTTTTCATATTGATATAATTGTTGATTGTATTACTGTTGGGGCTGGCCTATTGCTAAGGTTACCTACCACTTTCTGTTATAAGACCCCATTTTCACTTGTGCTTAACCTTGCTAGACTTAAACCATCTGGGCTAAAATTCAGTTTTCCATGCCTGATGTCTATCTTAAGCTGAATATTTTTGAAAGCTTCACCAAAAACAGTTCAGCCATTTCCTAGAATGAGGTTAGGGAAACATTCAGTATTTTGTCCAAGTTAAAAAAAAAGTACGTCCATTGCATTGTGACACTGTAGTGTCACAGCATTTTGGAACAGAGGCTTGACATTTTGGAAGTGGAGGTGGTAGCTGGGGGGTAGGGTCACCATGATTTGAGGGATACCTCTTCTGTCCTTGGGAAATTCCACTCAGATTATGACCCTCTGAGAATTGCAGTTTGCACCTGCTCACCAGAGTTTTGTTAGAGGCTGGCAGCATCATTTTCTGAAGATTCTGTCTGCAATGAGCTTGCTCAATCTTGCAGCATTTTGTATTGACTGGAATGCACATGCATCATCCCGCACAGAGAATGAACATTTTGCTTTCAGGGCTGAACAAGAGCATTTGCTCTTCTTGGCAATGTAGGCCACTGTGACACCAGAACAGAGAAGAAGGAAACTGTCACTCTGTTATGCTGTCAGTTCTGCTTGGGATGGGCCCTGCAGACAACAGTCTCATTCACTAGTCACCCCGATTCATTCCCTGAGCAACGTCCATCATGAGCACTGAATGGATCCTGTGGAAAACAATAGAATGTGATTATGGAATTAATAGCCCAGCTCATAATGCATATACATCCCCCATATGTGTAAAGTTTGCATTGACAACCTTAATTCTGGCGTTTTCTAACTTTTGAGTGCTTGACTTTACAACCTTAGTGTACTCTTAATAAAGGGGTTATTTAATGAACTTTAATGTATATTCCACTCTTAATTAAATGTCAAGATTTAGACAAACTCTTCAAAGTAAGATAATACAGAATTAAGAGTCCTGACTGAACCTTAATTCTGCCTCCTCACATGTAGTCCTTTAAAATGTGACCTCTTTCTAAGATCATAAATTATTTGGCATGTAAGAAAGCATATAATGTACCATTATGTAAGCTGGAAATTAATTTGCAACTTAACATGCAGTAAAATTATGGCAGTAATAATTGGCTTGATTTTTATATTTCAACGAACTATATGAAACAAATCAAGTACAAAGCAGATTTTCAGTAGTTTTAAAAGTGTATAAAGGTCAAATATAAATCTTCCTGTTTTCCAGGATTTACATAATGGCTAAAGTTAATAGCATATTCAAAAAATTCTCCAGTATAAATAGTGTATATACAAATACTGTACATTGCTGATTTGGAAATGAGCAATGACATTCTTCTAGTTTTAAATGAGTTATTTGTTTAAATTATCTTGATTGCAGAATAATCAGGTGGAAGAATGCTGTAACATGAGGTACATAACAGTACCAGTTATCATCTACTATCTATTTGAAAATCCCCATTGGAGTGGGAGTCAATTGTGCTGGGCTCTTGTATTTTCTAAAGATCTCATAAGCCAGGTGCTTTTCTCAATATGTTCTTGTTACAGTTATGCCTTCATATTTCTTATTTATCTCCTCACCCAGACAAGAAAGCCAAGGGATCCCTCAATATTAGAGGAAGGAATATCACCTTATTTCCTTCATGTTTAAAAAGTTTCCTTATATTTCTTTCAAAAGAAAAGCTTTAATTTTGCCATCGTTTTATTGGCTTAATTCCCTTTATTACTATTACAGTAAAAGTCTGTCCAGAATAGGTATGGAATCCAGTTACTTTGACAGTGACTGACTACCTGTCTGTCAATCTGAAATTTGTGTGTGGGAAATATATTAGTTTGACAAACAGAAGCAAATATTATTTTGTTGAAGATAAGTCACACAAATACCTGCATACAAACATACGGTAAAAAATTCTAATAAGACATCAAGACAATCTCTATATCAAAGATTTTGATAACTTTATAGCCAGTATTTTAGGGGCCTTCTGTATATAGGCCTAGGCTTTCTCAGCTTTGTCAAACCTGAAATATGCATAAAAGAAAAAGCCGGAAACAAAGGGACTAAAGGTTTCAGATAATTAATTTTATATAAAGATGGGCCTCAAGCTGCTGATCTGGATTTAGAAGCTTTGCCAGATTTAAGGTAGAGGATGCTGTCTCGGACATAGATTTTTTGTTCAGTCATTCATGGACAAAGTTCATGAAGATCAGAACTGGGTCAATGTTTGTGGGTTGTCAGATCTTAGTCTTTGGCATGAACCCATTTCTGGTTTTACATGGAAGTGTTTAGAAAAGCAGTCTTTCTAAAATGAGTTTTCAACATATGATATAGATGGGTGTCCATAAATAAGCCTGATTTTTCTAGTTTTCAGATGCCTATAATGTGAAACTCTCAATAGAATTCTCATTTCTGTTGTCTCTTACAACTCTTTAGTAAACCTTAATAGTTTCATTGGGCCCATTTGGGGATGGCAC
Source organism: Rafetus swinhoei (assembly GCA_019425775.1). NCBI lineage: Eukaryota > Metazoa > Chordata > Testudines > Trionychidae > Rafetus > Rafetus swinhoei. The sequence continues at coordinate 36,748,395 of CM033427.1, forward strand.
AGCATTGTGTTTCACTACGTGACACACGAACACAAATATCAGTAGAACTATAAAATAGAGCTCTGTGAAACTCTGTGGCTTTTGTTTCGTTAAATCTTTCATTAAATTCAGTTCTCACGAGTTCCCAATCCCATGAGTTCATCTCTAAACTTTTGGAACGAACCCCAAACTAGAGGCATTGCAATTTTCACATTTAGACCTTGCCAGAGATGCTCCATGCTGGTGTGCTTCTCAGTCGGGTACTTTCCCTGTTGTAAACTACACCATGGGAACGTGTACACTGCCCATTTATTTCGGAATAAGATATTCCAGAATTGTTATTCCGAAATAGCTTATTTCGAAATAGAACATCTACACACTGCAGGGAAGTCCCAAAATTAGTCTGAGGCAGGCTTCCCTAATGTAGATGTGCTGTCTTGATTTATAGCCCCAGGAGGAATAACTTAGAATGGCCCTGGTGAAGTGCTATTTTGAAATAGCAGAAGTAGAGCGTCTACACATGCCTTATTTTGAAATAGCTATTTCGGAATAGGCGTTATTCTTCGTAGAATGAGGTTTACAGACGTCGGAATAAGCCGTCCATTATTTTGAAATAACGGAATTGCTGTGTAGATGTTCGCATAGTTATTTCAGAATAACTGCCATTTTTCCAAAATAACTTCGCTGTGTAGACACACCCCATGGGAGCTATTGAGGACTGTAATCTATGGGCAATGCTAGCCTATTATAGATAGGTTCTAATGCATGAAGCTAGCTGGTATATCTTGAACAATGAAGTCTCATGGGAAATTGTATTTCTACATCGAAGTCCTGATTTCCTCTCATGATGGTGTAAATGAGGAGTAACTCTACTGAAGTTGTGGTTACTCTGGGGCTGTGTCTACATTGGCGCGATCTTGCGCCAAAGCGGGCCGCTTTTGCGCAAAAACATGCTGCCTGTCTACACTGGTGGGGAGTTCTTGCGCAAGAACACTGACGTTCTAATGTGTGAAATCAGTGCTTCTTGCGCAAGAACTATGATGCTCCCGCTCAGGAATAAGCCCTCTTGCACAACTGTTCTTGCGCAAGAGGCCAGTGTAGACAGGCAACATGAATTTCTTGCGCAAGAAAGTCCTATGGCTAAAATGGCCATCGGAGCTTTCTTGCGCAAGAGAGCGTCTACACTGGCACGGATGCTCTTGCGCAAAAGCACATCTCTTGCGCAAAGGCACATGCCAGTGTAGACACTCTCTTGCGCAAATACTTTAACGCAAGAACTCATTGCGCAAGATCATGCCAATGTAGACGTAGTCTGGGAGTAAGTCTAGGGTAAATAAAGGGTGTTTCAAGCTCTCTCTCTTTCTATGCTTGTTTTCAATGCAAGACCATTATGAACACTAGCCTAGGTTTAATTTTAATCTGACCTGAATTTCCTCCTACTGTTCTGCCTAAGCAATTGCTTCTGCATGGCAACCAGATCTGTCACATTTTTTTAAACGATCTTCTAATAATTACTTTATGAAATGGGGGGAATCTAATTTCTTCTTTATTTGTAGGATCATTGATGTACATGTAGAAAAGTACACACATTTAAATATATTTTCTCTAATGAGGTGACACTTGCACCACAGGAACTATTTTAGAAAATATTCTTAATTAACACAATATTTGTCATTGTTTTATTTTTTTACTAGGGAGACAGCTGAAGGTGTCCTGTCCATATTTTTTAGCACAAATGATTTTTTGAACTATTAACATTTTGAGATGATATAATTACCTTCTAACATTTGTTTAAAAAACAAACCATAATCTTCTGCAGTCAATGGTGCAATAGCTGTATAAAATTCATACCGGACATTGTTTGATGGCATTTCACTGAAATATTCTATTTCTGCAAAATTTAAGAGATTTGGGGTCTTAAAAATACAAATAAGTTTTATTTTAGAAGAGTGAATAATTATATTATTTCCTATAATATATTTTAATTTTTATTATTAATGATATTTTTGTTAAAGAAGACCCATAAATCCTCAACCATGGAATATGGGCATTCCATATTAACATAAGTGACAGTTCCTGTCCCAAAGGGCTTACAATGTAAATGGACAAGACAGACAAAGGCTATGTCTGAATGGAAGAATTATTCTCCCACTTGTAAAATGGGGATAATGAGAGACAGATTTGAATTGAGTGGGAGAGCTAGAAATAGCAAGATCTGCTAAGTTGCAGTCTAGTGCCTTAACCACAGGACAGTCCTTCATCACTTTTTTAAAAAGAGAACAAATAGCTGCCCAGTGACACGAATGGATTTTCAAAAGCGTGAAGATGAGTTTTACCAAGTTCACTTCTGAGTTTCAGAAAGATAGAAATCACTTAACAAGGAAACTTTTATATAAAAGAATTTTTGTTGTTGTTTTAGGACACGGCAGGTCAGGAGAGATATAGGACAATTACCACAGCATATTACCGGGGCGCAATGGGCTTCATTTTAATGTATGACATCACGAATGAAGAATCCTTCAATGCTGTGCAAGATTGGTAAGTAAAACTTGGCACTAGAACTAAGGTGAGATACAGACTACTTGATCACCACTTACCTTCTTCTCCTTGAGGTTATGATGTGAACCACTACAGGAAACAATTCTCCAAGCCTGGACAGGTCAAATACTGATTTACATCTTGTCAATTTGATTTTGAGGGTTTTTCAAGCCACATTGCAGAAACTGACCATGAATAATTTGAGAGGTGGGAGAGAAGAAGGTGTGTAATTATTATTTAAGTTCTGTTATTACTTGTCATTGTTCTTTGCCTAAAACATGTCTTTTAGTTTTGTGTTTTGATAACATAAATACAACTTTTAGGATCTGCTGCTTATAATTTAAGGATACGGTTTACTTAGGGATAATTTTAGCTAAAGACATAGACAGGCAATGGGCAATAAATAAAAATTCATGGCCTGTGACATGTCTATGACTTGTACAATGAATTTACTGATTAAATCTTAGCTGGGGGGGCCACTGATCTGGGAGCTCCCTTTGAAGCCACAGTTAGGGATGGGGTGTATGGTGGGTATGTGGGAAGTAGCGGTGTGTGGGGTAGGGGTCCTGCAGCACTCCCCATTTCCCACCCAGCATCTTAGTTGCTGACCCCATAGTCAGGGTCCATGTTGTTGACCCCAAGGTCCTGCCCAGCTGCTGGCTCCAGGGTCCCACTTCTGGCTTGGGTTCCTGCTCAGCCATGGGTTCCTGCTCGGCCATCATCCCTGCACCTTGAGGCTTCACCACTGGCCCTAGGAATCTGCCCGACCACCAGCTGCCAGTCCCTTGTGGAGTAGCGGCCACAAGCTCCAAGCTGCCAACCGCATGCCCACAGCTCCCCAGCCTCTGCCACCTTACCTCTGTCTACATCCTCCTTTCCTAGAGCTATAGCCCTCTCCCAGCCAGAGGTTATAGAATCATAGAGCTGGAAGAGACCTCAGGAGGTCATCAAGTCTAGCCCCCTGGCCAAGGCAGGACCAATCCCAACTAATTCAACCCAGCCAGGGCTTTGTCAAGCTGAGACTTAAAAACCTCTAGGGATGGAGATTCCACCACCTCCCTAGATAACCCATTCCAGTGCTTCACCACCCTCCTAGTGAAATAGTTTTCCCTAATGTTCAACCTAGACCTTTCCCACTGTAACTTGAGACCATTGCTCCTTGTTCTGCCATCCGTCACTACTGTGAACAGCCTCTCTCCATCCTCTTTGGAACCTCCCTTCAGGAAGTTGAAGGCTGCTATCAAATCCCCCCTCATTCTTCTCTTCCGCAGACTAAGCAAACCCAAATCCTTCAGTCTCTCCTCATAGGTCATGTGCTCCAGCCCTCTAATCATTTTGGTCACCCTCCACTGGACCCTCTCCAATACGTCCACATCCTTTCTATAGTGGGGGGGGGCGCGCAGAACTGGACACAATATTCTAGATGTGGCCTCACCAGAGCCGAATAAAGGGGAATAATCATTTCTCTGGATCTGCTGGCAATGCTCCTCCTAATGCACCCCAATATGCCATTAGCCTTCTTGGCTACAAGGGCACACTGTTGACTCGTATCCAACTTCTCATCCACTGTAATCCCCAGGTCCTTTTCTGTCAAACTGCTACTTAGCCATTCGGTTCCCAGCCTGTAACAATGCCTGGGATTCTTCCGTCCCAAGTGCAGGACTCTACACTTGTCCTTGTTGAACCTCATCAGATTTCTTTTGGCCCAATCCTCTAATCTATCCAGGTCACTCTGGACCCTATCCCTGCCCTCCAGCGTATCTATCTCTCCCCCTAGCTTAGGGTCATCTGCGAACTTGCTGAGGGTGCAATCCATCCCCTCATTCAGGTCATTAATAAAGATGTTGAACAAAACCGGTCCAAGAACAGATCCTTGGGGTACTCCGCTAGAAACCGACTGCCAACCTGACATCGAGCCATTGATCGCTATCCATTGGGCCCGACAGTCTAGCCAGCTTTCTATCCATCTTATAGTCCATTTATCTAATCCATATTCCCTTAACTTGCTGGCAAGAATATTGTGGGAGACCGTATCAAAAGCTTTGCTTAAGTCAAGGTATATCACATCCACTGACTTTCCCATATCTACAGAGCCAGTTACCTCATCATAGAAGCTAATCAGATTGGTCAGGCATCACTTGCCCTTTGTGAATCCATGTTGACTATTCCTGATCACTTTCCCTCTTCCAAGTGCTTCAAAATGGATTCCTTGAGGATCCCCTCCATGATTTTTCCAGGGACTGAGGTAAGGCTGACTGGTCTGTAGTTCCCTGGATTGTCCTTCTTCCCTTTCTTAAAGATGGGCACTACATTTGCCTTTTTCCAATCATCCGGGATGTCTCCCGATCTCCATGAGTTTTCAAAGATACTAGCCAAAGGCTCCACAATGACACTTGCCAACTCTCTCAGTACCCTCGGATGCATTAAATCCGGGCCCATGGATTTGTGTATGTCTAGTTTTTCTAAATAGTTCCTAACTTGTTCTTTCCCCACCAAGGGCTGTCCACGTCCTTCCCATGCTGCGTTGCCTAGTGCATTTGTCTGGGAGCTGACCTTGTCCATGAAAACAGAGGCAAAGAAAGCTTTTCCCACATCATCTGTCACTAGGTTACTTCCCTCATCCAATAATGGCCCCACACCCTCTCTAATCACCCTTTTATTGCTAACATGCCTGTAGAAACCTTTCTTGTTATCCTTCGCATCCCTTGCTATCTGCAATTCCAGTTGAGCTTTCGCCTTCCTGATAACTCCCCTGCATTCTCGAGCAATATATTTATAATCCTCCCTAGTCATCTATCCAAGTTTCCACTTCTTGTAAGCTTCCTTTTTGTGTTTAAGCTCACCAAGGATGTCCCCGGTAAGCCAATCTGGTCACCTAACATATTTGCTTTTCTTGCTGTGCATCGGGATGGTTTCTTCCTGTGCCTTCAATAAGGCTTCTTTAAAATACTGCCAGCTCTCCTGGACTCCTTTCCCCTTCATGTAAGCATCCCAGGGAATCCTGCCCATCAGTTCTCTGAGGGAGTCAAAGTCTGCTCTTCTGAAGTCCAGGGTGTGTATTTTGCTACTCTCCTTTCTTCCTTTGGTCAGGATCCTGAAATCTACCATCTCATGATCACTGCTTCCCAGGTTGTCACCCACCTCTACTTTCCCTACTAGTTCCTCCCTGTTTGTGAGCAGCAGGTCAAGCTGCGCATGGCCCCTGATCGGTTCCTTCAGCACTTGTACCAAGAAGTTATCCCCAACATTCTCCAAAAACTTCCTGGATTGTCTGTGTACTGCTGTATTGATCTCCCAACAGATGTCAGGGTAGATTAAAGGTAGAGTGCACGGTGAGGGGACACGGACGGTGAGGAGAGGGGTGCAGCTCAGCACCCCCACTCCAAAAACTGTTCCAGCACAACTGCTGAGGTGGGGGGGGGGGAGAGGAACTAGCTGCCAACCAGTGGCTGCTAACAGCTACCCCTGGGACCACTGACAGGGGACTCTGAGCTGTGACTGCTCCTTGTGCCCACAGGACTGCTGTACAAGCGGTATCCATAACCAGCCACTTTGGCCACTGCTAAAGGGGGGTGCCAGGGACAGCTGCCCAGTGCTGCCTGAACAGTGGTCAGTATGGCTAGCTGCAGGGCTGATCCAACAGTGCCCGTGCAGCTGCCCCTGGGCTGTCTGAGCAGCTGTTTGCAGGGGTCAGCCACACTGGCCTCTTCAGAAGTCATGGGGGTCTGTGACCTCCATGACAGACATTGAGCCCTATATATAATTCATCACAATCACTATGTTTTTGTGGATTTGATTAATATTTTAAGACTTGCACTTTTGCTTTCCATAGTTTTATTTATAGAACTAAGTTAAATACTGTTAGTCAGTACGCTTGTTGGTAAGAGCAGCACTGGGACATTCCACAATGTGAATTCTCTGAAGAAAATGGTGATATCAGTTGTAGAGTTGTCTTCTGTTTTATTTTTCTGCCAACATTCCATTAAACCTCATTTAGTAGCCACTTCTATCTTAGTCTTATGCCTCTAGAAGGAGTAGGACAAGAAAAAATTTCTATTTGTTATAGGGCTGTCATTGTTAGGCAATTTCAGTGGCATTTCAATGGAGTGTAATTCAAAGCAGAACTGGGCTTATGGTTCTCCAATATTTAGTAGTCAAAACCAAGAATCTCTCACATTTATTCACAGGGGACAGATCTACCACATGTCAGGATATCTCTGGCTCTTTCTGGAACATTCAGACCTTTTTTGTTATTGGGTTGTAATGGCAGATTTTTGTGAATTACCTCTAGGAGCATTGTGGGAAAGAATCTTCTTCAAGTCTCTTGTGAAAATTGTACCTCTGGTTATCCACTTTAAATCTTCTCAGTTAAAAAACAAACAAAAAAGAAACCCCAAACCTAACCAAAACAAAACAAAAAACCCCAAAGCAAATTACAATCAGTATCATGGTCATTTCATATTTCCTCCATTGCATAGCATTTGGAAATCCAAATGGGTTGGAAAGAGATTCTATTTCATCTTCACCACTGATTTTATTTGTGGAAGTTCTCAACACTAGCCTTGTGTGGGCTGGCTCAGAAGGTCATGTACAGGCAGCTGGGGCACAGTAAGGCAGGAGGGGCCACACTTCTGCATTTACACAGGGCCTCAGTAACCTGCACACCTGGTCTCAAAGGCTAGTGCCACTCCCCCAGCTCACCTGTGTACTGCATTGAGAGGTGAATTTCACCTCGCTCTATCAACATAAGGTTTCAACCTGTATCTTATAGTAGATCACTGCCAAATGTGTAAAACTAGACCTGCTCTCCACCCTGGATGATGGTGTCTGTTTGGGACTTTGCTCTCCAAGAGCAGCCCATAAGTTTCTGGTTTCCTGGGTGCAAATACTAAGCAAACACTTTTGTGGTTTTAATGTAGGAAGTGGGTACAAACAGTACATATTTTTAATAAAAGATTATCTTTTTCATGCTAGGTTGCAAGGACTATGTGAGATCTCTGTTGCCCAGCAAGCAGCTAAGAATCCAAATTAAGGAATTTCTTAGATAAATCTGATCCAGAAGGGGATCTATTGTGGTTCTTATGCAAGTATACGGCTGCTTCCAATATTGCACTAAGTTACATGACTAGTATCTGTCACCCGTGGTTTATTCTCTCCCTCTTATCTTCTGCCCTGGAAGACAATTATGTATGCAGTAGAGTGAGAGGTTATTGTTTAATGTGTCTGCTTGCTATGTGTTTATATTAGAGAAGTCAAGGTCAAAGAAAGTCTAGAACTTGCAGCAGAAAGCAGTGTATGATTTGTGAGAGTCTGGTCTCAGAATGTGGCATCCACTCCCCCGAGCTACGTTTGTCAGAAAGTTCTATAGTGCCTGAATAGTGGAGTTGTCAGCCATAGTCTTTATCCCAGAGCTTTCGTCTGTATTTTTAGAGGTGCTTGGGGTAGGCCAGTGATCTATTACAATAACTATGGAAAATGGATCATGTTGTTACAACACTGAATATCATAAACAAGTGCAAAGGGATGAGACAGAAGAAGTTGGATTATTCTAAACCAGAATGCCACTTCGATATAATCCAAAAACTGTTGAAATTATGGCTGGTAAAAACAGAAGGTGTGGAACCCGAAGTCAATAGAGCAGAACTGGTCTGATGCATATTAGGCTTAACTGGCGACAAAATAATGAGCAAAGTAAAGTAGTATGTCTATTTTTCCCCACTTGGAGTTCCTTTAAAAAGTTACTTTGAAAAAGAATATAATCAATTCTGTTCAGATTAATTCAGATCAGCTCTCTTTCTAATGTCTCATCCCATTGTGTCCCCCCTATTGCCTGCACTGTGGCTTGCCTCAACTCATCTAAAGAACTTTCTACTTGAGAGGAAGGTCAGCAGCCCTTAATCTTTTTCAAAGAACTTTGTGTTTACCTGGGACTCGTGAAAGAGCCATCACATTATTATAATAACCAATCCTCAACCCTTGAGTGGGGTTATTCAACTGCCAGCACTGGAAGGGCACATACAATCTTCATTGTCTTCTCTTCCCTTCTTGTGTTATATCCTTCCCACCTCCAACTTTCTTTCCTTCCATCCTATCTCTCACTCTCTTGATTTTGATCAAATCCTGAAGTTAACTATGCTTTAGTCATCCACTCCTGCTTTGTCTAAGGGCTTATCCACACTGTCGCTTAAGTGAATGTAAGTTATCTTGTTCAGCAGTGTGGAAACCACCATCTCCTTGAGCAACAAGTTTCATTGACTTAAAGTAGTGTCTGCACCAGGGGTTTTCAAACTCTGGGTCACAGCTTTTAAGGGCAAGCGGCTAGCTGGCTGAGAGACACTTTATTTACCTACACCTCCACAAGTAAGGGTGATCGCAACTCCTGTTGGCTGTGGATTGCCGTTCCTGACCAATGGAAGCTGTGGGAAGTGGTACAGACTGGGACACCACTTCCTGCAGCTCCCATTGGCCGTGGATTGCTGTTCCTGGCCAGTGGAAGCTGTGGCAAGTGGTACGGACTGGGACACCACTTCCTGTAGCTCCCATTGGCTGGAAATGGTGATTCGTGGCCAACAGGAGCTGCAATTGCCTGTACCTGAGGAGGCACAGGTAAACAAAGCATCTCAAGGCCTTACAAGTCGTGACCCAGAGTTTGAAAACCACTGGTCTACACTATGCTCTGATGTCAGGAGACACTCTCCCACCAACACAGCTTCTGCCTCTCCTTGAGGTACAGTAATTATGTTGACAGCAGAGCGCTCTTCTGTCAATGAATGTGTCTTCACCAGAAGAGCTACATCATCACCAATAAGAAGAAAAGATCCAATCAGATGACATCCCTTACCAGACTGTAAACCAGGATCCAAACAGTAGGTGTCATGGTGAACTTGCTAGCCTAAAGCAACCACTTCTAACTAATTAGCATTCCAATGTTCCAAAAACATCAACAAAAAGCCGTATTTCACCCATTTGTTCTGTCCTTTCCCTCTCCTCCACTTCTTATTTGTCTGTCCTTTTAAGAAAAAGCTAAGTAAGTGCCCTCTATACATCAAAGAAAAATTAACCTTTTCCTTTTCATCAAAGAAAGGTTATTCTGAAAAATGAGATTGATATTTTACCTCCTAAGGGAGAAAGGCTTTAAAGATTATGACTAGGTTTGTTTTGTATGTTTCAGTATAAATGCCTGTTTTGATTTCTTGTTCTTTCTTTTTTAAACCAATGAACTTTTCATTTGAATGAATGTTTTTGGATGTTTCCAAGGCCTCCATTGAAGAGAATCTGGAACCTAGCTCTCATTATAAACTCTTTCAGTGTTTAGCATTAAACACCTGTAACTCTTTAGGCCTTTGAGATCAACATCCATGCAACAGACACTCCACAGTGTTCTGTGCTTAAGTGTTCTTAAAGGCTGAGGGTTTTGGCTCCATGTGTACTGCACTACTGTAGTTCAGATGAGAAGTGAGAGAGGAATGTTGGACAATGGCCTGGCCTCAGTTAATCAAGATGGAATGGAGTCTCCTACCAGCCAGAAATGGTAGAAATATTCAGACACCGATGCTGATAGGTGAGAGCTTAGCCTCAGCAAGGAATCTAGGATCACTTCTAAACTGTGGATTGAATTGACCAATTGTGAGTATGTACTTTCAGCCAAAGGAAGCTCACCGTGACTGTAAACTCCTTCGCGTCCCTTCCTCTACTAACCGACATAACTTCTCTTTTGCTCAGATTCAGCCTTAACTGTCTGTCCTTCATCCATGAGCTGATTCTCAGCCAAGCACTGAGCCATCTTGGTGGTAGTGGTATAATTGTATTTGGTGACGGATAGGTAGTGCTGGGTGTTATCTGCAAACGGTGAATCATTTTACACTCCGCGACTTTCTGTAAATGCTATTCTACAGACTCTTAAGGAATCTACCATTTTAAATTGTCTGTGAAGTGCTATGCACAAGTATGATGCTGTGAAAGTAACAGAATGTAATAATATCAATTACTCACACCTTGTTTTACCTTTAGACCACATCCCTCTTGCTTTCTCATAGCTCTGCCTCCTTCTGTTTCCATATGGCCTTGCATGTCAAGATGGGAAGCCTGGCCTTATGGTTAAGACTGAAAGTCAGGGGATTTGGGTCCTATTCCTAAGTCTGCAACAACTTCCTGTTGACCTTGAGCTAGTTACTTTGTAGTATATGTGCAGGTAGGTGAAGGTCCAACTCCCTTTTTGAAGCTGTAATTTTGCAGACATAAAATTTATGTCTGTTTTTGTGCCTACAGAGAAATTGCAGTTAATAACTGGAATGGTCACATTTATAACAAGCAGACTTATACCTGCAGAAAGGTACAAGTACAGGTACAATAAGACTTGTACCTGTCCATCCAGCTAATTATATGATCTCTTATTTTTCTGTGGTTTGGTTTTATCACATGTTACATGGCTATACGGTGTCTGCTTTTCTCTTGGGGTGATTTGAAGCTTAAATCATTAATATGTGTAAAGTACTTTGAGGTCCCCAGACAGAAGGGGTACCTCTCTAACTCAAAGAAGCTAGCAGAGAATGCTTATCTGAGTTCCCCAAATAGAAAGCTATTTATACACAGAGTAAATGCACAGAGTTAATTATTTATACGTTTCCCTGCCTGAATGTTTTCCCACCCTCTGGTGTTTGGCACTCTGCCACTTCTAAGTTAGCAATACCCAAGCATTCAATTGAAAGAGAATATAAAGAGCCATAGAATGAAAAAAAGATGCAGAATTTAAGGTGTTTGTGGAATACAGTGTTTTTCATTGTTTCCTAGCCAGTCTCTCTCCAGACTGTTGGTAGCTACCATAGACAGTGGGCATGTGGGGTGAGCATGAGTCGGAGCTTGGAGGGGCTGATCTATGATTGGGATGGCAGACTGCCAAAGCTTCTCCCTTGTCGGGGGGGGCATGGGCTTATTTGTCTTTTTTTTTTTTTTTTGTCTTTTATGAGGATGGTTGCTGCCCCTGATCTCAGCTTGATTGCTTCCATTTCACAGCTGATAATTATTGTTGATTAGCCAAGGTCCTGCACTGGTAGTGCAGGTTGCACCTCCCAAAACCAGGACTCTTTTGTCTGGCAGCATCCGTGGTCACCAAGACCACGGATGTTGCTGAACGAGAGAGTCCTGGGCAGGAGGGCCAGCAGCTGAGAGCCCCACACACAACAAGGCTGGTAGTAGTGGGGTCAGGACCTCAGCAGCAATAGTGGGGCTGTGGTAATGGGGTAGGGGCAGCCCGGCAACCCAGCTGGGGCTGGAGCAGTCTGTGCATGCCAGCCCCGCAGCGGAGCTGGGGCCGCAGCAGCCTGATTGGGGCTGCATGCCAGCCCAGCAGTGGGGACAGAACCATGGCACTCAGGCTGGGAGTAAGGCCAGGCTGCAGCAGCACAGCATGGGAACCCCATCTGGGACCGCAGCAGCAGAACCGGGGCTGTGACAGTGCATCTGGGACTGAGACAGGCGGCAGCCCAATTGGAGCTGTGTGCCAGCTGGCAGTGGACTGGTGCTGCCACGGCCCCAGTTGGCAGCACCAGTCCACTCAGCCAGGGCTATGTGCCACCCATTAGTGGGGCTGGTTCCATGGCAGCAGGGTCAGGGCTGAGTGCTGCCATGCCCGCAGTGGGGATGGAGCAGCTGTGTTGCCCGGACGGCAGCAGGGCTGAAGGAGCCAGGGGTGGTGAGGGGCTTCATGCTGAGGGGACTGGAGGCAGGAGACATTTCCTGGTCCGGTAAATTCCCTTATCCAGGACTGCTCAGGTCCTGAGGGTGCTGGACCAGGGAGGTCCAGCCTGTACTCACAAAACTACAGCCTGCTTCTATAAGTCAGGATAGTCAGTGCTGCAGTAACTAAGTGCAGAAAGCTAAACAAAGAAGCTTGAAAGGCTTTTTGAACCTATAAATTGCTTTCCAGTCAGACGGATGGGCATCAGAGGCGGTACTGCCACTTCGTCTGTGTACAAGTGCTACAGCCCCTTCACGGTCCTTGCTCGAACACCAAAGCCATGGACTTCATTGATTTTAATTAGAAAAGTCAATATAATGAGGACCGTGTATGTGTCTGAGTTCTTCAGCATTTGATAAAGGAGTTCAATGTAAAATTTGGACCTAGATGATGCTCTTTTATGAGCACTCTGTTCAAAGGCTGATGTACTCCCATAAATTGATATTTTTTCTCGTGCCCGAAAATCTATTTGATTTTTTCCCCTTATAACAACAGATCAACAGCCATACCCCAAAAGACACAATCCCTAGGGCAGAGATTTTTATTTTTTTTATAGATGGAATCCTCTTCAAAACTTATCTAAAATTTTATGTGCACAAACCTTGTAATCTAATACTTTACGACACACGGAATATATTTGGACTATGAATTTAGCTAGAAATCTCATAAGAAATGTAAAATTCGACCGGATCATAAGCACACCAATAATATATGTATTTGCCCATGGGTTCAAAAAAGAACTGATAAGTTCATGGCGGATGACTATTAGCTAAGATGGGCAGGGATGGACTCCCTAGTTTCTTTTTGCAGTAATTGGGACTGGGCAACAGGGACGGATCACTTGATTACTTGTTCTGTTCATTCTCTCTGGGGCACCTAGTATTGGCGACAGTCAAAAGACAGGATATTAGTCTAGATGGACCTTTGGTCTGACCCAGTATGGCCATTCTTATGTACCCTTCTTTTCTACACTGAAATCTGACAGAGGTGCATGGAAACTGAGAATATCAAAAGTTTTACATAACTAGAATCTGTTCAGACAGCCAGAAAGTTTGGTAGACGTTTGAGAGGATGGTTATGTCAATTCTTGTTTTATTCGAAGTGTTCCGCACACTTCTAATTCTCAAGAAAAGCTTTGACAATTTTTTTTGTTTTTAATTATGTAGTTAGTACTTTATTTTTAAAAAAGAGACATGGGAGGATATGTAAAAGGATATGGAGATGCACAAATACAGTGGATGACATTAAAAATTCAACAATTGCCAACAGCTACAAAACCATAATATAAAAGTTACTACCTTTATTTCATATATCATGTGGTACTGAAGCTGTTGGTAAATGTCAATTTTTAAATGATAGCCAGTGTATCCTAGGTATAAATTCTATTCAACTATTATACAGTATATCAAAGTATTTTTAGTTCATCTAGTCAGAAACCAAACAACTGAACATCCTTTCAAATTGCATAAAAAAATGGAAATCAACTTATTAGCCATCCCTCTTTTAGCTCTGGTGGCATTTACACCTATTATTTGTTTCTTATTTTATACTTAGATTGTAAGCTCTTTGTTGCAGGGACAATCTTTTTGTTCTGTGTTTGTACAGCACCTAACACAATGGGTCCTGATCCATGAATATATGTACTACTACTAATAGTGGTATATAACAATGTCTACTACTAGTAATAATACTATGCTCATTGAGTGATCTTAGAATGCCTTAGCTGTTCTGTGTTTGCCTCCCATTTTTAGCATTTTAGCTATTGGCTGACTCTATGGTCAAATTATTCTTGTTGCATACAAATAACAGCCACCAAATACAAATCATCCATTAAAAGTGTTTGTTTTGACTTTTTTGATATTCATACTTTTATTTTTTAAATGATGGGGGAACTCTTGTGTTTATCTAGTCTAGCTTCCTGCCTAACACAGGCCTTAGAATGTCACCCAGTAATTCCTTCAGTAATTGCTAGAGAAGTTTTTCAATCCAGTCTTGATTTAAAGATTTCAAATATAGGAAAACTTACCACATCCCTGTGTCAGTTGTTCCAAAGGCTAATTACCCACACTTCTAAAATTTCTAAACTCCATTTGTTGAGCTCCAGCTGCCAGCCATGGGTTCTTGTTGTACCTCTGTCTCCTCTGTCAGAAACCTCTTCAGATAGGTACTTGTGATAGACTATGATCAATTCACTTCTTAATCTTCTCTTGGGCAGCGCTGCAACTAGGCATTTTTGCGCCTGGGGCAAAATATTAATTATGCGCCCCCTCTCCTTAGGTTAGTCGCACTCTTTACTTTTGCAGCTTATTATTTTTATTTATTGCATCTTTGTGTCCCTGATTATGTTGCACCTGGGACGAGTGCCCCGCTTGCCCCGCCCTTGTTATGGCCCAACTCTTTGGTAAACTTAATAGGCTAAAGCAGCTCAATCTCTCTGCTCTAGGTCTTCCAGATCTTGAATATTTGCAGCTCTTAGCTAAACCCTGTCCAATTAGTTCGTATTTTTGAGGCTTTTCTAAACAGATTACTCCAGTAATTGTCTCACTAAAGCACAGTTTACAGAGGTAATCCCATCTTCCTACTCTTACCAATATTCCTCTGTATTGGCGGAGCAGTAATCTTATTAGCTTTCTTAGCATCACCCTGAGTGAGAATACATGGTCCAATGTTTGTTCACAGCAACTCCTAAATACTTTTCAGAGTCATTGCTTTCCATTATCTGCATATGTGACTTCCATTCTTTGTTTCTACATGAATGGCCTTTCTTTTTGCTATAGTGGAAACACACATGGTTCACTTGAGCCCATTTTGTCAAGTGTTACAGACTGGCCTATATAATTGACCTGTCCTTTTCACTCCTCCAGTTTTTGTGTCATCTGCAAACTTTAGCAGCAGTGATTTTATTTCTTCGAGAACATTCATAAAGATACTGAATAGCATTGGGCCATGCAGGACTCCATAAGAAACACTGTCATTGATGATTCTCCACTTCCAATTACTTTTTGAGCTCAATCAAATAGCAAGTTGTTATTCCGTGTAATATGTGCTGTGGTATTTATATATATATATTGGTTTTTAAGGATAATTTGTAATCTCTAACTAAGTGTCGCACAAAGAAATTAGCTCTCTGTTTCCACTACATATGCTTCCAATATCCAGTCTCTTAGCAGACTTTTTTTAAAATATATTGTTTCAGTTCTTTTTGGGACTGGATATAATGCTTATAAACATAATAAAGAGAAGGTAAAAATGTTGGTTTTATTGTTCACACTCTCAAATATTTGGGGCTTTCATTAATAGAAAGCAGGATGTAGCTATTTATTCATTTGTTTGGTAAAAGCAATCCCGCTCCACTCTGCTCCCTCCCTGAGACTCTACGGGGGGGCCTGGTGCAAGGCAGCAGCAGGGGTCAGCTCCCATCTCCTTTCCCCCTCCTCCCGCACTCACCCTAGCAGCAAGAGCCAGAGCTATCCAGCAGACTCCTCCTCGTAGCCTATGAGAGAAGTATACAGGGTGTGTGTGTGTGTGTGTGCGAGAGAGCGAGAGCACGTGCACGCTCTTCCCATGTGTGTGGTGGTGGTTTGTGCTTGTGTGCCATCCCTCCCTGTGTAAACCCTAATGTCTTAAAGATACGAAGGTAAATAAAAATAATCTGACTAAGCAGTATTTGTTTTTAACAGGGGTTCAGTCAACCTGATATTAATTTGAATGTTTGTACCGCATAGTTCTGATTTATTGCTGTTGCACTTACTTGAATACAAGTAATTTTACCAGGTGTCCCATATTCAGCATAGGGAAATATTGGTCATCTAATTTTAACTCCTGTTTCACAGTTTGTACATTTCTGCCAAATCATAACAACACTAGAGTTGGGTCAGGAATTTTCCACTGGAATGATTTTCTATGGAAATGCCTTTTAAAAAAATCAACAATGAAAATGAAATTGATGAGTCTTCCCTGAGGGCAAACAGCAATCTGAAAATTTTTATTTCAATTTTTCCAACATAGAATGTTTTAGAATTTCTGGGGAAAAAATGATATTTTAAAATTTGTGACTCGAATTGGAAAAAAACTTCTTCCAAAACCTGGAAAATGTCCACAACATACAAATTCTATTTTCTGGATAGTTGATATCCTCTTCAAGAAATATTAAGGGGTCTCTATTAGTAGAGACCTATAGCACTGCCAGACAAATCAAGATCATCCTTAATATCATTTCAAAGATATTGGTTTTTCTGGTGGTGCTAGAGGATGGATGTAATTGGGAGTGATGGTTCATTACTACACTATTCTTATTTAAGTCAGTGGCCCTGGTTGGGTCAAGCCCAGCATCTAAAAGCCTGCGCATCTGCATGACATAAAAAATTCTTGCATGATTTATAAACTTCTTTGTGGTCCAGCTACTAGACAAGAATAGACAGCTACACTGTGTAATGTAGATTACACATATAAGGATTTTTATCTTTAAGTTACTGAGACATACTTAGTGATAGAGATGTAGCCGTATTAGTCTGGTCTAGCTGAAACAAAAGACAGGACTATGCAGCACTTTAAAGACTAACAAGATGGTTTATTAGGTGATGAGCTTTCGTGGGTCTGGCCCACGATAGCTCATCACCTAATAAACCATCTTGTTAGTCTTTAAAGTGCTGCATAGTCCTCTCTTTTGAGACGTACTTGTGACCTTAACTTCAGTTGACATATTGCAGCTGGGAATGCTCTCTTGGTCTGCTGGTGATCAAAATACTCTCATGCCCTCCTGAGGAGGAGAGTTCTGATGCTCTTAAATCCTGAAGGAAAGGCACAAGATTGGGGATCCCTGCATCTAGAGACGCAGAGGGTTAAGGAAGCTTGGGATGTTGGGGGTTATTTAGCAAATGGGCATTCCTTGCCTCTGTTTTTTTGAATCTCCTACTTCAGGAGAAGTTTCCTGCTCTTGTGAGCCTACTAAAGTTTATGGGACTGGGACATGTTTCCTGAAGTTCTCCTGGTTTCCAGAAGAGGTGGAACAAGGGAGTGCAAGTTGGCAAGGGGACTAGTAGTATCTTACCAGTGAAGCTTTGTCCCTTCATGTTCTTTAAGCATACAGCTTCCTACTAAAAACTGACAATATGGAAACATTGTGTGTGTTTAATAATTGCATGGAGTACTTCTACACTGCCACTCCCTTGCTGCATTGCCCCTAAAGACAACAGTTCCGAAATTCTCGCAAACACAGCACTTCTTGCTCCAGCTCCTCTTCCCACTCTGTTTTAACAGCTTTCAATCTTCAGCCACCTTCTCAAGCCTTTCACTTCCTGTTCTGATTATTAGGAGACTCCCTCTCCCTCAAGTAATCCTTCCCACCTGCTGCCCCATGACCCCCGGAAAGGCAGAAAACAGCAAGCAGTGGTTGGGGAGGGGCTTAAGAGATGTCCTAGGCTGGTTTATGAAGAGGTGGGAAGCTTGTGACAGTAGGTTGCTGCTGATCCATTCTGAGTCTTACTCTCTTATTGCATGTTTGCATGAGTCTTGCTGCAGAATGTAGGCCTAATATGCTACACAGCAAAGGAGTCTTGCCCACAGATGAAGTCTCAGCTAAGGCCAAATCAAGGTCAAGGCAGCCTACATCTAATTGCTGTGTCCTTTTATCTGTGTACGTGAGACACAGGAGATGGTTACTAAGAATAGGAGCTGGACAAAGGCAACAGAAATAAGACTCTAGTTGTCTTATCAGGCCAGGCTGTATATATATCACTGCTGTGCATGCAAAGATATTAAAGTTAAACCACCAGGGGTTGGGGACCTTTTTGGGGTTGGGGGGGCTGCTGACCCACACAAAAATCAGTCAGGGGCCACACAAATGTGAGAAGCATAAAACCAACCAACCAAACCCTCACTGACGTGGCCCCTGACTGACAAGGAGAAAGACACTCTCCACATTCCCCTCACATACCAGAGCCCAGGGGGGCCCAGGCTAGTAGATTTTGTGTGCTGTAACCCCAGGGAAGGGGGAGGCGGTGAAGACTGGAGTTCCAGTGAGGGCTCCCCAATGCTGGGAGGGAGCCCGGAGCCTCAGGGGCCAGATCCAGGCAAGCTGGGGGCTGCATCCAGTCCCCAGGCCTTAGGTTTCCCATTCCTGCATGAAACAAACTTCATTGTAAATGGATACTTTCTGAATGTATGTAGGGCTCACTGTGAGGGGGTTCCATATAAAGGGATTTCTAGAGTGAGACCTTTTTGTCTCACCGGGATTTAACATTTCTTTCCTCCTTTCTTTATCTTCTTTAATGTAAAGTTTAAAAAGTACCTAAACTCCCTGGGGTATGTCTACACTGCAAAAAATAAAAGAGGTGCAGCTGTGGGTCTCAGAGCCTAGGTCAACTGACTCAGGCTTATAGGACTCACTCTGCAGGGTTAAAAATAGCAGGGTAGATGTTCCTGCTTGGACTAGAACTGAGCCAGGCCCTCCATCCTGCCAGGTTTCAGAGCCTGAGCAGAAATGCCTACCATGTGATTTTTAGCCCTACAGCACAAGCCTTGTGAGCTTGAGTTAGTTGCCCTGGGCTTCGAGACTCGCTGTCATAGGGGTTTTTGTTTGTTTGTTTTTCAGTGTAGACGTAATCTAAGTATTTTACCACATCTTTCTACATCCCCTCCCCAACTAGCTGGGTTGTAGGTGTGTGTTTCAAAGAGGCTGGTGGGAATGGATAATTAATGTAAGTATTGTTGATGTGGCTCTTCCTATAGCCATCTTGAGGGAAACAGGTACTTCTGTGAGAGAATTCAGGCTGGATTAAAGGATTTTTGGATTATAAAACAATGTGGTCTCATCTCCCGCAGTTGCATCTATCTGATGCTACAGTGCTATTATTGCCTGGTTAAAATTTGGATTGAGTTGCCCGGCCCCCATTGAGATGGATAGGTATGAATTCACTCATCAATTAATATAACTGTAAACATAAGCCTCCTCTTAAAACAAAAGATTGTGAGAACCTGCCCAAGAGATTTTGGCCGGGTGCAGTTTTGGGTGGGCTGGGGGAATGAGGTGGGAAGACTGGTCACACAAATTTAGAATAGACAAAACAGAGAGGTAAAAAAGGTAGGCAGAAGCACAATGTGGCCTTGGAAAAAAGCTAATTAGACCCTCTGGGTCTAGTATTGGCTAAAGAGGCAGGGAAGGCAGCTAAGAAATGAGTCCTCTTCTTCTGCATTCAGAGACACAGGACTTTGTACGTGTCAGGAATCAGGGTCTGCAGCACGACTAGTCACCAGGCAACTTTCTTCCACTCTACTCTGCACTGATAAGGCCTCAGCTGGAGTATTGTCCAGTTCTTGACACTGCTCTTGAAGAGACAGTCAATAGGAGAGCAACAACATGGTTAAAGGTCTAGAAAACAGGACCTACAAGGAAAGATTGAAGAAATTGGGTTTGTTTAGTCTGAAGAAAAGAAGACTGAGTGGGGACATAAATCTTCAAGTACATAAAAGGTTGTTATGAAGAGGACAGTGATAAATTGTTCTCTTTTGCCACTGATGACAGGAATAAGAAATAATGGGCTTAGATTGAAGCAACAGAGATTTAGGTTGGACATTAGGAAAAACTTCTAACTGTAAGGGTAAAGTAAGCACTGGAATAAATTATCTAGAGTGGTTGTGGAATCTCCATCATTGGAGGTTTTTAAGAACAGATTAGACAAACACCTATCAAGAATGGTCTTAATAGTTCGTCTTGTCTCAGTCCAGGGGATGGGACTCGCTGACTTCTTGAGGTCACTTCTAGTCCTAAATTTCTATGGTTCTATAAATCTCATCATATAGCTGGCCTGCAGCAGGCTGCCTGATTGACCACACCTACTGCAGGTTGCAGGAACCAACAGACCAGCTCTTAAGTCATCAGCAGTAACTGCTTGCTGACTACCTAATGCTCATGTCTCCCAGTGTGACACTTTGTTCCTGCTGCTCTTGCCTTGCACCCACTCTTGCTTCAGTCCCGCCCCTGCCATGAACCCCTCCTTGCCTGTTACCTTGCACACTCAAATTCCTGCCCTCCACATTGACTTGTGGTGTTGGCTTCTGACTACTGATTCCTGCTTCACCCTCACTGCTGGTTCCAACACTTGATCCCTGATGCCTGATCCAAGCACTAGACCTGATGTCTGCTCTGAGCATTAGGTTAAGTTACCCTTATCCCTATTGCCTGTCACTTCATTTGTTGTAAATAAATAAGACTCCATTGGTTTCTACATTGAACTGGAATATCCACAGGGCTCTGAGCTAAAAGGAGTAAGAGTATATCTTTTGCCCATTATTGGTGGAAAAGATAAAATATAAAACTTGATATGATTAGGTTGTTTTTTTACTTGACAAGCTATCTTGCTGTCTGAAGCAGATAATTAATAAGCTTCTTAAAAACAGACCTCAACCAGTGTTTACCAACTTTGGTCACTGGGAATCTGGTAAAAGCTCAACCAATATATATTCTTAGCCTACATTTATTATAAGAATAAAAGAATGGTCAGACCAGTAGTCCATCTAGCCCAGTATCCTGTCTTCCAACAGTGGCCATCTACTCCCAGCTTCTGGCAAACAGAGGCTAGGTACACTCAGAGCATGGTGTTGCATCCCTGTCAGGGCAAAGCATGGGGAAATGGGAGGAGGCATGTGACCTCCCCAAATGCCGTGGGCGGCAGGGACAAGGAACCAGAAGCTAGGGTTGCCAGATGGTTTAACCAAAAATACCGACCCTCCCCCCCAAAAAAAAACCAGGAAAAAAATTCTGTTGAGGAAAAAAAAGGGGGGAGACCAAAGTTGTTGAGCCAAAAAAAAAAAAAAAGAGACCCCCCCCCAACAGCAGTTATTAAGCAAAAAAAAATAAAGAAAGAAAGAAAGAAAGAAAGAAATTAAAAAATTAAAAATCAGCATGGCCCCTTTAAGCAGAGGCTTTTTTGCGGGTGGCCTGTTTGTTTTTCTGTTCTAGCCACAAGACAAGCCCCTGGGGAACCAGGTAAGCAGGGGGGTGAGGGGGTGTCCGGGGGAGCCTGGTGGGGGACCCGGGGGCTGGGCCCGGTTGCTGAGTGTGTCGTAGGGTTGCCAGGTGTCCAGTATTTTCGCCTCCTGGCAGGGAAAAGAAAACAGAAATTATCGGACATTTTAGGTGTCCGGTATTTTCTGAATTTTTTTTACTGGACAGGAGGCGAAAATATCGGACTGTCTGGGTCAATACCGGACACCTGGCAACCCTATCAGAAGCCCGGAAGACTAGCAGGGGGGCCTGGTGCCTGCAGCATGGGTTAGGCCCCACTGCACTCACTGACAGCTGCAGGGTAGGGTTGCCAGGCTTCTGCGCAATCACAGGCTCCCAGCGCCGACTGCGGCCCTGCCTCCCAGCCTGGGAATCCCAGCTGGGAGGCGGGGCCGCGATCGCCACTCTGGGCACGTCAGAAGCCTAGGTGTGTCAGAAAATAGCATGCACATTTGCACAATTACTTCTAAGCTTCTTTATATAAAGATGGTGTAGGATGAAGACTGTTTATAATAAGACTGTTTATAATAAAGGTAAGTATTAAACATAGCATATGTGTTCATGGCAGTGTTTTTGTTTGTTTGTTTGTTTGTTTTATCGACAATTTTTAGCCTGCGTGTTTGGTATTTTTTGGGAGACCATCTGGCAATCCTACTGCAGGGTGGAGCATAGTGATCTGGCTCTGCTCCCCCAGTTCTCATCCGCATTGCTTGGGGGAGAGGCGGGACTGCCCTCCCACCCTCACTGGCAGTGGGAAGCAATGCACCTGGGAGCCAGGGGATCAGAGTGGACTACGCTGCATTGCTCCACTTCCCTCTGCTGCCACTAGTGAGTGCGGGTGGGGGCGACCCTTGCTGCTGGTGCAGGCTCTCTCTAGTCCCCCAGGCCACTTCACTCAGGGAAGGGAGCTTGGGGGAGGAGGTGGGGTAGGGGCATGGCCGGGGGCAGCGGGAGGGGTTGTCCCAACTCTCCCCCAGGCTAGGAGTGGCACGGGGAGGGTGTCATGTGGGGGATAGTCATGTAGCTGGTGTCCCTCCTCACCAGTTGTCCCTTCATCCCTGGCAATCCTGGCTAATAGCCATTGTTGGACCTACCCTCCAGGAACATATCTAGTTTCTTTTAAAACCCTGTTCATAGTTTCTGCCTTTACAAATCCACTGGCAAAGAGTTCCACAGGCTGCCTGCATTGTGTGAAGTTTGAAAAAGTTGACAGAAAAAAGCTGAAAAAGATCCTCCCCTCTCATGGGGTTCCGGAGCTTGGTCTTCAGCCCAAGCCTGAACATCTGCAGTGCAATTAAACAGCCTGTAGCCCAAGCCCCATGTCAGCTGATACAAGCAAGCCCTGGCTGTTTAATTGCAGAGTAGATGTATCCTAGATGTCACACATCCTTGTAGTCCATCAACTGACAGGCAGACACTAGAGTGAACTAATTTAATTTAGCTGTGGACCTGATTGAATGCCGAGTGAAGTTAATAGAAAGACTTCCACGACTTTAGTGAGAGCTGGGTTAGGCTCAGAGTCTGCATCTGCTAGCTGGACATGCTGGGTGTGTGCTCTAGCTGAGCATACGGGATGTGAATGCAGCGAGAAGAGCTCTAGTTGTACCAGTTATCCTGTGTGACTTGGAACTGTGCTCTGTAGGGCTGTATCCAGGGCAGCTCCAGGAGTTGTTCTGGAGGAGAGCTGGAGCTCAGTTGAGATGTGGACAATTTGAGTACACATATCCACCCCATCCATGAGGCATAGGGCAGTTGTCACAAAGGCTACTGAAGCTTGAGGGAGCAACAGAAGCTGTACAGCAGTCTGAGAGAAGATTCTTTCTTTTGTGGAACATGCCTGTCCAATAGCAGTCTACCCGGGCTTGATACAGAAGACCAGATTTAAATAGGCACCTCAGTTTCTCTGCATGGTTCCATTTGAGGATAAACAGGCACAGTAAGCTGCGTGTTTGAAATTGGTTTTTTATTTTAAAATAAAAAAATGCCAGAGGATCACTGCACAGCTAATATACTGTAAAAGGAAAAAGAAACATTTAGGGCTGAGTTTTCAAAGGCTTTTCAATTCTATATCTATTTTTGCAGGCTGTGCCACTTGTATAGAAGATGTTGCATATAAAAAGGCATTTGTACTATTTTAAAGTGGCTTTTTATCACAAACCTAAAGATGCCACTGCTGCTTCACAAACCTGTGAAAACATTTGTTCCATTGGACTTTTCTTACTACCACCTTGTAATTGGATTTGAAGCTTGCCAAGCCAATTTGCCCTGTCGCCTTATCAGGAAAGTGCAGAGCCTCAGTCCACCATCATATCTGGTCAGAGAGTGGCCATCATTAATGTGTAATGCTTTCTGGTTTTGGCCACAGTGGCATACAGGATCTTGTTGGCTCCAGGTGTGAAGGCTGGCTGGACAGGGAACCTGGCCCGTTCAAAATCAGTCCATAATGGCCCATGGGCAGTGTATCAAATCAAACCTGGCTACATGCCTGGTCTAGGGATTTCATAGTGTAGTTGATTAACCAATAAGCAAAAGCTTATTAGTTAATGCTATAGACTACACTCATCCCCCCTTCCCCTGACAGTAATTTTTTTAGCAGGCTGGCCAGTAGTCTGGCTCAGTCCCACCGTACACTGGGTCCAGGACCTACCCCTGCTGAGGCTCTGCATTTAAAGTGTATTAAAAGCCTGGTGGGCAGGCTGCCTGGATCATTTCCGGCTTGAGCCGGGTCTGGGAGCTCAGGCCCCCCCGCCCTGGACAGGGGCTGCTGCTGCCCCATGCTGCTGCCTCTCATACAGAGGCAGCAGTGTGGAGTGGCAGGGGGCTCCTCAGGAGTGGGTTCAGAGAGCACTGGCTGCCAGAGCCACTCCCAGAGACTATAGATAAGAATTCATGAAGTTAATCAACTATTCAATTAACCAATATTTAACATCTCTATCCTGGTCGGGTGAGTTACAAGAAACTGGTTTCTGACGTAAGCTGCAGACCATTCTTCATGCTATACTGACAAAGCAGAGAAGTCAGCCCACAACAGGTGCCTCAGGGACAAGCCTGCTTTTTACATGTTCAAAGAGGTTTGTATACCGTGGTAGATCAGTTTTGCCATGATCTTCTCAACCATTCTGGCTGTAGCATCCTCACAATGGATGTCTGAATGAATGATGCTGCTTAACATAGGGAGCTATGGCGCTAGTGTTGGTGAAATTGTCCCAGTTATAATGTGCGTGATTAAGTTTAATTGTGTGTCCACTGACTTGATGTGAGATGAATGAAACCAGACGAGCACAGCATTCTGCTGCACGCAATGAAGAGTAAAGTTCCCTGGCAAATGAGTGGCACTTTTTGAAAAGTGTACTTTCTCTCATCCAAACTAAACAAAATATTATGAGGAAGCTTTTCAGAAATTAATAACTTGATGGAACAAATCTGTTAAATTGCTTATTAATAAATGCAATGCACTGGGCTCATGTATTAGTCTTTCCCTCAATAGACCTGGCTTTGCTTATTTCAGAAGTGGTGAGTTGGTTACAAGTCCCTACAACAGGCATGTTTGTCAGTTTCAGAGAACCGCCATGGAGTCTGGTACAACTGGATGTTACCGGACAAGGGTGAGGTATATTAAAAGAGATGTGTGGGGTTACTGCCTCCCAGCATTAACGTCCAGTTAATGCAGGAAAATGTTGCCAAGGAAAACTGATTTCCATATTTAATTGATGGTTTCCATAATTTTTAACACAGAACAGTTACTAGTAACCACAGAAAAATTAAATCAACGTAATTTAAAATCTCGGCTATGCCAGGAAGATCATCCAGGTGAAATAATACACTGCCACAACTTCGAAATTTTGTAGCTTTGCTGTAACTCTTAAGCAGGGGTTCTCAAACTTTGTGATACTGTGAACGCCCTCTAAATTGCTTGTGACCCCCCTCTAAGTTGCTTGCGACACCCCGGAGGGTCAGGACTCACAGTTTGAGAAACACAGAGTTAAGAAAAAGCCTGTTAACTTTCTAGGGCCTCTGTTTGTTGCTGTATCTGATATTTAGCTTCAGCAACACAGTAACTTGAACAGCACTGTTATGATGAATATATTTTCTTATCTTTTTCTTTTTGTTAATCCTGAATTTAAATATGCATATTACAAATGGAAATGTATGCAAATCCTTATTTGACTGTTTTTGTCTTGGAAATAATAAAGCTTTGATAAAAAGTTTTGAACTTCATAGAAAAATGTTTTCAAATAATTTACACTCAATATAATTTATTCAAGCTTTATACCAGTCTATTAGTAGTGATTGCTATTAAGTTTTGCAAGACAGTTTTTATTATCTCCTGTTTTTTATGCACATAAATTATAGGAAAAAGTTACTTGTAGGACTGAAATTGTCCAAAATCGGTCTTAGTCCAGAGGCATTGCATCCATTTAGATATACAAACAATGAGAAGCTTATGTATAGTACATTATAATTTGAGCTACTTATTCCTGTGACACTAATTCTCAGACCATAGAATCATAGAGTTTGGGGAGGGAGAAGAATCTATATACAGTAAAACTCCAGTAGTCCAGCATCCAATTGTACGGCACTCCTGATAGTCCGGCATCAAAATGGCAAGAGCCTAGTGAGTGAGCTTCCGTCAAAAACGCATCACAAAGCAGTGGCAGCAGCTGAACCGAGTGAAAAGGGTAAAAAAGGGTTAAAAAACCTAAAACTTTTCAGTATACTGTATACAGTATGTACAATAAAAAGGGTTAAAAACACTTTATATACAGTATATACTGTATACAGTATATATATAAAACCAGTTTATAGTACCTCCTGATAGTCCAGCATATCCGATAATCCGGCACCATCTAGGTCCCAAAGGACCCGGATTATCGGAAGTCTACTATACTTATTCTTGTAACCATTCGTCTCTGCCTCCTGTCACCCTCTCCAGTCCTTCCAAAACTTGGCATGTAAAATGATCCTTTCATGACTGGTAGTCTACTGATATATCTGGCTTCTCTGCAGCTCTGATTCCCCATCTTTTTTAGTCCAGGCCCAAGTTTCTCCGTTCCACAATCTCCTTCAATTTTGACTTTCTTGATCCTCTCTTAACTATTCCACTTTTCCTCGGCTTTAGCTCACTCCTTCCACTCATGTTCTCCCAGCACCAGGACACATCTGAAGAAAATGCTGGTCATACTTGAACTCCCTCCAATATCAGTGTGTTCTCTTTCTCTCCAGTACTGCCATTCTCTTTGTTTATAGTTGCCATTTTCACTGTTCTATGTTGACAATCTCATCAAGCTATCTTCTCCTTTCTTTTCTTAATCTTTTCTCCAGCTCCAAATATCTGAATAATTTTTTTTTAAATGACGCTTCTTCCATGTTCCTCGCTCCTTCTCTCCACCTTCTTCCTCTCCCCCCAATGCCACCTTCTTCTTTACTCCACCCTCTCAGGAGACCATTTAATAGGAAGACAGGCCATATGGTGGGAGCAGGAGTCAGGCCTATTTATTGGAGTCTGAATGCCAGAGCGAAGGATCAGAACCAGATGGCCTGGAGTCAGGGAAAGCAGGAACAGAGCTGGTTCCAAGGCAGAGGCAGGTCTTGGTGTGAGGCAAGCATTGGGAGGCAAAGAATCCATGGATGTGTGCATTGAGAAGCCAATGATTCTCTGCAGCTGCTGGACTTAAGGGACAAGCCACCTGACTGCAGTGGTTCCACTGATCTCATTGACTGCCTAGGCTGCAGGCACTCTTTCTGACAATACCCTTCACCCTTTTGATGGCATTTTTAGGTGCCCTAAGGCCTGGTTTCCAAGGTTAGTTTTGATGACTATTTTGTAGCAGATCTGAGATGTGGATATTTTCCACTGGTTTTCAAGATGGTTCATCAACGCTATAACTTCCCAGTTCAGTAAGTACTGGAGTTGCCCCCTAATCCATCCTGAGTCTAGGATCATCACAGCAAGAATTCTTGTCCCCAAAGGGTGATAGGCCAGAGCAGTGGAGTGGGGCAGGATGGGAATGGATTCTTGGTGAACAGCTTTGGGAGGGAGACATGGAACATAGGGTAGGGAAACTGCAACTTGAACCCCATTAACCTGATCCATTCCAGAATCTAAATAGGACCAGATATTTGTGTTCTACGACAGACAATACTCAAGTCCTGAGGTTCCAGGTGGACACCCAGACCTGATTCCCAGTGGCCCTGATCCGTGTGATGCTTGTTTGCCTCCTTGGTGGACACTGTGTTCTTCGAGTTCTAGATGTACTTGAGAGAGGTGAGCAATTAAATCTGTGACAGTGACTCCCAGAGATCCTATGGAGATGTCTAATTGAAACACATAGTTAAAAAAAAAAAAGGACTTTGAAAGGAAGAGGCATGGGTGTCATTATTATATGCCAATTCCACATGGGGAAGCAAGGAAGCCAGTCATTTTGGTGGTAGTTCATGAAACAGCAAAGATACTGCTGAAAGAGGTGGTTAACCCACTTTACCCATGAGTGCATGGGAGACAAGCAGATGAGATGGGAGTATTCTAAATGTTTGAGGATAGGGTTATAGTTCAGAATGATCTGAACAAACTGGAGAAATGATCAGAGGTAAATAGGATGAAATTCAATAAGGACAAAAGCAAAATGCTCCACTTAGGCAGGAGCAATCATTTACACACATACAAAATGGGAAATAACATTATAAGAAGGAGCACTGCAGAAAGAGATCTAGGGGTCATAGTAGACCACAAGCTAAACACGAGTCAGTGTGACACTGTTACAAAAAAAGCAAACATCATTCTGGGATGTATTAGAGGAGTGTTGTAAGCAAGACATGAAAAGTAATTCTTCTGCTCTACTCTGTGCTGATTAGGCCTCAACTGAAGTACTGTGTCCAGTTCTGGATACCACATTTCAGGAAAGATAGGGACAAATTGGAGAAGGTCTGGAGAAGAGCAACAAAAAATAATGTATGGTCTAGAAAACATGACCTATAAGGGAAGAGTGAAAGAATTGGATTTGTTTAGTCTGGAAAAGAGAAGACTGAGAGGACACATGGTTCTAGCTTTCAGGTACCTAAAAGACCGTTACAAGGAGGAGGGAGAAAAATTATTCCCCATAACCTCAGATGATAGGACAAAATTGCAGCAAGTTAAGGTTGGACATTAGGAAAAACTTCCTATCAGAGTAGATAAGCACTGGAATAAATTGCCTAGGAAGGTTGTGGCATCTCCATCATTGGAGATTTAAGACCAGGTGAGACAAACACCTGTCAGGGATGGTATATATGGTGCTTGGTCATGCCATGAATGCAGGGGACTGGATTTGATGAGCTCTTGTGATTCCTTTCAGTTCTCTGATTCTGTGCCCAAAAGTATTAGAAAATCCTGTCAAAAATGTGAACTGAACTGAGAATCTTGGTCTGACATGATGTCAGTTGATAGTATGTAGTACTGAAACAGTTCTTCAGCAAAAGACAGGGAGTGTCTGGAGCAGTAATGGTGGGTAGGATCAGGGACAAAGTGTGGCATTTTGATAAACAGATCCACCCCCACTAAAATCACTGCAAGTCCCTCCGAGCATGACAGATCCCTGGACGCAGTGGATTATAGAGGAGGTAGATGGGGCAGGAGCTGGAGAAGACTGAGCAGCTTCTATTGCAGGAACAGTGGTGACATTCCAACTCTTGAAATAGCTGAATAGTGGCCAGCAAGTGTGATATCACAGCAGAGCTTGAGGACTTGAGGCTGAGGCTATCCCTGTAGGACATACAGTCTTTGTAACAGTGAATGTCATCTTGTAACCTGAACTCAGCTGCAAGTTGGGTACTGGTGTCACCCAAGGGGACTCACAGATCTGAGTGGCAAAGAGATCAGTGGGTAGCAGGGAAAGCATGGAAGGCATCATTTTGTTCTTTACTGTCCCATACACAACGTTGGATGCCTTGAAGATTGTGGAGGGAGTTCTCCTGGCGGGCTCATGGTGCTCATCTTTTCAGGACAGGGCAACAGCCTTTCCATTTCTGGTACCTAGGTGGTGGGTGACCACAAATCAAACTGGGCAAAAGAGATGCCTTATTCAATCAGGTGGTTCCGCTGTGGACCAGCTGTGCTCTTTGACTCCTTGACGGCTGGGGAGTAGGTTTGAATTACTTCCCAACAGCCAACAGACCATTTCTGATCCATATTGGGGTATAGCTCCACGTTCTCAAAAGTTTCAAAAAGCAGCAGTGGAACCTCCAAAAGACTGACCAGGAAAAATAGAGGGGAATGCTGGAGAAGAGTGTCATGACGATACTAGCCCAGCATATATTGATAAATGAGACCTCCCGTGGTGCTTCTTGTGGTGCTATCTTCTTAGCAAACTGGCAGGTTCATCATAGGGTGCTCATGCTCCATATGCCCAGCTAGTATGTTGATGAGCAAGAATGCTGAGGAAATCATGCTTGGCAGCTGACAAACCCTCCACGTTAAGTTGTAACATGCATAGAACTAGTCCAATGACAGAAGTCACATGACTGCACATTGGGATTGTCAGTGATGACAGTACCAGGATTCATTGAGCTGGTGCTTGTTACCAGGATTCATTGAGCTGGATCATTAGCTTCCCTGACTTCTGTCAGGTACTGATGAGTGGCGCGATGAGAGCGCTGATCCATTACCCCCAAAGTTTAATACTGGGTTTTCGTTACAACATTGCTGAGACAATATCTCTATACCTCTTATTAAATAGGGATATTTATAGACCCTGTGTCCAGTGCTGCTCTCCCTGAGATGTGTGGTGTAAATGAGATCAAAATCTGACTGTAGTTTGAATTAACTTCCAAGTACAGCTGTGTTAAATTGATCTTCATTAACCAAATTAAACTGTGATTTATATGAGAGATTGGATTTCTTTCTTGATTTCTATCTAGGCCTTTATTTTTCTACAAGTTGAAGTGGCAAAATGACTGGTAGGTACTAATAATAGACTGCCTGATTGTACTAGAACAGATACATTTAATCATAATATGTTAGCACTGAACATAATAACATCTGCTAGTCAAAGCATATGAAATATTGATTCTAATATGCCCATCTAATCCACTGTTTTATTCTGCTGCGGATCACAGCCAATGGCAAAAAATCTAAATGTTATTGTCTAGCCTCAATATTTATTCTTGTTAGTAAAATACGTGAAAAAAAGTCTTGTGAGAATGATAGCTTTTATTGGCTGAGCAATAAGAAATGCACTTTCTTATCAGTTCATGAGCGTGTGTGCTGACAAAATTACATTGTCACTCAGCATTCCCAAATGAAATCTCAACTGTTGGCTGATCTGTATTACTAAACAAACTCTGCCAATTGAAATATTAAAACTTTAGAAGATTTAGTTATTTTCACACTGTAACTTGGAACTTCTTAAGCTTAGAGGAAAATTACAGCCCCTGTATCAAGCCCAAGTACTGAGGACTGGCAAAGAGGCATTCCCACCACAGTCTCAGAACTGCAATAGCCTTGTACAGAATGGGATGTGTAGCATCAGCACTAAATATGGCACCAGGACCAGTGTTCCCTGTAAGCTGTGCATTTGGACAGCTACCCAGAAGAGATTCAGATGCCACCCTGCTGATTAGCAGAGAATCCACAGCTTGCAACATGTGTTTCTATTGGTGGTGCATAGCTGCACATGCCTTGGTGCACATAGCAAAATGTATTCTACAAATGAATGGAAAGAATTGGAGGGAACATTGACCAGGAATCTAGTCAAACTCATAGCCTTCTGATTCAGAAACAAGAGTGGACAAAGGAGTCTTATTATACATGTACTATAGAGCAATTTAGCAATACGATCTAATACTGTATAGTCACATTATTTATTTCCAAAGACCAACTTGACTTTATGATGGACACACTAGTACAGTGATGTGGGGAGTGCCTCTTACTGCTACACCAAAAGACTCTCCTAATTAAAATGGTAAATTCATATTGGACACTTCGTACTGGACACTTAAAATGTAAAAATCAAAGATGCTCCAGCCAACAAAAAAGAGTTTTATGTTGTCAATCCCATGCCTTTCTTCCCCCCTGCTAAATCCACACAAAGAACTTTTTCCTGACACTGACAGCTAAATGTGGCTTTCAGAATTTCTTTCTCCTAAGGGACTCATGAGTGGTGACAGTAGCCTTGATATGGTGACATATTTCTTGGCAGACAGCAGATTACAAGATGCTTGCAAATACTGTACACTGCAGTTTCTCAGGGTATCTGAGGGCATGCATATTTTCTGGACAAGTTATGTTTTGTACAAACCTAGCAGACTGTCTAAACAGCACTGTATTTGCTCTAATTGTCACAAAAAAGTTAGTCTCAAAGAAAGAGTTTCCATTAAGAAATCTATGTTTCCTATGTGAATGCAAGATGCAAACAAATGCCTCTAATTTAGGAAGTTTGTGAAATAGTCTCAGATATCATAACCTAGGGTATATTCATCTCTGTATGGATTATAGGAAGTCCCTGAGTGAAACCCAGTTTCAGACTCCTTCAAGACATTAGAGGGGTTTAGCTTTAAATCTATATCTACGTTGTCTCCACTGCAGACAGAGCAAAATATTCCATTTCTAGACTCATCCAAAAGTTCAAGGGCTCTGTAATAACTGTTAGGACTTGTCTATATGGTAGAGTTAGGGCAGAATAAGCTAGGGAGTATGTCAAGTGCAATAATTTTCCATGTGGACACGTTCTGTAGTGAACCGCACCTGCTGGTTAGCAACTTAATCCCTCTAAGCCTTTTTTTCTATATTCCTACAGACCTGACAGTGAAAATAGGGTTGTGGGGCTTGGCCCTAGCACCTGACCCTGCTGCTTCTACCCACTCCAAGAATAAGTCTCCTAAAAGGGATCAAGGGTGATACTGAAACCATAGCCTGTCCTCTCTCTATTAGACCATGTCTACAAAGCATCGTTATTTTGGAATAACATCCATTATTCCAAAATAAAGTAGTGTGCATCTACACAGCAAGCCTATTACTTTGAAATAAATTTGAAATAATGGGCTTCTTACTCCGACTCCTGTAACTCTCATTGAATGAGGAGTAAGGAAGTCGGGGGAAGAGTGCTCTATTTTAAAATAACTGCTGTGTAGACAGCACCAAAAGTCGAAATAAGCTATTTCGACATAAACTACGCCATTAGCGTAGCTCAAGTTGCATAGCTTATTTCGAGTTTAGCCATGCTGTGTAGATGTGCCCTTAGTGACCTCCCTGAGAGAGTCTGGTATACCTAGAGAAGAATTTGAGCAACCTTATGGCTGGTTACATTATGCTACACAGTGAATCCCACATATAGCCCCAAGGGTTCAGTGATTTCCTTTGTAATTCCATGAGTATGAGAGGTTTCAACTGTGGTATCTTACTTTGGTATAGTCGAAGCCTGCCATGCAAGTATATTAGCTTCTGTTGTAAATTTAAAGTTTGCTCGTGGTCAGGCGGGGGAATGAGTAAGGAATGGGGAGTGGAGTTAAAAGGTCTGATAGCTGTTCCAGACACGTTGTCCAGGAATGCATCCTGAAGCAGACACTGCTCCATGCCACTTCTTCCCACTGGTGTAGTAGAGGGGGTGTAAACACCACCCTCATCTCTTGTGGTGTCCTTTGGGTTTCGCAAAAGTGGAGCTGGTGTTTGACTCAGGGCCTGGAGGACAAGGCTGGAAATGTGGCTGAACACTGAATAGAAGTAACAGAGAGATAGCTGTGTTAGTCTGATCTTGGTAAAACAAAAAAAGCAGTCATGTAGCACTTTAAAGACTAACAAGATAGTTTATTAGGTGATGAGCTTTCGTGGGGCAGACCTGTTGATTTGAAGAAGTGGGTCTGCCCCACGAAAGCTCATCACCTAATAAACTATCTTGTTAGTCTTTAAAGTGCTACGTGACTGCTTTTTTTGTTTTACTGAATAGAAAGTTCTCCCTCCCTTGCACTCATCTAATCTTTGCCCATATTTAGCATTACATAGGAGAGAAACTTTCAAAGTGGGGGAGCAAAATCAAATGAAATATCTACTGCTACACTTACAATAAATCTGTTTATGGTACTCTGTGCACAGCAAGGAAAAAAGGCTGTTATGTCAATTAGGAAAATTGGTATGGAGTGCTACAGTGCTGACAAAATCGATTTCAGGCCAAGCATGACACCTCTGACAGGTCCATATATGAAAGAGGTTGAGATCTAGATGACAGTCTTCAATCTTTTCTCTCTTTTTCTAATCCATGCCTTCCAGAATTACACTAAGCAGTTGACTAAAATCTGTCACATGAGCACTTTTTTTACTCCCTTCTATCCTGCAGGACAAAATTATGTGAGCACTTTATTTAATTAAATATGTGCTTTGGTCTGTGTTTGTATTAGCATAGGCAAGAAGGAATAAAGGAGTGAAGGAGAGTGAGGGTATGTTTACTCTGCAGAGCTTTTCTGGGATACCTTCGGAATGCGTTTGCTTTTCCGAAAAAAATGTCAGAAAAGTGGACATGTTTTGTCGGCATCCCTGTAAGCTTTGTTTTACGAGGAAGAAGGGATATTCTGAAAGAGGTGTTTTTTTCTGAAATTTGGCCCCATGTCGACGGGCCAAATTTTGGAAAAGCCTCTTTTGGAAGTAAATCGGAAAAAGACATGCAATTTGCGTATCACAAATTGTGTTTCTTTTTCCTATTTTTCTTTATAGTCTAGACATAGCTTGAGAGTGAAGTTGACTACCTCATGACAGGATGAAGGAAAGAACACTGGTTTCTGCAGTTTTGGTTGCAAGTTAGAAGGCACTCAGATATTAGTATTGAGGCTCCATTTTAACAACCCAGATAGAGGTCTGAGGCAGAATGGGAGAGAAAGGAATGAATAAAACATATACTAGATAAAAATGGCTGGCAAAGAAAACTTCTGATACAGTATTTAACATCAGGCAGTGCCCCCTCAGCAGGTGGAGTGACAGAAAAGATAATCAGGGTTCCAGTTTCTCCAGTTAATGGAAAAAATATGAAATGGTATGAATTTAATCTGTAGAAAAATTTTGAGGAGAAATAAGCATTTTAAATACTTGAAATGTTTTTCTTTAGGCACATAAATTTAAATGTAGTTAAGACTCTGGGACTCTCTCTTTAGGCTTATCTATTATGTGTATTAGCACAATTAAAATGTAGTTCAAAGCCTAAACTTTCAGTAGTTACATGGGGATGGCCACTGATTCTATGTAATCTTCACAAGTGCTTTTATAGTCTTTTTAAAAAATAATGCAAAAGATATAATGAAATCATCAGCAAATTCTTTTCTTGTTTATAAAATCTTAGGGAAAGCTACAAAATATCTGCTGGGAGTGATATGGTGATGGGTTTGGAATCTCCATTTTTGGGAGCCCAACTTGAAATATTTTGCAGTGCTCTTTTTTGGAAACTGCCAAGCAACCTTCCAGCCTCTTTAGGTGTCAAGTTGGCACCTAAAATTGCTAGTCACTTTATCAAATCTTGGCCTAAATCCTTCCCTTACCTACTGGAGCCACACTGAGAAGAAACAGTATTGAATTTGTTCTTACCACCAGGCTCATCTTGCTGGTATAGAACAAGGTGTTTGAAGGAGGTTATAGAGAAAGAGTAACAGGGCTTACACAGAGAAACAAAATATGGCCTCCCTTAGCAAGTGCTGAACAATCTAGAATATGATTGAGGGACACATTTGCTTTTAAAGAGGTTAGCCTGAGGAAGGGTTTCAAGTAGGGAGTTGAAAGAAAGAAACAGTGAAGGCAGAAGTAGCCTCATCATCTTGCCAGCCAGGGTAGAAAACACTTTACACCCACATGCACAAGGATGAAAGAGAAACAGCTGGGCAATCAGTGAAGGAAAAAATAATCTGAGTGGAAAATCAGTACTGTGCCCTTTGGAAGAAGGCACCCAGTGTGATTGCCCTGCTCCTCTGCCTGAAAAACTGGCCCTGGATGAAAGTTATAGGAGTGAGAGTTAGCCAAGGAGAAGCAAAGTTTTTTGGCAAGAATGATGGCTATGCGGACTGGAAAGAACTTGTAGTGGAGGAAGTCCAAATGGTCTCTGGATTTCCCCCCAAAAATGCCGTAGGTTATCTCCAGCATCAACTGAAAAGTTATTTACTTTGTCTTTACCTAGAACTTCTATTATTGATCTGTGTGTGGTTGAGTTTCCTCTCTCTAATCACTGTCTCATCTCCTTCAAAAGCAATCACTTTCCACTGCATTCTGTCCCACCTTAGATATCTTCCACGTTTACTAACACCTTTGTCTTCAATGGTGCTCTCTATCTGGCCGCCTGTCTGTTTGAAGAAGTGGATTCCATCCTTTCCCCTACATTTTCCATTCTCTCTCTCTCTCTCTCTGAAAGATGAGTTTGTCCTTGTCACCCCATTAAGTGATGTTAACACTGAGGTAAGGCAGCACAATAAGGGGCGTGTATGGAAGAAGGAAGAGTAGGCCCTTACTTCTGCTGCTGAGGGGTAGCAGACCAGGGACACTAGGAATTATGTTTTGGAATTATGTAGGAATTATGTTTTGAGTGTTTTTGAGCATAGTCTGCAAAGGTTTCATGCTCACTTAAGTGCAGTAACAGCCTATTAGTTGATAACCGTTGACAGAAAGTGAAAGTCACTGCAACATCTCTTCTCTTTCAATTTGAGTTTATATAAAGACTGCTGAAGATGACTCCTTTGAAGCAAAGGTTATCTTGAGAACTCAGTATGGAAAATCCAAACAAGGCTGTTTTAATATTGACCTTCAACATTCAGAGCACACAGCTGAAGTTGACAATGACAACCATATCTGCAGAGAATCATTTCCTGATCCCTACAGGCTAGATCATGCCTTCTTAAAGGATGACACTGAGCCTCACTGTCTTAGCAAGGTATTGGGATGGGTTGTGAAGGCACCGTCCCACCCTTAGCTCTTCTGAAGGAAGAAATTGTACAGGCAGCAGCACTCAGTGTCATGTAAACAAACTTTCCCCATGCCCCGAGTTCATGCAGTGGAGTTCAGAGAGATTTTGAGGGTAAAGTTTAATCTAAGTTACTAGGGGGAAATTAATATTTACATGGGGTGAAATTTCCCCCTGTGAGTGAGTCACTCTTCATGGAAGCCTGAAGCCCTTTTTTGCAGGCACCTTAAGTGATGCATAGGCCTTTTGCTGGCCTTTTGTATAAGAGTAGGTACATTGACTTGAGTGGGGCTACTCAAAGGAGGGCAAAGTGTTGCAGGATTGGTCCATAATGCAGCTATTACTTAAGAGGACATGTGACCTTAAAATACTTTTATCACATCCCTTCTTTCACTGGTATAGTATCACAGGCAACTGAGTCCCAATCATTGTTTCATTAATTCAGTAGTGGTGTTTGTTCATTTAAACTGTATGTCCCATTGTAATGCTTCCTGCATGGATATAGTACCACTGTTTTGCTTTCCCTAATGGTTCTGTGACCTCATTTTGAGTATCATAATCTGTAGTGACACTTGTCAATATTTCCAGGCCTGTACGCAGGGTGTGTGTGAAGGGTACAAAAGGGGCAAACACACCCCCACAGAATCCCCTAAGTAAGCAGCATGCTGCCCGAGTCCCTCCCCTATGCTGCGGCCGGCTAGGGGAAGGCTGGGGCTGATTCCCTCCTCCCTCCCCCCAGGAGTGAGGCCAGGGCTGGGCCACCATGGCAGGAGTAGGGCACTCACCAGCCCCTCCCACTACTCAGGCCAGGCTGCCACAGCTGAGGCCCAACCAGACAGAGGCTGATTTCACTAACTAGCCTATATATAGTTTTAACTGAAAAACTGAAGACAAAGACTGGAATATTTTGGAATATTGTTTTTCACTTATGATATTACAGCAAGATCCAAGAAGGTAATTTCTATAAAACCTTTATTACTTTAAACATTTTTAGTGTGTTATAATAAAATCATTTTACCAATCACTGTTTAAAATTTTTCATTAACCTCTCTTATGCACACTCACTTCATGACTATTCTGAATTTGTTTATTTTTTTAAAAAATTGTGGTCTACATTTATTTTAAAAAGCTTCTCCCCCCCCCCCCCCCCGATATTTCTGCATATGGCCTGATTTCTTTCCCATTTTTGCACAGAGATCTTGCTTAAGCATCAGATGTTATCATGTGGGGGGACTGTTCTCTCTCTGGTTTATTGTATCCCTATAGTGTGCCTCTCCTGATGTTTTCATTTAAAACAGATTTTAAATTCATTGAAGTCAATGGCAAAATCCCAATTAGCTTCAGTGGGGCCAATATTACACCTTCTCTGTTTTCATTCACTGTCATGTACTTCTGTTGTTCTATATATTCCAAATAACAATATATATGATATGAAACCATCATGACAAACTATAGTATACTGACCCTTGTTTCTTGACTTTTTTTCGAATTCAGATGTTAGAGCAAATGAATATAATGATGCTTTACACCCTGTACAGTTTAGGGAGAAATTATGGGAAGTTGCACTGTATTTAGTAGTGTAGCTGAACCATATAGTGTATTAGGATGCAAATCATGCTGTCAATTCACTTCTACAATTCATTTTGCTATTTAACAGCAGATATTAGTCTGTCTCTCCCAGTCTTTGAGTTTTGATTAACTGGGAATCAAGATTACAATGAAAAATGAATTAATAATGGAAGAATGAAAATCAGGTGGAAGAAAACATTGTTAAAAAGTAATTAGTAAGATATTTGAATATGTTTGTTAAAAGCTGTTTTTATTAGAGATCATTGATAAGAGCATTAATTAAAAACCCCAGGAAGTTGAGCACTCCTTTCTCATATGATGAGGCTTGAATACAATAGTAAGACCAATATTCTATATATGAAACCTAGGCAAAGAAAATATTCTTAAGCACAGCATTTTGATTCACTTGTAAGCATTATTTCACCAGTAGATTTCCTTAGCATATTTTTATTGTAACTTTTTAAATCCTATCATTTTTGTTCTCATCTTTGTGGGTATATTCAATTGAAAAATATGGATTCATCTCATTGGTGAATTGATTCCCCGCTCCCATCACCCAGAATTCTTCCTTTTTGTAGCTTATTGACATTAAGAGCCCGTCAAAGTCAAAGGGGGTTGAGATGCTCAGACTCTCTGAAAATTGAGCCCTAAATGGCTTTTGCTTCCTCTTTTCCAATATGGTTAAGTACGCCAAATTCAGCAAGGATGGCTTCAGCAACTGGTCTAATTAAGCATCTGAGAAATGCGAATGTTTGAAATGTAGCCTATTTAACATTCCATAATTAACTAGCATTTTATGGCAATTATTTTGATTAGGCTTTCCTGATTTTCTCCCCAATCTTTAGATTTACATTGTTATAAAAAGAAACTAGGAAACTGAGGGGAAAGGAAAGGCAGTACTGTATTTTGGAAGGAGGTTTGACAAATCTTATAGAATTAAGATAAACTTTATCGAATTAAGTTAAACCTTATTGAATTAGGTTTAATACATTTTGGGACTGTCATATTAAAAATGCAAATGTGTGTACTACAGTGCAATTGTATGGAATTACTTTATCAGGAAGGCAGGATTAATGCAATCTCAGGGAGATAAAAGGAGCTTCAAAGGACTTTTTGGAACAATTCATAGAAAGTGGATTTCCTAGGAAATACCTGGGGATGTGCAGAATGCAAATGACCCACTTTGAATCCATCCTTTTAAAGCTATGACCTGAAGACAGATATCAGTTGTCTGCTAATTATGAGCTCCGGGAAAACTGCAGATCAAAGACTCCTGACTGTATGAAGGGTTGACTAAACATGTCATGAGGTTGCTAGTCCTGAGCTGAAGCTATGATGTACTTGTGCCCACAAAAGAGCTCCTTTTTGTTGTGGTTTTGCAGGACTGCTCCTGACAGAGTCCATATTAGGATTGGGTTGATCTCTGGTAAGCTTATTATGTATGTACATTTTTAAATTGTTTTGAGAAGTTCACACTGTATTCCCTTTATCTTAAAAATAACAGGCTTGCATAACTAGTGCTGTGTTGTACCTATAACAGTGGGCAATGTCAGAAGCTGGGACAAAGAGGATGGATCACTTGATAATTACCTGTTTTGTTCATTCCCTCTGGGGCACCTGTTATTGACCAGTCAGAAGACAAGATACTGGGCTAGACAGGTCATTGGTTTAACTCAGTATGGCCTCATGTTCTTATGAACTCTTAGTCTCTGAAGAGAAAGTAAGTGCTCTGGAGGCAATTTAAAGGGCCCAGGTCTCCTGTAGTAGTGGTTGGTAGTGGCCAAGAGCCAGTGGTGTGTCTTTTTGACTATTAGAGAAAACAGGTGTCAGAATCTGCCTACTAAATGATTAAAAATCCATTATTTCCCTGCTTAGAGTTTTTAACGTTGAAAATGATGTGCACTTGTTAAGAAAGATAGGAGTAAATATAAACAATTCCTGCTTACATGTCTGGGATTTCATTTTGTTAAAGGAAAAGTGGGGAAGAAAGAAATGGCACTGCTAATCTTGCTTTGTGCATACCCACTCCCTCTATTATCTCAGTCTTTGGGAATGCATACTCTGAGCAAGCACAGACACCAGTAATATAGAGTGAATCCCGAGCAATGTTAGAGAAATACTGTCAGACTGTCATGGATCAGCTTAGCAGTGTGACACATC
Source organism: Rafetus swinhoei (assembly GCA_019425775.1). Lineage (NCBI taxonomy): Eukaryota > Metazoa > Chordata > Testudines > Trionychidae > Rafetus > Rafetus swinhoei. The sequence goes on from CM033427.1 coordinate 36,788,278, forward strand.
CTGCTGGTACCAACCACGAATTAGCTCTGTTGTCAGCTGGGTACCTTTCTTTGGCTGGTGTCTCACCCGCCACTCCAGTCTGTCCACACTTGGACTCTGGACCTGTGTTGTGCCCGGACCACAATGTCCTCTTTGGGACACTGCCGTTGTAGGGTTGCCAGATGTCCAGTATTGACCTGGACAGTCCAGTATTTTTACCTCCTGTCCGGTAAAAAAAATTCAGAAAATACCGGACACCTAAAATGTCCGGTATTTTCTGATTTTTTTTCCCTGCCAGGAGGTGAAAATACGTGACACCTGGCAACCCTACGACACACTCAGCAACCGGGCCCAGCCCCGGACCACCTGTCAGGCCCCCGGATGCCTCCCTACTCCCCGCACTTACCTGGTTCTGCAGGGGCTTGCTTGTGGCTGGAACAGAAAAACAAAATGGCCACCAGCAAAAAAGCCTCTTCTTAAAGGAGCCATGCTGATTTTCTCAACAACTTTGGTCTTCCCCTTTTTTTCCCCTCAACAGAATTTTTTTCCCAGTGTTTTTTTTGGGGGGGGAGAGGGGGTAGGGGGAGAGAAATACTGTCAGACTGTCATGGATCAACTTAGCACTGTGACACATCCTGCTGGTACCAACCACGAATTAGCTCTGTTGTCAGCTGGGTACCTTTCTTTGGCTGGTGTCTCACCCGCCACTCCAGTCTGTCCACACTTGGACTCTGGACCTGTGTTGCTCCCGGACCACAATGTCCTCTTTGGGACACTGCCCTTGTAGGGTTGCCAGGTGTCCAGTATTGACCTGGACAGTCCAGTATTTTCACCTCCTGTCCGGTAAAAAAAAAAATTCAGAAAATACCAGACACCTAAAATGTCCGGTATTTTCTGATTTTTTTTTTCCCTGCCAGGAGGTGAAAATACGTGACACCTGGCAACCCTACGACACACTCAGCAACCGGGCCCAGCCCCCGGACCACCCGCCAGGCCCCCCCCCGGATGCCTCCCTACCCCCCCCCCCCCACTTACCTGGTTCTGCAGGGGCTTGCTTGTGGCTGGAACAGAAAAACAAAATGGCCACCAGCAAAAAAGCCTCTTCTTAAAGGAGCCATGCTGATTTTCTCAACAACTTTGGTCTTCCCCTTTTTTTTCCCCTCAACAGAATTTTTTTCCCAGTGTTTTTTTTGGGGGGGGAGAGGTGGTAGGGGGATGTTCGGTATTTTTGGTTAAACCATCTGGCAACCCTACCCTCTGGCATTGCCCACTAAAATGGTCTCTCATCCACCTTCCAAGGGTTGTATTGGCAGCCCTTGGTCTAGCATCTGCCACTGTGGCCAAATGCAAGCCACAGTCCTTCCAGGCCATACATCAGTGGTGGCTAGATGTGGTGCAAGGGGGGGGAAGAGGAGGACCCAAGCCTGCCCACTACTCTGGGTCCCAACCCAGGGACCCTCTGACAGCATCCTTATCCTGCCCTCTTGCACTCTCCCTCCACTGCCTCTTGTTCCCTGGGCCACTTCCCCTGTGATACTTTTCACCCTCCTGGTCTTTGTAGCAAGGCCAGCAGCCTAGCAGGTATCAGGCTGAATCCTTCCTCTCTAGCTCCCCTCCCCCCCATTAGCCTGCCCAGCACTGTTCTCCCATAGATGCTTTTCCGGGAACCAGGTGATGCACCTTCCCTGGTTAGGGCCTAACTATCTACTCCCTGCTGAGCAGCTCCTTTTATACAGGGCTGCCCCAGCAATCTACATCCTGATTAGAGAGGAGCATTTAAGGAGCTAATTGGCCAGAGCTCTGCACAGTCTACCTCTTGCCTGCTTTAATCCCTTCCACCCAGTGTGGGGCAGTTGCCCCATGACACAAACCAAGGACTCCATAAAACAGGAGCATTTTATTGTATTTAGAACTCACAAACCCACAAACTTGGCACCCCACATTGCTGGAGAGTTTTATGGGAGCATACCACCAAACTCTGTGTGGACCACACTCCACTCTCCACCCACAGCTGTGTCCTCTTTGACTTCAGAAAAGCTCAATTCCTTAAAGAGACAGAGCACAGGAAATTAACCATGGCTTTACAGGCAGTTTTTAAACATAATGGCTATGTCTACACTGGCGGGTTGTTGCGCCAGAAGTATGCAAATGAGGCTAAGCGTGGAATATTGCCAAGCCTCATTTGCATACCTAATGAGCCGCCATTTTTGCGGAAGAGGCTCTTGCGCTAGAAGGAGCTGTCCACACTGCCCCTTCTTGCACAAGAAAAACCCTCTTGCACAATGCCATTATTCCTGAAAACAGCGTAGCGGCATTGCGCAAGAGGGTTGGCGATATTCCACGCTTAGCCTCATTTGCATACTTGTGGCGCAACAACCCGCCAGTGTAGACATAGCCAATATGTTAAGGTGCATTTGAATTTTCTAACGCCATATTAATTTAGGAATTCTATGGTACCAGTGGGCAGGTAAAAATGAAAACAAAAGTGGATAAAATAGAGCCTTTTTCTTTCTTCAGACGGATCTTGATTTGTTGAGTGGCTAAGTTAATTTCAGCAGTTAACTCATATCGTCTTGTTTATTTTAATGTTATGTTATGAAAATGCTTGATAGTATTTAATTAACTAGGTGGCTACATGTCAAATACAGTTCAGATCAGCCGTACAAAATTACTGTTGCATAAAAGAGGAAATATCTGAAGATAGAGGTTCTGTGGCACATTAAACAAGGCAACAATGTTTGGTGCTAAGTAATCTCTAAAGTCTTCAGCCTCCCTGTCACTTGTGATGAGGACTAACTGAACATGGCTTTTCTTAGAGGAGCAAAATATGACTCAAAGCATGTCATTTATAAATCAAAGGTGCTGATATATAACTATTCCAACTGTACCTCACAAAAATGCTACATTCAGAGTTATTTACCATCTTTTCAAAAGGATAGGGCTGTTAAAAGAGCTCATAGTGAAGCTACCAGTATGATACAATTTTCCAGACTGAAGATAACAAGAAATCCTGGGGTTCAGCTGATATATTGAAAAAGTAAGCACCTCTGCCGCAGCCTTTTCAGTATTAATCTTACTATATGTATTTGAATCTGATTTTTATGCTGCTGTTCTGTACTGATCTATAACCAAAAGGGGAAAGGAGCCATTGCAGTGACTGTTAAAAATTTCTGCTTGGGGAAATTTGCATCTTGCACAGTTAACAAATCATTCATCCAAGGATATGTTAAAAACAATATTTAGCTTGATAGAAATAACTAATTAGACTAATGGAAGGGCATGAACATGAGGACTGTAAAATGTATTACTGCTACCAGGTGTCAATAGATGGTATAACAAGAAAAGAAGAAAATTGTATTTTTGGGTATTATAATCTATTTTGCAGCTCCTGGCCTCATTGACATTGTATTTGTATAAATGATTTAGGCAATGTTTTTTTAAACTGCGGTTGTAAATATGTCTGCATAGGGAAAAAAAAGTATGCTTGCTATTTTTTACCCAAATTAGCTAACTAGAAATGAAAACATGCTAACCGAGTTTTTTATTTTTGTTAGCATCTGGAGTTAAAGCCTAGAGGGGACCTTGGGATTGAATTGGAACTGCTAACCTGAGTTAAAAGTTGAGATGCCATTTCTTTGCTACAATTTTAACCTGAGTTAAGAACACATCCTTTATTTTCAGAGTAGATACACCTTATAATTGTCTGATAGGTGCCTATGTACACTGAAAAAGAAAATAAAAACAAAATCCCAGAAGATAATTTTAATATATGCTTCCAGATATGTGCTTGGAATTTTAAGAATAATAAAAAATGCCCTGTCTTTGTCCCATGGAGCTTACAGTGTAAGCAGCAGGCTGCTCCTGCCACTTACATGGATATACAGTGCTGGGAAGAGGCCAAGGTACCTTTTTATTGCCCACAGGTGAGCAGGACATGGGTTTTAAGATCTTTTCTGAAAGGAGACACCTCTAACAGCACACAGTGCCTTCTATCTCTAAACTGGAGTACTGGTGCCTTATTTATTAACAGGGAAGAGAATCAATTTCCAAGTCATCTCTAACACTTCATCTAAACAGCCTCTAAAACCTATATGATTACCACCCAAAAGCTGCCCATATCAATTCAATGTAGCTGCTCGCCATAGTGCAAAGAATAATCTACATATTTTACCTTATGAATCCCTATAAAAATCATTATTGCTTTAGTGTTGGGACCAGTGTTATTATAGACATGCAGTGCAAAGTTACTTTTATAGTAGTGCTCCCTATCACTGTTCAGTCATTTTCTTCATTAGGCATGTCCAATTGAAACCCACTTAAGGCAGATTTTCCCTTACATTTTCCCATTTTACTAGTTTATCTAAATCTTCCTGGATTCTGTGTGAGTGTATGTATGTGTGTGCATGTGTATCTCCTATATCAATTATTCTTCCTATATTTTTTCTATGTGCCAATGTCTAATGGAATGGGCTTAGAAACAAAATAGATTAATATACTCAAATGCAGTTATCACATTATTATTATTTTACTTATTATTAGTCTATTAAATATTTTTATTGCAATAGCAGCAAAGGGCTGCAATCAGGTAATATGTGTGCACGGACACATACAGAGGGAAAAAAGAAAGGAAGGATCCTGGCTGTGATCTGTTTTTCACATGTTTGTGATATGACACAGAGGGAGGGCAGGTGTAGGTTAGATCTCAGCTAGAATTTAATTTCAGGTTAGTAAGGTCTATGATATGGATGGAGGGTTGCTTCTGATTATATATACAGGTATATTGGTTGCTTTGTATAGATCAGTGGTTACTACATTTATTAAATGATTTCTTGTGAGAAAATAAAATGTGGGCCAAAGGGCTGTGAATGTTCAAAAATATTTACAATGCTATATTGAATGTGGATCCCTGTAGAGAACATATTTATCTCATATCTGCACTTTTACCTTAATATTTTGAAGTTGTTTTTTTCCCCTCATTTTAAAGCACCAAAGCACCACAAGTAATGAAAAGCATGCAGTTTAAGCAGTACAAAAGATTAAAAAATAAACATGGAAACATTGCGCAAAGTTCCACCTTAAAATCTATGTACTGTGGTGGAAAATAGGTCAACATTCAGCATCTTGTTGTTTGATGAAACAATTCAAACCTGTTGCCAAGGTAACTAATCCCATTCTTTAGAAATCTCTATCACTGTCCACCTGTTTCACTTTAGCAGAATGCCTCTTTTCATTTTCTGCTGTAAACTCTGAACTTACACATTGCTTGCCCTGTATCAGGACAAAGAGGCAATAAAAGTAAATATAAGATGGTTAATATTTAAACTGCTTACTGCAGCTGTCTTGGTAGCATGTTTTTAGAATTATTGTGAATGATTGCAGCCTATACTTGAACAAATTGTTCTTACAGGAAAAGTAGATTAATATTGGATGGATTCCTGGGTATCTGCTCTTCAGTTCACAATAGTGTCTTTTGTACTCTTGTTGTTTTTATGTAGATAGAAGGGGTACTGGATTCTAGGAAGAGTAACAAAGCTCTGTCAATAACAGGTGAATGGTGTTCAATAACACCAATTAGTGTGTAAGTTCCAAAGTAGATTGCCATCTTTTCTGTTTGTATTAGCTGATTGTTCTGCCAGTCTGCTAATTACTCATAAAAGCAGGACATATTTTTATTTTAGAGCCTTTCTCCTGTATATGCTGACCATTTGCATGCAGTTGTACATTGTTTCCTAGAAATGCTTAAAAGCTCATTGTTTTTCTCTTTTATGATTGTTCCTATTCCTTGTTTTCTACCTGTCCTCCACTGGACAGGTAGAAAACAAGGCTTACTGTGGTGACCACTGAAAAGTCTTAAATGATTCTTTCCTCTTTAACTGGTAAATAAAGAGTATGGGAGTGATAATTTTAATGTAATATTTCATATTTCATCAATATTTATTTCATAGTAATTATTTCCTTTATATGTTTGGTCTATTTTACTAAAATGCTGATATTAAAAGCTCTTTTTCAATTTTCTATATGGTACTATCAGTACAAATAAAATGACAGAATATAAAACAAGAAAATAAAAGCTGAACTGAATAGTGCCTCCTTTTGAGAAGACCATTGTTCAGTTGTATACTGCATTGAAACTATACGTCACTTTAATAGAGGACCTTATCAATGGCATTCATACCTCTGTGATCATCAGCATAACAGTCCAAGGAAAGATAACTTTAAAGCTAACAATTTGTTAATCATAATTCTCACACATATTAATTATAAAATTGAATAATTTCAATGCCTAAGTGATTTGTATACTTTCTAAAAAGTGGTTGAACAATTCAAAGGAATGAGTGGATCAATTGATAAGATTCTGCAATAGTCTGTTCAATGATGTACCAGTGAAACCAAAGTGGTATTCAGATGTCTATGCCTCCACTCTAGTTATATTTTATGTCTAGAACTGCCATCCAAGGTTGAGGTGGAACATCTGTTCAGTTCAAGATGACATTGTAATTACTGTTCTAATGTCACAAAGTTCTCTTATTAGAAAGAAACCTATTATAATCAGTCAGTGCCCACACATGGTTGATCTTCTTGATGTGTCCTTCCAGAAATGTATTTGAAGGGTCTTTCACTTATTCTGGAAGTTCTTCATAATCCCTCCCAGCTGGTGGTGAGTTCAGGAAGAAGCAATTAAATGTGCTCATATTTCTTCTTCTATGAAAGTTCTGATGGGGTTTTTTTTTCTGAGAGACTCTTTCTTGGTGTGATTCATGCAACATATACATCTTATGCAGACTTTAGAAAAGTGGACTGAACTCACAAAAGCATAGATAAAGTATATTTATTTATATTTGTTAGGGACGTAGCCTTTATTTTCATGTAAAATTCATTTTAGTGGTGTTTATATTACTTTAGCTTTGGTGCTATAGTCTCAAGTTCAGCAGAGTTTTCTCTTTGTTTTAGATCTAGAGATCACAAGAACACACAAAGGCCAAGGCAAATAACACAACCACAAGAACCAGATCCAATAGCTTTTATCAGTTTATTAAATTTACTAGCACAGTTATGAATATCACAGCATATACAAACTTTAAATATATCAATGCAAAAATTATAGTTAGAGACATACACACATCCTCCTAGATAGTGTTGGAATCTTGGGATCTCTCATGGATTGCCCGTCAGTTCTCCTGAATATTGCTAGAGTTCTCCCACAGGAAGCTCAATAATCTCATACTGGGTGTCTCCTTTTTATAATGGGATTGTCCCTATAGCTACATTCTGCACATGTATATGCAATTGTCAGCCCTCTTTTTTCTTACTGGTCTGCTGTTCGATAGAAATTTAAGGAACCCCACATTTCTATAGTTTGTGTAGATTATCTTTATTCTCATTAGTACTGATGTACAACTTCCATCCTGTGGTTAAGATACATGTTAGATGTGCCTCTACAACATTTTTATGATTTAAAATTAATCTTCCAGCTATTTTTTGCAATAGTACCACTTGTTACTACTTCTCCTGTAATATTAGGGTATTTGGTTATTCCTCAATTACTTATTTATGTCAGCATTTCTTATCTCTGAGGCCTAAAATAGTCAAGCTAAAATCTTGCAGGCCTCAACCTACAAGCCTTCTTTTTTTAACCCTCCTTACTTAGATAGCTAATACATGATTATTCGTTACTGATCAGTCTATAATCCTTCAATTTTACTCAATTTAACGTATGATTATGACATGTTAATTAACCATAACATCACATGTAGGGCCATCCCTAGGAGAGTGTGGGGCCTGAAACAACTCTTCCCTTCACCCCAGGCCTGCTCCTGCCTGCCTCTTCCTGGCTGTGCTCCGCCCCCTCCCCCCCTCCAGTCCACCCTTTCCCACAAGCTTCCTCCCCTGAGTGACTCTGAGAGGTGGCAGAGCGCAGCAGGCTGGGGCTGGGTTGCTTCACTTCCCTATGCTGCTGGTGAGCGCAAAGGCAGGTCTGTTCCCTGCTGCACCAGGCCCCCCTCTAATTCCTTGGGCCATCCTTAGTCTCATGCTTGTGCATTCTTCTGAAGCAAGGGGGACCCAAAAGCACAGGGTTGTCCTATAGCCAAGATATTTCTGATCACACCGTACAAAAATAATAAACCAAAATAGCTGGTGACAGGGAGGAGAACAATAATATCTTTCTTAAATAAATGAACTTGTGCTGAGAAAATTACAAATTGCTTTACAGGTCAGGCAAGTGTTCCAGGTGCATCAGAAGAAGGTGCAAGGAGCCCCATAGTCAACACTATGAATAAATGTCCTAACACCTGTCTGTTGATTGACTCTGAAGTTTGAAGGCTTACATCCCTTTTCAAAATATATACTTCTAACTCTATCTGATGTAACTGAGGAGGTTTATCTTATACACTGTGAACAAGCGGGCTAGTCCCCCTCTTTCGTGGGGTCCCACTCATGTTCCTAATTGGCCCTCTGCTCAGAGTTTTTCACAGGCCACCCTGCCTCTGCAGCAGTCTGTTATTCTCGGCTTCCAATAGCTCTTACTCTGGCACCCGCAATTGGCAGACGGGGTAGGGAGACCCAGACCCGCCCTCTCTCAAGGGTCCCAGCCCAGGGCCCTAAGGACAGGCACAGACAAGTTCCTGTCCGGCTGACGGGGATTCCTGCCGTAACTCGTCAGCCTGTGAGCTTTATCAGGGAAGCCCCGCCCTGGGCTACTTCCTACCCCGGCTACAGCTGGGGGAGGTCTGCACCCCTCCCGGCTGTCTTGTTGACCAGAGCAGACGGCTCACCGAAGCTGGCTGAGCCCTGCCACTCTCCCTCCCACTCGCTCGCGGCACCCGTCCTCTCTCTCCTCCTTCGTCTACCCTTTTCCCGTGTCCATTTCCCTTTTGTAACTCCCGCCTTGTCTCTCCTGCCCCACCCCTCCCCGTGACATCACCGCTAGGCACCCCTGCCGCCCCGCCGCTCTCGCGTCATTCCTGGCGTGCTCGTAACGCACCTGAGGTGTCCCGCTCCAGTTCGCAGCGCCGCCCAGCTGTGCCACGGCACGTGAACACGCAGCGCAAGCAGCAAGATGGGCTCTGCGCTCCCCACAGAGTGTGGCAATGGGGGCGCTTGGAGTGTGGGGCGATCGTGCTCTGCCACATAACACAAAAAGGGTTGTATATGCATTTTCTGAAAGAATAAATAGGAGCACCTAGTTTGCCTTCTCTATGCCATATATTGGTTTGCATACATCCCTCATACCACATTTTATTCATTTCCTCTAAAATAAAGATCTGCAGTCTTTTCAACATCTCCTTATATGGAAGCCCCTCCATTCCTCTCATACAGTTTTTGTATCTTTTCTTTGAACCCCTCTCTTTCTGCTGTGCCTTCCTTGAAAAAAGTGACCAGAACGCAATACTGTACACTGAGTAAGCATATACCAGTGCTTTGTAGACTAGTATTATAGGATTGTCATGCTGGAGGCTGGGTGAAATCTTGTTGAATCTGGTGAGTGTGACAACCACCCATCATGTACAATAAATGTAAGAAGCAGATAAGCTCCATTTTGGTTGGGTGAAACAATATGAGCAGCCATCCACAACACTGGTACATGCAAAACTGGCCAGAAACTGCGCTATTTGTGAGCGGTTTCAATGGGTATCGTTAGGTGAAGGAGTGGGAGTTGGGAGGCAGAAGCAGCCAAAGAAGAGGCAAACAGAAAAAGCCAAAAAGTCAACTAGACATCTAGAGAAGAACTAGAAATGTGATCCTGTGACAAAGCAAATAGAGCTTTTAAGGCAGAGTACTGGCTAGAAAAAGCTTGGAATTGTGAGCAAAGAATCTGCCTCCTGCTGTTTGATTCCTACTGTGAAATTGGAAACAGAACCTTGTGTGTTCTTTGATGCAGTCCTATTTACTGACAAAGAAATCCTTGACTACTGTCAGTCTCAGAGGGATAGCCGAGTTAGAGTAACTGTAAAAACAATGAGCAGTCCTGTGGCACCTTAGAGACTAACACATTTATTAAGACATGAGCTTTTGTGGGCAAACCTATCCCTGCAACAAACCTCACTGTCAACTCTGCCCACATATTTATACCAGCAACACCATCACAGGAACTAACCACATAAGCCATAACATCAGGGGCTCATACATCTGCACATCCATTAATGTGATATACGGCATCAACTGCTAGCAATGCTCCTGTGCCATGTATATTAGCCAAATCAGACTCGATGACAAAGGATAAATGGGTACAAATCAGACATCAGGAATGGTAACACGCACATACCTGTAGGGGAACATTTTAACCTCCCTGGACAGTCAGTAATGGATTTAAAAGTAGCCATCCTTCTACAAAAGAATTGTATTACCCAATTACACAGGGAGACAGCTAAATTGGAGTTTATTTTCAAGTTCAATACTATCAATTTAGGCTTAAATAAAGATCTTAACTGTTTAACATACTACAAAGGCAATTTCCCCATCTTTGATATTTGCATCTCCACATCAAATACTATGAATGAGATACACCCACCCTGACTTAATTAGCTTTATTAACACTGGTCCTACAATTGACAAGTAACTTGTTTTATTATGTGTGTGTCTGTGTGTATATATATATATACACACACACGGAAATCTGTAATTTCCACTCCAACTCATCTGATGAAGTGGGTTTTACCCATGAAAGCTTATTCCCTAATAAATTTTTTAGTCTTTAAGATGCCACAGGACTGCTCATTATTTTGACTACTACCAGTTTTTCCTCCTATCAGAAACATTCTGCAATCCCAAATATTACCTAACTACTTAGGCCAAAAGAAGGTAACAGGGGTTTCCATATTACTTACAATACCTTTCTACTTGTATCCAACATTTGCTTATTTGGCTGTCACTGCATATTGAGTTATCTTCACAGACAGTCCTGAGTGGTTATAGTTAATTTAGAGCCTAACAAGATGCAGGAGTAGTTCAGATTATTCTTTCAAATCTTCAATATCTTGCTGTTATACTTTAATCACACAGGATCTTTTTCAAGGGGATAAGGCAAAGTGCCACATTTATTGATAATGTAACAGTATTCTAGCATATGCATATAGTACACTTTACTCACTCTCTCTCTCTCTCTCACTCTCTCTCTCACTCACACTCACAAAGAACCTTGTTGATGTTATAGTTACCAGTCGCTCACATCTAGTCACTGGCCAGGTGATTTGATGTGAGGAAATGGGGAGCAGGACTTCTGCCAGTCCAGACTGGTGCTCCAAGCTTGACAAGATGAGACCCAAAGCTTCATGCAAGACATCTAATCTTTTATAGGACTTTTCTTCCATTCAGTTCTATGCATTGTGCACTGTCAGCTCCTAATCAGTCATAATCAGTTCATGTAACATCTGTGTATCTGGAGGTTGTTTTTCATTGGCAGCATGTTGTATTATCTGTTTTAGTTAGGGGTGCTTGCCTTTAACTCCAAGGCCAGCTATCTGTCTTGTACCAGTCTCTCTTTTACCCAGGGCCCATTAGATAGTGTCTTGGTGCTCTTGAGCCTTTAACTCCCCCTTTGGCCATCTGGATATTGAGGTAACTTCAAGTTTTATCTTTCTCTTCAAACACTCACATTCCTTGCCCATTCACTCCTTCACCGCCACCCCTCCCCCCCCCCCAGGACCACCTAATTGCTTCACATAGGCAGAGGGATATAATTGCCTTTGTAAGGTATGCAATCTAATTCTAATACCAACTCTTGTTGGTACAGAACTTTAGTTATTTATTATATCTCTTTTACACCACAGCCTATCTTCTGTTTATTCCTAGGAGCAACAGTGTGATCATAATGAATCGCAGGGATCTTTCTGATCTCTTTGTGCTTTGACATCAGATACAGACACAAAGGCTACGTCTAGACTGGCATGATTTTCCGCAAATGCTTTTAACGGAAAAGTTTTTCGTTAAAAGCATTTGCGGAAAGGAGTGTCTAGATTGGCACGGATACTTTTGCGCAAAAGCACTTTTTGTGGAAAAGCATCTGTGCCAATCTAGACGCGGTTTTGCGAAAGAAAGCCCCGATCGCCATTTTCGCCATCGGGGCTTTTTTGCGCAAAACAGTTTTTAGCTGTCTACACTGGCCCTCTTGCGCAAATACATTTGCGCAAGAGGGCTTTTTCCTGAACTGGCGCATCATAGTATTTGCGCAAGAACACTGACAATCTTACATTAGATCGTCAGTGTTCTTGCGCAAATTCAAGCAGCCAGTGTAGACAGCTGGCAAGTTTTTCCACAAAAAACTTGCCAGTCTAGACGCAGCCATCCAGTCTGCCTGATGCATCTCTGCCAATGGCCTGAAAGACAGTTCCTTCCTGCTAACCAGAGAAGAACTATAACTGAGTTATAGTTGTTTAACATTTATTCTCACACTACCCATTAAGCACATTACATAAAACATTATAAAACTCTATGGTCTACATTGCATTTGTCAATGCTGAATTTCATCAGCCACTCTACTCCCCATTCCTATGTTAGATTCCACTTAAGTACCTCCATGGACTTTAGTCTTGACTACCCTAAGTAATTTGTTATCTACAAATGTTGTCACCTCACTATTCACCCTTTTTCAGTTCAATTATAATGGTGTTAACAACACTGGTCCTAGTATAAAATGCTGGGATGTCTTGCATTTTTGCTCTGTTAAATATTTAATTGTTTGTTCCCACTCTCTGCTTTGAATCTCCAAGCCAGTTTCTGATCCATGACAATACTTAAAATCTCACCATATAAAAACTTCATTTCCTTAATAGCCTTTTGCAAAGAACTTGTCAAAGGCTTTTTGATAGTCCAAATAAATTATATTAGCTTCTTGATTTGCAGTTAAAGAAACCAGTTCTTGGCCATTACAGAAAACCCTTCTTCAGCAAATATTTTAATTTCAAAGTTTAGACTGAATATACTTGTTATTTTTATTATTTGAATAGGAAATTGTATTTTCTTTGACCTTGTAGGAATATGCAGGCTGCCTTCAAAATACAGTAAACAGTAATGCCTCCGTCTGACATGTAGCATTCTGTTTTTTATCTTATTGCCAAAACATCAGGACACTTTTTATTGTCAGTTCTTTAAGGAATGAGTCGGGAGGTGGGGGCGGAGGGGGAATCATGTTAGTAAAATGTCCTTCATCCTTATGGCACTATATAATTGAAAATAACAAGAACACTTTTACATGTAAATGATACATACAAAAGCAGAATAATTATTATTACTCTTGCCCTTGCAGAGTTGTTTCTATTTGTTAGGATTCAATTAGATTCTCCAAATCATGTATGATCTTGGTGTAATTTTGTTTTGTCACAATGAATTTACATAAAGTCCTGTTTCCTTGAAAGCAGTTTCATTGCTCAGAAGCTCCCACATGCATTCTCCTGCAAGCTCTGTGCCCAATGAGCTCTGTCTCTGTACTTCTTCTATGAGTCTTGCTCACATCTCCTCCTCCAGGCTTTTTGCCTCCAACACACACAGGCTGCAAACCAACATCCTAACCCCTGTGTCTGTGACAAGGAAACTCCTTATTCCTCATACTTACCTCTGACTTACTATGAGCCCTAAGCCTTGGGTTGGAGCCTCCTTCATTTGCAGCTGTCTTTACTCCATCCTGGCTCTAAACCAGCAAGGGGCAACCTAGGCTAGTGAGTGGGCCGCATGAGTGGCCCTTCATCTCAGTGGGCTGCAAGACTGTTGTAACCAAGATGGTCTCCCAGGATAGGGTGGTTTTGCTAATTGCGCTTAATGACATAGAATTTGCAGGGTGTACTGATTGAACCGTAGCAGCACTTTGATTGGCTGCAGAAGTGTCTACATTAGCAAAAATGCAGTGGAATCTGACAACCCTGCATGTAGGCAGCGATAAACAAAATATGTTGTGAACCATACATAGAACCCCAATGGATCACATGTGACCCTTGGGCAGCAGGTTGCCCACCACTGCTCTAGAACCTACAGGCCACAATCAAAGATCAGGGGTCCTCTGTGCTAGGATCCATACGTGTATATAACAAAAAGATAGTCCCTGCCTCAAAGCGCTTATAATCTAAGAATAGGAGTACAGACATCAAGTGGCTAAAGCAAGAACAAGCTAACTGTGAGACAGTTACAATTAGTGTAATAAGCAGTACTTATGCCACCCCAGTCATTTAATCATTAAGTGTATGCATTGCTACAAAGCTGCTTTTAAAGTAGAGATTTAAAGGAAGCTAGTTGCCTTCCTGATTTCTACAAAGGGTAGGGTTGGCAGATACTTTCACAAAAAATCCAGAACATGGCAGGGGAAAAAAAAAAGGTTGCTGCAACTTTAAATATCCCCGTGCTCCTCACTCCCTCCGCCCTTGCCAGACGCAGCAGGGGAAGAATGTCCCTGCCAGCCTTCCGTCCAAGAGAAATAGAAAAATACCAGACATTTTACGTGTCCGGTATTTTCTGGGGTTTTTTTTTACCGGACAGGGGCCAGAAATAACAGACTATCTGGCGAAAACCAGCCATCTGGCAACCCTAACAAGGAGTTCTTCTGATTCAGAAGGTCAGCATGGGGGAGAGTGCAAAAGTGCTCACTGGGGAGTTGGACAGAGAGGCAATCCAAGTTCAGAGGTGGGAGATGATTGCAGAGCAGCATCAGAGAAGCAGTAGTTGTTTGCACAAAAAGGGATTCATCAGAAATTTCCAATAAACGAGATGCCTATATTGCTGGAGTGTTGCAGAGTCACCTTGCCCAGGAGAGCTGCAAAAGACGCTAGGGCAGTGTACAGCCTGCAGTTGTTAGTGCCTGTGAAAGGGCACACAGCAGAGAAACACTCAATCAGATTCCTCCGCAAACACCTTTTGCTCACTTCCTCCACAAGGCACAAGCAGAGACTGGCCTTGCCTTTGCTGACATTTCTTTGCCTGCTCCATGATTTTCAAAATTGGACAATTGAAGCTAATCTTTAGGCACTTAACTGCTCTGGTTTTCAAAGGTACAGAAACCATGTACCAAATCTGATGATTTCTTCGCAAGTGATAGGATTTCAGCCAAAGTCCTACAATGAGAGAGAAGCTCCAACCCCCTTACAGATGTCTGCCCTGTGTGGCAGGTAAGGTGTTAACACCCTGAGGTTGGCTGCCTTTCCTGTTTGCTTGCTGCCTGGGGAAGAGCAGCCAGTCAGGACTACTGCAGGAAGCTAGCTGAGCTCTTCTCTTCCCCTGGAGAGCTAACCCCTCCTCCGCCTTTCTACATCACCCAGGCTGGGAAGGGGAGAAGAGACACTTCTGCAACCTTCCCAGGTTTTGGAGATGGGGTGTGAAGAGGCCCTGGTGCTTCAGATGGAGTAGAGGCAGTGGGCTGGGGCAGGGCAGATGAGGGGAGAGAATGGACAGGGACTGGGAATACATGACTGATGAATTTTTGGGGACAAGTACAGGACAAGGCAAACATCAGGGTGAGAGCTCCTGAAGCAGGGATGTGAGCAGCACTAATTGTCATGAGGGTGGGCAGAGAGAGTTCAAAAATCAAAGCAAAAATACTATATGTGTATTTTGAAATCTCTTGGTTTGGGGGCCTATTTTATGATTTTGGGGACTGACACATGATTTTTGAACCTTTGAGACTGGCTATGCTGGAACACCAGCCTATTCCCAGTGACTTCAGTGAGTACTCAGAACCTTTGAAATCAGACCTCTTATTTAGGAGTCTGATTATAGATTGAGGTCCTACCTGCAGGCACCCTTTCTTTGAAAATGGCAGTTTCAACCTTTCCACGTGTGTGTAATTTTGAAAGGGTTAACCTTTTGGCTATTGCAGGGCATAGTGACTCCACAAAACTAACCTCTAGGATTCCATTATTGTCTCCCAATGATATACATAAAGTATAAGTAAATAAAAATGTCTCCCTGCTTTGCAATCTCAGTCTGGGATGTGAAAGTCAAGCTCTGTTTTCCCTCTTTTGTGTATCATCACTAATTCTGTGAGACCAACACAAAAAACAAGACTTCCTCCACATATCTCAGGTGTAGATCTGTTAGGAAATCCCATTTGCGGTCTCTTCTAGTCCAGTGGGGTGCCTTGAGCTTCCCTGAATTACCAGTACAGGTCCTCACATCTTTAGCATCTGCCTCTACATAATAGAGCATCCAGTAATTTTTTTTCATGCCCTGAACAAAATTGAAGGAGGGAGGTATATAAAGAGATTGATTTTACTTTGCATGCTGCTTCACTGCATGAGGGTTTTATGAGTTAGGCTGTCATTTATTTCATTGCCAAGTCTGTTCAAAGTGGTTGGTCGAAAAGCTTTGAACTTAACTGAAGTACAAAAAGCAAGCTGTTCATTTAATCTGCACATTTAATTCACCCTGCTTTGCATGCTGCTCCACACTGTCTTCTTTCCATATAAGGATTCTGTGGTATCTTCCTGCAGCACCCTGCCTCTCTCCTGAAACAGCCAAAGATGGCTTTGTGCTTATTGCATATATATGCTGTAGGCCCAACTCCTTTTTGGTTTGTATTATAGCAGCTACCTCCTTCTCGCATATCTCTTCTGCCCAGGTGAGTTATCTATACTCCATTTCACACTAATTAGAAGGATGTTCTTAATTTGTTTTTTCTATATAGATATATATGTATTTTTTTGCTATGATTGAATGAATGAATGAATGAATAAGAAGTGAATCAGCAAACTGAGTTCTGATTATATTAGAGATTTATATCAGAGACAGATACATTTTGCCTTTGGATTTCCCTCTGTGAAAATGTTGGTCAGATTTCTGTTCAGATAGCCATTGTTCAGCATCCACTGAGGGCTTCTCAATGCTGCTCAGGCATTTTAGTGAAATCCATCATAGGCTAAAGAATACTAAAATTGATGAGGGGGAGAAATGCTTTTCTGATTTAGCATCATTATAAATTAAGCAAAAATGCTGCCCATTTGTTGTCATTTTTATTGAGGTTACAGATGTTTGTTTTTTTCTACCCACACACTCTTCTATACTGTGTATAAATATGCAGCATAATAAACAATATATTAATGGCACCTTCTGTGTCACCTTCTGTTCAAGTCTGATGCTCTGTGTGTTTTATCTGATTTACCTTACGATTTTAAACTGGTGAAGGACAATGTAACACCTCACCATGAGGAGATTATCTGCCAGGAAGGTTAGGAACAGGCACAGTATTATCCCCTATCTCCTTAACCACCAGGGTATGCATTACTGGACTGGTTTAGGAAAACTCATTACTAGTGTCTCCCCAGCCACATTTCCTCCCACTCCTATATTCCCACCCTCAGTCTTTCCCCTGCCCGCTGCCCTGACAGTAGTTTTGGGGTTTTTTTAATGTCTTATACCAGATAATCTGTTTGATGCAGATTATCAAACAGATAGGCAAGGTAGGTTGAAAAAAATCAGGAAAGAAATGATGTATGCAATGGTGGTGTAGCCAGGCAGTCCCAGGACATGAGAGAGACAAGGTAGGTGACATAATATCTTTCATGGGAATAACTTTTTCTGGTAAGAGAGAAAGTTGGTCCAATGAAAGATGCTATGTCACACAGCTGTCTCTGTAATATCCTGGAACTGACACAGCTACAACATTACATATATGGTTTCTTTCCTGATTTTTTTTTTTTTTTACTTGTGCATTGAACAGATACTGTAGTTTTTACCCTTAAGGGCCAAAAGCTCTTTTGTGCTTATGTGCATGGAAGGGAGACTGAATCTGTAGGTCTGAGCTTAAGTGCTATGGAATTGGGAAGCACCCTTCTCCCCTGCCTGGAAGCTGTGTTGGGCAGGAAACTATGGTCCTGTCCTGAGAATATTTTTGAGAGTTTGATTTTTCTCCCCATCTTCAATTGGGATGAAAAATCAAAATCTCAAAAAAAGTTGCTAATGAAAAAATCAAAATGTTTTTAACTGAAACATTTTGGTTTAATAAATTTCAAAACTTTTGTTTTGAATCTGACCTCTCTCTCTCTCTCTCTCTAACCTTAATCATTCTAGCTTAAAATTTCTATTTAAAAAATTATTTCAACCTGTCTTGGGGTAGAAGTTTGCAATTCTCTGTTCTTAGACTGGGAGCATAGGCACAATACCCATTCTGCCAATCACTAATTACCATTCAGGAGCCTGTGACTATTGTTCTACATAGATGGATAGTCATCTTAAACTAGATAGGTTTTACTTAGCAAATAGGCAAAGCAAAAGAGAAATTTATTTTAAAACAAACATCCTACATGTGGTTTTACTCATCTGATGTTATACTTCACTGCAAGATAAGTTGGATGAGTTTCACTGCTATGTTAGGCTACATCTACACTGCAGCACTATTAAATAGCTATCCTGTGTCTTAACAGCAAGCCTGTTATTTCTAAATATAATGAGTTCACTGTTCTGACATCCCTGTAAACCTCATTCCACAAGGAGTAAGGGATGTTTCAGAATAGCAGGTTATTTCAAATTTTGGCACTCTGTAGACAGTGTCAAATTACAAAATAAGCTATTTCAAAATTGATTCAAAATAAGCTACGCAATTTGTATAGCTCAAACTGCATAGCTTATTTCAAGCTACAGGTGCAGTGTAGACGCACCCTAACAGAAACTGAATGGGGCCAATTTACATACTTCCAGCAAGCCTGGGAGCCCTTGTGGGCAGGTCTACGTTACAGAATTAATAGGCTAGTGCCGATGCTCTAAGCTGATGGAAAAAAACTCTCTTGTCATATTAATGCCACCTCCATGAGAGGCAGTAGCTGAATCAGCAGGAGAAGCTCTTCCTCCTGACATAGTGCTGTCTATATGGGAGTCACAGTCACTCTAACTGCATTGCTCAGGTATAGTTGTTTTTTTCACACGCCTGTGTGACATAGTTATCCTGAAGTAAGTATGTAGTGTACAGTGCCTCCCTTTGCTTTCCAGCGTGTGTGCCCCAGGCAGTTCCCATCTTCTCTGGAAACTGCCTCTTCTCAAAGTCCCACCCTCTGTATGTGAACTTCAGTCGATTCGCTATTTGGTCAGGTAACTTTGTTACAGGATCTAAGTGTGAAGATTTTGTTTTGCTTTAGTGCATTTCTTTATACCATGACCTTGTCTGTGCTACAGCTTACTTTGGTGTCATATATATCACTCAGGGGTGTGAATAATCCACATTTCTGAGTGACATCAAGTAACACTCTCCTAAGCACCAATGTTGGCTGCGCTATATGGTGGGAGAGCTTCTCCCACCATCCTGGTTCCTGCCTCCATGAATTACTAAGCAGATGGAAGAGCTCTCTCCATCAGCTTCTTAGAACATCTCTACCACAAGAGCTACAGCAGCGCAAATGCCTCAGGGTGTGTGTGAGAGGTTATTTTAAAGACAGATCAGGTAACCCATTTTAGCTAACGTGTTAAAATAACACTGCGGACATGGTAGCTCTCTAAGCAGTTCAACCTCAGGCTCCCCTAGAGGTTTTAAAATGAATTGCTAAACCAAGTTAAAAGCTAAATTCCTGCCTATGGGGATATTTTAAGGACACACCTTTCTTGCAGTGTAAACATACAGGCTATGTCTAGACTACAGAGTTTTTTCCAAAAAAGTTTCCTTTTTCTAAAAAACTTCACCTGCGTCTAGACTGCCGTTGCGTTCTTTCAAAATTAAATCGAAAGAACGCGGCAGTTTTTTCAACAGCAGTAAACCTAATTTTATGAGGAAGAATGCCTTTTTTCTAAAGAGCTCTTTCAAAAAAGGCATTCTTGACCGTAAACAGGGCTTTTTCGAAAGAGAGCGTCCAGATTGCCCGAGTGCTCTCTTTTGAAAAAGCAGATCACTTTTTCGAAAACCTTGTGGCTGTCTAGACTATCTCTTCTGAAAGAAGCTTGTAGTCTAGACTTACCCACAGTTAGGCTGGTTTTTCCTAGGAGATCAGATAGGTCATCTAAGATGATGCTCCTCTGATGCTGCTTCATTGCTTAGTAGAAGAATTCTCAAAATGGGATTTGCAGCTTCTCAGTGGTTGAGAGATTATTACAGGGAGCTTGTGAGTACGTGCACAAGACAGATCAACTGCTATAAAATATATAATTTAAATATGTCATTTTAGAAAATTACTTACACCCTTCCATCACAGTGTAGCATATTTAGTTAAAGTATTGTATGTGTATAATGTAACAATTGTTTTTAAAACACAATTGAAAACACAATTGTTCTTAAAACACAAACAAATTGTTCTTATATTTGTCACCACTTTAAAGAAACTGGACTCTAGAGACTATAGTATCATGCACACAATTTTGCTGTCTTGGGATTAAAAAGTTGGGACTGAAACAACAATAGAGGGCTTAATTTTTTAGCAACTGAAGAGGTGCATTAAGCCACAGACCAGTCAGAACACTGCAATTAGCAAAAGAAAGTAATTCATAATTTTTAATTTGTGGGACAGCACTGGGGGAGGCTTGTGGTGGGCTGTATCCACCCTAAAATTTGCTTTTGGCCTTCTATAGCCACCTCTCCCAGTGCAAAGGTCAAATATTATGCAGCAGTCAGGGTGGCATAGTATGTCACTGCCACCATTATTTCTACAGTTCTGGCCTGCACACTGGCGGCAGTACTGCCTTTAGAGCTGTGTGCGCAGTAAGCAGCTGCTGCTTTCTAAACACCCAGCTCTGAAGGCAGTGCCCCCGCCAGCAGCAGCAAAGACGTAAGGATGGCAGTTTGGGGCTAAGTCTGCTATGAAAAGTGATATTGGCAAAGTTTCTTTCCTCCTTACAAATATTAAACAATAAACTAATTTTTTAAATATTTCTTCTTATAACAATAAATCAATAAAATATATTTTTATTGTTAATTTAAAAGTAGCATGAAAAGGAAAATTTATTTTGAACAAAAGGCTTATAGATTAACATTTAACATAGTGTTAAATATAAAGCATTTGTTTATAATTTATAAGGGGTGCTTACTGTCCAAAATGGGTCACCAGTATAAAAAATTTAAGAACTACTAGAGTTAGACTCATTGGCTATGTCTAGACTGCATCCCATCAAAATTGCTAATGAAGCCGGGATTTAAATATCCCACGCTTCATTAGCATAAACATGGCCGCCACTTTTTTCCGACATGGAGTTTTGTAGACAAAAAACGGCAGTCTAGACGCAGATCTGTGGACAATAAACCCTTTTTCGACAGATCCTGTATTCCTCTAAAAATGAGGTTTACAGGATCTGTCTTAAAAGGGTTTATTGTCGACAGATCCGTGCCTAGACTGCCATTTTTTGTCGACAAAACTCGGTGACAAAAAAAAGCAGCGGCCATGTTTATACTAATGAAGTATATTTGAATCCTGGCTTCATAAGCAATTTCGATGTGCTTCATTTGCATCCCTCTGTCGACAGAGGGATACAGACTAGATGTAGCCATTGGTAATATCTATACCGCAATTAAACACCCTTTGCTGTTCTGCATCAGCTGACTTATGCTTGTAAGGTGTGGGCTGTTTAATGGTGGTGTAGATGTCAGGCTTGGGCTGGAACCAGTGTCAGGTGTGTAACTACAATGTAGACGTACCCATTCAGCCTTGATGGTTTGCAATCACAGGCCATGTTCTTGTGAAGGAGTGTGTAAAAACTGTTTTTTAACCCTGACATTCTAGCAGGGTGGTATCAGTCACTTAGTGCTTGTCTGGACTAGGATGGAAGAGGTAATTTTAAAAATGTGTTTACCTAATACATTGTAACAAAACATTTTAAAATGCCAGTTTAAAAAGGGTGAGTTGTATTTTAAAATATGTTAGCTGGTGAAGGTGAATCTAAGCAGCCCCAGCTCCTAGAACCAAGTAATTATTTTGTGTATTAACAAATCCTTTCTTTTATCACAGAAAAGTATAAATCTTATTTCCATGGTATCACTTATTTTCTGTCGCTAAACAGTGGCCACATTTGCTATATCTGTTAAATTCCCAAATGTCAAAATTTCCCAGCTTTTTTGTGGGGGAGGTGGGAAGGGGGATTAAATTATAATCTACTATGGGCATTGGAAAAGATGAATATGGGTTTAGCATTCTAAATAAATTATCCAAAGTTTCTATTCTTGCTTTCATAAAAGGGTGATTATCTATTGATTTTTTTGCCTGTAGGTTTCTTTATCCTGGGGATCATGTAGAGTTTGATTTCACAACAATGAGCTTGTTCT
Source organism: Rafetus swinhoei (assembly GCA_019425775.1). NCBI lineage: Eukaryota > Metazoa > Chordata > Testudines > Trionychidae > Rafetus > Rafetus swinhoei. The sequence continues at coordinate 36,810,404 of CM033427.1, forward strand.
ATCTTTATTCAGAGCTTAATAATGTTTCATGTTATCAAGTACAATAGGTTTCTAAACTGACTAGTTTAACAATAGTGCTTAATGTTTGCTAAAGCCAACACTCTCTTTTGCCATGGCCTATGTAAAGTAGATTAGTTAACCCCGAGTTTCTTATTTTCCCAGTAAATTTGTTCCTCATGAATCATCACTGATCTAAGAAACTTCCTTGCATTAGAACCAAAAGTGCTTGGAAAAGAAAGTTAATTCGGGATCAAGATACTCATTTTAAATGCCACAAATTTGCCTATGAAATGTTGTATTTTGGCCAGTTTTCCGGATCAGTCTTGATTTTCTTAATCAAAGGAGTATAATTAACATTATGTCTCATGCTATCTTTTATAAATATGCATTCCTAGACATTTTATTAAAGGCCTGGTCTACACTATGTAAGGTCAGTCAACCTAATTATGTCAGTGTACACACTACATATAGCATTGTCCTACTGGAGTAAGTGCCCTACTGGCATAATAATTCCTCCTCCACGAGAGGCACAAGGTTTATGTTGGTGTAATTAGGAAAAAAAAATGAGGAGTCCTGTGACACCTTAAAGACTAACAAATTTATTAGGGCATAAGCTTTTGTGGGTTGCAGATCACTTAGATGCATGAAGTGAAAGCTTCAGCTAGCAGGGAGTTATACATACATACAGAGATGGGAATGTTAAATCAGTACTTATGAGGCCAACTCATTCAGAGTGGATGTGGCTCACTTCTAACAGTGATAAGAAGGTGAGAAGACCTAAGGGCAAAATTACTTATTGTAATGAGTGAGCCAGTCCCATTCTGATAGTGTCAAATTTGAATATGAGATTTAGCTCAGCAGATCCATGCTTCAGTCTGTTTTTTTTAAAAACATTAACTCAAGTATGGTAACTTTCAGGTCTGTAACTGTGTGTCCAGTGAGGGTGAAGTGCTGCTGAGGAAGCATGCTACCAACAGAAGGGGGGTAGTGTACTGTAGACATAAAAACTACTGTGGCTATATGTTGACCTAATATAAATTGATTTAAGTCTGTAGTCTAGACATGCCTGAAGTAGTTACCCATTTGTGTTTGTCTCATATTTTTCTGTACTTCAGAGACCATCCCTACATACCTGAGTCTGTCTTGTCATAGTTTATTTTAAATGCTGATATTTTTGACAAATTTAATATTTCCTCTTGCAATTCTAATAATATATGAGCTCCCTTTTATATTGTCTGTACATAAGGCTAATTTGCGTTCCCTGTTTCCTATTGTAATTCCATTTATATTTGGATTATTTCTCTGTGATTGGTGAAATGGCTCCATTACCATGGCAAAAAGAAGAGAACATTAGAATGGTGATACTGGCTCAAGCCAGTGATTCATTGAGCCCAGTATCCTGTCTTCAGACAGTGTCCAATGCCAGATTCTTCAAAGGAAATACGTAGAAAAGGACAATTATCAAGTGATCCATTCCCTGTCATCCACTTTCATCTTCTGGTAATCAGAGGATTAGGGATACGCAGAATGCAGAATTGCATCCCTGACTATCTTGGTTAATAGCCATTGATGAACCTATCCTCCATGAAGAGTTAGTAATGGGTATCCTTAATATATGCCTCTAAAAGGGCAGGGTTTTCTGATACATATCCATATATTCTCCTAGTAGCATATGGAGTGGAATATAAAATTGAAATCCAATTTTGAAATTTTGGGCCTAACTGAAGGCATATAGAGTATCTTTTAAGAACTGCCAGTTCATTCTGTCAAAAGGTTTTTCTGCATCTAGTGATAGATGAGGCTGATTGGTGGAGTCTGCAAATAGATGAGGCCTAAAACTTTGAACATTATCCATTAGCCTGTATAATACAATCCTTTTTTCTTCTCTTTGGCATATATAGGTAATTTTTTCAGGCTATTTGCCAGGACTACAGCATAAAGTTTTACATCTGATTTAATAAGGAGATGGTTCCCTAAGACACATTGTTGGATGAGTCCTTACCAGATTTTGGAATAACAATGATTTGTATATCTCTGGGCACGTCTAGACTTGCTTTCACTTTCAAAAGAAGATATGCAAATTTGGCATGAATTTGCATATCTTCTTTCAAAAGAGGTTCTTTCGAAAAAGAAAGAAGTCTAGATGCGGTTCTTTTGAGGAAAAAAAACCTTTTTCGAAAGAACCATGTAAACCTCATTTTTTTAGGAAGAACGGTTCTTTTGAAAAAGGGTTTTTTTCTTGAAAGAACCACATCTAGAATACTTTCTTTTTCCAAAGAACCTCTTTCAAAAAAGCGATCGGAAGAAAATATGCAAATTCACACCAAATTTGCATATCTTCTTTCGAAAGTAAAAGCAAGTCTAGACGTGCCCTCTGAGTATCTGAGATTTGTTATTCTTTTGATATTTTATTGATGAGATTTGTCAATTGTTATATTAGTTGTGCCTTAAAATGTATTGAAGTCTGGAGGAAATTCATCAGGGCTAGGACATTTACAGTTCTTAAAGGACTTAACCTCCAGCATTTTCTTTGGTTCAATGTCTTCCTCTAGGAATTCTAGATAGGGGTGATCTCGTTTTGGTATTTCAGCATTAGATAAATATTCTTTTATCAAGTTACGATCAATTGACTTTAGGGAGTATAGATATTTACAAAAGTGTCACGGGTATGTTTTGTGCCAATTGCAAATTCATTCGGCTCTTTCCAGATTAGTGGTATAGTTTTGTTTTCTTTTAAATTATTCAGTCGCTTAGGTAGTATCTATCATTTTTGTTACCTTTTTCATAAGGTAATTGTTCTATGTATCTGATTGCATGTTCTGTTTTGTAGTAAATCTAACTTGGTTTTGGACCCTATCTTTAGACATATAATGTGACTGATTTGTGTGATTGTAATGTTTTTATGTTTTTCAACTTTGTTTAGTAATGTTTATATTTGATAATTAAACTGCCCCAATCCTGGCTCTGAAGACATCCCATAGAGTGCTTATTAAAATATGGTCAGCCATTTTTCCTTCATTTCCTCTCTGATATTTTGAACTCCTTTCCAGTTCATGTGGCGATGGGATGTTTAATCTCCAACTTTTCATTTTAGGTGTGTCTTCCCTGTTTCTAATTAGAAACGAGACAAGTGGGTATATGATCTGACCAGGAGATGCAACTTTGCTGTACTGAAATTGTTTTAAGCAAAGATCTGTAGATTGGCATCTTGTTTTAAAATCCGAGAGGGGTAGCCATATTAGTCTATAATTAAAAAAAAACAAGTAGTCCTGTAGCACCTTAGAGACTAACAAAAAGATAAATATTATCATGAGCTTTCTTGGGCAAAACCCACTTCTTCAGTATCATATACATTGGTATCATATACATTTTCTTATATATATTCTATGAAGTATTGAAAAGGAGTAGTATTCTCTTTTCTTTGGATTAAGACCCTTCCAGGAATCACACAAATCTTGATCATTCATTAAAGAGATTAATTCTGTGCCTGATTTTCTATATTTTGTTATACTAAGCTAGTTAACCATGGGTTTAGAACAAAATTATAATTGCCTCCACTCATAATAATATCTCCTCTAAAATCTTATAATATCAGAGAGAATTTTTCTTTAAAAAAGGCATCTCACCTTGGTTATGGGGTAAACATTCTTCCTAATGCTAGCATTCTGTCACCATTCGTGTTTCTAACTAGTACAGGTTAAACCTCTCTCATCCAGAACTCTCTGGTCCAGCAACATCCATGGTCCAGCACCAGAGAGCCAGGAGCCACAGGGTTGGTTGAGGCAGCCCTGAGAAAGGGGAGCTGTGGCAGCCTAGGGAGAAGCAAAGCCCCAGAGCTGTGGTGCCCCAGTGCCCAGGTGCTGTGGAACCACAAAGCCCTGCAGTCTCAGTGCCCCGGGACGGTGGAGCCACAGAAGTCTGGGCACACTGAGGATTGCAGTCACGGCATCCTCAGTGGACCTGAGGAGCAGAGTCCTGGCTGCCCGGGAGCCACAGAGCCCTGGTGGCTTAGAGCCACGAAGCTCCAGAAACCCCAGGGAGTGGAGCCCCCGTGGTTCCAGGGCAGTGGAGCTGTGGCAGCCCTAGCAACCCCAGGGAACAGAGCCACAAAGCCTTCCACCCCGGAGAGTGGAGCTGCGGCATGCCTGGTGGCCCTGGGACAGGGGAGTAGCAGCAGCCAGGGCTGGCCAGCAGAGCTGAAAGCCAGCAGCCTGGGGGCAGAGGAGCTCCACATTGGGGAGGGGAGCCCTGCTGGGTCTGCTGACAGACAGGGGAGAGCCCAGAGTCTGTCAGCAGCAGGATGGAATTGGTCCAGCAAACTTCCTCTTTCGGAACCAGTCAGGTCCCAAGGGTGCCAGACCAGGGCAGTCCATCCTGTAGATGTCTGCCTTCATTATCTATGTATTTATCCTTGAATTAGAAAAAAAGTCAATAATCATTGTTACTCCTCCGTTATTTGCTGTTACTGAAGAAATATAAGAGTTGTGAAATCAGTTCCCTCTTGTATTTATTACATTCCTCCTTAATGTGCATTTCTTAATCTGGGGCTTCAGCGTTCGTAGCTTGAAACCTTTTTTTCTTTTTAAACCACTGTTAAGACCAGTTACATTTATCACATAGAAATTAATTGCATTAGCCTTATTAAAAGAAATTGTTAGCTGGTAGATAAAATTGTATAAAGAAAAAGTAAAGTCAAATATCCTATGAAGTCCTTATTCTAATTATAGGATTTTTTTTGTCCATCTGATCTTTTAGAATAATATTTTTTAACTGAAAGTGTATGTGTGACACTGGAAGGTCTCTCCACTCTTATGCCAAAAATATTATTAAGCATGAAATATCCATTTTCATTTGCTAATATAAAACTTTGTATGGATCGGAAGATTTTTATTGTAATAAGTTTTGCCAAACTTTCCTCTCCATTGATAACTTTTTCAACTTACTCTCACATTCACCTTTTCCTTTAAGACTAGGTACCACCAACAAGCCTGTTCATTCCTCCCTCTCTTCAACAGCCATGTGAAACACGCTTTGTAAAAATATCAAGTTAAACATTAGAACATTATTCTTAGTTTCCCTAATCCCTTCCCCTTCTCACTCTACTCCCCTCTCCCAAGTACCTTAAGCCTCCAGAAATCAGGAAACAAGAAAAAAACAACCCTCTTTCCCCTTTACAATGTGGAGATTCACTGAAGTCCTAGATGATTTCAACTAACCTGGCCAGTCCTCTGGTACAGTGAACTCTTGCTGGGGATACCAAGACATCCACTGCAGCAGGAGCTTGGGGCACTATTGTCTTTTCGAAGGAGACACTAACTGAGCCCTAAGTCAGCCCTTTCCCCTTTTAAGTCCTATTTTAACATGAAGTCACTCCCCGTCCTTCCCCCCTACCCAAAGCATACAGCTAGCACATATTTGTAATCCTTGTTTCCATTCACCATTATATTCTGATGTTTCAATAATATCCTCTTTGGGTGGTTCAGAATTCTTCATAAACCAAGTGGACACTCTACTTGGTTTCTCACTCTCTCATTACTTCCCTACCTTTTCTTCGGATTCATTTTGGATGTCGATCTCCTGACTAATCCTTTTCTTGACTTTATTGTTCCTATTTTTTGGTGATATCATTGTGGGTTTGACTAATAGTCAAATGATCTTTTTGGCCTGTTGATTTAATGTCTGTCTTTTCTCGGGGCTGCCTTTTGTTAGTTTTATTTTTCCAAAGTTCCTTATCCCCTCTCTTTTCCCCCTTCTTATATCATATGTCTGTCCCTTCGTGTGAAGAAGTGCTTAAAAGTGAACCCAATCTGTATCTTATTAACTTCCCTTAATGCAGCTATGACTTCAGCTAGCTCTCTTCTTTTGTTAGAGCAGTGGTTGCCAGGTCCTGGGAAATCAATATTGTATGACTCCCTAGCACAGTGTTTCTCAAAGTAGTTCGCAAAACCACTCGGAGAAACCTGCTAACTGGCTGTGTTTATTTACCAGCTCCGCAGCCACTGAGCTTCATGACTCCCATTGGCTCCGGTTTGCCGTTTGCAGCATAAGGGGAGCCGCGGGAAGTGGTGGTCTGTCCCATGCCACTTCCTGCAGCTCCCCTTGGCTGCAAACAGAGTACAGGAGCCAAGGAGGGCTGCAAGGCTCCATAGCAGCAGAACTGGAAAATAAACACACTGGAGCGTCCAGCTAGCAGGTTTCTCAGAGTAGTTTCGCAGATCACTTTGAGAAACACTGCCCTAGTATTACTGACAGAAGATCTCTGGCTCTTCCTAAACTTTGCTCTTGTCACTAGATCCTGCAAATCCATGGATATCTGCTTTATTTCTGCGGATATCCACTTCTGTGGATATGGATGCAGATATCCACATCTCATTTTTGCAGATATGGATGCAGGTGCAGATTCACAAAAATGTGTTTCTTGGTCTGTTGGAATTCAAGGGGGGAATGCACAGTGCTCTGTGAGTTCAGTCTGCCTCAGTCTCTGTCTTCTACTGGGTATAAGATGATACCTACTGCTTGGTTTAGAAAGTACACTGGATCTTCTTTCTTCACTCCTTCAAATTTATCCCTACTCCTTAGGTCTTCTCCTCTCACATTTCTCCAGGTCTCCCACATTCTCTGCCCAGTCTCACTCTCTCCCCCCCCCCCCGCCCCATCTTGCTCTGCATTCTCATTGCTGTGTGAATTCCTCTGTTTTAAGTAATTGTTCAGATTGGTTGCTTTATATGAAGCACCCATCTAAGAATTAGGAAAGGCTTTTGAGGAGCTCATGGGGGCCAGGGAACAGCGATGTCTAGGGATTGAGCCAGCTGTAAAACAGAGCAAAAAGGTCCAACTCGCCATTCAGCTCCTATGATGTTACTTCCTGATCCCTTACAGTTTTCTTAAATCAAAACACACAGACACATTTTTAGCCCTCAGGACTGTAGAAAGAAAAAAAAAAGCTTGAAAACATGAATCTTGATTTCTCAAAATACATGAAACAAATAGAAAGAATTGGAAGTCCTGACACCGTCAAAGAATAACAGAGATTTGGTGGGGTAACTCACATGGAGGGGAATAAACCAGTGATGGGCATGCTTCTTCTCACAAACAGGGAAGAATTGGTAGGGGAAGTAGAAGTAGGTGGCAACCTGAGCAGCAGTGACCATGATGGTCGAGTTCAGGATTCTGACAAAAGGAAGAAAGAAGAGCAGCAGAATACGAACACTGGATTTCAGAAAACCAAACTTTGACTCACTTAGGGAACTAATGGGCAGGATCCACTGGGAGGCTAATATGAGGGGGAAAGGCGTTTAGGAGAACTGGCTGTATTTTAAAGATGCCTTATTGAGGGCGCAGGAGCAAACCATCCCAATGTACAGAAATACTAGCAAATATGACAGCCGACCTGCTTTGCTTAACAGAGAAATCCTTGGTGAGCTTAAACACAAAAAGGAAGCTTACAAGAAGTGGAAACTTGGACAGATGATGAGGAGTATAAATATATTGCTCGAGCATGCAGGGGTGTGATCAGGAAGCCAAAGCGCAGTTGGAGTTGAAGCAAGCAAGGATAACAAGAAGGGTTTCTACAGATATATTAGCAACATGAAGAAGGTCAAAGAACATGTGGGAGCATTACTGAATAGGGAAGGCACTCTAGTGACAGATGATGTGTAAAAAGCTCCTCGGTTTTCACAGACATGTTCAGCTCCCAGACTGCTGCGCTGAGCAGCACAGTATGGGGATGAGGTGAGCAGACCTCAATGCTGAAATAATAGATTAAGGATTATTTGGAATGCTGGGCATGCACAAGTCCATAGGGCCAGATCTTAATGCATCCAAGAGTTGACATTACTGTTTATATTCAGGATGTTTAATAAATAACATCTGGTTCAGTCAGTCAGCAGAAATTAACTTGCAACTTCCTGCAGAATTTCACCTTCTGCCGGCAGGTTGAGGTAATAGGACAATGCTGCCACCCTGTGACGTGCAATAAGATGACAGTAAAAACGCTGGTCTGACTCCCCTCTTTCCTGCTCCAGATACCAGCTAGTGTTCAAAAGGGAGCCAATTCCAACCATTTCCCACACAGCAAAGTATTGCTATAGTAGTAGCTTACGGTTTGTCTGGAGAGACCCCAAACAAAATACATTACCGTTTAATTGCTGAACTCTTATTTTGCTGGCTGATACTAATTTATACAACCATTGCCTATTTCAGTTAACAATGCAATCAGGGCAAACACCATCTGGCAAATCTAATTACAGATCTCTCAAAGCAATGGCATGACTGTGCAGAGAAGAAATATCCACAAACATCTAGGCTCAAAATTTCAAATTTTGGGCCCTTCATTTGTTCCAGGAAAAAGTGAACAGCCAGACGGGGAAATTGTACTCTGAAACAGTTGTACTAGTAGGCTTCTGCAGAGATTGACTTAGATATAATTTGCTAACATCTTTGTTAATGAACTGGAAAAGGAGTTACAGAATGTGTTAAATTTGCAGATGAACCTAAACTGGGAGGGGTGATGAAGAGAAGTGATAGGGAAATCTTACAGAAGGAACTGGTAAGATCAGAAATAGCAAAGAAGATAGCAATATTAGGTTAAACCTGGAAAAATGAAAGCTAAAACATGTGGGGAAATGTAATCCAAAACACAGATATACTAGAAGTTGGGGAGACTTGGAAAGCATTCCTGGCAAAACAGGCCTAATGAGAATAATGAGGTGGCAAATTTGAGATGAATTTTGTAATGAGAAATGGCAGTAAAAAGTATAAATCCTAGAGAATCTTCAGTCCTTTGATTAGGTGCTTCCTAGAATATTGCATTCCATTTTGAAAACCCCATTGCCAGACAATTATTGGCAAAGGGAAAAGTACACAGAGCTGATCAGCAAATAACAATTAAATATTTGGACAGACTGACTTTATTTAAAAAGACTATACACTAACTCTGTATTACTTGGTTAAATCACAGTTACAGAGTGGGGGCTGTTATAGGTGAAAATAAGTTCATTGTAGGGGACCTATTAAAGCCCCATTCAAGCCCTTAAATCAGTGTTGCATGTCTGTGCGGGGGCTAGAAGTAGAGCCTCTGTGTACCGCTCGCTGCACATAGTGGAGGGGCTGTTCATTAGGGCAAAATAGGCCAAAACTAAGGAAGTGGGGGCCATTAGTAGTAGGCAAAGAGAGGAAATCGCTGAATCTAATTTTGTATGACCAGGGGCACATATATAGCTGGATTTCTGCCCCCCTTCTTAACTCTCTGCAGAAATCCTACATCTTTGGGCTTTGTGAAGGGCAGAGTGAATTTCACTCTGGAAACATGTTTGAAGCAGAGAAGAGACAAAGTGACACTGTTCAGATTTAGATTAGAAATTAATGCTAAGGTTCTGGTTTTATGGCACCAAAAGGTAAATGTTATTCTTATGAGATTTCAGCCTCAAATGGCAGACATCTCACAAGGTCAGCTGTTTTCATGTGATCTCGGCCACAGTTGAACCAGAACCACAAAAATGGACCCCATCCCAGTGCATTTAGCAACTCAGAATCAGACTGCTGATTTAGATGTTTTATGGTAGGCATCCAAGTTAGAAAATTTTCATCTACTATGGACAATGTGAACACTGGATTAAATAAAATGTCTGTTAAATTATAGAAACCTTCATGCATCAGGTGATAATACTGACTAATAGGTTAGTGAGAAATTTCCCATAATGGCAAATTGCCCCATATTTCTCTGTTCTGGGGTTTCTTGCACCTTCTTCCGAAGTGTCTGGAACAGGCCTGGTCACACAGGATTTTGGACTTGATGGACAACTGGTCACACCTGCTATAACAATTCCTGTGTTCCTGGGATGTAGAGATCATCTAGTAACACTGGAACAGTGTCTTTAAACAATTAGCCCTGGTCTACACTAGGGAGTTATTTCGAAATAATAATTATTTTGAAATAAGGGCCTGGTTATTTCGAAATCTGTACTCCTGCTTTCCTTGGGGAATAATGCTTATTTCAAAATTATTATTTTTCAATAGCATTAGTGTGGACACTCCGCTGCTGCTATTTTGAAATAACTACTCCTCAGAGTAATTCAAAGTAATTACTCTCCAGTGCTTCCTGGGGCTCTAAGTTGAGGTAGCACATCCACAATAACAGAGTCTGCCTCGGACTAATTTCAAAACTTCCTTGTTGTGGGGACACGCTATTTCGATTTTGTTATTTTGGGAGTTATTGTTTCAAATTTAGTTATTTCAAAATATTTTCCTAATATAGACATGCCCATAGTGTGCAGACATTCAGTGGTTTTAAACAGGTTTTATTTCAAAATAAAGGACAGTTTGATTGCAAGAATGCATCCTGTGATTTGACCATTTTGAAACTATACATGCAAAACACTTATATGTTTTAAATAACTAAATCATGGCTTTTATATAATCAACTATTGCAAACCAGTCTTGAATCTCAGATCTGTGTGACAGTCAACCTCTTCATGCTCAAAACTCTTTGGGTGCGTCTACACAGCACCCTAAACTCAAAATAAGATACACAATTTATGCTACACAAATTGCGTGTCTTATTTTTATTCTATTTTGAAATAGCTTATTTTGAAATTTGGCATGTCTACACGGTGCCAAATTTTGAAATAACGCGCTATTTCAGGCCATTCCTTAACCCCCATGCAACAAGGTTTACAGAGATGGCAAAATAGCACACCTGTTATTTCAAAAAATATTTTGAAATAACGGGCGGCTTGTGTAGATGCTGGGTAGCTATTTCGGGATACCTCCGGTATCCCAAAATAGCCATGCAGTGTAGCTGTACCCTTTGATTCTAGTATGTGTCTCTCCTTATAGAGAGAGATACCATATACTTTCAGGCAGAATGACCTTTGTTTTATGTTCATATATGTTGAGAGAATAACACATCATGAAAGAACAAAAGTAAGGTCTTCACAAGAGTGCACAAAATGAGTATATGTGTTTGTATTTTTGTTATCTGCTATAGAACATAGTATACTTCATATTTAAAGCTGAATATTGAAAACAGATACATCTGTTTAGGTAAATACAGTGAGGGCTCCTTCTCACATTACTTACTACCTTTTTTTTTTCCAGTTGTATTGTTCAGACTTCCATAGACAGTTTCTGCAATTAATGTAAATTGATGACTAACATGATCTTTTATGTTGGGGCATCTGGAGAATTAAACAACATGGATATTCAAAAGATGTGAAAGAATAAACTGTACTTTAGTCCTCAATGTTTTCTTATAAATATTATTTTAATCATAACCACTTCGGGCATGTCTACACAGCAGGGCTAAAGCCGAAATAAGCTACGCAACTTGAGCTACGTCAATTGCATAGCTTAAATCGAAATAGCTTATTTCAGCTTTTGGCACTGTCTACACAGCAGGAAGTCTGAGTAAGAGCACTTTTTCTCCTTACTCCTTATAAAATGAGGGTTGCAAGAGTTGGAGTAAGAAGTCCTCCAGCTTGACATTATTTCATTATGTCAAAATAACTGCTTGCTGTGTAGACGTGGACTGTGTTATTTTGGAATAATGTGAGTTATTCCAAAATAACACTGCTGTGTAGACATAGCCTTCTTGTCCCTCTCCTTCCAAACCCTAATCTTTGATGATTGTGCATGCTATGCATGTGCAGTAATAGCTTGGAAGGATCATAATTTAATAGCAAGTTTCTCAGTTGGGTGAAGATTAAAATGTACAGTATTTTGGCTGTATAGTGAGTTTCTAAATCACTTTGCACAGTACGATGCAGCTCACAGCCTTGTGCTTGACATAAAAACTCCATTAATATGTATTGTTACTATTCCCCACTGTGAAAAATGTGTTAAATTAGTTGGACTATACAAAAGTAATCCTGCTTTGATCACTGCATTACCTTGCTCCAAGTCAGAATTTTTTTTCTTCTTTGTGTTTCTATTTATAACTGTAATTGGTACATTTTAATCACATATAAAATGAATCTGTGAAATATATTTGACATCTGTCACCTACTCATTGATATTGAACAAAATACTCTGTTTTCCCAAAAATGTCTATGTAAATAGTGGAAGTCCACCAACCAATGAGATTAAAAGACAAAAAAAGATAGTAATAATACAAAACGGAAAAGGAAAGAAATGCTGTTGATTTTGGCAGATAATTTACTATTATTAATTATATTATCATCTGAGTTGATTTATATCTGAAGTCAAGGCCCACATAACGAGGAGGGGACCACAGAGTTCTACAGTTCATAGGCACCTCCTCTGTGTTATAGAGAAGCAACTTACAGAGTCCACAAACAGAAAGCTCAGATCACACATATGTGCTGTATGCTGTGACCTGTAGTTACATGCCTCTGTATTAGTCTTATTTAAGTGTCAGCTGAAGAGTGCTGACAGTGCAAGATGAAGAACACAGTTCTGTCCCTGTCTTGTTGGTCTTCCAGTCTAAACAAATAAATACCACAAATCGGACACAGAATGCACAGTGGGACACAGAGAACCGAGTATAGGCATATCATAGAGCATAGGCACTATTCTAATGTAAGGCATGGTGACAGCATTTTGAGTGGTAAGTTTAGTTTTGGTAGTGCACAACAGGGATCTTGTTAGTGCTATACTTGAATAGGGAAAGGGTTTTCATGTAAGTGAAAGCAGGGAAGAAGGCAGGAAGCACAAGTGTGTTCAAAGTATACAGAAGATGAGAGCATCTGCAGCATGATCTATTTTATGCAAATTAGGTATGCCTGCAGGCTGCTGAATAGTTAGTCCTAATTCCAACTATAAGACATACATATTTATTACGTTTTTCAGCATAGTGGACTTTCACCTGTATTGCACGTGCTACTTTGGAGGGAAATGTCTTAACATAATGTAGTTGTTTTTAAAATTTAAGGACTTGACATTCCTAGGAAAGATTATGCTTAAACACATTTGATCACAAGGAAAAGCCCTGTTAATGTTAACCAAACATTTAGAGGTTACACTTCCATTCCCCTTTCCGTCCTGCACAGCTATGGTGAAATATATACACTCTTGCTGCTTTTTTGACCCAGACAGCTAGTTAAAGTTCCAGGACCTGCAGATCTGCTGACTAGAAATTGATGGAGTCTGGTATTTTCTTTTGATGCAATTTTCTTTATTGACAAGGAATGTATAAAGTCCTGCTTCTCTGTATGCAGCAGGAATCAAGGACAAAATGAGACATTTCTTTTTTTGTCACTTTCTTACTTTTTCCAGGGCATGCTATGCTTACCATTCTACTGCTTGGCTTTTTTGCATGTATCTATCTTTCTGTTCTCAGTTTCTGTGAGTTCTACAGCCCCTATACACACACAACATTATTCAGCAAAAATCCCAAAACAAACAAAAAAACCATGTCCCGTCTACATAATCCAAACTTCTTCAGTGGGCTCTATAAGTCCTTGTTTTAGATATGGCTTTTTACTGATCTCTCAACTATTTTAACTAATAGGCACATTGATGCATCATTTTCAATGAGGTTGAATTCAGCCCTTAACAAGCTTTAACCCAGCTCCTAACAATACAGTTTGATAATGGATAATTTTATAAAGACATCTGAAACTGTGTAAGTCATAAATTCACCATATTTGTAAAGCTCACAAAAGTGGGTTACACTGTATGAGTCTCTGCTGACGTTATTAACAGGGACCACAACCATTGAAGACTGGGAAGAAGACTCACTGGCTACTTTTTATAAGGTGAAATTGTGTTTTTCCACTTCTTTAGCAATCCTATTAATTTTAGTAGGCCATACTCTAATGCTTGTCTCTTGCAGAGGAAGGGTAAATCACAGGGTTGTCTGATGGCACATTAACATGTTCATGTCGTCACAATAAGCTGCTCCATTGTTAGTTGCGTGAGGTGATATGTGAAGATTGAGAATGAAGTTGTAAGTTCTGCAAGCATTTCTGTTAAGGTATTCTCATACAAAGTTACTGATGCATCTGTTCAACTTTAGCTCCAGCTAGATGAAATTTTTATCTCTCTCAGAATTCCTGTAAAATGTATTCAAGTGTATCATGTTGTGCATTATCTTCTTTACTATATATTTTAGGAATGTGCATCTGTCTGTCTGTCTGTCCACGAGTCTTTGTTCAAGAACTCCTCCTAAACAGTAAGAGCTAGCACCACCAAATTTGGTATGCAGTTTCCTCTTATCATAACTTAAAGCAAAGTTAGGACAATGGGATGTGCCTGGAATTGGATTGTTTCTCATAAAATGGAAAGAGAGGGGTCTTGTTAGAGGAACAGTTATTCTGCAGAATGATCAGATGGGGGCACCAAGGGGCCAGAGATGGGGACCAGGACAACAATAACCCTATTGGGCCAGCTGGGGGTAGAGGTGGAAAAAGGGACAGCTATCTACTATATGTTTCAGAGAGTTTGTTGTTTGTCTGTCTGTCTTTCCCCCATCTGGGAAACATTCACTCCTGCCCTCAGCTGTACTCACTGCAGCAGCCATGGAGAGGCGCTTCTCACCTGGTCCTAAGCTGCTTTGGTGAGAGAGGGCTGGGGTTGTCCTTTCTCCCTGGGGCAGCCTGCATACTGAACCCCTCATTCCCAGCCCTACCCCAGTCCCAGAATAACGATTTAAATGAAGAAAACCAAAACTTATTTAAGGACCTGAGCAACACCGGATAAATCCTCTAGTGAATAAATATTGAACTCTTCAGGAAGGTGAAGATACAGGATTTAAATGAGAGGAACTTGTTGAAGCAAAATAGTTGTTAGTGGAAAGAAGGTTAAGATTTTGAAATTCCCCAGATTCAGAGTTGTCCATTGCAGATCAGATGTTACAAAATCAAACATTCTATCTAACATTCTGTAGTCAGTTACAAACTAAGACTCTAGTCACATAGCCATTGTGAGCTGCACTTGCACAGGTCAGGAAGCTCATCTTTACCGAGGTGGCTTTCCTAAGATCTGTTTTAACCTAAACAATAAAATGAAAAAGACAAGCAGGGTTTCTAATGTACATGTAAAGTTCATGCAACTAAATATGTACTTTACATGTCACACCGCTTCATTAAAGGCACCAGTCCTGAATGAGGGAAATGGAACTAAAGCAATTTAAGTGATGTGAGATATTGGGAAGCTTCTGAAAACATAAAGTAAGCTGTCTCACAAAGCCACCTCTCTGAGTGGCCTTGATTTTCTAGTCAGATTCATAAGATCCTACCTACGAAGATTTCAAGCAGATAGGTTTAGTTTTTGTGACGTTTGAGAGAGAAAAGCCCAGACTGCAGAACCCTTAGGTCCAGGTGTGGGGCACAGAGGTCTTGCTTCTTTTGCTTCAGACAAAAGTTGGGCACATGAAAATAATACAATGAAAGAAGGGAAAGTGAAGCTGAGAGGAAGAGAGAAGGGGGTTTGAAGAAGCATAGGGTATGGTCAGAGGTGGAGGAGAAAATGTATTAAAAGAAAACACAGAGAATCAAAAGAGAAACCAGAAAGCAGGTGATGGGGAAGAAAGAAGCCCAAGAAAGGGAAATATGGAGGCCAGAGAAAAGGGGAAGAACAATAGAAAAGGTCATACTGAAGAGGAGGCTGCAACACAAGAAGTAGCTCTGTGCTTAGGACTCCCTGAACAAATGTTCCCTCTAATCTTTTCCATCCATGTGTGGATTTTTTCCGTATATGTGTGGAATATTTTTATGTGCACCGAGGCATGTGTGAATGTTCACCACTAGCAGAAACAAAACCTAGCTGTGGGCACTCTGCTAATCAGCTAGACAATATTTGAATCTCTCCTGAGCTGCTGCACAAGTGCACAGCTTACAGGGAACACTGTGTGGAGACCTGCAGATCCTATCCCCCAGATCCAAGGTGCCATACAGAACTATATTCTATATCCAACCCACTGAAATGTCTGTTCTTGTGTGCGATGTTAATTGCACACCCAGATTATTTGCAATAGCTGACATTACTGGGCTAGCATGTACACCTCCCATATTGTGTTAATAGAGAGCTGTTAAAACTGGTGTGAAAAGTGATGTCATGTAGGGTGTAAGCTTTTTACTTTAATGTTTAGCACTTTGTTTTTTCTGAAGGCACTAAACTCTGTGAATTGAGGGGGTAGAAGCAAGGGTCACATTTCTGAGCATGTTATTACCAAAACAAAATACATGCATAAGATTGGCGGGTGGGGGCAGGAGAAGTTGGCTTACTGCTACCAGCTGAGAGGCTTATATATACCTTTTTATTCTTGTTATCTCAGGACTGAAATGTGGCTTGTAGTGTTTATGAATGAAGCTGCTGCTGTAGAGACATATGAAAGATTTTACTGATAAATTTTCTTGTTCACTGGTAAAAATAAAGGAATATGATTTGCAGTGTACCCACTTTCTACTGCAGTAAGGAAAAGCTGTGGTGTTCTGTGTAATGTTCATATTCTCTTAACTAGCCTGCTGGCAGTAAATGAACCAGAACTTTGTCAGTGTCACACCTGTCACACAGCTTCTGCATTTTCAATTTATCTTCCTCCCAGGGAAGGTTAAAAATGTAGCCTGTAGTTAGAAGATTCACACAGCAGGGCCTTGCACAAGGAAGATAAAGTCTGTCAGTAGGAGGTATTGAGTCATTGATATTCTTCAGCTTCCTTCCGTGTAGGTTTATTTCACAACTAGAGCACATTTTAAGCTACATTTGTCCTTTAATTCAGACATAATTGAGTTTGTGGGATGCTGTTTGACCAGCCTGGTCAATATTTATTAACCAAGGCCTGTTGCTGTCAAAATCAGTTTACCAACAACAGAAAGTTAAGTATATCCCATATCCATTACTACCTTCACTTCTCAGTGGCTCCCATTTCCTCTCCACTGGGTGATAGTGAAGAAAAATATTTTTTTTAATGGTTTTGGTTCTTGCTACTCCTCAGCCCCCTCTACCTGGTTCATTGTCCCACTGAGGGGGTCTTCAGTTGCTGTCTATAACATGCTAGTATTTCCTCCTATCAGATAGAGCCGGCTTGGGACTGACAGAGAGAGATTCACTCAACCTGGTTCAGTGGAACAGATGGATATCTCAGCACTACATACAGCAGCCAATGAAGTGACCATGCAGCTAACAATGAAGAGACCTGTAGAGAATATGTTAAGAGATACTAACATGCTCTCTGCCTTTTGAATTTTTTATGAGCAGGGCATGCTCAAAGTCATTTAATTTTCTCTTTGGGTACATCTACATAGCAGTGTTATTTTGGAATAACTGTCGTTATTCTGAAATAACATAGAATAACGTCTACATTACAAGCAGTTATTTCAACATAATGTCAAAATAATGTCGAGCTGGTGGACTTCTTACTTTCACTTCTGTAACCCTCATTTTATGAGGAGCAAGAGAAGTCAGAGGAAGAGTGCTCAAACTCAGACTTCCTGCTGTGTAGACAGCACCAAAAGCCAAAATAAGCTATTTCAACTTAAGTTACGCAATTGACATAGCTGAAGTTGCATAGCTTAATTCGGTTTTAGCCCTGCTGTGTAGATGTGCCCTTAGTGATGACTATTAAAACCATGGAGCATTTGTACTAGCCTTTATTTTCAGAGATACATGGGTTTTTATTAGCTCAGCCCAGAGCAGGAGAAATAGAATGTTTGGGTATGGGCATATTGACTGGTTTCAGCGGTTCAAAACTTTTAAAGTTTTCTGTGTTGGTCAGTAGTTGGAAATATTTTTCCAAGGATAATGCTCCACACTAATTGTGTTTCTTGGAGCTATGTTACAGTCTCCAGCTGCCATAGGGTTGGGTACTTTCTGGTGAATGGATATTTTTAATATAATAAGAATATGCTGATGATCAGATCAGACATTTGGGGTTCAAATAAGCATCCAAATGTTGAATAAACACTAAGGAGTCCTGTGGCACCTTAAAGACTAACAGCTTTATTTGGGCCTAAGCTTTTGTGGACAAAGATCCACTCTGTCAGATTTCAAAGTGGGTCTTTGCCCGCGAAAACTTATGCCCAAATAAAGTTGTTAGTCTTTAAGGTATCACAGGACTCCTTGTTTTTGAAGATACAGACTAATGCGGCTACCCCTCTGATATTGCCACAAATGTTGGGTGTTCGTCTGAGTCTGCAATTATGACTGTGCTTGCCAACAAAGCTATTTTGGCCCAGACTGGACAAGTTTTTAACCTCCATCCTAGGTTTTTGTAGTCCCAAGCAGCTCATCTAACTGATTTTTTTTTAATGGATAGCCTCCTGCCGGAATGGGTTGCCATGGGAAACAGGTGGAAGGCTTGAAGCTACTCAGCTTTCTGTCTCTTTACTCAGCTGCTCTGCTTTCTACATGGTCTGCCAGCTAAACATAGAGTAGCCAGAGATCGGGCAGCATCCAAATGACCACTTAACCTGAGTACTGAAGTGATGGGACTGGAAAATTTCTGTACTGTCCCCATCTCTATCCCGTTCCAGGGGCTGAGTGGGAGAGATGAGACCAAAAGTTAGACAGAAAGGCCTGGTGGATGCATGGGATCAAAGAGAAATGTGAAAAAACCCAGAAGGATGTGGGGAATCGCAAAGGTCTGAAAGGAGGACACATAGGGGGAGTCAGGGTACCTGGGAGTACTCACTAGAGAATGGAGTGAAGTGGCAAAAATCCCAAAGGTGCCCCACGTCCAACTGAGTGAACTGAGAAGAATGTTAGGACCCACCCTGTAAGGAAAAGAGTAGGAAACATTTCTCACTGCAGAGAAAGTAGGGGAGGCACCCCGTGTCTGCCCCGTCTCTAAAGGAATAGCTTCTGAACATGTTGCAAGGGGACCAGACCTTCCGTCCTTCCTTGAAGACATGGGGAAATGAGCCTACTTAGCCTTCTCCCCCCGACAGTGTTATTGCAAATAAGTGGAGGGAGTTTATCTGGGGACACAGGAGTTGAGCAGGGCCTCCACAGGTTCAGATAAACATCCAAACTTGCAGATGCATAATGCCAAGATTTCAATAATTGATAGGGTTATAGTAAAGGCAGCTGGGAATCCATCTTAATTCATATATTAACTTTGCAGCCGCTGGCAGCACAGCCAAACTACTGGCTTTTTGAAGAATTATTCCTGGCGCAAGGAAAAGCTTCGTTAGCAACTCAGCGCAACCTCAGCCCTAACTGTTTCTTTAAGTTAATTGCAGGTGTCTATCTAAAACTAGCTCATCAGGACCCCACTACCATTCCCTGAACTTGCTAAAACAAAGCCATGTGCATGACCCCCTCTGGAGCATAGTCAGTAGGACTGATTGCTGACAGTGCATATGATCTCCCAGATATTGGGGGACTTTGGAGTCATAAAACAGGGCATGGATTATACCTGTCTATAGAAGGAGTTTGTTATTCTTGGCAGATACTTTGTTTTGTACATTTTGTTTGTTCCATGTTTTTGTTCAGAATGCCCGGTGCCAGTGTCCCATAGTGTTCTGATTCGAGCTCTGAAATGGTATGTTCATAAACAACATGCTAATTCCCCCTTTGAAAGCTGCATGTTTGTAAGAGATGAGGTGAAGGAAAATGACTCTAAGTCAGAGATTCTCAAACTTCATTGCACCATGATCTGCTTCTCACTCTGGGGGTGCTGGGGGGGGATGGGGGAGGGACAAAGCCCGAGCCCAACCGCCCTGAGTATGGGGGCCAATGACAAAGCCTAAGCCTCACTGCCCTGGTCCTAGAGGTTGAAGCCCAAGCCAAAGGGATTCAGCCCCTATAGGAAACCTATAACCTGATTCCTGCCACCCAGCGCTGAAGTCCTCAGGCTTTGCTCTCAGGGGGTAAGTTTTGGGTTTTGGCTTCAGCCCTGGGCAGTGGGTCTCAGGCTTCGGCTCTGGCCTTGGGCCCAACAACTCTAAGCCAGCCCTGGTGAGCCCATTAAAATATGGTTGTGATGCACTTTGGGGTCCTAATCCATATGGCTATCTCGACAATATTGTGATATTACTCTCTGGTTCTGTAAGTGATTCTTGAAGGAAATATATAAAAACATGCCACACCCATTAATCTAAAGAGCCTGCTTGTTGTCAGAAGCATATTTTGATAGGTAATAAGAATTAAAAGGATTTGCGCCTGTGAGCAAAATTAGTGTGTGCATGCGCATGCACACGGAACCTTTCTGGCCTATTTCTTTACCTAATTGTTTATAGTTTTATTGTACACAAAGGAGAATTTAAAGGCTGTTTTAGCTGCCTGCTGCAGAATAGCTTCCACATAAATGATTGACGCCACCAAAGCTAATGAAAAAAAGACAGTAATCTTAACAGTATTCTAACGTAACAGTCCAAAACACTACAGTAACATTTGTGTGAATTGTAGTGCTTTGAGGCATTTGTGACGGACTCCCTTCCCATGCTTTATGAAATGGACTTATGGACACAAATATGTATAACTTAAAGATGCTTTGGACAAGTTGCTTCATGTAACCTATCAATCTTAATGACTTAATTTGCTGGGTCTGTATATCTTACTTTGGTATATGTATCATTCTTGTGTGTAAAGTTAGGTATATGGAGTATGGAATGGTTTATGATTTTAAATGTGCAAATGAAAGCCATCAAGGGTGTTAACCCTCAGTTTCTAGAAGATGACCAACTGTAAACAATCTCCTTTCTCCTCTAAGTCATAGCAGTGGTTGGCCTGAGGAAGTCACATGTCCACCCCAACAGCTGGAAGCTGACCAAGCAGTGGAAGGGTGGAATGTAGAAACAGAATTCCCATCTAAAGTGGAATCTTTAAAAACAATAGGAGACTAGCAGATCTTTGTCTTTGTCTGGCTGGTGTAACACACCCAAGGGAATGAACCAAAAACCCCAGGGTGAGGAGCTGCTTCCCAGGTTTTGAAAGCTTAGCTGGAAAAGGAAGAGTTTTAGGGTGAGTTTGTAATGAGTTTGTAATGAGATTTCAGTGTTAGAATTAGCTAAGCGTTTTCTGTTATTTTAAGTTTGTAATCTACTTTGCTCTGCCTGTTCTCACTTATTGCCACTTAAATCCTACTGCTCATACTTAATAAAATCACTTTTACTTACTATCAAGCCCAGTGTATATAATTGTTACCTGGGGCAGCAACCAGTGAGTACATTCCCCCCTTTCATTTTTAAAGTGGGCTTACCTAAATAGTTTATTTGGGGTTCTGATCCCATTTGAGGAGTGGTATCCTGGGAAACTGGGCCCAAAACTGCATTTTCCTTGGACCTGAAGCGTTTCAGTGTCTGTATTATTTCTCCGGGGGGGGGGAGGGGAGGGGAGAGGAGAGTGATCTCAGCTCTGATCCTTGGCTAAGGGAGACCAGGGAGTAGGCCCAACAGGACAGAGCGGTGAGAAGCCCCAGAGAGCAGGGAGGTGAGTGGCAGTGGCCTTGTCAGCACCCCCGGGAAGCACCCCTAAGGGGTGTATACTGTATTATACTTAGAAGGGGAAACAGTGTTGCTTTAGTCAGCATTGCAGCAACCCTCTTGATCTGCAAGCAATATAGCTGAATTGCAATACAAGGCTTTAGTTGATCACTGAAAAAGAATTGATCATTGAGCTGCTGTAGAACATGTGTCTATAGTGCCCATATATTATAGAAACTCAAGGGTGTTTCAGATTGCGTGCTTACAATGCAACTAGCGTATGAAAGATTTGCAGGGTAAATTTTACTATTGCTGTACAGTACGTCAGTTAGACTGAACCACAATTGCTGCATTCAGCTTGCTGCAAATTACAGCTTTGCCTTTTCGTGTTTTCCTGAGGCTAAAGTTCTTTGCAAGGACAAAACTATGTAGTTTGGGTTTGTCAAAAGGCTTTGCCATTTGAAAGGTCATATATGCAGCGAAGGGGGAAAATTGTGTTTTAATAGACCTTTGTGTTGGCTTTTGTGGTGACTTGTGGATGAAAAAAATCTATAGAAGCCATTAGTTGTAATATATGTCAGAGGAAAACATAATGGTGGCAACCTTATTAAATACTTTTGAATCCATTCTGCTTTTGGTGTGACAGTGTAATGGAAAGGAGTGGGGGAAGAAATTGCTCTGAATACTACCACAGAATGTCATTTGCATTTCTGCACTGTAAAGTCATCTCTGAACAGAAGCAAACCACGTAGAACTAATGAGAACTTAAGGTCAAATTTTCTTTCTCTGACCCTGTATTGTCATTATCAAGGACAATATCTCTTGCCTTGTAGCTGAAATCAGGCCCCAAGATGGGGGCCGGGAGTGTAACTAGGGCAACTGTTTTGGGGCCTGGCAATTCAAAAGGGCCAGGAGGCTCCTGGTTGCTGGCACTTGGAGCCCCAGACCCTTTACATTGCCACAGGAGCCCCATACAGCACACTTGGGGCAGTGATGAGGAGGCCCTTCTGCCCAAAGCCCAGCCCCTTTCAGTTGTGTAATAGATTTTACAGTGGCATATTTGTGTTTAGGATTTCAACCTTGTATATAAATGCATGACTGTAATTTAGTTATTGGCTAGAGCTATTTATTTTACTCTGTTTTATTTTTTAAATATCTTCCATTTTCACTGAAATATATAATGCTGATGGGCTTGACTACATGACTGATCACAAATTAGAGTCACTGTTGGGTTGGCATTGTATGAGGCCTGAGTTTCTGCCATTTGCCTGTTTCTATACCATTCAGCTTATGGCCTCAGTGCAGGTGATGTCACTGTGAGACCAGTGAGTGGCAGAGTCCCTTCATGGTCCAGACATATCCAGCTACTGGAATGAACATTTAAGGTCTTGGAGTTGGCATTTTAAGCTACAACAGGCTGCTCTAATTAGTGCCCAGTGTATGGACATAGGCAGATTGGCCATAAGGGTTGCAAAGGTGGCCTGCAGACATTTTTGCACAAGTCCATCCTGTGGTCTTGCACTGGGTGCAACCAGAGTGGAGGATTTCCCACATGGTCTCTCTACCATACTACCTGGATAAAGTTAAACATGCTTGGTGTTGTGCATACTTATGGCGATACGTGATGGAAAATTGCCACTACTGAGTGTACAACTTTCACTTGCCAGTATCAAAGTAACTGAGCAACAGCGTTATGTTGCCATTTAAGCCTCTCTTATGCCACTCTGTATAATGGAACCAAATTCTGCAGCAGCAGCTACTTAATTCTGTGGATTTATCATAAAGAAAAAAATGTTTTAAAAAAAAGAAACAGAACCGTGGTAAGACTGGCTTGCTGTTGCCTAAAGTCAGGAGCAAGACTGTGATACTGTGTCAAAATTATCTAAAACAATATTGTGCTGGCACATATTACTTTAAAAGCAAAGGGAAGGTTTTTGGATAACATAGCCCTGATAGAACAAAAGACTCCTAGGATACGTCTAGACTACAGGCTTTTATCAACAGAAGTTTTTTCGACAGATACTGTCGACAACGCTTCTATCGACAAAGAGCGTCTAGACTACATCCAGTTCTGTCGACAAAGCAAACCGCTTTGTCGACATGACAGTGTGGACGCAAAGGACAGTGTAGATGCAATAACGCCTTCTGTCGACAGAACTCTGTCGACAAAAAGGCGTTATTCCTCGTAGAATGAGGTTTACAGCCGTCGACAAAACTGCCGAGTTCTGTCGACGTTATGTCGACAGAACTCAGCGGCAGTGTAGACGCAGGTATAGTTTTGTCGACAAAAGTCCACTTTTGTCGACAAAACCCTGTAGTCTAGACACACCCCAAGAGAATATGCTGAGAAGGAATACTAGGAGGGGAGTCAGAATGCCTTTGAAGTTTTGTGGTTAAATTTAGGGTACATCTATACTGCGTGACTATTTTGGGATACTGGAGGTATCCCGTAATAGCTACCCTGTGTCTTAACAAGCCACCCATTATTTTGAAATATTTTTCTAAGTAACGGGTGTGCTATTTTGGCATCCCTGTAACTCTCGTTTCACGAGGGTTAAGGAATGTCTCGAAATAGGGCGTTATTTTGATATTTGGAGCTGTGTAGACGCGCCAAATATCAAAATAAGCTATTTTGAAATAAAATTGAAATAGAATCACAAATTGCGTATCTTATTTCAAGTTTAGGATGCTGTATAGGTGCATCCTTAGATCCTAATTTTGAAAGGTGGGAGATAAGATATGAATAAACTATTAGTCTTCTGGTTCAGCTAGAAGTTCTTTTGTTGAAATGTGAGAATTCATCCCTTTTGTTCTGGGAGGAAGGGCGAAAATGACATCTGTGTCCATTTGTAATTGACGTGCTACTACTAACCACCTATATATACTTTCCCAAAACACCACTATAAGGGACTTGCAAGCAGCTACTTTTCAGTAATAAAGGAAGAAAGGCTTCTGGCAGAAGAAATCCTAAAAGGAGTCTGTCCCCTGACTCAGGGGGATTGTAGACTATACTAATATTGCTCTTATGTTTTGCGTCGTGCAATCCTATGCTTATTTGAAAGCCAGAACGGCAAAGAATCATTTTAGTACAGATGTCAGTTTTGTCTCATTTGTCTTACTATGATTCTGGTGAATTTGATTTTTGGAGCAGTTTTCTTTGTTTTGACTCTCTCTCTCTCGCTCTCTCTCTCTCTTTAAGGTCAACTCAAATCAAAACATACTCGTGGGATAATGCCCAGGTTATTTTGGTCGGGAATAAATGTGACATGGAGGACGAGCGTGTAATCTCCACTGAGAGGGGCAAACATTTAGCAGAGCAACTTGGTAAGAAGAGAAATTATAAGAGAGTTCTGTGATTGCTTTTAACATTGTATTGAGTACTATCATTAATGGATGCAACAGTTTTAATGAAAAATTCATCCACCAGAAATATATCACTAGCAAATTATATGCAGCACCTTCCTTCTGCTTTTGCTGACTGAAATGTGAACAACTTTTGTTGGAATCATTAGAACTGTTATGTCATTAGAATAACTAATGCTGCATCTGGTGGTGAGCTTATTCAGAGATGTGACATGACACTGCTACCCATACAGTGTCCTGAAGTTGCCCCCAAGTTGGTTTAGACTAAAGACTTGTTTGGTATAGTGTCATAGCCAGTTCTTTATTCCATCCTTTAGACTGAGAGTATGGTAAAAGCTACTAAATGCAGAAAACTATAACAGCTTATTATACACACACAAACAAACTCAAACTAGGAAACTAAGAGCAGAATTAGTTATGAGAAAATGGTCAGTGAGTAAGAGTAACACTGCAAATTTAGCTTCTCCAGCCTGAATTAACATGTAGTAGAGACATGTAAATCCTCAGATATTCACTTTATATCTGCAAATACAGATGTGGATACAAATTTTGAACCTTGAACCTTGCAAATTTGAGAATATCTGCTTTATATCTATGAGTATCCACATCTGTATCCACATGCGGATATACGCAGCTCATTTTTGTAGATATGATGCAGATGCAGATACAAATTTTGAATGCACGCAGGGCTCTAACTATGAGGCGTTCTAATTTTCTAAAGCTCCCACTCAGGCTTATGGTAAGGACAGAGGTCTGCCTTTTAGTTCCTTGCTGAATTGTCAGCATAGCAATTGGAAACCATATGCGTGTTCCTTTGAAATTAGGTGGTTGGTGGTAGCACATCAATTATACTTGCCCAAAACACCACTATAAGGGACTTGCAAGCCAGCAACCAGTAATTTGTCTGGGTTCAGGGTGTATAAGTTGGTAGTTTCCTTGTCCTTCCCATTGGAGCCCTGCTAATATTGTTTGTTTCATACAGCCATCTGACCCACTTTCCAAAATCCAACATATGTTGTTCAGTAAAAGTGAAAAACTCATTGTTTATGAGTACAAAAAAGAATAGTTTAACTAGTTAAAAACAAGTCAACCCTTTAGCTAAAATATGAACTGAAACTTTTTTGCTAGTTCAGAAAGCTTAGATTATTATTTACAAGGTAGAGAGACACATCCAGAAAGGCATTCAACGCCCATTGAAATCAATAGAGTTATTCTACATTTACATTGGTATAAATGAGGCAGGATCTGTGAGCCTGAGTCTGATTGTAGGTAGCACAGTCTTAACCACCGGGATAATTATTATGAAGTTTTGAGCACCTCTTTCCTTCTTTGTTCTGCCAAATTGTGGAAGTGCTTTCATTTCACAAGAAAAGCTAGCTCTGATATTTTGATTCAACTAGAATCAGGAAATGCCAGAATCTCACAAGAACCTGATATCCTTAAGATATCCTATCCAATTTAACAGACTCCACAGATCCCAGTATTTTGGATAAGCATCCAGATGTTCAAGGGGCTACCAAAACCCAACCTGTGCCCCTTTGGAGTTCACTAGTCACTTCTACAAAGAGATAAATATTTTGCCATTCATTAAAATTCACTGTGGCAGAGCACTTTTTGATTCCTGGTGAGCAAGTGATAAACTTTGGTTCATCTTCATCCTTTCCATGCCCAGGAGAAATGCTATCATAAGAACAGCTACGTAGGAAACAGATGGAGGAGAGAGTCTTTCATACCCTTGGTCATAGGCCTGGGTCAATCTCCAAGCTGGGGAATCTGTTCACTTTTCTGCATATGTTACCTTACTTTAAATACTTGTCATAACCTCTCTCCCTTTTGGAAAGCACCCTGTTGGCTGCAAACTCTTTGCCTGCTGAGACATTCCGTCCAATCACACCCACCTTCTGTGGGCCACAGGCCACTCAAAAGACACCTCTACAAAATAGCCAAGAAAGCAAGAATCATAAACCAGCCTTAAAAGCTGGCAGAAAGGAGTGTTCATCCAAGTGTGTTGCCATCTGGCAGAACAATATATGCCCCAGCACTTGCCCCCAACTGCTTAGAACTGATTTTTAATGCCTCTATTTTCTATAAACACTGTTTCCATAGCACCTACTTTGGCATGCTATTTTTCCTTATAGAAACACGCCCTCATCAGCATGACTTTATTATTCCCTCTGTGCATGCTCATAATCCCCATTCATATGAATGAAAGTGTATTGAAGGGAGCAGGGGACCCAAGACTGATGTATTCGACAAACATGTATTTTTCCTAAATCTTAAAGATGAATGAACAGTGTTAAAAAGATGCAATATATGTTCTAGTTTATTTTTTTAAAGTCTAAGGGTTGACAGGATTGACATGAATTAGGTCTTCATCAGGGATAGATTATCCCATATTTGCCTGCTAAGGGATTATATGCATCTTTCACGAAAGCATCTCATCCTCACCACTTACACTGGTGTAGATGGACGTTGGGTTTAATCCAATACAATTTCTATACGATTCAGTCCACATCCTCGCTGACCACAGTCACTTCCCTTGCCTAGGGTATGTCTCCACAATAGCTGGGAGGGTAGTTCCTATCCAGGATAAACGTACATGTGATAGCTCTGCTCAGGCTGGTGCTTAAAAACAGCAGCGAGCCTGCAGTGGCTCAGGCTAAGAGCCCAAGTACATATTCAGCGGGTCGCTAAGGATTATACTTTGGTGGGTAGCCTGAGCCACGATAATCATGCTGATTTTTTTTTTTTTAGGTGCTAGCATGTGTATATCCCTCCAAGCTGGGAATTGCATCTGTCAGCTGCTGTATAGATGTGCCCTCTGTTCTACTCAGAGCTTTATATCTGGTTTTAAAAAAAACTTAATAGATTTGTAACTTGCCTATTGCTTATATGAGGCCAGTCCTGCTCCTGCATGTATCTGAAGTACAGCTATGTGGAAATGAAAGTTCCACTTTGTGGAAGATGTCAAACCTCAAAATTACCACAAAGGAAAATTCCAGTAAAAAAATAGATTCACTCTACCCAAAACATTTTTTCAACAACATTAACTTTCCATTTCTATTTTGACATTTTAATTGTATTTTTTTTAATTTATATTTTTTTAAATTCAAAATGAAAAACAGTGCTTTGAAGGGAAAAGTCAAAACATTCTGTTACAAAAATACGGAAAGGGAGTTTTTGACATTGTTGGAAGTACGCTCCCCATCCAAACACCACTTTTTTTCTCCTCTGTGTATGTCTACACTGCGTGGCCATTTTGGGATACCTCCAGTATCCCAAAATAACTACCCTGCATCTTAACAAGCCGACCATTATTTTGAAATATTTTTCAAAATAATGGGCATGCTATTTCGGCATCCCTGTAACCCTTGTTCCACGAGGGTTAAGGGATGTCTCGAAATAGTGCATTATTTTGAAATTTGGTGCAGTGTAGATGCACCAAATTTCAAAATAAGCTATTTCAAAATAGAAATTGAAATTTTTTTAGCATGCTGAAATGAATAGAAACTGGGTATGCAACAAATACTTTCCCCCTTTGGAACATAATTTGGCAAAATATATATATATATGTAGAAATGTGGCAAATTGGCCAGTAGAGGGAGCCAATTTATATCGTGATAATATTGATGTGGTAAAAATAGCTATTTAATCCAAAAAAGTTAGTTAATATAAAACTTATAGTACAAGAAAAATAATAAACATCAATTTATTGTCTGCTTTTTCAACAAAAACATATTACATGATGTTTAACTGCTCTTTTCTCTGTTGTATAAGGAATATCAGTAACCCTCATCTTATAAGCACTTTTCCTCCTACTGCTTATAAAATGAGGGTTACAGGAGTTGGAGTAAGAAGTCCTTTGGCTCGACATTATTTCGACATACAAGCATTATGTCGAAATAACTGCTTGTAGTGTAAATGTGGACTGTGTTATTTTGGAATAACGTCTGTTATTCCGAAATAATACTGCTGTGTAGATATATCCTTACATGCTTCTGTTAGTGATTTTTAAATGTTAATGTTATGTGTGTGAAATGGGCCAGATTGCTAGCTCTGGAGCATGCTAAAGTCCTCTTTAGTCACACCGTTTAGTCACAACACATATGGGGCAGCATGACTAAAAAACTCTGAAGCGCCTGTCCACGTGATGCTTTTCTGAGGCAGAGACTTGCCAGACTGTGATTACTTTTGGGGATTCCAAGGCCTGTATTGTATGGAAGCCATTTGATGAAGAGCAGAACTTGGGACTTTGTTTGCTGCATGTCTCTAATAAGCAGAGGACAATTCTGAGGTGCTCTCTTAATGTATTTAAACTTTCCAAATATAGTCAAAAGTCACAACCAAAATCAGTGCAACCAGAACATCTATAGAAAGCATCTGGGGTGAGAGGGCAGAAAAGAAGAGCTTCAGAAGATTCTTTCAGATAATGCACCCCAAATTTGTGTATGCTGGTATATTAGCATGTGAAGGGCGCTGCTTATAGCAGTGCTGTTCTGTGACTCAGTAACAGTGCAGTGTAAATATAAATGCATAGGGGACCTAATGGAATTTTAACTTTTGTCACTAAATTATCTAAACCTTTGGACCTGAGTAAGGCTTTATCATGGTTCAGCTAATGTAGGCCCCATGTACACTACAAAGCAGAAGCCCATTGTAATCTGCTTCCCAGATCCAGTTGCAGGGTTGATGACTCTGTGAGTGGTGATAATAATTACTCCACCACTTTCAAATGATTTTGACCCACTGGCTCTAAAGCTTTGTCTTTCATGTGCTGCTTCATAAGAGAGCAAGCCTCTCACAGACCCGCCTCTCCAATCCCATGCTACTCCTTGTCTTCACTAGCAAGTTATCTTGGGCTAGAACACAACCATGGGTAATCATTTTAACTAAAACACAGCAAGCAGCCAGTGTAGACAGGGTTTGAGTTGTGTTTAACATCATGTTAGCTTGTTGTAGGCAAACACTGCTGAAACTATGATGAGCTGACCTGTTAAACACCACTTGCTCCTGTCTACAGTGACTGCAGATTTGTGTTCAACCTTATAATAGTTAATGTGACTTCCCTAGGTCATATTCTAACACAACCTTATTTATATTCTAACACAATCTTATTTTAAGAGCCCTGCAAATCTACGGATACTCGCTTTATATCCTTGGATCATGTTTGTGCATAACAGATACAAATTTTGTATCCACACAGGGATGTATTTATTTTCTCACAAAGACAAACCCCTGGAGATTGTCCTGCCTCTGTCTATAAATTCTTTACTTTCCATTTCCTCCTCCCTCCTTCTTTTTATTCTTTGGGAAGCACAGGTAAACAAGTTAATGAGCGTCCCCGTGAGTTTCGGCAAAACCAATAAAGATATAAGGGGGATAAGGAAGAGAAGGCAGCAGTGTTGGTTGTTTATATATCTCATGGGCAGCATTTGCAGGGCTTTATAATCGTGGTGAATCTACGCTTGCCAATAATCACACAATGTACTTGCAGCTCCTGAGTCCCATATTTTTTATGAGGATTCAGCTGATCATATCTAGTTTTAAATATAATGAAAAATAAGCATGTTGCTGATTGGAACCAGCAGAGCAGAGATTGATTCACAAGATCCTGACTGTCTTAAAGTTCCAGGGAAACTAAAGGGTAAAAGGGCCAGTATAACTGGACTTTGGGTCCCCAATGCCGCAAGATCTATGGGCCAGTGTGTGTGGCTTTTCCTTCTCACCACTACCACCTCCCTCCAGAAGAGCTGTGTCATGTCAGCTGTGAGGTGGGAAGTTATTTCCTTTTCCAACCCTCATCTTAGGGGGGTTGTGTGCAGAGCTGGTTGATGCATTTGTTGAACACAGTATGCAAATTGTGCATGGAGGTTTCCTTTTAAACCAGAAGAGGGGAGACCCTGAAGCTTGCCCTTGCCCCAGGATATAATAAAGGGGGAGGAGAGACCAGTCCTACTAGCACCTCTAGTAATTACCATGCCAGCGCTCCCTCAATACTAAGCAGCTCATATTTCACAACACAATGCCCTGGAGAGGAGTAACAAACATCACACTAGCATGTGCACCTGGTGGGGTCCACAGGAGTGGGGGACCTTTTTGCAGCTGCAGATTTAGTAGCCTTGGAAGGGGACAGGGTGAGTCATGGAGAGGAGTCAGAGGGAGAGCAAAGGGAAAGGAGACAAGAGAAATAGAGGATGGGGACAAGAGAAAGAGCAGCCTGATATATCATCCAAATAGTCACACCCAGACAGCACTTTTGACATGACAGGTTTCCTCAGCTGTATCAGCTTCTGTTCCTTTCAGCTTCATCTGCCCTGCTTGTTCTGGGGTCTTGCCATGTCAGTCTCTACTCTGCATTGTCTCCGCCACATCTGCTGTGCGAACATTACAGGTGGAGGGAACACGGTGTTCCAGGAACCTCTGCTCACCGCAGACACCTGCTCATAGAGATTTTTTTTTTCTCCAACAAGCAGCAATGGAAAGATACCAACCAAGGCATCAGATCAGATAGATCTGAAGCACAGAAGTGCAGTGTCTCAGGGCTCACCTAATGAAATATTTTAAGCAGGGATCAGCAGGGATGGAGAGGTCTGTGGCACAGATGTCTGCAAATATTCATAACAAAATGAAAGAAATGGAACTGAGGAATTTGCACTTTTGTTTGCACTCCTATGGCTACGTCTACACTGGCATGATTTTCCGGAAATGCTTAAAATGGAACAGTTTTCCGTTATAAGTATTTCCGGAAAAAGAGCGTCTACATTGGCAGGATGCTTTTCCGGAAAAGCCCTTTTTCCGGAAAAGCGTCCGTGGCCAATGTAGACGCTTTCGAGAAAAAGCCCGATTGCCATTTTCGCGATCGGGGCTTTTCTTGAGAAAAGACTACTGGGCTGTCTACACTGGCCCTTTTCGGAACAGTTTTCGGAAAAGGACTTTGCAGCGGGAGCAGCATAGTTTTTCCGGAAAAGCAGCTGATTTCTTACTGTAGATCGTCAGTGCTTTTCCGGAAATTCAAGGGGCCAGTGTAGACAGCTCGCAGCTTATTCCAGAAAAGCGGCTGATTTTCCGGAATAAGTGGCCCAGTGTAGATACAGCCCTATCTGTTTTGATGCCCTGGTTAGTGTCTTTCCACTGCTGCTTGTTAACACAGAGAAACCTTTTATTAAGGTACCTTCCCGCACTTTTCTAGCAAAAATAGGTAAGTGGACAAATGTAAGGCAAATGTAAGTGGGCCATTTTTATATAAAGATGGTGTCTGCCTTAAAAATCCTCATCAGTGGAAATAAGGCAGCCATTTTGTCTTTGATAGTCTTATTGCAGAGCGCAAAAGACTGTAATTTGGTCCAGTCACTCTGTTCTCTCATCCCCAGCTCTGATGCTTTCTGCCCTGCCTTTTGTCACCCTTTTCTGCTGTCAACTCTTTTCTCTCCCATTGCTGCTCTTCTTGTTCAAGGTATTTTTGTCCACTCACATCATTGCCTCCTCCTTTACACGCTACTGCTTACACACTTCTTTTTTGCTTGCTATACATTTCCATTACTAATTTTCCTTTCCTATATCTGATCCACCTAATCTTCCTCCCTCCTTTCTCTGAACCCCACTCTGCCTCAACTGTCCATGTCTTTAAGCTTCATTCTCCCAGGTTCTGTCCTTGCCCAGCCCTTCATGGTCCAGTCCATTTTCCTCTTCTTATCCTCATCTTGCTTCTTCACCACACTTCAACTCTCCTCCCTTTCATCAGCACCCTCTCCCCTTCTGTCTGAGATACATGGACATAGCAGGGAAGGGGGCAGCTAGCAAAAGAACACTTTTCTTGTGTGCTAAGCAGAGCATGTGGCAGCCCTGTGACTGGAACTCAGCTGTCAGCTTTGTCTATTTGCCCCTGGGGAAAAGAGCAGAAAGGTGGATTGGAGAAACACAAGCAGTGCTCCCACACTACCCAAGGGATCATGGGAGGTGGCAAGCTTGTTTGGGAGTGGGCCAAACCACTTGGTTGCTTCCCCCCCAAAAAATAGTGGTCTGCTGCTTTTCTATACCATTGCAGTCTTTTTTACACCACTGTAAACCATGGAGTAACTCCCCTGAAATCAGTGGCGTGGCTCCTGATTTTACACCAGGATAGCTGAAATCAGATTCTGGCCTCCAAACAGACCGGCCTATTTGGAATGGCTTCCTTCTTCTAGCTTCCTACAAGGCAGTCAGTCATAAGTGTGTAAAAATAAATTATTTTAATGTAATTCCCATTGCCCACTGATCTGGAGGGCTTAGAGTTGTTCTGCAAAACTTACAGCTACATTCCAGAACACAATACTAAAACTGGGGAGGTTTTTCCTTTCCACCCTCTATCCAACTGAGCTGAACAGTCGTTCCCAGCCTGAGATTGCCAGAGAACGTTAAAAGCTTCCAGCAAGAGAGGAAATACAGTGTGATGTTTGGTGTTCAGCCCAGACCAGTAAGGGACTGTGTCCCCACCAGCCCTGCAACTCTGGGTGCCTACAGCAATACTATACTGCTATGACTCAGAGCCCGGACACCAACAGTCAGCATACAAATAGGCAAGTCATATCCTGTCTTCCACTCTTTGTGGGGTGACGCCAACACCCTCCCAGTCCTGAATTTTCCCTAAGCCATTTGCCCTGGGATGTCAAGCTTGCTCCTGGAATATTTAAGGAGGTTATTGAATGTGATGCTCTTTTAAAGAGACAATACACAGAAGCCTGTTATCTTATCTGGGTTCGATTCATCCTTCCTTTGAATCAGTGCACTGTGTTGTTTCAAATAAAAAAGTAAAACAAGTTGATTTAATCAAAAAGAGACTAGGGGGCTGCACCCTCCTGCTCACTACAAGCACTAATCCCCCTTCCCTTGGCCGCTATGCGCGCCAATCCCCGTCCCCTGGCCTCAGTGTGCGCCAACCCCCCTCCCCCCCGGCTGCAACGCGCGCCAACCCCCCTCCCCTCTGGCCGCTATGCACGCCAAGCCTGCCTCCCTGTGGCCACTACGCACCCGTTTACTTTCACCTGTGATGGGTGCATGTAAAATGGATCTATGAAATATTATAGTACAGGTGGGACCTCCCTGGTCTGACACCCTTGGGACCTGAGTGACCCGAAACCGTGGAGTGTGCTGGACCAGAGGAGGTCAAGGCTCCCCTCTGGCTCCGCTCCTCGCCACCAGCCCTGCTGCCTCCACTCCTGGCAGGGTCACACTGGCCCTGCTGCTTCCAGCCAGGCTGGGACTCCATTTCCTTCTGTTCCAGCCTGGGCAGAGATGCGCTCTTGCACACCAGCCTCACTGCTTTCGGCCCATGCAGGGCTGCACTTCCCGCTGTGTCTGCCTGGTTAGTGCTGTGCTCCCAGCCCATGCTGGCCCGTGCGTTCCCAGGTGCTGGCCCTACTGCCTTTGCCCTGCACCCAGCAGGAGACTGGCCTTGCGGAGGCAGCTCATCAGGTAAGTGGTGGGGGGAGGAGGGGAAGTCTTGTCTCCAGTACAGAATTCTGTCATATTAGTACATGGTCTACTTCTGGATGCCCAGGTGACAGGCTTTTTTTATCTGCATTTGGCTAAAGAGCATGGCATTTTCTTTTGATAGTGGGCCCTGCCTCGGTTGTCCATGCAGTGCCTTTGTCACCTTGAGACAAGACTAACTATAACATGCTCTAACTCATGCAGAGCACAGAACAGATTGAAATGGCAGGAGTATTAAATGGAGACCATTTGTCACTACAGAATATTACTGTGTTAGACCCAAGGTGTGAATTGTACTGTCAACTAAATGTGATATAGACCATGACTTTGCAATTTGTAGATGAGGACATATTGTGTCCATCATTGTGTCGTTGTGGTTAAGCACTTGTTCCAATAGATGTAGCCAGTGAAGCAGAGAGCAGGATGTATTGAAGACATTCTAAACCTCCTAATTTAATGCATTAGCTGAGTCAACAACCGTACTTGCCATCTTGAGGTGATGTTTTATGTTAAGTCTTGAAAGACAGGTCAAACGAAATGGTGTTTCACTACAGTGTTATTTAATTAAAATCTTTTCCTTGCTTATTGTCTCCCCTTTGTTGGCTCAAAGTTGCTGGGAATCAGATGTCTTAGATCAGTGGTTTAATAGGCTTGCGGGGAATCAGCTGTCTTAGATCAGTGGTTTTCAACATTTTTTTCCATTAGTGGATCCCTAAAAATTTTGAATGGAGGTGAGGATCCCTTGGAAATTCAACCTGTAGTCCATGGACCCCCACCATAGAGGTCTTAGACGGAAAACTGACTGAACAGAATTCAGTAATAAATGCTGCATGTGCTTGGCATGGCATTTGACACAGAAGGATAAAAGGTGGGGATAATCACATACTTTGACCAGAAGAACAGAGTGCTTTTTCTGGGATCTGAAATTTTATTTTCACAGTCACTTTTTACGGATCCCGTCATGTTTCAAAACCACTGTCTTAGATTAATGGGCCAGAGCACTAATGAAGTTATAGTACTGAAGCTAAGTAACTTGCTACAAACCCTTTATTTCCTTGAACATGACCCCACAGCATCCATTGCTGATTCTGCAAACAAGTTTTTTTTACCATTATCATGATATCTTCAGCTGTGATTAGTATCCTAAAATATATACTTGCAGTTACCTTTTTATGGCTGATAGAGTCTAAGAGACAACAGATGTTTTCTTCCAGCCAAATAAGACCCTGAGCAGGTTTCTTGGCTTGCTGAAAAAGTCTACGTTGATAGTTTGTTACATACCTTAAATATTTGAAAAATTGTCCAATGACAATTAATGGGCCAGAGCTTCAACTAGCATGCCTGTTAGTT
The DNA here is from genome assembly GCA_019425775.1 of Rafetus swinhoei. Taxonomy (NCBI): domain Eukaryota; kingdom Metazoa; phylum Chordata; order Testudines; family Trionychidae; genus Rafetus; species Rafetus swinhoei. Next base: position 36,845,908 of record CM033427.1, read on the forward strand.
GAAACAAAATCCCAGTCCCATCAGGGTTTCCTATCTCTGTTGTATTAAGCAGCCCAGCATAAGTGGCCATTTGTGAAACAAAATTTCAGATGCAGATAGGCCTCCCCAAACTGCTTGAATTGTCTTGTAAAGTGATCTGCTCACATGGTTGCAAAGAGAACCAGCTTCAGCTGCCAGAACCCAGAAGAAATAAAACAGCAGATTCTGCAACATGGAAAGCAGGCCAACATGCAGACAAGGGACTAAAATGAACAGCACTGAGTTTGGAAGACAGGATAAATAACAAACCCAAAATTAGTAGAAGGAACAGGAAAGCAGAAGTTAAGCTGCCCAATATTTGTAAATAGATCCCAGAACTGACGAAGCTGTTCACCATAAATGGGAGGAAAACATTGATGGTGGAAAGTTGCTATTATAAAAAGAAAAAAACAAGAATAATATCAGTGAAGTACTGGCTGAAATCTGCCTATTGCTAATTAATTTTTTTTCCTGACTATAAAGCCAGTCTCTGGGCATGGAACAGCTTGTTGTCCAATATCAGTATTTTAAGATTTGCATCCTCCTTTAAATTACAGACCTCTTGAATTGCCCTGTCATTAACTCCCCTTTTGCCTCAGGCAAAAGCCTAGAGATGGGCTTGGACTGCAGCCTGAGCTCTGGGACCATCACACCTCACAGTGATCTAGAGCTCAGGCTCCAGCCTGAGCCTCAACATCTACACCACAGTCAAACAGCTCTTTAGCCTGAGCCCTGTGTTCCCAAAACAGATGGGGAGGACAGCCGCCAGCATCTAATTGCAGTGTAGACAGTCTTTGTGACCAGAGGATGACATATTCAGGCTTGGGCTCTGATAATCCAGCAGGGAAAGTGAACGACAGAGTGAAGGGCCCACCACTGGAATCAGCCTCAGGTCTAGGGACCATCAGTAAACATGGGCCATCTGATCTTGGCGATATGGTAGTCCATGGAGAGAGGGGCAGATTCTTCAATAGCCAGAATCCAAACCAGTAGGAGTAGCAAGTATGAGAGACAATGACTTCTCTGGCTCTTACTGTTCAACCTTTCCCCTCTTCCTATCTCTATTCTGGCCCTTCCTGCAAGCTCCCACTGCAGGCTGTTGCAGTCTGGTGAGTCTTCCTCTGGGGTGGAGCTAGTAATTTAAAAGTGAAAAGTCTTCCAGCTTGCCAGATCTATTAGTATAACATTGAACCTGTCATTAAGTGGTAAAGAGCCATTTAACAGGCATGTGCCAGCCCAGAGGTATATGCTGTTTCTAAATGTACTGACAAAAATAGTTGTGAATTACTGTAATATATCTACAGGACTTTAGTTTAAAATATACATTAAATATTTCATTAGCTTGTTGCTGAAGATTATAAAATCACATCTCTAAAAAATCTTTGCATAGATTTTAGAAGTACAATCTGTGTTCAGCTTTAGTGTTCAATGCTTGGATCTTCATACATATAGTTTTTTAAATAAATTCTTCAAAATTCCACCCTTATCTAAAATACACATTTTAGTTACTATACTTTAAAAACTTGCTTCCAATATCTTCCTGTTGTTTCTATCCATCCCTGCTCTACATTCACCCCCCTGTTGAAGAGAGCCCTTAAAGCAGTGTTTCCCAAATGGTTCTCGCGGAGCTCGATAACTCCTTCCCCTTAAAGAGACAGAGAGGAGCCAGTGTGCACTCCCCGGTGGTGGGGGTTTTTTTTTCCTTGACAAATTTCCACCCTGGCTGTAGGGGTTCCTCAAAATTCTTCCGAGTTTAAAAGGGCTCCGTGGCCAGATAAAATTGGGAAACACTGCCTTAAAGGGACAATGCCCTTTTTCTTCTAGCTATCTGGACAAATGAGTTTCCCTTTCTCTACTTCTGACTGTTTAATGAACTAGTTTTAAGAGAACCCTCCACTAAAATCAGTCATTAATAAGATATAAAATTCTTTGTCATGTTTAAAATCTTTGGAAACATAACATATGGTGAAATTTAATAAATGTGTCTATTGTTATAGAGATCACACAAAATAAATTAGTGTTCCCTTTTTCTAAAAGCAATGAACTTTGTTATGAACGCACTAAAACACTCTGACTCATTAATTTAAAATGTATTTGTTTCAGTGCATTAAATATTTAGTAATCTGGAATGGATACTTTATGAAGACTTAAGAGTACATTAAAATATAAAATCATCTTAGAAATACTGATTAAGAAAATGTAAAACAGAGAAGAGCTGCATCATGTGTTCCATTGTCTTTAATGTTGTATTCAGCAGGACAGATGACTTGCCCTTACTACAGTGTTTTTGCAAATAAATCTCTCTGGGTATATCAAAAAACCTGTGACTGACATTTTTTATTCCCAAATGCAGTGCTTTTAATTAGGTGCCTTCTGCATGTCCAGCCTTCGCAATCTGGCATGTAATGAAAAACATGCTCAATTTTCTTTAGAAAGAAATTTTAGAAGAGTGGGGTATTTTCAAATGTCATTTGCTACATTTGGCTTTAGGGATTTGGTTGGAAGGGATGAGTAGGGAAGAGAAGAGGGAAACTGTGGCAAGACCCAGGTAGAGAGGGGTGGACTATGGGTGGAACCATAGAATGGAGAGCTTGCCTCCCCAAGTAGCAGATCCACCCACCACCAAAGCAAACCAGACTGTTAGCTGTACAAAGACCAGCACCATAATTGCATCCAGAAGCAAATTAACATGTTCTTTGTGATTCACATTACCAGCCAACTGACTTTCAGAGCTAGCCCCAGGCAGAGCATGGAGAGCAGTGGCAGCGTCTGCCTAGAGGAAATGGTCACTACATCTTACCAGATCCAGATGGAAAAAACCTGCAAACAGGGCCACTGATGGAAGGCCAAAGAGAGTAGTTGCCCTGAGGCCTGATGATTCTAAACAGCGTGGAGCTTCCTACTGCTGCCACCACTACTGCAGTGGCAGCGGTACCCAGAATTCCAGGCCCATTAAATCATTGCCAGGTGCTATGCCGCACATTCCAGGCAGCTCTGTTGCAGTACACTCCGGGCGGTGCTGAGTACTGGCTGCCTCTGGCTCCACCCCTTTCGCCCAAGGCCCCACCTCTTCTGGGAGTGCAGAACAGGTCTTCCCACCACCCCCATGTTTCCCAGGGGTCCAGCATAGCTGTTGGCTCCTCTGCCTGCAAATCAAAGTGTGAATTCAAATGCAACCCTAAATTGTGAACTTCTTTAAAGAATGGTACAGATACCGGCCCCTTCAGATTCTTCCAGCAGCATCCCCACTCTCATTGAGGTAGGTGTGGGAGGAGGAAAGAAGTGGTTCATAAATCTAAGCATTGAAAGCAAGACACTGGTCATGGCCATGATTAGTAAAAATAATTTGCTGACCACTCCCATTGTATTTAGTGTTGTCGGGGGGGACAACATAAGTGCCTGGCCCCAGGGCAAGAGGGGGGATGGCTTCGCGCTCCCAGAAGGGGAGGGGACTTGGGTGTGTGGCGGCAGCCATCACGCCCCCCTTCCTGCACACCCCACAGGAGCAGGAGTCACAGGGCAGTGGAATGCAGCGGAGCAAGTGCACTCGCCAGTTCACTCCGCTGCCCCGCCCCCGGCTCCTGCCACTGCAGGGAGTATGGTGTGAGGGGTGATCACGGCCGCCCCAAGATCCCTGAAGCCTCAACCTCGGGAGCAGCGTCCCCTCTAATCACCGGGAAGCTGTGTGTCCACACAGCTTAATCAGCCCCGCCCACTCAGTCAGCTCTGTGCAGGGAGCCCTCAGTCTCTGACTGGGCGGGGCTGATTAATTATCTGTGAAGCAGTGCTGCCCTGCAGCTTAGAGGGAACACTGGTGAGGGGGTCCCATGTGAGGAGAGGGCAAAGTGATGGCAGGAAGAGGCAGAAGTTAGAGCTGGTAGTGGACACCCCACCGGCCCACCAGGAATCCCAGGCTGGATTGCACAAGCTGGTTGGGACTGGCTTGTGGGCTGGGAGTTTGAGACCCTTGGTATAAGCCAGATTTTTTTGAAGGAAAATGACTTAAATTTAGAAAAAAATTTGCATCAAAACTTGTTTTCTATCCCCCAGATTATATAACAGATTGAAAAAAAAAGACCTCCTTGATTTGTCTTATTTCTTCTTGATTCCTTCCAATTTCAGACATCTCTTCTGACAGTGGCAGCAGTGGCACAACGGTAACACACATTACCAATGGAGCAATGCTTTTGGGAAAATAGTAATTAGAGCTGCAAAAAGACCAATAGAGAAACTGAGTTATCCCCTTCCCAAGAGCCAGATGTAGGCCCATGATATGGGATATTATTATGATACTGCTCTCAATTTAGCATAACACAAAATCAGCCATGATGAAATCACCTTTGAATGTGATTTATGTAAGAGATCAGATTGGGCCTTCCCAAACCACCAGCCTGGCCCCTCCCACACTCCACCCCGAGAATATTTACTGTAGGTGTTCTGGGAGCGAAATGTTGCTGCCACCGAGCACCTGACCTCCCTGTGCTCCTGGCTGGGGAGGCTGGAACCATGCAACCACCTCCCCTTCCCCAGTACTCTGGAAGCTGCCCTGCACGCACACTCCCCTCACCTCTCTGCCCCTCCCTGGTGCTCCGGGAAGGTTGGGGAGCACTCGGCATGCTGCCCCGCTTCTCTGCCCCTCCTGGGAGGCTGGGACATTCTTGGCCCGCTGCCCCGTCTCCTCCTCTGGGGGTGTGTGCAGTTGACGCACTGCCCCGCCTGTCTCCCCGAGCCCCAGCTGCACCAACCACCCATGAGATTGGGTCAAATGATGATTTCAGCTACCTTGGTGTAAATCAAATGACTTTTGTGTAGTTACTCTGGATTGACAGCAGTACTACAGTGGTCAAAATTTAGCTCATATTCTTTATAATAGCACTGTTTTGCATGTGCCCTGCCTTTCATGTGCCCTGCCCACCATTCTCTCTCTCTCTGCTTTTTCCCTTCCTAAAGAGGGGTTAATAGTTACCAAGGGCTCTAAGAATGTGTAATGACCAACATGTGTTTTCTTCATTTTACCAGGTTTTGAATTTTTTGAAACAAGTGCCAAGGACAACGTAAATGTCAAGCAGACATTCGAGCGGCTTGTGGATATCATCTGCGACAAAATGTCAGAAAGTCTGGAGACGGATCCTGCTATCACTGCTGGGAAACAGAACACAAGACTAAAGGACACCCCTCCTCCACAGCAACCCAACTGTGGCTGTTAATACAGCTATAAGCAGAGGCAGCTCCAGTGTGTTCTATTGCCAACAGAGTATTTACAGATGGTCTATAAGCCTTTATTTATACTGTCATTTTAATTTATTTGGAGACAATTTGTTTATGTCAGTGGCTGGTACAATATGTGCAAACAGTTTGTAAGGACTGCCCCTTTCTCAGCATCTGGCCTTTGCATGTGGATGCCTGTTTGTCTTTTCTTTTTATCCTGTGTACATTGTACTTACTTCAGCTGGTTCTGTGACCCCAGGGCACAGGTTGTTTATAACTGACTTTAACCTCATCAGTTTCAAATTATACCATTTACTGCTTGGTGTAATCACCACAATATTTGGGAATAAGCTTTCTGATGCCATTTAAATTTCCCTTGACTGAAAAATCAATTTTAAAGTACTACCTGAATATACTGTCTATTCCCAGATAATTTGTCTGATGCACACTTCTCTGAGGGCAATGCTGTGGCAATCCATGACCACCAATGAAATTCAGTTATCTCTATGCCACTAGGAAATTCAGAGTGACAACAGCTGCCTAACCCCAAACACAGGCTCCTACCCCTTTATATAAGGAGAAATCCTTATCTGCTACCTGCTGGCAGGATAGGGGCTGGCTGTGTTCCAGTTCCATCCATGAGCCAATTCACTATAATACTGATACAGAAAAAAGTTGTGAAATGTCCATCTTACAGTTACAATCTTTACAGAAGGTATATGCTACAACTCTTGATATTACCCTACCAGACCCAAATCTGTTGTGTACAATTATTCATTAGCAAAAATAATCTACTCATATTGTTCTGGAGGCTGCGTAATTTGGCCTTTAGGAATTTCATGTTTCATTCTTGAAAAGAATGTCTATATATTAATCTTATAGTCTGAGAGAATCTCCTCTCTATTCATTATAAAAGCCCATCTCTCTCTTCAGCAGTGCTATTCCTATTGAAGACAGCAAGACTTGTTTGTGAGGACAGGAATGGATCCATTCAATTTGAAAAATAGTTTGGTCTAGACATATCTTGTGACAGGACAGTCAGAAATTGGCAATGTTTTTCGAAAATTCACAGAGAAATAAAAAGTTTTCTAAGGAGTTCTTCCACTAGACCATGTTAGTCAGAAAATCTATGAAGGGCTGTGAAAATAACTGAATAACTGCAGGTTTGGAGTCTGGGGGTTTTTTTTTAAAGCATTTTAAAAAATGCTCTCATCATGTTAATAAGCTCTTGGTCTGCTAATTGGTAGCACATTGTACTATTGCCTTATCTGGGTCACAGCAATATTCCTCCATTAATGACATAATTGAGGCAACATTAACTTCTTATTGTTCTTTATGACATCAGCTTTAGTACCAGGATGACATTTCTCAAGCCAGACATAAGGGAAGAAAACAGGAAAATGAGTCAGAGCAGCTGCTCACACCATACCTGACTGCAAGGAAAGCCCCATAAAACACATTATATAAATTACCTTAGGGAAAAAAACAATGTCATCAAACACACTAAGGCCATGTCACCACAAGGAAAAAAAGGTGTCATTTTACCTAACACTGTAACTACTGTATTAAAATCCTAGTGCAGATAAGAGTAACACAGTTGGTTGAGGTAAACACAAGTGTAAACTTGTATCATGACTATAACTTGGCATGGCTACACTGGATCTTAAACATATCATTTAACATGCTAGCTAACTCCCACACTTTTTTTCTTAGTGAAAAATGAGCCATATCATTTAATTCCATGAAAAACCAGAAGAAAGAGAAAGGTTGGCTGCTCACTGCTCTGTTATGGGCAGATTAGTAGGGAAGGAGAAGAGGAAAGGGAAGTGAAATTGAGCTCAGCCCATTTACCTAGCTCTTGACATTCCTATGGCATTCTAGTTACTACTCTCCCTGACTTTCCCTCCCACTTTTAGGCCACCAGTTTGATAGCTGCACTCCTCCAGCTGTTGCTGTGCACTCCAAAGTCCTCTGAGGTAGAAGTTTCATGGTCAAAGATTTTATTTTTCCAATAAAAAATTTAAAACGTTTTAAGGAAAGCAGATGCTTTTCGTGGGAAAAAATGTTATTGAACCAATGTCCCCTTCATCTCATTTTTTTTTTAATGGAAAATACTCCTGAAGGAAAATTTGCAACCAGTCCAACTAGCCCTGGAGAACTTCTCTCCATGATTCCTGGTGTGATGCCGTCAACAATGGTCCCTCTGACAGGCACAAGTGCTCAGTAGACTATGCATGTTTAATTATGATGACTTGGTAGAAGGGTAGAGAATAGAAGCTGTAGAACAAAACATTAATTCATAGATTTGAAATGCCGGAAAGAACCACTGTGCTCATTTAGTCTGAGCTCCTCTATAATACAGGCTGTAGAACTTCCCAAAAATAGTTCCTAGAGCATAGCAATTAGAAAAAACACCCCAAACTTGAATTTAAAAATTGCCGCTGATGGATACTCCACCATGGCCCTTGGTAAAATGGCCCAATGCTTAATTACACTCACTGTTAAAAATGTCTGTGTTATTTTCAGTCTGAATTTGTCTACCTTCAGCTTCCAGCCCTTGGACCATGTTATACTTTTAATGCTGTTCGCTAACTTCCACTGTGTTTCCCTTTGTACCGTATGTTTCTCTAGGGAAGCATGCCTTCCATTGCAGTGAGCCAGGTCCCTTGTAATTGTGAAGAGTTCCAAGCACTGCTGCAAAACAGGGCTTGCTGCCAGTCTCCACGATGATGTGTGCTGTAATGCCTCTAGTGTGGGCTGTAGCTCTTCCAGTACATTTTGCTTGGCCTTCCACCACCAATCCCCTCCTGGTATTTCTTGGTAGATGGCAGGTGGGACAGAGGATGTTGCCACATCTCACACTAGTTCAGACACACACTCTGGAATGTTTGTATACAAGTCCTAGTGCTCCCACAATTTTTGCTCTGGGACACTGGCTGCAGCAGAGCTGCATCTTGTGCAGCAACATGAGGAGAAGAGACTGTTTGCCATCTAACGCATAGAATTTAAGGTCAGAAAGAACCATCACAGTCATCTCACTCTGTTTTACTTCCAGTCCAGTGTTCCTCTGATGACAATGTAGGCACTCTGTCATGCTGGGACTGGAAGAACAGCTGGCAGCACTAGCTAACTTGTTAAGAAGTATGAAGCAGGTAGGATGAAAGATAATGTTTTTATCAATTTTAATTAAAAAGCTTAAAATAAATGGAAAGGGAGAGGATTGTAGGAGGTATTCTCCTCTCCTTCCTCTTCTCAAAAGAAAAACTTGTCCTACCTTGACCCTGTTTAATACATTACAAGCGAAGGGAAGATAGCAGGCTGAAAGAAAAAACTTCTTCGTATGATGTCAGCCATGCTTTGTAAGGAAGACACATGCATACAGGAAAACTAGTATCAGAGACGATGCAAAAAAAACCCTTATTCCTTTATAGGACTTCCCACTTGATTTGTAGCTATATGCAAACTTTTCATTATATTCCCCTCACCAGACAGTGTTTAGAATTAGTATTGGGTGACCTTTAAAGGATTCTTAGATTCAATTCCAATCACATTCCAAAAGTCTAGATTCTTAGCCAGACTTTAGCTTAATCCAGAGGGCTGGAGTCCTGCAAACATCATGATCCTTTTAGCAGATGGGTGTAGGTAGACCCTTGCTCTCACAAATCTTGTGACTGTGGCCTTGGGCTAGCAGTCCTGCAAGATTTCAGGCTGGGAAGCATCATAAAAACCATTTTTGGCATAGTAGCTCATTACTTGGTCTTTCCGTTCTTGGCTGAATCAGCGCCATTACAGAGATACACACAAGAAAAGTAATCTGTTCAAATCTTACCATCCTTTTCCAAAAGGGGGAAGCATCAGAATTGTGGCTTTTAATTTTCCTTCAAGTTGCCTCAACCTATTTAATTCTTGTGGTGGGATTTTGGGAAACAGTGTCAAGCTAATTCTGTTTCCATTGACTTCACTGGTAAAACTGGTAAGGGGGCATCAACACAGCAGGGCTTAACTTGAAATAAGCTACACAAACTGAGCTACGTCAATTGCGTAGCTTATTTTGAAATTGGGAGTGTCTACACAGCACTTATTTTGAAATAGAGCACTCTTCCTCTGACTTCCCTTACTCCTTGTACAATGAGGGTTACAGGAGTCGGAGTAAGAAGTCCTCCAACTTGATAGCATTTCAACATTATTTCGAAATAACTGCCTGCTGTGTAGACTCGGACTAAGTTATTTTGAAATAATGCTGGTTATTTCAAAATAATGTTGCTGTGTAGACGTACCCTCATTGACTTCAATGGGAGCAGAGTTAGGGCAACAATGAATGCCTTGGAAAATCCCACCACATATGGTTTCCCACCACACACAGTCATTGGATGTGTGTGATGGAGAAGGTAAGAGCAGGAATCAGATCCATGTGTGTGACCCATACATTTGTGAGGGTCAGGAGAGTGTTGAGGAAGTACAGAGGTCCAGCCACACAAAGCCAATGTGAGGGTCAAGACTTAAAATAATCACAAAAAGTATTTCAAAACTTTTAATCGGCAGCATTGTTAAACCAGCTACTTGGGGCCAGATTTTGAAACACTAGTTTCCTCGTCTCGGTCCAGTTCCTGGTGGCCACATCATAAAATCCAGGACCAAGCAACAGTAATTTGTAGCTTTGCTGCTAGTCTCAGGAAGAAGTAGGGAACTGAATGGCCCATGGTGACTCATTGGCCCTCTCACACCCTGAGGTCAGGTTTTAAGCCTATTTGTGAGGCCCAGCAAAGCAGAAGTAGTTTGCTCTGCCTCTGCCAGTACTATCTGTTCTATGGATACAGAGAGCACATCAGCCTCCAGGGTTTTCAGTCCATCACCAGCACTGAATTTTAAAGAAAATGTTATCAGCTACTGGCTTTATGTTCACTCTGGCACAGACTATGGAACTACTCTGTCTGCATGTAAAAGGGAGGGTGGGGAAATTTGTTTTGCAGTCTTATTTCTCATTGAGGGCTCCAAGGGGCGGTTATCCGGAGAAAATACTATATTATTATTACTCTATTGCATTGCCTTGAGTTAATGGCTGTTACCAGGAGTGGGGAAGGGGGTTCCTTCTCTATCACAGTTTAATGGGAGAATAGACCTTGAAGTGGACAAAACCCACATTGCTTAGGGTCTGCGCCCCATGGTGCCAGCCAAACTAGTGCATGACACCACACTTCCAAAGTACTGACCCAGAATAACAACATTAGTGCTACAGTAATTGCATGCATCTTTGTCATGGAGTCACAGTGTCTTTCTCAGTGCATGGGCAGGCTATCGCTCAGCATTCCAAACAGAAACAAGTGGCACAAATACACGTAAGAGACTGGGTCCTGCAGCATTCAAGTGCATGAATGGATGGGATTGATCACAATGGCTTGCAAGCCCTTTTGAGTTGAAACTGCAACTGCATGGTCTTAATTCTGACAAAAGTGCATTTTCAGATGTGATAAATGTGCCTGTCCTTATAGATCAGTTATCTTGTAACTGTGTTTGTATTTCATCCTGTTTGTTTAGACCAATTTGTTTGGTGTCTGAAATACATATAAGCTAGCCTGTCTTTTAATTTCTTTCTCTCTCTCTCCACATATATAGATATAGATATATAAAACCACTCATTCTCTCTCTGAACTGCAATGTACGCGACTGTTACCTGGAACTGTTTGTTCCTTTGTGCTTATATTTAAAGTAATGCATAGAGAAACTACCTGAGCAACTAGATCTATGTGGCCTTTCCAGAGCATCAGTCTGAAAGATTAGGTTTTCTTCCCAGTCTGCTCAGCTCTGTATGTCCAGCTGTGCTGCCTGCACCTTTTTTTATTTTAGGACTGAATGAAGTGCTATTTCATGGTGCAAAAACTCTGCTGGAGCTTGATCCTAATGTTCAGAATTGCCTGAATTTTAATTGTCTTTTCCTGGGATATGCTTGGCATACTAAATGTTATGCTTATTGCTGCCATTGTTTCTTCAATAGCAGAGAAGCCAATGATGCTTTCTATTAAAAAAAATTACGGGCTTCATTTTTCAGTAGCATGGTTTGTCATTGTCACTTTTCAATGGCAACAACTAAATGGCTGTTCCATTGTTTGAATGTTATGAATGTTTCCTTGCTCCATTGCAAGGCAGACTTGATTTACACTGCAAATGGACCAGATTCCCCTTGGGTGTAGCTCAAGTGGAATTGCACCATTAATGCTTTGGATCTATTGCACCCAATCCTCAGCTTGTATAGACCAGCATGGTTCTGATTAAACCAATAGAATTATGCTATGTGTATACCAGCTGAGGTTCTGGTGTGTGGGATGTTTTTAATAGCAATTGGAAATTAGCTTTTTCAAGGTTCAATACTTGTAAAGTCTCCATTCTAAAGGCAACTCATCTGAATAGTCTGAGTATGTAATAGATTTTTTGTCATTAAATGGGACAGGTAAATTCATTTCATCGTGTCTGTTACGTTTATTTATTTACTTATTTATTTACTTTATCTTTTCTTCAATGTTCATCCAAGCAAAGATTTTTACTGCACATGTAGAATTCTCACACACAAATATATCCTGACCACTGGTTCAGTTTGCACAGCTATTTGTTTTCAGTGCAGTGGTTTTTATTATTATTATTGCAGTGGAACTTATCCATGAATTCTCATTGTCACTAGAAAGTGCTTGGCTAAATCCACAGGCCATAGAATTACTGTTCATGGTGATGGCAGGAGCAGATGGCCCATCACTTGTACACCTGTTATGGGGGAAGGGGAGAGACCATGTCCTAATCGTCTGACAATTTTATGCTCTTGCATAACATGTGGAAACAAAAGCTAGGGATTGCTCACCACTTCCAGTAATGAATTTACTTGAGTAATCCTGACATGTACCTGCAAATTAGTGTTAAATGAAAACTGTTTGTGCTGTATTTCCCGTTTAATATATTGTTGATAATGTCAGCTGTGTTGTGGTTCAATTGGACTGTCAGAATGTGTAACCTATTTACTAGTGTTTGTGGAACTGAAATGTCTTAAATGTTGCATGAAAAATGTTATAAAAATAGATTTGTTTTCTATTTTTGAACACCTCTGAACTGAGGGAACATGGGCCAATAAGTGCAATATTTAATGACTTACTCAGTGTATATAAAATGGTATGAAAGGGAGACGTGTCATGTACGTGTGATATGGTGTTGATGATGACTGTGTGGCTTATTTAAAAGATGTCTAGTAGCTGTGTCTAGTAGTGAAATTTATACAGTAAATACTTTATTAGTGTAGTGTAAGAATAATCTATTCTTAATTCTTTAAACTATTTTTCATATGGGACAATGGTAACAGAAGTCTGTATCTTTACTGCAAGTGCATGTCAATTTTACTTTTTAGAATTGTGTGTCCTTTCCAAAAATGGTTGTGTTATATCAATAGTAGGAGGGAGACCTTTTTTTGGTTAAAATATATGCTTAGCCATTTCTAATAACAAAAGCAAAAAACCCACATAATATTTTAGAAGCATGTTCTCTGGAAACAGAAAAAGAGATTGTCTTGGAACTCAGCTCCTAAGGAAAAGCCTTCATTTTTTCTCTGAAGAGTCAATTACATGATCTGTGTGACTACAGCATAATATCATGTGGCTGCTTTTTAAAAAATATATAGAATTCTATGATTTGTTCATGATTACATTCAGTCTAGAATATTAAATAGGAGTCTTCAACTTTGTTTATTTGGCATCTTTTGCTTGGTGTCTTGAGTTCACATGTATTTTTTGAAGGAGCTTTCATCTCAAATCCAGTGCAAAAGGCTAACCCTTACTGACCCCAATTCTGCTGCTTCCATTCCTAACTTTTAATCAGTTACTAAAGGAAGATTAGAAGATACATTCTAGGCCAAATTCTACTCTCTTAGGGTACGTCTACACAGCAGAGCTAAAGCTGAAATAAGCTACTTCAGCTTTTGGCACTGTCTATACAGCAGGAAGTCGAAGGAAGAACACTCTTCCTTTGACTTCCCTTACTCCTCGTGAAATGAGGGTTACAGGAGTCAGAGTAAGAAGTCCTCCAGCAGGCTTGTATTGTAGACGTACTCTTTGTTATTTCAGAATAACGTCAGTTATTCCAAAATAACGTTGTTGTGTAGACGTACGCTTAGACTGCTATAAATTTTGAGTAACTCCCTTGGGCCCCACAGCATTCCTCTCAGCAGCGTGAGAACAGAATTTGGCACAGTATCTTGGCTAGAAGTTAGAATGAGACATCAAATCATTTTCTCCTTTTACTTGAGCCTGGCATTGTTGTACTCGTACATTCACTCAAGGACCTCAAATGAGACAGCACCTGCTTACGTTCATCCTTAATCAGTAAAGTATTTCAGCACATGCTTAACAAGAGGCATGTGGTTGCTGTATTGTCAGTGGTTCCCCTATTGTGATTGAAACCTCTGTGCAGAAATTAAAGCTGTTAATTGACTTATGCTGCATTCCTGCTTGTACAATTTGCTGGTTGTCTGGAGGAACATGAACACCACTTTAGTGGGATGTTACTGAATAAGGGTAACCTGATGAATCAGGGCCAAGGTGAGTAAAATTTTGATGGGTTACTAATTCATATTCATTTTTTCGCCATTAGTATCATAGTGAAAGGCACGAGTAGATTTTGTGCCTAAATCTGATATCTTGTTATGACAATATTACAAGGCTATTTCAGCTTCTATTGCAGGTATTTTAGAAAAGCTAGCTCTCATCAGAAAGAGACAACGCAGGAAACCAATAGCTCTGCTTTCTTTTGCCTTTGCCATCTCACTTAATAGTGCTAGAGAACAAGCAAAGTAGTTAGCTTATATTAAACAGTACAGGACAATCCTAGCGAAGGCCTAAGCATCTGTCCAAATGCTTCCCTGTGGTTTATACTTCTGTTGCAAAACCATCTGTCAAATTATGCACAATTGCATGAAACTGAAAGCTTGTGATGAGGGAAATTTGAGAACTGCAAAATGAAAGAAAAAAATATAAACATCCCCATTTCCAAGGCAAAAACACAGCCAGGCTAAGATACGACTGAAATGCAAACACACAGATGGAGGATGCATTGCCTATATGTTACCACTGCTGTTAAGTGACCTGACTGCCCAAGGACTGACAAAATTTTTATCACCATGACAAGTAATTTTACCTGGTATTTTTACTATCCCCTACATGTACAAGTACATTAAAAAAAATCCCGAACGCCTACTTTGAAAATGTGTAACTGTTCTAACTCCCCATACTAATTGTATATGCTGAACTGTTCTTGAAGAGATGTTGGCATATCTGCTTAGAATATATTTGAGAGGTGGTTTGGATTCAACTTTCCCTCTGACTCTAACTACTACTACAATATAGTGACTGTGGTTCTAACAATGTAAGTTTAAAATGCTGCTGGGTGACAGATGTTTTGACTTCTGCATATGTCCACAGGAGCACTTGTCAGGATGTGAAGTTTTATCCATGTGCAGAGTTTCTATGTGGAAGTAAAGATTGTGTGTATTCCATTGGATATTCTTTTTGTATGTGACTTCTGTATAACAAGTGGATTTTGTTTTGTTTATTTTTGTTTGGGGTATTAATTTTGAGATTACAATAAATATTCAAGAGACTATATTCATGAAATTTTCTGTTGTGGTGAGGTGCCTTCCCCCACGCAACAGTGCTTGTTTAATTCCTTGCAGTTATTAAAGTGGTCTAAACATTACTTCAGATTTGACCTACTCTATGTAGTAATGTGACACCTACAGTAGCTGAGTGTCCCTTCCACAAGTAACAGTCTTCACTCTGAAGGGTGAGCTTCACAAACTATAGGCCCAGGCTGGAGCACTTCTGGGGAAAAATTGGCCCCTGCACTCAGCAACTCCTCCCCCACCCTCCCAGAGCTTCTGGGGCACCAAATAGCTCATCATGTCAACTTTTTAATGATTCTCCCAGGAACTGGACTCAACCAGCTGTAGTTAAAATCACAGCAGCTCCCTGCCCCACCTGAGGACTGCCCCATTTAAAACTAGAAAAGGAAGCTGAGTGGGTCTGAGCATGCAGTGGAAACTGACAAATGATGGTGAGCTCTGGCTAGCTCCCTGAAGGGAGACCCAGAGAATTTTTTACTGTTCTAGACTAAGTTTTGGGTAGTCTGAACATGGTCTCCAAGGTAAGGGCTTTTATAGTGTTATTCATAGACTGTTAATGAGAGACTCATATTTGTGTGTTTGGCTTCTCTGAGTTAAACAAGTACACCCAGGTGGTGCAAAGTAAAGCAAGGCAAACTTGCCACAAAGGGATTACAAAGGGGTGGGAGATGCACACAGACACACAGCAAGGCTGATGTGGCCAAGCTCTAACAATTCATCCCTGGTAGCCATCATACTGCCTGAGATCCAAGGCTACGTCTACACAGCTTCCCTCTTCCGCAAAAGCCTATGCAAATGAAGCGTGGATTAACATATTGCTGCACTTCATTTGCATAATTAATTCGGAGCCATTTGCACAAAAATGGCTCCTAATTAATTATGCAAATGAAGCGCAGCAATATGCTAATCTACACTTCATTTGCATAGGCTTTTGCAGAAGAGGGAAGCTGTGTAGATGTAGTTTTGATCACAGCTGTGTGTGTGCCTGTGTATACACAAAGAGGGCTTTGCTGCTGGGCCATCTTCTCAGAGGCAGATTCACTTCCATGCGCAGACATGTGTAGGGAAATGGTGGCTATTTCACAAGATAGAAGGTTTTTACAGGAAGATCATAGAAAGAAACAAAACCTAAAATACTGTAAAACCTGTGATAAAATTGAGAGAGGTGGCAACATTGCTTTGGGCTTTATAAGGCTGAGGAACTGATTCCTATCTCCTAAGCAGAAAAACATGATCCAATACCCCCAAAGGGTTCATACTAGAATACAAATAAGAAGATGAGCCAGCAATGTAATTTAAAAAAAATAATTTTTGGATGGTTGGTCTCAGCAATACTGCTACTTCTTGTCAGCCTTCAATACCAAACTTCACTTCTCATTCAGAACCTGATCCAAAACGTTCAAAGGTTCAGTGGGAGTTGTGAGTAGCTAAAAAGTAGGACCAAGTACCAGGACAGACTGGCTTCAGACAAGGAATTATGAGCTATGCACTCAAGTTAAGAATATAAAAAAGTGCAGGAATTCCTGAGTGATAACATTGATACAGTGGTATAGTCAGGTTAGAGCAATTATGTTCAATGGCCCCTATTGGGTTTGCTGAGGACCCAAGCATCGTATGTATATTTGTTTCAAAATATTATTTTTTTAAATTAAATATAGAATAACTTGGAGGTGTTGCATGGGATTTAAGCTTAGATTTCAAATGAGTGCCTCTCAAATTAGCATTCAAAAACTTTATTTAAGTATTAAGGAGGTTAACTTTAAACACTCATTTATACAATCTTGCCCTACCTTTTTTCATGAAGTTACATTCTAAGGCAGACGCATGTTAACAGCTTGTTTTTGCTTGCATTATTTGTGTTGATATTCAGCAGGAAAAAAAGGACAATACTACAACATCCCCTGGACTACAGGATGCTCTGTAATATAAAAACATAAAGAGCAAGCAGGAGTGTGTAATGTTCCACATATTTCTAAAGAAAAGTTGTCCTTGGAGCAGAAAAGGAGTGATTAACTCAGAAAAAATCTGGCATGTGGAATTTTCCTAGAGGTCATCTCTCATTCCCATTAAAGAATAACATCAAAAATTCCGCCTATATAGTAATTACAGCCCATTTCAAATTAGTTTGTTTCATGTGTTCAGTAATTAATGAGTGAAAGAGGGATTTCCTGACATCTGTACTGGATGAATACACATACATTATCTACATGCTACTAAGCAAAACAGAAGAACATGAGTTTTAAAGCTAGATCCACTGTGCAACAACTATTGTTAATTCTCCCTGTTAATATACTGCATTAGTATTACTGAATGGCCACTGGTAGACCCTTGTGTCATCTTTCATGAAACTAAAATACCGTAACTTTTAACTGAATGTATCTATGTATCGAAATTTCTTGTCATTCATCTCTTCATGGTGTTGCTATTTCTATAGTAGTCTATTACTATAAGTATTAATTGTAATACCATGCCAGCTTTCACCTGTGACTCTCAAGGCAGTGTTAGAAGTTATGTATATAACTATGGAGTCCTGACTCCCATTTTCTTACTGGAAGCACTAAACTGCTCTGATTAATTTAAAGTAATGATCTTTGTTTCAGTGCATTAAATATGCAGTAATCTAGAATGGTTACTTTATGATGACTTAAGAGTACATTTAAAACATAAAATCAGCTTAGAAATACTGATGAAGAAAATGTAAAACAGAGAAGAATTGCATCATATATGCCAGGGGTGGCCGATAAAAAATGGCAGCCCACATGGTTAGTCCCTAGCGAGCTGCGGCAGCTGTGTTTACTTGCGCCTCCACAGGTATCAGAGGATCGCAGCTCTGGTTGGCCAGGAGGAAGTGGGGCATTGGGGAGGGGCAGAGCCTGGGCAAAGCAGGAGTGGAACATGGGCTGAGGAGTTTGCCTCTGGAAGCACAGCTTCACCCACTACCCATGCAAGCAGCCTTCACTGCAGACACATCTCTTGGCTCTGACTCAGCAGCTGACTCTCCACAGAGCTGAGCAATGTTCCCTGTAAGCTAACTGCTTGGGTGGCCACCCAGGAGAGACTGAAATGCTGCCCAGTTGATGAACAGAGTGCCCCCAGCCAGCAGTATGTGTTTCTATTGGTGGTGCACATTCACACATGCCGTGGTGCACATAAGAAAATTTATTTCAAACATGGATGGAAAAAAAAATTAGAGGAAACACTGCCCTGAGCTCCACCTCACTAAACGCTCAGGTACCTGAATGCGTTGAATCTGCAGACTGCTTGCCCGCAATCAAAGCTTCTGGTCAGGAATGCTCGACCAGGTGAGGCCAAGGGGGCTTGCCCCCCACTTTTAAGAGAAGGAGGGCTATGCCTTTCCATATTTTATCACCCTAAGGATGAGTGATAGGGGAGGGGGACAGGGCTTGGGTGGAAGAGGCTGTGTGGGAGCAGGAACCCTGGAGAAAGGACGACATGAGGGCCAGGCTTAGGGGAAGAGGTGATATCAGGGATGGGGCTATGATTCAGGTGCAAATGGCCCCCCCATTGTTAGGAAGCTTCTGCTGCCCCTGCTTCCTGCAAAGCTTTAGAAATAGCTGTTGAGCATATCTAGTACCACCATACAATACCACACCTCTAGACATCAGTAGCTCCCTTCTAAGTTGTCTTGTCTTGCTTCTTGATGGTGCCAATTGCTTCTTTTGATCTACCGCCACTTTTTCATTTGATGATAAGAATCTTTCTAGCTCCCTTTCATAAATGGAATAACCTAGACTAGAAAATCTCCTTTCATTTCAAAGCCAATGGGTGCCTGCATTGTTCCTCTTTGCTCTGTGGTGCTGTAACAATTTATATAATGGAAACCATGTATTCAAGCTCTTAAGTCTTTTTCTGTCTGGCCACCTAGAAGGGAAGAAAAGAAGCAGTTTAACTCAAGTGTGATTTATCATTGTATTAGATGGACCCCTTAAGTATATGTGCTGCATACACACCTTATTTAAACAGATTGCCTATTAAACATACTTACAGCGAGTTTGCACCCATAGCAAAAGACTCTGCACTCTCCTGGATATGCCCTTATATATGCCAATAATAGTAAAAGGAGCTATATGTGCATACTGAAGGGAGAATGGAAACCTTTTAATATAGGTTTCATGAGAGAAACTACTGCCCAGGAATCTAAGGAAAAAATGTCCTGTCACAGCAGACTGAAAGATAAACATTTGCACTTTTATGACACACTGAGGAGTTCAACATTTCGAGCAGGATGTAGTTGTTTGTTTTGTGGTTTTTATAGGCACTGCTGTGGTCATCAGAGTATCCAGTCACCTTTCTTGGTAACTTGTCATCCACCTGACTGGAAACCTGTAGAAGTAAGATGACAAATACAGATCGGAATGGCAACAAAGTTAGAAATCTGTGCTGCTTGGATTTTTAACCAAACTGCAGCAGCAGGCCTGATCCCTATTTGCATCTGACAACTGTACTAACCTAGAAAGAATCTTAGGAGAAAAAGCTTTTTTATCTTCTTTCCTAGCATCATTCCCCTTGCATCCCCACTCACTGCTCCTGTCTTTTGGGAGCCTCCTTCCCTAACTAATCAATGAGACACCATCCTATGAATCCTGCTGCCTTGGGCAGCTTCTAAATCAGTGGTTCTCAAACTGCGATCCATGGACCAGCTACCTTCCAGGTGGTTCATTGCTCAAGCTCAGTCCCCCTCCCCCTCTCTCGCCCCACAGCAGGAAGCCTGCACTGGTGCTCTAGCCTTGTGCTCTCCCTTCCCGCCCCTGCGTTAGGTTGGCGCTCCAACACTGGCTTCCTGAGGAGGGGCGGGAAGAGAAAGCCCTGAGCCTCCCTGCCAGATCTGGCTCACGGGGGAAAAAGTGGAGTCACAATCAGCTCCATGCACTATTCCCAAGCTTGCTCCTGCACCCTACCTCCCACCCTCACCCCCTCCTGCACCCCACCTCCCACCCAGATCCTGCACCCCCATACCTATCCCACTCTCTGGCAGGCCTGTCCTGCACACTGAACTCCTCATTTTTGTCCCCATCCCAGAGCTTGGGGGATCCACAAAATCCACTAACCCCAGAACCCCAAAAGAGTAAATCTGGCCTATATGAACAGTCCTCAGTCCTCCCTGTCCTGCCTCCTCTCCCCATAAGGCTGGAGCACCAGAGGAATGAGGTGTCTCAGTAGGGGGCCACATCAGTGAGGGTTGGGGCTTTGGGGAGGGGTTTTTTGCTTCTCACTTGTGTGGTCCCCAACTGATTTTTTTTGAGGGTCAATGGCCCCCGACCCAAAAAAGGTTCCTCACCCCCACCATAAATAAAGAAAACACTGAAACCTTTTGAGTTCTTACTGATTTAAATTAAACCGTTCTCCCTAGCTGCAGCACTAGTTCAATGGCCCTGTCGTAATTATGGAATTAATGGCAAGTTTGCATTAGCAACTGGTGGTCCACGGAAAGGTTTTCATTGAGCCCGGTGGGCCATGGGTCAAAAGTTTGATAACCACTGTTCTAAATCATGCACTGCAGCTAAGTCAACAAGGCTCTTGCAAATTTGCTTTCTCCTTCCCTCCGTCCAGGCACAGTCTTCTTCCTACTATTAGTGTTGCCTGCTGGTACTACAAATCCCAGAATCCCTTGCACAGATGTCTACCTAGATTCAAATGTGAACATCTTCTTAACTCTCATACTGCTGCCACTCTACCCACGCAAAAAAGATAGTCAACTATTTTTGTACTGGCCTTGGAAACTCATGGTATTATCAAAATTGAGCGGCGCGAGGATGCCTTTAAAAGTGACTTTATTGTTACCAGAAACTATGAACATTTTTTTTAAAAGACCCACTTTCTTAGATTCAGAGCACACTATCCAGTAATTGTACTGGGCTCTAACTGACCCTATGATCACATATTTCAAAAAAAGCTACACACATGTTTTAGTCTAACTGATCCCATGTTTAGACAATGGAAAGATAACCAAAGAGCAACAATACAAACACATCAAAGGCAAGGGCTGAAATATTGATTCGGTCAGCATCTAATCCATTTACCAGACTCAACAGCCATTTGGCATCATTTTAGCTCTCCTCCCTGTGCCATATTTTAAAGTTTTTGTGTCCACTGCAGTAGCACATACGCTGTTGGTAAGGATTTCTCACACCTCTGAGCTCCATCCCTCGGGGAATGTAGCAATCTTAAAGCTATGTTGCATGTGTTTGGATAAATGTATTTTTGACCTTCATTTTTTAATATTCGTAATGTAGAATATTCTTAATGCACAAAGCCCATCCAGGTTTTCAATATATCAGAATAGAAAACAAAAGAAAAAAACCCTTTTAGGTTGAAGAAAATGCATGAACTAAACACCAGAGGGAGCAGTTGTATAAAACTTCAACAGCTGCAATTCAGAAGGAAATCAAATGGACACATGGTCACAGTGACAAAAGGAAATTCATCAAGGTTTATAGAAGCTTTGCCTATTTCTTTTACTCTGTCATGCAGCATCTGCACAATGCCTGCCAGAGTTCAGTAGGTAACATTATTCCCATTTGAGGAGAAGACAATGGGAGTCCTAGTCCATGACTAGAACATAGGCACTACTGCATACTACTTTGTATAGAAGTCTTCTTTCTACCACAAACCTGGACCTGTTAGAACAGTGGTCTCCAACCTTTTTACACCCAAGATCACTTTATAAATGTCAGGGCAAGCCAAGATCTACCCCACCCCTTCCTTGAGGCCCCGTCCTCTCTTTTCCCCTCCTCTCCATCATTTGCTGTCCCCAGCCCTCACTCATTTTCCCTGGGTTGAGACAGGAGGTGTGGGCTCTGGGGTGGGAATGAGGGATTTGGGTGTGGGAAGGTGTGAGAGGTGCAAGCTCTGGGAAGGAATTTGGGTGCAGGAGGAGGTGGAGAAGGGGATTCTGGCTCAGGGATGGGGCTCCAGGCTGGAGAGCTTTGGGGTCTGGTGGAGGGTTGGGTTGCTGAGCCAGCCGCAGGCTTGTGGATGTGAGGGTGCAAGAGTTTGAGCTGTGGTGTATGAGGGACTCGGGGCAGGAGGGACTCAGGTGTATGATGGGCTCAGGGCACAGGTTTGCAGTTTGTGGATGGTGCAGGAGTGTTGTGGCACAACACTGGGGATGTGGATGGTGCAGGAGTTTGGGGATGTGAAGGGCTCAGGGCAGGGGGTTCCGGTGTATGATGGGCTCAGAGTTCGGGTCTGTGGAGGGGTGCAGGAGTGTTATGATGCTGTGGCCAGATGGGGGCTTGGCCTCAACGGGGGGCTTATTGCCAGGCTTCATTTTTAAATAAAAAGATTTTGTCCAACACAAAACATTTTAGCATTGTCTTTATTTATGCGAGGGACGGGGAACCAGTTTTGGGTCAGGGGCCACTGACCCACAGAAACATGAGTCAGGGACCACACAAGTGAGATGCAAAAAAAACCAACCCCTGGTGTTGGTGGGAATCTGGCGAGGGGGCAGGAGCAGGGTTCTGGTGGGGATCTGGTGAGGGGCCAGGGTGCTGGTGGAGGTCTGGCCAGGGGGAGGAGGAAAGGTGCTGGATGATGCCTGGGCAGGGTGCTGGTAGGAGTCTGGGCAGGGGGAAAAGTGCTGGATGGTCTCTGGGCAGATGGTAGGGTGTTGGATGGTGTCTGGCAAAGGGCCAGGGTGCTGGTGGGGGTCTGACCAGGAGCAGGGTGTTCATGGGAGTCTGTCCAGGGCAGGAGTAGGGTGTTGGTGGAGGTCTGGCTAGGGGCAAGGTGCTGGTGAGGGTCTGGCCAGAGTGCAGGGGTCAGGGTATTGGTGGGGGTCTGGACAGGGGGCAGGGGCCAAGAGCTGGTGGGGGTGTAGGCAGGGGAAGGGGCCAGGGTGATGGATGGTGTCTGGCCAGGGGCCAGGGTGCTGGTGGGGGGTCTGGCCAGGGGCCAGGGTGCTGGTGGGGGGTCTGGCCAGTGCGGAGGAGCAGGGTGCTAGTGGGGATTTGGCCAGGGGGAGGAGGCAGGGTACTGGAGGGGAGTTCTGGCAATAGGCAGAGTGCTGATGGGGGTCTGGCCAGGGACAGGATGTTGGATGGGGTCTGGCCAGGGGACAGGTTGCTGGATGGTGTCTGACCAGGGGGCAGGGTGTTAGTGGGGGTCTAGCCAGGGTGCTGAATGGTGTCTGGGCAGGCTGCTCTTGGGGGTCTGGCAAGGGTGCTAGTGAGGGTCTCGCCAAGGGCAAGTTGCTGGTGATAGTCTGGCCAGGGGGCATGAGCGGCGGGGAGGGGAGAATCTAGCTACAGGCAGTGAGCAGGATGCTGCTGGGAGTGTGGCCACGGGGCAAGGGCCAGGGTACTGGTGGGAGTATGGCTAAGAGGAGGGGGCAGGGTGCTGGATGGTGTCTGACCAGGAGCTAGGGGCCAGAGTGCTGGTGGGGATCTGGCCTGGGGGCCGGGGCCAGGGTGCTGCTGGGGATCTAGCCAGGGGCCAGAGTGCTGATGGGGGTCTGGCCACAGGCAGTGGGAAGGGTGCTGGGTGCGTCTGGCCAGGGGGCAGGGTATTGGTGTGGGTCTGACCAGGAGCCAGGATGCTGGTGGGAGTCTGACCAGGGGGTAGGGATCTGGTCGGGGGGCACGGTTCTGGTGGGGTTCTGGCCAGGGGCCAGGGTGCTGGTGGGGGTCTGGCCAGGGGGCAGGGTTCTGGAGGGGGATCTAGCCATGGGAGGGGACAGGGTGCTGAATGGTGTCTGGCAAGGGGCCAATGTACTGGTGGGGCTGTGGCCTGGAGACAGTGGGCAGGGTGCTGGTGGAAGTCAGGCAAAAGGCCAAGGTTTGGGGGCGGTCTAGCCATAAGAGGGGACAGGGTGCTGGATGGTGTCAGGCAAGGGGCCAGTGTGCTGGTGGGGGGCTGGCAAGGTGGCAGGTTGCTGGTGGGGTCTGGCCAAGGGGCAGGATGTGTTGGGGTCTGGCCAGGGGCTGGGTGCTGGTGGGGTCTGGCCAGGGGAAGGTGGCAGGGTGCTTGAGGATATCTGGCTGGGAGCAGGATGGTGATGGGGTCTGACCAGGGGGCTTGGTGCTGGTAGGGGTCTGGCCAGGGGGTAGGAGCAGGGTGCTGGTGGGGATTTGGCCAGGGGGAGGGGCCAGGGTACTGGTGGGGGTCTGGCCAGGGAGCAGGATGCTAGTGGGGGTCTGGCCAGGTGGAGGGGTAGGGTGCTGGCAGGGGTCTGGCCAGGAGGAGGGTGTAAGGTGCTGGTGGGGGTCTGGCCAGTGGACAGGGTGAAGGGGCAGCTAGGCCAATACCTGGGGGTCTCCAGGGATGAGGATCTCTGTGGCAGGATCTGTGGGTAGCACTGTATGAAGCACACTTGCAGCTCCTTAAAGAAATGCAGCCGCTCCAGATCTTGTACCACCATCTTAAATTCCTCCCTTCCCCGCCTCTCCGGAGCATGGGGAAGGAAGGGAAGACAAGAAAGCATGCGCACTATCGTGGGCAGGGAGAGTGTGCGCACTTTCTTGTTTTCCCTTCCTTCCCCATGCTGCCTTGCCTTCCTTCCTGTGGCATTGGGGGCGGGGGGAGGAAAGGGGAGGGAATCCTATGGCTGTGCGCCAGATCTGGCTTCTCAGGGAGCATGCCCGCCACTCCTCCCCTTCCCAGAACAGCAAGCGCACTTCCTGAGAAGTCAGATCTGGCATACAGCCATAGGGCTTCCCCCCTTCCCTCTCCCTTGCCACAGGAAGCCGGAGCTAGCTCCATTTTCGCAGAAGTTGTAGCACCAGCGTGGGCTCCTTGTTGGGGATTTGGGGGTAGGGAGAATAAGGGGGGGGCTGAGAACACCTTGCGATTGACTGGCCATGCCTCTGCAATCGACCACTCAATCACGATAACTGGCTGGTGACCATGGTGTTAGAAGAACTGAGAGGTGGTGGTTTGCTCCACGCTGCCATCCAAGCTCTCGAGGCTCTTATCTACTGCCTGTTCTGCTTGGAACTGTTCCCTTTATGCTGGAGACCTCAGCTCCCCACTGGTCCCTCTAGAAGCAGTGTTTCTTAAACTATGTTCCGTGGAACACTGGTGTTCCGTGAACAACTTGTAGGTGTACCGCGACCTCTTCTTTGTTTTTGTTACTTCGTTTTTGTCTTTTTTTGTCTGACAATTTTTTAAAAATTTTCATAGATGTTCCGCATAAAAAAATATTGTTTGGTGTTCCTGGTCTCAAAAAGTTTAAGAAACACTGCTTTAGAAGTAATGCAGGTGATATGGGTGTCTCTGTTCACTGAGACTAGATTTCTGCTGGTGTGCTGGGTTGTGTAGCAGGCTGTCACGGAGCCTCTTGAGCAGGTTCAGTTGCTGCTGCAAGCTCTATGGGGCTCTCTGGTGCTGGCTCGGAGCTGGTTCTTGGGCTGGTTCTGTCTGGATTCCAGGGACTGGAATGCTTGTCTGGGGTCTGGTTCTGCCGCCTCCATCTGGATCTATGGCCATGAGGTGTCTGAGTACACAGACTGGGCCCTTGTAGAAGGCTCAGTAATGGGGATAGGTGTGAAGGTATGCTTAGCCCTGCTGCGAGTGACCATTCCCACCATCTTGGCTTGTCTCACATGGTTGGCTAAGTCCTCTCCCACCAGCATGGGAATGGGATAATCATCAAAGACTACAAAAGTCCAAATTCCTAGCCAGCTCTTGTACTTAACAGGCAACTTGGCTGTAGACAGGTCAAAGGAGTCTGCTTTGAAGAGGTAGGTTGCTAGATAATGGTGTTGTGGGACAAGAGGGTGTCTAGGGCTTCCCTTGTGGTGAAGGTGCCTCCCTGTCAGATAGGCCCTTGGACTTCCCCCAGTGATGGCAAAGCATCTCTGGGCACCAGTTTTGGTATTCCCACCAACTATTAGTTTTGTTCCTCTTCATCACCACCACTCATCTGGCTCCAATTTCCCCTGCCTCTGTTATGGTTTTGGCCTTCCCATCTAGGATGCATCTTTGTATCTCTTCCAGAACACCATCCAGTAACTGTTCCATTCTCATTAGGAGAGATAGTTCTTCCATAATCTTAGCCTTTGCTCCAGATATCTATGCATTCCATTTTTTGGCAATTTGGTAGGCATGCTGGGTGAATGCCATATCTGGTTTCCACCTTAGAGCTTTGAAATGGCATTGGGCATGTTTGTGGGTGAGCCATATCCTATTTCTGGCCTTTTATTTAAAAAGTTCACAATTGATCATGTTTTCTTTAGGTATTTCAGCTGCCACTTCCACTAAGAGTCCACTGAGTTGTGGTCTTAGCTCCACTATGTACTGATCTGTGGCAATGCTCTACTCAAGGCAAGCCCTTTCAAAATTCTCTAAAAAGGCCTCAGCCTCATCTCCTACCTTGTACACTGGATATTTCTTAGGTGGTGGAGTCATTGGATGGACTGGCTGCTCCCAGCTTTACATTTGCAGAGGTACACCTTCATGTATAGACCTTATTACTCCTTCTACAAGAATGGGTACACATCCTTCTACAGCATCCTTTTCTTCCTCCTTCTCCAGACACCTCCCCCTCCCCTGCACTTCTGAGCGCATGTCTACATTGGGGAGTTATTTTGAAATAACAAGGAGAGCATTCACACTACCAAGCCTGTTATTTCAAAATAATGGGCTTGTTATTTCAAAACAGTAACTCCTGCTCATGAAGAGGAGTAAGCTTATTTTGAAATAGTTATTTCAGGAGTTATTATTTTGAAATAACTTACTTTGCAATAACTTGGTAGTGTACATATAGCCTGAGAGTGCAGAGATCTGGCTAGGATGAGGAAACAGGATCTGGGTCAGCAAAGCAGTGTTAGGACCAGGAAAAGCGCACATTGTTTTGTCATTAGCCCAGTCTTAATTATTTTTCCACATCCTACGGCCAAGGTGAGGAAAGAGGACTCCTTCCTTTGAAGGCTGCTTGCACACAGAGAAACCTTCACACAACAGCTCCCTTTGAAGTTGAAATGGGAGTTGGGATGCCAGGACCATAGCATCAGTACAAGGAACAGAAGTCTTCACACAGCCCTGTTCTTCTATGGATCCTCAGGAACCACACAGACATGGAAGACTATGAAATTGGGAGTTGGACCAGTGGGAGACAAACTTCCCCCTGCCTTCAATAGAACTAGTTCAGGAGGAACTCTGCCTGGGAATTCTTGTGGGCATTTCCTCCTCCTTAGATCCTTCTTGGAGGCCCAACTCTATTCCAGTGAGCACCATCCTCTCTGGATGGTGATGCTCAATGATGTAAGGATATTGACTTGTTTTCCTTTATTCAGTAATTTTATGTAAAAATTCCCACCTACCCCCTTTCCTGATTTTATAGCTAAACTAACTTTCCTTTTCTCTTGTGTTTCTCTGTTGGTGCTAGAGATAGGAGTAGTCCAGGCACAGAGAGGGAGGATGCTCCTTCAGGATTTTCTTGTGGCCTACTGAATTCCATCTCCTGCACATACCAACTCCTACCCATATAGTGGGACCCCGGGAACCTTCCTGTGTATTCTTCCACAAATGACCCCTTTCTATTTGTGCTTTTTTGGGATCTCAATAGCATATGGAAATGCTGCAGAAGCAAATGTGCTATTTTCTGTGAAACCCATATGAACTGGTTCCAACTCACATGATTTTAATCACTTGTGATATATGGTGCTTTCTTTAAAGCCCAGATTCTCAGTTTTCATTACCTCCCTATTCCCCCCCCCCCCCCAAATCCTCTAATAGGTCAGGGAGAAAAGCTTGAGAACATTAGCTCTAAAGGCGATACCACAAGGCAGACAAATACCAGTTTCTTATTATTAAAAAAAAAAAAAAAAAAACTTTGGCTTAAAAAAAAAAAAAAAAAAAAAAATCACATCTCCCAATCTCATGATTTTGAGGAGCCTGACTCATTATTTGAGTTGCCATGGATACTCCTAGTTTTCAGAGACATGTTGATGCCCTGTTTATAAAAAAAGAAAACTATTGTTTAGCTCATTCACTTTAACACACAATGGAATGTGAGCATGGTGGGTAAGAGACAGTTTTGTGGGTTGAGGAGAGATCAGTAATTAGTTCAGTGTGGAGGCAGAGGGCAATGAGAAAGTAAGGGTACAGTTGACTGCAAAGGTTTGCAGATGTGGCATAAAATACCAAAGCTCCACCTGTGTGGAAAAGGATTCTCTCTTTTTTGTCTTCTTCTGCCATCAGCTAAATAGCTCTCATGGACAGCCTGTTCCTGGAATGGCAGAAACACTAGCATCTAGCCTCATTTTTTCAATGCACCATGGGCTTTTTATGAGGGGCGGGAGGGAGAGGTGGCTATTTTAACACAAACCCTCTCTTCTGCAAATCAATACATTATATCTCTGCTTTAACAGGGGGTGCAGTTCCAGAGAACTTTTCATTTAATCTTGGAATCTGGGCTGGGACAATGGGTGCTCTGGGATTCAGGCGCCCACTGGAAAAAAAAAACAGGGTGCTCATCACCCGTAAAACCAAATTAATCTTTTGTGGGCCCTGGATCGGCCCTGCTCCCCCTGCAGCTCTACCCTGCCAGGAGGCTCTGCCTGCCATGCCTATGGGGAGACAGCGGTGCACCACTGGCAAAACCAGAAATCAGCGCCTGTGCTTGGGAGGCCCGCGTGCCTGTCTCCCTTTGCACAGTCTCTCACAGCTGAGGAAAAAGCGGCTGCATCCCTGTTCCCTGCTTATTTAACTCAGGCTTCGCGTTTCACATTCAGAACTCCCGATTTTCCCTCCCCCTCTGTCCTCATTTCTGGCGCCTGCACCGCAGGCTAGAAAAAGCAACTGATTGAACAACGAGCTTCAGCGGCTGGGGGGAGTCTGTCCCCCCCTTTGTTCGGAGAGCTGCCTCTGCCCCAGCCTTTCCTTTCCCTCGCCTCCTAGCTCAGCTCCTGCCTCTCGCTTGAGAAAACGCTCACGTGCCGCCTGGCTCCCCCAGCTCCGTCCTCCCCCATTTCCCTGGAGCCGGAGACTCACGTGCAAACTGCAGGCAGCCACGTGACTCTGTTTCTCTCCCGTGGCATGGGGCATTTCTCGCTGAATGAAACACACGATGGCGAGTTTGGTTTCCAGCGCTAAGCACTCGCCTCTTAACCCTGCTACTCTGTCGGGTTACCGACCCCAAAGCAGGCAGGCCTATTTCCCACGTCCAGTTGCAGCTGTGCATGCGAGAGGGGCCGGGGCGGGCTGTGTTTAAATCACCAATTGTAGCTCCTTGCCCAGCCTACCAGTGGGTTTAATCAATGAAGCACTTTTACTGCCGGTAAACCTGTCGCCATTCAGGCCCTGCATCAGAGGGCTCAAGCGTGTTACATTGTGATGGGTGACCTTGTGCAGCGTCCGAAGGGAAATGCCACGTGTCTGTTACTGTTACAGCAAGCCAGCGAGAAATCAATCCTACGTGACTTTACTATCAGCCTGTGTAACTGGCAGAGTTCACAAGAGGCCGTACTTCCAAATGCACTTTTTGTTTGCTTGTTATTCATTTTGCTGTTTCAATATAAAAACTCTGATAACAACACACTCTGGCATGACTCACAAAGAACAAACCCCGCTGGCAACTCATTTGTCCATCCTCAATGCCCTTTGACGTTTGAATGTTGACTGTATAAAGGGTACTTTGTTGTCAATTATTTAGCAGGGAACTGCATACATTTAAAACAAATAGCACTGTCTAGAAACCCCCGCCAGATGTCGCTCTGAAAAGCCAGTCTGGACTATACAATAGTTTCCCTGTTGACGCAGTAGCTCATTTTTGTCCTCCTTTAACCTTTATTTCTGAACTATGTAGAAGTATTTCTCAGAAGGGAAGTACGCAGGATGTTCATTCCCCCATCCTGCCGAATGATTCAGAAAAATCTAATTTGTAAAGGATGCTTTGTCAAACTCTTGCTTTTTTTGCGCGGCACTGGATGTTCCATAATTGCTGGGAGCACCAGAGTACTCTCATCCCCCTGTGCAACTTTTGCATACCATTGACAAAGATTTGGGTCATGTGACAGAGAGGCAGAGCAGAACAAATTATCATTGTGAGATGCTTTCATGTTAAGAAAAAAAAAGGACCCTATAGGTGGGGAACTTAAGGCCCAAGGGCCAGATGCAGTCTCCGGCTTGCCTGGATCTGGCCCCTGGGGCTCAGAGCTCCTCCCTCCCAACACTGGGAAAGCTGTGCTGGCACTCCAGCCCCTGCTGCCCCCCACCCAACTGATTTTTCTGTGGTTTAGCACCTCTGACCCAAGATAGGTTCCTCACCCCTACTGTAGACTTTCTAATAATGCTAAATGGGAGGGGAAGGGGAGGTTTGTGAGGAATGTTCCATATGAATTAAATGGAACCCAAAAAACCACCAAAACTATAAGGTGTCTTCTCCTCCAAATAGTAGGTTGCCAGATGGTTTCAATAAAAATACAGGACACACTTGACATTACATCACAATCTACATTACATCTTATTTAGAAAATACCGAACATTGATATTTTCTCAGTTATATTTTCTCAATTTGTTTCCTGAACAGAAAGCTCAAATACTGGACTGTCTGGTTCAAAACTGGACACCTGGCAACGCTACCAAATAGTCATCTTCCCCGTGCTTTTCACATAATGATGGACTCTTGTACTTGTGAGGCCTTGATCTCCCACTCAAGTTAGGATGTGCAGCCCAGCCCAGCGCTCCTGATACCAGCTATATATTTTCTTTGTCTTTAACGTGTTACCAGACTATTGTTTTTTAAGTTTTTCCTGTTACAGACTCACTCGGCTATCCCTCTGAAGCTTTTGAAAGTGCAAGGTCTACTGAGTCACTAATCCAGCCAGACTCCATTGGACTGATATTCAGATGCCAAAGTCTTGCTTTGATTTGCCCCTGCTGACCAACTGGGAGAAATAATCAACTCCAATTTAAATGGCAAAGATAGTAATAAAGAGCTATGGAGACTGTGCTAATGGGGAAGATTAAAGAACTGGCATAGATTAAAGAACTCGCATGCGGCCCACAGCCCATTTGTTTGTGGTGCCTGGTGGGGTTTGGGTTTACACACAACATGCGGTCCGCGGGTGGGTTCCTTTAAACATGGCCTCCACTAGGAACAAGCTCCACAATGGCGAGGTGTCTCCCAGGCAGGGAGAGCATTGAAAGACGCAAGTGGATGGGCTGGCTAGAACAGACAGGTACAGGGTGTCAGCATTTCTAGCCCCCAGGGAGGAGGTGCCAGGAGCACCGGGGCATTGTGAGCAGAGCCTGAGAGGTGCTGACTGGCTCACACTGGCCACGTTTGGGTCCGGCGCCACAGCTTAAGGTTTAATCTTTGTATTTATGCCTGTGAGTGTGAAAGAAGCTATTTGCATATATATGCAACCACACTTAAGTTGCGGCCCTCGGCATGTGCTGTATCATTGTGGCCCTCGGAGCTTCCAAAGTTGATCAACCCTGGTTTAGGTGAAGATGTTCTGAGGAAGATGAAGGCTTGGGGGATTCAGTATTGCCACCTCTTGCCATTTGTCTCAACAGGATGTTGTGCTTTTGGCTCAGGATCTGGGAGTTCTTGCGTTCTACTAGCAATAGCTCCAATTATATGTTTTGATCTGAGTGTAAATCTCAAAGGCTATTCTAATTTGTGAGAGCTATCAATATAGCAGCTGAGGAATCTTCCAAGCATCGGAAGTCCATGCCCCCTTTCACTCAGCTATGCAGCCTGCTTTTATCTTGGTCCAAGCATCAGCATGTTCAAGAAGAGACCAGGACTTTCTCTGTGAGGCCACTATGAAAAAAATGTCTTTTGAAAATGTGCTAGACAACACATGTTAGCAAATACATTACAATCCTTGTGCACACAGGGCTGTTGCAGTTTTAACACATTAGCTAGGCAAGGTAAATGCTAGCAGAAGGTGGTGTTTTCCAAAGTGACACAGCCATTGAGGCACAGTGTTACAAGGCCTACGTGAGACAGTTAAATCCCATTTTCAAAAGTGACTTACTTTTGAAGTCCTATGGACTTGCAATAAGAGTTAGGTTCTTAAATTCCTTTTTGAAAAGGGGCTTTCACCTAAATAACAAATTTTTAAAATTTCACACTGAATTTCTCGCTGTGTAAACACATGGGTAAGGCAATTACCCCCTACTCTAGCCCCTTTAAGATACAGACCAGTGTGGTGTAATGGTACCCTACAAACCCTAGTTCTCGCTGGAAGAGAATTTCGTTGGGACAGGAGCTACCCAAGAAAGGCTGCCTCTGCAGAGCCACTCACAAGCCCTGGTGCCAGGGGTGGGAAACCCCAGAGCAGGCCTCTATGCAGAAATTCTGAGCTACACTACTATCAAGGCTCCCAGGCCAATGTAAATTAGGGTGGGGCACACTACAGCCCATGGAGCAGCCCAGAATTGAAGGGTTCAACACTTTTTCCTGTGCTGCAAGTCTTGTGCTGAGGATCTAAGACATGCTGTACAGACTCTCACCCACTTTATTCAATTAGGCCTCAGGTCTGGTCTACAGAGAAAATACTGTTCAAAACTTGTGGAGTATGTTTTGCTGATTAGATGGTTCCTCTGTTTCTTTGAGCGTGTGTGGCATAATCTCTCAACTCTAGTGCAATATAAGAAAAGGGCAAATAAAGTAGAGAGTAATTCTGGAACACATGAGTAAGAGTCATTGTTCCATTACTAAAATATGCCTAAAAGGGGAGGTAATCATCTGCTACAAGAAGAGGAATGATTCTTCTAACAGAATACAACAACAAAAGAGAAAAGTATTAACATTAAGATGGTTTATTATAGTTATTAACCACATTCCAAAACAAGCAACGCAAGCGCATTAGAGATTACCAGAGGAACACATGGACTATTTTGATAAGATTCCAAAATCATTCACACAACGGATGATCCCATCTGAATTTAATTTTACATGGTTAAACAAATTAAAAGAGTAAAATAATCACAAGGAGCGTGTTAGTGTATCAGTCAAATAAGTAGGCAGCATTTTAATATTGATTTATAAAAGGTTGGCATTAAATAACTTAGGGTACATCTACACAGCAGTGTTATTTTGGAATAACTGACATTATTCTGAAATAACATAGTCTGTGTCTACACTACAAGCAGTTATTTTGGCATAATGTCAAAATAATGTCAAGCTGGAGGACTTCTTGCTCTAACTCCTGTAAACTTCATTTTATGAGGAGTAAGGGAAGTCGGAGGAAAAGTGCTCTTTCTCAGACTTCCTGCTGTCAAAAGCCAAAATAAGCTATTTCAACTTAAGCTACACAATTGACGTAGCTCAAGTTGCGTAGCTTATTTTGTCCTTAGCCCTGCTGTGTAGATGTGCCCTTAATGACTGCAATTTCATATTGAAATCATATAGAATGGGTATTAGTTGACTGGCAGAGCATAGAAGCATATGAACGCTTATGAGACAGGGCACAAATTCATCTGCACATATATTATCTACTCAGACACATACGGCACAACATCTCCCTCCTAGTGTTCAAGAATTTCTGCCTGAGCAGTTCATGTTAGACTGCCTGCTCAAAAGGAACTAGTAGATGAATGAGAGCGGCTTGTGAAAACCCATTGTGATGCATTAAAAGGTGATCATAAATATTTACGTAGTTCCATAAGTGCACAGCAAACTTCAGTGTTTATGAGTGATGGCATCCTCTAGTGAATAAGCCACGCAAAAGAGGAGGAATCCACCCCAGCTTGCTCAAATGGCAGCTCTTTTCATTGAGAGAGAAAAGCAAGGGGTTCCAAATCCAGTGCCTCACAAATGAGTCATTAGTCTTATCATTCCGTCCACTGCGCGTGGATTCTTTACAGATTGGTGCATGACTGTTAGATTGTCATGACAATAAATTTCAGATGCTCAGGCTGAGCTTTGTCTAACAGGTAGGACAAGTAAGTAATGTACTCAGTGTATCCCTGTGACCCAAAGCACCCTGGTATGCTATTGTAATAATCTGCACAAAAGATGCCTAGTGAGTTTTCATTTGAAAACTATAACTTGCTGATCAACAGCAACATGGTGAAATGAATCTGACAACATTATAGGTAAAATTATGAATTACCCTTATAGGCTGTTACTAGCACATGTTCAAGACCAGACAACCTTACCTAGGCAAAATCGTTAAACAGATCTAGCCTAAATAAAGGAATGGGGGTTTCTCTCAATTTACATATAAGCAGTAAACAGGACCATCAAGATAGCAACGGGGTACATAGATACACTTCGGGGTGGGAAAAGAGCAATTTTCATTTTGGCAAAGACTAGTGGGGAGGTTAGAAAACAGCATGGAGCTTCTTTCATTACAAAAAATCTATTCCATATTTCTCACACTTTGAATAATATTTACTTTGAGGAGTAACTTTTAAAATATCCATTTCACAGGTTCACTGGAAATGAACCTTTAAAAGAAAGGGCAGGACATTCAAATTTCTCTTTTTCATCTAAGAAAACAAAGGAACCAGCACTTTTGGGCTTGTGAAGGAGATCCTGACCAAGGAGAGTGGGATAGGGAGGATGGAAGCCACCCACAATCTTGCAGCTAGACTTTGTGTTTGAACAATGCCATTTTGAACAAAGCTTGTACTTTACCAGATTAAATTTTAGACACTTGTTTTCACTATTATTTGTAGGAAAGAGCCACCCATCCTAACTTTATTCCTTTTAGTTGGCATCACTTAATTTATGTCCTATTGATAATACTTTTGTTTTCTTTTTACTAAAAAACACCTCAAGGCTGCATTTGCAAGCAAGGGTGTATTTATCTCAGTTAATATTTTGTGGTGTTCTTTTATCTCTTTAAGTGGAACAATCTAATCTTGTTATTTCTCTGAGCTGTCCTGGAGAACCTGGACTTTGCAGCATGTAGTCTGGGGGAAAATATAAGACTAAGAACATATTGGGTTCACCCTGCAAGTAGTAATGAAGGCTAGTGGAATCCATAGTGGACTGTAAACAGGCTGTGGAACCATAGAGGTCTAGCACCCTGACACTAAGGGTATGTCTACACAAAAAAGCTATTTCGGGATACCAGAGATATCCCGAAATAGCTACCTCGCGTCTTTTGAATGTGTCCTCTATTCCGAAATATAGCAGACATGCTATTTCGGCATCCTGGTAACCCTCGTTCTATGAGGGGTAAGGGATGTCTCGAAATAGCACTTTATTTTGAAATAAACTTGAAATAAGCTATGCAATTTGCATAACGCAAATTGCGTATCTTATTTCGAGTTTGCAGTGCAGTGTAGACATAAACTCAGAGTGTGATTTGTAGGCTGGCTGTGCATGTCCTAGACTGCAAGCTACAGCAGCAAAGTATTGTAAAGCTCTTAGAGTCACAGGTAGTAACATAACTCCACACCACACTGGATTGCATGCTGAACCCCATGACAAGCCCTACCCAAGTAGCTGGAACACCTGAAGCATGAAGGACCTATCTTTTACATCAGGAAATTTCCATTAGGACAAGTGATAGGGTATGTCTACACCGCATGCTTATTTCGAAATAAGCTATTCCGGAAGAAATACTCCAAAATAGTTTATTTCGAAATAGCACAACTACACTAAAGGGAAGCCTCAAAATTAGTCTGAGGTAGGCTTCCCTAATGTAAATGTGCTACTTTGATTTAGAGGCCCAGGAGACACTGGGGAGTAGTTACTTTGAATGGCCCTGAGGAGGAGCTATTTCGAAAGAGCAACAGTGGAGTGTCTGAAATAGCTATTTTGGAATAGGCGTTATTCCTCATGGAATGAGGTTTACAGAAGTCGGAATAAGCTGTCCGTTATTATGAATTTATTTCAAAATAACGGCATTGCTATGTAGACGCTCGCATTGATATTTCGGCATAACGTCCATTATTCTGAAGTAACGCTGCTGTGTAGACGCACTCATAGAAAACTCCCTTTTTCACTGCTGCTGGCCCAGAGTTCTAGTCCCAGCCCAACAAAGTTGTGTGTATTTTATTGACACAGTAACATACCTGTTTTTCTCCAATACATGGATTTGGATAAAGCATAAGACAGCAGATAAAATATGGTAGACAGACCAAATTACTGACATGAAGTGGTTACAATCTGAAGGGAAATTTTTGCTTGTCTCACTCATGAAAACTCACTGGATTCAGTGGGACAAATCAGTGAGGCAAATATGATTTGGCCTTCCAGACACAAATGAGCACAAGACACAAAGTGGCACGTGGCCATTTATTGCTGGAAACCCTAACAGAACAGATGGATTCCCAGGAAGGGGGGAAGGGGGATCTTGCACACATTAATTGGGATGCGTTTGCAACCACACAGGCAGGCATGAAAGACGCTGCCAACTCAGAATTGGCTGAAGGGGATACAGGGAGCAATCACCAGCCAGCACCAAGGTTAAGGAAGAAGCATGTCAAAAACATCAGCTGCAAAGGAGGATGTGAAAATCTGCAGATGTTACGTGAAGAGTAACAAATACAAAAAAACTGAAGGAGAAAAAGTACCAGCTCTTTGATTCTCTTAACTTTCATATTTTTCAGACCATGAACTTGAGTAGGTGTTCCTCTGTGAGAGAGATGTGAGATTCTGTGCTGTGCCTCTGAGGTACATCTCAGAGAGTAAGACAAACTGGGCAGGTTTTGTGGCTTACACCATCTTTACACCCTCCTGAATGTGGGCTCATTTGTGGGCTGGTGTGATTTAGCCCTCTATGCCTGCGTAAGCTACAGAAGTGTGCTGAGGTAGCCCTGTCGGACACACTACTGCTCTGGATCGTGGTTCCCTGCCTCTGACATGCTCATCACACCCCTATGTATAGGCTTGTGAGGTGATCCTACAGTGAAAGCCTTATGTTTGTATCCACAATGCCTACATTAGGGAAATTCTCTCATGGGTGAAACTAATGCATGTAGGGCCATTTTTTGTGGTGTTAAGGAGGCAGAGTAGGGGTGAGGCACTCACCCACACTAAATACAGGCGTCTGGTGTGCTAAATGCCTCCTCCTTTGGTAGTGGATGGTTTATAAGTGACTGAGCCAAGAAACAATTCCAGAGAAACACAGAGTGGTCATGTGGCGTGAAAAGTAGTGAGAGGTCTCATAGGGCAGTGGAGATCTCTCTATATTTCTAAAAATCCTCTTATATCCTGTGATGATTTATTTTTGGTTCTCCCAGGTCCCCACTTTAGGGTCAGGAAACATTTTGACAAGAGCCTTAAAGAGAACAGAAACATGTTTCTAGTCTAATGCAAAATTACTTATTACAGTCCTCTAGCCTTAAAATTCCTCCTGTTCTGTGGGGTGACCTCTGTCCCTTTCATGCCTCACTGAAAGTGAACACTGTTACATTGTACTGCTTGTAAGTAGGTTATAACTCTCTAGATAAAGCCAGTTTCAAGAAAACTTCTGTTAAGAATCTAACCATTATGCTCTTTTGCAGTTTCTCTAATCTTCTGATATCTCTATGAAAGCCTCATTTTAGTCATCTGGCCTTGTAGGATTGAGGATTTGACTCTATTACAGCCACTAACTGCATATGTTCGAAGGGCACTGCCACTATTTGCCCTGATTTCTGACAGGAGTAAGCTCCATTGGTGCAGATGGCAGCTTTGCATGTCTATAGTTGCAGTCACACTGATGACTGTTTGGGGGGCAAATTACCACAGCATACAAGGTCTTAGAACAAAGTCTTCCTATAGTGCTGAAGCTAACAGAACTAATTTGACCAGCCTTGAGTGCAAGGAACTGAATTAGATGATCTAGTGAGCCCCCTTTCAGTAGTATGCTTCTGTGATTCTATGAATTTAAAATTTTGTAGAAACCTTGAGCTTTCTTATTTTTGTATTTTGGATTAAAACGATTTAAGGAAAGAATTAGGACAAACTTGAGCTAAAAGAAATACAAATTGCAAATGAGCTCTTACATGTTGAAAAGATGTCTTCCAACTGCTAAGGAATCAGAATGTGCAAAAGAAAAAAACCTGGTTTCTATAAATAGAGGCGCTAAACATAAGATGCCAGAAAGTATTCTAGCACTGCATAAGAAGTTGATGATCTCACATGAAAATTACTGGGCCTAATTCTCCTCTCAGACTGGCGTAATGCAGAAGCAACTCCAGTGATGCTAAAGAAGAGGATAATTAGGCCTATACCCCAACTTAAATAGGTTATTTTAATTCTGGAGACGGCAGAGTGAAGGAGACTGCTCATCAGCGGGGGATGTATTTGCTGTACGATCTTACCTAAAGGCTAGGGAAATGAGGCATTTCTTCTTTTGAAAAAAGGAAGACCCTACTAATACTAACAATCAAAACAGAATTTAAAATAAGAGGTGGTCTTAGTCTAACTGCAATATTTGGATCCTGATCTCAATCTGTGCCACACTTCAGGGAGTTTTCATTCCAAGACTTTATGTGGCTCATTATACAGTGAAACGAACCAGAGAGAAATACACATCCATTCACATTCTGGATGTTGTTTTAGCTCCCGCTGTTCAGGAACATGCAGGCCACAGGTTGTGGGTCAGTCCCAGATGGTAGGAAGCTAGGTCAGGTACAAAAAATAGAAGTGAGGAGGGGAATCAAAGCTAAATGCTGGGGAAGGACTGGGCCCTAGAGATAACTAGGCAGCATTCTTAAAGAAAATGATACACGGGGAGAGAAGGTGGAGAGGAAGAAAAAACATAAGAGAGAACAATGTCAGTGATGCTAAGCTCAATCATCCATTTCTCCAGCAAGGACTTTCATAGCCTTACAAGTGTGAAAATCTCCTAGATATATAAAATAACCCCTCTTCATTAATATATACAGTAAATAGCAAACAGCTAAGGTCCTGGTAGGTGGTGAGCTGCAATCAATATTATAGACTGTCCAAAAATTACACACATTCTATTATAATTGTGATCTTATCTCCTTCTAAGTCCCTCCCTCCCCCAGTCTACCTGATTGTCTCATCCATCTTGTACATTTTAAGATCTTTGGGGCAGGGATGCATTCATTTGTAAAATGCTTAACATAGTGGGACCCAATCCAGTTGAGGCCCTTAGATGTGACAACAAATATAATCAGTATTTATTATCATTGATAATGGTAGCAGTTAACAAGCAGTGATTCCTGTCCTAAGTACACACATTAGATTATACCATGGTAGAATTACAGTGGGTATCAGCCTGGAATTCAGATTACTTGTGCAACGTAGAGAATGTTAGGTAGGATTTTCAACAGCTTAGCTTTCACTGAACTGCCAATAGTAACCTCCATTTGGGCAAAGTTTTCCTGTCTGAAGTGCTCAATGATTTATAGGAAAAACTTAAAAACCAACAAATAGTCTAGTAGCACCTTAAAGACTAACAAAACATGTAGATGATACCATGAAACACCCTGGCTCTTGCAGGGAGCACGTCCAGGGCTCCCAGGACCCACAAAGGGGTACCAAGTGGCAGGCACACTCATGGTCTGGAGCAGAGATCCTGTCCCTCCTCGAGCTGTGGACAGGACCACAATGTGGTCTCCAAACGTCGCAATGTGGACATTTATGGCCGGATGGCTGAGGCCCTGGCAGAGCAGGGACACCCACCCGGGAGTAAGGTGAAGGAGCTCTACCAGAGATATGCAAGAGCCAGAGAGCACAACTCATGCTCTGGGGCAGGACCCCACACCTGCCCCTATTACACAGAATGGTACCAGATCCTGGGAGGGGTGGGGAAGCCCTTTCCCCACCCGTCGTCGTTGACTCCGACCTGGACAGCAGGGGCAGGAGGAAGAGGAGGACAACATGGCCACAATTGTGACACTGTCCCTGGAGCTGATTGCCGTGAGCTTGGACATGTTGCAGGCATCGTCTGACGCTGGGGAGGGATCTTCAGGTGAGTACTCTCAGTTTGTCACACACACAGGGAGGGGGAGGCAGGAGCAGAGGGGATGGGGCACAAGTGTCACTCAGCCTGTTTGGGCTGAACATCATGCTGCAGTCTGTGCACATGGAACCCCATGCAGCATTATTGTGCGCCATGTGGCATCAGCAGCCAGCCCCTGAGCATCCCCAGGCTCCTGCTCCCAGGCTCAGGGAAGGCCACACACACATCTAGCCCGGGGGGGGTCCTCCCACCACCTGCCACAGCTGGAAGCAGGCTAGCCACAAGGGCACAGGCATGACCCCAGACACACCGAGGAGTGCCGCACACAGCACACGGGAATGCCAGCACGTGTGAGGCAGCACCTGCTCCCGCGGGCAGCGCTGCGAGGCGCAGGTGTGTGTGTGGGCCCCAGGGAGGGCCATGCTGCTCCTGGCTCCCTTGCTGCCCATGGGATCCCACAGCGGCCGGACACTTCCCTTGCCTGTTTGTCCAGGTTATGAGCCTTCCTCCCCCTCCAGGTTATGAGCCCCTTCCCTCTCCCCAGCTTTTTTTAATGAAAGGTAAATACAAAGTTTGTTCTGTAAAATTCCAACAGGTGTCTTTATTCAGAGTTCAGGGAAGGGAGGGGTTGTGGTGGGAAAGGGATATTGGAGCAAGCCAGGGGCTCCTAGCGGGGAGGCCCTGGGGAGAGTTACTGGGGTCCTTGAGAGAAACTCTCCCTCAGGGCCTCCCGGATGCGCACCCCCATCTGATGGGCTGGCAGATGGCAGCTGTCCACAGCTACTCATAGGGTCTCCCCTCACGGCCGGCCTCTGCCCCCCACCCGATGAGGAAGGCCTCCCCTTTCCTCCACAATGTTGTGGAGGACACAACATGCCAAGACAACCTTGGGGATGTTGTGTTCCCCCACGTCCAGGTGGGTCAGGAGTCACCTGAAATGAGCCTTGAGGTGACCGAAGGTGCACTCCACCTGAATCCTCTCCCAGCTGACGTGGGAGTTAAATCGGTTCCTGCTGGGGTCCAGGTGGCTGGTGTATGGCTTCATCAGTCATGGCCACATCCTCCATGATGCACAGTGGCATCTGCACATCCCCAGCTACAAAGTCACGGCGGGGAAAGAATGTGCCCACCTCCAGCTTGCCGTAGAGGCTCAAAGTTATGAAAGACACAGGCGTCGTGCGCCCTGCCCAGCCACCCAACAAAAATGTCCGTGAACTGTCCACGGTGGTCAACCAGGGCCTGCAGCACCATTGAAAAATAGCCCTTGCGATTGATATACTGGGCCGCTCGATGTTGAGGTGTGCGGATCGGGATGTGGGTCCCATCTATGGCTCCACCGCAGTTCGGGAACCCCAGGGCAGCAAATACAGCCATGATTGGGTCCAGGTCTCCCAGGCAGATGACCCTGCACAGCATGATAGAGTTGATGGCCCTCACCACTTGCAGAAGGAGACCAAAAACCACACAAAACAGAGAATGAGCCCTTGGGAGGTGCCCACCCTCCTCCCTTCCTTCCCCCCAAAACACCCCAGGAGCCACCCCCCTATGAGGAGGGCTATGTGAGGGCAGGATGGCACAACCCCCCCCCCCACAGACGGGGTTTCCCCCCACCCACAGTCCCACCCACCCAGCCCCCTTTCCCAAGCGTCCCCTTTTCCAGGACTTCCCCCTCTGCAGGGACTGCAGCCCAAGAGTGCCTTACCTCCATGAGGAGGGCCCCAACGGTGGACTTCCCCATGCCGAACTTGTTGCCCACTAACTGGTAACTGTTAGGGGTGGCGAGCTTCCAGACAGCGATTGTGACCTGCTTCTCCAGGAGGCTGGTGGGCTGCAGGTGGGTGTTGTGTCATTGGAGGGAAGGCGTGAGCCAGGCACACAGCTCCAAAATGATGGCCTTCCACATGCAGAAGTTTTGCAGCCACTGCTGGTTGTTTCACCGTTCCATAACCAGCCGGTCCCACTAGTCGGAACTGGTATCCAGCCTCCAAAAATGCCTCTCAACTGTGGTGTGCAGTTGCGCTGGTCTGGCTCCCGTGCACAGGGAGAGGGTCTCAAGAATGAGCTTGGAGTCGAGGTCGTGCAGGGCCAGGAAGGCAGCCTGCACAAACTGCTGCAGAAACTGCAGCATGGCCGTGTGGGGCCATCACATGCCCAGGGGCAGCTCCAGCTCCATGGCACATAGAAAAATGCTGTGGCATCCAAAAAAGCTGGGCATCCACAGCAGGCACTGTGAGAGCTTTGCTGTCCCTCGAAGAGGTAGGGAAGCACGCAGCAGAAGCAGAGAAACAGCTGTCCAGGGGGGTTCCTTTAAGTGTGGGTCTCAGCTAGGCCTCAGCAACAGAACTCAGAAGCAACTAGTGACCTAAAGCCCTGGCTGGACTGGTTCTGGGTGGCCTTATACACAAGATAGTGTCCAATCAGTGTGGACGCTCTCTTTCAAAAAAGCAGATCACTTTTTCGATGCTCTTTGGCAGTGTGGATGCTCTCTTCCGGAAAAGCTTCTTCCAAAAGAAGCCTGGAGTCTAGATGTAGCCATACAAGAGGCTCACCTAGATGTAATAGTCCCTTCTGGTCTTAAAATTTATTAAGCTATTCGGTGGATAAATAGATGGTTTTAGGATTTTGGTTGGCCTCTTGAGGAAAATGAGTTTGAAGCTCAAGCCATAAAGAATTCCTCCCTGCACTTTTTTGCAACTAAAGAATTTCAGCTATCAATATGTCAGTCTCTCTCCCCCATCCTTTTTTCTCACCATCAGATTCACACTTACTCTGCTTTGAATGTGACACACTAGCAAGATCCTACATTTAAAATAGGCACTTATGAGTCACCTGTCATTCAGCTAAACACTCCAAAGACTTATATATATAAGACATGGCCCTTAAGAAACTCTACAATCTGAATAATCTCCCCAGATGCTATCCATTTCAAGCACTCTGAAAATGCTGCAGGTTCTTAGAATAGTGCACTGTGCTTTAGATATGACCAAAATGTTTCCTCTCACAGTACTATTTTTATCTTTCAGTCTTTGACACCGCCCCCCCTTTGAGTAGCCCTAGTGAGAACTGAGTGATATGTACCCAGTTTCCCATTTCTGCTTACTGAATTGGAAAACTTGAGAAATTTTTCTGAGGTAGGAGCTGTTAAAAGCTATAGAGATCAGATGCAAAAACAAACTCACGTGTCATTAAAACGTGCAATTTTATATCACAGTTGTGTCACAAACTGTTTCAGCTTTAGTTCTTTTTCACATGGCAGCATTTAGACTACATGTCAATGTTTAGAGGCAGCATCTCATGAATGAATTTGCTGTCGTCAATTAAAATCATGCCATAATCAGTAAGCTGCCCCATACATCAAAAAAAACCCTCCCATTGTACAACCTCAGGTTTGTAGGAAACACCTTTGTAAAATGATACTTTCGTTATTTAAAATAGTTCCACAAAGGCACACTACTGTATGCATACAGGGAGAGATTTTATTGTAGGTATTTTTTCAGGTATGTCAGGATCAGAGTTGTTTTATCACAATGCCATATTTGTTCTATCTGCAATTATTAACAAGATGCAATGAGATAATATTTCAATGTTTGTTCCAAGTTCCTAATACTACAAATAGGAGCCTACATTTCCAGGGCAATGGAATCAAGGGGCATTTCGGACACTCAAGTTATAAGAAGAGAATTGGGTAAATTCACCTCTGTGCCAGGGGCTAGCACGAGGCCAATGCTCCACTTGAAGTCCAACTTAAACCACATTTTTCATATTTCATCCTTTGTATAGTCTTGCTGGTCGATATTGATTTTTTGTGAATTACAGATTTGTTTATTACTAAGCAAGAAGAATAACAGAGAAGAGGTTTAGATTAGCACATGAAACGGCTTTTTATCTTGTGAATATATTTAGTTATTTTAAAACAACAACAAAGAACCCATAAGTTTTTCCTCGCAAACTCTCCACTTAAACTTTGTGGCACTAATCTTTGCTTCCTTACCCAGGCTCCGGGAAAACATGATTCAGGAACCCTTAGTAGCATGTGTAGGTGTGTCTGGTATAAAAAGAGAAGGCAAATTTACCATTACTGATGAGGTATATCCCTTGATACCATTAGGTCTCAATGTAAACAGCTCTGTCTTAGTTCCTATAGATATCCCTAAGCGGATGCACCATAGTGACATGGGGTACAGAAGTGTTAACATGAATGCTTGTATCTGGGAGATGGATATTGGTTATTCCTGCACCACTGAGACTGGCAAAAGGGCTCACATCTATCTAAATCCAGGTCAAGGTAAACGCTATTATTGTACCCAGAAAAGTATTAATAACCTTTCAGTGATGGTACTTGTTGATAA
Source organism: Rafetus swinhoei (assembly GCA_019425775.1). Lineage (NCBI taxonomy): Eukaryota > Metazoa > Chordata > Testudines > Trionychidae > Rafetus > Rafetus swinhoei. The sequence goes on from CM033427.1 coordinate 36,889,929, forward strand.
CAATTGTTTGTGCATTAGAAGCTGATACACAGTTTCTGGCAAATTTGTTTTACTATGGGAGACATGTTTCCCATAACAAACTGTGTTTATGCTCCATTTATGCTATTAAGGGATGTGACACAGACTTTGCATTAAAGAATGTTGCAGTTCAGGATATGCATCTATCCTGTGTTCTGTACAGTATAAGCATGTAGAGCCTGTGAATCTGGGTATCATTTATAGAGAATATTCTTAAGATAATGCAAATATACAGCCTTTCCACACTGGTGGGAAAGTTTGTTCTCTAGTCCCATAAGCTTTAGAGAAATATGGAATATTTTAATTCACTCCTTTGTAGTAATTTTGATTATACAATTTGTTACAATCACCTATGTTACTGGGTGAAAAGGAAAGTGGTCATGCTTAAACAGGATTCAAGCTATACTTGTAGGCCAGGAGGTTAGAAGGGACAAGAATGTGGCAACAGTGATAAGACAAGCCATCGTGTTACCAGGGAAGGGAATGTAAATACATTTCTTAAATTGCCATTTTGTTTTACCAAGGTTGTTTGTCCTCTGTGTCCCTTCTCATTTGTTGACACCTTTTTTCAAACTAAGTTGGGAACTAGTCACGTAACAAGTGTAATCTGCCTAGAGACAGGAAGTTATATAAGAACTGAACGCACGACATTCTGGGATATCTGCCCCTGTGACAGCCCAAGACTTGCGCTAAGGTGTCTAGACATGACCAAAAGAGAAGACCAGACTTACTTACCTGTTGTTCCTGATTTCCTGAGGTGTTCACATGTGTTCCTGAGTTCCTGGTGCCTGTCTTGTGTGTCATGTGCCTGAGAGGTTACATGATCTGGTCCTGTTCCTTGTTAATCAGTGACAAGAGGATGTATTAGTTTTCTTGATTTTTTTTCTATAGGTACCAATTGCCTGTATTGTTTGGAGTAGTTGGCTTCAGGCCTATCTGCATGCTTTACTGCTTGTTCACTGTTATTGGTTGTGGGATCCTTTGTTTAATAAATCTTGTTCTGTTCGTAACTTTACATTTGCCTCCTACTACTTTAAAGTCATTATTACCCCAGTGACAGATACAGTTCCTGGCCAATGGGTGCTATGGAGCTGGAGAAGGGAAGGGTCAGCACACCCAGGCCCCATGGCTGCCCCTATGCCTATTAGATAGACATGCTGGCCACTTCCAGGAGCTGTGCAGAGCCAGGGCATTAGCCCCACTGTGTTGCTGACGGGCCTTTTAGCAGCCTGGTCAGTAGTGCTGACTGGAGTCATCAGAGTTTCCTTTTGACTGGCCATTCTGGTTAAAAACTGGGCACCTGGCAACCCTATTGCTACAGTGTGAGCAGTTTCCAGTCCATGCTCTAACCTATACTCCTACCTGGATCACAAACCCAAAGCTTAAATCTCCTCCAAACCCATATCAGAAGCTCTTCTGTGTGGATGGCTTTGGGAGTTGGGCTAAAACCAGGGTTTATTTTGCAGTGAAGACATACCCCATAGGAGAGTGCACTATGTGTGTCTCCTGCCAGACCTGTACACAGGGGTGTGTGTGCGAAGGGTGCAAAAGCGTCCCCCAAGTGATCAGTCTGCACTGATCACAAAATGGCTGACAGGTTCTGCAAATAACACAGTCCTTAGAGATTTGAAGCAATGTCTGAGCACTTAAAAAGACAAAAAGAGTTATGCCTGAAAAACGGTAGTGCGTAATGCTATAATTGGGAGGAATGCAAACAGAGAACTCTGAAATAGTTAATGACTGTGGTGCTTTATTTAAGTCATGCAACTTTATTAACTATCCCCAACTTTAGGGTTTAAGATACAGCACTTCAAAAGTGTGCATTCTGTTTGTCTGTGAAGTTACAAGTACCTGGCAAGTGTTCGCATTTTAATGATTAGAGCAAGGCTTTGATGTTAACACTCAATTAAGCTGAAGGAAGGAAGCTCACACCTCTGTTTCTGCTCTGTTGTATCAGTCTGTTCCACCTAAAGAGAAACCAGGTCAGCATAGCTTTATAGACTGAAGGCTACCTTTGCTAATAAGCCTAACAGGTGTTTGGAGGTTTTAGCTAAAGAAAGCATTGCTTCTGAAAAATACAGCAAATTATTTGATAAAAACCTAACTGCTGCAAAATGTTTATTTTTTGGCACTAGAATAATTATTTTATTTATTAATTATAGATACAAAAAATGTTGACAAGAGACTAACATTGCCATCTGATGATCTCATCAACCCCCTGGATACGTTAAACAATAAAAGTCTGATAAGTCCCCAAACATCTACATGACCTGTTATTTTCTTTTCAAGAAAAGCATTCGTCTTGAAATCACTGGAGCTGGTCAGTGGAGACCCTGATGTGCTCCAAATTTTCTTAGCATTGAGAACAGCAATGAAATTTTTAGAGCAGCACGTGCACACCTATGGTTAATATAAATAATACTTAAAGGATAACATTCAGCTTTCATTTTTGGTAATGTAATTCTGTATGTTGATTCATCACCCCCTGCAAGTTTAAAACAACATCACCCCCTGCAAGTTCCCAGCACACCAGACCTGGGGGAAGGGAGCAGCCAGCGCACTTCCGGAACCCCCGGAAATTGTGCACAGCTGCAGGACTTCCGTCCACCCCGCAGGAAGCTGCCACTACCTCCATTGTCACTGGAGGTAGGTAGTGGGGCTTCTTTCGGGTGGGGGGGAAATGAGGGGGAGCCCGAACACCTCACGATCAACTGGTCGAGCCCTCGCGATTGACCAGTCGATCGCAATCGACGGGTTGGTGACCACGGTTCTACAGTTAGTTACAGGTAACCCAGCAGGCTATCTTGATTTTATCAGGCTCTGTCACACTGTGAGCTAGCCTTTTAAGAGGGTCAAGGTTCAGCCTCCTGTGGGTCTGGGGTAGCTTGCCTCCTTAGCAGAAGAGCATGAGTCTAGGAGACATATGATAAGCAAGAAACAAGGCCTAGGGTAGCAGATGGTCCCAAAGGCAGACTGGGTAAGTTTCTGCTGCAGTCTCTTCTTGAATTTCTAATACTGAGACCCCAGGTGGTAAGGTGAGAGAGGTAGAAGCTTCACTTTACACATTATAGAGATGGTTTCTATCATGTTCCTGGGGGAAACAAACAAACAAACAAAACCAGAGCGTTCCTTTACCTCAAGGAGGTATTACCTGCAAAGGGAATCTCCTCTGGGGTCTGGGAGAACATGAGCTAGTAGAAGAGACACAGCTCAGTGGCATCATTCTAAATTAATAACAATCCTGGAAGTGCTCCCAACAGTTAATTAGAAAGTACTTGACAATACCATGCTGTTCTCCACCATTGAGATGAATCAGAACTGCCAAAATGGCAGAGCTCTCTCTGAGCAATACAGGACATTGTGTGGCTCACACACAACAAAACACTTGACAGAGGCCACGCTGATCTGTGAGAAATCTCCTTGTATTCGAAAATGATTTGTCCCACAATTTTTTTAACAAAAAGGGACAAAGGAAATCTTTTCCTTTAGATGCATTATTTATAGGAAGCAAAGGAAAACCTGATTTCTGTGCCAGGTTACACCAATTAGCTCACAAACATACTGCCCTAGATCAGGTTCATGAGCTCCAGATGCAACTTGTGCTGCAGCACAGGTCACTGAACCAGCTCTAGGGGAGAACTCTTGGTGAGCCATTGCTGAGATTGGAAATGAGTTCAGACAACTATCAATGGAACTGTAGAGGAGGTCAGGGGACCTATAAAAACAAACTACCCTTCTTGACCATAGTGCATCCATTATATAGAAAATTTGTGATAGCCAGCCTGGTCTCAGGAAAAAAAAAAAGACAGGCTAGATGTTATTTGCAAAAAAATGCAGAGACACTTAGAAGCTCCACATGCAATATACAAGTCGTGCAGTCCTGGAAGGGTGGAACAGGCTTTAGGAGGCCATTCTAACCAGTAGAAACTAAAGCAGCTCTGATACTGCTCTGGTTTTTTGTTTGGGGTCCTGGAGGTCCCCAGATGCCTGCTGTATCAGAGGGATAGGGCAGAAACCCACCTGTGTTCCCTCTAATCTTTTCCATCCGTGTGTGGAATAAATGTTATGTGCACCAAGGCATGTGTGAATGTGCACCACCAACAGAAACACAAAACCTAGCAATGGATGCTCTGCTAATCAGCTGGATGGCATTTGAATTTCTCTTGAGCAGCTGCACAAGTGCACGGCTCACAAAGAACACCGATTCCCTGCCTTCCCCTTAGTCATAAGGATTCAATTCTTCATGCCACATTGCCAAGCCCATACAACAAAATCAAGACAGAACAGTTTGAATTGGACAAGAAGCAGCACTTGATATGTGAGTGGGAGTTTGCAAAGCACCGAGGGCAAAATTTCATTATGTAAATGCCTACTTTAGGCTTGAAAATACACAAGTCAAATCCAGTTTGCAAACATGCATAAGTTTTGCTCCCCCTCCCCCGCCAACCAGAGGTGTGCAAAAGTTTTCATATGTGTATTGTGAAACTCCTGCCATTCTTGCCCTTTCTTGAGCAGTTACTGCCAGTCATGCCAAACTAATGCCAAATTGTGTGATGAAAACAAATGTTCACATGGATGAAGCTAACGTATCCACCAAACTTGGAGGTGCATAAAACTTGTGTAGAAAAGGTAAGATGGAGAGATGCTTATGAAATGACATTTTTGTAGAGCTGAAAAATAAGTCAATGTCCTAGTTTTCTGCTTTCTGTCTGTTATAAATACCTGCCCATAAAAACAGCACTAGAAAAAAAACATGAACATGTGTTAATTTGGGTGCCAGAGTCCAATTCTACCCTCAGATATGCAATCACAAACCCCTTTCAAGTAAATGGAAGCAGTGCATGCATACATATACGTAACTGCCTAGAGTACCCAAAAATGTAGAGCACCACTCGGTCTTAATGTCCACCCAACTGCCTCTTTCTGTCATTGTTCTGCAGCTCTGCTCTTGTGGAAAACTGAAGTGTTGGGGCCCTATCTTGGTCTGATCTTATCCCTTTTTGCCAACCTGAGGTTTGTCTGTGTTTCACATTAGGCAGACTCTAGTCACCCTCTTTACAATAAGTTGTATCAATATATGGTGTTTCCTCCAAGGATTTCAAAGTGCTGTACAAACATAAAAACTTAAAAAACAACAAATGGTCTGGTAGCACTTTATAGACTAACAAAACATGTAGATGGTATCATGAGCTTTCGTGGGCACAGCCCACTTCTTCAGATGACCAGCTGACAAACATTATTTAGCAAAGCTTCATCTGTGGCAGAGCCACATACAGAGCCAGGCACCCTGAGCCCCAGATCCCTGTTCTAAGCATTACACTATGTTGCAGCTCAGGTTTGTGCTTCCTACAATGTATTTGTACCTGCACTTCAGGAACCTTCACTTCACCTTGGCTGGTGTCAGTCTCAGGGTACATCTACACTAGCTCGTTAGTTCGAGCTAGGTAGGCAAATGAGGGCAACCGGAGTTGCAAATGAAGCCCCGGGATTTAAGTATCCCGGGCTTCATTTGCATGTTCCCGGGCACCGCCATTTTAAAATCCCCCTTAGTCCGAACTCCGTGCCCGCGGCTACACGCGACACAGAGTAGGTAGTTCGAATTAAAGATCCTAATTCGAACTACCGTTACTCCTTCGTGGAATGAGGAGTAACAGTAGTTCAAATTAGGATCTTTAATTCGAACTACCTACTCCGTGCCACGTGTAGCTGCGGGCACCTAGCTCGAACTAACGTACCCCTCAGTGTTTTAAACTATGCTTGTCATCTAAGGAGGAACCAGGGATTTTGTTTGTCTTTGACAAATCTAATCACCCTTTCAAGAGCTCTGGAATGAAGTAGGCTGTGAAGAGCTAAAAACATTCTTTTCATTGTCACTAAAGACAATGTGTGCTGGGCGCCACTTCCCCTCTGTATTCATTATTAATGAAGCTAGGATGGTGCAGAAGCACAAAGAATAAAAGAGTGATTCACCACTATTATTGCGCTGCTGCTCCACAGCCCTGTTAATGCTTCCAGAGATTCTCTCTTCACGCACTGACCCGGGATTACATTCCAGTATTTGATTTGTGTTTAGCAGGCACAAGTCAGTACCTGCTACATCCAGGAGATTTAAGTTTAATGATGGTACATAGGGTGTCCTGGCAAGACCTGGAAGGTAATTACATCAGACCATATGTACAGAGGACAAAGAGTTTTCCTTGAATTACAGTATTGTATTCTGGCTTGCCAGGTTTCTGGGGATGACTTTTTTTCCTCCCTTTCACATGGGCAGTTGGTGAAGGCATGGCTGGGGGAAGGCAAGCTCCCAGCCCCACCCCTTCTTCTAAGGCCCCACCCCTTCCCTGCCCCCACGCCATGCACATGCTCCCCCTCCCAATCATGGCCCCAGCCTCCCCAACCCCGAAGGAGGTTGGAGGGTGCGCACTGCGTGGCATGGCCCCAGCCTCCCAAACCCTGGAGGAGGTTGGAGGGCACACAGCATGGCTCCAGCCTCCCCCAGCCCTGGAGGAGGGTGCACTGTGTGGCCTGGCCCAGTCCTGCCTCTCCAGCCCTGGAGCATGGGGAAGGCAGGTGCTGGGGGCAGCAGCACTCCACCCCAGAACACTTACTGCAGACGTTCTGGGGGCAGAGTGTGGGTGTGTGTGTGGGGGGGGGGGGGGGGGGTATGCCTGGAGGTTTGGGAAAGCAGAGCCTTCCTCCACCATACATACCACGCCTCTGCCCTTTCCCAACAGTAAATGTATTCTTTCTATATTACGCAAGTGTGTCTAAACCAGACCATTAGCTCCACCATCAACCCATACAATAGGATCTGGATTTTAACTAATCGTGGTTTTTGGTTTGTGTTCTGGGTCAGTTTGGTCCAGGCATAAACAGATAGTCTTTTTGGCTCATCCCCTAGATCAGCATATCTTAAACTGTGTTCCGCAGCACATGGGTGTGCCGCGGAGATATGGTGACCGTATGTCCCTTTTTTTCCGGGACAGTCCCGGATTTAAAGACACCCAGCGCTAGCGCAGCGCAGCGCAGCGCAGCAGCAACTCCCCACCTCCACCCAGCATGTAAGTAGCTCCCTTGGTGCTTTGCGTAGGCAGCCAGGGCCGCTGCTGGTGGCAGGCAGTGTCCAGAGCTCCAAGCTCCCATGCAGCATGCACCGCTGTCTGGCAAGCCCCTCCCCCCACCGCGTGGCCCTTCCCTCCCGCTATCGGATTGCCTTTGCCGTGCGCCGCCAGCTCGGCTTCTTCCATCCACAGTTGGCCACCACCGCTGCCGGAGGGGGAGGGGTGCTGGTTGGAGCTGGTGAGATGCTTCTGGGAGGTGCCACCAGAGTCCCGGCAGAGACCGCGCAGAGCCCAGCTGGAGTGCTGCAGATCGGGCTGCATTCAGGCTCTGCCGGTGTGCTCTGTGCATGGCCCTTTCTTTCCCCCAACCCCCGCCCCTTCCCACTCTGCTGGGGGAGCGGCAGTGCATGGACCTGCTCGCTCTGCCGCGCTCTGCAAGCCAGATCTGGGAGGGTGGGGGCTTTTTCCCCTTCCCCCCTCCCCGCTCCTCCTAATGGGAGCCAAAGCTGGTGCAGGGACTGGAATGTGGCACTAACATTGGCACCGCGGACAGCCCAGCTCCAGGCCTAGCAAGTGGTCCTTCCTTGGAAGCAGCTGGGACCAGGGCTGTGGAGACTTTTGGAGCCCGACCATAGATTCCAGCCCTGCAAACTGGAAGGCAAAATGTGGGGGAGAGGCTTGGAGAGAACTAGGGGGAAGGAGGGTGGGAGAGGAAGGGGCTTGTGCTGAGGGGAAGGGGGCAGGGCAGGAGAAGAAAGGGGCAGGCACCAAGGAATAGGGTGGAGGAGAGACAAATGCCAGGGGGCCAAGTGGAGACAATGAGGAAAAGGGCAGGAGGAGGAAGAGGAGGTGTCAGTGGGGGTGGGAGGGAGGAGGGGACAGGGTGATGTTGGGAGAGGAGAAGGGAAGGGTATTGGGGGCAAGAGGAAGCAAGTGGAGTGGGAGGTGCTGGGAGAAGGTACAAGCATAGGTTTTCTGGAGTTCAGGGCAGCTTCTGTTCTGATTCCCTTTCCCCTCAACAATCCTGGCATTAGCAGCTTTTCTGCAGGCCTGCTGCCTCCACATTTCTATGTCATGCAGTCTGTGACCTCCACTCAGTGTGTGATGCCACTAATAGGGACATACCAAATCCCAGAAGACCTAGATATGGCAGTTGTAGGGATTTGTGTGCTGCCAGTTGAAGGCCATGGAACTCCTTGAAATTTTTTGTTGGTGGACAGAGGACATTGGGGCATCATTTCCGCCATCTCTCAAAACACGTTTGTTGCCTTAGAGTAGAACCTTCCCTAACTTCTGCCTGCTGTGTGAGTGGGGGAACCCTTCCACAAAGATATTGTCAGCTATTGACAGGTAGGTCCCAAAGTTGCCCCAGAAAACATTTGCCCCTGTAAGAGGGTGATAAGGATGTTTGCAGGGATTTAAAAGGGTGTAAGACACTAGGTAAGCATCCAAATCAAATCTTCTGGCTTTTGAGGCATAGTAAACCAACAGTACTATAATGCAATGCTCTAGCCTGTCAACCCAGTAGCACATGGCTTCACTCTTAATTATGAACACTAAAAACACTATTTTTGGAAGACCTTAGTTAAAACCCTGTTCATAAATGAATTTAGTTTTGATTTTAGCCATTTACAAAACACTGAGCACTCAAGAAGAAAGCAAGCCAGCCAACCTGCTCGATAAACATGTGTCATCACCGCCCACACTTCCTCCTTGATGGCAGCTTGTGCAAACAGCCCATCTGGAGAAATGAACTTCAGGCACCTACCAGCAGCCATTCTACAGAAAAACAGCACAGTGACCCAGCTGCAAGCGCTCAGCTGGCAGAGATCCAGGGCAGGAGACAGAACAACTCAACAGAGCAGAAGTCCCATTGTTTAAGGCCACCTGAGACAGATACAAGGGCTGGGAATTTAATAGAACTTGCTAGGCAATAGTAATGAAAACACTCCTCTACATTCTGCAAGTTTGATATTCTTCCTGGACAGTCATGTATCAGCAAGCATAATGGGTAGAAACCTCTGTTAATTACATTTATAGAAAGGACATTTTCACAGATTAGGCGTACCATGCAGGGTTTTAGAGAAAAATGTGTTTATATTCTCTATATTTATTATAAATAGAACAGTCAAGTTCTATTGGCCAAATGGGGTAAAAGGCAAAAAGTAAACAAACCACTTCAATGGTGAACAGTAAATTAGATTTCTTACAGTGTTAATAAATCTCACTGGCAAAGAGCACTGATGCAAATGTAATATTTTAATCTTGACTGTGTCCGCTTTGGAACTGGAAGCAGATCACCTTGTAGCATTAGCAGCAATTTACCATGGATAGTTTTGCAGTGTATTATTCTGTCACTGGATTTTAGATTTGAATGTTTTATGAGCAAAATGCTGCTTATTCCTCTGTGGTCATTATGCTCGCAAGATGCAGTGGATGTCCTATGCTCAGGAAAGCAGAATCTGTGGAAAATGTATTCCTGCTTCTCACTGGAAAATGTTGAATTTTGCAATGCTTGAACCAGCTCTACTTTTTGCTTTTTTCCTCTCAGGATGGGAAGTGGGATCTAGGGTTTGGTTTTATTCAGTGATGGATATGGGTGTCCATCAAGCATACACAAATATCTTACCTATCATCTCTTTTTCTATGAGCAAAATGTCTCGGGTGTTACAGAGATGTAGCATAACACCCACTTTTGCTCAGCACTCACGTGCCTACTAACCAACAGGCAGAGACCAGGGCAAACATGTAGTTAGCTGACCTCCTTGCTATCCTGTTGGCTGAATTGACTGTGTGGGCTCACCCTCCACATTTACCACAGAAGATATTCACATCTGGAATGGCGTGTGGAGGGTTGGTCAGCCTATCTCAGAAAGGCTCTTGCACAATTAAAAGCATTCAGAGAGGGCAACAAGAATGTTGAGCAGGTTTGGAAAAATCTCTCTCACAGCAAGTGACTGAAAAGAAAGGACCTGTTTACCTTACAAAGCAGATGAACAACCAGGGACACAATAGTCTATAAACCAGTTCATGGATTAGCCAAAGTAAATCAGGCACTCCTGTGCTTCCTGGCTCAAGCTACAAGAACAGGAGGACAGACAACGAAACTGAAAGATGACAAATTCAAAACAGATAAAATATCTGTTTCCCGCAACGCATCATTATGCTGTGACATTATGCACTGTCACAGAATACTGTTTTGAGAGCACAAGCTTAGTCAAGGTTTAAAGGTATTGGACATTTATTTGACTAACAAGCATTTCGTGGTTCAGGATTTCATGGTTCAGGATTTAGACCAATTTTCAAACATTAGGGTTTAGGATGAGACCTTCATCAGAGGCTGATTAGCCCTCAACTGCCCACTCAGGGCTTTTTCACACAATCCTCTGAAATTGCCAGTCACACAAAAGACACTGAACTAGATAGGCATAGTCTCACTGGATCTGTCTATGTTCCTAAATTATACACCATTGTAAAGAGACACACTCATAGATAATTCTATACTTGTATGAATTGTGTTACTTTCTTCAATTTCTATTAGATTTTGAAACACCAAGGCAAATTCTGTTTGATAATTGAGACTATCACATCCCCATGTTTTATGCGGAAAGAGGCAGAAATTATACCTTTAATCCTGCTGTGATGTAATTAGCCCCAGAAAATCCCAGCAAGGGGAGTAGTCATTGCTATTATTAGATCTCGTTCACTTTCATATATACATATAAATTGCAAGACATTGCCAGAAACTACCACTTTCATTGTCTGAATGTTTGAAATCCGAGCTTCACAATGATTCATTTGCTCCTCTGGAAAATCTAATCAGAATAATTTTAGCACCAAAGCTCCTTTTTTTCCTGCATGGCACAACTTTGAGAGCTCTGGATCAGCTTGCTGTCATTCATTTCTCATGCCCTTTAATACAGTCCCATGTAATAATTTTGTGTGCTGGCAGCCAAGCTATTTTAACCTTTGTTGCAATCATGACTCATTAAAATGCTATTATCTCACCATAGGGATATATCCTGTAAAATGTCTGCATACAAAAGTGTTCTGTAGCCTCAAATTAATTGAAATTATTCTGTGCAGTCCAGACTTGTTAGATGACTTTTTAATGTCAAGCAAATGTCTCTTTAGATTTTTTTCCCCTCAAAACCAAAGAACCTGGGAATCTACCTTTATTGCAATTTTCTTAAAATGGTGATAAAAATTGTGTGGGGGATGGAGTTAAAGCACAATAAGCTCCAGTTGAACGAACCCCGTAAAAAACCTTTGTAACTGTGCACCTTAAACTTTAATGGTCCCTAAGCAAGGAAAATCTTTTGTGCTTTCATTTGCTGCCTCATAACCTATAATCAAGTGTAACTGTGTGGGGTCGCTGCTGTCATAATCCCACCAGTTATCTGGTCATGCAGGGAGTCTTTCAGAAATAACAGGATTAAAAAAAAATACCTGACTTTCTAATATGAAAACCTCTAGCACCTCTATGACAGCATGGGATATGCCTTATCAAATTCTGTACTCCACTTTGTATTGGAACCCCCCCCCCACCCCCCCCCCCCCCATTTTGTATAAGGTCCATTTCGTATTGTGTGCTGGACATATGGCCATGTTTTCCCAAGGTAAGTCGCTTATGATGTTGTTTTGACCTTGACATTCACCACTGTCATATCATTAATATATATTTTGTACAAAGTCAGTCTTGTGAGGTATTACTCTAAAAGTCTTGATCTGCTAAACATTAATATCTCATTAGTTGTATGTGTTATCATTGTATGTGTAGTTATGAACATTGGCTATGTGTGTGTAACAAACATGTTGTGAGATTGAAAACACCCACAAGCAACCTTTCAGGTGCTAAAATAAAAAGGTCAAACAATGTGAATGGCTTATTGAGGAAAGGCACACATGCACAAGGATTGCCCCAGGAACTGTGTACAATAGAAACTTCTTAGAGCTAACACTACACAATGAGAAATGTTTGACCCAGGTCACAGCAAAAGAGCTTTCCAGCAAGTGGGAAGTAAATATAAAAGGTGGTCAATGACATCATGGGGGGAACCTCACCCTACAACACATTTGGAAACACCCGAGGAACAAAGTCTGAACTGATGGTTCCAGGCTGGAAGGATTTTTAGCCTGTGTATGAAAAACTGGGACAGCCAAAGAAACTTGTGCCTTAAGAATCTGCCAGCCTGTTTAGCACTCAGGGTGAGAATTTGCTAATGAATATCCCATCTATTTTGTGTGCTAAGCTCAGTTTGAGGGTTTTGTTTATTCACTAAAGTATTCTGCTTTGAGCTGTTTGCTAATCTCCTACAATCACTTAAAATGTACTTTTTGTAGTTAATCAAATTATTTGTTTATAACATAACTCAGTTTGTGCCATTTGTACCTGGGGGAGGAAGAAGCAGTGCATGCCTCTCTCCACATTGAGGGAGAAGGCAAATTTTTATATAGATCTTCCTCTGCAGCGCAAGACAGTATTTTTTTTCAGTTTGTCCTCCAAAGGTGGGCACATGAGTTCCAGGAAAGTCCTTTTACACAGAGCTGACTTCAGTTTGTGTCTGCAGCTGGGTGTGGCTCTACATGTGTGTGTGTGTATGTGTGCATGTACTGTAAGAGGTGGAGAGCCTTATTCAGGAAAACGGAAAGAGGGAATCCAAACTGGTTGAGTAGGAGTGGCTCAATGAAACCCCAGTACATCAAGTGGCATCCCGAATAGGGGAGAAGGGATCCACAGATGCATTTTAAACAGCTTCTGTGTACATGAAAAGTGTTCAATGCCTTGTTGAAGGATTAGGATTGAGAAAAAAAATCACAAACCAAGTTCAAATAGATTTTTCCACCATGGATTTTCTACACTGGGGTGCCACTTCTCATCCTGGACACATGACAAAAGGAGATGGGACTGTATTCAAGAGTGGGGATCTGCTCACCCAGTGTCCCACATGGAACATCAGGCAAGAGTACACTCTTCCTGTCATGCAGGCAAAACTTGGGCTTCCAAATGGGCAAGGAGCTCAGACATAGGGAAGATGCATTGCATGACTTTTGTTGCTTTTAAGTCCTGTAACTCTCGAGTGCTTTCATAAGTTAAGCGTTTCTGCTTAACACATGTCTCTGCTAAGCTTGCATTCTGGCTCTCCTGCCCCATTGTCTCTAAGGGGTTCAGATAGAAATCCAGGGTGACCAAAACCTCAGCAGGCCTCTTGGGATACATGTACAAGTTACCGGAGGGGCTTAGGAGTCTACATACAGGTTTTGGGGTCTAGGAGGCTGGACTGCAGCCTCCCATGTTTCAAGGAAAAGCACAGACAAGAGGTGTGGGCCCTAGGGAATGAGAGCAGAAACCATCACTAAACTCTGCTCAAGTCCTACCTAGCAATTGGGGCCCCTCATAATAGACTCATGTCCATCCAGCTTGTAGCATATCTTTTTTTTCTTTTTATGAAAAATCCTTGAAACATCATGAAGCAGCACAAGATGCAAGGCCAGATTTGTGAAGGTATTTAGGCATTGCTGCACTCAGTATGGGTACATCTACACAGCAGTGTTATTTTGGAATAACTAACATTATGCCAAAATAACACAGTCCACGTCTACACAACAAGCAGTCACTTCGACATAATGTCAAAATAATGTTGAGCTGGAGAACTTCTTACTCCAACTCCAGTAACTCTCATTTTATGAGGGGTAAGGGAAGTTAGAGGAAGAGTGCTCTTTCTTGGACTTCCTGCTTCATAGACAGCACCAAAAGCCGAAATAAGCTATTTCGACTTAAGCTACGCAATTGACATAGCTCAAGTTGCATAGCTTATTTCTGTTTTAGCCCTGCTGTGTAGACATGCCCTATGCCAATACCTAACTAAGTTAGGGGACGCTCTCTTTTTTCTAAAACGACTTAGGGTGTGTCTACAAAATCCATATGACTGAGTCTCAGAGCTTGAGTCAGCTGACTTGGGCCCACAGGAATTGGGGTATGGAGCTAAAAAATTGCAATGTAGAGATCCAGGCTCAGGCTGGAGCCCTGGAATTGAAACTCTCCTTCCAGATTGTCTACACTGAAATTTTATAGCCTCACAGAGCAGTTGTCCCAGGTCTGAGGCATTTTACTGCTATGTAGACATACACATAGGAGCCTCAGCCCTACTTACTCAGTACAGCAAACCTACATGTCTTTAAAAATCTACTCCACAGCCCCTGCCTCCTGTTTGCCAGGCACATTGAGGGCTTCATTGGGTGGGGCCAACCATTGTCTCAACAGATCTTGTCAGTTCATTAAGCCGGGGGCTGGGTCTCAAAATAGCAACCTCCAAGAAAATGTCAGGGAGCTTCTCTTTACTTGAAGTAGCCATAGATGAGTGACTGGCATGAATATCTCCCTTCAGCTGCTTCCGTAGGCAAAGGGCATGTTAATGTAAATGCACAAGGCCATTATATATTTAAGGTCAGATTGTGGCTGCCCATTGCTCATGTGCACAAAGTGGGAGCACTCCCTGTCCTCTATTCATGGAGGGGCCATTTGCAATCTCCGTTCCATCAGAAGTGGAGAGAAATAGGGGTGTGGTCTAATTCCCGTCACTAGTCACAGTGCTGACTGGAGGGAAACACGCCATAATTAATGTTGCACATTTCCTTGAGCTGCTGTGGCTTACAAGGAGACACCATGCCTCTCTCTGATGGACAATACCAGCCACCGAAGCAATGCCTAAGTAGAGCAAAGTGGTGCTTTGGTGATAATTAACTGCATGCAGTAATAACCAGTGTGATTTTATTTAATTACAAATATATCCATTTCATAATCACAGCAAAACACTTCAGAACTTGTATTTATGTTGGATAGTGCCACACAAGACAATACATTGAACTGTGATGCTGTCTAGGTTCTGACATATTTCCTGACATACTTCATTGCTTAAGAGCAAGCTTTTCCTCTTTCATGAGCACAGCAGATTTTCCCTATATCTCCAAAAATGACTAGGTCCATACACTGTATGTCAAAGCAAGCTAACATTACAAAAAATTGAATGGACATAGATTGAATGATTTACTGCCAGGATTTGCAAAGTAAGTTTCAGGGGAGGATTCTCCATTCATAAATAACAGATTTAGATGGGAGGCATTCTTCAGGATTGACGAATGCAGCTAGTTGATATGTGTGGCAGGCAGCACATAAGTGGGTGATATGTGTGGCAGTCAGCACACACACACACACACACACCCAACATGTGCATGTGTGCTTGTGCACACACATGAACACATAGCTTTATTCTCCTCAAACCCATCTCTCTTGAGCTGGTATTACATCACAGTGGCAATGACTGTACCAGAGCCCTCCTCCATTTGCCAAAGAAGTGTTATTCTGGTTAAAATAAAAAGCACATGCCCTTCTTTGTCCTGCCCCATGATACAGTGACCAACTAGGGCTCAGATTTTTCAGATGTGGAAGTCTGAAACCTGGGTGCCGTATTTAGGACAGGGACCAAAAGTGACTTGATTTTTTTTCAGAGTTGCTGAGCTCCCGCTGACTTGAACTAAAATTTAGCCAATCACGTATTTAGGAGCCTAATTTGCAGATCCCACACTGAAAATGTACAAGCACACTGCTATGTAATGCTCTGACCACCCCAGCTCAAGATCAGCACAGTCTCTCGCACTACTATTCCCTCCCCCCATGCTATCTTGGGGGTGGGGAACCTTTTTTGGGCTGGGGGCCACATGCAAATGAGAAGCGCAAAAAAAAGAAAACCCTCACTGATGTAGCCCTGACTGAGAATCAGAAAGACACTCCCCACATACCCTCGCACACTAGAGCCTTGGGAGACCCAGGCTAGTAGATTTTGTGTGCATCAGCCCGTTGGGGGAATGGCGTGGGGGGGCTGGAGCAACAGAGTGGGCTCCCCAATGCTGGGGGAGAACCCCGAGTTTTGGAGGCCAGATCTAGACAAGCTGGGGTCCACATCCAACCCCGGGCCTTAGCTTCCCCGGCCCTGCTCTATCTCTTTACTCACTCCTCTGGCATCCACCTTATGCCTTGTATGCACTTAATTCATGCTCACATCTGCTCCATCACATTTGCTTCAGCTCCTTTTGCCATTCCGCAAACTAAGTCCTTAGTTCGAATTAACTGTTACTCCTCATGGACTTAGTTCAAATTAACGTTTCACTGCCGCATGTAGCCGCGTGGCAGTGAGTTCGGGCTAGTGAAATTTCAAAATGGCGACCGGACGGGAACATGCAAATAAAGCCCGGGATATTTAAATCCCGGGCTTCATTTGCAACGCCGGTCGCCTCAGTTGCCTACCTACCTTGAATTAACGAGCTAGTGTAGACATATCCTAAGTTCTATCCTGTGTCACACATCAGGATGGCATCCTGCCCTGTGAAGCTGCCTACTTGCTGCTGGCACCAAAGTTCCATGTGGTACAGCTCTCTGAACTGGGATGAACCATTGCTACCTCAGGCTCTGTCTACACTACAAAGAAAAGTCGGAAAAAGATGCACAAATTGTGAACTGCAATTTGCGTATCTTTTTCTGCTTTTCTTCCAAAAGAGGCTTTTCTGACATTTGGCTCGTCTGCACGGGGCCAAATGTTGGAAAAAACCCTCTTTCGGAACATCCCTTCTTCCTTGACGAATGAAGTTTACAGGGATGCCGAAGAAATGTGTCTGCTTTTCCAAAAAAATTTTCGGAAAAAGCAGACGTGTTCCTTGGATGCGGCAGAGCTTTTCTGGGATATCTCCAGTATCCCGGAAAAGCTCTGCAGTGTAGACATAGTCTCAGGGATCAGCTATGTGCCAATGTTCCCAGCTCATAACAATCCACAACAGAGAATCAGCATAGCTCCTTATTCACAAAACTGATGCTCCAGAGAGAAGCCTGTGGCTTTGCATGAGGCCCTTCGAACAATTCTCTTCGGAAATATCCCAGGATCCAGAGCAGGGGCTATACAAAATGACTACATGCATATTCTCTCATACAACGTAAGTGGAATCTTAGTAACGCATGGAGATGTACGTCATTTGCTTTCACTGGAAAGTGGTGTTGGAACAAGTGAGACAGGAAAAGCATTCCTGTACTCATTCCATCTGAGTCTGATTGCCCTGCATTCAGAAAGGCTGAGCTGGACTCCATTCACACAGAGGGATAGCACTCACACAATTACACTGTTCTCTTTTATTCAGATGGGAAAAACATGGCTAATTACATGACACTAATACTGTATGACACAGAGTTAGGGCAGCAGGCTCAGCTATGCTTCTGAGCTTGATTTCCTGGCCTCACACTGAATAACTCCTAAGCCCATTCTGAGGGGAGAGATAAACAGGATGGCATTAAGGCAAGGACTTTGACACATGCCTGCTAGCACTGCTGAGCAGTGATTCAAACCCAACAGCCTTCGCTTCGCTGTGCTAGCACATGTGGAAGTAATAGACCAACAAAGACGGTTAAAATGAATGGGTCAGCTTAAAATAGATTCATTCATTTAAAAAAAAAAACCTGGAGCCTTTTGGCCTAAAACGTGCTTTGCTATGTTTCAGTGAACTGCTTCCTTGCTTTATGTCGGGAAAAATATGAATGGGTAACCTGCATGCACAATAAGCATTGGAAACAGGCAGGATTTCTGACAGGTGCGGGCAAAAGGGGCAGTTGCCCCAGAGCCTAGCAATTCAAAAGGGATTGGGGCTCCCAGCTGCCATTGCCACTACCGCAGGCACAGCAGCAGATGGAGCCCCAGGCCCTTTAAATTGCCAGCAGAGCACTTCGCAGTGCACTCTGGGTGGCTCTCCGAGCTGCCTGGGGAGTATAGGGGCCAGCAAGGCACGTTCCGGGTGGTGTTGAGAGTTGGTTGCCTCAAGCCCCGCCCCTTCTCTGCCCCTTTCAGAATGCAGAACCACCTCACCCTCTACTTTGCCCAGGGACCCAGAAAGTCTGTTGGCCTGTCTAGAAACAATGAGGTTATGCATATCAATGCAATGTTAATGCATGTCAGAAAGATCCACACTGACCGTTAGAGGCTAGTGCAGGGCAGACTCATATCCCAATTTGTGAACTAAATATTCCTGTAGACAAGCCCGTAGTCTGCTCTCGGGCCATGGATCCAACACGGGCTGAAGAATGGGCTGGAAGTGTAAAGGCAGCATATCGCTGCCCCTTGCCTCCACCTGCTCCTGCCTTGGGGAACTCAACCAGAGACATTATTTTAAATTAATCAGTAACAGAGGTTTAGTGTGTTCCTAACAACGTTCGTTGCTTTTGGAAAAAAGAAATACTAATTTATTTTGTGTAATCTGCGTAACAATAGACATGTCAACTTTAAAAAAAACATGTTTTATACTAGTTTAGGCATAATGAAGGAGTTTATATCTTACTAAAGTACTGATTTTGCTGTAGGGTTCTCTTAAAACTAGTTAATCAAATAGTCAGAAGTAAAGAAAGGGAAACTATCTGGAAGAAAAGATACGTTATCCCTTTAAAGGCTCTTTTGAAGACTGAGTAGGAGGTAAAGGGAGAAAGATTAAATGTACAGGGATGGATGGAAAAGACAGAAGGTTTTGGAAGCAAGTTTTTTGTACTATAGTTATACAAACTAAAATGTATATTTTATATAAGGGTGGATTTATTTAAAAAAAACTATATATCTGAACATCATAGAATCCTAGGGCTGGAAGAGACCTCAGGAGGTCATCGAGTCCAGCCCCCTGCCCAAAGCAGGACCAACCCTAACTAATCCAGGCATTTAAGGATAAAGATGAATACCCAGAAGGTGCATCTATATACCTATGCAAAGATTTTTTTAAGCGATGTGATTTTTATAATCTTTAGCAGCACTCTAATGAAATATTTTAAAGCAAATTTTAAACTAAGATCCTGTAGACTAGCATAATTAAGTAAATATTACAGTAATACAACACTGTCAGTAAATACAGAAATTGAAAGTATGTACGTGTGGGGATTGGCAAATGCCTGTTAAATGGCTTCATAACCACTTGAATGACTCTTTAACAATATAAATATCAAGTAGTCCTGTGGCACCTTAGAGACTAACAAATATATATATATGTAATATCATGAGCTTTGGTGGGCAAAAACCCACTTCTTCAGATGAGCTTGAGTGGATAATCAACAACCATTTATTTGCCAAGGCCTTCGGAAAAAATTCATAGTCTAAGCAAAGCAGAGGTGTAGTGAGAGTGTTATGCGCCTGGGGTCAAAGGCAAAATTTGCGCCCCTCCCCCCACTACCGTGTGGTGGGTCCCCGAACTTGGCACACGGCTGAACAGACCCTGGGAGGAGGGGGAAGGGAGGAGCTTGTACCATGTCTTCTCCCACTCTCTCCAGTTTGGGTCTGGGCCCCTGCACGCACTAACCCACTGGCAGAGATGGAGGAGGGTCAGGCTGGGTGCGGAGAGGAGGGAAGGAGGCTCCAGCTGGCAGTGGCAGGCGGAGGAGGAGCAGGCGAGGTGAGGGATGACAGAGGGAGCGGAGTGGGACTAAATTGGCACCCCCTAGCATGGTGCCCAGGGGCAACTGACCCCTGCCCCCCCCCTTCACTACGCCACTGAAGCAAAGCAAGAACACAGGTCCCAGATTATTCCATCTCCATGCTTAGGCAACAGGGTAAAAGCCACTCAACAACTGAGCGGCAGTATCTTCTCTTTGATGCTCCCCTGAAACACCTGGAGTAAGTCAGGCTCTAGACTTGTTCAAAAGGCCTATAAAACTCCACAAGCAAACCATCAATATCAGGTACCTTCCCTGGAGCCAAACCACATAGAGCAGAAGTCAGTTCTGAGAGTGTCAGCTTGTGCTCAAGTCTGTCCACATCCAACATTGAGAACCTAAGAAGAACTTCGAAGAGCCATCAAGTCTCAGGTGAACACACCAACTCTGCCGCATACTGGTCTGAGAAAAAAATCACAGCAAATTTCCTAATCCCAGAGGATCTGAAAGCTCTCTGCCTGTTGATGTCTGCAGGTGGCCAGTTGTCTTCTGTGCCACATGTTCCTTTTCTAGGCTGAAGAAAAACTAAGTAGGTGCATCCATTTGAGAAAGGCCCTGAAATCGGGCTTCTTACCAGTGCACGCTAAGCTTTGCTATCAAACCAGTCCTATGAAAATCAATTTTTATGGATCAAACTCTCATGCAATGCAGTATCATTACTAGCAATAATTTTTCCAGTTCCATGATCCCCAACTCCTCCATACTCTAGCAAAGGCCCACAGTTGTCTGCTGCATGTTTTGTTGATAAAAAACAGTTTACAGATTAACTTTACCCGTCTCCTACCATTGCCAGAAGGAAGAGAAAATGTTCCTGGAGGTAACCCCAGCTGCCCCCAGCACCCCAAAATTGAAAGAGTTCCAAAAGTAAACATCTTGTAAAAGGAGAGTGTTAAAATGGAATTCTGGATGGTGGTCTTGACAGAAGGAAGAGACAACCCAATTAAGACCAAACCATGATCTGAAATCCTACGAGGGATAATAAAACTAGACAGCAAATGAGACAACGGATGAGTAAGAAACAGAAACAGTGACCCAAACAGTACACAGAGAATCCCTGAGCACTTAGTGGATGTGGGTCCAGATGATTTCTACGCAAACCCAATGTCTCATGCAGAGTACATTTAAGAGCACACCTCCCCATTAAAATATCACTTGTGAAACAATTTGTCAACAGAGCATCCAATCTCTGAAAAAAATATATTCTCTGTTTCCCTAAAGTCAGAGAATAGACAATCAAATAAAGATGGGTTGCTCTAAAGTAGTCTGAACCATCAATAAATGGCCCAGATCAACTTGCTGCACAGCCACTAAATCAGGTTTCACCCAATCCACAAATAAAATGGCAACCCCTGTTCTTGGGGACCCATGGCTTAGAAAATCCTTCCATCTCAAATCAGAAAGACTTCAGCTTGGTTGTCAGCGTGAGTGTTGGTCTCTTGCAAAAATGAAAAATACTTCTGGGACAGGTACTCGAAAAGAGCCATGCATTTTTTTTTCATTTCTCTGCACCCACTGGCATTCCGAGAGCCACATACAAAATTGTCCATCAGACCAGTACATATCAGAAATCATAAGAAATAGACAGACACAGGAAAAAAATCTCTGAAAACCTCAAACAAAACCACCAGATTCTTCAATATCCTTTAATTCCCAACATTTCCACTGGTCCCAGAGACATACAATTTGGTCATCAATTTCTTCAATCTATACTGCTTCGATCTGTCAAACCCAGACACATGGACACAGCTCATGGAATACTGAGCAGACAGCAAAAACAGATTAAGGTCAGGAAACCAATCTGCCACCTCTACTCCATGTTTCTCCTTAGTCTCAACCAGGCTATGACTACACTGCAGTGCTATTTCAGGATATTGAAGGTATCCTGCTCTAGCTATTCCATGTCTTTTGAGCACACCTGTTATTTTGAAATATAACGGGTTCGCTATTTCCATGTCCCTGAAAACCTCATTCCACAAGAAGTAAGGGATGTTTCGGAATAGTGATTTATTTAGACATAAGTGCTGTGTAGACAGCGCCAAATTTTGAAATAAGCTATTTTGAAATTGACTCGAAATAAGCTATGTAATTTGCATAGCTCAAATTGTGTAGCTTATTTTGAGCTATGGGTAAGTATAGACACACACACCCCCGCCCCCCAGAAACCTGGTTCAGGACTCAAAGAATCTATATATTCATTATCCCCCATCTCTCATACTCAGAGTCCCTACAGACCTCTAAGGAGGAACCTCAGAGAGACTAGAGGGAGCTGCTGTCTGAGGAGACAATATTAATACCTCAGAATTCCCCATGTTTACAACCAAAGAACCACCCTCAGCCCACAGCCCCCTCATCAGTGCTCCTTTACCACGCTGACCGGTCTAGCCTGGCAGTAGAACATTTATTTCCATGTCATCCCCAGTCATGACAGTCACTGCCACTGAAATAGTCTTGCATCAAGGTGCAATTGTCCATGTTTCTCTCTTGCAGCAGTTACCAAGCTGTCAGTGAATCAGACCCCAGCCAATATCCATGAGTCAGAAGGGTCAGATCTCACCATGGTATTGAAAAAACTTGACATCATATATGTGAAAAGGTATAAACAGAACAGAGTGGGGTGGGGAGGATGAAGGAGCTGATGAGTGAAAGTGGCTGGAGCTCAACAAGCCTGGAGCTGGAAAATGATTTTGCTTCTTTCACTCTGAATAACGTGAATGTAACTGATTCAGGAATCTACATGTGTGAGGTGAAGAGCACAGTGAGGGAGCTGTCTGTGTCAGGCGCTGGAACCCAGGTGACCACCAGTAAATGTCAGCAGTTTCCTATCTGTTTCCTACTATGAGAGCCACGTGACATCAGATTTCTACAGAGACATGGGGGAGAGTAGTAGGAAAGCAGTACTGAGAGCAGCGCTTAATTTGTGCCAGGGTATGCCTGGCTTGGCAGTTCACAGCTCCAGCACCTCTGGGCATATTGCATCACGTATAAATGTAAACAAATTGCTTGTGCCCTGGCACCTTTTTCATTACAAATTAAGCACTGCCTGAGGGTGCCAGAGCTTGGAGACCAGGATTCCTTCAAGCTGCTCTAAATTATGCCCACGACTGAGCTACTTTATGACAGAGACTGGGCAGGGAAGGGCATAAATGTATCTGGACCAGCACTCAGTGCACCTGAGAATTTCTTCCTCTTTTTTCCATAGGTTCGTTTCCTGCCCTTATCACAGCATCTGAGGCCCAGATTTACAAAGGTATTTAGGCCTTACTCCACGCATCACTGGAAGACCTAAGTGACTTAGCTGCCTACATTTCATTCTCAAAAGTGACTTGGGTACCTTCACTGACTTCCAATGAGAGATGCTCCTTAGTCCCTTAGACTTTGCCTCCACTCAGTACTTCAATACTTAACTGCCTTTACAAATCTGGAGCTGAGCACCTCCAGCACATCACACATCTGCTTGGTGTGGCTCATTCTCTCTATCTCATCCTCTCCCAAGAGGGGGAATTGGGTGTGCAGTGGAGCATTTATAATGGGGGTTTTAAATGCACTTAACTGACAGCCACATCTGCACCTGATGCTTGTGTAAATACACCCGCTCTGCAGTTCCCAAGAGAATTACTGTTTTGCCATGAGACGTTGGCACTGGCTGCAGATTTCAGCACTACATGTCAGGAGCCACGTGGCATCTTCAGCATGTGCTGACTGGCGTAATGGTGATTTTGTCATGGCAACCACTGACAAGGAGTTTTAGATACTTTGTACATTCAGAATCCTCCTGTTACTCTATTGCTATGTTGAGAGATATAAACCTTGCAGGGCTTCTGGTTTGCGCCCTCATACACACCATGGTGACAGACCCAACCCACTAGCCTAGATGTGGAGTCATGGTTATCCTTTGGTTTGCCAGGTGCAGAGTTCATGAAGCCATTTCTCCTTGGGATCAGGGGGACTAGGAGAGCTTTGTAAGGCTCGGGTGGAAACTATAGATGTGGGCAGTTCTCAGAGCATTTCACTCAGTAAGAGCTCTGGCCAGGTCTCCAGTGTCTTGCTACGCTGGGGCTTCCTTACTCCTTTGGCAGAATCAGCATGCTGGCTAGCCAAGGGGGGAAAGGTTCAGACAGGGAGCTGAAGCCATGCTGTCTGATTGTCATCTGATCACACCGCCCTCCCCCAACCTGCGCCACTCCTTCTCCAAGTCCACGCCCTTTCTCACTCCACCCCCCATCCTCCTTCCCTCCCCCCCCGCCCATCCTCACTTGCTTTCACCAGGCTGGAGCAGGAGGTTGGCATGGGAAGGAGTAGGAGCTTTGGGCTGTGGCGTGGGGCCGAGGGGTTAAGAATGTGAGATGGGGCTCCAGGATGTGCTGAGCAGGGGGGTTGGGGTACAGGCTCCAGGAAGGAGTTTGAGTGCACAACGGGGCCAAGGTTTAGTCCAGGGAGGTGAGATGCAGGGTCTAACCAGGCAGTACTCACCTCAGGTGGCACTAGGGTTGCCAGATGGTTTAACCAAAAATACCGCCCCCCCAAAAAAAAAACACTGGGGAAAAAATTCTGTTGAGAAAAAAAGGGGGAGACCAAAGTTGTTGAGGAAAAAAAAAAGGACCCTGAGAGTTGTTAAGCAGCAAAAAAAAAAAAAAAAAATTTAAAAAACCAAAAAAACAGTGTGGCCCCTTTAAGAAACGCTTTTGAGGCGTTTTGGCCCTAACAGACTGCCAGTGGCCGCTCGCCATCTTGCCTCCCTGCACCGGGCCAGACAGCTCCCCTGTGGATCCCGGTAAGCACCAGGGATTTTTGCCTCTTGGCCGGGAAAAAAACAGAAAATACCGGACATTTAGGTGTCTGGTATTTTCTGAATTTTTTTACTGGACAGGAGGTGAAAATACCGGACTGTCCAGTTCAATACCAGACACCTGGCAACCCTCGGTGGCTCACAGAAATGACCAGCTGCTCCTACACTCAGGGGGAGCCAGGCAGCTCTGTGCGCTGCCCTTGCCTGCAAGCACTGCCCTGCAGCTCCCATTGACTGAGGATGTGTTCCCAGATAATGGGAGCTGCTGGAGCAGTGATTGGGTGGGGGCAATGCACAGAGACCCCTGGCTGTCCCTGCACCTAGGGGCTGCAGGGATGTGCCGGTCACTTACAGGAGCAGTCCAAAGCCAGTGCAGAAAGAAAGCTTGCCTTACTCCTGCTGTGCTATGGACCAGACTTATTACAATCTCCTTGACTGCATTCAAATCCGGTCACTGTGCAAAGTCAGCCACCTAGCTTGAGCTAAACATGGGGGCCTTCTGTCTTTTCCTTTGGGCATGTTGCCTGATCTACGATTGCTTATAAATTTCCGTTACCATGGCTAGGGTTGACAGGTTCTTTGTCCCTGGATTAGGCCCAGTATTCAATTATTCTATGGTTGGGAACCCTGATGTGCACAGATTCAATACTCACGCTATAGGAACTCTTGTATAATTGCAAATATAGATTATTAATACATTTAGCACAGTCACAAACACCCCAGTTTCATAAGATAAATAGGGAATGTACATCTATATTTCCATATCTTGTACTCACACCATTCCTTCTAGACCAACCTGAGGCGTTAGCCCTCATCTTCCTCATTACCTGCACCTTCCCCATCATCACTAGTGGCCCTCATTCTGGCACCTCCTAGGACGACATCTCCTTTTCCTACCACCCCTACGCTGGGATGCCACTTTTATCACATGGTATGCCAACATTATTGTGTTTGATGCATATTCAGTAGGGGAATTTTCCTTTTCTCCTTATTGGTATTTCCTTACTAATGGTGAAGTGTCTTTTTCCACTAGCTCAGTATATCAACTTATTATCATGTGTGTCAATTCATTACCATGGGCCTTTTGTGGTTGTCTATCACATTTATTATTTCTGTCCTACCCAGTTATTCGGTCTGGTCTCATCCGGTTATTTCGGGTTTTTCTAAGTAACTTGCTGAGTTTCAGAGTATTCTTGGAAGTGCCTATACCATGGAAAGTCACTCTATCACATCACCATCTATCTAGGTGAAAGGTCCCGAACATATGGGAGCTAACTGTGCTATCTGGGTGAAAGGTCCCAGACAAAAATACTAACTTTGCTTTAGCTCAGCATACAGGAAGTGGCCTATAAGTCTCTTGTGTTACAGCCAAACTGCCAATATAAACCTACTGTAGCTTATCATAATAAACATATAATCAAAACCACAAGGAAATAATAAATTTACATATCTATAGGCAAGCAAGCAGGTTAGCCATACAGTCTACAGGAAGCTTCCCCATTCCATTACATTCAGTCTAAAAGCTGTTCCAGACTGGCAGGGAATGTTTTCCAGGCCTATTTGTTCTATTTTGTGGATGACATGAAATCCGTTTCTCATAAGATTAGAAGCACAGAGCACACGCAGAGCCCTCTGTGGTACAAAAATTGGTATCCACATCCACAAAACTGATCCGCAAATATCCATATCCACGGCTGCAGATACAAAGCGGATAGTCGCAAATGTGCAGGGTTCTAAATACAAAATTTGTATCCGCATCCGCAAAAATAAGTTGGGTGGTAGCCGCTGACTAAGTGGGTTCCAGCCCATGAAAATGTATGTCTAAATAAATGTGTTAGGCTCTGAGGCACCACAGGACTCTGCACTGTTTTTAGTGAAAGCAGGAAATTGCACAGCCTGGAAATACCCTGGTCAGAGGGGAGAGAGCTGTAATCTCTACCCAAGAGGTGACAACCGAGGAGCTGCAGCCTGCAAACAGGTGCTCTTGATCTGAGAAGTGTAGGTGCAATTACCTGAACTGTGACCATGCAGATGCTCTTGTTCTCAGGAGTGAAATAACCCGAGACTGAATCCTGCTCTTGCTCTCTCCCCCCTTCCCCTCAGTGCTGTGTCTTGTTAATTCTTCTCTTTATAGCATTTTTACAGGCTGATTCTGTCTTTTGTGTCCTGTTGCCTTTTACAACAAGCAGTGGCCACTTCCTGTTTCTCTTTTCAGGGCTCTGTACCATGGGTAGTTGGTGAAGCTTCACTTGGGAAGGCAGTCGCTTTCCAGCCTAGGCCCCACCCTCTTCCCAGCACAAACCTCACCCTCTTCCCTGCGCAGGCCACATCCCCTTCGCACTGTCTCCCTCCTCTCTTACCTGAATATCCTGGCTATGTCTACACTGGCGCATTCTTGCGCAAGAACATCTTGCACAAGGGTTCTTGTGCAAGAACTCTTGTGCAGGAACACACTGCCATGTGCCTTTGCGCAAGAGCGTTCACGGCAGTGTGGACGCTCTCTTGCGCAAGAAACCCCTGCTGCGCGTCCGCACTGCCCTCTTGTGCAAGAGCTTATACTTGTTAGAAAAGAGCATAGCTCTTGTGCAAGAAGCCCTCTCTTCCCACGCTTTACTGTAAATCTTGCGCAAGAGTGGGCGGGCAGTGTGGACGCTCTGCGGAAGAACGGCCGTTCTTGCACAAGAACCCACCAGTGTAGACATAGCCGCTGTGTCCCTGCTCACTGTGTGCTTGTCCCCTTCCAGTCAAATCCAAGCAAATTATTAAAAAAAACAAAAAAAACAACAAAAAAAAACAATTTTCTGCAATTTCTCAACAAAATTGAGTAAGTTTTGTACCATTTGCCAGACACACAAAAGGTACCTAATGAACAGCACTAAATTTGGGCAAATTGCTCTGGCATCACACAATGGGAAAAAAAAAATCTCCTCATAAAGTCCCAAATTGAAATTCTCCTGTAATCCAGGAGCAGTGGCTACTGCATGAATAATGCAGAAAGATTTTGAAATTGTAAAAAACACTTTGCAAAATTGCACTTCTCAGCACTTTCCAGCTGATCACATCAAAAATACCTAACTAAACCCAATGAATTTACACAAATTCCTGTGAGGCAGGTAAGTATTATTATTAATCCCTTTTTTTGGATGGAGAAACTGAGGCACCAGATACTTAAGTTCCTTATCCACTGCTTTTTATTTTAAATCAGTGGAAAAACTCCCTTTGACACCAAGCCTTAAATGATAGGTCCAGTGTCATACAGTCACAGACTTCCAGTAAGGCCATTAAGAAAACCCTTCATCTTCACATTTCTAGCAGAGGGGAGCCCAGGCCACTGGCTGTATTGAGGTGCGGAGATCACTCTGAAACCCCAGCTTCCTGCAGTATAGAAACTCCACAGTGAGGCTTCACCTGACCCTACCACAGTGTAAGAGCTGGCCCTGCCCCTCTGTGCCAGGCATGCCAGGTGTGGCTGTGCAGGCTCAGCCTAGCATGATACAAGTGTGGTGGGAGTTATTGTGGGGATCCGGGTGTGGGGCAGGAGTGGGTCGCTCAGTGGGAGATCTGGATATACAAGAGCTTGTTGAGGGGTTCTGGTGTAGGGGCAATGGGACTCTGGTTGAGTGGAGAAGTCGAGGGGAGGTCGGGTTTGGTGTGGGGGGTCCAGGTTCTGAGGAAGTGGGACTTCATACGATAGGGTGGTCTAGGTGCAACTTACTAGGGCTCAGTGGGCTGGCTTGGTGGATGAGTCCAGGGTTAGGGGAGCAGGGCTTGTCAGGGTGAGAGTTAGATGGGCCTGCTTAACCAGGGAGCCTCAGCTGCTGCTGAGGGGGACATTGCATACCGGACTCTTGTTCCCTACCCCCAATTTCTCATCCCCTTTTCTTCTCCATCCCCGTCTCCTCATTCCCCTTACTCCCCTTTCCTTCCTGAATGCCTCTTCCCCCCACCTCCTAACCCTCCTTCCCCATTCCTTCCCCACTGCCTCCTCACTCCCCCCCTTCATTCTCACTCCCCCACCTAACTCCACTGCAGGGCACAGAAAACAGGAAGCCTGTAGGAAGAAGACTAGAAGGGGATGGGACCAGGCAGCTATCTCTTCAGGGCTTGTTGGGCTAGGCAACCCCTGCACCACCACTCCACACACTAGCAAGGAGGAGGGGGACTATGGTAAGTGCATGCAGGAAGAGGGCAAGAGGAGAAGAGTTCCCTGCAGCAGGCTCAGTAGCAACTAGGGCTGGGAAAGTGAAAACAAACACATCCCCACTCCACACACTAGCAAGGGGAAGGGGAGCCAACCAAGCAGGAAGAGGAAAAAGGAGGAGAAGGGGGAGCAGCAAGGAGGAATCCCACTTTGCCCTTCCTGAGCCAGGATGCAGAGAAGGGGGGCTGGATAGAGTGCGGAGCGAAGCAGGGAGGGGGCTGAGCAGGCACAGAAATTGGCAGAGCAGGGCTAGCAATCCTCCTAGAGCCAAGGATGAATGGAATTGCAGGCTGCAAAATAGCAGGGAGGGCCTTGTGACCACAGCTCACAGGTGATAATCAGCCCTGCCCAATCAGTCAGCCCTGTGCATGGCCCTCTGAGCCTCTGATTGGGCAGGACTGATTAATCACCTGTGAAGCTGGGCTGCCCCACAGTTTAGAGGGAACACTGCTTGTGACTGTAATTGGAGCCTTGTGTCTGTGCTATGTAGCTGCAGGGGTGGACTGCTGAGTAGGCTCCCTGCTACTCTGCCTTCCCAGCTGCCCTGAAACCTGCCCGAATCACAGTAAACATCCCACAGCAATCCAATGTGGCAGTTGGAGGCAGGGAGGGGAAAGGTGGGGCCAGCACAGCTCCAGCTTTGGGTAGGCTGTGCCTTGTGTTTGGGTACACCCATGCTCTGTATTGTGAAAAAACTGACTCCAAATCCATTGGCAGAGTTACAACTTTTGCTGCTCAACTAACTTCTAAAGCTTCCTTTCTTCTCTGTGGAATCCCGCATGTACCCAGCCTTCCTAAAGCTTCATGGTATCAGGCCAACTATATGCAGGGCCAGGCCCACCAACAGGGAGGGATGTCACCCTATGCAAACCTACTTTATTCCTGAGTGAAAGCATTACAGACAAAAAAAATTAAACACAATGTAGAGGGGAAAACCCACACGTGCTAATAGACTGCCCAGAGATCACCCCAGCTCTATATAGGTTCTAGAACAAGCAGTCATTAAATATCCCACTCAAGAGAGTGCCCTGTTGTTTACCTGTTCATCACATTTTCAACTCAGAGCAAGCACCCTGATCTTGCAGACCTTCCCTAAGGACTGGTGCCTTCTGGGGGCTTGCGGCCTTACCCATTTGCTGGAAGAAGGCCCGGTTTAAAACCAGACAATTTATCTAAAATGCTTTCTTTGCCTGTGGGCCCCTGGAGAATACAGTTTAGACTAAGATATGGGGAACTAGAATATCTCCAGGGGTAGCTTCAAAAGGCTGATGATAAAGGAAGCACATTAGCAGCCCCCATCCTTACTCCAGAAGGTACATGCACACACACCCAGGCTCCAGTGTCTGCTCTGTGTCTGCGTAATTCACACACCTAGGCTCCGTCTACACTGTTTGTTTTTTGCGGAAGAGGAAATGCAAATGAAGCTCTCATTAGCAAATCTCACACTCTCATTTGCATATTTTCTTCCGATCCTTTTTGAGGAAGAGGTTTTTGCGAAAAAAACGCAGTGTAGATGGGGCCATTTTCCGGGGAAAAAAAACCCTTTTGCACAAGATCCCTTATTCCTCAAAAAGTAAAGTTTACAGGACCCTAGTGTGGCTCACTGTCCCATGTAGTGGCACTTAAACCACTTGAGGCAAGAGATAAGAACAAGGAAGATCTACATCCTAAGCTGTGAGGCAGCTGGTTTCATAGCTCAAGCTGTAGCAGCTCCTACACTGAAGTCCCAGGTTCAAACCTGCACAGTGGATTGGGCTTTTTTGCCCAAAGAGAAAAGATTTTGTCGGAATGGTCCATTTTAGAACAAATTGGAGGGTCACAGTGTGTGATTCACTGACTACAGCCACTTCAAACTAAGGCCCTGGGAAGGCAACAGCACTAGGACAGAGAAACTGAAATATGGTCCTGGAACCAAAAAACCACAAGAACCAGGCCCTGCTGCAAAGCAGATGCCTGCTTACAGCCTCACTGCCCAGTAGGCAAACTCAGTGGCTGTGTCTAGACTGGCAAGTTTTTCCGCAAAAGCAGCAGCTTTTGCGAAAACTTGCCAGCTGTCTACACTGGCCGCTTGAATTTGTGCAAGAACACTGATGATCTAATGTAAGATTGTCAGTGTTCTTGTGCAAATACTATGATGCTCCCACTCAGGGCTAAGCCCTCTTGTGCAAATGTATTTGCGCAAGAGGGCCAGTGTAGACAGGGGAGGACTGTTTTGCGCAAAAAAGCCCCGATGGTGAAAATGGCGATCGGGGCTTTCTTGCAAGAAATCGCGTCTAGATTGGCACGGATGCTTTTCCGCAAAAAGTGCTTTTGCGAAAAGCCGCCCGTGCCAATCTAGACGCTCTTTTCCGCAAATGCTTTTAATGGAAAAACTTTTCCGTTAAAAGTATTTGCGGAAAATCATGCCAGTCTAGACGCAGCCAGTAAGAATATGGTGGGTGTTAGGAAAAACCTGTTTTCTCTCAAGCTGTATCAGGCACTAGGTAGTCACTAAACACAGCCCAGTAGGGGAGCACAAGAATGTGCTGATACAAAGCTATGGGATAAACACATGGGCTGTGTGTACATTGGCATGATTTTGCGCAAAAGCGCCTGCTTTTGAGCAAAAACTTGCTGCCAGTCTACACTGGCGGGGAGTTCTTGCGCAAGAACACTGACGTTCTAATGTATTAAATCAGTGCTTCTTGCGCAAGAACTATGATGCTCCCTCTCAGGAAAAAGGCCTCTTGCGCAACTGTTCTTGCGCAAGAGGCCAGTGTAGCCAGGCAACATGAATTTCTTGCGCAAGAAAGCCCGATGGTTAAAATGGCCATCAGAGCTTTCTTGCTCAAGAGAGCATCTACACTGGCATGGATGCTCTTGCACAAAAGCACATCTCTTGCGCAAAGGCACATGCCAGTGTAGACACTCTCTTGCGCAAATACTTTAACGCAAGAACTCTTGCATTAAAGAGTATTTGCGCAAGATCATGGCAATGTAGACGTAGCCATGGTCCCTAAAAAGGGCAAAGGGCAAAGGGACCTTCTTAGAGAGAAGGTCAGGGGAGCAAGATAATGGCTGAGAGGGTTTGTTTCAATTAACTGGTACAAGGCATAGGGGAATATGTAACTTGTTTGTATCAGTGTATTATAAAAGAGGGGTCACAGGCATCTTTCCACTGCCCCCTTAGACAGAGTCCTGCTGCTGACTGAGCTGGTCTGTTGTCATGGGTGTACATGTATTAGTGTCCCCGCAGAGTCTATGAAGGGGCTAGTCCTGTGATTTGTCAGCAATAAACCTGGTCAAAGGCACACCTAAGCAAGACTTTTGGGTAGTTTGATCTGAGGGGTTGGTTCTTTGGCCAGAGCAGCGACAACACAACACACGGAATCAGCCAACAGCAGGTGTCATTGTATCAGAGCTCCCAGCAACCACGGAAGGGTGGTGTGATGGTTCTGGTCTCTACCCATCTACAGCTAACACTGAATCCCCTGGTGGGTGGCACATTCTGCGGTGATCATCCTATAACCTAAGAGGGAGAGTATCGCATGGTACTGACGGCACAAAGCCATGAGATACAGCTAATGTAGTTGGTCCTGAGAGGGACTGGGTACCTGCAACCCCTACTGGTTTCCGAGGGAGATGCAGGAACTCAGCATTGCTCAGAATTTTGCCCATTGTGACAGCAGCAGAACATTCTGCTGCAAGAGAGCTGACCTAGACAGACAGAGACAAGCAGGGGAGGGAACCCTGATGTAAGTTTTCACAGTGAGGGCTGTATAAGTCCCATTCTTGCCCAGTCACAGGTAAGGAACCAGTCATGGGTGGAACAAACAGAGCCCACCTTGTGACTCTAGATCTGAACTGTAATTTGACTCATTCAATAGTTTTTAGAGCCAGACAGAGCCCTTGCCCTATAGCTCCCCTGGCAGGGATTTGTGGCGAGTCACTTTGCTCGTGCTGCCTACATGAGGAGGTGGTGACAATGACCCACCACTCATCTGTGATGCAGTGATTGTTGGGTCTCAGTCACCAGGGGCTGCAGCATTTCACACTTGTCCAGAGCACATGGCTACTGCCTGTGGGTCTGAGGATGGGGACCAGGGCAAAGAAGTAGGGTCTTCTGGGACCCACCTGCTTCCTCTGCGAAAGAAGGGAAGGTGGGACACAGAAGGACAAAGAGAAGAGTTCATGGAAGGAAAGGCAGGAACAAGACTGGTGGGTATCAATAGGGGAGGAGGGGAGAAAATTGAAGTTAGTGAGAAAAAAACACTAAAGAACAGAGGAAGGGGCAGAGAGGAGAGACAAGAGGGAGAAAAGAAAAAAGGAGTGAGCAAAGAGGCACAGAAGGAGTGGATAAGGGTGAGAACCCTGGCTGATTTCTTTAGCAGCAGGTAAGAAGCCTGATTGCCTTTGCCAAGATATAAGCAAAGCAGCCAGTTGTAACTACTATGGGCGTAATAATGCAGGCATTTGTACAATTCAAACAGGAAAGGATACAAGTGGCTATACATTGAGAGGCAGCTGAAAGGCCCTTTCAAAAGATTACATTGCAATTGCCTATTTCTGCTGATTTGACCATTGCAGCGTATCTGTCAGAAGCTTGTATTGTACCAATTAAGTACTAAGAAAAGAAACTGAGTATTCCTATCAAGAGGTAAAGGATTTACTTTCTCACAGCAAGGTAGTGGAAACTAACCAAGCTGACTATACTTTCAGGTGAAGGAAGTGAGTCTATCCTTTGCTGTTAAAAACTACTAGCAAATGTTGTAAGAATAAAACAATATACATAATCTAAGTTGCTTGTTCTAGTCAAGGATAAGGAAACAGTAATTTATACCTACTAAATTTTAAACAGAGAGAAAAAAATAAACCAACACAGCAGTTCACCACACAGAAGGTATGCATTTTACTCACTGTTACAAAATTAATCCAATGACAAATCACTTACATTTGTTGCCTGACGAAAATACTGTTGGTCAAACTTAGATTTTTGCAACAAGTTTTATTTCGAGATGCAAGGATGGCAGATGGCTGCAGTTTACAGGAAGGAATTACCTGATTTAGCTCATCCATCCTTTTCAGGAGGTAAGAAATACAATACACATTCCTATAACTGTCAATGGTTCTGGTCACATTTTCAGGTGAAAGAAATAGTAACTGATGAAATCTGCATCTCTCGAAAGATCACAAGGAGTTGCTGTACTGAATAAAACAACAAAAATTGGGAGCTACTTGCTCAGACGTAAGGAAAACAGCCGGACATTCTAACCAGTGATCATGATATCTCCTCATTTTTCCTTTCCAGATAATGCGGTTGGTTGTTCCTACAAGAAGGTAGCAGTGACATTATTTCAAAGAAACTAACCACAGCATGAAAAGGAGCTTTAACTTTTTCTTACATTTCCAGAGATGAGTTATTCCACTGATTATAGTTGTGCAGGATTGATCATTGTTGCTTATTTATCAAAGGTCAAGAAGAAAGAAGTGGAGCAGATCATTTCTATCAAGAGGTAAGAAATCCACCTCCTCAATGCCCAGGGCCAGGAATAAAAGGCTCCATTTCTATTTTCAGATGAAATGAAGGTCTTACCATTCAAGGGAGGAAGATGAGAAGCTGCTGAATTTAAGAATAAAGTCAGACAGGACCTGCCCAGAGGGAAGAAAAGCAGCTTGTGCTTCAAATTTTAATCCATGTGCCTGGCTTTGCTTGTAAGAATCAAAGTCATGTGGCAGAACACCATAACAAGTAGGTGAGCACTGAAAAGTCTCTAGAAGCCTAATGATCTGGCTGCTAAGGAACCATCTCCATTGGTGATTCTTCATAGCTGGTAACAAGTAATAATAAATGAAATTTTGTCAAACATTGATGATTGCAGGTTTTCCTAACTCAAGAAGTGAACAGACTAGGTGGCCATTCCTACCAGGAGGAAGGGAGGGAAAATGGCTGTCCTGGGCAAGAGATAAGAAATACCAGACTCCAGATATCCATTTACATATCAAGCAGTGTAGATTTTTCTTTCAGGAGTCTGTTGACCTTACCTGTCACAGGGAAAGTGTGAAAAGCAGATGCAAGATTCAAAGCAACATGGACTTGCCAGCTGCTCAATCCATTGAGGAAATAAATAGCTTCTTGTATTCGGAATCAAGGAAATGATTCAAATAGTTCTACTAGTTGCAAATTGGAAGTATTTCAGCAGACCATCACAGAAAGGTGAGCACCTAAGTTTCCCTGGTTGTCAGATGAATCTGGTGCTAAAGCAACACGTACAGACCAAATCAGTCAAGCTGGCACACATTTGATTGTTACAGCAAATCGCATATTACCAGATGGAAGGAGCCCAGTGGCCATTGTGTTCTTGAGGGGAATAATGCAAACACAATGAGATGAACCAGCCATCAGTTGGTAAGAAAAACAACAACAACTTTTAAACTCTCAAGTGGAAATCAATCCTCTCATATTTTCAGATGTGGGAAATGCAGCATATCTGAACTCTGAGGATGAGAAAAACTGAAGGAAGTTTCTAAAAGGTCTCTCACTGCTGCCAAGAGGTAAGGAACTCACCTCAGAACACTGGAGAAGGAATTAATGGATTGGGTTTCCTTTTCAGATGACAGAAATGCAGCTGTTTTCACCTCAAAGAGATTGAAAGTTATAAGCAATCACATTATTAAGAATAAAAGAAGACATGGCCAAACCTGCAGAGAGGAAAGAAAAGTTGCTTTCCTTGACTAGAATGGGAAGACAATGAAGATAGTCACTTGTCACCATCAAACTAACAGTGCAGCAGATGGATAAGAAGGTGAGTATTTGTGGTTCTGTTGTACAAGATGCTGCGTGATCTTGGCAGCCTTTACGGGCCTGTAAAACCAATAAGCAACCAAATTACTTGTCAAACTTTGATCCTTACAGTCATGGCTGTGCTATTCAAGAACTACTTTGTGAAACTGGTTTGCCTTTTTTTGGAGATAAGGTTTACAAATGCTCAGGATTTTCGAGTGCAATTGAATGGATCTGTTCAAAGTCATTCAACAGAGCAAAGGAATTGGCTCTGAGGAGATGTCAGAGAAGCATTCGGTAAGTATAACATATGAACGTACAATCAGCTCCACAAAATTGCTAACTTATGTTGTGTCAGAGGGTTTGTTATAGGTTATCCCACATCTCAAGGTCTAAGAGGAGCCAAGCATGATGGCAGACATGAGGGGATTCATCTTTATGAGAAGGTAAGAAACCTGCTTATCACTTCCAGATGCAATTCTGTGGCTTTGGTTCTATTTTCAGATAAAGGAAATGCAGCCAGTGTGGACAGTATTCAAGAAACGATGCTCAAAAGTTGCATGGAGCCACCTATTGGGCTAAGAGGAACAGCTGGTTCCATCTGCTGGGATGCAAGCAGAAGGGGGCTGCTTCGAACAAGTGGAAAGCACTGGAGATTGGCTAATACTGGGGCACAGACAATAACTCTGTGGGCAGACAAGGATAAGGTATGTAACCATAGTGACCAGTGGGTCCTTGCTCGCATGCACAGGGTCAAGCTGATTGCCATGTTTGGGGTCAGGAAGGAATTTTCTTCCAGGGCAGATTGGCCAGAGACTCTGGAGGTTTTTCGCCTTCCTCTGGGGCACTGAGCAAAGACCAGCCCTTACGCCATTTAGAAACAGACAATAAAATTGATCAAAGAGAACTTGTCTCCTTTTGTCTTTGGCATTTTCTATAGACCTATCCAGTGCCCCTCTGTCATGCCCGGGCTCTCAGCCATGTAGCAGGGTCAAGTTCCACCTATGTGTACTGCTCCTCCCCTTCCCAGCACCAGCATGCTCCCCCACGTTGCTCTCCCACCCGTGCAGGGCCCCAGGGCAGAAGAGAATAGCCCTCCATCCCCAGAGAGAGACGTATGCCCAGCCCCACAGGCATGGAGGTGAAATGGCCAGGTGCCCCAGGCCAGAGGAAAACAGGAAGAACAGAGGCACTACTACCATGGTCCTCATCTAGGATGTCCCTAGAGACCAGGCAGGGCTTTTGGTCTGTTAGATCCAAGCATTCTGCCAGGCTGCTGTGGTCGTAAGAGCCCCTCTGGGTATGTCCCGGCTCGGCAGCTCTGGAAGAGGTGGTCAGTGACCCCAAAGCAGCTATTCCATTGGCATGGTGGGACCACTGCTTCCTGAGTCCCCTAAATGGGATCACAGGCTGGCATGAATTCAGTACAGGCAGCCCCTCGCCAGAGGGAGCCATTGGGCGATGGGCATCCAAGAAGCTCTTGCCTTTAGCCAGCCCTTTTCCGGGGGCTAGATGCCAGAAGACTGCTCTCCTCTCCAGTCTGGCCCAGCTGTGCTGTGCTCCTCTCTCTCCAAGTCAAGCACCACTCAGAGAAGCACTGGTTTGTCCCACAAGAGCTTGTGTTACCTAGTGTGGGGTCTGTATCCTACTGCAGGCACTCTGGGAAATCCGAATGAAAGGAATTGCTGAAGGGAGTTACCTGGCTCACGGTGACTGGGAGCATGACTCAGGGACAAGGTCAGTTAGTATTAGTTGAGCACAGCTGGAGGGGATAAGAAAAGGAAGGGGAGGCCAGCAACATAGCACTTCAGTTACACACTTCTATTTAACCTCTGATTCCTGATTAGGGTTGCCAGATGGTTTCAACAAAAATACCGGACACACTTGACATTACATCACAATCTACATTACATCTTATTTAGAAAATACCAGTCATTTATATTTTCTCAATTTGTTTCCCGAACAGAAAGCTCAAATACTGGATTGTCCAGTTCAAAACCCGACACCTGGCAACCCTATTCCTGATTCCTGTCTATCACAATCATCTGCATTCATGTCCTGCTCCTCTCCAGTCAACTTCCCAGCCACACACTGAAGCCAAACCACAGTGCAGCACAGAAAGTATTGCTGTTTTTGGATCTCAAACATCTGTCAACTCAGCCTCCCAAAAGCCATCAGGGGCCTGATTTTCTCTGCAGGGAGGAAGTCTCTCCGAAGGTGAAATCCATAACAGTGACTCATACTTTGGGAAGGTGATTGGAGGGAGACTCAGGTCTCTTGTGAGCAATTGTAGGTGTCACTCACAACAGTGCAGAGAAGAGCAAAACGGGGAAAGGCTGTGGCCTTGGTTTTGCAAAACGTCCTCTGTTGAACTTGTGTTTAGCAAAACAAAACCCAAATCTGGGGTTGGGGAAAGGAGGTCAGACTAGGGTTTTATTGTACTGCAATCCCAAGAGATCACGGAGAGGTGATGGAGTGATGATTCTGGCCCATCTCAGCCTGGCCCTAACATCACACCACTGTCTGGAGACACCCTGCCAGGAGACGCGGGCTGTAGGAGTGTCACAGGGCAGACTCAGCACTCTGGCACCTCCAGCTGGTTGCTCTGGCAATTAGCTCACTGGATGCCTCCTTCTTGCTGGTGTCTCCCCATGTTTCTTTGTCCCTGGCATCCTCTTCAGGACACGGCCCTCTGGCAGTGCCCACTCCACTCTCTGAGCCCCCCCTTCCAAGTGTTGGTGTTTATCCTGCTTACACTCCAGGGTCCTCCCTTCCCCAGGGTACCCTGTTCTCCCAGGGGAACACCCAGTTCCCCTCTACCCACCTTGCCTCAGTGACCCACTGCCAGTCTTCATCTAGCTCCTGCCTCAGGGGCAAACCGCAGTCTGACATGGCCATTCATCGTTGGCAAAGGGGTGTGGACCTATTACCCCTGCCTACCTCGCTACAGCCCTAGTAGCCTCAGGCCTTGCCTCAGGCCCTGCAACCTGGGAACTTGCTTAGCCAGAGCTTCACCAGCTCTACCTCCAGAAAGCCTCACGCTTCCCTAGCAGTCAGGTCCTTACTGCTCTCTGTCCAGAGTAGTAGTCAGTTCTCTTTCCCTCCAGGAGTCCTTCTTTATATAGCCCCCAGCTGGACCCTCATTAGCAACAACTGCTTCAGCTGGGGCTTCACTCTCAGCCCTCACTCAGGGCTGGGGTTTTGCCCTGTCACAAGGGGTATAAAACCATCAGCTAAAACCGCCCACCCCCTGACATATGACACATTCTGCAGTGTGGGTGGTCACACCCTTCCACTTGCCAAACAAAGAGCTGCTTTCTGTCTGGAGAAGGGCAGAGTTTAAGTGTGTGTCAGGGCTTCCACACAAACTGTGCCCCCATTTTCTTACAGGGCCTCATTACTATAGCATCTGAGTGCTTCCTAATCTTTACAGCACTACCCTGTGCGGCGAGGAAGTACAAATATCCCTATTTCACAGGGAAGAAACTGAGGCACAGAGCCATCACACAGGAAGTCTGTGATGCAATAGCATTTGAACCCAGAGTACTGCTGGAGTAGTCCCAGAGTAGTGCTGTTATCACTGGATGATCTTTAAGGGCTGTCAGTAACTGGAAGACAGATTGGCACCCTTCTCTGTGGTAGGTTTTGCAGCTATTTCACACTCTGCTGGTTGCATTTCCTGTCTTCTTCCTTGTTTTGTTTGCCAATTTCTCTGACATCTTTTTTTCTGACATCAGGAATCTAGGTATTGTCCTTCATCCCTCACAGAGCAGTTTTGTTGTGTTTTGGAATATGGCAAATGGGCTCAAAAAATGTGCCCAGCTAAAAGATAAACTATGGTGGAGGGAGTAACTAGTCAGCACGGTGTTCCATAGCAGCCATCATGTTTTGTTTTAGTTACAGCAAATAAGTGGCTGAATTGCAACAACCGAGGATAGTCACAAGTCATCAGTTTCAGAACTATATTAAGCTCCAACAATAGAAACTGGCTGTTGAACACTGGTACTTCACTTTGGTGTTACTCTTCTTCTTGCCTAGTCTGTAGCATTACCAGCACAGCAATTAAAAGGGTGGAAAGAAAGAAAGACATTTAAAGTCACAACTGCTGGTTTAAGGAGTTCTTTGCACTTAGTAGGGTCTTGTACAGATTGGTTCTTGGTACTTCCCTGTTTATCAATGGCCTGGAAGAAAGCAAAATGATTACTGATAAAGTTTACAATTACACAAAAATTAGGGGATTGGTAAATAATGAAGAGGACAGGTCACTGGTCTAGGATGCACTTAGTAAGCTGGGTATGGTCACACAATATGTCTTTCAATACACTCAAATGTAAAGCCATACAACTAGGATCAAAGAATATAGGCCATACTTATGGCATGGGGATTGTACCTGGGAGGCAGAGTTGCTGAAAAAGATTTGGGGGGCATGGTGGATAAAGAGATAAACACGAGCTCCCAGTGCCCCACTGTAACTAAAATTATGAATGTGCTTCTTGGATGCATAAACAGGGAAACCTTGAGTAGGGTATAGAGATTAGCTGGTATAGTGCAACCCCAATTGCAACAGCATGCAGTTCTGGTGGCCACACTTCCAGGAAGCTGATAAATTGGCAGTGTTCACTGAAGAGCCCATGAGAATGATTAAAGAATTAGAAAACATGCATTACAGTGATAGCCTCAAGAAGCAATCTATTTAGTTTTAACAAAGAAAGATTAAGAGGTGACTTGATTATGGTCTTTAAATACCTTCCTGTGAAACAAATATTTGATAATTGGTTCTTCAAGCTAGCACAAAAAAGTGTAACACAATTCAAAACTGTATATTGAAGCCAGACAAGTTCCAACTGAAGTAAGGTATAATTTTTTTTTAACAGTGAGGGCAATTTAACCATTGGAAAAATTTAGCAAAGGGCAGCAACAGATTCTGAACTACTGACAAGTTTTAAAAGGAGGTTAGATTCTCCCCCTCCCCAACTATGCTTTAGAAATTATTCTGGAGACGTTCAATGGCCTGTGTTATACAGGAGGTCAGACCATGACAGTAATGGTTCCACCTGGCCTTGAAATCTGTAAATTTCTTCTTGAGTGGGGTAAGCATTGTTTTTTTTAATCAGTACTTTAATAACCATTGTGATATCATCCATTTAGACAAGGAGTTGTCTTGTAAATATTTTACTAGAGAAACTCCTCTTTCTTTCTGCTATCTCAATTTATTGCTCCACCAAGGAAACTCAGAGTGTCTCAGATCTTTTAAAGATAAGCCCTTTCTTTCTCTGGACGTGTTCCTACTCCTACTAAAGGCAGTGGCAATTGCAATTATCTTCAATGGAATCAAGAACAAGCTTTATTTTGTGAAGTGTTTAGCATCTTACTGGATTAGACCCTTTCTTCAATGCTGTTTGTTGGGATAAACTTTTTGCTTAATTGACCCTTTCCTAATTTACTTGTTATATGGTATATCATATGGTCATGGAAGTGTACTAATCTAATTCCTATTGCATTCAGTTATATTTTAAAAAGTGTTGTTACTGATGGCACTTGCTGTGTACAATAAATTTTATTTGCAAAAAAGTCCAGTACAGGATCTAGGCAGAATCAACCCATGCTTTTATTTCCATTGCATATAAAAATTCATATGAAGATATTGATGTACAGTACTACTCCATAGGCTGTAAGAGAGACTAAGAAATCATAGAAAGACTAATCATTTGCCATGTTCACACAAGTTGCCAGTCTAAAGACTTACCCAAAGGAAAACCAAATTAAAACAAAAAATTGTTCAGGATTTCAGTTATTATAGTGTCCCTTTTATACTGTTTAAAACAAAAGCAATCTAATTCCTTTGGGCCAGGGCTGCTAAAATCTACAGTTTGTGTCAAAAAGGAGGCTCTGTTTTTCCTTGAAAAAGAATCTCTCCTTTCACTGAACAGTCACATGTTACAAGGGCTGGGCATCAATGGAATGGAAAAGAGGTATGTCTCTTACACTAGCAACTTAATTGCTATCAGGAGTCCTAACTGGCCTACAGCAACTGTGGTGTTTCAGTGACATGCTAAGAAGAGTCCAATTCTGCAAAACTAATACTAGTGTTATTTAAAGGGTTACAGACATCCTTTACACCTAGTGCATCTACATTATGCACACATGTACAAAAGCCTTAGGTACATCTACAAATAGGAAAACTTTGGCTGCTTATAACACTAATATTAGTGTTGGAAAGCATTTCCAAGGTTTCAAGTTGTCTTTTGCCCTACTCTTATGGTTATACAGTAGTATAATATACTTCCTGTACAGCTAAATAAGGAAGGAGCATGAAGGACCATTGCCAAAATAATGCATATGAAGTCTGATTAATTTTCCTATGTGCCTAAGAGCCAAATGAGTTATTAGAACTGTTCAATGTCTATTTGTGCAGTATTGTTTCAAATTATTGTTTTAACTTCAAAAAATGAACAGGTAATGGCTGAAGTAATCCCTGATTATAGCCTTTG
The DNA here is from genome assembly GCA_019425775.1 of Rafetus swinhoei. Classification (NCBI taxonomy): domain Eukaryota; kingdom Metazoa; phylum Chordata; order Testudines; family Trionychidae; genus Rafetus; species Rafetus swinhoei. The sequence continues at coordinate 36,931,751 of CM033427.1, forward strand.
AAAGTGGAAAGAAAACAATCAGGTAGACAATGCAATTACACCACTGTAGGTATAGAAAAGCTTGACTTTCAATTGTGGTCATGAATGAAAACAGGTTGTAGTATTGTACATAATAGCGTGTGCCGGTGACTCAAAACATTAACTACTAAAAGTATTGTAGGAATGCCCAGCCCTAGCCCCACAACTACCTTACTTTCAAATGCAGCAGAACAGAAGAAAATATTGTTCAAAGTTAAGGCACAGCCCTGGGACCAAAGACCTGCAGCTTTTAAATTTATATATCTTTATGTATTTTATAGTTTTTCTCAAATCTTCCATAAACAAGCTCTAAGGTGACACAGAATATATTACAGGAGAAAAAATGTACAAGGAATATGTATACTTAATATTCATTCTCTCACCAAGAGTTTCCAAATATAGCAACACCAACCTGTAAAGGATGATGTTATAATAAACTGATAATTTACAATTAACATTACAGTATGTACATTACAATAAATACATGGTTGTAAACAGAGACAAACAAGACTGTATTACAGGTAAGGTCATTTGGTGAGAAAAATGCATGGCACAAAATAAAATAAATAATGCATTTAAAAAGAATTGTCAAATCTTCCTGTAAAATCCATTTCATTCAATTTTTGTTTAAAAACTTTGAATGCAATTTGTTCTACCTGTATTCACTCATGAATTTTAAGAATGACGCAAAACCCCCTAAAAACAACAAATACAGCATTACTGAGTACAGTAACTTGCAAGCTAAAGTGTACTGTTACAAGCAAATGCAGGTTTTTCTTGTATTCCCATTCAGTACCCAACTCATTGCATTTACTTATGGCAAAAATATTTAGAACATGTAAAGCCACTTGTAAATTGTTGTTAAAGCAGTGTGCAATGCTAAAACACACTTTGGCAAAGAAAAAAAAAAGATTGTACAGTGCATTAGATCCCTGGCTCTAAGAAATCATGTCTTTTTCTACTACTTGATTGTCCATGTGTATGGGTGTATATTTCACAATGTGGTGGTATTTTCTTTAAGCCTTTTTGTTTTCAATTAGTGCAGATGTAAAACCCTTTCAGGTCCATATTGATTTTTGGAATTTATATTGCTTTTTTCATTATTAAGATTCTAGGCACTCTTGGGGATTGAAAGGATTTTTGGATGAGAGTGTGCTTCACGGGGGGAGATGGCGAGGGAAAGAAAAGAGCCTGAAGCTCCTATCAGCATGGCAGAGAAATCTCCATTCACTTTCTGCCTTTGGTATCTTCGTAGATAAAGCCCTTTCAGGGCTAAAGGCAGGTAAAACTATGACCTGGAGACAGAAAAATGCTAAATGCATTTGAAAGCTAAACCATTACCCAACTTTTTTTAAATGGGAGGGGGTTATCCTAGGTCTTTGACAGTGGTATAACCCCTTATTAATTTCCTATATATTCTCTGGTTCAACTTGGAACTCAAGCAAAGGAAATAAGTGCCATTTCCATTTCATCTTTTCAAAAAGCAATTATGCCTTGTCATTTGACCAGAATTTGTCACAGAAAGAATCTACAGTAGTTGTTTTCCAATCTCACTCATCAAAATTAGTCTTAATAAAGAGTCAACCATAAGAGATTAATTCCTTCCCATGACACATGACCTGTCAGTAGAACTGTTTAATGACAAGCATGACACTATAACCCTCTTTTTCCTTCTAAATTACAGAAGACATAGGTAGGGATCAGATTTAAAGTAGGATCCTTTCAGCACAACTTGGAAAAAAAGGAGGAAAAATATGTTGAAATTGTGAAATAATGTGGTAAATCCAAACCTTTCCAAGAATTATTGGCTTACTTTTTTTTAAAGGAGTTCTGAAAAATATGCTAATTGTTATTTTTAAAGACACATGCACACTTCTGGGATGAGCCATGTGCCCAGCTAAACAGAAATTACTGCCCAAACGTCTGAACCCCCCAACCCCATGTTTTAAGGGAAACAAAATAGGAAAGACTCTACTCTTTTGCCACAGCAAATATTCTATATGTTTAATTAGGTTGTTCTTATTTAATAATCTCCAGTTCCCAGCCTCAGAGTGATATTGTAATGGGACTAATTTTATTAAAGATAAATGTTATGTTTGTATAAAGAGATGGTTCATCACTTTTTCATACTAGGCCCACTCCCACATGAGTGGTCCCATTGGTTTCAGTGGAACTACCTGTGTAAGTATGGGAGGGATTGCAGGGTCAGCTCCACTGTGAAGACAAAAGCACAATGCAGACTTCTGTTGTTTGTTTGAGAAAATTATAATAAAAATATACAAAAATGAATTCTGTCCTACTGAAAGTTTTTCCTGCAGCATAACCAAAAGTATTTCATGGAAGTCATTGGTATATAAAACAACGGATTTTTACAGCTCAAATCAACACTATAAAAATCTAACGTGCAAAACAAAAATAAAATAAATTCTATAACTAGATAACTAGAAGTATTATCCAGTGTTGCACAGATCTGTACTGAAAACTTGCAAGTTACTCTTTGGAAAAAAATAACCAGCGGCAGATGAAGTTCTGAAGGTGTTTTTTTTCTTTAAATAGAATACCTCAATACATTTAATAATAAAAGTAAGCTCTACAAAAGATCTCTGTTTTACATATAATACAAAATGCAGAGGTCAGTGCAACCCACTTGGCCACACTTTATTTTTTTCAGTCATGTATTAGGAAGACTTGAAATTAGAAAATTATGCAATTTCCACAGCTCATCTTCCTACAGGTAACAGATTCATGTTGTGTCCCATTATTCATATGCATCTGTTTTCCATTAGAAACCTCAGTCATTCTCTGGCTGTTTTCTTAAAACTCTGATGATAAATGTTACTCAATGCTTTGCTTGTGAAATAAAAAACTACACAAAACACCCAATGGATACCAGCCTTTTGTTGATAGGCTGTACTCCTCTGAAACCACTTTAGAGACCTGATTTCTGTAATCAAATCTGCCAAGTGGATATCTTATTAAAATGCAGTTCCTGGATGTTTTCCCCTTTGCTCTCTGATGCCATGGAGGTGAAATTCTGGTTACAATATTCCTGAGTGCCAAACTTAGTAATAAAGGTCAGTTTTGATCAACAAACATCCTGGCAGGTGACAGTGAGCTGCAACCATGGTTGTGGCATATGACATGCACTTTGGAAACAATTTTCTAATTAAAAAAAGAGAGACAGAGACAGAGATAAAGAAACTGAGTCTTCACACTGTTACGTGTCAGGAGAATGATCTTCCTCTAGTATGCAAGGTTCTGTGTGGCTCTCCTCTTCCACTTCTTCGCCTACTTGCTCATCAAGAGGAATTTCAGTGGATTCTGAGTCCTGGGTACAAAGAGTCTTGGAATCACTGCAGCTGGTATCTTCTTCCACTTGACTTCCACTGTCCTTTTCAGTGTCTGATTCACCATCTTCCTCCAACGTCAGTTCAAACTGGAATTTTTCAGTTTGGCCCTGCCGACCCTCTTCCTGGTCATCAGGAGCAGGAGAAGGGCTCTGAGGGATTGTGCTCTGGTACCATTCACGATTGTCCTCCAGGGTGTCCAAAATATCCTGGGCATCAGGGTGAACAAGATCTGCCCATGTCTCCCAGAGAGGATGAACAATGTAGTCTATAAACCCCACCTGTTCCAAGCAATGTCACAAGACAAAATTAGGATGAATATCTTATTCACAAGAAAAAAAACACGCATTTAGGTTATAAAACAAAATAGAAATGCTAGGACAGTGGCTCCTAATGTTCATTCCTTGCCAAATGAACGGAATAAAATGTCTGAGTGCACTGTTACCAGACATGGACACACTGGTTATCATATGTGTAAGAAACCTGAAAAGAAGCCATGCTAGTATGCGTGGACAATGGGTTTTTGTAGCATACTCAACAGCTTTTGTAGCAGACTCGTTAGCTTTCTATTTTGTATGAATGGGAAATGGATATTGGAAAAGGTTTATTTTTAAATGCAATCCCCAACAACTCAATCCTTTCTCTTGAGCTAAACAGCTATTTTACATACTATTGTGCGGTTAATGGGAAGCTTAAGGAAATGATGCACCATACTCCTCCTTATAGCACATCCCACATTACAGAACAGTGCCATGATGGAGCTCTTTGGCCCATACACAGCTATTTTTAATGGTAGAAAATCTCAACTCCTCTTAAAAGCTGCATTAATTAAAGGGGAAAAAAATCCAACAATATACATGCAGAAACCAATGCATATAAAACAAAGCAAGTGGCTAAGATCCAAGTTTATTAGAATCAATTGCTTATTGATTCTTATCAATTGCTTATCTCATTCTTATTTCAAATGCATTACCTGTGATTTCTCTACAGATGCATTGTGCTTATCACACATGGGACTTATCTCCATGCCCCTCTCTCTTTCCCTGTCTCCTTGACGAAAGAACTCTTCCATTATTCTGTCGGTCCACTGGCGAGAGCTGAAGTGGTTTGGTTGGATTGCTTAGATCTGCACAGTGCACCATATTCTGTAGAACCTAAAATGGACAAATATATATTATCTACTGAGCACCTCCTGTGTTATTAACACTAGAGATGAAAAGCTCTTTTTTTTCCATTTACACATTTGGTGGCTGTGAAACAGAATCTTGAAAATACAGGTAGTGCAGCATTTATTCTGTATAGCAGAAACGGAATGTGACTATGTGTGTTTTCCACACTTGCATTAATAGCCACAAATTATCTCACGTTTACACCTTCTGTCTATATTGAGAAATAGAAAATGTTTAAGTGCAAGACTGATCAGGTTCAAAGATGCTTAGAGGTCAGACCACAGCAAATTAAACACTGAAAAAATATTTTCCTACTTTAAAGCTCAACCAAATCACTGGTCAATGCACAACAGAATGTGATACTGAATGCAAACATGGCACTTGTGGCTAATTAACAGACATGTTTGAAAGGAAAGGGAGAGTGTTATGAGTTGAGAATGTAGGACTGGGGAAACTAGTAAATGAAGGCAAATGACCATTTTTAGCATGGATGGTCTTACCTGAATTCTGTCTGAATAGTTATCAAGAAGTAGAACCCCAGAACTTGTCACTTTCTTGGTTTCAACCATAGTTTTCAAATCAGCCAACAGATTCATATGTTTAGACATGTCTGTTGCAAGGACCTTGAAGGCAAAGACAAAATATTATCAACTAAAATGAGTGAATTATTTTTTCAATATTTGAACATGACAGACCCCAAATCACAAAAACATAGAGGTTTATGTTGTTGGGTTTTTTTACAGAGGAGCTATGGAGGGAAACCACAATCCACATAAATGACTATATAAATATTTTTCTTAACTAGGGTTCCCCATGGCATAAAGCTGTTGGTCATGCCAGCCTTTAATTTTAACTTGAAAGGAGCTCAACATACATGCTTGATACATAATGCAGTGTTCATTGCATTGCTTGCATTATGCATTTTAGTGTACATAATGTATCAGAAAACTATCTAAGGTTTATTTTGTTAATCTAGTTGGAATGCATTAGAAACGGGGAAATAACTCACAATGTCAATGACCATTTTCCTCAGTGATTGTCTTTGTTTTTTGGTCAAATTCTGGAAAATGTCACAGTTCTCCTCTTGTAGCAACTTGAAACCCACAGCTAAATGATGGTTCTCCAATACCGATGAGTCATTATACATCAAGGCAAGTTCAGAGTCTGCGAGACAGTCATGAGGCAGAATTTTAACAAAGCTTGTATTCCCCCCAGGTTATTTTTGATTTCTCAGATTGCCAACACAGGTAAAAAGCACTTACTACTCTAATATTTAGACCAGTACTTTTCTTAATCATCACAGGCTGCAGGTCAATCTAACCCCTTCTTTGATTTACCATTTGGAATCTCATCACATGGTAATGCAGAAAAGTCCGTTCACAATGTTTGTAACAGGATTTAGAGATAACTTTTTTTCCTTCTCTCCCTTAACTAGCTATTTTGGCTTACAGATGAAACAAGTTTTATGTAAGTCAGAAACTACTGGAACTGATGAAGTAGGCTTAAAATTCCAGAAAACCCTAACAAACTGAAGCAAAGGAGTTTGAGGAACAAATATACAGAATCAGATCAGTACTTTTAAAACCCCTCCCACATATGCAACAAATCAGATGGAAAATATGGCACACATAACTTCTAACACAATTATTATACAAATGAACTTGCATCTGTCTATAACTGAGAGCCAGGAAAACAAAGCTAAGGATTTGCCCTGGTTCAGGCACATAGCAAGCAGCTTAATTTTCAACTTATTCACTTCAACAATTGCAGAAGTAAATGGGTCATTAGTATTTGAAAACAACATATTTTGGGAGGTGGGTGACTGGACTATATCAACGGTTTTTCTCAGTATTCTCTTGCAGAGCCATATGGCCTTAAGCAATGACCTGGCCCAATAACTGAATTGTATGCAACTCATCACTTGTGACCGAATGCTTCTTTTTCAAATGTGAATATTCTTAACCCTGTCTATAAAGCAGTGAAAATAGCAACACCCTGGGGAAAAAACCTTGTAAATATCTGCGTGCATCAATTTAGGCTGACTAACCTACTTTGAAAATGAAGAGCAAATGTGCAGGAGCACAGCTAAATTTTACACACACTACCAGTTTACAAGACTTTGTATAAATGGCCTATAATGATTGCGTTCTTGAAAAATAATACTTTCTATGCAATCACACTTGTCATTTATTGACATAAATTTCTGTTTATTACAGTTTCTGTATCTTTATCTGTGCATCAGTCTGTTCTACGCTCTGTCCTTGGGTTTTTTTTTTTGTAATGAACACTGTAGTCTAAAATCCTTTCAGCTCAATGGGTTGTACATAAAGGCTCCTGTGTTCAGATTTCAGGACCTTCATTATGAATTCTCCTGCTGTCTCACTCTCCTGTACCGAACACATGAATCTTGTGATTCAGGAAATCCTTCCTCTACCTTTCTTTGTCCTGAAGGCAGAAAAGCCATAATAGCAAAGAAAAAGTCCTTGTTTGTCAAACAACAGCCCTTTCATCTTCACACAAAAATCTGTAAGCATGTTTATTTGCTATTTTTTCAATAAGGAGAGTGGAAAATTGCACGATAAACAGCCTTTCTGGAGGTCAAGGCTGTAAGGAGTGCTCAATGCTACTGTAAGAGAGGTTGGGGCCCTGTGGGTGGCTTGTATATGTTAACATTTGTAATCACTGCAGAAGAAGGGAAAAGTAGCACATGTTATTCAATATTAGCAATTCCCAGTATGTTTGTGGGAAAAGGCTGAAGAAAACTGTATGGCTTTATATACTGTAGTTGTTCTCTCTCATGGATTACAGTTGAGGGGGGAGCATCTTTAATTCCCACATTTCCAAGGGACCTTTGCCAGACAGCCTGATCAAAGGGTGCAAAGAGTTTGTGTCTCTTCTCAGTGCCCTAGCTATATCTCTCCTGGTCAGTGGCAGACATCTTGGATGCCATAAATCACTATATATACTCTTAGACAAATTGTTCCTCTGTTTGGGGGATTTCTTTGTCTCTCAGGATGGTGATGCATTTTCTACTGTTTGTCTCTATTCCTTTTAGGGTGTGTCTAGACTTCAGGGTTTTTTCGGAAAAAGTGGCCTTTTTTCGGAAAAAAAAAAACCCTTCCCCTGCGTCTAGACTGATGCCACGTTCTTTTGAAAGTAAATTGAAAGAACGTGGCAGTTTTTATGACCACGGAAAACCTCGTTTTACGAGGAATAACACTTTTTTTTCAAAAATGCTCTTTCAAAAAAAGGCTCTATGTAATGCAAACTGTGCTTTTTCGGAAGAGAGCATCCAGACTGCCTGGGTGCTCTCTTTCCAAAAAGCGGCTTGTATTTTCAAAAGTACTGGATGTAGTTTAGACGTTCTTTTTTGAAAGAGGCTTTTTCCAAAGTATCTTTCAAAAAAGCCTCTTTTGAAAGAGGCTTGCAGTCTAGACATAGCCTTAGAATCCCCACTGAATTTAATACCTGTAAAAAGAGCAGCCGTGAGAACCTTTTTGGAGACTGACATTCTCTGTTTATCCACAGAGTGAATAAAATGCATGTATTGACAGAACAGGCTTCTATACAGTGCCATGGCAGTGCTTTTCCAACCTAATTGGCAGGGAATGCTATCCTGGTGGGGGGATACTACTGTGCAGTCTCCATTGTCCTGAAATCCCTGGCTTCTCTTTAGCCTGCCAACAAGAGTGCAAATTATGCCAAATGTAATGTGGAAACCTGTCCAGTAGTAACTAAACTAAGGTGATTGTCTTGTTTCTTATAAGTCAGTGTTTCTCAACCTTCTTTTTATAAAGTACCCCTTTAAAAAAATTATAAGTACCCCCAGTACCTAGTTTTCAGACACCCAACATTTTTTTCTACCATTGCAACACATTTGTTTAAACAACTTAATAGTAGCCAGGTGGACAATGACATTTTTGAGTGTAAAAAGTACAAAAATAATAAAGCACTGTAAAACTTAAAACAAAAATTCAGTTTTCTCCAAATTTCAGTTGTGTTGACGTACCCCCCAGACTTTTCTCAAGTACCCCTAAGGGTACTCGTATTACTGGTTGAGAAACACTGTTATAAGTCACTGAATGACTCTATAGATAGGTGAGCTGGATTTGAACTGAAGTGAAAAGCTTTATATAACACCAACAGTTCCTTTAGTTAGCCGGTCTCCCAATGGTAATCTCACAAAAATTCAGCAATATCCCCAGAAATCAATAAAAATAATTCCCAGACCCAAACGCTTTTACTTAAATTAACCTAAATTCATCTAATTCTGTGGCAGGTTCATGCCATTGTAATATCATGTTATCATTGAGTACACCCAGAAAATGGTTTTATACATCTTCAGAGTTTTAATATTAAGTGCTATTTTGTATACGAAGCCTGGTTCAGTCTGCTCTTATGCTGAGCTGTTGAAGTGCAGTTGTTATCAATGTAGCTTCGAAATGTCTGTGACATTCCCAATTCTCTGCCTTACGGATGAGTCACCAATTTACATTTCACTAGAGGGTAGCCCTTAGGCCGTGAAAGCACATAAAAATAAATTCAAATAATGTTCAGGGTGTGATTGGAACCCATAACAGCAAAAAAGTAAATGCTGGAACACCCTCCCTTCAGACTGCAGGATCATGGCATCCTAGCACTGGTGGAATAGAGTCAGTCAAGTGCAGAAATTAACTACAGTGTCTACTAATAGATACATAGATGCGTTAAAGATACATCCACAGACAGGATTCCATTTTCTTGATCTTTCTTGTTTCTCAGAGCCTCAATGTAATTTCAACCTTGATATTTCTGGTGAACTGCTGTAAAAGGGATGGCAAAAGCAATTATCTTTCTGTCTGTCTGTTTGTTCAAGAATTTTTCCTAAACAGTAAGAGCTAGGGCCACTAAATTCAGTGTACAGCTTCTTCTTATCACAATTTACAGCAAGGTATGGGGTTGGTTGTGCCAGGAAATGGGATGTGCTTTGAATGGGGCTGCTTCTCATAAAGCCATACAGAAAAGAAACAGAATCACTAGGGAGGTAAAAGGGGCTGGCTGGGGGTGCGCCCTCCCTTCCTTGTCCAGGTCTACCCTAGCCCTGAGCCTCCCACCCCCCAGGCACCCTTTAGGGTGACGCTCCCCACCTCTAATTTGTATGGGGACATTGCTGGCTGTTCCCCTTTGTCTGTGAGCAAAGGGAAAATGCACAGTTTGCTACATTCCTCACACTACCTGAGGCATGCAGGGGGCGGACAAACCTGGACCTGTCCTAGCTGGAAAACATGCACTCATGGAGCTTGCCCCAAGCTACTGTGGTAAAAGTGGGCTGGGGTAGTTCTCTTTCTCTGGACCAGCCTGCATACTGAGCCCCTCATACACAGATACATATAGAGCAATGACTTAAATGAAGCATGTATATTTACATTTTATTTTAAAAAACATTGTTTTAAGGATCCAAAAACACTGGGTAAATCTTCTAGTACTGTATAAAGAAACTTACATTGATCCACATTGTGCTACCTTATGCATGTTGTATAATGTCTTACTCCACAAATAGTCCCATTCAAATCAATGAGGTTACACATGGAGTAAGGTGCTATTCAGTAGAGTTATTACAATCTGATCTTAAAAAATAAAAGTCATGCTTATCTTTAATAGAAAACTGAGAGGATTCGTGTAATACTGCAGCACAGAGCTGAGCAAGGCAGAACAAATCACTGGTACACTGGACTTAACATTCAGAGGAGGTAGTAGGCTGCTCCACCTCTCCCTGCTTCCTTGTTCATATAGGAGGCTGTCACCAGTGTTCCCTCTCAGATTTTCCATCCATGAACGGAGTGAGTTTTGTCTTGTGCGCTAACAATGAGGTCATGTGTGCTTCTTCGGATGTGTGCCCCCGTGGCACTGTCCCCAGGAGACACTCCCAGGTAGCACCCCCCCACCTGTTGGGGAGAAGATAACACATGCTCTCCCTGCCCAGCTCCCTGGGCAGCCTGTGTGCAGGGCAGGGACTGCCTCAGGCTGTTCCTCGTGGGCCTGGCTATGAGTCTCCACCTGGGGAGCTGCTGCCAGCAACCAGGGTTTGCAGGGAGTGAGGTGGTGGGGGTGGGAGTGGGACAGTGATATGTGGGGAGGGGGGGCAGGGGGCAGAGGGTTGGGGGTCAGGAGGCTCTGAGGGGCAAAAGAGGTGTGGGAGGAGGAAGAGAGATGCAGGGGACCCCAGCCCCAGGAGTAGCTGCACCACAGCCTGGCTTCAGTTTGGGGCAGCCACCACACAGCCCACACAGAAGCATTTTCTATGTACATGTTTTATAGGATACCAAGCAGAAAACTGTAAATATTAGAAAAAAATAACCCCTGTGCTTACTTGTGTTGATAAGAAATTGGTTTGAAACCCCAGGGTGATCAACATCATGTATTGCACTAGCAAAAATTGCAGCAAGAATCTCCAGATCAGTGAACACCGCCTGGAAAAAACATACAATAGAAACAGTTACTAACTGAGGAAACTGTGTTTTCAGTAAAAGGACAATGCATTGATTTTTAATTCTTCAAAACTAATATTTGAAAAAATAAAATGATAAACAAATAAAAACTCTTTAAACATAGTTTAAATATAACAGTTACTTCAAAAAGTTAAATATATGTTAAATATAATAAAGCCATGGAAAATAGTCTATTACATATACAAGCCATTTCAAATTTGGTACTGAAAGCCCCCTAAATTCAATGGAATCAAACAAATGTGGGGTTTTCAGCACCTATCCATAAACAAGATCACATACTGAGTTCACTAAATATTGATAGGCACCTAAACCTTAATATCTACCCAGGTTTGAAGATTTTGGTCTAAGTCATTATTACACACTACGGTTAAGGCCCTACCAAATTCATGGCCCACATTGGTCAATTTCATGGTCATAGATTTTAATAATCATAAATACCATGATTTCAGCTATTTCAATCTGAAATGTCATAGCCTTGTAATTCTAGGAGTCCTGACCTAAAAAAGAGTTGTGGTTTGTGTGTATGTGCACACAAGATTATTGTGTGTGTGTATGTGTGTGTGTGTGTGGGGGGGGGGGGGATGTGTTATGGTACTGCTACCCTTCTGCACTGGTGCTTGTAGCGGCACTGCCTTCAGAGCTGAGCACTTGGAGAGTGGCAGCTGCTAGCCAGGAGCCCAGCTCTGAAGGCAGAGTTGCTGCCAGCAGCAACGCAGATGTAAGGATGGCATGGTATGGTATTGCCACCCTCAATTCTGTGTTGTTGCCTGCAGAGCGGGGCCCTCAGTCAGCAGCTGCCACTCTCTGGCTGCCCAGTTCTGAAGCTGACATTGAAGTAAGGATGGCAATACCATGACCACCCTAAAAATAACCTTGTGATGCCCTGCAACTCCTTTGGGTCAGGATCCCCAATTTGAGAAACATTGGTCTCCTGTGAAATCTTTATTATAGGGTAAAAGCACACAAAAGACCAGATTTCATGGTGGGAGACCAGACTTCTTGATCCATGATGCATTTTTCATGGCTATGAATGTGGAGGGGCCCTATCTATGGTGTTACCCCAGGTAGTATATGTATGGTGCATTAAGCATGCTTATATTATCAACATATAATATGTATTGGCTATGTTAAAAAGGAGTATTCCTCCCAAGTGATATTAAGGGAGAATGGTTATGATTTATTATTTCTGTAGGCTGCAAGGTATGGATCCAACAACTTTTTGATTCTCCTTTTAGAAGTCATTATGAAAATTAACTATAAACAACAGTATTCAAGGAGATATTAGTATTTTACTGACTCAAACACTGTGCTGAAAATAAGACTGTGAAGTATAACTGACTCAACAAATCAAGTCATGTTACTGACAATCAATATGGTTGCCCACTGAAGCATGAGGTAACACATTTATGAACTGAAGCTGAGCCTTCTTCCTGCCATGAGGGAAATCTTCTTAAAGAGGACTGATTCTTTTAGGAGCCAACAGACCTCTCAGAGATCCCTAGAGCTCTTCAGATTCATTCACTACACAGGGAAGGCAAGGGAGGGATGAGGCATTCAGACACAGGGCTGAATTATTCCAACATTTCTCTAACTTCCTTTCACCTCAGAGACTTAAGCTTTCCTTTAAACAGCTCATGTAAAGAGGATTCAATTTTAAAAAGTCTGGATTTCAAGAGGTTTTTTTTAACTCAATAAGACTACAAGTTGGACCTCCCTGATCTGACATCCTCGGGACCTGAGGTGTCCCAAACCAGGGAATTTGCTGGACCAGGGGAGGTCAGTACTCCCCTGTTGGCTGCTTTGTTCCCAGGCTCCTCTCCCTCAGGCTCCCTGCCCTGCCGTTGGCCCCACTAACACTGACCTGGCACAGGCTCCCCACCCTGCTGCCCACACACTGTCCCAAGGTTTCCCGGAGTCCCCAGCAGGACAGCCTCACTGCTGCTGGCCATGCTGCCACATGGTGTTCTCCAGGGTTCCTAGCCTGGGGCCACCCAGCCTCCACCAACCCCACTGCCACCAGGAGTTCCACAGCCGGGATCGCCCGGCCACACTGCGCTGCTGCTAGGGCCAGCCCTGCTCCCACTGGGAATTCTCTGGGGTTCCCCAGCTGGGGCTGCCCGCCTCTGCCAGCCCTGCTTCACCCATGGATTCTGTGGTCAGGACTGCCCAATCTGGCCCCACTGCCATCAGAGGTATCCTGGGGTTCCCTACTGCTGCGGGGAGGGGCGGGAGAGGGGAGATCCCTGGTCAGGCTGCCTGCCACCAGAACCCACTGCAGCTGTGGTTTCCCAGCTGGGGCCGGGATTCCCCAGCCACCTGGCCCAGCTGACACTAGGGGTTCCTTGGCCGGGGTGGAAGCTCCCCCGGCCATCACCCTGGTCCAGACGCTGCTGGCCTAGCCGGGGTTCCCTAGCTCACGCTGTCTCAGGTGGCTCCCACTCCCACCTCTGGAGCTCTTTGGTCCAGCAACATCTGTGGCCCTGCTGGACCACAGATGCTGCCTGACCAAAGGGTATGTCTGGACTTCACAACTCCGTCGACGGAGCCATGTAGATGAGTTTACTAGACATAGGAAAATGAAGTGGCGATTTAAATAATTGCCGCTTCTGCGCGCTGTGCTGATCAGCTGTTTGGCGGCACAGCGGGCAGTTCTGATGCGCCGCGTCGACAAGGGAAGGCTTTGCCGACCACCCGCTATGCCTTGTGAAATGAGGTTTACCGGAGCGGTTGACAAAGGTTTCCCTTGTCAACCGTGGCGCGTCCAGACTGCCCCGCTGTGCCGCCAAACAGCTGATCGGCACAGCGCAGTGGCCATTTTGATGTAAATGAAGCGGCGATTATTTAAATCGCCACTTCATTTTCCTATGTCTAGTGAACTCATCTACATGGCTCCGTCGATGGAGCCGTGTAGTCTAGACATACCCAAAGAGTCCCGGATTTGGGAGGTGCAACCTGTACCATTACGGATTTAATGTATGGGGGGAATATTTCCTGCGTATTTTAAGCTTCATGGTGGAGGGAATATTAGAGAAATTCAGTTTAGAAAAGCAGAAAAATATAAATGTAGCCTTGTGGACAGAAAAATGTAAAAATGAAAAGGAATATTGCATAATATTACTTAGGGAAACACATCCTGTCATTGCCTTTGCTGTATAATTCCCATTGGTTTCAATGAGAGTTCAATATGGGAAATGACAGGACACAACTTGTAGCTAAAAGTAGATGATCAAAACTATCATGTTACCAACAGGATGTGGTTGATTTAGCACTGGTCAGTGGACAAATCCAAGTAAATAAACCTGGGTCTTCACTAAATTCCTTTAGAAGAGAAAGGAAACTATATTACAAAATTTAAGAAACTATATTACAAAAAAACCCATTGGATTATAGGCACAGGGATCATTTATATTTATCTTAGAAGAATCTTTGATATTTTGCATGTATTTCCCTCTCCCCTTTTCCATGGATGTGTAGATTTACCTCTAAAGCTGGGGTTGATAGCAGTACGTGGGTAGATTGAACAACATCTGCAGCATGTATGTTGTTGTGATATGCGACATCTGCATGGTAATGGTCTTCTAGAGTCATCAAGTAAGTTATTAAAGTGTCTACTGGAATTTTAAATGTTTTTAACAAATCCCGTTCCTGGAGAAAGAAAGAGGGAAACAATTAAGTGAATACGGAATGTAACAATTGATTTACAAGGAGTACCAGTACGGCTTCCGTATTGCTCACCTGGAAAATGGTATTCATGATGACTGTCAGAGGTCGGTTTCCAGATAGTTCTGCTATTCTGAAAACATGCAGGCCCCATTTGTTCACATCTTCTAGTTCCTAGAACGAAATTAAGCAACAGAAACTTTTCAATCAAACACTTAATTTTCCATTTATTTTTTGTTTGAAATAGCTACAACTGAATGAAGGTTCAAGCTGCAAACTGGTTGAGACACTGTAAAATAATAATGAGGAATCCTGTAGCACCTTAAAGACTAACACATTTATTTAGGCATAAGCTACATCTGACGTAACAGGCTCCAGCCCCTGAAAGCTTATGCCCAAATTTGTTAGCCTTTAAAGTGCCACAAGACACTTTTATTTTTTTCCTGAAATAGACTAACATGGCTACCCCTCTGAAACTTGTGAAAATAATATATTGACCCCTCTGAAACAATGAATGCTGCTGCTAACAACCCACTTGTTAATATCTGAATTTGCAGCTACCAATTCTCTAGATTTTAACAGGTAGTGTCTTTCTTTTAAGCAGGTTGCTCTGGGGGGAGAAATGCTACAGTAGCTTTAACGAGCTGAACTCATACAATTTGCTAGTTATGATACACTTTGCCTAGTAATAGCAAATTTCAGCTAGAACAGTGGTTCTCAAACTTTTTAGCCTGTGGACCACACCACTTAATGCAAACTTTTCCTTGGATCACCTGTTGCTAATGGAAACTCGCCATTAATTACATGATTATGCCCAAGCCATTTTGCTAGTGCTACAGCTAGGGTGAACTGTTTAATTTACCAGTAAGAAAGAGAATATTAATTGAAACTATTAAGCAGATTAAGGATTTAACTTTCTCATGTTACTTTACCAAACTTCATTTTAAGTAAAGTAAAATATTAACTTATATCCAACACAAAAGGTTTCAACATTCTCTATATTTATGGCAGGGGTGGGTCAGGGGCCACTGACCCACAGAAAAATCATCCAGGGACCATACAAATGAGAAGTAAAAAAAACTCCTCCAAAACTGCCCAGCCCTCACTGATGTGGCCCCCGACTGAGACACCTCATTCCCCTGGCACTCTCGCCCCATGGTGGGGGCAGAGGGAGGAGTGGGAGGAACAGGGAGGACTGATGTTCAGGGCTTTCCATAGACCAGATTAATTCTTCTGGGGTTCCAAGGTTAGTGGATTTTGTGGATCCCACTAGGATTTGGGGTGGGCCCAAAATGAGGGGTTCAGTGTGCAGGATAGGACTGCCAGTGAGTGGGATAGGGATGGGGATGCAAGATCTGGGCGGGAGGTGGGGTGCAGGAGAGTGTGAGGGTGCAAGGTCTGGGTGGGAGGTAGGATGCAGGAGCAGTTTGGGAGCAGGGTATCTGGCTGGGGGAAGGAGACAGGAGCAAGGGAGGAAGCAGGAGCAGGCTAGGAGTAGAGTGTCTGGCCAGTGGGGAGGGTGCAGAAGTGGGCTGAGGGGTCTCAGCAGGAAAGTGCAGGGTCTGGGCATGAGGAGATTTTGGCCAATGGGAGCAGCAGGAAAAGCTTCCAGGCAGCAAGTCCATGAGCTGCTATTCCCCCCCAGGTGAAAGGAGGAGGGGAAGGGGAGAGCGGGAGTGGCAGCACACGAAGCCACTTCTGGCTCCGCTTGTTCCCTGAGAGCCAGATCCAGTGGGGAGGCTCAGGGCTTTCTCCCCCTGGCCCTTCAGAAGGAAGCTGGTGCTAGCACTGCAACCTGGGGGCAGGGGGGAGGGGGGGGCAGGGACGGGGAGAGAGAGGGCTCAAGTTCCAGCAAGGATTCCCTGCTGCAGGGGGGAGGGAGAAATTGATGGGGGCTGATCTTGAGCTGCTGTCCACCTGCAAGGCAGCTACGGAACACTAGTGGTCCACGGACAGCAGTTTGAGAACCACTGAGCTAGAAGGAAACCTTCAGAGATGCTGCAGTTCTACTGCCTATGTCACGTATTGTGTGTATTCTGAGGAGCAGAATGTTCAGATAAAGGAGGAAGTTCCTGAAAACAAGGATAAACATATCTGAAAATGCACAAATCTGCAAGTGAACGAATACTCAATTTATGGCAAATGTTGAATTATGGCAAGGGCAGTCTAACTAATATATGATCCAATATTCTGGGGGAAAATTTTACTTTTAAAAATGGATGTAATTGATTGTATAATAAGAAATGATGCAGCTAATGGTGTATATAGTTGTGGAGTTTCAAAATGATACCAATGCTATATATTTTGATTATTTGCTAGTGCTCAAATGAAAGTTTGATATTTAGTTTGCTGATATGATTTATGCATAAAGGCCTTATTACCACATATGCAATGCTTATTTATTTTACATTAAGTACTCCTCAAGTAGAAAACCCCCTCACTGTGCTCCTCTTGGAACAGAAATTTACTATACACTCAGAGTTTTCAGTGTTCCTGATTTACACTTGCCTAAGTGAGATCAGAATCTGGTATTAGCCCTTGAAATCAAAAGCTGTGGAAAGAGTATGGGGTAATACACTGTAGTCTGTTTGACAACCTCACAAGTTAATTAAATTGCATGATAAGTTTCTCAGGCCTTGGTAGCTTAAATCTTCCTTACCTTGGCAAGAATGTCTTCTTGTTCCGTTTTAACACCAAATTTGGGGATACTGGAATTAGTTAAACTGGAGCTATGCATCAATTTTTTCACTCCACTGATCTGGGACATAGGCCTCTTCTTTTTTTCTTTCTCCTTCTGTGTTGGAGAAGGGATTTCCACTTCATGTTGTTTGTCTTTGAAGAAAGGAAAGAAAACAATAATTCTGAAGGTCAGTCGCTCTCTATACTTATAAAATTACATATTTTTGTTGTTCTTAGTGGTTAAGATTGATTTGTGTACACTATAATTATTCTATTATCATTCTGTGTCTTTTTGAGCCAAACGTGGAGACTAATAATTATCAGAAATTAAAAGCAATTGAACAAAGAAACTAAGTTCAACTTTACAGAACACTGCATTATTCCAAAGGTTATTTCATTATTCCAAAGGTTGTTCCATTTCTGAAGAGCGTGATTTGAGGGTAATTTGTGGCTGCATCGTCCATCCTCTCCTAACATCGTGTAGGGAGGTAATCTTTTTCATAAAAAGAAAGTAGTAGACCTGGCCAAAAAGTAGAATTGCCTTTCCATGGGACATTACGAAATAAAATAATAATAATAATACAGTTCCAAATTGGAATGAAAAAATAACAAAATTTCATTTCAAACTTCTGGAAACAGCAGCCAGGAAATCAGGTCGCCCGTGGTTTCTGAACTGCCAGAATCTGAAAGCCCTGTTAGCTCCAGCTTGAAGGCAGCCTGTGTTGGCAGGCTGCCCTGGAGCCAAGGATTCTGGAAGAGATTGCAAGCCCTAGCAGGCTGCTAAGGAGCTAGGAGGGCAAACTGGCAGGAAACCAAGCAGGCAGAATCAACAAAAATCTGCCTGATTTCTGTTAGAATTTAATTATAATCCACGTGTTCTTTAAGAATGCTTCTATTCCAGAAAGTTTCTGACCAGCTCAAGTTATAGAACATAAATACCACAAATAGCTTGATCTGATTATGGCAAGAAGAGCATTGATAGATTTTACCCTGAACTACTGGCTTTAGGCTAACACACTACCCTCTCTCAACCTTTATATACAACCCAAGAAAATTACAATATTTTCAAGCCCTTGTCAATATATTGTTTTTCCTTTGGTTTGCACATTAGTTTTGGAAATGTCCGTTGTCTGAAGTGTTATATTTTGAGAAGTGACTTGGTAAAAATAACATTGTGAAGTATCATATTTCTTCTGT
Organism: Rafetus swinhoei; assembly: GCA_019425775.1. Lineage (NCBI taxonomy): Eukaryota > Metazoa > Chordata > Testudines > Trionychidae > Rafetus > Rafetus swinhoei. The sequence goes on from CM033427.1 coordinate 36,950,309, forward strand.
TTCTGACTTTGGTGAATTACTTAACGTACGATGCAACAGATTTTTTTTTTAATTGTCACACCTGGAATTTCAAACTGGGATCTGAAAATCAAGCTGTTCTTTCTGATGCTTATGTCATGACCAGTAATAAAGATACCTGTAATCATGTTTTAACTCACAAGTTTATTGATGGCCTGTGAAGTAGAAAAGAGGGCAGTTTGTTGTTCTCAGATGAATTAGATCTATCATATTAACCAATTGCAAACTTGTTTTTGTCAGATATGAAGATGTGACTTAAAGATGCAAGGGAAAGGGATGTGTCAAGTAAGAAGATGCCATTTTTATACAGCCACTTTTCCAACAATACTACACTTTATTGTGAAGAAACACTTCCAACAAGAAAGCTCAGAGACCCAGATATGTAGGGCTTGCTTCTCATTTACAGATGGCTACTTTTTGTTGCTCTGGCAGCACAAAAGGGGGTTAAAGTCAGAGTAAATTACACCTTCTTACACGTTAGGACCCCTTTATACTTCCAGACTAGTGAAGTGACCTTCATATAAATGAATCTAAGCCCTAACGTGGATATACTGCAATAAAAGACCTGTGCACAGCGTCAGCTGCCTCAGGTCAGTTTACTGAGGCTCACGGACATCGGCTGTGGGGCTATAAAACTGCAATGTGGATGTTTGGGGCTTGGGCTGGAGCCTGGATTGTGAGATTCTGTGAGGAGGTGGGTCTCACAACCCAAGCTCCAACCAAACCCATCTACATTGCTATTTTTATCTGCACAGGTCAAGACCCAGGAGCTCCAGTCAGCTGATTCAGGCTCTGCGACTCCAGCTCTGGGATTTTTTTTTTTTTTTTTTGCAGTGTACCTTTGAGTCTGGATTTCATGCATGCAATTCATTTGGGAAAGGTTCACCTGAACTGTTTTTATCTTAAACAACTTCAAGCAGCTGGAAAGCAATGAAGCCTGGAAGATTTAAATATTAAATCTATTTTTCCTGTATATACTAATTTAATTAAGTAGTATCTGAACTTTCCCCCTTCATTAAAAACCCTTCCTTTTGTGCTTTAAATCAATGGAATATTGTTGAATGTTAAAGGTTTTCAAATTAGCCTAAGTGACCTGCAATATGGCTTACAATGCAGAAAAAAAAAAGTGGTTTTGGTCTTTTTGCTTCCTTATGATACATAAAAGGAAGTATGAAAAGATTTGAAAAAGCATTTTTCTTTTTTTCTTAGAAATAAGAGGGATAGCAAGTCCTGATCTTTTGTTTTTGATTTATGACTGGTGAATTGAAAAACATGTCATTTTCACACCTCAACTGAAGAGAAAGAGTATGACATGTGAAAGTAATTGAAATAGAGGTCTTTTCTCCCAATTTTTAAACAAAACAAACAATCTACGCAAAAACCAAAACCAAACCACTCACTCAAACAAACAAACAAACAAACAAACAAACAAACAAAATCCTAAGCAAATAATGTTATAAACAATCTGATTAAAAATTTATCCTGACTTCTCAAGCTTATCTTTTGTAATGTAATACAACCACGTGTTCTTTAGTCCAGCACAACCAGGAAAATCAAGGACTGATAATTTAACACAAAAATTATCACAGAAAATAATTAAAAACACACTTCTAAAACAAGCCAACCAACTTTCTGACCGTAAATATGTTTACATACAGATACTACCCCCCCCCCCCCCCCAAAAAAAAAAGTGCAAACATCTTTTCTCTTCTTGTGCTGGTCATCTTTATCGGAGAAACTGAAATTGTATAGGGAATTCAATGCCATTTCTGTATTGCTGTGTTTGCTTCTGCAGTTTTTACTGTCTACCTTTCAGGAGTTTGTTTGCATTTACTGGAAATTGCACAGAATTCTGAACAAATCACTGCAACAAAGAAAATGTTACCAAGTTTTTTTAGCCTGCAGCATAGAGTTCCTTCTCCTCCGCTCCACTCTCTGACCAATCAGAAAAGCAGAGGAGGAAGGGGAGAAGAGTTTTTGACTGCTGCAAAGACATAACAGATGAAGAGCAGTGACTCGTGTGCATGCCTTGATGTTTATGGTTTCAGCCATATGCACAAAGTTTAGATCCATCAACAGGGAGGATTACAAACTGAGTTGTCAGATTAGTTCAAGTGAAAGGAAGTGTCTGTCCAAAAGGTTTCTGATCTGCCGTGGAATTCCATGGGATTTCCTCATATTTTTTTAAATATGGGAAGCTAATGCTATGAGTACTGAGCATCTTTTTTAAGTTTAAACTGAGAAACTTTCCTGTATTGATATGGTTTTTACAGCAGATTGTATTGGCTGCTAGGTCCTAGTACATTATCTAGCTGAAAGAGAACTGGTTAATCACACTGTTTATGTATGAACATTTTCCTTCCACACATCATTGTTCTGAATCTATTATCTAATTATTAATAATCTGATTATTATATATTTAAGGACAGCTCTGTAACTGAGATAAACCACTTGAATTTCCTTTATTTTTGAAAATATTGTTTTTTATTTGGATGCCAACCACAGAAAGACAACATTCATTCTCAATAGATTCAAAGTGTTTGTCTCTCCAGAGCTTATTCTGCTTGAAAGCTGCAGGTCACATGTGAAAGGCTGGCAGCTGAATTTTCTTATTCCTGTCAAAATGAGTCTTAATTTTTCACATGAAAACATGCAAAGATGCTGATAGCTCAGTCTTTTCAGTTGGAGGATGTGAGAGGCATCTTCTAAGTGGGTCATCTCCTCAGGCAACCTTATCCTCAGCTTTTAAATATTTCTGAAACTGTACAATAGAGCTCCACTTCTCACAGAGGCAGATAACTTTCCTGTGCAGGTGAATCTAGGCATTCTACTGAAACAGTGAATAATTGAAAAGAAAACCATGTTAACTGATTCATTTCAGATATTGTGGATTTGGATAAAATTTGTTTAACTACATGTATTTTAACACATATTAGCAAATTTTTAATGCCCTTTTATTCTAATCTTGACATACCCATGAGTCCCTACCTATATTAACAGTCCTTAACAGGCAAAGTGAGTCTGTGTCTTCAAGCCATGTTTTAAATTAGCATATTCTATATCAATCTTCAATATACACAAATATAGAATATTGGTTTATTTATTTAAAAATAACACATCTTTTTTGTTTATCAGCCTCTCTATGGCTATGTCTAGACTGCAAGCCTCTTTCGTAAAAGAGCATCTATACTACAATCAGTACTTTCGAAAAAGCAAGCCGCTTTTTCTCTTTCGAAAAAAGGCGCTATGTAATGCAAACTGTGCTTTTTCGAAAGAGAGCATCCAGACTGCCTGGGTGCTCTCTTTCGAAAAAGCGGTTTGATTTTTCGAAAGAGAGCACCCAGGCAGTCTGGATGCTCTCTTTTGAAAAAGCACAGTTTGCATTACATAGCGCCTTTTTTCGAAAGAGCACTTTTGAAAAAAGGCGTTCTTCCTTGTAAAACGAGGTTTTCCGTGGTAGAAAAATCTGCCGCGTTCTTTCGATTTACTTTCGAAAGAACGTGGCGGCAGTCTATATGCAGGGGAAGTTTTTTCAAAAAAAGGCCACTTTTTTCGAAAAAACCCTGTAGTCTAGACACACCCTATCTGTAGATGGGGAATGCCAATGCACTATGTGCTGAGAGATTCAGTGAGTTTGGTTTTGCTATGAATTTTCATCAGATCAAGATGCCTTTATAGTACAGTGAAAGCTTTATTATCCAGCACTGTGTTATCCGGAAAACATTGTTAACTGGCATTGCTCTCAGCCACAATACTGCCGCTTCTTCAGGCGCATCAAGCCTGTCCAGCCAGCTGTTGTGGGGCTTCTAACAGCTGGCACTGTTGGCTGATGTCATCAGCAGGCACCTCCTTCACCCTCAGCCTGCCTCAAGCTGCTGGGAGTTAGATCTGCCGGTAGCATGTGGGACGAGAGAAATAAGCGTTGCTACCTGGCACACTCAATTACCAATCAACCCCCATTTCCCATGAGTACCGGATAACAAAGCTTTCACCATATAATTGTACAACTTCTTCATTGGGCAAAATGGGTACTAAGTGCAATGATAATTTTAAAATCCATTAAGCAATTCACTATACTAATCCCTCCTCAATTATTTTTGTAATCTGTATGATTATTTCATGTTAACTACTATAGTGCATGGGAATACATAGATATAGGGTTTTAATCAGAATACTTTACTACAGCACTCAACAACTTCTGAACAGAGCAGCAACACAAAATGTATATGTGCAACAATGTATACAGGATAGATCATTTTATCTATGATACCTGATCTCTGCATCCAAATACTAAACAGTGGAGTTTATAAAACACATAACTACTAAAAAGATAAATCGCTCCCATAATATTCTTACCTAAGAATGTATTTGATATATATTCTGAGACCTGATTGCCTGATCGGCTCATTTCAGATAAGTGGGTCAACTCCCTGTTGAGCATTCTTTTAAACTGGAAAAGAAAAGAAGAAAAAAGCATGTTAACTGTCAAGAAATGGTTAACTTAGAATGAGAAAACTTAATTTATTTATAATAAATAAATATATTGCATTCAAAAGATACAGTAGACTGAGAGATGAATTGTAAAAAGAACAATGCAAAATAATATTGCTTAACTTCAGAACTTCTCCATGGTTAGAAGGCAGAATTTTAAAACAGATATTTCTCCAAAGATTCAGTGTCAGAGACTTTGGGACCATGTCAGCTACTGAAAAATGTAACCGCAAGCATGTGCATACATGACGGTCTCCCACAGTTTCCCACACACACAGTCTCCCACAGTATTCTTGTCAGCAAGTTAAGGAAATATGGTTTGGATAAATGGACTGTAAGGTGGATAGAAAGCTGGCTAGACTGTCAGGCTCCAAGGGTAGTGATCAATGGCTTGATGTCTGGTTGATGGTTGGTGTCAAACAGAATGCCCCAAGGGTCGGTTCTGGATCCAGTTTTGTTCAACATCTTTATTAATAATCTGAATGAGGGGATGGATTGCATCCTCAGCAAGTTCATGGATGATACTAAGCTAGGAGGAGAGGTAAATATGCAGGAGCATAGGGATAGGGTACAGAGTGACCTAGACAAATTGGAGGATTGGGCCAAAATAAATCTGATGAGGTTCAACAAGGACAAGTGCAGAGTCCTGTATTTAGGAAGGAAGAATCCCAGGCACTGCTACAGGCTGGGGACTGACTGGCTAAGCAGCAGTTCAGCAGAAAAGGACCCGGGGATTACAGAGGATGAGAAGCTGAATATGAGTCAACAGTTTGCCCTGGTAGCCAAGAAGGCTAATGGCTTATTAGGGCGCATTAGGAGGAGATTGCCAGCAGATCTAGAGAAGTGATTATTCCCCTTTATTCAGTGCTGGTGAGGCCACATCTGAGTATTCTGTCCAATTCTGGGCTCTCCATTACAGAAAGGATCTGGACATACTGGAGTCCAGCGGAGAAAAACAAAAATGATTAGGAGGCTGGAGCACATGACTTATGAGGAGAGGCTGAGGGATTTGGGCTTATTTAGTCTACAGAAGGGAAAATTGAGTGGTGTGTGATACTACCTAAAGGGGGGTTCCAAAGAGGATGGAGAGAGGCTGATCTCAGTGTTGACAGATGATAGAACGAGGAGCAACATTTTAAAGTTATAGTGGGGGAGGTCTAGGTTGGATATTAGGAAAAACTATTTTACTAGGAGGGTGGTGAATCACTGTAATGAGTTACCTAAGGAGGTGGCAGAATCTCCATCCATAGAGGTTTTAAAGTCTCCGCTTGACAAAGTCTTATCTGGGATGATTAGTTGGGGCTGATCCTGCTTTGGGCAGGGGGTTGTACTTGATGACCTTCTGAAGTCTCTTCCAGCCTATGTCTGTAACTATTTTTATTATTTCAATCTTCAGAATTTTAAATTTGGAGAGAAATAACTAAGGGTGTGTCTAGACTACAGGGTTTTGTCGACAAAAATGGACTTTTGTCGACAAAACTATACCTGCGTCTACACTACCACCGAGTTCTGTCGACATAATGTTGACAGAACTCAGCAGTTTTGTCGACGGCGGTAAACCTCATTCTACGAGGAATAACGCCTTTTGTCGACAGAGTTCTGTCGACAGAAGGCGTTATTGCATCTACACTGTTCTTTGCGTCTACACTCTCATGTCGACAAAGCGGCTTGCTGTGTCGACAGAACTGGCTGTAGTCTAGACGCTCTTTGTCAACAGAAGCTTTGTCGACAGAATCTGTCGACAAAGCCTCTGTCGACAAAAGCCTGTAGTCTAGACGTACCCTATCAGTTATATTTTATATATACACAGAGGAACACACTTTAATTGTGCTAAGGAATGGGAAACCATCATTTTTGAACAACTCTCTGCTATAGCTCTCTATCATAAACATACTCTCATTCTTTCCATATGGTTTATTACTATGCATTTTGCAATTTTTCTCAAGTTTTTTTTTAAATAACTAAGACTAAGCTCAAATATTTTCTAGGAAGGATCAAATATGCCAGTATCTCTTCTTTACTCTAAACCCATAACAAAGCCATGTTGCAGTGGGTTTTTTTTTTAATTTCTTTTTAAGCAATGGAAAATAGGACTTGCCCACTGGATCAGATCAATGATCACTTAGACCAGGACCATGTCTCTGACAAGGGGTAATAGCAGAGGCTTCAAAGCAGGCCTTCCGAGGGGGGAATGAGGGAGCAAAGGGGACAACTGCCTCAGGTGCAACGATTCAATCTCCCAGCAGCCAGAGCCCCAAGTCCTTTGAATTGCTGCCAAAGCCTCTAACTGGATATTCTTATTACCCATATAAAGGTGTACAGTAATTCCTTATTTAACACTATAGATATGTTTCAGAAAATGATCGTGTTACGTGAAAACGTGTTATGCGGGGTCAATTTTCCCATTGAAAATAATGGAAAAGGTGGGGGTTGTGTTTCAAGCGGTGGTGTCTGTTGCAAGGGGAAACTCAGCCGCTGGCCTGCAAGCGGGGGGAGGGGGGGAGGAGAGGGGGCAAGGTGTCTGCCGAGGGAAGCCCCGCGCAGCTGCCAGTGATGGGCTGGCTGGGGAAACCCAGCCGCCGGCCTGCAAGCAGGGGCGGAGGAGAGGGGGCAAGGCGTCTGGCGAGGGGGGGTCGCTGGGGAACGGCGCGGAGAGCGGCGAACCCTCCGTCGCTTTTCAGGGAAGCAGGGGAAGCCCCACGCAGCCGCTGGCAATGGGCCGACTGGGGAAACCCAGCTGCCGGCCTGCAAGCGGGGGCGGAGGAGAGGGGGCAAGGCATCCGGTAAGGGAAGCCCCACGCAGCTGCCGGTGATGGGCCGGCTGGGGGAAATCGTGTTATTCCGGGGACGGTTGTGTTATTTGAAAAACGTTCCCCCCCAAAAAATTGTGCTATCGCGAAAATGTGTTAAGTGGGCACGTGTTAAATGAGGAATTACTGTATTTCTTTCTTGAATTCTAATAAACTCTCAGCTTTGAGGATATCTTGTGGCAGTTAGTTCCACAGATTAATTATACATTATGAAAAAAGAAGCTTTAGATTTATTGCCACTGAATGTAATTATACAGCCGGTCCCCAACTTACAGCCACCTTGACTTACGACCATCCGCACTTACGACCAAAGCGGTCGTAAATGCGGGCTCCGAGTTACGAACGCGATCTGCGCTTACGGACAGCGCAGTCGCAATGTAACTCAATGGGTTCCGAGTTACGACCATTCCGAGTTACAGCCAAGCGTTTGGTCCATAACGCGTTCGTAACTCGGGGACCGGCTGTATATACCCCTGTCCTTGTATTATAAGGAACAGTAAATAATACTCAGCAATTCAAGTTACTTATTCCAATATATATTAACGTGAGTTTGTCAGCACTGAATTTCATCTGTCATGAAATTTCATCTGTTGTGCTACCATTTCACCTAATTTTGTTTGTTTTATAAACAACTCACAATATTCTCTAGCCATGACTAAGTCACCTAATTTGTATTAATTAGCTGCAAACATTTCCTATCTCACTTTCTTTACCTCCTTTTTTATATCATCATAATATTAAACAATGCTGGTCCCAGAACATGTCTCTAAGGAACCTCACTGTAAACATTTGGCCCACTGAAAATTGATAATTAATCCTATTCTTTGTTTTCTGTCATTTAGCTGGAAAAGCAGGCTACAAAAATTACCACACCTCCTACATGGTGTCATTGAAACCTTTTCTTCCAGGATGCCTCATGCAGTGATTGAATATTATTAAATATTTTTGAAACTATGTTTGTAAATTGTTGATGTTATCACGGCATTCTTTGTATACCATGGTAGATTTATCTATTTGAAAACAATCAGTAACCACCACATTTGGTATCTCTACCATCTTTGCTACCATATTGGCATATGATCAGCCCAAGAAGCTCTTTCTACAAAGACTGGATTCTCTCTTGGTCACAAGCCAAATACTCAATTTTGATCTTGGATATACCACACTTGAACATACTATTACACCCTTCTAAAAATCAGAACATATTCCATATGCAGAGTTATGAATTGTACGAAGTACATGATAATACACAATAACGTAGGAAATCACTGGACTTTTAAAATCTAATTCACAGCTACACTGTTGCTGTGTTCCAGCATCAAAAAATCATGAGTTGGGGCCCAAAATTAATTAATTGTTTTAAAAATCATAACGATTTTGTAAATATTGATGGGAGTTATTTTCCTTGTGGGTTTTGAATCTCTAGAGTGCACCATGAGGGCTAGAAACCATCATTTAAAAAAAGAAAAGTAAAATGAGATTTTCAAATATTCACTTTGAGCTTTGAGTTCAAATGGTTCAAGAAGTTTAAATCGGGGTGGGGAACCTTTTTTGGGATAGGGGCCACTAGCCCACAGAAAAAATCAGTCGGGGACTGCACACAAGTGCGAAGCAAAGAAAAAATTAAACAAAACAAAACAAACCCCTCACTGATTGAGAAGGAGAAAGACACTCCCCATATTCCTTTTGCACACCAGAGCTTAGGGCCGCCCAGGCTAGTAGATTTTGTGTGCTCCAGCCCATGGAGGGATAGCAGGGGAGGCCAAATCCAGACAACATGGGGGCCGGCCCTGAGGTGCCCCACCCCTGGCTTAAATAAAACACCCACTATCACAAGACACTTAATAAAACTGCAAGAGTTGTGTGTGAGTGTGTGTGAGAGAGATAGAGAGTGAGAGAGAGAAAGAGAGAGAGAGAGAGAGAGGGAGTTCTTGCACTAGACATCTTCACATTAACTTAAGCCCAGTCTGCAGTTAAAATTTAGATCAACCTAACTATGTCACTTAGGGAGGGGTATTGAAAAATTCAGATCTCTGAGCATCACAGTTAGGGCCCTACCAAATTCATGGTACATTTTAATCAATTTCATGATCACAGGATTTTAAAAATAGTAAACTTCATGATTTTTGCTATTTAAATCTGAAATTTGACAATATTGTAATTTTGGGAGTTCTGACCCATAAGGAGTTGTGGGGAGGTCACAAGGTTATTCTAGCAGAGGTTGTGGTACTGCTACCCTTACTTACTCTTACGGTGCTGCTGCTGGCAGTGGTGCTGCCTTTAGAGCTGGACAGCTACACAGAGATGGCTGCTGGCTGGGAGCATGGTATGGTATTGCCACCCTCACTTTTGCTCTGCTCCCTACAGAGCTGGACTCTTGGACAGCAGCCATCACTCTCTGGGCACCTACTTCTGATGGCAGTGCAGACATAAGGGTTGCCTCCCATCAATATACTTGCAAAACCCCGGCAACTACCTTCTGGGTCAGAACCCCTCAATTAGAGAAACACTGGTTTCCCTCCATGATATCTGTATAGTACAGGCTAAATGCAACAGATTCATGGTGAAAGATTAGATTTCACAGTCTGTGATGCATTTTTCATGGCCATAAATTTGGTAGGGCCCTACTCATAGTTAACTCAACCTAAGCTTCTGGTGTAGATGTAGCTAGGTGGATCCTACTACTGACCTAGCTATGGCCACTCTGGAAGGTAGGTTACTACATTGAAAAAAACACTTCTGTAAATGTAGGAAACAGCTACACTACAAATGCTGAACCCTAGTGGCAGCATTGCAGCTATCATGCTCATTGTGGAGACGTAACCTAAAAACCCACTTAGAAGTACTCATACTCAATCTACTGATATCTAAGGCAATTCATTAGTTGAAATGTACATGCTACTTTTATTAAAGTTCCTAATATATGTTTAGGCACCTTACTTTTGGCACCCAAATTTGAAAATTTTGAGTGAACAGCCTATGAAAGTGAATACTGTACTGTCCATTCTAAAGATATATGATAATCTTCCTTTGGTAGATTATTCCTGAGCTCAATACATCTAATCTTCAGAATATTTAACACTAAATTATCTTTCTTTAATAATACACTTCATTCCAGTTACCTCTCACAGTTCCTTTCCTTTTTATATGTACACAATTCTGTCTTCCATTTTTGTAGACACAGCACAGCATTAATCATAACTCTTTATCACCTAGGAAATACCCTGGAATTTCTGCTGACCATGACAACTGCTTAAAAAGTGTCCACTCTTTTAACAATTTCACAGTAACTGGCTGGATGCAGATCTTTGGTCTCTTGCCTGCCCATCATAAGCACAGGTCATTTTAAACAATATAATATAATATAGACTGCCACATAGTATGACATTGTACTTTTATATTGGTCAATGCTTTCTATTTTCCTGCCACCAGAAATTATTATTATTAAAATAAGACTCCTATCAATTCCACCCCTCCACAAGCAAAAAGGTGTGTCAAATAATATTTGGAATAAAATCCAGGATTTCACCCTTGGCTTTCAACCAGACTAGAAGTACAAATCCCAGATCTATTCAGTTTATCTCTCATACTTAATGTACACAACAAACAGTGCTTTTGATATGATGTGCTAGCTTCAATTTAAAAACATCTGAATTGGACAGGACAATGGTTTTTAACATTTCTTTGATTTTTGGTGACCAGATATCTGGATAAAATCAGGACTGTGCCAATATTTAACCCTTTGTCCTGTGTCCTGACTGATGTACAATCGGGATGCCAATTGTCCTGACCTTCAGGTGAGGAGATGAGCAGTGGATGGGGAGGGGTGAGAAGGTAAGCAGCGGGTACAGGTGGGTGAGGAGACAAGCAGCGAGATGAGGCAGTGAGGATGAGGAGGTGAGTGACAAGAAGTGACAGGAGGAGGCAAGAAGCAAGGCTGATGGTGGGGCTGAGGAGGTGAGCAGTGAGCCAGTGGCACATGGGAGGGAATGAGGAGACAAGTGGCGAGCCAGTGGCAGGCAGGGGACTGAGGAGATCAGTGATAAGACAGAAGCCAGGGGGAGTGGCAGGGAAGGTGAGCAGTGAGCCAGCAGTGAGGGGGGGGGGGAAGGGGTGAGAGGCGGTGAGACAGCAATGGGCAGGGTGATGGGAGTGGTGCGTGTGGGACTTACAAAGGATGTAGCAAGGCTGTGGCACACGGGGAGTAAGGAGGGATGTGGTGGGGGGGGATGTGCATGGGGAGGAGCAAGGGACTTGGGGTAGGGTGAAGCCTGGGTGGAGTAAGGCCAGGGCCATGAGTACCTCAATGTGTCCCAATATTTTCCTGTTATGATCTGGTCACCTTTGATTTTCTTTTCAAATTAAATATGATATAGTTAGGTGACTTTATCAGCAGTAAGATGCATGGTCTGTTGAAGTCCTTTGTAAAGTTGGGCTTTGAATAACATATGCAGTCAGTGAAAGAGAACCATAATGCTTTTGTTATTAGACAGGCAACACTCAAGAACATATTGATATTCATGTGTTTTGAGTTTCTAAATGAGGACTGAGATGGTGATGAAACAGTTCAGATTTTTTGTTGTTGTCGAATGCTGGTTTACTATTTTACATGCACTACTCTGTTATTTCAAGAAATATTACTAAGAAATAATAATAAGTATAAAACAGACATAACAGTTTGGGCCATGTTCTCTCCTGCTGGGTTCACGGAGCTCCCACTGACTTCATCTGGGGCTAAGAATGCACATTAAAAGGCAAGCAAATTATGTTGCCCTGCAGCATAAGATTATAGCATATTTCTTCATCCATGCATTGTTGCTTTAGAATGACACTGTACTTGATACTCACATGGCCTACTGCAAGATCTTACTTAAATTACATAGGTTCTTGCCAGGATGTGGGTCAGCATGGTATACATTTCACAGCCTGCCAGTAAAAGCCTATCTAAGTGTATGTAACTTGGTTAAAATGTCTATACCCTGATGATTTGTAAGTTACAGAAATAGTACATTGATCAGCAAGGAAGTGCTTTTAAATTTCTAGACACTGCACATACGTGATTAAAGAAATAAATCCGCCAGTTTGAGAAAACTCTAGGGCTTCAAATTGTCAAATAAAAGTCAATCAAAATTTGAAATAATTATCATTTTTAATTTTAGATAGTGGTAAAATGGTTAGAAAGTTATATTTTAAAAATCCCAAACCAACTACTGCACATTTTTATATTATTTTTAAAATTCATAATATGAAAAATCTATTGTTCCTAAAATACATTTACAACGTACAGTGTAGCTGACGTCTCAGCCTAAAGAACAAAGGTTCTGGCAGACCTATGCATACAACAAATTCTCCTGTTATAATGTGCTTTGCAAGTGAGAATTAGAGAGGAATTTACTCACTTCATCTTCCAGATCTTTTTTAAAAGCAAAAATGATATACCAAACCTTTCAGATTGTTAAAGTCCATTGACAGAAGAATGCATATGCTATGATATTCTCCATTGGGAATTCCCCATTGCAATGTATTCAATGGGTCAATAACATGCATTGACACAATGGAAACTGATGTCATACCAACAGGGTTCAACAATGCAATTACTGAAAAGTCTCTAAAAACAGCAGAAACTCTGATCTCACTTCTTACATGTTTCTATTAGACCTTGTTTCCCCTCCTTTCATTATTATTATAGAAAATTATAGCACAGACACTATAGTCAAGTAATGCTAAATATCTAGCTTCAGGCCACAAAAATGTTACAGGACAACTGCACATTTCACTTCTGATCATTCTGCAAAAACTTGTACATCTGCCTAACTTTAAGCATGTGGATAGGCCTATAAACTTCAGTGGGACTACTCGTCGTGTATAAAGTAAAGCACATACACAGATATTTGCAGGACTGTTCCCCCACCCCCCCTTAATACTGTGGTTATCTCCAAACTGTGGGCGGTCTTTGGGTTAGAAGAGGGTAGAGAACCTAGGCATGCCTGGATCTGGCCCCTGAGGCTTGGGGCTCCCCCTCAGCATTGGGGAGTCTGCACTGGTGCTCCAGCCCCTTCCCCCCCAGCTGTTCCATCTAATGGGGCAGGAGCACACAAAATCTACTAGCCTTGGCCCGACTGATTTTTCCATGGGTCAGCAGCTCCTGACCCAAAAAAGGTTCTCCACCCCCTGGGTTAGAAGCTTCTGAAACTTCCTAGTCATTTTAATTTCTTTTGGGCTGAAGCCTGGAATACATATTTCAAATTTCACTGAATTTTCATTTGTGTGTATGTTTACTTTATTAAGAATTTATTCAAATATTATTTTATTGGATGAGATAAAATACAAATGATATTTTTCTAGTACTCTGTGCAAACACTCTATAATGGTTCTTCGAATAATTTTGACAATTTCTTGAAGTGTTAATGTACTCAATCAACATCCACTGCATACACATAACATTTCTCTGGGGTTATATTTATAGTGGGTTGAACCTTGAAGTCTCAAGCATGGTAATTGGGTTCAAAATAATTTTATAGTTTTGTGTTTAATTTAATATATACAGCTTTTGGTAGTTAAGATTTAAAAACATTCACATAGTTTTTGTGATAATCTTGTCCTCAGCACAAAGCTTTAGTAAATGGGTTTTGTGCAGGGAACTGTGTTTGAATACACCGAATCCTGCCCACAATATATGGGGGCACCCACACAGCAATACTGTTGCAGTTCAAGGGCTGTATCAATGGCTGCAGTCTACTACATCTTCCTGCAACGAGACAGAATTTGTGGCTAGTAGAAACAAGTAGTTTTTGGACAAATTTGACACAGCCCTTCCAGTCTTTCAGTGTCAATGGTCTCATGGACAATGTTACTATGGAACACTGATTAAAACAATTAAAAATATCTTAATTTTATTGCAGTGTATTTGTAAATCTTAAAAAAACCCAACCCAACAGATGTGACAAAAAAATCTAATTAGTATCGACTGGCCCTACAGGCTAATTCCTAGTCCTTACGAATCCAAGCTACCTTTCAGTAGGAGTCTTGCCTGAATGAAGATTTTAGATTTGAGACCAGTTTTTAATAAACCTCAAGGTCATGCTTAAGCTTTTATATACACACTAAAGGGATATGAATCACGTATATATCTGAGCTTTGAGACAAATTACATTCATTGGTGCAAAGAAAGATACTCATGGTAACCTATGTAGGAATAGTCCACAAGTACAATCAAAATCTCAATCTCTCAAAAATATTTTAACAAAATATGACCTTGTCCAAAGCATACAGAAATATGTAAAGCAATTAGCCAATAACAATTTTAAACATTTTATGGTTCACTGCATTGTGGGCATTCTTTTCTTCTTTAGAATTTCAGAAATGTTCTAATTTCTATAAATATTTATTGTCAGAAGATCAAATCTTTATGGCTGCCAGATTTCCCCAAAATACAAACATTATGCAAAGTATTTCTAAATATATCAAAACTGTGTTCAAATATTTATGCAGCTTCTTAGCTAAAACCATTGTCCATATACAATGTACGTCGCTACCATGCAAAGAAGACATATTCCATTATGTCTAATCGGCTAATATTATATTGCCTGGCAAAATTCAATTAACAACAGATCTACCCATTTTAAAGACTTCAGCAGAGAGATGGAAAACTGACTGGACATCTGTGTTTTAGAAAACAGGAGCAATATAAGTAACTATGATTATCTAAGAAATATTTCTGAAAGATTTTTTAAAATGCATAACATTTAGATATACTCAGGAGAATGGTAAATAATTTCAGTTTAGTTTTTGATAAATTATAAGAGACTCCAGCTAACTGGCATAACAGAAAACATTATCTTCACAGATGACAGAACAAAATATTTGAGAATATCCTGTTAAAATTCTGGGGTGTTCCACTTTCCATTTTTAAGATTCTAAGCCAAAGCTGTAATCATCTTATTATTAATACAACACAGCATAAAAAATCCTGTCCTAGATGAAAACAATGTCTGCATTATATTTAGCGAAACAATTTAGATCCTGCACTGGACTATTTAATTTTGAATGAATACACAGTAAGAATGTTATTCAAAATACTGTAATCTGCATGTCCGGTGATGAAGTTATATTTTAATAGATATACCATGAACAAAATTGATGAGGCAATCCAGGTTTTTTTATATGCAAATACAAATAAAGCCCAAATATGATTGTATACTAAGTTGATTCTGCACTGTGTGCAATTTAGCATACTGATTCAATTAATCAATGCAAAGCCTCCCATAAAAGATAAGCTGATTTAATTTTATTTGCTAGAAGTATTACAGGTTAAAAATGATTTGAAGTTGCTCAACATTCGATGTAGTTCAATACTAGAAGACAGTTTTCAGTCTCTTTGTGCTTTAAAGAAAACCTTAATCAATAAGATCTCTCTCTCTCTCACGCACACACACAAAACCAGAATATGCTTCTTAAACATACCATTCATAATTTATTATTCAGCTAATAAAAACCAGTATGTGCCATACATTCATACATTATTCTCAATCTGATCACTTTAATCACACATTCCTCTGCATATGGTACAGTATTCCAACTTTACTTTCTGGAGCAGCTTTTTCCTATCTGAAAAAGGGCACAGCATGATTCTGTTAGAAAATCTTTAAAAAAAAAAAATTTTGCTTACTTTTTTTTTTAAACTTTGCATAGGCAGCCTATACAATGTGTTTGGTTTAAATAAAGACTACTCCTATATCACCAACTTTTTGTTTTATATTAATATTTTAAAATATAGCTTCTGGGAAAGAATGTATACAGTGTGGTGCATTATTATTTCTCAAAGGAAGCTCTTTTTTCTGATTCTGATCTGCACCATCACATTACCCACAAACAAACATTATTCATACATTGCAAATCAAAGTTCTTAAAAGGTAAAACAAAATCCTACCTTAATGTAGCCCCAAGAAACTGAGAGTAAATAGTTTGCTTCAGGCATTTTTGATTTTTATACTATCAGTTTAACTAAAAATATTTAGCTCTTCTCTATCTGATACTGTAAAAGACTCTCCAAAAAAAAGGTGGTTATTATTATTTAGTTATTTATTCTCATCTGAAGGTTTTCTGCATTTAGGTAGATATGAGGCATTTGGACATGAAATCCAATTGTGCGATCTTCAGACTGTATAAATGCCATTTGTAAAACTCCAGACATTCAAGGACTAGCATGAAGAGACAGCTTGGATGAGTTGAAGAAATATCTAAAGATCTAGGGATCTGCATATTTCCTGAACACCAGGACTTAATGAATAATGTATGTCAAGATGCTCAGCTGTTTGAAAGGCTGGTTCTAGCAACAGCTACCAAATAAGGACCTGAGGGGAAAGTCACAAACTGTGTTAAGTAATCCCTCCCACAAACCCCAACTAAGAGCCAATCATGTTTCATCCTAAAAAATATCAATGCAAGGGATAAAGACATGTTGTATGCTAATTTCTGATTGGTTAACATGGGTGAATCTCCTGGGAACAGGGTATTTTTTTTCTTTTCTATGCTAAATTGTATTTAATAATGGCATTCCTGCCTTTGGCATTAGCTCCATGCCAAAATAAAATAAAATAAAATAAAATAAAATCGATTAGCTTATTTTTTTTTATTGTCAGTAGCATTTGCCAGCACTATTTAAAAGGAACGTTGAACTTATCAAAAGGGGGAAAAAAGGTACAGCAGGTATTCTATACCCATAGCATGTAATTTGTTCAGGCTTTTTAACTTCGTATGTGGGAAAGGAGCACATCTAAATCTTACGAGTAAAGAAAAACAGAATAAAGCTTCCAGGATTTTTAATGCCTTGTTGTATGTCACCATCTGTAGCCATGCAAATGCTTTTTCTTTTGATGCCATTCAAATTTTTTATAAAAAATCAATCCACATTTGGCCATGGATCAGTCTGCTAACTGAAAACATTCTGTTATTTCAGCAGACAAAAATCACCTATTTTTAAGATGCAACAACTCACAAGCCAACCTACAATCTTACAGTTCTGAATACATGTAAAGCTTCTATGCAGAAAGCAGAACAAAAGCACTATAGTCATGAAATTCTTGCTGTAGCTATGCAAATTTTCATGCCAGTGCCATACCAGATTAATGTAATTCTTTACAGGTATACTTCACTGAAAAGAAGTAAGTAGTTAAGTGATGTGTGTCAGTGAGCTGACTCAGAGCTCTACATGAAATATTTTTGAATCTGCTACTCAACAAACAATTAAAACTCAGAAAGATGAATAAATTATCTTGTACCATTTGGTGCAAAGCTTGCATACTACTGCGACAAATTTCAGAGCCTTTGCTGTGTCATAAGTAGGGACAATTTTCTAATATGACAAGAGCAATAAGCTTAAAGACAAGATGAATGAGATAGAGCACTCAATCTTAGCCCACTCTGCTGATTCATTGGAAGATACTTATTGACCACAGTCATGAGGGAGCTTTCAGATGAAGTGGTTTTTACTCCACTGAGTGATGATGCTAGAAAGCAATGGCAGAAGCAGTAAGTGCTTGAAAGGGAATCAAACCCCTCTAAAATCAATCACAAAAAATG
The DNA here is from genome assembly GCA_019425775.1 of Rafetus swinhoei. Classification (NCBI taxonomy): domain Eukaryota; kingdom Metazoa; phylum Chordata; order Testudines; family Trionychidae; genus Rafetus; species Rafetus swinhoei. Next base: position 36,968,209 of record CM033427.1, read on the forward strand.
AAGTTAACAGATCTCCTTTCAGTAGAACTGGAATGCAACAGAAATAAAGCAAGCAGGTACAGGCATCACAAATCTCTGGCACAATGTACAGTATATTGATAAGGAGTACATTATATAATTAATTTGTATTGTGTACTTCAGAAATGTAACTTGATTGGAGTAAACAAATTGCCGATAAATATTCTCTTACACAGAGACACAATCCAATGTGCCTCACTCTTCTGTGCTTATACAGAGAAAATGTCCATAAAATATTTTACCCTTGGAAACACAGGTTGGCCACTACAGCCTCAGCAGAACATTAAAATGGCTCCAAAAGGTATCTGAGAAAAATATCTACAGTACAAATCACTGGAATAGTACACAGCCAACCTACAGCACAGTGAGCTATATGCTAGAGAAGTACTTTTTATGTAGCATGAAAGCAGCTGGCCACATATGTTGTATTGTTTTCACTCTCCGAGTAGCTTCTGCAGATGAGCACTGCTGCCACCTATTTGTGACCAAAATTACAAATTACAGATTTTTTTTTGCTGATTTTTCAAGTTAAATATGGTGAAAATGATGTAATAAAATTATGGTCTTAAATGTTACAGAAGAAGGCTAATGAATAATTCCCAGGCTCAATTTCCTCAAACAATTTCTTTCGATTAAACGGGCACTGATTATTTCCCAGCAATTTGCACAAAGAGAGAGGCATTTTCTATCAGATCTCTTCTGTTCTGTTTGTATGGCACATCGGTGACACTGTTTCATTTTTGGGGTTCTGTAGAATGTTCTTTGATATCTGATGATGTGGAAGAGTTTGGGACCAGGCAGTCCAGATGTAGAGAATGCAGGGCCAAGGGATCACCTTCATCATTTCCATACATATTGCTAAGTGTAATAAAGTCGGGAGCTTGCAAGCATGACTCCTTTTAACAGACTGTGCAGCAATTATAGATGCTTAACACTAGGGACAGGATTTGAGGGTCCACAGAGCCAGCAGGAAATTCCCCACCTAACTGTTATAGAGGATGAGATGGGTGATCTAAACCATGAAATGGAAACCATTACATTAACAGTGAGCATTTATTTCAATGTGTATGAGATGAAACCTGCATGCATAAAGCTCTTATTGCAGTGGCTTATACGAATGAACATTACGAAGGTAAGTTTCCAACCATATTTTGATATAAGTCAAGTCTGGTTCAAGAGTAGCTAAAATTAGTCCTTAAATACAGTATGGGTACGTCAACACAGCAGTGTTATTTCGGAATAACTAACATTGTTCTGAAATAACACAGTCCGTGTCTACACTACAAGCAGTTATTTTGACATCATGTGAAAATAATGTCCATCTGGAGGACTTCTTACTCCAACTCCTGTAACCCGCATTTTACGAGGAGTAAGGGAAGTTGAAGAAAAAGTGGTCATTCTCGCACTTCCTGCTGTGTAGACAGTGCCAAAAGCCGAAATAAGCTATTTCGACTTAAGCTATGCAATTGACATAGCTCAAGTTGTGTAGCTTATTTCAGCTTTAGCCCTGCTGTGTAGACATGCCCTATGATTTTTTTTTCAACATTTTAGCTAAAAATACAAAAGCTGCTTCAGGGAAGGAATATTTTTAAAGAGCTCTTTAAAAATTATGCATTCTCCTGCTCTATGTGAAAATACTATATTTTACTGAATATTATTCTCTAGATTAACAAATGAAGGGAGGACACATTTACTTTAAAATTACAATTTAGAGTTTGTCTACACTTAAAATACTACCGCAGTGTGCCTTAGCGTAGAATGCTGAGGGTTCTCCTGTCAGAAAGTAGTTAATTCACCTCCCCAAGAGTAAGTAATTCACCTCCCTAAGAAGCAGCAGATAGGTTGATGGAAGAATTCTTGTCTGTATGGAGACTTAGGGTAGCTTAGCTATGTGCTCAGAAATGTTTAATCTTCATGCTCCTGAGTTAAACTGACCTAATTTTCCAGTGTGGACCATACCTTAGTGAAGAATACAATTACGTTTTTTATCTAGAGCATGTTAAATTCCTTTAGTGAAGTTTGTGGGTTCATGCACAATTTTGCCCATTTTTAAAAAGATGTTTTATAGAAAATCTATAAATTACATGAATACTGAGTTTGCAAAGTGAAATTTTTCTTGCAACACACAAGAGTCTGGCAATCTTTACAACTGAATGGCACTGAATTTTACACTGTTACTTATTTTAGAAGTGGTTTAAACTATTGATAACTAATTCACATACCATGGAATACTTCTGCAATTTACTTTAGGACCATTAGTCCACCCTCAGAGGAACTGACAATTCACCCAATATATTGCAATATAATTTTGCTGGTGATGCCAACATGACACCTGACTTGGCTGGGAGGAAAAAAATTGTCAACCACCTCACAACTTTAAACTTGGAAAATTCACACACGTGACTTGTTTATCTTTTTGGCTGATTTTTGTTTTCAGTTCTCAAAGTTGGACTGAGTCACTAATGGCTAATAGGAGATTTTGGAAAACAAAAGTATTTGCAGTAAATAGCAATCATGCACTATAATTACTTAGAACAAGGAAACAGCATACATTCAAGGACTCAAAAGATGCTCTTAATGAACATAAGGGTAAAATGGGATATTCCCAGGATTCTCCTCCTAGATACTGAGTATGGTAAATGAGAATGGTAAAATAGTTAATCAGGATGCTGAAAAAGCAGAAGTGTTCAAAAATATTTCTGTTCTATATTTGTTAACGATCAGGATTATTTTCTTGTATCATGTAAGGATGATGAAATACTTTCCAGACCATGAGTAATTGAGGATGTTTAACAACATATACTAGAGATACTAGGATAATAGTTTTTAAATCTACAGGACTGGATAAGACACATCCAAGAGTCATAAAAGAGCTGGATGAGGTCAATATCTGATTGCTGATGTAAATTTTAATAAATCTTGGAATACCAGGGAAATTCTAGAACACTAAGGGTTCGTCTAGACTACAGGCTTTTGTCGACAGAGGCTTTGTCGACAGATACTGTCGACAAAGCCTCTGTCAAAAAAGAGCATCTAGACTACAGCCAGTTCTGTCGACAAAGCAAGCTGCTTTTTCATCAGAAAGTCTAGACGCTCTCTTTTGAAAAAGCACAGTGTGGATGCAATAGTGCCTTTTTTTGACAAAACTGTTGAAAAAAGGTGTTATTCCTTGTAGAATGTTTACCGCCGTTGACAAAACTGCCACGTTCTGTCGACTTACTGTCGACAGAACTTAGCGGTAGTGTAGACGCAGGTATAGTTTTGTCGACAAAAGTCCACTTTTGTCGACAAAACCCTGTAGTCTAGACACAACCTAAGAGTGGTAATATGCCAATACCCAAAAAAGGGCAAACGAGATGACTCAAATAACTAAAAGTTTAGTTAGCCTGATATCAATCGGAGGCGAAATAATGGAAAAAACTGATGAGATTCAATTAACAAGGAATTAAGGACTATACTTCAATTAATGCCACTCAACACTGTTTTATGGAAAATAGGTCTTGTCATATAAATCTGATTTCATTCTTTGAGATTATAAAAGTTTATTAATAAAGATAACCATGTAGATACAATATATTTGGACTTAAATATGGAGTTTGACTTAGTTACACATGATCTGCTGATTATAAAATTAGTGCTATAAAATATAAAAAGTGCATTACATATATTAAGTAAAGCCTAACAGATCGCTAAAAATAGGTGTTAATGGGAAATAATCATCAAATTTTTGATGTATTTTTAGTGGTGTTCTGTAGCACTAAGCCTGACACTACTCAACATTATCATTCATGATGTGAAAGTAAATATTAATCACTGTTGCTAAAATCTGCAGATGACACAAATACTGGCAAATGATCATGATGAGAGAGAAAAATCATAAAGTATGATCTAGATTGCTTGGTGAGCTGAGTCTATTCAAGCAAAATTCATTTTAATATAACCAAATGCTAAGTTATATATCTAGGAACAAGGAACGCAGGCTACACCTACAGAATAAGGGACTATAGACTGAAAGCACTGATTCTGAAAGGATTTAGCTCCCAATGTGATGATATGACAAAAAGGGCTAATGTGAGTAGCAAGTAGCAGTAAATGGGGGATTTTACCTTTGTATACAGCATTGGTGAGACGATTACTGGAGTGCTGTATCCAGTTTTGGCATTTACATTTTAATAAGGATATTGAAGAACTGAAGAGGGTGCTGCAAAGAGTTACTAAAATGATTCAAAGTCTGGAGCAAATACTTTACAGGGAAAGATTCAAAAAAGTTATTTTTGTATATCTTATCAAAAAGACGACTGACTTGATTATAAAATGTAAGGTACCTAAATGGGGACAAATACTGGGTACTAGAATGATGACATGTTTCAGAGAGATTCCCATGTTAATCTGTTTCAGAAAAACAACAAGGAGTCTGATGGCACCTTAAAAACTAATAAAATTGTTAGTCTTTAAGATACCACTGGACTCCTTGTTGTTTTTGTGGGTACTAGAAGGTTCTTTAATTCAGAGACAGCAGCATAACAAGATTGAAAAACTAAAAGCTGAAGGCAAACAAATTCAAATGGGAAATAAGGCACAATTTTTAACAGTGTGTGATTAACCACCTGATTAATTTAACAGGAAAGTAGTGTATTGTCCATCTCTTGATGTCTTCAATTCAAGATTAGATGCCTATCTGGAAAATACACTTTCCAGACCAAACACAAGTTATAATTTAGTCAAATACAAATTACTGGGCTCAATACAGGGGTATGTTAAGTGTAATGACCTGTGCTATGCACATATTAGATGATTTAATGGTTCCTTCTGCCCTTAAACTCTATGAATCCATGAATATTTGTCAAAATAATTCAAGGGTGGATATCATATCAAAATAATCACTTCAATAATTACCATTAATTTCAGATTGTTCTGAAGAAGTATCTCTCTCCTTCAACAGGATTTTAACTTCCTAACAAAGCATTTAACATGCAAAAACAAAAAAAAACAAAAAACAAAAAACCTACAACCCCTACATTTCATTATGGGCACGTCTACACTGCAGGGCAAAAGTTGAATTAAGATACGTAACTTCAGTTACATTAATTGCATAGCTGAAGTCGAAATATATTAATTCGGCTTTTGGCGCCCTTCTATATAGCAGGAAGTCGAAGGAATAACACTCTTCCTTTGACTTCCCTTGCTCCTCATGACATGGGGGTTACAGGAGTCGGAGTAAGAAGTCCTCCATCTTGACTTTATTTTGAAATGACAGCTTGCTGTGTAGACGTGCACTATGTTACTTCAAAATAACATCAGTTATTCTGAAATAATGCTGCTGGGCAGACATATCCTCTGGTTTCAACTTTCTGAGTAAAAAACTATCACACAATCTGTTTGTAAATTAGATGCAAAAGTATTGTGAGAATGAATGTATCTTTTAAATAAATTATGCTGTTTTGCTTTAAGATGAATGGGCTTTCACATTAAAATAATTGTTGAACCAAAGTGATGGAGGAATGGGGCTAGCTATAGGATTGGCTTGCATTCAGTCTAGGATTTCTGATTACCAGAAATTAACCCATCTATTGTTGGACCTTCATCATGCAATAATTCTAATTTCTACGGCGATAAACCTCAAAGGACAGTTAGATTCCAGTGTTGTTAGCCACCAAAGCATTTTCCCTAAAGCATCTTGATGCCTACGGCGGATTTAAAGACTGTACATTTATAATGAAATCAGGATTATCCTTAAAGTTTTCTCAAGTTTTCCTATCATAAAAGAAGTAGTAAACATCTAGATGCAATTCATTTAAACTTCCCTTAAAGCCCTGACACACCAGACACATTTAGAAAAAGTTCAACATCAACCAAAATTTCATCTCCATTTGGCAAGAACAATAAATAGTTGGATATTAGGTTTTCTTCTCATCAACTCTGGTCATAGTACAAACCAAGAGCAGTGATTTAGTCAGTATGGGGAGAGATTAACAGGCTTTAATTAATCCCATCATTTTTCAACTCTTAAATGAATGGTTTCATAATGCTGCCCAAAAGGTAGCTATTGTAAAAGTTAATCATGGAGATCTGCAGATACTCTCACAGGAGTCCTTCTTAATATATTCTTTTCCAGGTTTTTCTTTTAAAGAATCAGTATAATGTTCCTACAAATGGGAGAATATTTCTGAGGAGGCTTGAGAGACAGAAAGGGAAATTATGGCTTTTCCAGAAGATTGTGAGAAAAAGTCGCTAAAACATAGTATTTGCATTCTTTTCTGGATCAACACCCCATGACAACATGTCTTTTCAGATCCATGTGTCCTACATATACCTTTCACAACATGTTAACATTTGGTAAGGTTTTTTGATACTGACTTGCAAGACCGTCTTATAAACACCCTAGGGAAATACATCGTAGATGGAGCTACTATAAGGAGTGTGTAACTGGTTGGAAAACCGTTCCCAGAGAGTAGTTGTCAGTGGTTTGCAGTCAAGCTAGAAGGGGAATATTGAATGAGATCTTGAATGGACCAGTTCTGGGTCCAGTTCTATACAATATCTTCAACAATGATTGAAGTAATAGCATAGAGAGTACACTTAAAAAGTTTGTGGAACATACCAACCTGAGAAGGGTTGCAAGTGCTTTGAAGGATAGGATTAAAAGTGAAAATGATTTGGACACACTGGAGAAATGGTCTGAAGTAAACAGGATGAAATTCAATACGGGCAAATGCAACATACTTTACTTTAGAAGGAAGAATCAGTTGCATACAGACAAAATGTGAAATGACTGCATAGGAAGGAGTATTGCAAAAAGGAATCTGGAGGTTATAGTGGATCAAAAGCTAAATACAAGCCAATATTGTAACACTGTTGCAAAAAAGTGAACATCATGCTGGGATGTATTAGCAGGATTGTTGTAAGCAGGACACAAGAAGTCATTCTGCCACTCTACTCCATGCTGATTAAGCCCACCTGAGAATTGCACCCAATTTTGGGCACAACATTTCAAGAAGGTTGTAGACCCATGATATCCAACATGCTAGCCACTAGCCACATGTGGCTATTTGGCTGGTTGAGTGTGGCTAGTTGGTTTGAACAAAGTGGCTATTTGACCGAATGAATGTGGATAGTTTGCTATATCAGTAGACACTATAGTGGCTACTGCTTCAGAACTGATTGATCACCATGAATGTAGACAAATTGGAGAAAATCTAGAGAAGAGCAACAAAAATTATTAAAGGTCTAGAAAATATGAGCTGTGAGGGAAGATTGAAAACACTGGGTTTATTTAATCTGGAGAAGAGAAGATAGAGAAGGGACATGGTAACAGTTTTCAAGTACATAAAAGGTTGTTACAAAGAGGAGAGAGAAAAATTGTTCTCCTTAACCTCTAAGAATAGTACAGGAAACAATAAGCTTAAATTGCAACAAAAATGGTTTAGGTTGGACATTAGGAAAAATTGGCTAGGGAGATTGTGGAATTTCCATCAATGGAAATTTTTAAGAGCAGGTTAGACAATCACCCATCAGGAATGCTCTAGAACAGTGGTTCCCAACCTTTTTTATACCGCGGACCGGCAAACTCATTCACAAACTTTTGGCGGACTACCAATATTTTATGTGCATATTTGCATATTCATCATAGAATACTAGAACTGGAAGGGACCTCGAGAGATCATCAAGTCCAGTCCTCTGCCCTCATGGCAGGACCAAAATCATGCAAATAAGGAACATGCAAATATGCAAATAAAATGTTACCCGTCTGCCAAAATATGTACCCCAGTCCCAGCCCCCAGGGCCGATGCACAGCAGCCAGCTTCCACTCTGGCAGCCTTCTGGAGCTGAAGCCAGCTGTTCATGGTGGCTCTGGGGTACACTCCAGCCCCAAGCCACCGCACAGCAGCCGGCTTCAGCAGCAGCTGCCACATGGTGGCTGCTGCTGAAGCCGGCTGCTGTGCAGTGGCTCAGGGGACCAGGACATACCCCAGAGCTGCCATAAACAGCTGGCTTCAGCTCCTGCAGCTGCCGTAGCCCAGCAGCCAGCAGTTCACCAACCGGAAGTTGGGAACTGCTGCTCTAGATAATACTTAGTCCTTCCACAAATGGGGACTGGACTAGCTGATGACTTTCCTTTCCTTTCCTTTCCTACGATTGTATGCTTTTATGTGCTATACCTCATCTAGAGCACTAAATGCCCCAATAACATCTGTGTGGGTGAATGTTAACAATCACTACACTCTCAAATGAACTCACACAGAAAAATGGACCAAAACACTGTATCAATCATGGGTGAACATGTTCACAAAACAATGATTCCATAACCAAACTTACAGTCCTCATCCTCAAAGGAAACTTGCACAACACCTTCAAAAGATGACCCTGGGAACTTAAAAATTCATAACTTTGCTAGAAACTAAAAATTATGATATAATTAAGGATACTAGATTTATACTTACTATATTAATCTGTAACTACTAATCTCTCCCCTTTTTTGTGCTATGACTGCAAAGGTGTTAATGGGCTACTCCACCTTGAATAGTTTCTTAGGGTATGCCTTCAATTAAACAGGTGGGGCTGACACATCAGCTGAGTTAGGTCACGCAACTTGGGCTATGGGCCTGTGAAATTATGGTGTAGATTTTTGGGCTCATACAGAGCTTGCATTATGGAACCCACTCCAGAGAACTGGTGTTAATTACTTATGCTAAAGTATCTCTTCAATCTTGTGTTTAGCTGAGACACTGACTAGCTTTCCAAGACCTGAAGAAAAGCACTGTGTAGCTCAAAAGTCTGTCTCACTCAACAAAATGCTCCATTAAAATACATTACCTTGTCCACCTTATCTATCTAGCACCTGCCAGCTGAGAAAGGTTCTGAAGAATCAGTCAACAGGAAAGACATAGCAACATTTTAAACCCGGAGAAAAGAACATAAAGGAGGCTAGATTGCCACTTTAGTTACCCAGATGCAGTGCTTCCAAATGTCATACAGAGGAGACAATTTAAGATTTTGATCTCTCACTCCATGGTCAGCAGCAGGTAATGTGGAAGCTGTAGCAGCTTCATGCTTAGTCTTCAGAAGGAGACCAGTTCTTTAATCTGTCAAACCCATGGACTGATTACAAAGCTTCACAAAGAGTCTCCAAAAAGACTCGGACAGCCAGTCTTGACCAGAAGCATGACAGATGTAGTGCAAGCCATATGTAGTGAACAGTACAGTTAAAAGAAAGACAGGCTGTGTGCAGAACACAGTTTAACCCTTCATAGTCTTGTCTATAGTTAAAGTTATAGGTGCCACAAGGAGAATTACATATAGCGGTCTTTTCCGCCAAATAAGAATGCCACTTGAAAAGAACTGAAACACTTATACTGAGTTTTTAAACACTAAAATAATAGCAACCATCCCCCACAATCTCTTTTTTCTATTGGCAGCTAGCCCTAGGCAGTTTTCACCAAATTTGCCTAGGTTTTATGTTGGAATACCCATTGGCAAAATGCCTCCCTACAAAACAGAAACTCTACTGAGTGCAGAAGATTACAGTAGCAAAAACTGGCCATGTCTTCTTTCTATAAGCCACGATTTAACTAACTTAATTATAACCTAATTATGCTGTTGCAAAAGGACAAAATCACTCATATTTTTCAGAACTACTTTAATTAAACCAATATTATGACTTAACCACCTCCCATTCCTAGCATAGCTGTTTTGTAGAAATGGTATATTAATTCTATAGTTTGAATAACAATATTTTTGTCAATAAATAGATAAAATGAAAACATATTCTGAATTATGACTCTTTTTGAGTGAGGCATGGGAAATAAAGAGCAAAATCTAGCATCTGCTCACTGAGATGTTTAGTAAAATGTTATGTTCCTTTATCATTTAAAAAATATACAGATTCTTGTTGGATAATATGTAATTCAATTTAAATGTTTGTATTTACTGCCCTCTAGTGATAATATGAGCATTAGCTACTTATATATTTTCTTTATAGTGCCTTTTTAAAAGCCCAGGCTTGCAATGTGATCCACTAATGTGGTGACCTGCACAGTAGGGATGTGGTAGTGTAACCATATAAATGGTTAACCAATCAGCCTGGGCTCATCAGTTAACCTTCAAGGTTACTCAGGGCCCCACCACCCTCATGCTGCTGCCTCTGTACCAGAGGCAGCAGCACAGGAGGGGGATAGGTGAGAGCCAGTGCTCATAGGGACCAGGGTAAGGAGGACAAGTGAGTCCCGCACGCACCAGCTCCCATAGAGCCCTCCACTGCCCCACGTGTAAAGATGTAACCACTGAAAATTTCAGCAGTTACAGATTTAACAAAAAAAATATATACACATTTTAACATCCCTAAGTGATGCAGGATTGGGTCCTTAATCAGTTCAGTAAATAGTGTCTCTAGTCTTCTCTTTTTTTCCTCAACAATAGCTTTTCCTTATAGATAGGGTTGCCAGATGGTTTAACCAAAAATACCTACCCCCCCCAAAAAAAAAACACTGTTGAGAAAAAAAAGGGGGGAGACCAAAGTTGTTGAGAAAAAAAAAGGACCCCGACAGTTATTAAACAAAAAACAAAAAAAACCCAGCATGGCCCCTTTAAGGCCTTTGGGTTTTTTTTTTTTTTTTTTGCTGGCAGCCATCTTGTTTTCTTACTCTGTGTGGGAAGAGAGCTCCCCTGCGGAACCAGGAAAGTGGGGGGGGGGGCTCAGAGAGGCTGAGGGGGAGGTCTGGGAGGGGCCCCGTCTCTTTTCACTAACAAATTTCACTCATACAGCTCTTTATACTGAGCATTCCTAATAACTACCATAACTGATTACAATCACTGCACTTTACCAAATGAATAGGGGACAGACCCTGGCTACCAATTACTCTGCTTTGTGCCATCATCTTAAATATGCTTTATCAGGGTAACCGTGATTACCTTGATGTAGGGGATTCTCCAGCTGGGTGGAGCTGGCATAGCTATCTCTCTGTGATCTTATCCCAGCCACTGTGAGGCTGCAACTCCTGGCTGGTATGACAGCCCCGCAACAGCCACTGTAAAATGGAACATAGAGTCCACTCCTGATACAACTTTAATTTACCTTGGAGACTGAACCAGTATTCAGGAGTCCCAGGGACTACGCAAGCATAAAGTGTATTTAACGTTACCTATGCCCCTTCCTCCTCATGTCAGTGGTCTGGTTCTGTTCAATATCTTCATAAATATTTGGATAATGGTATAGAGATTACATTCACAAGGTTTGTGGAAAATACCAAAATGGAATGGGATTGCAAGCACTTCGGAGGACAGTATTAGAATTCAAAATGATCTAGACAAACTGGAGAAGTGTTCAGAAATAAACAGGATGAAATTCAATAGGGACAAATGCAAAGTACCTCAATAAGGAAGGAATACTTAACTGCACAAATACAAATTGGGAGAAGACTGCCTCAGTAGGAGTACAGCAGAAAAGGATATGGGGGCTATAGTTGATCACAAACTGAATATGAGTCAACAATTTAATACTGTTACAAAAAAAGTGAACATCGTTCTGGGATGTATTAGTACGAGTGTTGCCAGTAAGATATAAGACACAATTCTTCCACAGCACTGATAAGGCTTCAATTGGAGTACAGAGTCCAGTTCTGGGCATCACACTTCAGTAAAGATGTGGACTTTCTCCAGTTTTGTCCAAAGGAGAGCAATATAAATGATTAAAGGTCTAGCAAACATGACCTACAAGGAAAGACTGAAATACTTGTTTTTCTTTACTCTGGAGAAGAAATGACTGAGGAGGGTCACATGATAGGAGTCCTCAAGAATATGTAAACAGGAGGGGGATACATTGCTCTCTTATCCACTGAGGAAAGGATAAGAAGTAATGAATTTAAATGGCAAGAGGAGAGATTTAGGTTAGACATTAGGAAAAACTTCCTAACTGTAAATGTAATTAAGCATTGCCTTCAGAGGTTGTGGAATCTCCATCATTGGAGGTTTTCAATAATAGGTTAAACAAACACTTTTGAGGTATGGTCTAGATCAGGTGGGCAATAAGCTAGAAGCAGTGCGCCAGGGTTAGTTCCTGGCAGGCCACCAGTGCTTTATGTACCTGCACATCTGCTGGTGTGGTCGCTCACAGCTCCCATTGGCCTTAGATTGCCATTTCCAGACCATGGAGCTGCAGGAAGAGATGCAGACTGGGACACCACTTTGTGCAACTCCTATTGGCCACAAATGGTGATCCACGGCCAACAGGAGCTGCGAGCAGCCCTACATGCGGACACACAGCTAAATAAAGTGCTGGCAGCCCACCAGAAGCTAGCCCATCCCTGGTTTAGATAATACTTAGTTCTGCTTTGAGTTCAGGGGACTGGACTAGATGACCTCTCAAGGTCCCTTCCAGTCCTACAAGTTTTAGGATTCTATAAATTACATGTTGGTCATTTGGGCCACTGAATCTAATTTCTCTGAATATTTACTGACTATTGCTGAATTCAACCTACCATCTTAGAGCTGAAAATAATAAAATGTAAATGGTGATTATAAAAAGATTCATATACTGAAATAAAGATGAAATTAAAATTATGGCTAGAACAGAAATACAGGAGCATAAACTATTTGGATGTTGTATGTTTATCTTCAAACTAAGTGCAGGAGCAACCAAAATGTATGTATAATGATGGAAATTATACATTTCAGTCAAGCCTTTGGAGACAAGTGCAGATCTTCACTACATGGCATGTTTCTAAGGATACATTATAAAATTAGTTGCTATGTTTCTGAACACATACATAGTGTTGGGGTGGATAAAATATGTAATGATGATGGAATTCTAAACAAGCATTCAAATAAATGGAAATTGCATTTTAAGAAATACTCTATTTACAAGTGGCACTGAAGTTTCTCTTAGCAGTAAAAAAGGCCAGGCTGAAGAAGAAATTTAAACATGAAAGCAGTTTGGAAAACAAGGGTTTCCTTATTCCATCAAATTACTACTGTGAAAAGCAGCTGTTGAAAACTGAAGGCTTTAAGCCTCACAGTTCTTCCTCAGAAAGAAAAGATGTATCCCCTTCCTCCCCATGCTCAAAATCATATCAGTACTTGTACATATGTCATAGTATAACAACATATGTACTGGATGTTAGCACCTTAACAGGAAAGTAATGCCATGATTGCTCAGTTATTTATACTTCAGCTGTGGATATACTCAAAGTAAAATAAAATTTTCCTACAGTAAGTCTTATTTTTACACTATTGCTTAACATGCACAAATGCTAGTACAAATCACTACTCCACTGCACAGTCCTGATTCACTGAAAAGGCATGTTGCTAAACATTCATGCACCAATTGGTTTTGCTCACAAGTTTCCCCCTTACATTTCCAGCACAGAAATCAATATTATGATAATCATGCACAATACATGAGCTTAAAGGCAGATCAAAACATAAGGGCTATTTGAAACACTTCATTATTACTGTAAATAGGATGGAGGTCCTGGCTTTTGCACAATTTTATCTGTATTATCTGAGGCATTTTGAAGGCATCCCTCCCTACAATATTTGTCAGGCAGTTGTAACCTCTGCATCTACACAGCAAATAACCTAAAGTAAACTCTATTTCAAGACATCCCTAAAAGAAAAAGAAAAATGATACCACAAGGGGGCCACATCTCATACTCTTAGTTTCTTCTTTCATTATCCCACCTGCACTGTGACTTTTGACAGTTATTTGAAAATTATAAAATATCATTTCACATAAATTATAGTTTTTGAGAAAACAGGCAGAAGAAAGTTATAGAATTACTGTCAAATAACACAAAAACAGCACGCATCACAAACGATTAGTAGTAAAATAATCATTACACTAAATTAAAATGATTTTGCAGGAATTATTAGGTAATGTAAAATAAAAAGGAAATCAGATATAGAAGCTCTAGCTATCATCTAGTACACCCCTTTGTCCCCTTGTTGAATTGTTCTTCGGAGTTTCCCCTATTGCTGTACAGGGCTTCGCTCTATGTTTTTAGTATTAATAAAGGTGACTTCCAACATAAATTCTAATAGCTAATTTTGCAATCACAATTTGCAAAGCACAATCAAATGAGAGACCAAGCCTTGAGATTACCATGGTGTTTGGATTTTTGTTGTTGTTTTGGTTTTTGCTTCTCATGCCACTGGAGTATGGGACAGTTTACCTTTAAGCTAGTTGGGACATTGCCTTGAAAGAGTTTGCCTATGCACTGATTGTTGAGTATTATGTTAGAGGATAAATAATGGCTCAAAATAAAGTAGTGGATTAAGTTACTATTCTGATTTACTGCCCTGTGGATTCAAATGTACGCTTCATAGCACTGGAAACGAGAAGATTGTGAGATATTAGACCTTAGAACTATCACTAATGGACTGAAAGGCCAGGGCTTTTTTGGTACTAGCCTAGGACAGAACAATCCATGTCCTGGACCAGTAAGCAAATTCTGAATGCACAGTATACATGACAGACAAAATACAATTTACAGCATTTTCCTTTGTCTTAGTGTCTTGTTACAAATGCAGTAACACTATTGATAGCACCAAGGAACTGGTATGGTGCTGTTATGAATATTGTTACTTTTTGGATTAACATTGCATTAAGAAAACTAATATCGCTTAAAGATTTCACAGAAAGAGAAATTCCCTATTGTAACTTTCATTTCCTTTATTAACAAAGTTATATTCACAACTACAGCTTGTTGGCAAATGGTCCTTCCAATTAGGGAATGAAGGCCTGCTGTAAGCCTATGTTCTAGACTCATCTAGCCAGGGAATGAAAAAGAAAAGACCCAGCTATTGGTCACTTCACATCTCCTTCTTGTTTATTTTCAAAAGCATACTCAAAACCAGAACAAATCAATTCAAACTATTATAAGAACAGCCATACTGGATCAGACCAAAGGTCCATCTAGCCCAGTATCCTGTCTGCCGACAGTGGCCAATACCAGATGCCTCAGAGGGAGGTATCACAACAGGTAATCCTCACGTGATTCCTCCTCTGTCACCCGCTTCCAGAGAAACAGAGGCTAGAGATACCATTCCTACCCATCCTGGCTAATAGCCATTGATGGAGCTAACCTCCATGAATCTATTGGGTAATTACCAGCTAGCATGGACAAATATTTCTTCTACAACAGCCTTATTTGCTTTGCACCATTTTTCCTTTCATAACCATGCCCAATCAACCATTTGTCAGGCAAGAACCCAGCATTTCCTTACATATCAGAGCACCTCTACACCTCGTCATACTACCCTAAAGACTTTTCAACTAGCTAGCTATAGATGAGACCTCATAATCTGCCCCTAGAGTACCACATAGGACATCAATCATACTGAAACCTCATGCCCTCCCATGGCCAAGATTCCTCTTGGAGGAAAGCTTTTCAGAAAGAAGGACTTCTCTTCCTCTCAAGCAAACCAAGAGCTTTCCTACATTGGCAAGTTACTGCACTGGAACTTTCTGACTCTGGGGTGTGAAAAATTATGTCCTGAGCACAGCAAGTTTTAGTGCAATAACTTGCAAGTGTAGACAGACTTCAGCACTGGGAGCATTCTGGGCAGAAATGGGCCATAAGCTGAGATACACAGAAGGGAAAATTTAAGAAGTATCTTTCAGCACCAGTGACTTATATTATTAGAGGAACTGTGACACTTCCCCTTCACCTTAGAAATTGTACCAACACAGACCCTTTGCACATTGACTTGTGAAGAAATAACCAACTATGTTCACTGAACATAAACATTATGCCCCCCCAAAAAAGAGACAAAAGGAAAAAAGTCAAGCCTGGAGTCAGAGGAAGAGGGTGAGCCTCCCTGTGTCATTTATGGAGATCATGGCAAATAAGTGGCTAATCATGTACCCCATATGCCATGAAAACCACTTTTCAGGTGGGCATGTCACCAACTCTGTTGCTCTTTCCACTTCCTCCCAGTTCCCCTCTGCAGCCAAGGAGAAGGCTGGAATTCAGGTCTAAATGGTGATGGCCTGTAAAAAAAGAGCCTGGAAGCCACGGCACTGCAATCACTTCCTCTCCTTTGCCTACTAGCCTTTCATTAGCTGCAGGGATAAAATAATCCTTCCTCCTTTGTTATTCTACTTACCTCTTCCAGCAAGCTCAGTTATAGACAGAGAGACCAAACTGCCAGGCTCAAATTCTCCAGCATGAATGGGCTAGGATTTATTTTATGGTCATGATACTGACAGTTTTCATTGTTTTAACCAGGACAACATTGCATGAACAACTAATCTGTGACTAATTCATGTGAGTTCCTTTCATTTAAAAAAAAAAGAATCCAAACTTGAGTAGAAAACTTTCAGAAGAGTTCAAGAAAAAATGTAATTTCTTCCAAAGACTGACATTTCAGCCCACTTCTTGTATTGTAGAAAAATCTTTGGAGTCTTACACAAGTTAACTTTTGCTCTCAGGTAAATAGCTCTGAATGGAGGCATCTCATGTTAGGCAAAGTGTATTACGGGAAATGATGAAGTATGACGATAACCAAAGCCACATAGTTTATGCAATCATATGCTTATTAAGGGAAGGATATGGAACATAAGCTAAGTAGAAAGACATTTTAAATCCCTGGAGGTTAAAAATATTAGAGACCTGCAAAGCAGACAGAAAGTCTTGCGGCAAGTGCATTTAGGGACAAGTCATTGCTGATACAGTTTTTCCTGAGGCAACCCACAGAAGTATGTGAATAGAAGCTGATGAAATAGCATGTGTAGAATAAGCGAAGCTAGCTCATAACATGATGCTGATCACCTCCATGGACAACTGGCCAAAGAGCAAAGATGCAAACAGATCAACGCTAAAACAACAACAGAATGGCTAAAGCTGAAATGATCACCAAAATTAAGGAGGAGCCAAAGAACCATCAATTGCAATTTGTTTACCAAACTTTAAAAATGACAACTCTCTCCTTAATAGGATAAATACACTCAGTCAGAGGTTTGTAATATAACCTACACAAAAAACTTAAGCCAACTCAAGAATTGTGAGACTGCAACTTATTCTTCTGTTCTCCCATTCCTTGATCAGGAATGAACTGCTGATCCAATCAGTTCAAACTTTGGTCAGAAACAAACGTTACAGAAGAAAGATGGAGAACTAGCGGTAATTGTTGGCTCCTAATGGTAATATAGACTGATTTATGCTTCCCAGTTTCATAAGTATACTTATTTCAGTTTTTCAGAGATTTTCACTCTCAAGATACTAAAGAAAATAAAAAGTGAATGAATTATTACTAAAATCACATGCCTGGAAAGGAAAAAGCTTCTACAGAGTGTCCTTAACTATGTAATACCAAAATCAAAGAGAATTCTAGTGCTAATAAGGAATATTGTATCAGATCTTTCTAACATCAGCTAACCAGCTCCTGTCTGGTAGAAAGGGGATCACTAGCACCTGTTTTTGTTATCCTAGCTAACAGCAATTGTGGATGCTTTCCTAAGGCCTGGTCTACACTAAAGGGGAAAGTTGACTTAAGATACGCAACTCCAGCTATGTTAATTATGTAGCTGGAGTTGAAGTATTTTAACTCACGTTTTGGCACCATCCACATAGCAGGAGATCAACAGGAGCACAGTCTCCCATCGATTTCCCTTTCTTCTCATGAAGAGCAGGACTACCAGCACAGATGGGCGTGCCCTCTCAGTTTGAATTAATGGGTCAATCTTCTCGGTAGTGTAGACAAGCCCGCAGGGCTTGTCCAAAGCAGGGGAAGTTTTACCAGTTGTATCACTACAATTATACAAGTATTACCACCTGTCTGAACCTGGAAATTTTTTTTTTTTTTTTTTGGTTAGGCTTAAATACTAAAATGACATGAGCTAAATGGGAAAAAGGCACTTTTATACCTGAATGAATGTGTCCACATGAGGAATTATCACAGTGTAAGTACATCAATTTAAATTCACTCTTTAGCTTAAACTGATAAAACTTTCTTGTGTAGTCAAGGCCTTGGTAATATAAATATCTTTTAAAAATTAGTAAACTTTTTTTTCCCTAACAATATTCTGTAGCAGAGAATTCTACTAGTTAGTTCCATACAAGATTTTTGCTTTATCCATTTTTGCCACAGCTTCCTTCTCTGTTGTCCAGTGTATACTTGCCCATCAGATACATTCAGAAATAATGTGTGGACATCCAAGGTTAAAGCTAAGCAAACTCCCTGTTCGTTACAAGCTAAAAACAAAAGGGAACTTCTCTTATACTTGGACTGCTATTCAAACAGTCACCTTCTTGTCATGACTAGTGAGAAGCAAACAAATCCTCCCATAGCTTATTGAGTGAACGTCCTTTAAAGAGCATGTTCTAAAAAGATTATAAATCTAGCACTTACACTTCAAACAAGACCAAATATAATAAAGGAAACATGCAAAAAAAAATGGATTTTTACAGAAAAGTCATTTAAATTTAGCTAATGGGGTTTGATAGTATGGTAGCACTATAGAGTACTTACAAATGGTTTTTGTTGGGACCACGTTGTGTCCAGACACTTAGTGAAGATGTGCACTAAGGCTCCTCCTCTTTCTGAGGTAATAGCTGGTTGCATCACTCTTATGCTAACCTAATGCTACCCCATGCTGATTTAAAATCACTTCTCAATGTGATCCACTCCTATGCTGTGATCTTGTGGGTTTAACTAAAGTCAAACACAGTTTTCTCACACAGCTGTTTAGGTTTACACATCTCCTGTGTATTGATTTCAGCTACTGAGTTGTTTTGTTCTATCAAAGGCAGTTTTGCAATAGCCTCAAACCCTCTTCACAAATCCTTTGAGCTGAAGTGGGTTTGCATGCAACAAGATGAACACTGACCAATGAAAGCTCTTTCCTGGGTTGTTGGGTTTTTTTTTTTGGGGGGGGGGGGGGGACGACAGTCAAATAGATTTTCAAATGCAATAAACTATATAAAATACAATTTAATAATATACACTTATACCACAGAAAAATCACACCATCTCCAATTTTACAATTGTTTATTTTTTTATTCTTTTCCCCTCTGTGCTCTTGTTTTTACATTATGGAAAAGGGCAAATAAAAGTTCATAAATACCCATCTCTCAAAGATGAATGATTAATTATTACTGTCTATTTATACTGCAACAGTGCTGAGAGGCCTCCTGCAGGTTGGGGCCATATTGTGCAAGACATTGTACAAACACATGGCAAATTACTGTCCCTGCCCCAAAGATTTTACAGTCTACAATGTTGATGATTTAGTTGAGGTTGGTCCTGCTTTGGGCAGGGGGTTGGGACTCAATGACCTCCTGAGGTCTCCTCTAACCCTATGAGGTCTCTTCTATTATTCTAATGTTATTTGCCTGACATAGAATATTCCATGGAAAAGACTTGGGAAAGTGTGCCTCTCCTACACAAACACTGAAAGATATAACAAAAATAGTCTGGTAGCACTTGATAGACTAACAAAACATGTAGATGGCATCATGAGCTTTCGTGGGCACAGCCCACTTCTTCCATTGAAAGTGTTAACAGCTCTCTGAGTAGTATCCTTCCTGACATGGGAATCTATCTATTGACTCTGATTTTTATCTGCTTAGGTTTAAGTACCCATTCTCCAGATACTTACTGATGCTCTGTTTCCCACCCCCTTCCCAGTTTCTTTCTCCCCCCTCCTCCTTCCCCTCGCCTATTTATTTCGAGTGTTCACATCCCAAACTCATACTCTGGTCATCTGAAGAAGTGGGCTGTGCCCACGAAAGCTCATGATACCATCTAAACGTTTTGTTAGTCTTTAAAGTGCTACCAGACCATTTGTTGTTTTTTTCTGCAGCAGACTAACTCGGCTACCCCCTGAAGCTACTGAAAGATACATTGATCTCGGTACTCTCTAACTCATAAGTGGGCAAAACACGGCCCACGTTGCAGAGGGAGCCTCAGGCAGGCTCCCTTCCTGCTGAGTCCCAACATACTGCTCAAAGTAGCCAGCTGCAGCAGGAGCTATGTGCTCTCTGTGCCCCATTCATCTAGGGGCAGAGGAGGCTGCACGCACTATCCCCATCCCCAGCATGATTTCGCAGCTCCCATTGTCTGGGCACACAATACGCAGACAGCACATGCCATACACCCCAGGCAATTGCCCTATCTACTAGGCCACTCCACAACCCATCCCTCCTCCCTACATTCAGGACATCCCTTATCCTGCCTTCCTAATACCAGAGCCTGCTCTATCCATGGGGAACTGGTGTTGGCCCCCCAGTGGCTGCCTGGGTGGGCGGAGGAGTTGGGACTCAACTGCTTTGAGCAACATGCAGGGGCTCAGCAGGAAGGGAGCCTGTCTAAAGGTCCTGCTGGGCTGCTGGCCAGGAGCTGCCTAAGGTAAATGCCTTCCAGGCAGAGCCTGCACCTGGTACCCCACCCATTCCCCCAAACCTCTGTTCCCCTCTCACATGCCTGCCCCAGGTCACAACCCAAAGCCTCTACACACCAGCTCCTACACCCATAGCTCCTCCCAGACACTGGACCCCTGCCCCAGGTCACAACCACCCCTCCTGCTCTAGGTCACAACCCAAACCCCAGCTGCTCTCCTTTGCTCCTGTGTTAGATCACAGCCCCCTCCTAGACCCTGCACCCCCTCCGACATATATCTCCTGGTCAGAATCCTCTCCTATATGCATACTCCCTCCCAGAACCCACACACCTTCCTGTACCACAATCCCCTGCCATAGGTCACAACCAACTCCTTCACCCAAACTCCTTCCCAGACCTCATCCCCTCCCCCACACACACCCAATCCCCTACCCTGAGCTCCCTTCTGCACTCAATCTCCATCCCAGACTCTGTACCTCTTCTATTAATATCATGGAAGAGTGTGGCTCTTGACCACTGACTACATTCTTGGAGTGACCCTCCTTCAACAGTTACTGTACACCCCTTCTCTAACTTTTACTTTCAATGCCCCTTTGTACTGTGGAACCTCTCATAATAGGGAATACCAGAGGCAGTACCCATGGCAGTGTGGCTGCATTGGAGCCTCAATATCCTGAAGCCACAGGAGGAGGTCCTAGAATCAATGTAAAGATGGATGATTCTGTACCTTCAACATGTCCCCCAAGATTCACGTGGATGGAGGAAAAATCCACAGGTTCTGAGAGTGGATCTTCCCGATGGTTCCACAGTGAGGGGCAAACCTCATCCTCATCTGCAGAATAGTCTGAGAAAAATAGTCTATTATGGAAAAACTTTGGCTATAGCCTCCCTCCTATGATTTCTCATGGATCTTCCCCACAGGAGGGGTAGCCTGGGAAAATACAGTTAGTGTTTCTTACTAGCAGTGGAATCAGAACTGTAAAAATTTTGTAACTCTACAATGTGTATAGGACAGCAAGTTTAAAAGAAGATCTTCTCTCCCATAAACTGTTGCACAGCAAATTGACAGACATAATGTTATACCAGGCCCTCAGAAATCATGTTCAACAGTAAACATTTAATACTAACAAGCAATGTGCGATCTGCTAATTACATTTTTTAAAAGTTATGGACATAAGTGCTATTCATATCTGATATTTACATTCACACTGTTCTTTGTCTTGAAATAAAGGCAGAAACATAAAACACAAATGTGACTTTTTTAATTCAATATACATATTTTTATAATAACCAGACCTGAAGCAAAACTACCATTTTTTCTTTTAAATATTTTTGCTCAGTTATCTTCGTGTCAAGATTTTTTAAGACACCACTTAGATGCAGTCAGTGATAGTATAAATAAAATCATACAAGCATGGAGTGCTAGGTAACGCTGCTAACAGAAAAACAAACAAACTCAGTGGGGCCCTGACACATACATGCCATAGCAAGCTCCTATAAATCACACTCACAAGATATCAGGATTTCAAAGGCACATTGCAAGCTGTTTCACAGAGACTTGTTGATTCAAGCTCCAGTTCCTATTAAACTGGCTATCGTATCCTAACCATGTCTGAAAAGCGTATCTTGTTGGCGTTACCATTCCTTCAGAAAACGAATTCAATGCTAGCTTAATCAAAAAAGAATCATTCAATTTTATGTCTGTGATAAATTTTATTTGATTATATATTTAGACCATATACTGTAAATATTTGTGTAATCAGAAAAGAAAATCTTCCAATCTAGCCTGAACATGACATGATTCAAACTCACATAAGACCCTCCTGTATCATCTACAAATGCAGACATGCACACAAATGTAATTGATTTTTTAAAAGTGAGCAGCCCACCCAAATGCTCCAAGAGCATTTTTTTTTAAAAGGAAGATGTTTCAAGTTCTGCAGCCTCATGCACTGTGAGTTGGGTTTGCTCGTAGGCAGATGAGAAAAGAAACAAAACTCCGGCAAGGCAAGAAATAAAGACATCTTTTGAATACATCTATATATTTCTTATTCATTATTTGTATGGTTAACCTTCCCCATACTTAGCCTGATTAATCAGCCTTTTCAGAGGGAGTTCCTGGTGTTTGGAGGGAATAAATTCATGCTAGTCCATGGATATGCCATAAGGTAGCTTGGAAACTACTGTTCCTTTTCTACCCTCCCGCCCCTTGAAAGGATCTACTCCTTGTGGCTCCCAGTTTGTACTAATATATTTCGTGTTTGGTGTTGTTGCAGAGAGAGCTAATGTACAGCTGTTCGTCCTATCCCCACCCTCCCAATCACAGTTCCACCATATTTAAGTGATTTGGAAGATCTTTGCACATCTGTAGAATTTTACCATTTGCTACAAACATGAATAATAATATAAAAAATTACAAGGATTACCTCTTAAAACCACACAGTGTATATAAGAATAGATTTACATGTTTCCAGTTAACTTTGTGTAAGCAGATTGCAGATGAGTAAAGAGAAAATATCTTTTTTAGTCGCTGCTTCACATTAATTATTATAATCCGGAAATCAGTTTTATGCTAACTTTTATACAGGCCTGGAAGGATTTGATTTTTTTTAGGCATTTGTCAATTTCACCATATACACACACAAACCAAAGGAAAAAATATGTCTGGGATAACTGAAATTTACATATAGGTAAAGTGTGAAAAATTCTGCTTGAGAACTGATTAGAGTTTGATTTTAAGGATATTTAATTTGTATATTTTGACGTGATGCTGACAATTTGTGGATGTAAAGCTTTTTGAATCTCAAAGTCCACTGTCATTAAATAATTATTGTCTGAGCCCCCTCTCTGTCTCTGCCTCTCCATAATTTCCCACGACTAAGAAAATTTAAATAGGTAAAATTGAAAAAAAAATGTTTAAAGTAAATGTCGATATTAGCCTCAAAATTTTATGTATAAAAATTGAATTCTGCCAAACCTCATTTTTGGCATATATACAAGAGCTTAATGTCAACATCAATACATGAAACTCACATTAGTGTTACCATGAGTTACACAATTGGTATCCCAGAACACCAATAAATGGGTTTTTATACAGACATAATTTCACAGCTAAATCAATATTGCCTTTAAGTATGCAATTTAAAACTCACCAAGTTCCCAGTACATACTATAGCTTTCTACTGCAATGACATATTATAAAAACTGCTTTTATGCATAGTTTTTTAGTTAATGAATTTTCTATAGTAAAACTATTTAAAACTGATACAAACAATAATTAATTAATATAATATAGCCTAAATAATTTAGGTCATTCATGTTAACATATCTTTTTAAGAAACACTGTATATACCTCACATAATTTAGATTAAATAGAACTTTCTGAACTCCACATAAAAGTAGTATTTAGTGGGAAAATTTCACTATAAAAGCAAAAGAACACCCAAACCTGGCTTATTACTACTATGTTTCTCTTTACTTAAATCATTATTAAAATTATCTAAAATCAATATTCCTTTTTCTTCTTTATCTTCTTTTTAAGTATAATGAAGGGACAGTCTTCCTTCAAGTCCTAATCATTTTAGTGTGAAGATGGCATGCTCAATGCAACATGCCACTGGCATTAAAGGTGACTATTTCCCACATCTATCTGATGAAGAATACTCCTCTGGGATAGCACCAGATAAAAATTAATAAATGCTCAAAGGTGCTGTCCAGAGGCTGGGCTGATAGTTACTAAAGCAAAATTAAGCTATGCAAAATTCTTGACACTCTCAGTACATGACTTGTAAATATTATTTTCCAAATGGGCACAGGGCCCTTCAGTGATAAAGACAAGATTTGAGAATGCTGGCAACAGGACTAGTCTGAGGACAGTACAGAAGATGCTGGGCAGAGTCAAATGAGCAGCTCAATTTCTTTATCCCCACCTGTCAACAGATGCTGTGTCTAGATCTTCTGTACATGTTTCCTATTTTTTATTAGCTTTAGTCTAAAATGTATCTAAGTAAACATGAAGCACTCTACAATAGCTTCTGGTGACTCTAAACAGAAAAAAAAAAGCATTCCTTATGTTCCCCCCAACTTCAACATTAAAACCTTCAGGCTGCTGTGAGGAGAGAGGGTGAGAGGGTCTCCAATAATCTACACACCCAGATGACTGCTGCAGAATATGTGTGTATCTGCTTCTCTAGATCTCGCTCCGTCTCTTCTGTTTACTCTAAGGGGTAGGGAAATCTCTACATTCCCTCTATACAGGCAGTCCCCGGGTTACGTACAAGATAGGGACTGTAGGTTTGTTCTTAAGTTGAATTTGTATGTAAGTCGGAACTGGTACATATTGTAGGGGAAACTCTAGCCAAACATTTCTCCAGAGCTCAGTTTTATTCTCCCACACCTCAGTTCCGTCAGTCCTTTATTCTCAAGCTGAGGTGTCTGCTGAGAAAAGCCGCTCCGCGTCTCCCTGGTCTGCTGGGGGTGCTAGCTTCGCGTCTCCCTGGTCTGCTGGGGGGAAGCAGCTAGTGCGGGGTTGCCTCACCCCGTTTGTAAGTAGGGATCCGATGTAAGTCGGATCCATGTAACCCGGGGACTGCCTGTATTTTGTGTTCTCATGCTCACTACCTAGCCCAGTGCTTGCTCCAGATGTGGCTCATTATTTTCCCATAACAGGAATTGGGTGAATTTGGCTGACTCTTTTCAATTTGGATTGTTGCACACAGGGTTCTGAATAAATGTGTGACAAAGTTCTAAGCAGCAAGAGCTGTCTCTTGGCAGACTAAAACACAACAGTCGATTTCTTTACACTGGGTTTGTTTTCACTTTTTTTTCAGCCACAAGAAAAACTGAATAACAAAGAGCTTAAATTTTTTAATAGATGGATCTGTCCCTTCACTTACTCAGGACAATTTCTGCAATGTCAATGATAAATAGGCAACTAGATTTTTCAAGCCTTGTGATAAGATGTAAAAAAATGGCCAAGGACTCAATCCAAAATCTACTGAAGTTAAGTGAATGACACCCATTGACTTCTTTGGGCATTAGATCAGGGCCTAATTGATTTTTTTTTAAATGTTAAAATGCTTCAGCAGAGGTTCAAGACGTCTATTTCAACAGCAGAATGTGGCTGTTATGGCATCCCGGTCCATGACGCTTCCCGCCACTTGCACTGGCAAACAGTGACTCGCAGCCAACCAGAGTTGCAATCCTTCAATACCTGTGGAGGAGCAGGTAAACATAGCAGCAGCAGCCCGCCAGAGACTAACCCTGCAGGCTGCCATTTTTTTATTGCCCACCCCTGGTCTAAGTCATCTTTCTCTAGAAAGTATTGATATTGGAGCTCATGTTTTATACTATTCAGCAAGGCTCAGAAATCTTAGATATTTTTACACTCAGCTAGTGAATTCTACTGAATTTAGCATTTATAAAGGCATATCTGCTGTTGAATATTAGTAAGTTTAGTATGTATTAGCATTAGCTAACATATTAACTACCAACACAGTAAATTATAATGAAAACACAACACACAAGTTTGCTGACAAACAACAAACATTTATGTCCTGTCTATGCTACAATGTACAGTTGTGTTAATTAACACATGGTAAAATATGACTATAAATTCAAGGGTAGCTATACCCAATCTTGTGATTGTATAACCTTTCAAATACAGATGGAGTGTAAGACAAAGCTGAGGTGTCTTCCTGAGTCTACAGACAGGTAACTCCTGGGCCTCCACAGTGCCCAAGGTGTGGTAAAATCTTGTTTTTTCAATGCTGCCATCCAGAATTCTGTGATCAGTAATATTACTGACAAGGATCAGGTCAACAAAATTCTGTGGTTGTGTGGCAAAGCTATGAGCAGCAGCAGACACAGGAACAGGGGCAGAAATGAGGCTGGGGAAAGAGGATAATTGTAGACCTTCTACCCCCACAGCAGCCAAGAAGCTCTGAAGGGGACAGAAGAAACAGAAAATCATCCTCTCTCTAGCAGTAAGTGGCACTGAGCTTCATACTTCAACACTGACTAACCAAAAGCTGATACAAAAAAGAAGCAGCATCTGCAGCCAGCACCTTCACTGCTCTCGGCAGCTGGGTTTTGCAGGAGTAGAGTATAGCTGGCCTTCGCACTAGGGTATGCCTCTCAGAGGTCATTCACAAGGATGCCACACTCATATTTCATATTCATCTCTGGTTAAGAGGTTTAGTCCTCCACGTTCAGTAAATTTTTCAAATCCTGATCATACAATACACAATCAGACAAATAATGCAATCCACACATCATACACAGTCCTTTTACAGTATTACAGCCCCAACCTTTGCCCTATCAAAACCAGAAAAGATGAAACAAAGATGCAGCATCACTAGGGTTTTAATCTGCTTGGATGAATACAAAACAATATAGTCACAGTGATTTCTTTTCTGTTACCGTTATACTTTATATCAATTATACAGTCTTAGGTGCTTTTGCCATATCATCTCTCTTACCAATTATTCATTCAGAAATATAAGGAACAATTGTAAATAAGAACAACAGACTATAGAGGTATACTAATATGCACACAATGAAAAAACATTAATTTGGTATTCAGTCCCCAAATTCCAAGATTATTTTTGTGTCAGCTTTCCTATGCATTCTTATCTTATATTTGGCATATTTTTCAATATAGTCATTTCATTGTAAAGCCAAGTTTTGTAAACAAGGGTTAACTAAAAGTTATCCCAGAAAATGTAGGCATATGAATCTGACTATATATCTTTACAGACTGCAACATCTTCACAACAATGATATTTAAAAGTTTTCCTGTAAAGCTTTTCTATAGCACTGCACCTAAACTATTGTAAATTCCTCTCAGCAACAAAATGTATTCACTTGTTAAATTTACATTGAAAAAAAAAAGAATTAGGTAATTATCAAACACGAAATGCAGTCTTACCTGGATCCAATATTCAGATGTACAAAACTTTGGGCATACTTCATAATGTAAGCAACATACAATCATTTTACTTAGAAATATTATGCCCTCTGTGTTTTAATAACTTGGCATCCAAAGAGATATACTATGATTTGTTTGTCAAATAATTTCTCACATTCATATTTCTCAGGAGTAAGTGTGTTCCGATATCCAGCTAAAGTTTCCATTGCAAGTGAAAAATCAGTTCATTCAAAGAAACCTTTAAAATTCCCCCAAAGTTAGTAATTAAAGACATTATTTTTGCAAGCCATCTTCTTGCAAATACTGTATTTCACAAAAATTCTGATGTACACATGGAAAACAGCTTTTAAATCCAGCAAGACACTTTCTGGCTTCTTGTAGACCCATTCCAGCCTGCATTTACTCCAAAATGGCAGCCTGGTCTCTCCTCGTTGCTATGGACACATCATACGTCAGAGCTGCACTTTTTTTTCAGATCTGTTTGTTTATGACAGGCCTAGGTGCTTCCTATTATGGTGTCTGCATCAGCACAGCATGCCATTCGCCAGTAATAAGAGCCAGCGGCAGCCACCGAGGTGATCAGCATGCAGCAGAGGACAGAGATGCTGAGGAATCTGAGCATGC
Source organism: Rafetus swinhoei (assembly GCA_019425775.1). Lineage (NCBI taxonomy): Eukaryota > Metazoa > Chordata > Testudines > Trionychidae > Rafetus > Rafetus swinhoei. Next base: position 36,996,113 of record CM033427.1, read on the forward strand.
TCACTGCAAAACTGCATAGAATGGCTGTTTCAAAAATGGTTAAACAGCATACAAATAATGAATCTTAATTTTGCTGGGAACAGTGCTCCCAAACATGATATTTGTTGGCAGCAAGTATTTAATACAGGGAAGCTAAAAGGCACAAGTGAGAATCTTTAGAAAACAAAATATACATGGACCTTGAGAAGATCTAAAATACTTATCTGTCCTCCCAACTTCTGAAAAGCTGGTTTGGAGCTGCTATGGCAAGAGCACAGTGGACACTATGGGTATGTCTAGACTACAAACCTCTTTTGAAAGAGGCTTTTTCGAAAGAATCTTTCGAAAAAGCCTCTTTCGAAAGAGAGCATCTAGACTACAAGCAGATTTTTTGAAAAAGCGAGCTGCTTTTTTGAAAGAGAGTCTAGACGCTCTCTTTCAAAAAAGCACAGTTTGCATTCAATAGCACCTTTTTTCGAAAGAGTACTTTCGAAAAAGGCTTTATTCCTCGTAAAATGAGGTTTTCCGTGATCGAAAAAACTACCGCGTTCTTTCAATTTACTTTCAAAAGAACGCAGCTGCAGTCTAGATGCAAATAAAGTTTTTTCAAAAAAACCCTGTAGTCTAGACACACCCTAACTGTATGGCTATGAAATTCCAGCACTAGAATAGATTACTTTCTTCAGGTTAAAAAGTGAGCATGCTTTGGTTGATCTATGTACATTTAGAGGGAGACATAGCTCAGACTGAAGGTGTGGCAACCCTCAGATCCTCCACTGTGGTCAAATCCCCTCAAAAACATATCCTTAGTTTAAGATAGGACATATCCTTGCCAGATGACCACACTTGCTCAGATGATACAAAGGTTAAGCCCATACTCATTTATCTGGACTCATTCACCATACATTCAGAAATAACATAAGCAACACTATTTTAATGCTAATTCCAATTTCTGGACAACTTCGGCTATATCTGTGTTTAATACCATCAGATTCTTTTACATACTGATCATGCAAAATACATGAGAGTTCTAATTTCAAATGTAATCCTGGAGTCAGGAAAGGTCACAGAGTGGTCACCATCCTGATAGACCAAGGTTAGACAAATACAAAACAAAAAACCTGTTTTCCACAGGTCTTGATTATAATCATATTTTCAAAATATTTTAATGTTATTTATATTTATTATTTAGACTGTGACAATGTCTAATATAAACTAGGCACTTTCTGAGCACAGAAGACACACTTTCTAAAAATACTTAATTCCAGAATGTATTCCACTACTTAATGTTTTTGTTTAATACTTTTGTTGGAAGAGCCACAACTACATCTAGAACCTTGACTAAATCTTTGCTCTTATTTCTTATCATTTTTGTTCCATTAATGATGCATATCTCACTTTCTTTCATTCTCCTGTTTGTTTGTGGCTTCTTCCTTTCTCTCCTTTTCAGCTGGAAGTCCTTCTTTTTTCCAATGCATCAAAAGTGAAATCTTGGCTTTCAACAGGAAAACTCAGATTGATTTCTTTAATCTAAGAGTCTATCCTTTCTTCATTCAAATGAGCTCTGAAAACTGACGTCTTACAGCAGGCTCACATCAATTGCTTCACCCATCAATAAATGCTCTCATGGATCACATGCTTACTTTGCAAAACTTGCTCTTAAATAGCAGTACTGTTTGTCTTCCAGGAACACCCTTCTGTCATCTATCTATTTGGATTATAAACTCAAGGGAAGGTCTTTTAATTTTATACAGCACCAAGCACATTTTTAGTGTTTTATAAATTATAAATTAAAATAAATGGGACCTACATTTCCACTCCTTGTAATTAAGGTAACTTTCTCTATATGAACAGATTCAGTTACGTTTTCCAGAACCTACAGACTGAGAGCATAAAACAGTGGTTATAGGGGTACCTAAACTAAACTATTCATCTCAGTGATGCAGCAAACAACCATTTGAAACCTGATTATGACACTTTAAATCTCAACATTCTTAATTGGTTCAATGCTGACCCCTTGAGAAAAAATTGCAATTTATGTGTTTATCTTGTGTAGTTTGATTTATTAGACTTGTATGTTAACCTGTTAGGTAACACTACCTTTAAAACTCTCACTAAACTGGTTAATGTCTAGAGAGGAGCATAGGGTACAAAGATCAACTGACATGGCTTCAAAGGTGTTAACCTGCATCTTAATGGGGCTTTTCAGTCACATTTAACTAACATTGAAAAATACCCTTTTTGCCCATCAAGACCTACTCATAGCTCTTGTCTAGATTAGGGGCTTATTTACATAAAGCAAGTTACCAGCACAACTGTAGCAATATAATTATGCCACTATAACTCTGTGTATGTAAAACTCTGATTCTGGAATCAAAAGTACCTTCTGCCCATGTCTATACTTATGAGAAAATTGACACTCCAGAGGTTGATCTTCTAGTGTTCAATTTAGCAGGTCTAGTATAGACCTGCTAAATCGAACGCTGAGGGCAGCCTCTGCTAGCGTCCAGTACTCCTCATTCTGTGCAGAGTAAGGGAAGCCAACAAGAGCATGTGTTCCTGTTGATCTCTCACTGCGTGGATGCTGGCACAGCTCAGCTTAAGGTAAGCCAACTTCAGCTACACCAGCGGTTCCCAACCTTTTCATTTTGACAATTGAGGAAGACGTGGTGACCCAAGACAATTCAAAAACGGGGGAAAGAAAAGGGGCAGAGCTACCTGGGGAGACACTTGGCGACCTTTTTGAAATGTAATGGCGACCCATATTTGGGTCCTGACCCATAGGTTGGGAAACCCTGAGCTACACATTTTGCGTAATCTGACCTGCCTAGTTTAGTATAAACCAGGCCTCTCAGTTTAGTTTATGTCACTTTGCAAGTACTGCTGGCAAAGTTTCCCATGTACACAAACACTTGGCTATGTTAAAACATGTTACCCAACGTGTCTGAAATGCCTAGGCACATTGCCTTTAACACATACTAAACTGGTGAAGACTAGCATGTTAAAATACATGTTGCCAGGTCTACACTAGACTTTTTGAATGAGATAGTTAGAATGGATCACATTCTATCATCAAAATTCTTGTCTAAATAAGTGAGAGAGCTTTCTGGGGGAGAGACTGGCTAATTTATGTGTTAGCGTAGTGTCTAGCAGAGTGGGGTCCTGATCTTTTATTAGGGCTTCTAAGCACTGCTATAATACAAATAATAAATAATAATATGAAGTCTAGAAGCCCATACACACAAATGGTAGTCAGGAGAACTGCTTTCTATTTCTGGTCTGCCTATGACTTGTGTCACCTTGCACTAGGGATGTCAATGTGTAGACGACTACACAATTAATCGATAAGCCTAGCCTTATCGGTTAATCTTGTTAACTACATGCACTCTCCCCCTTGCTACCTCAGTGGGGGGGAGCCAATGCCCATGAGGAGCTGGCTTAAAAGATGGCTCCGCACAAGCACCAGATCCTCCTGCCTCCCCCACCCACCCTGTGCTGCTGCTTCTGACAGAGAGGCAGCAGCATGGAGGGTGAGAGGGGTAGGCGGGAGCTGATATGTGTGGGGAGCTCTCTTTCAATAGACTCCCTGTGTGCGCTGGGTCTGCGGATCTTCCAGCCCCCTTGCTGCATCTGTCCACGGTGGCCTGGGCTTGCCTTATCTGCATTCATCACTATTCTTACCTTACTGGAATTGTGTTGTGCTCCAGCACAAGTGTGACCATACTTACATGGAAGCAAGTAAGTATGGTTAAGCACTAAGCATACTGATCCAACACAGAAGTCTCAGGACTCTTGTAAACCTGCTTCATAGCATAGAAAGGAGCAGATAGTGAGGAAAGGTCTTGTTTGAGGAAATTTAGGTTTAAGTCATCTGTGAAAGTAACTTACAATTTTTTACAGGTCCTGTCCTCTTACAACCCGGGTCCCTGCCTGCTCCCTAAATAGCTCCCTGCTGGCTTTTGCTGCAACTCACCCAGCTGTTGCTGGAGCTGTGCACAGAGGGCGCACCTACTTACTTTCACCTCTGGTTTAAGAACAATCCTTCCAGCATGCAAACTGGGTGCTGAGCTACACATTCGTCTTCTGCTTTACTCATGCTATTAAGCATGGCTAAGCATGGTGAGCCTATAGAAACCCTCTCATCAGTGCAAGCTTGGCTCCCTGAATTCCCTGTCCAGTTAATCACTTTTTAGCTCTTACATATACTGATAACATCACACATCTGTGTTGTACAAAATGAAACCATCAGTGAATAAGCATTTTGTGATGCTACACTCAATGAAGTTTTTTTCACGAGAACAGCTACATCTTGCTCATCTCTAATTCTTGTCAGAATTGGCATACATACTCAAGTAAGGAGCTAACCACATCTTTGGATTTTCCTAGAAAGATCAAGAAAATCAAGAGCCAATTAAACTATCATGTCAACTGGCCAAATGTGATGGCATTGCTAGACGTTATATAAGAATGCTGTCATACAGTAAGCTGCAGTTTATCAGTTGTCTTTATCACTGGAAACCAAAATAGAGCACCTATGTGTTTTGCAACAAAATTGACTGTTGTGATATTAACAAATTCCTTTTCCCTATTTTATTTCCAGCACACATTTTTATTATGTGTAATAGATGAAACCTAAGAGAGTGACTGATAAAGAAATCCTTTTAAATAGGATATGACAGCATTATCCTTTCTCTCTAATTGGAAACAGGTCACTCTAATCTTTGACCATGACATAAGAAGATACTATTTTACTTTGGCAGAGCTTACACATTTAGTAAAAAAATACTATCAAATATAAAGCTTCTGTGTATGGAATGTCATTCCTGAAAACACGCTCCTAGTCACAAAACAAACTAAAGTTAAAGTAACCAGAAGTGATTCAAAAGGACAAGACTAAAAAAACCTGACTTCTCAATGGTAATTAATTCTTTCAAACTATAATTGTAGCCATTTCCTTTATTTCTGATAAGATGCATTGTATCCATTTTGATTTTATAAGGATGACCATCACCATATTATCTGTGTACCTCCCCAGGATAAAGCAAAGATCAAATGAGCTCATACAGTAATGAAAAAAATCAGTAAGTAAAAAGGTATTTGTTTTAAGTGATTCAGTGGTTGTTCTAAATAGTGATTTTAATTCTAATTCTCTAATTCTAATAAAATATTTAGGACTTATACAGTGCTTTACATTTTTAAATGTTTTATCCAAACATTAAAATAATGCACAAATCTCTGATTGATAGATATGTAAGTAAGTACTGTTTTTCTAATTTATGAAGAAACTGAGGCAGAAAAGTCTTGCCTGGGGTTAAACGCAAGTGTAAGAATTCTGGAATTCCTAGCTACCTGTCCTAAGGTCAAACCACTAAGAAAAATACATAAATGTATAGCAAAATAAAATAAAAGGAACATTGCCAATGTATAAATCTTTTTAGCATCCAAATATGATTTTTCTTACTCTTTTTACAAATGACATCTATAATTACCCTGACAGAAAAAAAAAGTTAGGAAAAGATATTTCTCTTTTTTATTTCCAGTTTGTTTACTTTGTGCATTTGGCAGCATTTTCTGCATAGTTAATTTAGTTTCAGTCTTTCCCCTATGGAATCCATTAGTCAGTTTCTCTGTTATTTGTACAAGACTTTCACAAAGAAAAAAAAAACTTTTCTCAATAGGAAAATGTGATTATTAAATCATAAAAATTGGCAAGGAACCTCAGTGCCAGGTGTAAAATCTCACTGTTTAAAACCAACTAGATTTCAAGTTGACTGTTTCCCCATTAAGTCTCATTCTTATTATGATTAATGTTTATAATTAAGACATTTAAATTGTGTATAAAATGCAATTCACTTTAATGAAATGTTCAAACTAATCCCTCATCTCTTTATTTTTGTTTAAATCCTCTTTCAGCAGGTGAGAGTCTGGGCAAGAGAACACAGCATGGATGGCCATTGCAGGGCCATGAAATATATTCTATCAGGGTACATCTTCACAGCAGAGCTTAACTCGAAATAAGCTAAGCAAACTGAGTTACGTCAATTGCGTAGCTTATTTTTAAACAGCTTATTTTGAAACTGGGAGCATCTACACAGCACTTATTTTGAAATAGAGCATTCTTCCTCCAACTTCCTTTACTCCTCATATAATGAGAGTTACAGGAGTTGGAGTAAGAAGTCTTCCAGCTTGACAGTATTTCGAAATTATTTCAAAATAACTGTCTGCTGTGTAGACACGGACTAAGTTATTTCAAAATAATGCTAGTTATTTCAAAATAACGTTGCTGTGTAGATATACCCTCAGTGACGAATAAGGCCACAGGATTTGTATTTGTGCTCAAAGTAAAGTAGTCTTTAAGTATGAGAAATGGTTAGATGTATTGCTGATTTGGTAATCCAAATTTTATGTTTACTCAACAACTCAGAGGAACTTTTGCATAGTCATTTGAATATAAATACCTGCATTAACATATAACCTGCTCATATGTTGGACATCAACAACTTATCAAAAAAGTATATTTTCTGTGGTAAAACTAAATAAAACATAAATCTTTCTAACTCTGATGTTTAGAATAAATTTCTTCAAGAAATAGTGCACTCCCAGTAATTATGTCTGGGACCACGAACCTATGGTTAGCAAGAATGTATCCACATACTGTAACTAACAGTAATCCTTACTGACTTTTGTTCCCACTAGTATTTTTGTTCCCACTACTTTTGATGAGCCACAAATATAGCAAAGAATGTCATCTTTATCTGTGGTAAACTTCAACATGCATTGAAATTTTTCTGTGTTTAAATTCAAATATAGAATTTAACATTAAACATTAAAATTTAACATTAAAATAATACATTAGAGATTTTTGAAAAAGTTGTAAATACAGAAGTGAAAACACGTTTGCATGTTAGTTTCATTACGTACACTTACTCTATATTTAACTCACCTACAAACTAGTAAAGTCCTGTGGAAAATGTATGGTAGATCTTTATTAGTGGCACCCCCAGACCACAGTGAGGTTTCTGGGGCCCATTGTGCTAGGCACCGCATAAGCGATGCATACACACAGGTCCCTGCCAAGGAGAGCTTACAGTATACAACTTTTTTTAAAGGATAGAGTAAACAGTAATAAAATAAAACAGCAGCACATGAAACCTAGGCATTTTTAAAAAACATTATTTGCTTGTATGATGTGTAAATTAAGCAAAGTGTAACATAAGCATACAAATCACTGCTCAGCACCTACATGAAATTTAGTATTTTTAAAAGTGCACAGCACACTCTACCTGAAGATGCACCTGAACAGGCACCTCTGGAAATTGCTGCACTTTTAATTAGGCATCTAGATATGTATCAGAGAGCCTAACTTTCAGCATCCAAGTTTGAAAATTGTTGGCCTAATACGAAAAGCCTCAGTTCTAGCAAACATTAAACGGAAAGGCACATCAATAAATGGAGCACCCAGTCTGACTGCCTTACCCACTATTGCCAATCCAAGGGCTCATAAATCAGGTGTTAGGTCCCCAAAATCATGAGTTGATAAAGAAAAAAAAACCTTTTTATCTGCCTTCTGGTTTTTGAGCCTGTAGCAGCTATGTTTTCAAGCTTTTTTCTACAACTATGAGGGCCAAAAACATACTTTATTTTTTAAATGAAAGCTGAGATTATCAGGTTTTTTACAAGACTCCAAGAGCTGGGGATTTAAGAAAAATACCAAGCTGTTCAAATTTCTCAATAAAATCATTAGATTTGGCAATGTGCTTATTGACTACAGAAATAAACTCACTATTTGATTATGATGTTCTTTTGAACTCTGCTTTATTTATACTAAGGGTGTTAAGGACTGGCCAATGATCTGATAAGCAAATGCTTATCGGATAGTCGAGTTGACTAGTTGATTCCCCCCTTTATCAGATTCCTCCCCCCCCCATCAGATAGAGGCAGCAAAGGGGAAGGGAAGAGAGGGTACTTCAAAGCGGCAGCACCGCACGGAATCTGTACTCGGGCTCTGTGCAGCGCTGCCGCTTTGAAACAGCATGGCAGCATTTCAAAGAGGCAGTAGTGCACAGCTGATCCCAGGTGCTGTGTGGCGCTGCCTCTTTGAAACACCATGGTGGCGTTTCAAAGAGGCATCACCATGTGGAGCCTGGGGTTAGCTGGGGACTTCCTAGCTAACCCCAGGCTCCCTGTGGCATTTTCATTCAACCACATAGCTGAGCAGAGCCCAGGATCAGCTGGGGACTTCCCAGCTGATCCCGGGCTCCAGCACAGCATTTCAAAGCATGCAGTTTGCATGTCAATGAGTTTGCATGTCAATGACCAGGGCTCAACCCGGAAGAGCCAGCGCAGAGCGATCTGCGCATGCGCAGAACGATCTGCGCATGTGCAGAGCGCAGAACCGCGCGAAACCACGCGGCTGGCGACGAGCGGGGCTCACCGCCACTTGGCGAGCCCTGTCAATTACTATTTATTATGTACCAATATCATGCTCTGAGCTGTATAAACATAGGACTTAATCCTGCACTAGGCTTAGATAGGCACTCACTCCACCAGAGATCGACATTCTGGCATTGTATTTAATGTGTCTAGTATAGACTCATAAATCAAATGATGAGGGTCACTCCAGCCAGCGCCTGTACTCCTCACAGTCACGAGGAGTAAGGGAAGCCAACAGGAGTGTTTGTTCCCATCGGCTTCCCACTGCATGGACACCACCACTCTCAGTTTAAGGTAAGCCAACTCCAGCTATGTATTCTATGTAACTGAAGTTGCATACCTTAATCCAACTTTCAAGGTCTAGTGTAGACCTGGCCATAGAAAAGCCTTCTATGCTTGAGCAGACACTTAATGAAATCAATCTAACTCAGTAACAAAAGACAGGACTACGCAGCATTTTAGTCTTTAAAGTGCTGCATAGTCCTGTCTTTTGTTTCAGCAAGACCAGACTAACACGGCTACATCTCTATTTCTAACTCAGTAAGACCATGATGGGCCATGCTACCAGATCACAATTATAGTAGCTGTACAATAGCCATGCTCCTTGGCCTAAGAAATGTATAGTAGAGTTCTAACACACACAAGGCATATAGTACCATAACCTGTTAGGGATTCCTTCCTCTAATATAGCTGCTTTTGCATGACTGATATGAGTGAGTCTTCAGCTAGTGCAACAATAACATAGCCAGTTCTTATTCTACTATGTCTAAAAGACTCACACAAATAGAGGAAATTGACTGACAGCACAGGGGAAAGAGTAAAATCAAACTGACAATGCAGAAAATGCTGCCGAATATACAAAGTAACAAACTGGAAATGAAAAAGAGAAGTTGAATTGTATCTTTCTTACACTATATTTTTTTTCAGTTACAGTGAACTTTAGATATTACTGGCAAAAATGATGGGAAAAGAAATATTCAGATACTAGTGTGATTTATAAGTTGATGATATTCTTTCATTTTATTTTACCACATACATTTTTGTTATTTTTCTAATGCTTTGATCCTAGTACTGTGGTCAGGCATTCCTGAGTTCTTATCCCTGTTGCACAAAAGGCTATTTGTTTACCCTCGGACTAGACTCCTCTTCTTCTGTTTTCCCATGAATTAAGATAACAGCCTTTATCTACATATCTATGAGGGATGTCATGAGCATTAGTTAATGTTAGTGTAATGGTTTTAAAATGTAATGTATTGTATAAATACAAGACATTTTAAAAAATAATTAGAATTAAAATGACTGTTCATAACTTCAGCGACATTTGAAACTGAAATCTTTTTCTTATTGATTTTTTCCACTATTGTGTATGCTCACTGATTTATTGTAATGATTCTTCACAAGATGACTAATGGCATAGATTTGTTTTTCATTAAAGAAAAAAGAACACTGAAAACATACACATAGATTTACATAAACAAAAAATAACGAGATTTCATTTATGGCCTACAAGCCTTAACATATTCTTAACACATAAAACTCTTTGAGAGTGTTTCTGAATATTTTAGTGTTGTATTGTAAGTAGCAACAGAACGTTTCTACATCCATATTCATAGCTGATGGATCAAGTAAACCTACTCAATCTGTGACTGAAATATTAATTTCCAATTCTGACGTAAGATGTGGCATCATTCGAATTGACCTTCAGATTGGCTATAACAACCCAGCTTACTGTAGGTCTCATATCAAATGCCTTGCCTGAATGATCCTGTTTCTGAAGAAATGAGAAGGCCTTTATGTGACATGTTTTCCTCCTGTTTTCAATAGGTACATATGAAAAATGTTTATCCTGTCATCTCTGGCAAATCAGAAGTACATTAACTAATACATGGGATAAGATGAGTAGTCCTGCATGATAATGGATTGGAAGCTATAGAATTTTCTCAAACAAAAGCCAATCAGAATTTATTATGTTTCCAAAAATAATGGCCTATCTTTTTAAAGTAAAGGTTATAAATATATTTGACTGAACTAATACTTTTTATATTGATTTGTAACTGGTTAAATCCTATTTTTAAAAGTCTTGTTTCCTGTATTTATAAAATGTGCCATATCTCTCTTGAGTTAGGACTGGATTCAATAAAACATAACTATCCTTATTTTTTTTTAAATAATAGAGAGTTTCTCTGAAGCAAGAGTCATAGAAATATCATAAATACACAAGTTGAGGGGTCAAAGATGAAGCAGACATCTTAAGCCTATAAAAGTCTTCCAATGTTAACTTGTCATTCATTCTAAAGCAGTTGGACAAATGTTTTTAAATTTATTTAATCAGATCTGTAAAAGGCTTCAATATTATAATTAAAAATAACAGGATAATATTTATAAACATTTCCTTTTGCAAATTAATTATCCAAGTCTACATTCTTTCCACACTATAAATATTGACTATTTTGGATGAGATTTGCAAGAAATGCAGGATCAGGCCCTAACTGTGGCACTAATACCACTCCTTTTTAAAAAGGGGAGTTATGCCAATGACTCCAATAGGAACTGGAAGAGACCCAGTACCTCTTGATTTACAGTAAAAGAATAAGGGCCAGTTCTGAGGTGATGAATACCTACAAGTCTCAAATGTAGAAGCTCAGTATCTCTTGGGATCAGATCCTGATTGAATTGTTGCTAAACAATTTGGTACAAAACTGTTTTTAATGTTGAGCATTGTACCACTTCTCTTTTGTTCTTCTGTCTCTTACTGTCAGTTTTACTTTCATATTATAAAAGCAACTGCAATAACCAGCAGACCAGAACCAGAGAGATTGTGGAGACAGGAGAAGCACAAATAAATTTACTGGATACATTATGGGGCTAAAGAAGCATAAAAGTTGAAATGCTTGACATCATATACTCAGCCACAGCACAATATGAGGTTAAATAATATGCATCTGATGAAAACGAGTGACAAAGTTGGGAATGGCAGTCAAAACAAGAAAGCAGAAAGGTGAAATAAAAGACAGATTGAATTAAGATATTGTTTGCTTTTCTTCACTTTCTGTAAAGAATAAACTCATTCAAAATAATAAACTTTTATTAAAAGATTTAATTACCTGCATAGGTAGAAGAGAGGACAGAAGTATACTTGTATTTGTTACAATTAAACTCACTTTATTCTAGAGTGATTACAAATGTGGGGAAAACATATACCTCCCAAAGTACCTTATAGCAGGTTTGCTTATTAGAGATGTAAAATAAATTCCCAATAATATCAGGTAGAGCCTGTTATGTGCGCCTTTAAAATGAACACCATACATATTACGGAGTATTCAGTGTGGTTTGTGGGCACGGAGTAAAGTAGGAAGGTGAAATGGGCTATTTGGAAGTTCTACATAAAAGACTTTTTCTCTGCAAAAAAAAAAATAAAATAAAATAAAAACTATGCTCTTTTTCTTTCCAAACATTAGTAATAAAATATATTAGCATCAATATTTACTGCTAAAATAGGGCCTGTGCCACTTAAATTACAGTAATATTGAATAGAATGTTATCTTTATTATCACCTTTTCAGAAGTTTATTCTCTTGGTGAGGTTACTTACAATTTTACACCTCACCATTGTAGACAACTACTGATATTGAAACATAGCATTTTCTTGGCTCACCACAGATGGTGTGTGACAAGAATAAATAACAGAAAAGATTGTAATGGTTAGCAATCAAATATAATATCTCTTTATTTTTAATTCAAACAGAAATAGAAAAATGGTTTAAGTTTTCAACACCTGATTCATATTTGCACCACTTTCAAAACTGGCCTTGAAATTTACAGTCGAAGGAATCTGCAGAGTACATGCGCAATCCTCCAGGTTCTTATGCAGAGCCCTCCTTACACGATGAAATGTGTCCTATGTTGTTCAAGCCCGATACAGCTATTTTCATTTCTCAGTCCACTGCATTTTGTTAACTATTCAGATAATTCCTCTTTTAACAATATATCAGACTCTCAAAACTATGTAATTGTTTTCAGCATCGCTCCTCTCTGCAAGCACACACGCCAGCAGAAACAGAACTTCGCACTTACGATCCTTGACCAGTCCATATTCAGTAATATGAGAAGTCAGGATCAACGAACCCATGAACATTTTAGCTAAGGATAACAGCTCCTTCGTGTACGTTCATTTATTCCCCATTAAACAGCTTTGCTGCACATTAAAAAACAGGCTCAGAGATGCATTAAAGTTTTTACTGAGAGTTGCTCGGCGAAACTCCAGTGCATGGCCCGGAGAACAGGACCCTGTGTGTGATTCGATGCATTTTCTACCTGGCTAAAAACTACCCAATGGATTTCCAGCTTTGGCAGAAAGCAAGGAGGAGAAATAGGGGGCAAGAGGTCCTACCTTGTTCGAGGCCATTTCACTGACGGAGTGCCTGGTTTGCAGGGTCTCCAGCTGGTCCAGGCACCAGTCCAGCTCCTCCAGGGTCTCGCTGGCCAGTTTTTGGTAGGCCTCCTCTGCGAAGAGATAGGGAAAGGAGTACTCAGTTCTCAAGCGCTTCACAGGGCTAACAGCAAGCTCCAAAGGGTCCATCCTGCCATACCCAGCCATGCTCAGATGCCCAGTGCCCACACATGAGTGCTGCTCCTTCATATTGCTAACGCGGGGCACTGGGGTGGGGGGCAGGCTTCAGACTCCAGCCGGACCCCCAAAGGAACTGTCTGGGTAGCAAAGTCTCCAGTCCAGCCTCCTTCTTTTCGCCTCAGAGTCACCGGTGGAAACCAACATGTGCCGAGAGACGTGGAAGGTTCTTTTTCCTGGGGGCTCAGTCTCTCAAGCGGCCCCTAGGCTGCATGATGCTCGCTGGAGGCAGCAGCGCCCGGTGCCCGCGGTTCGTCTCCTCTCTCCTCCGGGACGGCTGGTGCAGGGAGCTTTGCCTTGCCCAGGCTGGAGACAGGCAGCACCGCCTCCCCTCCCCCGACCCCCCCGTGAAGGCTCCGAGCAGAAATGAATCAGCGCGGCTGCTGCCGTGTGTGCGGCCACCACGTTTCCTGTGCTCCCAGCTCCTCCTCCTCCCGCAACCAGCGTCCAGGCGGCTGCTCTCGGGGAACCCCTCTGCCCTGCCCCCCCTTCCCAGGCAGCGGGCTCCAGGTTGCCCTGTGTGGCACCGTGACACGAGCAGCAGCAGGCGAGGCAAAGCCCCGCGAGCCAAAGTCCCAGGGCAGCGCCTCGTGTTCTCAATGCGTGTGTGAGAGAGAGAGGGGAGAGCGGCAGAAAACCCGGCCTGGAGCTCGCAGCCGCCTCCTCTGCTGTCGCCTGAGTGAGCCCAGTGTAGGGCTCAAGGAGCAAACACATAGGGCCGGAGCCCTGGCGGCGTCTCCCCCACATGGCACCGCCACCTGCCTGGGGCAGGGAGAAAACGCGCCCCCAATCCCACCGCCATGAGCGCTTATGTAACAGTGAGCGGGTCACACGCTTTCGCCACAGCCTGGGGAGACGCACCAACAAGATTAAAGACTCGTAACCCCGGGGCTCTGGGTTCTGCGCAGGCACTCAGCTGTGTCTGAGCCGCAGCTCAGCTGGCTTTGGCCAGAGCTCTCTGACCTAGTCCTTGAATCCTCCCTCCCCTAAGTGTATGTCTCAATGGCCTACGTCTTCACTGCACAATTGTCTACCATGTTTTGATGTCTGGCTCTCCATGTGCCAGCCTCTCTGCCTCAACTTCCCAATAATCCCAGGAGTGGGGCAATAATAGTTTCTTCCCTAGTCTAGGGAGATGTGCAGAATTGATTCATAAAGCCCCCTGAAGATGTCATTCAGTGGAAGTGCTTAGTATAACAACATCTAGCCAACAATGTAACAACAAATGCTTTTTCAAATATAGTGAAACCTTTGTTATCCGGCAATCTGTTAACCAGAAAACTTTGTAAACCGTCATTGCCCCTAGCCACAATACTGTCACATCTTCAGGCACACAGGCCTGGCTTGGTTTATCATGATTGGCTTAGCAATTTTTTATTTAAGAAGTACTAATCATCTTTAACTCAAGATAGAAACGTGAAACCAACTGCCTCACGCTACAAAACTACCAATATTAAAAACTTGAGTTTTACTATTACTGTCCATTGGTTTTTCCTAGGTTGATGGGAACCAGAATTTTTAGATAACCAGAACGCCCTAGTCCCCGAGCGTGCCGGATAACACTGTATTGCTGTAATATTTATTCTAAACCAAAATCCTGTGTGTGCACATGTTATACAATGCAACATACAATTTGCTCTGAGGAGGGGGGAGAAAGGGCTACTGAAAGCTCTCCAGAAGTTTACCCTGGAAATCCAGTATTACATTGGAAAGACTTTTGTCTTTTCTGAACTATTAAGATGTTTGTCTTTTCTAACTTACTACGTGTCATATTGCATCATGTTGTCCTACACGATGTAGAAGTGGACTCAAAATCAAAATGGCCATGAACTCCCCACATACACACCGGCAAAATGACCCATTAGAACCTGCATGCAATGGTTGTCCTAAAGCTCATGATAATCAAGGAAAATATTTCCAAGGTGAAGATGTCATCTGTTAGGCCTGTCTATGATTTCTCCTACTGCAGTTGCATTTTTCACCAGGCTGAACTGAGGACACTTAGAACATGTGTACACTAGGAAATTGTTTCAAAATAACTTATTTTGAAATAATAACTCCTGAAATAACTATTCTGAAATAGCGTGTGCACACTACAGGGAAGCCCAAAATTAGTTCAAGGCAGGGTCCCTTAATGTGGATGCCCTACCTCGACTTAGAGCCCCAGGAAGCACTGGCGAGTAATTACTCTGAATGACTCTGGGGAGTAGTTATTTCCCCCAAAATAACTAGCCCCTTATTTCAAAATAGCAGGTTTGGTAGTGTGGACGCTCTGCTTGTTATTTCAAAATAAGGGGAGTTATTTCAAAATAACTTCCTAGTTTAGACCAGGGCTAAAACAGCAGTAGTACAGTAAGGAGCTCTGACTTGACCATTCACTTGGGGACCTGTATTAGGTTCCCAAGTTTGAAATGCTGGCATATTTGTTTCTAGAGTCAATGGCATGTAATTTCAAGGAAGAGAAAAGGAAGCTCAATAGGTTTGCTCTTCCCTCCTAACATAACTTTGTGAATTTGTCCTAGATGAAATTAAATCTAATCTTCAAAATGTCAACAAAAATTAAATAATAATAAACCATTCAGCACTGGCTGGTACCACAGCAGTTCAATGACTTGTTCTTTACGTCTGGGAAACTGGGTTCATATCATAACATTACAGTATGTTCCAAATGCACTTGTGTTCCCTCAACATAGTCAAACTGTTTTTCCGTCTTTCAAAGCCAATACACACTTGTGCATAATTCCCATTCTAATTTGGAACAATCCAGTACTAAAGTAGCATAGGTAGAATTGGTTCAAGAAAACTGCAGTACTAGCCTTCATTATGGCTAGGCTATTACTTCAAAGAGTACTAACAAATATTCAACAAAATCATTCCCACACAAATGTAAAATATCTTATTTACAGTAAGGCTATGTCTAGACTGCAGGCTTTTTGCGCAAGAAGCTTTTGTCAGAAGAGATCTTCTGCAAAAACTTCTTGTGCAAGAGCGCGTCCACACTGAAAAAGCCCATTGAAAAAGCGATGTGCTTTTGCGAAAGAGAATGTCCACACTGCATGGACGCTCTTTCGAAAGTAAGCACTGATTGGTATGCACAGAATGGTCACCAGGGTACCTGTACTTTTTTCTCTTTCCTCTTTTTGCACAAAACCCCCCTCTTCCCCATCCACACATGCCTTTTTGTGAAAGAACTCTTTCGTAAAAAGGCTTCTTTCCTCGTAGAAAGAGGAATACCAATTGTGCAAAAACCCCTCTTTTCTTTCGATTCTCTTGCACAAAAATGCGTTTGAGGTGTGGACACTCGGTGAGTTTTTGTGGAAAAACTCTGTAGTGTAGACATAGCCTAATACTTTCTATAAATGCTATCCAAAATAAAAAATATCCCGTGGAGTTTGGAATCAGGACTTTCCTGACAGTTTATGCATCAAAGCAGAACCTGTAACATTGTGTAAAACAATAAACATTACAGTTGATTAGCTACCAAAATTATCCTTACATATTGTAGTACCTAATTCTATTTATTATTAAAAGAAATGTGTTTTTGCTCTCAGGATACAGATTTCTTTAAGATCATATTTTAAAAGTATAAACAAAAAGTTATTTGATTCACAATATAGTTATAAAGTATATTGATCAGGTAGAGATAAGCTTAACAGAGATTCCATTGAAAATAAATAATAAAAACTGAAATGAGTTTAAGTGAATCCACATGATAAGAGGATCACAGTCTGATGTCTAGTTGGTTGCCTTTCAACATTCCTTGAAATTCAGAAATTGGGGAAACACAGTTTTCTTCACAAGGTAATTATTTTTTTAAATCTAAGATTATAGCAAGATGGGGCTCTTCGTAGCATAATAAAATAAAGTTGAAGGCTGTCAGATTTTAGTAAAGTAAAAGGTATAGTTCATCTATTTGTTTTAAAATTCATAGCCCTCACCTGCCTCCATCCTCCTCTCTTTTAAAAAATTGGTACTAACATTACCTTAGATGTATATAACTTTATCTATCTGTCCTCCCAAAAGACTTTACCAAGCAAGGGTCCCTCCATTCACTAATTAAATGCCACCATTTCTGTGATGGAGTATTCTATGATAATGGACTCCATATATGGGACATTATGAGAAATTCCATGGTTCTGGGGATCCCCGTGTAGGGAGTGGATGGATGAGGCAGATTTGACACAATTTTAATTGAACTATTTGTATGAATAAGAACTACTAACATGACTTACAAGATAGCTCTTTCAGATCTTGAAGCCCAATCCAATCGCCAGGAACTTAAATAGAAATTGAATTGGCCCCTTGGGTGCCAACATGGTCCTGGCTGGAGATGGGATACTGGACAGGGAAGACGGGTGTCCTGAGATGGCACCAAGCATTTCTCTCTCTCTTTCTCGCTCCCTCCTTCCCTTTTATTCACATGGCTGCCTGGTTCTCATTCATATGCTCAAGGCCATATGTGTGGTTGGGAAGGAATTCTCCCCAGCTCAGACTGGCAGTAACTTTAGGAAATGTTTACCTTCCTTTTCAGTGTGTGAGTGTGGGTCACTTGCCAGGATTATCTGGGTATATCTTACTTAATAATTTCCCTGCCGTTATGGGAACCATGAGCACTGGTTCATTTTTGATTCCTCCTATTCTCTGTCTGTGACATATAATAGTGTAGTCTGCTGTAAACTGTAATACTTTGGCTTAATTTTGATTGTTGAATAAACTCTAGTGTGTCATGCTAGGAGGTGTTGGGGGCCTGTGATTTACAGATCAGGCTTGACAATCCGGTGGTTCCTTATGGCTTTAAACTCTTTGACTTCACTATGGAACTTCAGAGAGACAAAAATGATGCTGGTATTCACATGCTAATATGTAAAACAAGCACCCCACTTTCGTTTCTAGAATTCTCAAGTGCAATGCAACCAGAAGAGAATTTTTCAGAAATACTCTGTAAAGATTTTGAGGCCCTAAATTTGGCCCACCTTTAAACCGTTACAAAATCTGACAAGAAATAGCCTATGAATTCTAATTTTTTTGAAAATCTACAATAAAACATCAAAACAAGTGAAATACTAGCCACTAATATTTGGCAAGCCCACAAAAAGGGTTCTATTCCATGATTTGGCTCTGGAGTGGTAGCTAATTAGGGTTGCCAGGTATCCAGTTTTGAACCAGACAGTCCAATATTTGAGCTTTCTGTTCAGGAAACAAATTGAGAAAATATAAATGAGAAAATATAAATGTCCGGTATTTTCTAAATAAGATGTAATGTAGATTGTGATGTAATGTCCAGTGTGTCCGGTATTTTTGTTGAAACCATCTGGCAACCCTAGCTAATTACTAAACACTTTCCCCAGAGCTCATCTAAAAATCAGTCAAATTATATGGGTACATGAACAAAGTTCTTTTGTAATTAGAATGTACTTCTTGAACTCAGCAGGTCAGTTTCATTTTCATTCAGTAAAGAGTGTGTAGGGGTTGGGGTGGCAGGAGGGGGTGTCAATGTTTGCCAAAGAGAAAAGGTCAAATCTGGAAGGATTTTTTTTCTAGGTAAGTATTACAGAGAAGAGATAGTAAAATCACTGTGACACAATTAGAAGGGGAAAATCACCATTCACACACTGGTTTCCCCTGTAGCTTATTGTAGACAGAGAATTGCATTTGTGCTCTGCCAAAACCATAGGTGTGTGCACAGGGGTGTGCCGGGTGTGCCCAGGCACACCCTAATGTCTCGGGCTGGCTAGCAGCTGCTGGAGGAGGAGGGGGAGTTGAGACGGGGTATCACAGCCCGTCACTTTCCCCGCGGCCATCTACGGGGCACTTTGGGGGAGAGAGCACGCGTGCGCAGCGGAAGCAGCTGGGGCCGGACCAAAGACACCAGCCCGAGTCATTTTTTTGCCCCAAGCCCCGCCTGGCCCGGCAGCACCGCGTGGTGCCCTTTCTGCGGCTGGGGGCGCCCCTGCCCGGCCCAGCAGCACCACGCGGCGCCCCGGCCCCGTCCTCGGCCCCTCCCATCCTGGAAGCACCGCGTGGTGCCCCTTAAAAATGAGGCACCCCAGGCTGGCACCCGGCCATCCTGTAGCTTGGGCTGGCTCTGACTCCAGCCCGGCAAGCTGGAAGGCAGAAGCCGGCTTAGCCTAAGGTAAGGGAAAGGGAAAGGGAGAGGGGGAAAATAAGCAGGAGTGGGAGAGGAAGAGGCCTGTGCTGAGGAGAGGGGGGCAGGTCAGGAGAAGAAAGGGGAAAGCACCAGGGAACAGGGTGGAAGAGAGACAAATGCCAGGGGGCCAAGTGGAGACAATGAGGAAAAGGGCAGGAGGGGAGGTGTCAGTGGGAGGATGCTGGGAGAGGAGAGGGGAAGGGCACTGGGGGTTTGAGGGGGGAAGGGGAGGTGCTGGGAGAAGGCTTGGGAGAAGGGGTGGGCATGAGGAAGGCAGGGATGGAGCAAGACGTGTGAGGGCACAGGGGCATGAGAACGGGGGCAGAGGGTGGTGAGGGGATGGGCATCAGGGAAAAAGAGGGCAAAGGGGGAAGAAGCAGTGAGGGATGGGGGAGCACCAGGAGGGTGCAGGGCTAAGGGAAGTTGCAGGTGCCAGGGGATTCTGGGGGTGAAGCAGAAGGGCAGACACCTGCAGGGGAGAGACCAGCACCAGAGGAGAGAGGCAGGGCAGGTGTGTAGAGGGAGGTGTTAGGAGAGGGGATGAGGAGGGGTAGCTCACATGATCATAGTGGGGCTACTGGAGGAGTGGGCACAGGGGGGAGAGAAGGGCTGGTGGAGGGGGCAGGTCTCAGGAAGGCTGAGGACAATGAGAAGGGCAGGAGTCAGGAGAGCAGAGGAGGGTGAGGGGTTGGGGGGCAGCAGGCACGAGGGGAGCTGATGGAGCAAGGGGAGATTTGGCAGCAGAAGGAAAAGGTAGTGGTTTATAAGATATTTATTAATAACAGTGGCACATCCAAACAAGCCACATGAACTCAGTACTGGTGCACAACACAAAATTCATTCTGCTTATGGGAGGAAACTCTTAGAGGGAACACTTCCCCCAGCCTCTCTGCCCCTGAGTTAATGTCACACACATTGAGTTAATGCAACTTCAGGATAGTTGCTTGAGGGGGGTTTGGTGGGGGCCAAACTAATTCCTATTGGAATTCCTATTGGTAGGAGGATAGTGGGAAAAGTCCTTAGAGGGGGGTCACATGACACCTTTTACTTCTGGTCATGTGTCCATCTTGCCCCGAGAGTGTTACCTCTAGAGGTGTGGCCAATGGGAGTCGGGGTGTGGCCAATGGGGGTCAGGGGCATGGTTAACAGGGGTCAGGGGCATGGCTAATGGGGGTCAAAGTACATTTAAAAATTCTTCGGGTGCACACCCTAATGAAATGTGCTGCACGCCTATGGCCAAAACAGTTCCTAAGAGCCATTGTTACAGACAAAACCAGTCAGATACTTTAGTGTTCTGACCATGTCCTCCCTCCCTTGGAACGCTCCCAGAACTTCTTACTGGAGTGACTATGAGAGAAGAGCAGCAGGACTGTGTCATTCAAGGAATGCCCTTAATTGAGACTATTACCCACACACCAGTTCCAACCAGCTTTGCAGCCACACTTTCACATCACTAGAACTAGCAGAAAGGGATTGCAGGGGAGACTGGAATAGGGATTTAAGAGATTATTTGACTTCTATAAAACTAGAATTGGGTTGTCCAGGCTATGCAGGTGAATCCCTGTTTTAACTATTTTATAGTATGCTGTTTTCAATTGTTTCTCAAATTATAAAGAAACAGAGTAGCATTTTATAATTTCTTCTTATAAATTATTATCCCCTGCCATGGAGTTTTAAAGATTACTTAGCACCAACTAACTTGAAAGTTTGCATGCTGTTGGGTGGGTGTTCTTTAAAAAAAAAAAAAGGAAGCAGCATCAACACGTTTTCTATTTCACATCAATAGACTAACATAACCACTCCTATCACCCCCTCCTTCCAACTTCCAACTACATGTTTGTGTAGAGAAAACAAACCAAATGCTTACAGAAAGAACATAGATTAGCCATAATCATTTGGCATTGCACAGTCATGTTTTTAAAAAAAGGATGTCTTAGATATTTGTGTTTACAAAAGAATTAACTGTGAGAAAGTTCCTAATACAACTCCAGAGACAGCTATGTTTTCACTTACTTTTGTTTCATTCCAAAGTTTCAATGGGAAAATTTATTGTACGATAATAATGTAGTCAACAGAGTTAATGTCTAATTTGTTAAATGTATGGTTTTGCTTTTTATATATGCTGTCACTTCATCCTATTTAAAGATCATGAAAAACGATACAAGATTTTTCACTGGAGTATTTATTTCACTTATCTTTTCAGTTTTCTCTTTTAAGGGTGCATCTGCACTGCACTGTTATTTTGAGATTACTAGAATTATTTTGAAATAATAATGTGAGTGTCAACACAGCCATTCCATTATTTCAAAATAATTTCAAAATAACAGGCGGTTTATTCTGAAATCTGTAAACCTCATTCTACAAGGAATAATGCCTATTCTGAAATAGCTATTTTGAAATAAGATGTTTGTAGAAGCTCCACTACTGCTATTTCGAAATAGCCCCTGACCACAGCCATTCTAAGTTATTCCTCCCCAGTACCTCCTGGAGGTCTAAATCGAGATAACATGTTTACATTAGGGAAGCCTGCCTTGGACTAATTTTGAGGCTTTCCTGCAGCATAGACATGCTATTTCATAATTCTGGTGCTATTTCAAAATAAGCTATTTCATAATAACTATTCCGGAATAGTTTATTTTGAAATAGCCGTGCACTGTAGACATACCCTTAGAGAATTTTGACAAACACAGCTGAAGGCAAAGATAAGGGCCACATTCTTGGTTATATTTCATACTTTATGCAAGTACTTTATGTAAGCAGTACATAGGGGCTAGAAAGCAGTTGGATCTGGCCAGCAAAAAATTCAATTCAATATAAGGGAGCCCTCACCTGGCACAGAACCAATGTAGTTAGCCACTGTAATGTAGGAGTGTGTTCTGAATGTGTTGGGACACGGAGAGGCATGGCTAGAGGGTTATGTCCTCCAATTATGCTCAGCAAGTGTACAGGCCCTTAGCCAACAGGCATTAGTAAGAGAGGTATCCTGGCTGCTTTACCCTATGCTGAGGCCTAGGCCAGTTGAAATGCACTCAGAGCTACTCCTGAAATCCTCTCTAACCCACCCCTGAAAATCACCTTTGCTGTATCACAAATACAGTTAGTTAGGAACATCAGAATTATGACCTGATCAATGAATCACACACCTCATTTGGAACCAGTCGTGACTACTTGAGAGAGACGTGTGGGGGGGACCAGTCATGACTGCCCCCCATTTGACTCCGCCCCACACCACGCACAACTCGGCAGAGAGCCCCAACTATTCCCACCTCATCCTGCCTTCAACTTTACCCCCTCCCCATCTCTTCCCAGTTCCAAAAGATGTATTAAGTCAATGTCCCATTGTAAACTTTTGAAAGAACAATAACATCTTGTTCAGCACTAGAAGCATTTCAGAGTTATGAACAACCTTCATTCCTGAAGTGTTCATAACTCTGCGGTTCTACTGCACTTGGTGCAACAGAATATCTAGGCCAAGATTTTCCATTTGTGTAGTTATCATTATGAACTAATCATCTCAGGTTCAAAGTACAGATTTCTTTCCAAGATATCAAATGACTTTGAATTTTAATCAACAACATCATCTACTATAAACTATACTGAAACTGATTCAATGTAGGGAAAAATCACCTTGTGCTCTTAGTCATCCTTCTTATAGGAGAAACAAATATAATAATTTAATATTTACTTTTTCCTGAGAACACTTAACTATAACCATTCATATGAAGATTCTCACTATGGTATGTTCATAGGTCAGACTGTTGACAAATTTAGAGATATAGGCCACTTTGGAAGCAGCTGAGAAAACCTGCTTTATCTTGAGCAACACAGAAAGCTGCTGGTTAGATTTGGAACATGCGTCTGTAAAGAGAAGCACAGCTGCAGCAAATTTCTGACAAAACCTGTGATGGTTCCACTTTGAACTTTCCTTTTCTCCATTCCAGGATTTTCTCCAACATTCCAATCTAGCAAAGAACAAATAATGGTGCTGTGTAGTAACCTTATGCAGCAATAGATTCATATCTCAAGCAACCGGATAGCATTTTGTTCAGTGTGTGATGATCTAAAGCAGTGGCTTTCAAACTTTTTTTCTCATGACCCAGTTAAAGAAAATTGTTGATGCCCATGACCCAACACAATTTGACTAGAGTGTGGGTTCCAGAGTAGGGCTGAGGATGAGAGCTTTGGGGTGTAGGAGGGGTTCTGGCTTTGGGAGGGGGCAGGGTTGAGACAAATGGGACTTACCTCAAGTGGTTTCCGATCAGCAGTGCAGTGTGAGTGCTACAGCAGGCTTCCTGCCATTCCTGGCACTGCAGACCACTCCGTGCCCCAGAAGTAGCCAGCAGCAGGTTCCCAGCTAATGGGAGTGCAGACCTAGTGCTCGGGGCAGGGGCAGTGCATGGAGCCCTGTGCACTCTCCTCCCTCCGCCTAGGAGCCGGGTCTGTTGCCGGCTGCTTCTGGGGCACAGCCCAGTCTGTGGTGCCAGGACAGGCAGGTAGCCTGCCTTAGCACCCCACTGGTCACCTGATCACCCTACAGCAAGGAGACCCAGGGCCTGACATTCCACGACCCAGGACTGGGTCATGACCTGTAGTTTGAAAACCACTGATCTAAAGGATTCCTTAGACATATTATATTAAATAATACCTGATCTGAACGTGTTAAAATAGTCCCATCTCTTTGAGAAGAAAATGTACAAGTGATAAGGGTCACAGCGGGAAAAGAACACTGAAGCATTTTCCTTTTGCAGTGCTTGCCTCACTGCTCTGGCAACAAAATAAAGGCCATAATTACACAGATGAACATGGGGCAAAACCTGCATTACATGAGGACCTGCTTGAACTGTACTATTAGTTTAATTGGAAAAAGGCTCTTGCTCTTTGCTTAGCTTAATTGAAAAAAGGCATTGCTCTACTAATATTTCATATTTGCATTGTTTGTGGAGTCTGCACAGGTGGATAAACTTCTTTCATGTGTGCAGTCCAGATCTATGGTGGTTTTCTGTTTGCCAAACTGTTTGGGCTATCACATGGGGTCAGGATGTGTAGCTAAGTCACTAAAACTGGTTGGTTGTAGTCTAACATCTTTTATGAAAATCCTTCTGTGATATAAAGTATTTACCAATACACCAAAAATCAGACTTGTGCAAATATTAATGAAATAGACTACTCACAAAAATATTCTTTACTGTAGCCAAAAACTATAGAAAAAACACACAACTCTGCATATTCAAATGATCAGTTAATCTAATGATGGGCTACCTCAAAAGTTCAGAGTAGGGATATTTACTGGTTTTCCACCTTTTTAATTGCTGGTAACAGGACTCTGAGGCCCCTCCCCCTGCTCTGCCTTTTCCTCCAAGGCTGCCTCTTCCTGCAAGCCATGCCCCTTCTTTACCTCTTCCCCCAAGGCCTTGCCCCCATCACTCATTCCTTTCCCCTTCTTCCCCCATTTGCCCATTGAATTTTCTCCACCTCCCGGTAACCAGACTTTTGGTGTCCAGTCAGTACACCTGATCGGACTCTGCCAAGTCCCCTTTTCAATCAGATTTTTTGGTTGAAAACTGGACACCTGGCAACCCTAAATGACAGCTGGACACAACAGTAAAAAACTGAACTGTCTGGGAAAAACTGGGATGGGAGGCAACTCTAGATGCTCATATTAACTACTTGCACTTACCAAGGAACCCACAAGGCCAAATGGCCTCCTCTCACCAGACAGGTTCTCTTCATTTCTATCTAGTGCTGCTATCTCTGCTGATTTATTACAGGAAATGACTTGTACATCCACTGGCATCTTTGGTGGACCACTCTCTTACCCAGAATAGGTACTGTCAGTAGGATTACTGGCCTATTAAAATAATCTGCAGCAGTTTAGGTAATTCTTCATCACATATTGATATGGTGACCATATTTTTTGAACCAAAATTAGGGACATATTAGCCACGCCCCCTGCCACAAGAATTCCCTCCCCTGGAGTTAGTACTCCTGGGGTCAAGATGGACACATGACCAAAAGTAAAGGGTATCGTGTGACCCCTCTGAGAACTCCTCCCACCATCCTCTTACCAATAGGGATGAGTTTGGTCCCCACAGGACCCCCCCCATGCAACTATCCTGCAATTGCATTAACCCAATTTTCATTGTATTAACTTGGGGGAAGAGGCTGAGGGAAGTGTTTCCTCAAGATTTTCCTCCCATAAGCAGAGTGAATTTTGTCTTGTGCACCAGTATTCATGCCTGGTGCCCCCACTTTCCCTGACTGCCGCTGCCCTCCTTGCCCTCTTTCTCCCTGGTGCCCACCCCCCTCATTATCCTTTGCTCCTCTGTGCCCTCACACATGACTTGCTCCATCCTCTGCCTTCCTCATGCCCATCCCTCCTTTCAATGCCTCTTCTCCCAGCACCCACTTCTTCTTTCTCCTCTTCCTCCCTCTTGCCCCCATTGTCCCTCCCCTTTCCTTTCCCAGCATCACCCTGTCCCTTCTCCTCCGCCTTCCTGCCCTTTCATCATTGTCTCCTTTTGGCACCCTGGCATTTGTTTCTCCTCCACCCTGCCCCTTGGTGCCTGCCCCTTTCTTCTCTTGCCCTGCCTCCCCTCCCCTCAGCACAAGCCCCTTCCTCTCCCTGCTCCCCTTCCCCTTGCCCCTTCCCTCACCTTCTGTCTTCCAGTTTGCGGGGCTGGAGCCTGTGGTCCAGCCCCAGAAGTCCCCGAAGCCCTGTTCCCAGATCCTCCCGGTGTGGGACTGCTTGCTGGGACTGGAGCCAGAACTGCCTGAGGTGCTGTTTTTAGTGCCACAGTCCATCTGGGGCAGCCTCACCAGGGTGCGACAGCCCCTTGACTCCAGCTGGAGCTGGGGCTGCCCCTGTGCTATTTTTAGTGCCTCAGTCCAGTCCCCGCAAACTGCCCAGTTTCAGCTGGAGACAAGCGGCAGCCATGCGAGGCGTGTTCCAGCCAGGGCAACCTCACCGGAACGCGCCTCATGTGGCTGCTGTTTGAGTCCAGCTGGAGCCAGGGCTGCCCACAGGGACTGGACTGCGGCACTGAAAATAGCACCGCGGGCAGCCCCGGCTCCAGTCCTGGCACCTGTCAAGCCAAGTGTGCCTCTCCCCACAGCATCCCAACTGGGCTCCGCGTGGCTCCTGCCAGCTTCCAAGGCAGCCTGGAGGAGATGGAAGCAAGGCCGCCGGGTCAGGACCCCCGCATGGCAGAGGCAGTCCCATGGGGGGATGGAGGGGAAAGTGAGAGCAAGGGGCTGCATGCCACCGGAAACTGACCAGCTGCCCTCTGGGCACCCTGCTGGGGGGAGAGAAAGGAGGCTGCTGCATTGCAATGGTGTCTCATCAAGTAGTGAAAAGTCCAGCAGGGCTTTCTGGGACATTTCACTACTTGATGGGACACTGGAACAGAGTATTTAAATTCAGGACAGTTAGGGTTGCCACATGGTTTCAACAACAATACCAGACACACTTGACATTACATTACAATATACATTACATCTTATTTAGAAAATACCAGACATTTATATTTTCTCATTTATATTTTCTCAATTTGTTTCCCAAACAGAAAGCTCAAAAACTGGACTGTCCGGTTCAAAACAGGACACCTGGCAATCCTAAGGACAGTCCCAGAAAAAACGGGACATATGGTCAGCATACATTGAGGCACACATTGATACCACCAGTGCCAATCCCAGGGGCACCATTTATGGGTTGCTAGGGGGCCAGTTGCCCCCGTCCCAAGTTTGAACCCCTGGATTTCATGCTTGAGGTCTGCTTAAAGCTGCATGCCCTGACTCCAGCGGCAGTTCTTAAATGCAACAGTTTGGCCTGCTTGCTTGCAGCTTTGCCTTTGGGGCAGGGAGTTTGTTATAAAAAGAGGGAGGGGCAGGATGATTAAGAATAACAAAAGGCTGGTTATTCAGGTAATTGAAGGATCATTAGATCATCATGAAAACATTGCTGGGTACTCCACTTATAAGATATGTGGGGAAAGCATAAGAATGACTGTTGTGCTGCAGGGATCTGCATTTGGATCAGTGGTGTTAAACATCTCATAAATGTTCCTGAAGAAGGGGTAAACGGAGACTAATCCAAAGCTAACTGCAAAGAGTTACTAAGGAATCTCACAAAACTGGGCGATTGGGCAACACAAGGGCAGATGGAATTCAGTGTTGATAAGTGCAAAGTAATGCACATTGGAACATATAACCCTAACTATAGATACAAAATAGATGGGGTCTAAAATAGCTGTTACTACTTAAGAAAGAGATTTTGGAATCCTTGTGGATAGTTTCTTTAAAACATCTGCTCAATATGCACTGGCAATCTAAAAACTAAAAAGCTAAGAGAATATTGTGAATCATTAGGAAAGGAATAGGTAAGACAAATTACCATATTACTTCTATATAAGATCATTGTATGCCCACATCTTGAATACTGTATGCAGATCTGGTCACCCCATCTAAAAAAAGATATATTGGATTTGGAAAAGGTACAGAAAAGATTAGGGGGTAAGGAGCAGGTTCCATATGAGGAGAAATTAATGAGACTGGGACTTTTTAGCTTGGAAAAGAAATGATTAAAGGATGAGGGGATATGTTAGAGGTCTAGAAAATCATGAATGGTGTGGAAAAATAGAATAAGGAAACATTGTTCATTCCTTCACTAACATAACACAAGAAGATAATCCAATTAAATTTGTAGGCAGCAGATTTAAAACAAAATCGGTGACGGGATGGATCTTGATGATTGCCTCTTTTGTTTATTCCTTCTGAAGCACCTGGCATTGGCCACTGTGGGTGTGTCTAGAGTACAGGGTTTTTTACAAAAAAGTGGCCATTTTTTAAAAGTTCCCTTGCATCTACACTGCTGCTGCGTTCTTTCGAAAGTAAATTGAAAGAACGCGGCAGTTTTTTCGACCGCAGAAAACCTCGTTTTATGAGGAATAACGCCTTTTTTCGAAAGTGCTCTTTTGAAAAAAGGTGCTATGTAATGCAAACTGTGCTTATTCGAAAGAGAGCATCTAGACTGCCTGGGTGCTCTCTTTCAAAAAAGCGGCTTGCTTTTTCGAAAGTACTGGTTGTAGTCTAGACACTCTTCTTCGAAAGAGGCTTGCAGTCTAGACGTAGCCTGTCAGAAGACAGGATACAGGGCTAGAAGGACCATTGGGGATATGTTAGAAGTCTGGAGAATCATGAACGGTGTGGAAAAATAGAATAAGGAAATGTTATCCATTCCTTCACTAACATAACACAAGAAGCTGAGCCAATTAAATTTATAAGCAGCAGATGTAAAACAAACAAAATAAAATATATTTTCATAGCCAGCTTGTGGAACTCTTTGCCAGGAGATGGTGGAAAGGCCCTAACTATAACAGGGTTCCAATCAGTGTTCCCTCTAAGCTGCGGGGCAGCACAACTTCACAAGTGATTAATCAGTCCCATCCAGTCTGTCAGTTCTGTGCATGGAGCCGTGAGCCTCTGATTGGCCAGGTCTAGACAGAGATACCCTCACCTGTAGAAAATACCTAGGGCTACATCTGTTCTGAGGGACCATTCATGCATTTGGGATGACTGACTGAGTCAGTCTGTGAGCACATTCTGAGTTCCTGAGAGGTACGTGGCCTCCAGCTAGATGGTACACAAAACTCCCACAGACAGAGGACTTCCTGGTAGAGGGGAGAGGAATGAGCACCACTCTGTCTATTTATAAAGAACATCGCTGCAGTATTGGTTGTCAGGACTAAAACACACTTGCCTCTCAAATGGGGTAGGAATGTCTGACATGCGAGATGTACTGTCCTTCACTCCCTGATGATCACTTGCAGCAATCGCTCCCTTCTGGACCACATACCCTGAGTATTCAGGTCTCCGACATGTGCTCCCCATCCCATGTTGGAAGCATCTGTCACGAGCTGGATTGAAGGGTGTGATCTGGTGAATGGTTCTCCACTGCACACTACTTCCTCTTGCAGCCAACAGGTCAGGGAGTGCATGACCTTGGGAGGAATCATGACCACCATGTCCAGGTGGGATTGTGTACACTAGCAAACCATTCCTGCAAGGGGCATAGTCTTAGCCTGTTAGCAGGGGGTGAACCATGTTGCACGACATATTTGCATGCCACCCTGTTGTCCAGCAGCCTCATACAAGTTGTACCTGCAGATACAGCCTCATACAAGTTGATACCAGTACAGAAGGAAACAGTGGGGCCAGTGCTGACAAGGATGGTGGTGGTTGAGACAGGAGTTGCCCCCTATCCCTAGGTGTCATGGGGTCAGTAGGCTCCAGCATTGAAGGAACAGAGGGGTCTACTCAGTGCCCTGACCTCATTGCCAGCCCTGAAGACCTTGTCATCTCAATAAGGTCCCTGGCAGCCTCCAATGACTCCAGGGTTCACAGCTGATCAGTGTCATCTAACACCATCTCTTGTAAGTCCGGGAAGTCGATGCACTCTGGGCTCAACTCAGGAGCCATTGCAGGTGCTGACGGGGCAGTCACCTTAGAGTGGCTCACCTGGGATGCACTTGGTCTGCGTGTTGGGATGGAGAATGACCCCTCTCCACTCTGTTCTTCTTATAGGACCCTGGGACCAGGGATCGGTGCTGTCCACTGGTGCCAGACCTTGATGCTGCAGATGGTTTGCTCAGTGTGGACAGGTCCTGTACCAATGCCAGTGCGTTATGGGACACAAGTACCAGTGCCAACACCTAGGTGACTGGGGCAGAAGAGAGCTGCTTCCATAAGGAGAAGTTTCAACTGCGATTCTCACTCCTTTTTTGTACAGGGCTTCACCCCCTGACAGATCTTGCACCTAGGTGATCCTCTCCCAGGCACTTGAGGCATGAATTGTGCAGGTCACCCTGGGGCATAGATGTCAAGCACATTGCACAGGGCTCAAAGCCCTGAGGCCTGGGCATGCCCCATGCAGGGGAACTAACGTGGGATAGGGCCCTGTTAACTAATACTATTAACAACTACATCTATAAATATAACTATAAACAATGACTAAACTCTAACTATATACTAAAAAAACACAAAAGGAGCCCTTTTAGTAGCAAGAGGAGAATGATCCAACAACCGTCACTGGGTAGTAAGAAGGAAGTGAGGGGGTGGAGGGCCAGCAGAGGTATATATGCACTGCTATGAAGGCACCACTCCAGGGGGCTCCCCAGCTAGCCCCAACGGGTACCGCTGAGGTAAAAATCTTCCGACAATTGTGTACGTGGTATGCGCACACCTAAATGGAATGCACACGAGTAATCACTTGAAGAACTCGGACATTTGCATAGCCTGTCAACCTGGAAATTGTAACAACCTGGAAATTGTATTCTCTCTTTTCTGACAGACCAAAAAGGGGAATTTTATGTCCTAGAAAGGATGCCGCTTTGTCGACATGACAGTGTAGACGCAAAGGACAGTGTAGATGCAATAATGCCTTCTGTCGACAGAACTCTGTCGACAAAAGGCGTTATTCCTTGTAGAATGAGGTTTACAGCCGTCGACAAAACTGCTGAGCTCTGTCAACGTTATGTCGAACTCAGTGGCAGTGTAGACACAGGTACAGTTTTGTCGACAAAAGTCCACTTTTGTCGACAAATCCCTGTTCTCTAGACACACCCTTTTAGTTTAAACATTTATTTAGTTTTCAAAAATTCCCAGCTTTAGGGCAAGTGATGTTTATCATCTCTCCTCAGGCTCTGATCCTGCAATTTGCTCCACATGGTGGATCTGTGTGTTAAACCTGAGCTGGAAGTGAATGGATTTTAGTGCATGCTTATGAGGCTATTCACACTGAAAAAGTTGCAGAATCAGGGCTAAGGCAGTGCTTCCTGTCTGACTGACAAGCAATACTCTTGACTGATTTTTCCCTATCTGTTCTTCTTTTCTCTTCTGCCTCATATTTCTTCCTCAACTTTTCTCCCATGTCATTTCTTTTTCACTTTGCCTATCTGACCTTTCAATCCTCTTAGAATTTGTGGAGAATAGTAGTCCATACACACACTGTCCCATAAATCCTCCCCCACCTTTTGCTTCAGATTATCCCCAGTTGAAACATTCATGTGAGCAATGATTTGCCAGAGCAAATCCACACACTCTGATTTTCAGGGCAGGTACTGCACTTTCCTATATGCTCTGTAAAGTTCCATGAACACGTCTGATACTATTGATATAAAAATAGTAATTTGGTCTGGAGACTGTAAAATTGCAGAGGTGCATGACGACAGTTTATTTGAAGCAAGATAATTCCAGCAGATCCTCAACTTTCAGTAAGCTATATTATCTCTTATCATAAATGCTTCAATGTTTCATGGGCCTTAAGCATTCTTGATTTTTATTATTATTTTAAAATATATTATTATGGTAGCACTCAAAGATCCTGATTGGGATTAGGACCCCTTTCTGCTAGGTGCTGTGGAAACATGAAAGGTCTGTACATTTTTTTAAAGGCAGCGCACCTCACCCTCACTTGTTTTTTATGTTTATTTTTAAAAGAATTGTAATTATGTTTTTATTAATTGCTTTTGTCTGTAAAAAGAAGCACACTTACGATGGTGGGAGCCAGGTATAGAGAATTATTATTATTAAAAGTGATAGATAAGAAATGTACACTTTAAAGCTGAATAAATTGTATTAGTCACACTTTTATGTATGCTAGACAATGAGTCAACAA
This sequence comes from Rafetus swinhoei, assembly GCA_019425775.1. Taxonomy (NCBI): domain Eukaryota; kingdom Metazoa; phylum Chordata; order Testudines; family Trionychidae; genus Rafetus; species Rafetus swinhoei. The sequence continues at coordinate 37,027,969 of CM033427.1, forward strand.
CTACTTTTGTTACATTTCCTTGTTATATTGCCTCAGGAAGATATCCTTGAGGTTATTAAACCTTGAGATGACACTGTAAATATCAATTAGTAATAATCCTTTTAGCAATTGAGAAAGGGCCAGATTAGGGAGTGGTTTGTTTTGGATGTCAGGTATGCAAACTGACACACGTCATAAAACAAAACCACAAAACAGCTCAATCTGCTGCTCCATGCGTCAAGTTTAAATCTTGACAAATAGTCTCAGTCTGTCTAAAGCAAATTTCAGTTCTTTCACAATATTCTAGCAGGCCTGATCACTTCCCTGAAGAAGCATACAGAAAGATTTTCATGCAGTTTCTTTAAAAAAAAAAAAAAAAAAAGATCCTACAGGCAGATCCTTAGCATTGATTACAGTGGAGTTACAGTAGACTTCCGATAATCCGGAACCTATGGGACCTAGGTGGTGCCGGATTATCAGATATGCCGGACTATCAGGAGGTACTATAAACTGGTTATATATATACTGTATACATTATATACTGTATATAAAGTGTTCTTAACCCTTCTTATTGTACATACTGTATACAGTATACTGTAATGTTTTAGTTTTTTTAAGCCTTTTTTACCCTTTTTGCTCAGTTCAGCTGCTGCCGCTGTTACCTTGTGACTCATTTTTTGCCGAAGCTCACTCACTAGGCTCTTGCCATTTTGATGCCGGACTATCAGGAGTGCCGGACTATTGGATGCCGGACTATTGGAGTTTTACTGTACATTGATTTACACCATCTGATAATCTCCCTCTCTCCCCAGTTTTTTAGATAGGTGAGGAGAAATCACCAGAGATATCACCTGTAACAGTAAGAAAAAATAATGAAATATATATATTTCAGTAATTCTCATTGTTTTCCTTCTATAGACTATTGCCTAAAAGAGAAAACCTCTCATAGGTCCACCTCCCCACCCAGCTACATAGGTCCAGATAACTTTTGTGTTCAGAGCAGCATAAAGAGTCCAGGAAAAAAAAAACAGCCCTCCATACTGTGTTGCAGCTATCCTCAGCTTGTACACGTTACTACTAATTGGAGCTGGCTGAAATATGCCATTTCCAGTTTGTGAAAATTTTTGATATTTTACATTTTCTTGCAAAGCAGAAATCCAAAATAAAAAAAATTGTTTCAGAAATAGACACATGGTGTTTCTGTAACAGCATTTCCTCCCACAGACCCACAAGCTGGTGAGTGTAACTGTCATTCTTGCCAGTTAAGCTGGCAGGAATGCCAGTTTCGCTCAATAGCTGCCAGGGTCTGTGGCTCTGGGCAGCCCTGTCATGAGGTCTGCCCAGGAGCCAACTGGCAGTCAGAATATCCACCTGGACCATAAGTCTGGAAGCCCCAATGTCCCCAGTCCAGGGTAGTACTCATAGCAGAACTGTCCTGGACTCATACAACTTGGAACTTAGGAGTCCATCCCAGGGGTTTCAGGCTCTCAGCTCTATGGCAGTGAGCATGGAATTTCTGGGAGCTCTGGCCAACCCCTAGATACATTCACTGCATGTCTACACTAGGAGATTATTTCAAAATAATAACTATTTTGAAATAAGTGTTATTCCTTGTGGAAAGCAGGAGTTATTATTTCGAAATTACCAGCCTGTTATTTCAAAGTAATGGGCTTGGTAGTGTGGACACTCCACTTGTTATTTTGAAATAAATCCCTAGTGTAGACCAGGGCTCAGGTCTTTAAGGCTCCTGACTACTACATGGCAGGGAGACTGAAAGCTCTGGAGTGGCAGGGCTGCCTGAGAGTCACAGATCCTGGAAGACTGGGTTTCTGACCCCAGAGTGTTATGCATGGCTGCCTGGCTGAGAGTCACAGATCCTAGAAATGTAGGGTTCCTGACCTTGGGACAGCGTATGTGGCAGGGCTTTCTGGGACTCTGCCAGCTCAGATGAAAGGGAATCAGGCAGGTTTCCACCAGAATTCCGCAAAGGTTTGTCAAACTCAACTCACTTTTGGAGACATTTGGGATTTAATGAACTGGCATTTTCTAATGAAACTGTTTCATCAGATAATTTTTGACCAGTAGTACTAAGAATCTGTGTTATCCTGCATATGCTTCATAAGAATCAGGGAGCCTTAACAAACTCACTGATGGCATAGAGGAGAATCTGGACCTTGTTTCTCAAAATGTTTCATTTTCAAACTATCAGAAAGGGCTCTATCGATCACAGATTATTTATGGTCTATACATGGGGAATCAATTCATATTTGAAAATATACAGTCCTTTTGTCACATTCTGGTAAACCTATGTAAAATTCATTAATTCTGTTTTGAGATTATGAAATCTCTGTGTCTATCTTTATCAAACTACAAATTTCATTTGATTGTATGACTGGCAAGTCTGCCTTCTCTGCTGTCTTTTTACATTTCCACTTTGGGATGTTTATGGAATGAACCAACTATGCCATGTAAATAGGCTGAACCATTCTAATGAATCTAGGTAAAATGATTATACATGCTGTTTTGCTGGAGACAGTCTCCTTTGTAAGCTCTGCCCCTGATGTGTTGACTTTTTTGACACAACTAGGCATTTGTACCATTTGCACATGGGAAAAATGCCCAGTTTTGCCAAAAAAGTTGACAAAATCCATCTTGACTTCAGTCTTTTAGACTAAATACAAAGGCATGTCCAATATTATTTTTTTTAGTATAAAATAATTTAAATAATACACAAAATACTGGGTTTTTTTTTTCATTTTGCAACTTATTTTTATTTGTTTTATCTATTCATATAAAAGTCTTGCTGGAGTCACTTAGATGAGGGGTTTTCAAACTCTGGATCATGGTTTGTAAGAGCAAGCCTCTAGCTGGCTGCAAGATGCTTTGTTTACATGAGCCTGCACAGATACAGGTGATTGCAGCTCCTGTTGGCCATGAATTGCCATTCCTGGCCAATAGGAGCTGCAGAAAGTGGTGCAGACCTGGATACCATTTCCTGCAGCTCCCATTGGCCAGGAATGGTGATCCATGGCCAACGGGAGCTGCGATTGCACATACCTGCGGAGGCATAGGTAAACAAAGTGTCTTGAGGCCAGCTAGCACCTTGCTCTTACAAACCATAACCCAGAGTCTGAAAATGCCTGACTTAGATGTTGGCATGATATGAATTCTGTAGACATTTTTAAAAAATTGCTAAAAAAAATCCTGAGTCCTCAAGATGTGTTTATTCCTAATCTCCCATTACCAAAAAACCTGAACCTCAGGGGCACTTTACACCTATGTTAATACTGACTTGTGTCAGGACTACAGGTGAAGATACGCAAACAGGGAAGAGCCAGCTTCAGATCCAGCCTTGGGGCAAAGTATGCAAGGCAGTTGCCTTAGGCCCCTTGCCGCCTCGCAATGCCTGGCGCCCACCCACCCGGCAAGCTCACTCACTGCCCTGGCTGGGAGCTGCCCAGTACACAGTGCAGCCAATCACAAAGTCCCAGCGTGGACCCAGCAAACTCTTTGGCCGGGCCTGCTCAGCTTGATTCTCATTCAAAGACGAATTTGCAACAATGTTAGTTGGGGGGAAATCTTTCTGTCTATAAACTAAAGACAAAAGATATGAATCACAAAAAACAAAATGGGACCTAACAACATTTTATGGTCACTTCAGAGCAGAATCAAATTACTGTACCAAGAAAATGATTGCTAAGAAAACAAGGTGTTTTCTCTAGATACAACTGACATCATATGTGAAATACGCAGTTGTGATATATGTGAAATTTCTAGTGACCGGGCTTCTTTTCTTTTCTTTTCTTTTCTTTTCTTTTCTTTTCTTTTCTACAGAAATGCTTATTAAACTATCTTCGTGGTGTTGGTGTTTAGTGGCCATGAAGCAGTGGGAAGAAATAGATGGTATAGAATAGATAATGTAGAAAATTAATTATTTTGAAAAATATTTCCATTTTACTTAACCTCAATTAAATTTAAGGCCCAGTGGATTAAGGGCTTCCAAGCATCATTCTAACTGAGAAAAAAATGGAGTAAAGATGGTAGAAAAGAGTGATCTCTGTCTGACCTCTGTAAAACAACTGAAAAGAGGGCAGAATTGGCTTGTCTATGCCCTTGAGAAGTGTTTGATGCAGTGACAGATGAGTAAGATGTCACTTTAGCAATTGGCAGCTGCTGCTACGTTTCCAGAGTTTCAGTACAGTATAATGCAAGGTTTGTATGAAGCATATTTCATACAGATATCATAAAATACTTTGTAGAGGGCACTATGAAAAAGAAAGAATACTTTGGTGAGTGACTCAAAAGTAGAAAGGAAAAAAACAATATGATGGAGAAGAGTAAAATAAAAAAAAAGCTGAAATATAGAGGTGAACTGAAAAACTTATTTTTAAAATAACAAACATATATAAAATAATTGTTTGAGATGCCATTATCAGAATCTAGGTGTCACTTCCACATTTTAAATACATACATTTTAACAGTGAGCTGAAAGACCTTTAGTTTTGGCACTCCAGGCTCTCTTTTGCCTGTAGAAGTTAGGCTATGTCTATACTACAGAGGGGATTGATGTTCTGAGATTGATCCACTGGTAGTCAATTTAGCAGATCTAGTAAAGACACACCAAATCAACTGCAGATACCTCTACAGTTGATCCTTGTTGAGAAGAGTAAGGTAAGTAGATGAGAGAGTTACCCCCCATGGCATACCTGGAGTTGCATACCTTAGGTCAACTTTCTGAAGCAGTATGGACATAGACTTAGTGACAGCATTAACATGTAAAGAGAACAGAACAATGTTAGGAATTATTGATGGACTCAGCCTGTGTAAAGGAAATCCAAATTTTTCAAAACAGGTTTTGGCAGGCAAGGAAAGAATACACTAATTTCCAAATGTTCTGTTGAAAAGCTACATTTTCCAACAGTTTTGCTTATGTATTTAATTTTTTAAAGCATTTCAGTTTGTCTTTAAATATGGACAAAATGCAAACATGCAGCATTGCCAAAATGTTCTTGTGAAGAGAGACTAGAAGGATAAAATAAATACGTTCCAAAGGGAAGGACAAAGAGAGTTTAAAATGCCCTGTTGGCCAAAGCTTACAGATAGGTTTTAAAATGAGATGTGAAGACATGGAGGGAACAGAATGACCCTGAGATAAAGCTGCAAAAATGAACAATTGAACTCCATGTCCAACCAAGAACCCCTGTTCGTCCACTAGAGAATATCAGTAACCTCCACTGAAGACTATTATGGGTAACATCCGAGCCCATGGAAAGTTTCAGGAGGCAAAGAGGAGACCAACACTAGATATTGCTCCATGTCCTAAAAGTCAGATGAATCGTACAGAAAAACCTGTAGATACCATGACTTCTCATCTCCTTGCCTTATCCCAAGGTGACAAAGAGCGACAGAACAGATAGCACTGTATTTGTTTATCCTTTGAGGATTTCTTAAAAATACTAATTTATGGCAAGTTCTTTATACCCAAAATGAATTTTCTTTTGCTCAGTGGGGTAGCCATGTTAGTTAGTATCTGCAAAAACAAAGAAGAATCCTGTGGCACCTTGGAGACTAACAGATTTATTTGAGCATAAGCTTTCATGGGTAAAAACACTTTGGTTACATCTAGATTTGCATATCTTCTTTCGACCGTTCCCTGTAGTCCAGATGAGCCCTTAAAGACTAACAGATTTATTTGGGAATTAGCTTTCATGGATAAAACAAGTTTATCAGATGCATCTGACAAAGGCTACGTCTAGACTGCAGGCTTTTTCTGCAAAAGCTTATGCAAATGAAGCACGGAGTAGAATATCTCCATGCTTCATTTGCATAATTAATTAGAAGCCATTTTTGTGCAAGAGGCTTTTGCGCAAAAAGGAGCTGTGTAGACGGCTCCTTTTTCCGCAAAAACCCCCTCTTGCGCAAGAGCCATTCTTCCTCATTTTTTCATCTACACAGCTCCTTTTTGCGCAAAAGCCTCTTGTGCAAACCGGCTGCTAATTAATTATGCAAATGAAGTGTGGCAATATTCTACTCCACACTTCATCTGCATAAGCTTTTGTGGAAAAAGGCTGCAGTCTAGACGTAGTCTTTGTCAGATGCATCTGATAAACTGGTTTTATCCATGAAAGCTAATTCCCAAATAAATCTGTTAGTCTTTAAGGGCTCATCTAGACTACGGGGAACGGTCAAAAGAAGATATGAGCTTTCGAAAAGCTGAGCTTTCGAAAGTGAAAGTGAAAGTAGTTAAGACGCAGCTTTTTCAGTGAACCCCCCCTTCGTCGAAAAGCCGGCCTTCCTCAAAAAAGGAGGTTTACGTGGCTTTTCAACAAAGGGGGAAGGGTTTGCCAAAAAAGCCATTTTTCGACCATTCCCCGTAGTCTAGATGAGCCCTATGGTGCCACAGAACTTCTCTTTCTTTTCTGATAATCACACCTCATATAGCTAATGCCAGTTCTAGCTGAATCCACCACATTCTTATTATTTTTTCTAAATGGTGCCAAAAATGAATATTTCAGAAAGTAATTTTAAGAAACTGTCAATGAGAAATAATGTGTGTCACCAACATGAATGTTGAGCCCTCCTTCTGCACTCTGTGTGCACACGCTGCCCCTTGGGAGATGTTTCAAACTTTTGACATATGAAATTGATTACCTCAATAGGAATATTTACTTAGTAAAAGTGCAATCAAACAAGTAGCATGTGAGCACAAATGAAGTAGTGGAACCTTCTGTTTTATGACATTTTGTATCAGTCTTTTGAAAAAGTTTCTTAACCTTTCTGACATAGTAACCTCTAAACTGTACTTTTATTGTAATGGATTTTGTGTCGTGTTTGACCTTTGAACAGAGAGTCCTCTTCTAAATTCCATTTGGACCTAATGGGAATGAGGACATTTGGCTTATTTCATTGAAAAGGATATTTTATATTCAGAAGTATTATTTTAACAGCTTATTCTCTATGCACATGAAATAGGCTGACAAAAGCTCTTCAGAGCAAAACATAAACAATAAAAGTCCTGATCTAGGCCACTGCAAATTGATATAATTCTATTGATTTCAATTAAGTTGCATTGATTTACACCAGCTGAGGATCTGGGTCAAAGTTTGCTTTTGCTTGCCCAAGTGTAATAAAATACACAAAACCTCCTGATTTCAAACTCACTGGTTAGTTAAATAAATAAATAGAGAAAATTAAGCATTAAAACATGACAAAGGATGTGTTCTTTAGAAATAACACAAAATGTTTCAGGTATTGTGAGATGTAAGGCAATGGCCTCCAATTACCTGGAGAGTCATAGAATCATAGGGATGGAAGAGATCCCAGGAGTCCAACCCCCTGCTAAAAGTAGGACCAATCCCAACTAAATCATCCCAGCCAGGGCTTTGTCAAACCGGGACTTAAAAACCTCTAAATAACCTCCTCAGATAACCCATTCCAGAGCTTCACCACCCTCCTAGTGAAATATATCCAACCTAGACTTCCCTCACTGCAGCTTGAAACCATTACTCCTCATTCTGTCATCTGTCACCACAGAGAACAATCTTTCCCCATCCTCTTTGGAACCTCCCTTCAGGTAGTTAAAGGCTGCTATCAAATCCCCCCTCACTATTCTCTTCTGCAGACCAAACAAGCCCAAATCACTCAGCCTCTCCTCATAAGTTGTGTGCTCCAGCCCCCTGATCATTTTTGTTGTCCTCCACTGGACTCTTTCCAATGTGTCAACATCCTTTCTATAATGAGGGCCCCAGAATTGGGCGAGGTACTCCAGATATGGACACACCAATGCCGAATAAAGGGGAATAATCACTTCCCTAAATCTGCTGGCAATGCTCCTACTGATGCACCCTAATATGCCATTAGCTTTCTTGGCTAGAAGGGCACACTGTTGACACATATCCAGCTTCTCATCCACTGTAATCCTCAAATCCTTTTCTGTAGAACTGCTGCTTAGACAGTTGGTCCCCAGTCTGTAGCATTGCTTGGGATTCTTCTGTCCCACATGCAGGACTCTGCACTTGTCCTTGTTGAACTTCACAAGATTTCTTTTGGCCCAATCCTCCAATTTGTCTAGGTTACTCTGGACTCTAGCCCTGCCCTCCTGCATATTTACTTCTCCCCATAGCTTAGTATCATCCATGAACTTGCTGAGGGTGCAATCCATCCCCTCATCCAGGTCATTAATAAAGATGTTGAACAAAACCAGCTCCAGAACTGACTGCTGGGGCATGCCGCTTGACACTGACACCCAACCAGACATTGAGCCATTGATCACTATCCGTTGAACCCAACGATCTAGCCAGTTTTCTATCCACCTTACAGTCTATTTATCCAATCCATACTTCTTTAACTGTTATCTCATCTACTATATACTTGAGAGAATCTGTCTGTTTGTCTGCTAGATATACAGTTTCCTTTTGCCATAAGTTAAAGCAAAGTCAGAGTTTGGTTGGGCCGGCAAAATGGGATGTGGCTAGAATGGTAATACTTCTTAGAAAATCATACAGAAAAGAGACAGAATCATGAGACAGGTGAAAGGGGCTGGTTGGGGGCACCCCCCCATCCGGTACTGCCCCAGCCCTCAGCATTGTTGCCCCCCTTCCTATGATTCATATAGTGACATTGCTGGCTGTTCCTCTTTGTCAGGGAGCGAGGGGAAAGTGCACAGTTTTATGCTTTCCTCACTCTGCCTAGGGACTGCAGGGGGCAGACGAACCTGCATCTGTCCCAGACAGGGGACATGCACCCCTCTCCTGACTGTGCCCACTTAAGCTGCAGTGGCCATGGAGAGACACTTCTCATCTGGCCCCAAGCTGCCGCGGTAAGAGAGGGCTGGGGTAGTCTTCGCTCCCTGGGAAGCCTGCATACTGAATTTCTCATCTCCAGCCCTACCCCAGAACAATGAGTTAAATGAAGTATGAACATTTTCATTTCATTTAAAAAAAATTGAATTAAGAACCCCAGCAACACCAGATAAATCTAGTAGTAATATAAACCTTAAAATGGCCCACTGACAATGCATCTGATGAAGTGGGTTTCTGCCCACAAATTTTACACCCAAATAAATCTGTTAGCCTTTGAGGTGCCAGAGGACTCCTCCTTGTTTTTGAGCATACAAACTAACATGACTGTGCAGGCTTTCACAAACAAACAGGAAAAAAAGGGGTTTCATGAGAGATCATATTCTCTTATTTAAAGTTTGTAAGCAATCTTGGTAGTCATTTTAACAATTTTAAGTGTATTTAATTGTTGAAAAGATATCATTGTATATAAGGCCTAGTTCTTCCACAAGTAAGCCACTGTCTTACAGTCAAACATTAGTCAAATGCTAGACAGCAGATACAGAAAACAAGAATGACACAGTGTTTGAGAAATGAGATTAAACAGCCTAGTGTGCCAGTGTGGTTTCCTTTCAATGATACAGTATGCCCTCATTTTTTCTGGCACCTGATTAACACTGATTAAATGTTGGCAAATTTTCTTTTCTGATATCATTTTAAACTATTCTCTATCTAGCATTCCCATGTGATAACCCTGGCTACCAAAAATACCCACCCATTTTATCCGTGTATACCAGCAGTTCCGCCTACTAGCAATATGAAGAAAAAAACCATGTTTATGTTATTCACTTGTAAATTCCTCAATAAATGTAGCAAGAAAGTGCCTATTTTACTGTTCTGTAGTTCAGCCAATCCAACAATCAGACTGTTCCTTGAGACAAATGATAAATTAAGAGAGGAACATTATAGTTCTAATTTTAAATGTTATGAGTTTAGCATGGCTATATAATAGAGGGCAGGCCTTGAGTGAGTGACATGAAGTGACCAACCCAATAATATGATATTACTGTTTTATGCTATGCATCATATAGAGAGGAGATTTTCCTTCACGTATCCTGAGAATCTCATGCTCTTTAAAGGCCCTCTACCCATTACCTTAGGAATCCTTCCCTTGGCCAGGTAGGATGTATATGGTTCCCTCTGGAACCTGGCAGTGTGAATCAATCCTTCAGTCAGCCACAGTGGGTCAATTAGAAGGAATCAGAAAATGTCCCTTCCCTGGGACTGGGTGCATTACTTCTACAGAGCGCCCATCCTCGAAAAGGCCTGGGGAGCAAAGCACAGAGTACAGATCTTGAATTCAGATCTGTCTCTTGCCATTCCACAGGGGCCATATTACAAGATAAAAACTGTAGGGTGAAGATTTGATTGTAATTACCAAATTTAAATAAATTGAACTAATAGTATATTAGTACATTTGTTTAGTCAATCCAATTTGTTTGCTTCTTATAAAAGAGACAGGCACAAAAGTACATCTCTTCATTTCCAGCAAATATTACAGGGTTAGGAGGAAATTACATTAAACACTACTCTAAATCACGACAGTAATAACTTTCTGATTATTAGAAACTGGTCAATGTCTTCATATCACAAAATCAGCCATGTTCTGACTGATTTAAAAAAATTACAGGTTGAAGTAGATGACATAGTTTGAAACTGATACTTTGAAAGGGACACAGATTAGGCAGTGATTTCCCCCACTTATAAAGGAAATAGTGGCTCAGAGTCATTTTCTTCATTGGGGCATAGAAGATGAAACTTCTCTCCCATCCCTATGGTTTCAAAGGTGAAGGAGAAAATGGAATATCTCATCACAGGTCAGCAGAAAAGAATAGATCATCACTCTCTCACCTATCAGTGGGGAAGAGAAGAGAAGCATAGAGAAGTATCCAAAGCCTTGCATTTAAGATGGGCTCAACAGAACTTTGAATTCTAATGCCCCTTATGTGACAGATCCCAAATCTGACCTGGCTCCAGGCTTGATTTTGAGACGTGTGCACACACCTAATGAATACATCATATTTATCAGGATTTACTTTACTTCTAAACAAGTAAATCCTTCACACTACAGCATGTTTCCTCACACCTACTCCCTTTCATCAATTTCCATCTGTTGGTGGATAGGTTCTTTTATGCTTTACAAAAAGTCAGAGGAATGACTAGTAGAATATGTTGATCAGTAAAAACAAACCATATTAACTTCCATTTTATCCAGAGAAACATAAGAATATATGGGATTAACTATTACTCTTTCTAGCACTGCATCCAGTCTGTTTAATAAACATACAAACAGTCAGCCAACAGGAAACTCAGCTTGCCTCTGCAGACTAGTAAAATGCTTTGAACTACAGGCAATATGCACACCCAAATGACATACTGTGATACTCACAATATTTGAGCTGTCCCACAATGCAGAAGCTAATTATTCTTGGCAAGCACCCTCACCATGCCTTCCAACTCACCATCACTCACATGTAGAGCAGTATCACATCAAACAAACCAAGTCATAAATTCCATAAATCCTTACAGATGAAAGTCAAGTATGTGGTGAAAAAAAAAGTCTGCCAGTATACACATTTAGAATAAAGTATCATTCATCTGATCAGAAGTATTCTTGCTATAGCTCTTTGCAGAGAAATAGTTAAAAATTCAAATTGGGATTGACTAGATTGACTGCAAGTGAATATTTAATAATGAATTTTTATTAGCTACGGACTGGGAGAATTTTGAACAAATATGTTTGAAACATATGACAATAGAAAATATTAATTACATAGAAAAACGACATATTTAACCTTTTATGCAAGTTTTCTGTACATTTCTACAATTGTTTGACTGCTGGATAGTGCCACCAGAGTTTAATATTATGAGTTTTATTACAACTATGTCTACAGACTCCAGCTGAACTTGAGGCCCCATTGTATAATAAGAGACCACACTCCAAAGAGTTTATTATCTAAACAGAGAAAGGGCAGGAAGGGAAACAGAGGCACAGGACGGTTAAATGGTTTGCCTCACATCATAACAGCAGGTCTGTGGCAGAGTTGAAAATAGAACTCAGATCTCCTAAGTCTCAGTTTATTGGTCTGCCCACTTGATACATTGCCTTAAGGAGAGTGCAAAATTTAACTGATGCTTTCTAGTAAATTTGTATTTGAATTTTTTAGTAATGAACACAGAGGCTGTTCTCTGATTCTGAAACTCAAGTATAGAGCAATTATTAGGGAGTAGCATCTGGACTGCTGTTGTGTGGTGTTGTTTGTTGGCTAGTTTTTGTTTTCTATTGTTTTTAGAAAACTGAACATAGTCAAAGGAATTGGGTCCAACTACCCAGACCTTTGTGGTAGAAGCCAGGAGACATGGTGAAAGGTTTATAGTAAAAGAAAAGGGAGTGATTAGGAGAAAAGTAAATTACACATCTACCACAATATTGCAGACCCATGGGTTTTGATACTGGTATATATGTTAGGTTATTAAATGTTTTCCAAAAAGGCAGCATTTTGTACTGGGGGATCAGCCAGTATAAAATGCATTTTATTTATATCTGTTGCAGTAATCCAGAGTGTAAAGCTTTGCTAGGAGAGGAGTTAAGGCTTCATTGCATATTACAACAGTCATGAGGTAAGGAATAATGCCAGTGAACAGTCAAATATAAGAAGAAGCATCCAAGGGAAGAAGACACAGAGACCCCCATAGACTTCAAAGGGACTGTGATGCATTTGCTGGCTTGACATTATTATATATATTCTATTTCAATGATATTCTCTTTATGCTAGCCAAGGTCCAATGTTAGTGATATCATATATGAAAGTTAGTGTCTTGCTGTCTCATCATCATCTACTGATTCTACATCAGGCCAAGGATTGTGCAGAGAGGCAAAACATATTGATACCACAGAGATAATGTTAAAAGAGCTTGTGCAATGAACACAAGTTCAATTTTGACTATTGATACTCACAAAATAAAAAAAAAATCACAGGAAAAAGAAAATCAAGCTTACAAGTCTTAATGGAAACAGCAAGAACAATAAAAAACAGATGTTTGTTTCCATGTTGAATTCCATGGAAAGAGTGTGAGAAGTGCTACAAGTAACAGATAATGAAGCTTCACAGTTTCATAATATTCATATGTTCCCAATCAGCCTTCCGTGAGAAGCAGGTTAATATTATTATAGCAAATGCTTAATGCACAACATGTGTTGATTCATGACACTGTATGTATGTTATTTTGTTGCTATGAAACCTCTTATGTAACAAAATAAGGCCTATTGGGTTTTGTGGTGTGGTCAGAACACATCCTGGTGAGGGTGAAACAAGAGGCGAAAGACCAAGTGCCCCCTGCAGCCAAGAAATGCACTTAGTTGTTCTACAACATACACAGTGCCTACGAGCTGAGATACTTGGATGTCAAAGGTCACAATTCTTTTATCAACAATTCCTAGAAATATTCAGTCTCAGCATACAATAAAACCGTATTAGCCCACACCCTCAAAATTGCAAATCCATACTGAATATGGATTTGCTGGTCTACAATTTATGGAAGCACAGAAGCAAGGATCTGCTATTGTGCCAGCAGAGGAACCTGTGTGATGACACACATTTCCCACAGGCCACTGGGGAAGGCCATATCACTTCCCGGCCTGACTGCTGGCACTCAGCAATGCCCTGAAACAGAGGTAGGTGCAGGCTTGTCTACACTGGCATGTTACTGCACTGTAACTTTCTCATCCCACACATGCTGGTTCTGTGACCACACTACCGCATACAAGTGCTGCTGCAATAGTGCTTTAAACTTGGAAGTGTAGACAAAGCCTTAGTTACAATTGTTTTGGTGCATCTTCCCTGCTTCATGAATTCACTAACTCACACATTTTCACAAATCCACCTGGAGATTCCCCCAAAGAATAGTGAAAGTGAGTGCAGTTACACTGTATTAATTATTTTAAATAATTTATACATTTTCTTCTTATTTTTCAATGATCAATCAACTCTAAGATAATCACAATTAATTTCCACTTAGAGTTAAACTGAAATCAGGGTTCTAAGAGTAAAGTGCTTGGCCAGATTCAGAAGGGAATGTAAAATGGTGTAACTATTCACCTTCTTTCAACTCTTTGGCCTGCAACATTAGTTTAGATAACTCCTAGGTAGAAGCATAGTAATGTGTATACACGTTATGGATTTGTAGCATACAATACAGGGGCGGTAGCTTTGTTGCTAGGAGAGTATCCCCTGCTGACAAAGTACTATCCACACCAGTGCTTTTTGTCATTAAAACTTGTGTCCTTCAGAGGTTGCAGTTTTTTTCACACGTCTGAGCAACCAAAGTTTTAATGACAAAAGTGCAGTATAGACATAGCCTTAGACTTATTAGGCCAAATTCATTCCATCCGACTAGTAAACAATGAAGCATTACTATAGAAGATGGAGCCCTATGGGGACAAATTAGGTTTGCATAGGACTTGTTTAGTGTGAGGTCTGGGTAACATTCGAATGGAAGTTCTTAAGGCAGATCTGAAGCATGCAGCATACCTTTAGATAGGACTTTTACAAAAGACATGAGAAGAAGAAAAAATACCAAACAAATGGGTAATATAGAGAAGCTGCCAAAGAAAAGAGACCTCAGTCAGTGTGAAAACTGGAGGGGCAGTCAACAAGTCTATTCCAAGTAAGATCTTTATAATTATTACTCTAGAAAAAGAAAGTGATAGCTTTAAGGTTACAACAAGATGGGTTTGGACAGGTTAAATCAAGTAACCAAACACCTAAACTGTTGATAAAATGATAGTCACCACTTTATATGAATTTTACTGATTTCAAAAAAAACCTTGCATATGGTGGACAAGACAGTTTTATGGAAGTTGCTAATCCACTAAGGAATCCCTCAGAAGTTTGTGATCACCATCAAGAGTTTCTATAAAAAACATGCCATGCCATATAATGCTTAACAGTGAACTGACCACTAAGCCATAGAGTTTACTACAGGTGTCAAAAAGAAAAGTCTTATGTCACTCATCTCTGGAGCACCTCCTAGTGCTGGATATGGTACTACAATCCTATTTTTGTCCCAAGTGTTCCATGCAGGCTGCCAGCTAATTTTGGTGAATTTTCAGCAACATGGCCATTGGACCAATTCAGAAAGTCCAAATGAACCCTTTCTGGATTAGTGAAGAGTCCAATAAATGAAAAGTCTGTATGTCCCTGCTAGGGTCCTCAAGCCCAGTTTGGGCCCATTAAATTTAGTCCTTTGTCCAGCTCTCAAAGAAGCCCTCTTCTGTTCCTGAAATGTATGTCTCTTTATCTGTGGGAACCTGGGCTCACCCACTACTTTGGGTTCTAACCCAGAGATTCTACAAATAGCAAACATGCTCCACTTGATTTCAATTTGTTGCTGTTTCTTTCTTGGGCCTCTTCCTATTTACCCTTTTTAGCTTCACTCTTGGTGCAAAATTAAGATTCTCTTGTCCTCTCTGTCCCTGCAAATCCAGCTAAGCAAAACCCAGCCAGAAACAAATACTGGTTATCCCTCGAGAACCTTTGGTCAGAGACGAGCATTTTTCCTTGTCCCTCTGATCACAGCCAGGAACTGACCTGCTATGTCCCTGCAGCAACTTTAACCTGATCCTGCTGGGTTCTGATTGGCTGCTTCTGTGAGGCCTTTCTAAGGAGAACTGGAAGTTCCACAGTCACTGCTTCCTTCTTGTCACTTCGCTGCTTCCTGAGATGGGTTTAGTTGTACCATAGGGAGTCTCAAAGGCCAGGTGCACTCTATCACAGTTACTGAGGTTCTTTTTATTGGCAGTGGATTGGGTAATGATAAAGAGTACAGAACCAAAGAACACACAATGGACTTTCTCACAGAAGTTAGAAGACCTTGCCTTGCAGATGACATCAACTTGCTACCCTTTGGCGTGGTCTACACTAGCGCAGAAGGTCAACCTAAGATATACAACTCCAGCTATGTTAATTATGTAGCTGGAGTCAAAGTATCTTAATTCGCTGTCCACACAATGGCAGATTGACAGGAGCAAACACTCCCATCGTCTTCCCTTACTCCTTGTGAGGGAGTACCAGTACCAGTGCTGACGGGGGTGTTCTCTGAGTTCAATTTAGTGGGTCTTCACTAGACCCACTAAATCAAACCCCAGGAGATCAAGTGTGGCAGTGTCGATCTTCTGCATAATGTAGACATGGACATACAGATATGCGAGCCAAAAGAAATGATCTCCAAGATTATGCACAATTAATAGGGTTAAAATCAATACACAGAAACACATGAGACCCAACTTTAAACAAACAACACCAATAAAGCTTTCTGGGACTGACATAGAAGAGTTCTGATATTTCATGTCTTGGCAGCACTGTATGGCAGACAAAACCACTAAAGCCAGACATGCTTCTAACGCCAGCCTGGAGGAACAAAAATCTTACTTTCCAAAGTAAACTTTGAATATTTAACACCATTGGACAGTTGGTCTTACTATATGATGCTGAAATGTGGAGATGTATTAACACCTTACTATCTAAATTCCAAGCTTTTATAAACCGCTACTTTAAACAAAAACTTAAGATTAGATGAATGAGAAAAATCAGAAATGAAGAACTTTGGAGAAGGACAAAAAGGAAACCAATAGAACAAGGAATTATGGAGCAAAAATGGACATGGTTAGGACATACAAAGGAAAACCCCAAACAAAATAACAAGACAGGAGTTGGACTGGAACCCTCAGGGCAATGAGGCAAAAGAAGAAAAGATACTATGAATATGCACAATAAAAGCAGAACTGAAAGCTATTAGAATGGCATGGGAAGAAGCTACAATTACAACAGGAAACTAGTAAATATAGAAAGTCATGGTGAAGAGCCTATGTCCTTCCTGGGATAGAGAGGAATATGTGAGATGAAAGGCCTTGTTTAAACTAGGATTTATTGGAATGACACACCTCTTACTAAAATGTGTAATATGTGTATTCCCTTACACATTAATTCTGAATTTGGCTTCTTGTGTTTTATCAAATTAGCCACCGAAGTCACCCTTAAAGAAACACCCAATTATGAAACTCTATTGACATCAATGACATATCTACTACAATAGTGCATGCACTAATTAAATGTCTCCTTCTGCCACTGCTTGCCCTCTATAAGTCTCCCTTCAAAGGCATTTTAACTTCAACTGTTTTATTTTTCTTTTGGATGAACCTTGGCATGCAATTCTAATCCAAAGAAGCGTACAGTGTCATTGAAGGTACTTTCTGCCCCTCCCCCCCCAACTTATTTTGTTTGAATAAGTGAAGGTTGAATAATATCTTTATGGAGTGCAATGAGACAATTTTATATACAACTTTAAAAAAAAGAAATGTGTTCTTAATGTACGCAAAAGGCATCCGGAAAACAGGAAAGCTGTTTTATTATAAATCACAAAATTAATATGCACTTTTAAAATAATTCTACAAATTATATTCACAATATGAAAAATTATCCAAAATCCTAATAGATCTTAAACAACTTTATACTACATAACAGTTTCATTCCAATCCTGTTTATCGTTACCAGAAGTACTGTCTGCAGTTCTTTTTTTAAAAATAGCACCATATAATGCCATGATTCCTTTTATTGGAAAGTATGTAAAAGCAGACGAGTTCACTCATGTTCTAGCATTCTGCTGGAATTACAAATTGCATGTACAATATTTCTCTGATTTTTGGTTTCTTGAACTCAGGATCAGCATGTTAGGTACAGCTCAACACATATGTACTATCTGAATGTTTTAAGCGAAGGCACCCAAGATGCCTAAACTATTTTGTACATATGAACACACTATAGTAACTAAGCATAATGTGGTGTGTTAATGACAGAGTGAGCGCTTTCTAAATTGCTTTGACATTTTGCTGTAAATGAGGTGCTGAATATTACTAAATATCACCATATTTCGAAGACAATTATTTCTGCTTCCAATGTTATTACCTTGAATTTGCAGAACTTCTATACTTCAAGCTTGCATAGACAAGCTTGGAAAGTAAATAACTGCTGCAGTGAACGTGCACAAACCTGTTTAGAATACATCCATGAGTACATAGCTTTCCTGCTTTTCCTCCCTTCTTTAAATAGGAAAGCTGTAAAAATCAGTGCAATTGCAATAAAAGAAACAACAACATTGTTAAGTTACAAAGAAACATGTTTATGTGACATTACTTGGAAATGATTTAAGAGTGTGAGAAGGAAGATATCCAGCACGTACAGCATGACAGCAGGAACTCTGGCAATGGAAGGTATGAGTTGACACTACTCAGCTGATGACTTGTATCAATGCAGAAAAAGGGGAGAGAAATCTGGAAAGCTGGTTGAGTTATCAAGGAGAATGGAGAAATGTAGATGGGAAAGCAATGCATACCCAGAATGAAAAGACAGAAAAGCCAGCCATGGCATGAAGCATTTCAAAGATATTCCTTTTTTTTTGTGTGTGCTAGAGATTGGCCCTTAGAAAAAAAAACCCAAATGTGAAAAGCTGGGAAAGCGTGGATATAGGTCTAGGTGCTAGAACTAGAGGTTCTGCTGCTTCCCATGGCTTAAAGTGGTTTCCACTGTATACAAGGTTTACAGTTTGGTTCAATGGCTCTCAGCAACCCCACTATAAAATTATTCCAGCACCCCTGGATATAGATCTGAGCCCTGTAGCTATCCTTTTTTATATTGCCCGAGATCTAATGTGCTTGAATTTTGGGAAAGTTTGGGTGTAGATGTCAATATGAGCCTTGCAAATGAAATCCAAAGAAAGACTAGCTACATTAAACAAGGCCTTTCTGTCAGTCACAATGATTGAAGCAGCACTGAGGTTGGGTCCACGGATATATATAGAAATGCAATTTGTGGTAGGACATGCTATAGTCAACTTCCTGTTTCACTTTATATTAAAGGATTTTCCATAATAACATGCAGAGTAGTCAACATGGAAGATAATCTTCCAATATGCCAGATAATTTGTTCATCAATTCTATTTTATAGTGTCTGCAATGACACAGAGTATGTGATGTTACCTCATTTAGAACAATGTCAACAATGCAGATTTCACATATGAAATTACAGAAATTTCAGGCTGAGCACTGTGAAAGTACTGAGTGTATTTATTGATGCAGGGGACTCTACTGACAGTAGTGATTCAAATATTGATACTTGCGGGTGAGCCACTCTCCAAATGTTGGTAGTGATTCCTGAAGAAAACTGACCCCACCATGATTGTTGTTTGTGATCAGATTTTGTTTTCAGTGAAGGATGTGACAAGACCAACTAGTCAGTGGATTCTGACCCATCATATGTCTGGGACATTAACCTTCTGTAATTCTGACCTGCATTCACATGACTAGTGCCAGGAAATTATATATCTCCACTCTTGTGTGTCATACTTTTCTTTCAGCAGATATTTTCTGATTGTTTTAGATGGGCTGGCTTATCTTTTTTTATTGATAACAGTCATTTAATTCACTGTTTTATTAGTGTTCAGACTGATACAGGGTGATGCAAATATAAACATTCCCTCCCCGGCAAGTTTACCTACACTTAGGTCATTCATAAAAATGTAATTCCATACCCCAGTGCATGATTTTCAGAAAATGTATCAGCAATACGGAAGATTAAAGTGAATCACAAATTAACATTCTTTTACTTCCCACTGCAAGAGAAACCTGTGTTAACTATGACAGATGAAGGTAGAGCCACATTAGGCTTGTCATTTCAAGGAAAATTAAATTAGGAAAAAAGGAATTTGTGAATTTTTAAGTAGAATACAATTGTCTTGCTATAGTCTAAATATTGTAGACATTTAGTGCTTGTCTATACCAGGAAATTATTTCAAAATAACTAAATTTGAAATAATAATAATTCCAGAAATAACTATTTCGATATAAGCTTTTTCCGCAAGGAAAGCAGGAGTACAGATTTTGAAATAACTAGCCTGTTATTTTGAAATAATGGGGTTGGTAGTGTGGATGCTCTGCTTATTATTTTGAAATAAGGGGGGTTATTTCAAAATAACTCCTTAGTGTAGACCAAGGCTTAGAGCTTGCCTACAGTACAGGGAAGATCGAAGCTGCTGCAGTTGATCTTCCAAGGTTCGAAGAAGACACGCTAATTCAAACTGAGAGGGCATTCCCATCAGTACCTGTAGTCCTGCTCCTTACAAGGAGTAAGGGAGGTTGACAAAAGCGTGAGCTCCCGTGGGCCTCCCGCTGAGTGGATGGCGCCAAAACACGATTTAAGATACTTCGACTCCAGCTACGTAATTAACGTAGCTGGAGTTGCGTATCTTAAGTCGACTTTCCCCTTTAATGTAGACCTGGCCTAGATAAGGGGATACATGTAATACTGCATCTCCTATCCCTATCTGGAATAGGTGGATGAGAGGAATATTATTATTCAGAAAATTCTTAAATAAAGTGGTTTAGGCAAACCAAAGGAGTATTTTCTATATACTATGTCATATATCTTACTAGTTGCCATTTTAGGGATTAGGCAAATATATAGCTTATACAGTATCAAGGACAGATTGAACAGGCAATAGATGAAAAATATTATATGTAAAGACAGAAAAAATAACATAGCATCTAAGTAACCTCAAGGTGTTTCACACCATGGCACAGGTCAGAAAGAAGTTTGTTGTCTGAGCTAGCATTCTGCTTTCTGAGATTTATTGAATTTCAAATATACAAACATTGTTCTTTGGAGATGTATGCAAATGAAACTTCCCAAACCATGAGGCTTATAAATCAGGCACTTTTCTGCATTTTGACAGGCAGGTACTGCTGCCTTTACCTATATTTACCCAGATTATCTCAAACCATAGAAGTAACTTCACAGTGCCAATACACTTGTTTTAAACCGAACAGAGGAACATATACCAATTAAACAAAGATGAAGATACATTGAGAGAAAGGATCTGTAGGTAAACTAACTGCTCCCCATCCCTGAGAATGAAAGGCATATTTCTTGTTTATGCATATCTATACTTTGTGAGCAAGCATTTTCAGGTTCTCTCTATTCCACAGGGGTGACAACAAAACTGCTCTATAATTGTCTGTTGCTGAAAAGTGGATTGGACCCAACCGATATAATTGGCTGTGTCCATCTCTCCTTATTCACCACAGATGTAGGGTATTACTCTTTCAGAATGATTCAGATTGAATGAAACACTCCAGAATACTGGCCGTCCTCAATATAAGTCCAAGATACACTCCAAAAAACTTGGACTTATAGCGAAAAAACTTAAACCGGGGAATTTTTTCCCCACGGCTAACTTCCATTTGCGCATATTGGTTTTTTTGCATGTAACTGAAGAGTATAGAATGGGAGGACTTATAATGCATCAGTTCCTGCAAGCATCAATCACGTTAGTGCAGAACGGATGTATACCGGGGTGACTTATAGCAGAGACGCCCTGTATGTCAGAATTAGTCCATATTTTTTTGTTTGTGGTACCTGAACATAAATCTCAAAAGTTTCAGAGGGGTAGCCGTGATACTTTTGAACATGCAAGGCACTGCATTCAGCCATAGAGAGTAGAAATAAACCTCAAAGTGACTCATGCTGAGACTAGATCTACACTCAAAGTTTTGTTGGTAAAAGATATGAAAAAAACCACAGCTGCTAGACGATACAGCAATGTGGCAAAACTCTCAATCTAGACGCAGCTATGCCAACAAAACACTGCAGTTTAGCTAACATTATTCAGGTAGGTAGTGTTACCCTTTTGACATAAAAACTCCTTTTGGCATAAGCTTCATATGCACTGAGGTCTCTGCTGTTATAGACATACACATAATGCTATACTGCCAGAGCAACTGTAGTGTAGAAAAAGCTTGGGAGACTGCTTATATAGCTTTCATCCTATTTCATTTTAGTTGCTATTGGCTAACTTTATATATAGATTCAAGTGGCAGTAACTTTTATGGAGTGGACAAGAAAAGAAAAAAGTTGGTAAGTGGGGAAAAGAAAACCCAGATACAGATGTCACAGAGACTATGTCTAGACTGCAGGCTTCTTTTGGAAGAAGCTTTTTTTGGAAGAAATCTTCCGAAAAAACTTCTTTTGAAAAAGAGCATCCACACACAAAAGCGCACCGAAAAAGCAATGCGCTTTTTTGAAAGAGAGCGTCCAGACTGATTGGATGCTCTCTTGCATAGAAGGCCACCTGGAACCACTTCAGGCAGGGCTTGAGGTCACCAGTTGCTTCCAAGTGCTGGTGCCGGAGCCTTGCAGAGACATGCGCTTAAAGTTACCCCCCCGGACAACTGTTTCACTGCTTCTGCTGTGTGCTTGCTACCTCTTCGAGGGACAGCAAAGCTCTCACAGTGCCTGCTGTGGTTGCCCAGCTTTTTTGGACGCCACAGCTTTTCTCTTGGTGCCATGGAGTTGGAGCTGCCCCTGGGCATACGATGGCCCCACACGGCCATGCTGCAGTTTTTGCAGCACTTTGTGCCAGCTGCCTTGCTGGTCTTAACCCCGAGCTCATTCTGGGGACCCTCTCCCTGGGTGTGGGAGCTACACTCTGGCAACCGCAATCCCCACTGTGGAGGCTCAACTGGTGGGACCGGCTGGTCATGGAGTGGTGGGATGATCAGCAGTGGCTCCAACACTTCCGCATGTGGAAGGCCACCTTCATGGAGCGATGTGCCTGGCTTGACCCCACCCTCCGGAGACATGACACCCACCTGCGGCCCGCCATACACCTGGAGAAGCGGGGTCGCAATCACCCTCTAAAAGCTTGCCACCCCTGACAGCTACCAGTCAATGGGCAATCAGTTTAAAGTAAGGCACTCAGGGGCTGCAGTCCCTGCGGGATGGGGGTGATGGAGTCCTGGAAAAGGGTTTTCTTCAGGAAAGGGGGGCTGGGGACTGTGGGGGGTAGAGGGAAGCCCCGTCCCCAGGGGGTTGTGCCTTCCCACCCTCACACAGCCCTGCTTCTGGTGGTGGTGGGGGGGGGGAGGGGGGAAGGATGGCCTTATAGGGGGTGGCTCCTGAGGTGTTTGGGGGAAAGGAAGAGAGGAGAGGGGGGGGCGGGCACTTCCCAAGGGTGAGGGCCATCAACTCGATTCTGCTGTGGAGGGTCATCCGCCTGAGAGACCTGGACCCGATCGTGGCTGGATTTGCTGCCCTGGGGTTCCCAAACTGTGCTGGAGCCATAGATGGGACCCACATCCTGATCTAAGCACCAGAACATTAAGCGGACCAATATATTAATAGGAAGGGCTACTTTTCTATGGTGCTGCAGGCCCTCGTCAACCACCGTGGACAGTTCACAGACATTTTTGTCAGGTGGTCGGGCAGGGCACATGATGCCCGCGTGTTTTGGAAAGCTAGAGGCGGGCACATTCTTCCCCCGCCGTGACTTTGTGGTTGGGGATGAGCAGATGCCATTGTGCATTGCAGGGGACGCAGCCTAACCCCGATACTGTGGCTAATGAAGCCATATACCGGACACCTGGACCCCAGCAGGGACCAATTTAATGCCTGCCTGATCCGGGCCTGGATCCTGGTGGAGTGTGCCTTCAGCCACCTCAAGGCATGGTTCAGGTGTCTGCTGACCCGCCTCGATGTGGGGGAGCACAACATCCCCAAGGTGGTCGCGGCATGTTGTGTCCTCCACAACATTGTGGAGAGGAAAGGGAAGCCCTTCGTCCCAGGGTGGGGGGCAGACTCCGGCCACAAGGGGCGAGCCTTCCAGCAGCCGAGGACAGCTGCCATCTGACAGGCCCATCAGGCCGGGGTGTGCATCCAGGAGGCCCTGAGGGAGAGGTTATCTCAGGCACCCCAGTAACTTGTCCCAGGGCCTCCTGCTTGCTGCCCTAGCCCTTCCCCTCCACAACCCCTCCCTTCACCCCTTCCCTGATGTCAGAATAAAGATACCGGTTTGGTTTTGAACAAAATGAAGTCTGTATTTATTTTATATTCAAAAAAGGTGGGCAGGGGGAGGGGAGCTCATACCCTGGAGGTGTAGGAGGGCTCATAACCTGGAGGGGGGTTCATAACCTGGAAGGGGAGGGGGTGGCTAGATGTGCCACCTCGGGTGCAGGGACCTCGTCGGAGTGGGGGTTGGGTATGTCCAGGGACCACAGGGGTATGGGCGGGGTGGGGGGGCTGGAGCAGGGTCTGGGATGGCAAGGGGCAGGCGGAGAGGGAATGGGCATAGCAGGGGGGGCAGGAGGGTGGAAGCCAGGAGCAGCATCAGTAGGCAGGTATGCCACCATGCACAACATGATGGCACACATGCTATCACACCGCTGCATGAGCGGGTCTCATGCACAGTTCTGCCACTCTGAGTCCTCATGGACCTTCTGCGCCAGGGTCTGTTGCATATCGTGCAGGACGCTGACATGCTGGCATATGAGGGCTTCCTGGACCCTGGCACGCTTTCAGGTCCACTTGGCTCTGGCGGCTGGCTGTGGTGGTATGGCTCACCCCTCAGTTCTGGCTGTGGAGAACACAAAGAGGGAGAGGTGGTCAGTCATCCATGCAGACACTGTCCCTGAGGCAATGCCCTCCTCTGTGAGCAGCAACCAACAGTCCTCGAGGCAGAAGAGGGGGATGTCCCGGGACTAAGGCCATGTGTGGCCTTCACAGTGGGCCACGACTCACCGGGTCCCTGAGGTACCCAGGGGACCATGCTGCCCACTTCCCACCCCCCTCACCCATGGACAAGCAGGCAAGGAATGTGTCCGGCCACAGTAGGATCCCCTCATGGGCGTCAGAGGAGTCGGGAGCAGCCTGGTCCTCCCGACACACACCTGCGGCTCACAGTGCTGCCTGCGGGAGCAGGTGGTGTGCAGGTGTGCAGGCATGCCTGCATGCTGTGTGCGGCGCTCCTTGGTGTGTCTGAGGTCATGCCTGCACCCTTGTGACTAGCCTGCTTCCAGCCATGGCAGGTGCTGGGAGGGCCTGCCCAGCATGGCAGGATGCATGTGGCCTTCCCTGAGCCTGGCAGCAGGATCCCACCTGTGCTCAGAGGCTGCCTGCTGCATCCGCGTGCCACACACTAATGCTGTACGTGGTTCTACATGCACAGACCGCAGCACGATGTTCAGTCCGAGCAACCCAAGTGACATTCGCACCCTGTCCCCTGTGCACCAGCCTCCCCCGCCCTGTGTGTGTGACAAACTAAGACCACTCACCTAAAGATCCCTTCCCGGCATCCAACGAGGCCTGGGAGACATCCTGGCTCACAGGCACCGGCTCCAGGGACAGGATGACAGTGTCCGTCTCCTCCTCCTCCTCCTCCGGCTGGCCTTGGTCCTCCTGCTCCTTCTCAGCCGTGACCTCTGGCATGGTGACGGCGGGAGTCTCGAGGCCGGAGTCCACTACGACGGGTGGGGAAGACATTTCCCCACCCCCCAGGATCTGGTGCAGCTCGTCAAAGTAGGGGCAAGTGTGGGGTCCTGCCCCTGAATACGAGCTGCGCTCTCTGGCCCAGACATATCCCTGGCGGAGCTCCTTAACCTTACTCCGGACCTGTTCCAAGGTCCGATGTGGGTGTCCGCACTCTACCAGGTACTCAGCCATATGCTCCTGGATGTCTGTGTTGCGGCACTTGGAGCAGAGATCCTGCAACGTGTCCTCCTCGCCCCATAGCTTGAGGAGGGACAGGATCTCCACTCTAGACCATGAGGGTGCCCTTCTCTTGGTCCCCTTGGGTGGGTCCTGGGACCCCTGGGGCTGCTCCCTTCAAGGGCCAGGGGAGTTGCGGGGGGCTTGAGGCTGGGCCACGGGTGGCAAGGCCTGTGGCAGGGAGAGCTGCGCGGTGAGGTACTACTTTAAGAGGGGCCAGGAGACAGGAACTATAGAGTCTTGATTAATTTGGACAGAGTGTCCACCAGGGCACCTGTGTTATTTCCTGGAGGTCTCTTCTTTAAAAAACAAACAAACAAAAAAACCCTCCTCCCTGTCCAGACCCCCCTTTTGCCAAAAGAGCTGTTTTGGAAAAAGGCTCCTTCCTCATAGAAAGAGGATTACCAATGCTGGAAAAACCCCTCTGTTCTTTTGATTTACTTTTGAAAGAACGCAATTGCAGTGTGAATATAACTCAGGTTTTGTTGAAAAAACAGCCATTTTCCCGACAAAACTCTGTAGTGTAGACATACCCACAGTGTTTGGATAAAAAAATTGAAAATACTGAGGTTTGCTCAGATTTAGAGTCAATGGGCCTGATCTCACACCAATTTTATACTGAAGCAACACTGCTGTCACTTAGTGGAGCTATTACCAGTTGCTCTGATATAAGTAAGAGAAGAATCAGATCCAATGTATGAAAAAATCATTTTTATTTTTTCTTTACATGAAGTGAAATGATCACTGGCTCATTAGTCACAACTATTACATTTTTGCTTCTTAGCATTCTTTCAGTTATTTTTCTTCTACACCAGCAGGATGGAATTTACATAGTCTCCAGAACTACTTTGTTTTTTGCAGCCTAAGGATTCTTTGCATATGAAAGTCAGTTTATGAAAATAATTACATAGATTTGGATGTTGTGAGTCCAGGCCCTCAGATAAAACGAGCTATCCTGATGACGTACATAATCCAGTCTGCTGCTCTTTTACCTTTACATTCTTTAAGGGATAATAATATCTCAGCTCAGAACTGCTTGAGAAGGCAATTATAATCAACAATACATTTGATAATCAATACAACTTTTCTGATTTAGTGCTGTAGGTTATGAACTCTGATCTATCTAGTGTTTGTGCCAAAAACAGTGTATTTAATATAATTATATCTGATATACTCTCCTCTCCTCTACACAAAGTCTATATTGTATTTCACAGTAAATAATAAATGTGAACTTCTCTGGCAAATACAATACCACCACACCATGATTTTCTAGAACTCTAATTAATAATTGTTATACTCTTTTTCTTGTAGCTCCAGTACAAGCTACACATATAAAATCATTTTAATTCTATCTGATTCAGCACAATAGTTCCTTTTAAGCAGCTTATTCTTTCTTTGGTGGCCTGAGGCTTATATTATCCAGCACATGGGTGGCACAGTTAATTTTCTTAGAAAACAAATTCCTAAAAGATTAAATTATCCCTTTTCTGCTAGTGTGAATTTTGAGTTCCTTCTGCAAAACACTGCAGCGAGGTTGGGTTTTTTATTTACAGGAAATGCAGAAGAAATCGAAGAGCTCAGCTGGAGCCTCTGCTTCCTTCTCCGCCTCACTCCCCCTAACACCAGCTTTTAATTTTCAAAAGCACTGCAATTGCTTGGTGTGGTTTCAAGAGCAGGGGTGCCATTCTCCCTGATGATGACTCTACTGACGTCAATGGCATTCTTATCATGCTTAGTGCGACATCAGAAACCAGCCCTCGGAGGCTACTCTAGAGTGGCTGTGTTTCTGATAATCTGTGGAGTGGAGTACTGTAGTGAACGGGATTATGCTACCACGGTAAATATGGTAAGAAGGTGTGTGTATGTATATGGAAACAGAGTCATATCATAGCATAATTGTCTAGTATTTGATTTTAAAAACTTACAAACAATAGAACAATTAAAAATTCTGACTCTTGCTTTTCTATTTTTTCCTTTTTATGGTTAATTTTAAATATTAGCCAGTAAACATAGTTACAATTATTTTATTTCCAGCTCCCCACAGCCTAGACTAGTGGGAGAAAAGTCATTTTAGGTTTAAAGGACTATCTAATTGGGTCATGTAATGTGGACTTGGGCAGCTGAAAATAGGGTTTCAAGGCTTTAGTTTTCCTTTTAAAGAGCCCCACCTTTCAGAAATGTCTGCACACGTTTGCAGTAGCATGTCTGTCTTTATGCTGCTAGAGTTGAACTGAGTTCTTTTCACAGC
The DNA here is from genome assembly GCA_019425775.1 of Rafetus swinhoei. NCBI lineage: Eukaryota > Metazoa > Chordata > Testudines > Trionychidae > Rafetus > Rafetus swinhoei. Next base: position 37,055,622 of record CM033427.1, read on the forward strand.
TCAGTTAATGCTGCTTCTTGTCTGGAGGAGTGAAATGAGGTTAACCCTCCCTTGCAGAAGCTGAGCAAACTGCTGCCTGCCTCTCATGCTGTCCTTTCAGGTGGCAGAATAGGAGACCAGTTCCAGAACTGTAGCCCTGGCCTCCCTTCTCCAGGGTTCTTGCACTGTCAATTTCACTCCTTGTTTTTGTTATGAAATACTGTTTGAAAACTAGACAAGTAACAATGTGGAGAATTCAGGCATCTTTCTAAATACACATTAGGCTTAAAGTATCTGTTTTCTCAACTGATACATTTAATTTACAACATTAGCCCTAATTAAGGTCCTGATTCTTTTTCTCACTTACATATTTTACATTGTTATGAGTTCTTTGTTTTCAAAGGGTTACTCCTAATTTAAAACAGTAGATGTGAAAGAAGGATTAGGTGCAAGAACCCCATAAAAGCATTTCTTTTCGGCAATACAGGTTGATTTTTTTTTTAAACCCACTCCTTTTGTAGCACTTAATTTGTATGTGAGCTACATTAGTACAATCCAATACTGCACGAAACTCAGTTAAAAAAATATGTATTTAGAATTAGGCTACATCTAGACTGCAAGCCTCTTTTGAAAGAGGCTTTTTCAAAAGATACTTTCGAAAAAGCCTCTTTCGAAAAAAAGCATCTAAACTACAACCAGTACTTTTGAAAAAGCAAGCCGCTTTTTTGAAAGAGAGCACCCAGGCAGTCTGGATGCTCTCTTTCGAAAAAGCATAGATTACATTACATAGTGCCTTTTTTCGAGAGAGCACTTTTGAAAAAAGGCGTTCTTCCTCGTAAAATGAGGTTTTCCGTGGTCGAAAAAACTGCCGCGTTCTTTCAATTTACTTTCGAAAGAACACGGCGGCAGTCTAAACGCAGGGGAAGTTTTTTCGAAAAAAGGTAACTTTTTTCGAAAAAACCCTGTAGTCTAGACACACCCTTAGTGACAGTTAGGAGGTCCAGGCCATTTTTATACATAGATGGGCTATGATATGGACCTGAAGTATCTCACTGTAGAAGGCAGAAAGGACAAAAGACATTCTCAGTTTATTATGAAATTAAATCCTTACAAGCTTGATCTGATAGGACAAAACATGGTGAAATATCGGCCACCTGAAGGAGGACATTTATTAGTTAACATAGCTCATTTGCCATTCCAGGTCTCACAAAATTTTGCAGAAACTGTAGGTTTAAATTCTTGAAAAGTTTGACATATTAGTCAGTTTTACTCCTCCCAAATGACTTAGCCAGCTGTTGGCTCCCCTGATGAGTTATTAGCACAAACTACCCCAGAATGTATTTCCTGAAGTGTGTGCACGTGCATACACACATACACACACACACAGAGACTTGTTAGAAAATCATTACCATGTTGGATCACTTAGGGTACGTCTACACAGCAACATAATTTTGAAATAACTAGATTTATTTCGAAATAATTTAGTCAGTGTCTACACAGCAGGCAGTTATTTCAAAATAATGTCAAAATATTGTCAATCTGGAGGACTTCTTACTCCGACTCCTGTAACCTTCAGTGTATGAGGAGTAAGAGAAGTCAGAAAAAGAGTGCTCTATTTCAAAGTAAGTGCTGTGTAGATGCTCCCAATTTCAAAATAAGCTACACAATTGATATAGCTCACTTTGTATAGCTTATTTTGAGTTAAGCCCTGCTGTGTAGATGTACCCTTATTGTCTCTAATGCACAAGCTTCTTTTGGAAGTAATAAAGCCCTACATATAGACTCTGAAACCACAGATGTTTACCATTGATTCAGTCCTGGCGTAAGCAGGTGCAACTCCTCTTCTTTTCAAAGGAGGTGTACCTTTTTACAAAACATTTTACTTTGCTCCACAAAATTGGAAGCAGCACCTTGCAACAATTTGGAGAGGGAAAGTGGCTTGCTGATGGTGAATAAACTCACTTGGTGTTTCTGGAGCTCTGAAAGTGTTTCAACTGCATGCCTGTACCCTGTAATTTTTGCTGATTCTTTTGTGTCAAAGTGATGATAGGAACCATGTGTATATTTTAAGTAAAAACAGAACAAGAAAGTGTCCATACCCATCATGTATCTCCCAGGAATATAACCCATCCTGGAACCCTCTTCTCCCTTTCAGAATATCTGTAACTTCCACTGAAACTAAAGGGATTTATTAAAATTCTTCCTTAAGGAAATTGAGCACAGAGAATCCCCAAATCCCTCTTAATCACTCTATGCCCATTGTTTAAGAATGAATAAATATCCCTCTCCCCCTCTCCTTTGTAGAATGTTGTCTTAAAGTACAGAAGAGTATGTGAGAGTGACATAGGAAAGCGTGGACCTTAGCTCTTGTCTGCACCAGAGGCGTAGCGAGGGTGTAATGTGCCCAGGGGCAAAGGCAAAATTTGCGTCCCCCCCACTTATTTGTTACTACCTGTGGGACTTTACACACTCCAATCTGTGCTGGGAGAGGAACATGTGAACGGAGTTTGGCTTGGATCCTCTGTGCTGCCTCCGTCCAGCCAAAGTGCAGAATTGGTCACGTGGGAAGCAGGAGCTCGCAGCCCGCAGGGTGAGTGGGGCCCGGCAGTTTGGGATGACAATGAATCGCACCCACTTGGGTGACCGAGGCTGGAGAATTGTTTGAGCTGCATGCGGGAGCAGCGTGCAGTATGCATCTGGTGTGTCTGCACCAAGCCTAGCAGCACGACGGTGGCTAGTGGGAAGTTTGGGACCCAGGGCTTCCGAAGGAGGCTGATGAGGCCAGGGTTAAAACTGCTGGGTGGGTCCCCGGGTGGCATTGTATTGCGAGCAGCCGCTGCGGCATAGCTGGAGTGGGAACCGGTCTCTGTAGAGCACTGAGCAATGTCCCCGGCTTTGCTCGTGTTCGTAAGCAGAGGGATGGGACATGTAGGGGAGCTCAGGGCACGGGGTTTTGGTGTCAGGAGGCGGGTTCAGGACAGGGGGTTGGTGTTTGAAGGGACGAGGGTGGAGTTAAGGAGTCATGCAGGGGCTGGGTTTGGGGTGAGAGTGCAGGAGTCAGGGATGGTGGTGGGAGGTGGAGGGCTCATGGCACAGTGCTGGAAGGTGGGGGTAGCTTACCGGGGCTGGCCAGTGGTGAGTGTGATGCAGCTGTTGAGGCGGATCCTCATGGGGACAAGGGACTCCAGGAACTGGCCCCGGTTTCCATCTACTCCCCTCCAGCGAGTGGAGAGGCCTAGCTCTAGGGGTTGCCCCTCAACTGCAACTGCCCCTGCAGCTCTTGGGAGTTTCGTAGCTCCGGGGTCTGCCCGGCCTGCAGCTGCATACCAGTCTCCAGCCAAACTGGGAGAGGACGGAAGTCGGAGTCAGCCCTGAACTCCAGCTGCCACCCCTCCATCCCCCGAATTCAGGTTTGCCACGGTGGGGTTGTTCCGATCTCACACAGAGGCTGCCAGCATAAAAAGAAGCTTTATCTCACTGTCTTGCCCAGGCTGCACTTCAGAGGCTATTCACAGGCAACTAAATTGGTGCCTCCCTAGCATGGTGCCCAGGGTCAACTGCCTCCCTCGCTACGCCTCTGGTCTGCACTATACAGCCACCAAATGAAATTAATGATCAGCAGGTTTAAAATAAAAGGAAGTTCTTCTTCACACAGTGCACAGTCAACCTGTGGAACTCCTTGCCTGAGGAGGTTGTGAAGGCTAGGACTATAACAGGGTTTAAAAGAGAACTAGATAAATTCATGGAGGTTAAGTCCTTTAATGGTTATTAGCCAAGATGGGTAAGGAATGGTGTCCCTAGCCTCTGTTTGTCAGAGGTCAGAGATGGATGGCAGGAGAGAGATCGCTTGATCATTACCTGTTCGGTTCTCTCCCTCTGGGGCACCTGGCATTGGACACTGTTGGCAGACAGGATACTGGGCTGGATGGACCTTTGGTCTGACCCAGTATGACCATTCTTGTGTTCTTATGTAATAGCGTACACCTGGTTCCCTAAGGCTGTGACTACACTAAACTATTTTTTAAATTTCCATTTGATGTCATCACACTTGCAGCTCCAATAGTGTTGGCAACAGTAGGAGTTCTAATCCATTCCAACCACCAGTGCTTTAACTGGTTGTTAAAACACATGTGGCTGCCAGAGCCTTGTCCACTCACATGCTCCTTGGTGCGATTGTTGCCTGATGTATATCTCCACAACTGGTAGCAATGTTGACTAATTCAGTTAAATAGAATAAATTGTACGGAGAGAGTGGAGCTAGGACACAAGTGTCTTGAATCCCAGTTCAAAGTACTTATTGACTGGCTATTCTTCCTCTCACCTTCTAAATAACTTCAAACAAGCTTGATTGAACATGTGGAGCTACTCACATGTCACCCTTTTCTGTATGACTGCATTTTTTGATTAACTGAGCCCAGGATATCAGAGAGGTAGCTGTGTTAGTCTGAATCTGCAAAAGCGGCGAGGAGTCCTGTGGCACCTTATAGATTAACCGAAGTGTTGGAGCATAAGCTTTCGTGGGCAAAGACCCACTTCCTGAGCCCAGGAGCGGCCCAAGGCCGGCTGCGGCAGCTAGCACCCCAGGCGGAACGCGCGATTGGTGCCCCCGCCTGCAGGGCCGTCAATGGACTGACATCATCGGCAGATGCCCCAGGCGCCCCCGTGACATCATCATCGGGCGCCCCAGGCAGCGGTGCCCTAGGCGGCGGCCGAGTCTGCCTATAGCCACGGGCCGCCCCTGACTGAGCCAATTATAAAGGTTAAAGCCTTTTTAGAATCAATCTGCATATCATCTGATGGCAGCTTGCATACCAACAGGACAGGTACCATCAACTGAAATCTGCTGGAAGACAAAAAGTAGAATGGAAAGATGGCGAGTTCTGATTGTACACAGTGTAGGTTTTGTTTCAGATCAGGTTGGGAAAGGTGTCTGCTCATATTGCAAGATTGACATGGGATTTCAAATAACCTAAGCTATCCATTCCACAAAGATGAAGGAAGCAGTGAGAAAGACAGTAAAATGGAGGAATATCAGTTAGGATTATCATAGGTTGGATAGCTTAGTGTACACAGAGTTGAGGTCTGTTTCAGACTAGGGATGTGAATGACTAGTTGACTAGCCAATAAGCAAATGCTTATCAGATAGCCAACACACTAGTCAACTAGTTGCCCCCACTTGTTGCCTCTAACTTAAAGAGGCAGCAAGTGTGTGTCTGGGGGGAAAGGACGGGGTGCTTCAAAGTAGCAGCACTGGGTGGAGCCTGGGGTCAGTGTGGCAGCACCACAAGGAGCCTGGGATCAGCTGGGGAGTCCACTGCCATTTTGAAATGCCATGGGGAGCAGAGGGCCAGCGGGGAACTCAAGCTGGCCCTGTGCTCCTTTCAGCGTTTTCACCTTTGAAGTGTAGCAACAGCCCTAGGGCTGTTGCTACACCTCAAAGGCGGAGGCGCCCTCATCGACTAATCAAATAGTCAATGCAAACGGCATCGACTATTCGATTAGCACATTAATCTATAGTTAACATCCCTACTTCAGACCAGTTCCAATATACAGGTGTCTAACTGGCATTCTTGTTGGCAATTTCTGGGGGAAAAAGCCAAAGAATGAATGAACAAAATAAGCCTCTTATTTCTAGAGGTGTCCCCTTGCAAGTTAGGTTGAGGCATGAGGGCAGGGCAGTTCAGTGAATTTTTCACTTTTGCTAAATCTGTACTTTAATTCCAGGGCTTCCAATCCAGTACCCTTCACCAGCATTAAACCCACTTGAAAATAAAGAAAAGATGAATAATTGTTAATAGCTTTATTATTTTTTCCAAATTCAAAGTTCATTTCTACCCAAACCATTTACTAAATTACTGTATATTTAGGAAAGATAAAAATGTAGCCTTATGTTGCAAAAACTGTACAAAAGAAGGACTTCCGTTCATTTCTACCCAAACCATTTACTAAATTACTGTATATTTAGGAAAGATAAAAATGTAGCCTTATGTTGCAAAAACTGTACAAAAGATACCACAAGGGGAAGTTATGACTGGACTTATGACACAGCATATAGGAAAAGCTAGGGATGTAATACTGTAGTCGATTAACCAATTAACCAATAAGAAAAAGCTTATAGGTTAGTGCTATAGACTACACATTTTCTGCCTCCTCCCCCAGCAGTTAATTTTTTAGCACGCTGGCCAGCAGCCCTGCTCAGTCCTGGCTTACGACCGGTCTGGGACCTACCCTTGCTGTGGCTCTGCATTTAAAGTGTATTAAGAGCCAGGCATTCAGTCATCCCGGCTCAGTCCTGGTTCATGTTGGGTCCAGGATCTACTCCTGGTGTGGCTCTGCATTTAAAGTGCATTAGGAGCTAGGCAGGCAGGTAGCCCAGCTAAGTTCCAGTTTGTGCCAGGTCTGGGAGCTTAGAATCCACACACCCCTGGACAAGGGCTGCTGGCACCCCATGCTGCTGCCTCTGTATCAGAGGCTGCAGCATGGGGTGACAGGCAGTTGGTCCGTGAGGGGAGCTGGGGCTCTTCGGGAGTAGGGCTGGAGAGCACAAGCTGCTGACCCTGCCCCCAGTTACTATAGAATAGCTGAGTAATCAATAAGAATTCATAAGGTTAGTCAACTATTCAATTAACCAATATTTAATATCCCTAGTAGGCAAAAAAGCATTTGTGGAGCTTTTCTAAAAGATGGGAATGACAAATAATGGTTTTCAGAAAACTATTATAAAAACAAAAGTCTTCTATGCATTACAAGTGAGTATCTAGGTTGTTCAGCAATCTAACTGCTGCAGCACTGAGGGTGGGCAAGGGTGTTGCAGTCCACCCTCCAATATTTTGATTGTGCATGCCCTATCTTCAGACTGCCCAGCAGTCATGTTACAAAGATTAGGCTAAGCTAAATTTCTTCATTGTGGCAACCTTTCCGATGAAACAGCAGTCCTAGTGAACTGAACATTTAGAGCCAGGAACCAAATTGGACCTTGTCTACAACAGACTTTTTTCTTAAAATTTCTCACCATGGCTTATATCATCACAAAATCAGAGCATCTCACAGACATGACTGGACAATGTCTCTGTGAGGTGAGTAGTAACAATATTCCTATTATACAGATCAGAAACTTGGCACAGAAAAATCAGGGTGATTTGTCCAAGGTCACACAAGGAGTCTGTGGCAGAACTGAAAACTTTTAGAGACCCACTCCAGTGCTGTAACCACAAAGCCATCTTCCTTCTCTCTCTCCTTCTCTCCCCTCAGTGAAAAGGGCTAATGCTGCCATATGGATTTCTCAAATGATTGATTATTTTTGGTTTGAAACATATCACTTAGTACTAAGTGCATACTACTCTGAGTAAAATTTTCAAAAGCACCTCAGTCAGACAGAGGTCTTGCCCATATGGTCAGTTAGCATGTGCCAAACCATGATGTAAATCTACAGCACTCTAGTCTGCTCTGCATTAACTAGCAGTGGGGGTCTTGCTACTGTGAACTAAAAGTTCCATGCTACATACTAACATACAGTGGTTTAAAACAGCAAGTCAAAGCACAATATGCAACTTTTAAGTGTGTCATAGGGTCCACATGGCAATATAGTGTTCAGAAAGCTACAGCTTCCACTCATTAAGGCTTGGTCTATATCTAAATCTTAGGTCAATCGTCTACATTGCTCAGAGGTGAAGTAAGCCAACCCCAAGGTAGACGTTGGTATGTTGCTAGGAGAATTCTTTGGTTCACCTAACTACTTCCTCTTGCTATTTTGGATATTTAATTGATATTAATACAATGATGGTAAAACTCCTTCTGTCACTGTAGCAAGTATCCACTCTAAATACAGTGGCATAGCTGCAATGCCATAGCTGTATCACTGTACCACTTGTTGGGGGACATATCTTTCATCTCCGGCTACGTCTAGATTACACCTCTCTGTTGACAGAGAGATATAAATTAGGCACGTCGAAATTGCTAATGAAGCCAGGATTTAAATATCCCGTGCTTCATTAGCATAAACATAGCCGCCGCTTTTTTTCGAAACGGAGCTTTTTTGAAAAATAACGGAAGTCTAAACAAGGATCTGTCGAAAATAAACCCTTTTCAACAGATCCTGTATTCCTCAAAAAAATGAGGTTTACAGGATCTGTCGAAAAAAGGGTTTATTTTTTTTCGCAAAAGCTCTGTTTCGAGAAAAAGCAGCAGCCATGTTTATGCTAATGAAGCATGGGATATTTAAATCCCGGCTTCATTAGCACTTTGGACGTGCCTAATCTACATCTCTCTGTCAACAGAGAGGTGTAGTCTAGACACACCCTCCATGTGTATAAACCCATAAAGTCAATGAGCCATAAGCTCCAACGTCACTTTCACAAATGGTACTTATGTGTTTTTTACCCTTTGTCTTTCTAACATACACTGTTCCTTTTCTCCCCAATATGAAGGCAGAATTATTTCAAGGACTGCTTTAAATTATTGTTTCCAGAATGAAATCTAAACTGCAAGTCTATGACTAGTTATTGTATGTGCATAAATTAAACAATTGATTATATTTATACAGGTTTACTTTTTGAAACCCGGGTAATGGACACTGTTAATCTTCAATGAATGCATTTTAATAAGCATTGGGGAGATATTTTCAAATGTAATTGTCTTGCTGAAGGGAAGCTGAAACCATTTAACTCATCAACACATTCTGAAAGTTCAAATGGGGAGAAGCACTTTGTGGCATGTGCTTACTTTCTGTTCCATTCAGTTTTTCACATTTTCCTATTTTATTTACTTCATTGCTAAATGTAATTTTGCATCATTTCTCAGCTGAGGGTCATGAGCCTCCTCAGCTGCAATCGAAACTGTTCCATAATGGTTTCCTGAGAGAAGCAAAGTTGTTGTGTAGAACACCCATGTTCCGTATCTGGATACTGATCTGTCTTCCAGTATAATCATATGATCACAGAATCACAGAGTTACAAGAGACCACAAGGGTCATCTAGTTTAAACCCCCGCCAAGATGCAGGATTTGTTGCCTCTAAAATGATATTCTCAAACTTTGCCGTTCTATAGGTTCTGAGCCTTTAGGGCAGCAAGGTATTACTACGTGGGTAGTAATAGTAACTGATAACACAGTGTTATCAATTTGTATATGATACCGTTACATGACACCTTTCAGATACAGATTATGACAACAATGTATTAGGTATAGTGACAAGAGTTGCTGACACAGAGATGGGAACCACCAATCAGCATCTGTGTCACAGAAGGCCCATTTAAAAATGCTAAGGCAGGCTCTGCTAAGGAGTCCTTATTAGAGATGGGGCACAGACAGTGCAACTATGTTCCCATTGTTGGGGGAAACGAAAGCTTCAACCAGGAGACTGAATCTACTAGGTCATGCCCTTAATGTGCTAGTTGAATGTCAAGGGCCTGCCAGCCACAAAGCACTCTGTTCTTGGAAACACTGTCTCCCAACACAATGTTGATGCCTTCTACCTTCAGGAAACCCATGTTAATTACCTAATGCCCGATAAGTTCATAATCTCTGAATCATATAAGCTACCCCTTGCATGAAAGATATGGCAAAATTCTATGATCATTTCAGCTTCATGCCATCTATGCTGGAGGCTTCAATAGCCATCACTAATACCTCTGGCGGTACAGAATCTGATCAAAGTGAAACACACCTTGCAAACTTGGCCTCTTGAAGTGAACTTTGCCTTCTTCATGATTCTAAGCAACAGCAACATTTCATTCTGCCCATTGGAACCTGGGATATTCTCTGACTTCAACTGCATCATTTCTACTGGAAAACGAATCAGCTGTGTTCATGGTCCTTGGAAATTTCCTCTAGAGCAGTATTGTATTGTGATTACTAGCTCAAGTCTACACTAGAACCACAGAAAGGCAGAGTGACACAATTAGAGTAAGATAGTTGACTATTATACAGTCTATATCCTGCATAACATCTCAAGCATATTCAAGATTTGCCAAAGCAATATTTAAGGCCATCTCCAAGTCTCTCATATGGCTGGCACAGAACTGATATACCAATATCTATATACCATTTCTTGGGAGGGGAGAAAATACCAAAGAAACCCACAACAATAGCATTTAAGTTCAAAAAGGGAAACTATACAAAATGAGGAAGCTAATTAAATGAAAATTATAAGGAACAGTCATAAGAGTGAAATGCCTGCAAGCGGCATGGAATCTATATAAAAACACCATAATAGAGGCTCCAACCAAATGTGGTATACCAAATTAAATTTAAAAAATACAATAAGAGGATAAAAAATGCCACCATGGGTAAACAACAGTGTAAATGAAGTGGTTAGAGGCAAAAAAAAAAAAATCCTTTAAAAATTAGAAATGAAACTCTATGGAAAATAGAAAGAGGAAAAATCTGGCAAGTCAAATGTAAAAGTATACTTAAACAGGACAAAAAACCGTGAAGAGTAACTAGCAAAAGATGCAAAAACTAACAGCAATTTTTAAAGTACATCAGAAGTAGGAACCCTACCAAACAGTCAGGATGATGGAGACGCTAAAGGACCACTCAGGGAAGCTGAGTGTGGAGAAGATAAGTGAATTATTTGCACTGGTGTTCACTGCAGAAGATGTGAAGCAGACTCAGGTGTCAATAGATGAGGTTTTGCAGCAAACAGATAAATTAAACTGTAATAAGTCATCAGGGCCAGAGGGTAATCACCGTCAAGTTCTGAAGGAATTCAAATATGAAACTGCAGAACTACCAACTATGGTAAATCAGTCTTTGTGCCAGTCAGTCTCTGTGTCTGGAAGCTAGCTAATGTAATGCTGATTTTTTAAAACAGGTTTCTGGCATTTACAGGCTAGTAAGCCTAACTTCAGTACCAGCCAAACTGGTTGAAACTATAGTAAAGAATAGACTTATTAGATACATACATGAACACAATAAGCTAGGGAAAAGTCAACACAGCTTTTGTAAGGGAAATCATGCCTCATCAGTCTATTAGAACTCTTTGAGAGTGTCAACAAGCATGTAGACAAAGGTTAGCCAATGTTATAGTGTACCTGGGCTTTCAGAAAGTGCTTGATAAGCTCCCATGAGAAATACTCTTAAGCAAAGTAAGTAATCATGGAATAACAGGGGAAGCCCTTTCATGAATCAGTGACTGAGTAAAAGTATGAAACAAAGGGTCAGAATAAATGGTCAGTTTTCACTGTGGGGAGATATAAATAGCAGTGTCTCCCAATGATCTGTTTTGGAACCTATGGTGTTCAACATATTTGTAAATTAAAAGAGGTGAATAGCGAAGTAATAGTTTGCAGGTAATATAAAATTTTTCAAGGTAGTTAAGTCTAAAGCTGACTCTGAAGATTTACAAACAGATCTTACGAAACTGGATGAATGGGCAAGAGAATGGCAGGTGAAATTCAATATTAATATGTGCAAAGTAGTAAACATTGGAAACAATCACTACTAGCAAAATATGGGGTCTAAATTAGCTGTTATCACTCAAGTCAAAAAAGAGAAACATCTGCTCCATGTGCATTAACTGTCAAAAAAAGATAATAGATTAATTAGGAAAGAGATAATAAGACGGATAGTATCATAATGCAACTATATAAATCCATGGCTGCCCATACTTTGAACACTTCATGAAGTTTTGATCATCTCATCTCAAAACAGATATATTGGAATTGGAAAAAGTACAGAGAAGGTCAACAAAAATGCCTAAGGTAAGGAACAGCTTCCATATGAGGACAGATTAAAATGACTGGGAGTTTTTAGATTAGAAAAGAGGCAACTAAGGAAAGATGAGATAGCTATCTATAAAATCACAAGCTATGTGGAAAAATGAACATGGAGGTGTTATTTCCCTTTTCACATAACACAAGCACGAGGGTCACCCAAGGCAATTAGTAGGGAGTAAGTTTAAAGCATATACAAGGAAGTAATTTTTCACACAATGCAAAGTCCACTTGTTGAAGTCATTGCCAGGAAATGTTGTAAAGGCCAAAAGTATAACCGGGTTCAAAAGAGAATTAGATAAATTCCTGGAGACTAGGTCCATCAAAGGCTATTAGATGAGATGGTCAGGAATGCAATCCCACGTGGCGACTGCCATAACTTCTGACTGCCAGAAGCTGGGACTGAACCACAGAGGACTGATCACTTTATAATTGACTTTCCCTTTGAAATATCTAGAACTAGCCACTGTCAGAAGACAGGATCATGGGCCGCTAGATGAACCACTGGTCTGATCTGGTATGGCCATTCTTATGTTCCTGGATGAAGAATGTATAGCTCTCCTGAAACAATATAGAAAAGCCAGTTGAGCCAGAAATAGTGAAGCTGTTAGAGAGCCTTAATGTAGTCCAAAGGGCATGCTGGGAACACAGCAACCCAGGAATGGGTCTAGCAGGAAAGCATGGACACTCATAAGGAAGTCTGGTACAGTGCAAAACCTGTCAGATGCATGGCAACAGAAGGTTCTCCAGACAGTGTGGCCATGTACTCAACCAACTTCACAAAAGCAGATAAGTAAAATTTTCAAGGTTTTGATAAAAAATAATGGAGTCAATCAGTGTTCCTTCTAAGCTACACAGATGCACGGCCCCGCCGCTGCCTAATGAGCCCCACCCAGGCAGGGGCTCAGGACTTGCACACGGAGCTGCCTGGTGGCAGGAGAGGCACTTCTCTCTCAGTGATAGCAGCAGCTCACTGCTGAGGACAAAGCAGCCAGTCTCTCCCAGTCGGTAGGGACACGTCCTGTGCACGTGCCGTGAGCCCCTGACTGGATGGGACTCATTAAGCAGCTGCAGGACTGTGCGGCCGTGCAGCTTAGAGGGTACAAGTTAATACAAGTAATCTCCACAGCTCAATGTAAATGAAAATGTCCAGTGATTCTCTATGGAAAAAATAGAAAAGGCACCGCAAAGAATGAAAACAGTGTCTTTAACAGTATATTAACAGAAGTACATATCATCTTAGGAAGAAAACCCAACAATGGGGGGAGGAGGGTCTATCTCCATGTCCCACATCATACAGAAAAACATGTTACAAGAGATATGCTGGAAAGCTAATGTGACAGCTTTACCAAAATCAGGTAAAGAACACTGGTCAGTAGCCAGCTATTACCTAGAATCATTCCTGAGTTGTAGGTACAGACTCCTGGAGTGGATGATCCCACAGAGAATTACACCCATGACAGAACTTTTGAGTGAAGATTAGGCAGGTTTCTGACCAAATCAAATCACCCTGTGATCAAGTGTTAGTGCTTATTACATATATTGAAAATGGAGGAAGAAAACTGTAGTTGTCTTTTTTGACTTTACTGACACACTGGCTTGCTGTATAAGATGTTAACAGTTCTTCCATGCAGGTTGTCATGGCAACTGAGTTGATGCCTGGGGGGGCAGATATTTCAGGTTGTTCTGGATTGCAAAACCAGCACCTGGAGATTCCAGAAGAATGGATTCTGAAAGGCTCAGGCTATGTTTAGACTACAGGCTTTTAGCTCAAGAAGCTTTTTGCGGAAGAGATATTCCGCAAAAACTTCTTGAACAAGAGAGCATCCAGACTGCATGGATACTATCTAGAAAGGAAACTCTGACTGCTATTTACAGAATGGCCACCAGGGCACCAGTGCTTTTTTCGATTGCCTCTTTTTGTGCAAAACCCCCCTGTTCCCCATCCACACACACCACCTTTTTGCACAAGAACTCTTGCAGAAAAAGGAGTTGTTCCTCATAGAAAGAAGAATAACTATTGCACAAAACCCCCTCTGTTCCTTCAATTTTTTTGAGAAAAAACACACTTGAGGGGCGCAAAAACTCTGTAGTACAGACATAGCCTCAGTGCTGGCAACTTTATTGCTTTTACATCTCTCTATTCAGGGAAGCACTTAAACATGTGCTTAACTCTAGGCATTTACTTACATCTTATTTAAATCAATGGCACTGATGCCTAGAAGTAGAGCGATGATTTCCTAACTAAAGATTTAAATGAGTTAAATCACAGGGGATAACAATAATAAGACTCTATCAATTTGAACTGGACTCTGGGTTTGTTCCTCTGTTGATCATAAATTAGAATGATCTAGAAAGTGTACAGTGTAAAAGGAATGGAAGATATGGGACAAACCTTGAAGAAGGTTGTGGAAGTTGAATGAGCACCATTGATTGAGGCCTGGCATATGTTAGGGAAATTTTCCTTTGTTACTGTAGCAAAGAGGTATGGTCCGCTACCCTGAGAGGGAGAGACTCACTTCTACTCCCTGGTGGACAGAAATGGGACATTCACAATCATCCCATTGGAAGCAGAGGGGTGGGATAGGAAGCAGAACTATAAAAGATTGGACCTCTGATGGGAGGACTGGGGGCAGTGCAGCCACACAGCTGGAAGAAGTTGCCAGTTCAAGGCGCTGGTTGCCAGGAGCAGCAGCACTCTCCTTTGGCCACAGCATCTCCTGGGAGCAGAGCTCTGCGGTTCTGGATACCAGGGCATCTACACACTGCTCCTGGAAGAGGCCAACACACTGTGACCCTGGGAGTACTGCCCCTCTCTGCCAGTACTGTCCCAATCAGTTCCCATTGGCCACAGTTTCTCCTTGCTAGACAATGGGAGCTGCAGGGAGAGATGCTTGCGGGCAGGAGCAGTGTGCCGAGACTCTTGCCCTCTCACCCACTGCTCCATGCACACAGAGTTGCACTGGCAGCTCCTGGCAATGGGCTGATGGCTTGGGGCTGGGCCAGGCAGAGATCCTCCTGAGTGCCAATTGACTAGGAGACTCCCAGGATTGACCAGTCAATCGTGATTGACTGGTTTGTTACCAATGAATTACAACAAGTGAATGGTGGGCTAAGATCCAAAAGCACCAGCAGGCTGCCCAGCTTCAACAGCAGCTGCTCTAGCAGCTGGGGGCCCCGCAGCAGGACTACCAGAAGCAATGCTTCTAACAACTCGCAGCCCTGCTGCCCCAAAGCCCCAGCCCTGGAGGAGTGGGAACCCCAAGGAGGCTCACACTGCCAATACAGCTCATGAAAATGGGTAGACTAATAGATGCCAAGACTGATTACCAGCCAGGACCTTCAACTGTTGGCTGCTCTACCCTGATTGAGGGCTTATCTACTCCTTGCTGCTCAACCCAGCCACAGGATAGAGCAAAGTGCCTTCTAGCTAGTTCCGGGCTGACTGAATTGCTCTGGGAGGAATTCGAAGGAAGGGGACATGGACTCCTGCCCTAACAGAGGAGGAGAGACTCAAGATCATCTTACAGTTACTAACACTTCTTCCACTGAAGCAGTGAGTCACACTAGGACTCTGATTGTAAATGTGCTGCCAGCTGCAGGGATTTTTTTTCCAGCACCACTGGCCAATTCCTTGTGTAGGAAAGACTCCAGAGAGGAATATGGATATACACAATTGCAGCATATTATGTACTTGTTTCAGAGTATTATGCAGTCCTGTCTACACTACTGGGTAGGCAGGATCAATATTAAAAATATGTTTAGCCTATTGAGGATATATAATATCTGTATCTGCTACAGGTGAAAGCATGTTATCTCATTTTAGAAAACCCTTTTCATATTTAATCTTGAGAATACTTCCTTAAAATGGGATTAACATACTTTTGCCAGGTATACAAAGACCCAGAAAAGCATATGAAATTCATGGGAGGATAAGCCAATTTTTAAACTGGGTTCATCTAACACAGAATTTTGTAGTGCAGACAAAGGCCTGAAAGATATGGTGAGTGACACCCTAGCCTCTTCTAGGAGGAAAGAAGGATGTTTGGGGGGGGGGCGGCGGCAGAGAAATAAAGCCTTTTTGTGGTTTATTTTGATCTTTCAATTCAACAAAGATGTTATTTCTAATTTTGGGAGAAGCAAGGTCTGAGGCAGGCATTTTTATTTTATTTTGAGTTTATTCTTTGGCTATTCCAAGATTCCTTGGGACATAATTTAGAACTTGCCTGTGAACTTTTCCCCCTTCTCCCCATTATTAGGAGGATTCTTGGTTCTAGTACATATTTTGTAATCCAAACTCTACAGGATTGATCTTTACATGGCTCGATGATACTCTAAAGTGAATTTTAAAAATATCAATCACTATTACTAATTTTATTTATTAAATAGGTATAGCATGATAAATTAATAACAACCTAAATGGGCAGTTCCTGGAAACCACTGCATTGTATTCACAGACCATATTTTTGTAAAAGAGACTCATATAATTTTAGAACTTTAAAAGGTTTCAGAATAGAACTAGAAAGTACTAGATAATACCAACTCGATTTTTATCCTATCACAACAACATGCATCCCTTGTAAGAGGGGCAACATTTGTGCTGAGCATTCTATGTCAACCCTGTTTTCCAATGGTCAAGTCTATTTAGTTAATAATATATCAGACTGAAGAATGCACATTATATTTATGTAGGGACATATTGTGGCTAGCCTTCGCCTGGGTGCTGAAGTTACAAAGAAACTTCATCTTTTTGGCCTTAACCCAGTAAAGCTGCTCTCTGTTGCAATCCCAGAGTTTTCTTGAAAACAGGGGCTGCTGCATATAACAACCCCTAGAGAAAATGTCACCCCAAAGAGGGTGAGGAGGAGGTGAGATCATGGCCATAGCCCTTCACCCATAAGAACGAAGTAGAAACTGGTATATTCCCACATACATCAATTAACTCTGAAAGCATATTATCTCTTAATGCCCCAGCAAGAGCAATGGGATTCTGCACTACTCCAAGTTCAGGGATAGAAGCTGCAACGGAGTCTATGAATATTTCATTGCTATGGACTAGCTGAGTTGCCTTCTCTGAAACCACACTGTGGGTATCCCCAAAGCAGTAAAAGACTAATAAATGCTTTTTAAAAATACTGTATCTACAAATCCTAGACTGCTGTAAAATCTCAGATTAGTTAAAGAATACATGTCACATGAAAAATAACTTTCCTAGCAACTTGACAAAGTTGACCTGAAATCATTTTACTATCAATGCCTGAGATCAGAGCTCTGGGCTTCCCATGCAAGAATTAATGTCGTCACTAAAGTCCCTGGGATAGGTAAACTGACACCATTATTTAGCTATGTCTTAGTGCACATATAATGCCTTTTGGATCACATAAAAAACTCTTTTTTTGCATGTAAGTCTAAACTTATATTCTATTAATTGATCTGGGATCTCAAACAAAATTACTTTATTACAAAATTACCGCTATTTTATTGCAATGTGAAAAAAAATTCATAGGCTTATTGCCACAGGGTCACATAGAACTGGCATTGCTTTGCTGAATTTATATTGTTATATTCTCCCAGGGATGGGAGAGCATGTTGCCAGCCAGCTTCACCATGGGACTGGCCCAGGATGGAGGGTCCTGAGTGGTCTCCCTGGGCTTTGTCCCGGGGCCAGCTCAAGATGGGAGTGGGGCGCATGCGGCCCACCTGCTGGCTTCTCCTGGGGGTGGCCTGGAGTGGAGGAGGCCGTGTGGCACTATGGGCAGCTGTTTCCTGGGGGCAGCCTGGGGGCAGAGCTGTGCTACTGGCCACCGGATGCTTCCTGCAGCTGGGGTGTAGTCATTCATGAGCATAACTGTCCCCACTATCACATTCCTCTCTTTCCATTTGGTGCAAAACAATCACATTCCATGCAGGCCGCATTGTTCTGGCACAACCAAATCCTGATCTTGTTTTAAGTTATGATAAGAGGAACCTGCATACCAAATTTGGTGGTCCTAGCTCTTACCATTTAGGAGGAGTTCTTGAGCAAATGGACTCACAGACAGACTGATGGACACAAGACTGACACACAAATGCACAAACTTTCTAAACTATATACAAGATAATGGAACCATTTAGAGATCCCATCCAACACTGGGGCCCAGTTATGCTGGGCACTATATAGTAGCCCCTGTCATGAACAGCTTGCAGTCTAAATACACACAACAGAAAAAGAGTGGGAGGAAGGAAGTACTAGTTTAGGGAAGAAGTACTGATAGAGGGAGTGGATAAGCGATTGCACAGTACTACACAGGAAATACTGAAAACCAGCTCTCCTGATCCCATTCCAGTGCCTTAATCATAAGACCAGGCTTCCTCTTAGGGTATAATATGTGGCACATGACATATCCATAGGGCCCTGAAAAAGCTCAGTTCTAGAAATGATCATTACTCTCTTAGGGTATGTCTACACTTGCCCCCTAGTTCGAACTAGGGAGGCAAATGAAGCATACCGAAGTTGCTAATGAAGCGCGGAATTTAAATATCTCGCATTTGATTAGCATATTTGCAGTCATTTTGTGTCACGGTCGCTCGATTATCACCGCGCAGACGCTGGGAATTGATCTAAATTTTCCTCGACTAACAGTTACCCTCGCAAATGAGGAGTAACAGTTCATTCGAGGAAGAGTTTTGGATCGGACTACTGCGTCTACACGCAGTGAGTTAATTCGGGCGACTGGCATTTTAAAATGGCAACCAGCTGCAAATATGCTAATCAAGCGCGGGATATTTAAATCCCGCACTTCATTAGCAACTTCGGTATGCTTCATTTGCCTCCCTAGTTTGAATTAGGGGGCAAGTGTAGACATACCCTTATTCAGTAAATATAATGTCAACAAGAAAAAAAGAATATAGTCATATACTACTTTTTGCTTTAAGTTCTGAAGGAGCTATATAAGCATTTAGAGCACTTGAAAAATCCCAAAGTGGTGTCGCTATAGGACACAGATTTGAAAAGATATAGATTTGGATACTGCATGATGGTTGCTTTCATCCTGGGCCCATAATTATATTCAGGGCTCGACAAATAATGTAATCTACTCGACCGTGGCCAGTAGATTACAACCCGGAAGAGCTGGCACAGAGCGATCTGCGCATGCGCAGAATGCAGAACCGCGCAAAACCGCGCATCTGGCGAGTGGGGCTCACTGCCGCTTGGCGAGCCCTGATTATATTAATATTCTCACAGAGGGCCAGATTCTGCTACCACCCTTACTCATGTTCAGTAGACCCTAAGGATATGTCTACACAACAAAGTTATTTCAAAATAACAGCCGTTATTTCGAAATAACTTTCCTAGCATCTACACAAGCCAACCGCTATTTCGAAATTAAATTGAAATAGTGGAGGGCTTATTTTGAAATTGGTAAACCTCATTCCACGAGGAATAACGCCAATTTCGAAATTGCTATTTCGAAATAAGTGCTGAGTAGACTCTTATTTTGAAATAGGGGGCCTCCAGCCCTTCCCAGGGTACCCGGGTGGCCACTCTGACCTCAACCAAGAACACTCCTCTTCCTCCCTGGAGCCCTTAAAGGGGTAGACTCTGGCCACAGTGCTTGTGCCAGCTCCAAGCCTGCCAGCCCAGAGCCAGCAGTCACTGCCCCGACACAGTGGCCCCAAAACATGAGCCAGCAAGCCACAGGCAGCCAGGCCTCCACTGCTCCCCAGGAGCAGTCTGCCAGCTCCCAGGAGCCTGCCAGGGCCCAGAGAAGGCGGGCGCCTTTCTGGTCCAGGGCGGAGATCATGGACCGTATTCAGGTTTGGGGAGATGCCCCCAATGTCCATGAGCTCCACACTAGATGGAGGAACGCGGCCGTCTATGGCAGGATAGCTGCCAGCCTGGCCACCAAAGGCCACATGCAAACCCAGGAGCAGGTTCGCATGAAAATCAAGGAGCTGCGGCAGATGTATGCCAGGGCCACAGGGGGCAGCTCCCAAACAGGGGCAGACACCTGCTCCTATTTTGATGCATCCTGGGGGGTGGGACGGTCTGTGCCCCCCAGGTGGTCATCAACCCTGGGGCAGAGGGCCCTGACCAGGGCACGGAGGAGGAGGAGGGCCAGGTATTGCAGGAGAGCAGAGGGTCCGTGCTGCGCACCCAAGACCCCCGAGCTGTCCCAGCAGGCCTGTCGCTGGTGTCGTCTGAGGCCGGGGAGGAATCAACATGTGAGTGCCATCACTGTCCCCTTATGCGGGGGATGGGACGGGACGGAAACCAGGGACTGCATGTGTGGGCCTTGCTGTCCACGGATCACACAGCAACCTGTGCATGTGCGAGCATGTGCCGTGCTACCCCTGGGCTTGTGGCCCCAGCTGGCTGCCACACAGGGGCCTTACCCTGTTAGCCACATGTGTATATGTATGAAGAGGCATGACAGTCTCCTGACTCCGGGATGGGACACAGCAGGACGCCCTCCCTCCTCAAGGCCACTCTACACAGAGGCAGGGGACATCTCCCCCTCCCACCCACACTATATACAGCGCAGGGGCATGGGTGTGATCTCGAGGTAGCTCCCACTCCTGGGGATAGCAGGACATTCCGAACATGGCCTCTGTGCAAGCACATCGGCTCTGATGGTTCAGGGTACAGTCATCCTTGCCTTGCAGAGTGGGGCTGGGCTTCACTCACTGTGTCCCCAGGGATAACTGACCACTTCTCTTGTTTCTTCACAGCTGCACCAGCTGTGCATGCAGGGCACACCACACCACCCAGGACATGCTCCCGCACCCGAGGGCTCCGCAGGACCACCTGTGCAGTGGAGGGGTACCAACAGGAGCACCTGGGGGCACTGCGAGCCCTGCACCACACCCTCCAGCTTGCCCAGGGCCGTGCCATCTGCCAGCACCTGCAGACCCTGGTGCAGAGCATGCTGCCTCCTGCTGCTCCAGTGCCTGCTGCCTCCCCAGCTACTGCTCCTCCTCCCACTCCTTCTCCCCGTCCTGCTTCTCCCTGCAAACCCTCACCACCCTCCATCCCCTCCCCATCCTCCCAGGGATGCCGAGGCCCCTACACCTGTGATGCTGGGAGACAGTTGGTCTGGCGAGACCCCCAACCCTTAGCCCTGAGCTTCCCCTCCCTCTTGCTTCCCCCTTCCAGCTCCCTCCTCCCAGGCTTCTCCCTCCCCTCTCCCACCTTCTCTCCTCCCCTCTCCCGCCTCCTTTCCCCAGTCTCACCAGAGTTTCATCCCCCTTCCCCCAGTTTTGTTAAATAAAGAGAGTTTGTGTTCATGAAAATATGTGTATTTTATTTGACATCAGGAAGGGGGGTTAGGGATGGGTAAGTGGAAGGACGTGAGGAAGGAATGAGGCACAAGCCCCCAGTGGGGAACACCAGGGAGGCTCTTAGTGCTCCTCAGGGTGGAAGCTCTCCCGCAGGGCCTCCTGGATACTGACCGCCCCCCGATGGACCTCCCGGATGGCAGCCTGCAGAAAGTGCAGCCAGGCTTGCAGCAATGCGTCCATGAGAAGCACCAGAGTGCTCAGGGGCAGCTCTGGCTCTATGTTGCAGAGTGCTGTGGTGTCCCGAGTGAAGGCAACCAGAGCACGCAGAGACAAAATGCTTTGCTGTCCCTCATCGAGGTAGGCAATCAAGCAGGGAAACCTGAGAACTGGTTGTCCAGGGTGGCAGGGGAGGAGCAGGGGGAGTCCCTTTAAGCACAGGCCTCAGATAGGCTCAGGCAGCAGCAACACAAAGTAACTCCTGAAATGATGCCCTGTTGGAACTGGTTCCGGCTGGCCTTAAATGCGATTCAGTGTCCACTCAGTGTGGACGCGCTATTAAGAAATAGCCAAATGCTATTTCGAAATGCATTTTGTGTGTAGATGCGTTATTAGATATTTCGAAATAACGCTATAGTGTAAACGTATCCTAAGGGTGTGTCTACACAGCAAAGTTGTTTCGGGAATAACGGCCATTATTCCGAAATAACTATGTGAGCCTCTACACAGCAATTCTGTTATTTTGAAATAACATCGAAATAACAGATAGCTTATTCCGACTTTTGTAAACCACATTCTACGAAGAATAACGCCAGTTCCGAAATAGCTATTTCGAAATAAGGCGCGTGTGTATCAAGCCAAATACACAGGGAAAGCTTGGAATTACAATACATATGCAAATTTAATTCAATTGCTTATGGACTTAATCAGGATATGGGGTGGTGGACCCTTTATCACTGAAGGTGCTAACAGCTTTCTGAATGGTATCCTTCCTGCCTTACCAATCTATCCACTGACTTTGATCTTTATCTACTCAGGTTTAGCACCCTTTCTCCTGATACTTTATGTATAGAGGTATAGGGGTGGGCGACAGAGCATCTTTCTCCCTCCCCCCCCCCTTTCCCTTCTCCTATTTATTTCGAGTTTTCTTATCCCCTAGTCATAACTCCGGTCATCTGAAGAAGTGGGCTGTGCCCACGAAAGCTCATGATACCATCTACATGTTTTGTTAGTCTATAAAGTGCTACCAGACCATTTGCTTGCTGTTTTTTTTCTGTAACAGACTAACTTGGCTACCCCCTGAAGCTCAATAAACAGAGCCATAGATATTGCAGAATAAGGCTCTACTCAACCAGAGTAAAAGTGTCAGAATTTGGCAATTTCTATACTAAACAGAGGATCGACCTGCAGAGGTTGATCTTTTAGCATTCAATTTAGTGGATCTAGTAAGGGGGTGCTCCCCCCCCTCTCAGCGACTCCAGAATTCCTTGCAGTTGCAAGGAGTAAGGGAAGTTGACAGGATTATTTCTCCTGTCGACCTCCTGTGTGAGGCCACCAGAGAAATTTGGCGTATGGTACATCAACCCCAGCCACGTTTTTAACATAGCTGGTGTTGCGTATTTTAAGATGCCCTTCCGGTACTATATAGATCTGGCCTTAGTCACTTGATAAGATAATTATTTAGAATAGAGACTATCTATTTTGGTCTTGCTGTTTTAAAATGATAACATCTGCTTAATAATGTAACATAGTTGGGTATATTTCTAAGCAGCACAAACATACGAAAATGATGTGGTTTACCACCTTGCTTTAGCTTTCCTGTGTGAAATGTTGACATGTTAAATGTATGAAACATCTTCTTGTTACTAGACTTTCTGAAAATAGATTATTGAAACAAAAGGGCATTAATTGACCTCTGATGATAGGACAAGAAGCAATGGGCTTAAATTGCAGCAAGGGAGGTTTAGGTTGGACATTAGGAAAAACTTCCTGTCATGGTGGTTAAACATTGGAATAAATTGTCTAGGGAGGTTGTGGACTCTCCAACACTGGAGATATTTTAGAGCAGGTTGGATAGACATCTATCAGGGATGATCTAGATAGCACTTGGTCCTGCTGTGAAGGCAGGGGACTGGACTTACAACCTCTCAAGGTCCCTTCCAGCGTTAGTATTCTATGATACTATGATTCAAATCACTTCATGAACATGGAATTCTTTCCCTCCCACTTAACTCTGCTATCCCCCTTTGCGCAGCAGATTCTCAGTATCATAGATGGAGTCTGTGATGATAGTGGTACGATATAGTTCAAAATTACTTCTATATCCCCTATGCAAAAAAAAAAAAAAAAAAAGGCTGCTCTAGCACTACAGAAGAGAAAAGAGCGTAACTGAAAACAAATAAAAAGCTATTACTGCAGCTGAGCCCCTGCATCTGGATCTTTGTTATCTGCAAACATTAGGGCTGGAATACTAGAAAAAAAATAGGAGTTCAATTTGCAGAAGCTCTGCACAATGAGATACTAAATTCATCAGCATGTTCTCACATTTAATATCCTTGTGACATACAATTCTCTCCCCACCACACTCTTGCTGAAAATGAAATATGAAAATAAAACCAAGCCCAGTAATTCTGAATTTTGTAATCACAACAAAAACAAAAAAGGTTGTGATACATCTTTCCAGTATAGCTATTGGATTCTCGTCCATTAGATGACTCACATCTGTCAGACCTTTCCACATCCCATTAATACCATTTGGTCAGCCTAGGTAATATGGTTATGTCAAACTCTTTTCAAGAGATTTTTCTCTTTTATTTATTTTGGCAATGTCTTCTTTCTGGGCTTATTCTTTCTGTCATCTTTTGAAATTCTTCAACTAAGAACTAATTGCTCAGTAGTTCCTACACCAGTTTTATTAAGCTACCAACATATGGCTTGCTTAATACAAGGGGAATTTCAAATTTCTATTTAATCCAGGAATCACTTGCGTAATTTATTTCTGAGTTATTTCCTGTTTCCTTAGTACAGTAATAAATTGGTTGGTTTCTAGTGGCAAAAATCACACATAGATGAAATTCTGCCTGATTTATTATTAAGAGTAAACTACAACCCTTATTATGTCAAAAGTTACACTGAATCTCATATCACTGTCTATTATTTACATTTTAATTTGGATTAGAATTGACTATTATTTCTACTTCACATCTAATCCATGCTTTCCAACAAAAATGTCAATGATAAGATTTAGTTTCAAATACTATTGAAGACAAATGTGAAATATATTTGTATACTTAAACACTAACTTAGTAGTGAAAAAAAGTGAATTTTTTTCTATTTATTAAAAGTCAACTAGGATTTCATGGTGTGGCTGTGACTGACCTAGTCATTCAGAACTTCATAGTGAATAAAACCCAGGCATTCCTGCGCCAAAAGAATAACTACCTGGGGTTGAATTTTCTTTATTTTCTTTTTATGAGCATTGTTGAGACTCTGACACAAAAATTATTGTGATTCAATCCAACAGAAGGCAATGGGAAATTGGCACCAGTGATAAACAATCTGTGCCCATCAAGGCTCTAAGAAGCAGTCCTTTGATGGTGACTATTAAGAACAGAAATTTGTATTTAGTTACAAAATTAAAATATATTCCCTGAGTCTTGTCATACAATGTTTAAATCAGGCCCATTGCTACAGCGCTGCTGCACATGCACTGCCTTTCACCACTTTCCCTGTAGCCTCAAAGGGAAGTTCACAACAATAAAAACAGTCTGTTTATAGATCTAGGTTTTTATGTGGACGCAATGACCAGAACCTTAGCACTTCCCCAGGTGTTCATAATTCACCTATCTTCCCACAGTTATGACTTTTGATGCATCATCATATCTCTAGGAGCAGCTCTAGTATAAGCCAGGTTACAACTGTTCCCCAACTAGCCACCTGTAACAGAACAACTCTATAGCACTGTGTATATAAATAGATATTCTAGAAATCACACAGGCTTCATGGGCTGTTTTCTGTGTAAAATGTTACCATAAACGGGTGAGGAATCTCAGGTCTGGGGGGCCAAATGTGGCCCCCAGTTTGCCTGGATCCGGCCCCTGAGACTCATGGCCCAACCCTAATATTGGGGAGCCTGTGCTTCCACTCTAGCCCCCCTGCTACCTCACCGAGGGGCTGGAGCACACAAAATCTACTAACCCTCCCCCCAAGGCTCTGGTGTGTGAGGGGAATGTGGGGAGTGTCTTTCTCTTTCTCAATTGGGTGTCACGTCAGTGAAGGTTTGTTTTTGTTTTTTTGCTTCTCACTTGTGTGTGGCCCCCGACTGTTTTTTCTGTGGGTCAGCATCTCCTGGCCCAAAAAAGGTTCCCCGTCCCTGCCATAAAGGATATCTATATTCAAAAATATTCTAATAGCTGGAGATACGATGATGCACCAAAAGTCATAACTGTGGGAAGATAGGTGAAATATGAAGACGTGAGGAAGTGCTAAGGTTCTGGTCATTGTGGCCACATAAAAACGTAGGTCTATAGAGAGACTGTTTTTATTTTTGTGTATTTCAGCTGAAGAGCTACAAGCATCACAGAAATGAAAATAAATGACATCAGCACCACCAGTTTTACTTCTCTTGCTGATTTTCCTCACCACAAGATAAACCACTCTTCGATCTTTCAGTTTATTTTGTCATTCTCATTACTGTAATAAATGTGGCATAGCATCACACATGCTCCTCAAAGCACAGTGACAGTAAATGATACAACAAAGATCACAAAGGAAGATGAAAAATGCAAAGTTTGTTGTCATCATGTCCTGCTTTTCAATGAAATGAATAATTTTGGTGAGCTGATTCGCAGAACCATAGATCATAAAGCCAAGAAGGAACTCTGTGATCATCTGCTCTGACCTCATATGTGACACAGGCCCATAAGACTTTTGTGAATTAATTTCCAGTTGAACTAGAACAGAGCTTTCAGAAAAAAATCTCATCTCGATTTTTAAAATTTCCATTGTGAAGAATACATCACAACCCTTATTCCAAGGGCTAATTACCTCACTGTCAAAAATGTGCACCAATATATCTATTCTCAAATTGACTAGCTTCAGCTTCCAGTCATTAGATTGCTTTATACCTTTTTCTGCTAGAGTCAAAAGCTCTCTGTTACGAAATTTCTGTTTTCTATGTAGGTACATATAGATTATGATCAAGTCACCACTTAATCTTCTCTCTGTTAAATTTAGCAGAGAGAGAGCACTGAGTTACTATAAAGCATGTTTTCCTATTCTCTAATCATTATCATCACACTAATCTAAACCTTCCTCAATTTATCAACATCCTTCATGAATTGTGAATAAGAGAACTGAGCACAGTGCTATGGTGCTCTGGCAGCAGTGCCAAATACAAAAGTAATATAAACTTCTGTAAAGCCAACGGACCCAGGTCATTGGCAGGTGGGTTGAACCTGCTAAAGCCATGAGCCTCTATCGCTTGAACTGAAAAGCCAGCTAGTTCTTAGGTAGGCTATAAAGCAGACTTTACTCTCCCTTCTTAGTCCCTCTAGGTTACATACTTCCCTCAGCTGAGGAAGCACATCCCATGCTTTGGAGACTTACCAGCAGTTCATATCAGACGAGCCCTCACTTGCAAAGCCAACAGACACTGGCTGTCAGCAGGTGGGATTGAACCTGGAATTTTATGGGCTAATGCTAACTGGTTCTTAACTAAGGCTGTAGAAAAGACATCACATTCCCTTTCTCAGTGGTCTCAATACTTTCCTTACTCCTACTTGATATTCACCTGTTTATACATTCAATGGTTTCACAAGCCGTTTTGCCTCAGTGCTGCACTGGGAGTTCATGTTCCCAGCTGTTCATTCACCTTGACCCCAAGTCTTTTTCAATATCATGCCTTCCCAAGGGTCCGCCCTCTCTCGCATAGCCTACATTCTTTGTTCCTACATATATGACTTGACATTTGGCCATATTGTTTCTTTTTGTAACTGCAGCTCAGTGGTAATTTCTCATGTACAATTTTGAGACCATGTCAGTTAGTCATTTTTAATCCATTTCATGTGTTCCATGTTTGTTGTATGATTCTAATCTCTGAATCAAAATACCAGGTAGTACCAAGTCAAATGACCAGCACTATTAGTTTTATCATCAACCAAACCTGTACTTGCCTTAGAAAATAATATTAAGTTAGTTGGACAAGATCTATTTTCCATAAACCCATGCTTACTAGTATTAACTATATTACTCCCCATTAATTTTTTATTAATTGGTGCTGTACCAGCTGTATCCTTTATTATGCCTAGGACCAATATTAGGAAAGAAAGAAGATAAAGAAGATTTAACAGAAAGCAAGCCAAGGAAAGTGTCAGGAAAAAGCAAAATGACATCCTAATTTGGGCTTAAAGATGGTAAACTAGATGTATACTAGGATTTAAGTGATATTTCAAGTTATGCTGAGATAGCTAATTCTATAAAAACACACTCTTTCCCCTAATCTAGACAAAATCTAATAATCTCTTTCATAATTTTTTAAAAGAATTTATTGCATTTCTTCAGTTTTTGCACAGTTTAGGTATTTTAAAAAAATCTATTGCAGTACTACTAAAAATAAAATTAAATTAGATGATGCTTGAGTATAGTGGACAGAAAAGTGTGTTGAGCTCACTACAACCACAACTCACCCCACATCCATTCTGAAACACCCTCATTCACCAAAAATTAAACATAAACAAAAATGTTAATAAATAAATAATCAGGGCCAGTGTCTGTTAATCTCACTTTTAAATTTGGGAATGACTTCTCTCCTTCCCAAAAATGGAGGAGAAATCCCAGAGTGGGGAGGCATCTATGATAAAATCTTAGGCTTTTCAACATGGATGTTTTCAAGTTCAGCCGGTGTTAAATTATGATTGTACTTTTTGTGAAGTAAATTAAAATTTTATAAAAGTCTTTAAATTTGAGTAAGCTGTCAACTGTTAGTGTAGGCATTGGGTAAAACACTTGAGAAATACATCCTATTAGAAACCTTGTTAACTAATTTCTTTAACTAACATGATGTTAAACATAACTTAGCAACTAGTCTAGACAGGACTGATCATGGTTAGCCCTAGGGTCCTTGTATTTCACTACAGGAAAAGTCTGAATTTCTCTAACATTTTCTTTAGCTCAGTTTAATCTAAGACCAGGGCTATTTGTTTTCTATCCAGATTTTAGTGACTTCATCCCCTTCAGTATAATCAATAACTTAAACAGGTTATACTGCCCCACTTCTCCTTTTTCTTAGTCTACCCAACTTCAGTTAATCACCAATCAGCCAAACAATACATCTTAACCACACAAAAATAACACCCACAGTTACCTCAGTCCTCCATCAATTCCCATTCAAATAGATGAGCTTTGCCGCATGCCTGGAAGGTCAACAGATTGAGGTGGGGAGAATGCTGAAAAGGATTAATCATTCATAGAGAATGTTCTCCCTGCTACTCCTCATTTAAGGATGTTAAATTTGGGTTATTTTAATAATCTAGCAGTCGATAGAATTTTTATCAACTACTCGATTACTTAATAGGGGAAGGCAGTCCCACTAAGTTCTGGCTCGCATCGGGACCAAATCTCACTGCAATTTAAAAGGCAGTAGGAGTCGGGCAGCCTGCCCCCTGGCTCCTGCTGCATTTTAAACTGCAGAGCCACAGTGGGGTTTGTTCCCCAACCAAATGTGAGCAGGGAAATAGCCAGACTGCCTGTCCGCCTGGCTCCTAATGTTAAAGGAGCAGCGGAGGGGGGAAGTGGAGACAGTGCTGGGGGGAATTGGCTTTTAAGATGGCTTCCCCCCACTCCCCCAGCACCAGCTCCTGCTTCTCCCCCCCTTGCTGCCTCTGATATAGCAATGGGTGGGGAGAATGCTAGTAGTTGACTCGACTACCCGATAAGCTTAAGCTTATCGGGTAGTCAACTAATTGACTACTCTCTTACATTCCTATCCTCATTTTACATGAAGAAGGAATATAAATTGTAGTTTTTACATATTATTTTTCTGAATAAAATTTGGTAGATGCTTTTAACCCCTACATATAAAAGACAGAAAACCAGGGATGGTCTACAGATTTCCCATTGTAAGCAGCTACTACAGGACTGTAATCTATAACAGCCCTGCACAGAACAACACAGAGGGCTGGCTATTTGTAGCAAATTGGGTCATCACTTACGTAGATCAGAACAAACCCTTCATGGAGACATGAAAGGACTAAGGCTGCTGTTCCAACCCAGGAACTGGACTAGTGGCTATGGAGATGCAGCAGAACTGTTGTGTCCTGTGTGTGGAAAGAGGGTGGATTCTGTCCTCCCAAATCCTTTCCCAAGCCCATTTCCTTTGTGCAGGAAAACATGAGTGTATTTAAATTTACAGTGCCTGGTGTCTTGTACAACAATGAAATGGGCAGTGTCTGAATGAACTACCTCAATTCTTCTGTCTGTTGAATCCTATTTGTCTGTTGAAACCATGCACATTCTATTATCCTGGCACAACCAAACCCTACCTTATGATAAGAGGAAGCTGAATACCAAATTTAGTGGTCTTAGCTCTTACTGTTTAGGAGGAGTTATTGAACAAATGGACTCATGGATGGACAGACAGACACAAATTTCTAAAATATATAGCAAGATAAAATGTTCCTTTAAAAAGCAATGCTCAAGCCTCTTTACATAAACTATATATTGTTATATATACCTTGGATTCTATAATTTCCACTCCAACTCATCTGATGAAGTGGGTTTTACCCACAAAAGCTCATAATTCTATATATTTGTTAGTCTCTAAGGTGCCACAGGACTACACATTTTTATATACTGTTAAGGTAAAGGTTGGGTGAAACCCCACAGAAGCTGGTCAGCATGATAGCCTCCTTTTATTTAGGACTAGAAGATTTACTCAGCATTGCCTGGGTCCTTAGCGCAAATAAGTTTTAAAAAACAAGAAGTAGTTTTGGAGCACTTTAGAGACTAACAAAACATGTAGATGGTATCATGAGCTTTGTGGGCACAACCCACTTCTTCAGAAAGCTCATGATACCATTTACATGTTTTATTAGTCTCTGAGGGTGTGTCTAGACTACAGGGTTTTGTCGACAAAAGTGGACTTTTGTCGACAAAACTATACCTGCGTCTACACTGCTGCTGAACTCAGCAGTTTTGTCGATGGCTGTAAACCTCATTCTACAAGGAATAACACCTTTTGTCGACAGAGTTCTGTCGACAGAAGGCGTTATTGCATCTACACTGTCCTTTGCGTCTACACTGTCATGTCAACAAAGCGGCTTGCTTTGTCGACAGAACTGGATGCAGTCTAGACGCTCTTTGTCGACAGAAGCTTTGTCGACAGTATCTGTTGACAAAACTTCTGTCGACAAAAGCCTGTAGTCTAGACGTACCCTCTGGTGCTGCAAAACCATTAGTCATTTTTTAAGTTTTTCCAGTTGCAGACTAACTTGGCTACCCCTCTGAAGCTTTCAAATAAGTTTTGTTTTTCTTCATTTAAATCATTGTTCTGGGATGGGAGTGAGGTACAGGGGTTGAGTATACAGTCTGCCTCAGGGAGAAAGGACAACCTCAGCCCTCACTCACTGCAGCAGCTTGTGGCGAGGTGAGAAGCACCTGACCGTGGCTGCTGCAGTGGGCATAGCCAGGGGAGGGGTGCATGTCTCCCCAAGTAGGGGAGAGACAGACACATGAACAGCCACACAAATTCTCTGACATATATAGTAGTTGGCTGCCCCTTTTCCCACCCTTCCTACTGCTGGCCCAATGAGGTTATAGATGTCCCAGCCCCCATCTCTGGTCCCTTGCTGTCTCCCTGTGGTCATTTTAAAGCATAACTCCCTCCTACCAGACCCCTCCATTTTCATTTAATGAGAAGCCATCAATTCCAGGCATATACCGTTGTCCTGGCCCAACCAAACCCTTACTTTGTTTTAAGTTATGATAAGAGGAATCTGCATACCAAATTTAGTGGTCCTAGCTCTTACTATTTGGGAGTAGTCCTTGAACAAACAGACTCATGGATGGACAGGCAGACAGGTGCACATTTCTTATAAAAAGCAATTAAACTCCATTTTGGACTAAGATAGCTGCAATACTAGGACAAGCCACCCAAGCAATAGGCAAGGTTGGTTAGAAGCTTCACTTTGAGGGCAGAGTAGTTTCACTGAAAGCAAACACAAGATTCTGTCTAATGAATTGTTTAAGGGCATATGCCTGCAGCAAGAAGCAGCCAGAGAAGGAAAGTCTAGGAGAAAGCAAAAGAAATGTTGGTAGCTTGGCTCTGACAGAAAGCCAGGAGAGAAAGCTTTTTTAGATAGAGCACTGGCTGGAAAGAGACTTGGAATTATAAGCAAAGAAACGGACTCCTGTTGTTTGATTCCTTGATGGAAACAGCACTTCTGCACATTCTTTATAAATAGTGTTGTACCAAATAAATGCTTGACTCCCTCATCAGTTTTCTAATGGAAACTACCCACAAGACCCAGAATGTTGGCTTATTGCTCAGGTCAAAAGGAGCAACAATATATTATAGTTTAAACAGTCTTTGTATTCATATACTATACATATACATATTTCTGGTTATGTTTAAATAAAATGTCCCAATACTGGCTAACTGTAGGCCTGATCCACAAAGAAAATCTCTCATTGACTTCAGTAGGCTTTTGATCAGGCCCTAGGCTTCCAAAGCTTCTCTATGAAAAATAAAAATGTTCCTTTAAAAAGCAATGCCCAAGGCAAGTCTTGAAATAATCCAAGTCATAGTGTTATAATCATGATCTATCTGCCACTACAGCCTTTAAATTCCAAAGGCGCTGCTACCAGCATTTCAATAAAGTTAAGAAAAAATTGTATTGTTGGTTTTCACAAAATAGATAGGTCCTGGTCTGGGAAAAATAAAGCTCAGAATTTTTTCAATGGTCATCTAAAAGGTAATACAAGAAAAACCCCAGACTGCTAGCACAGCACTCCACAAATAAATATACTATGCCCAGCGGTTAGCGCTTAAATTCAAAACAGGATTTCTTATGCAATAGTTAATTACGAGGGGATCTAGAAAGAGAATAGAGTTTAATATTTTCTAGATTAAGACAGAGCTTTTAGATTCTAAGAGCAATGGCATTATCATTACTCCATCCAAATATACCTTTGTAAGGAGGTAGAATACGTCATCTAGACCAAGTCATTAGGCTTTTAATCCTACTTCCAACTCAGCCATCTGTTGCCTACTTTCATTTCTGTCTGTAAAGCCATGCGGATAAGCCCCTTACATAACTCCAACCCTCTCCCCCCAAACAGTGCCGGCACATAGGCCATAAATACAGATCTGCATTACTTAACTCGGGCTGTTAAGACATACATAATGGATCTTTCAATTCTATACAATACAAAGTATTGTTGTTTCAGCTCCAGTTGTTTTTCAAATCATCCTTATTTTATATATGGACAATGAGCTTGGATTAATAAAAACACCTACATCTCAACATTAATTTAGGAAAATGGCAAATTTTCCTTGTATATCATTCTAGAATCACTGTTCAATGTGATTTATTTTTGAAGGATATCATAAAGAACACTTATTTCCTGAAAAATATGTCTCCCTTCCTTGAAATCTTTTTCCTGTTTTTGTTTTGTTTTGTCTGCTGTTTCTAATTGGCAATTGGTGTCTGAAATTAGTGACACGTGCTGGCAGCAAAAGGCTATCCTGGTTCTAAGTAACAGTACCAAAAAGGAAATACCAACCCAGGAGAAGAGAGATGTATTTGTGTGTTATACACTGTGTTGCTAGCCTACAAAATTAATTTCATTTTTGCTAAGAAAAGGGGAGGAAAGAGGTTTATGAAGTTAGGTGTATACACATTGGGCACAATCAAGTTACTGCAAATGAAATTCCAAAAATTCATTGAAGCCAGAAAGGCCAGTAATTAGTAACACAAAGCTAGTAATGGAATACACACATATATAGCACATATATAGGTTATAGGAAATAGGTAAGTAATTAATGGGACTCTAACTTCTACAGCCAGGTGTCAAATAATTCACTTTTAACCAAAATTAGCTAAACAGAGAGCTCAGAATGAATCTCTTTTTGTGTCTTAGAGGCAAGAATTGAGTTGGACACAATTAACAATGTATTTTGTTTATTATAATTCTGCTCAACAATGACAACAAAACAATGAGATTTATATTGTTATGCAGCATGGATATCATTTGAATTTCACAATATTAGGACTCCATCAATGTGAACAGCACACACACTAACATACTATATCTCAGCAAGTATTTCTTTCAATCTACTATATATTTTAGAGAGTTTTTGCATCTGTCTGTGTGTCCATTTGTCCACGAGTCTGTTTGTTCAAGAACTCCTCCTGAACGATAAGAGCTAGGACCAACAAATTTGGTATGGAGCTTCCTCTTATTATAACTTAAAGCAAGGTCTGGGTTTGGTTGAGCCAGGACAATGGGATGTGGATAGAATGAGTTTTTTTGCATCAAATGGAAAGGGAGGGGTGTGAGAGCAGAATGACTACAGGAGGGCAGCAAATGCCCCAGCCCCAGGGAGCAGCTGCTGGCCGGCAGCATGGCCCCTGCCACCCAGCCTACCCTGGGGAGCAGCTCCTGACCAACACCCCAGGACATCCCCGGGCCACTGTGGCACGTGGCCTCTGCCACCATGGGAAAGGTTGAAAGGTTCTAGGTGGGAAGGAGCTGCAGATACTGTATTTAGTGGAGAGCTTCTCCAACAGTAGGGGCACCTCTGGGTGTGGTTGCTGACTTAAACAAAATGGAG
The DNA here is from genome assembly GCA_019425775.1 of Rafetus swinhoei. NCBI lineage: Eukaryota > Metazoa > Chordata > Testudines > Trionychidae > Rafetus > Rafetus swinhoei. The sequence continues at coordinate 37,089,403 of CM033427.1, forward strand.
GCAGAGGATGTGTTTTGTTAAGTCTGGCATCCTGGGCATACTCAGTCATGTACCAGGAAGGACTGGGGGAGGAGGGTAAAATCTATGTAAAGTTAACTAAACTACACTAAGCAGAGTTATTTACAGTATTTAGTCGTTTGTTAAAATTTACAGGAACAGTGTAGGAGGATTAGTCTGTGGACACTGGAGGGGTCCATCTCAGACCAGGTGGCAGTAAGAAGGAGCTGCAGAGGCCTCCATACCACTCCTTATATTCTCAGATCAGAGTATGAGTAGAAGCGTGCAGATGTGGACTAATGGATATAGCTAACAAGAATCTTCCAGTCTCGGGGCATATGGAATATATGTGTATCCCTGATGGAATACATATGGGCTATGTCTACACTGGCAGCTTCTTGCGCAAGAACAGCCGTTCTTGCGCAAAAACTTGCTGGCTGTCTACACTGCACATGCGTTCTTGCACAAGTAAATTTACAGTATAGTGTTGTAAAACAGGGCTTCTTCCGGAAGAGTTATTCCTCTTCCCACGAGGAATAAGTCCTCTTGCGCGCAAGAGCTCTTCCACAAGAGGGCAGTGTAGACAGGCAACATGAATTTCTTGTGCAAGAAGCCTCTATGGTTAAAATGGCCATCAGAGCTTTCTTCTGCAAGAGAGCGTCTACACTGCCATGGATGCTCTTGCGCACATGCCAGTGTAGACGTGCTCTTGTGGAAAACTTCTAGCGCAGGAATTCTTCCGAAAAACAGTTCTTGCACAAGAAGCTGCCAGTGTAGACGTAGCCTATAAGGAATAAGATTGAAAAATAAGGGTCCATCTAGACTACAGGCTTTTGTCAACAGAAGTTTTGTCGACAGATACTGTCGACAAAGCTTCTGTCGACAAAGAGCGTCTAGACTACATCCAGTTCTGTCGACAAAGCAAGCCGCTTTGTTGACATGACAGTGTAGACGCAAAGGACAGTGTAGATGCAATAACGCCTTCTGTCGACAGAACTCTGTCAACAAAACGCGTTATTCCTTGTAGAATGAGGTTTACAGCTGTCGACAGAACTCAGCGGCAGCGTAGACGCAGGTATAGTTTTGTCGACAAAAGTCCACTTTTGTCGACAAAACCCTGTATCTAGACACACCCTAAGATTTTACACTATGATATGTAAGCCTATGTGGCATACATCTTCAAATCCTCAACAAAATAGTTTGCTGTGGTAAAATATGTTTAATTAAAATACCAGTAGATTGTACACCAAAATCAAAGAATCCAGAAACACAAATAACAAAACAGTCAAGTTTCCTTCCACATACACAGGGACTGAACCAACAACAACAACAAAATCCCTCTTGTCCTCAGAAGAAGGCCTTTTGGCCTTCCATGTCCTGCCAATGGTTTAGGAAATCTCCCCTAACTCAATCAGCTAGAGTTAGGATAGTCAACACATTTATCTTGCCTGGCAGTTTAATCTATGAAAACTTTTCATGAATCAGAAAACAGTATATCCCAATGGCAAGTGAATTGTGCCTAAATCAGGAGGCCTGGCATACTTGCTGCAGTTTCTTCTCGACTAGGATGTGTTTTATATACCTAAAACTTTTAATGAACTCCAGAAGCTTCATTCTTTTAAAAGGTGACACTGATAATGACATTGAAAGGTTTTACTTTGTTAAGTGGTCCAAGTTATTATTTTAAGCAGCATTAGAGGCCACTCAATTTCATATAGCCATACCCAGGTTAGCAGCAATTCATCAGTATTGTAAGATTTAGCCACTGTAAGGCATGCATCTTTTGTTCTTTACTGCCCCCTCATGTGTTTTCCTATGTATTTTATTCCCTCCTATTCACCAGTGGAATCACGGAAGCTAGAAAAGACAAAAACCTCTAAATCATCTAGCACATCGCCCTGCAGCATTACACTGTATTTTTCTTTATCCCAGTTTAGCTTTAAAAGTCTCAAGTGGCAGAACTTTTACTACATTTTCTGGGAGACTAGGCTACAGTTTAAGACATCGCAGTCAGGAAGATTTTCTGATAGCCAGCAAGAATGAGCTATCTTAATTTCAGCCAACTACTTTAACAAGCTTTTCAGATCAACTGCGGGTTTTGAGGGAGTGTTTGAATGTTTGTGTGTATAAAGTGAGATGAGATGGCAAATATACAGAATAGAAAACTATTACACAGCTGTTTTGCAGAAATAATTTTATTTCATAATTTCAAGGTTGATACTACTTATTTGGTTACCTTGCTCAAAGCTAATAGTCATCATTTTCAATGAAAGAAAACCACAGTGTTTCAAAGATTTTCAGATTGTCATTTAATTTGGAAGGTATTTTTTTAAAGGGGATAGGTAGCCAAACATAATTCAGTTTATAATCCTTGGAGGTAGAGGGCTTTATACTTTTTGAATCTGAGTTTTTAGCTACTTTTAGTCCTTTGTAGGACTTACTATTTCACTGAGCACAGTATATTATTTACTGTGGAAGAGTTTGTTGCCTAACAAGTCTGGAATTTGTGGAAGTGTGATTTCTAGAACTGGACATATTTATTTTGTGATTATTTCATGATTTAACTCTTATTACAAATTTTCCCACTTCATTTGTTTTAATCTTTCCATTTCTGATTTCCAACTGTAATCTTTTCCTTTTTAAAATGTGTCTGCTGTCACTTTGGAAAGGGCCTAACGTGTGAATGTGGATATTTAGGTTTTTTATTTTTATATATTAAAAAAATTGCTCATCCCATGCTCTAAGCAACCCGATGAGTTATTAAGAAAAAATCATAATAATAAAATAAAACAATTATAAAACACTGGTTGATTCCATTTGACAGCCATTCAGCAAGATATTAGAAAAAAATACTTCACCCCTCAGCTGATTCCAAGAAAAGCCTAAACACCATCCTTCAGAAGTTCTATTTAAAGAAATGACTACGGAGAATAATTGTTCAGAATATTAGTGCGATATTTAATCAAAAATATCAGCCATGCTTTTAGTGGATATATCTATATGTATTGATTAGTCCCTCTAGAGCCAGATTGTGGGGCTAGAGCCAGAAGCTGCACTTTCTATGTGAATGTGGACAAATGAATGTAAGTCGGACATTGTTCAATTAATAAGTAAATACGCCTTATTGAATTGAGTAAGTACTGACCATTTTAAAAGCCACCCAACTCTTTCCTCGCCTTCCACCATGTATCAATACTTTCTTTAAAGGTTTCTGGTCAAATGATCCAACAACCTGATTGCCATACTCTCTGCCAAACAATTTGAAAAACTGTATCCATGTGCTTCAATGAATTCCAATATCATCTCCTTCCAGCTAATGCATTCTTTCTCCTCATTTGGGCTTCCTTAAAATGAGTAACTATAATTAAAAACATTTCCTTATGATCTCAATGAAGAAACGCCCCACGCCCCATTCCCTTCCTTATTTCCTTTGTATCTCTTCCTCAGCTTTTTTTTATACCTTTGTCCTTGCTGCCTTTTATACTAGGAACACCCTTCACATTCTAACATCCTACCTTTCCTCTTTCAAAACCTATCTGAGAACACCTTTTTCCTAGGAAACCTATCAACCTTAATCTACCACCCAAAGTGCTTATTATTTACTTTAGCGACAATGCATCATCCATCCATCTAGTTTATTAGACTTGTGCCTGGCGCCCTCAGGTTCCTGCTGACAGCTTTAGTAGTGCTGTCTGTGCTGTTGTGATGGGTGTTCCAGTTGTCTGAAAATCTAAATGTTTAGAGCACAATGAGCAGCATTGATTAGAGGACTTGCCAGTAGTAAGGAAGCCTGAGAGGCAGTACTTCAAACACCTCTGCCAAGAGTCAAAGGGGCCAGGTAGAGCCAGCCAAGGATTGCTTTTTTTAACTGTTGTGAGAAAGGCAGGAAAAATGCTTGTATATTTCTTTCTTCTTTGGTGCATTGCTTTGGTGTAACATGCATTGCTATGATTTTATATGGCCCAGGAAGGGATCTATGTAAACTCTGTGCTTAGTCATTAAAGTCTGTTACTATAGAAATAACAATAATATTAAATACAACATTATGTCTAGGGATGGGCAGATCAGTTCAGACAAAATACCATTGACCTTAAACCCTTACTCATCAGCCAAATTGACTCTTAATCTTGTTCATGGTCTGCAGTGATGTAATACTTCTCTCAACATAAAAATCTTTCAGATCCAACTACCTTCATATGGAGGTTAGACATGGCAGATCTGCTAGCCTTTCTGGTGGAGCATGTTAACATTACATGGCGTTAAACTACCCTGCACTTCACTGCTGTCTACTGTTGCTCCCTTTAAATGTGTTGACATAGAAAAGTTTTCTAGTCTAATTGCACCCTGAGTGCACCTCAGACCTTACAGGCATTCAGTCCTCAAATGATATATTGCTTCTGACATGCACATTGCACTCTGGAAATTGAATAAAGGAAAACCTCCAGATCAGTGGGATATTTTAAGACTGTAACAGTGGCATCCAGCAGAGTCCTACTGTGTGGGCAGCTACTCTTGCTGGAGGAAAGAAGATGTAGAGGAGCTTCTAAGACACTGGTTTGCATGTGCATATACAACTTCTGTTAGGGTATTCAAATTGTGGGATGCAATCAGACCAGTGAGAGGTTGTGTCACTGTTTGCTCCGTAATCTGTGCCACTCACAAGCCCCTCACAAACAACTAAACAATATGCAGGTCACACACTGCATGTTTGTGTATAGCTGCAACCTGTCAGCAACACTCCAGTCACACTCTGGCTTCCTGGCACAGTTACAATCTGCCGGGTAATCCCAACACACTCCCAGTCTTCAATATTCCCCCAAAACATGTGTTCTGCACTGTCCAACCCTCTCCAGGGCAGTTCAGACAGTGAAGATTTGCTGCCATTGTAAGAAGCTAATATACAACAGCTTGCTACTTGAATTGCAGTTACCAAATAATTCAACTTAAACACAACGTTGGATTAGTTTTGATGAAAAACAAACTTCTTTTTTTTTTAGGTTTTAATTGAACACAACAACAAGATATTTAAGTCAGAAATGGTTACAAGGGAAATAAAGATAAAACATTTTCTAGTAACTAGAACTTAACAAGCCAGGTTTGGTTCAAGGTAAAATCTTTACCAAGTGTTCCTAGTAACATTGATAACTAAATTAGCAGGTCAGGATGCCCCTCCCCCCAAAGTCAATGGGCTGGTGTCTTTGTCTTCTTAGATTCAAGAGATAGCTAGAGAAAGATAGCAAGAGAAAGAGAGAATAGCTGGGGTGTTTTTTGGCCCTCACTTTTTTTCCAGTCACCCTTTGAAATGCCACTTCAGCACCCTACTTCCAGCCAAGATCTCTCACTCCCACCCCAGCCCACTCCTGCACCCAATCTCCCACCCAGACTCTGCCCCCAGCCCACTCCTGTACCTAGCACTGGCACAGACTATGCATCCACCCCAGCCTTCTGCCATCCCAATGCCATTTGGTCCAGCACTATTCATTTGTACACCCTGCACATTTTAGATACGGAAGCGCAATTAGCAAAACTACTCTATCCCAGGAAGCCATCTTGGTTATGACAAACTTATGTCCTGTTTAGATGAAGCACTCATGCAGCTCACTCACTAGGTTGCTCATTGCTGATTTGTGGGATCAGTGAACATAAGGCTGGCATCCAAGTGCTATGGAGGAATTTATGCCTTATGAAGGAAACGATGCAGAACACAGCAATTTTACGTCATTTCAAACCTAAACCAAGTCAAACTTAGTGGTTTTGGCCAAGCTTCATTTCAGTACCAGGATTCATTCTACCTCTGAACTCAAAGTGCAACTCAGTGGGTATGAACCCACCTGAACAAAACAAGAAAACAAAAAATATTGATCACGAAACCTAGGCTCCCAAATCACTTATGTACTTTGAAATCTTTTCCGTTCACACTGGGTACTAAATCATACTAAGACATTGCCTATGGAACTTCATTTTCCAATGAGTACGTCAATTTGTTGCTTATACCATGACTAGATTTCAGGGTATCAATTTACCAATATGCAGTATTACCCATAGTTCCATATTAATATAAACAGAAGAAATGGAGGACAAAAGATATTGGTTTATTGACATTTCCAACATCTCAAAAACAGTTTGGGAGTGAACACACATTAACACCAAGGATACAGCTATATCAGTGTCTATGGATCTATATCCATAGCTACCCATGTCTAAAATGACATATCACTGGAAGGAGAGAATTAATTTTCTATGTGTGGTAAAAAAAATTGCCAAATCCTGTTTTACAAAATAAACTTATGGATCTAAAAGAATATATTGTTTTGATTTCAAAGAGCCATACATTTTTAATTACATTTTGATTTCATAAATAATTATTCAGCTGATTATACTTTCACTTTGTGCTTATATTAATCTTTCTTACCTGTTATAGTTGCTTTATTGATGGATGGTTGGTTACACATGGGTGACCGTCTGACAACAGGAAAAAAAGCATAAATGTATAAGGTTTTATATTAGTGCATTCTTTAAACCATGTGTTTGAAAACACTTTTATTTCAGAGATTAGATTGTGTTGGACTGTATAGAAACTGACAAAAATAGTTCATTCGGAGTACATACAAAAGTGAACAGAACTCATGAATGAACTTCATATTGCTCCTCAGCTTGCAAACTCCAGCATGGGATGTTTTCAGGAATTACAACAGAATGGAAGAATCATACTTAAACACAGTTAACATTTACTTATATTTAAATGGAGTTGTAAGACAGTTTGGGAAGTCCCAGGTCCTTATCTAACACAATAGCTCAAACCTCATGCAGAACTGGGCCTGCACATCACCTCATACAATTTTACATTAATTAAACTGTAAAGTTTTGGGGATGGTTGCAGTGAATCCCTACATAATCCCGATTTTCAGTAATATGCTAGTAATTCTTTGGAGTTTCCAGAATTCGTGGAGATCTGGAGTAAAATCTCATCCTCACTGAAATCAGTGATAGACACTGACTTCAGAGGTGCCAGGATTTCCTGATCCCTGATTTGGAAATTGAAGGGCATTGACCATCACATTAATTTAATCCTCTTAGTATACTTGGCTTCAGATTATAGGGAAATGTAGCAAGAATCATAGGAGTGATAAGACTGCCATAATTATGAACCTGTCCATAAAGGGAATATTGAAGCTTTAACTGAAGCATAGTTTTTAGATATCTTTATGTTCTTTAATACTCTGAATTCAACAAAACATTCAACCTAAGAATAATTCCATACCTATTCAACAAAGTACTTAAAGAAGCATTTAAACATTTCAAGTATGTGAATAGTTCTGTTGACCCAGGTTAAGCACAGACATAAATGTTCTGCTGAATGAGGGCCCAAATGTGCTTTAGCTGAACAGTAAGAAGCAGTAAAAGTAGTGAAGAAACAGGAAAAGAACTGCAATATTTGGTTACAGAAAGTCACTTTATAAAGAGAATATTTCTAAAACAATCTAAAATATCATTGAGATTTTCAGTCGCTATTATGCAGTATTTTCAGCCATTTATTTATTCATTCATATTTCATAGCTGCCAGTCTTTTCATTTGATACACCCAGGGCTGGGCTTTTACAGTTTTATTCTGCTGATCTTCTTTCATGCTTTCTCACAAAAACTGGAGTGTCTATGGGCAGATTTTCTGACTTGATACTCCTAAGTGGCACACAGAGAACAAAAATGTCCCTCATTCACCTACTGGGGATTTCCTCAATGTGGAGGAGTCTCCAGCAGGCACAGAGTTGACAGAACCTACTCATCCCTGTCACAGGAGGAGGGGAGAAGGGTGGAGAAAGGAAAAGAAGGAAGGAACGGAGAGTGATGCACTCCAGTAATGGTCCACTAAGGGAACGTCTAGACTACATGCCTCTGGCGACAGAGGCATGTAGATTAGGCTACCCGGCATAGGAAAATGAAGCGGCAATTTAAATAATCGCCGCTTCATTTAAATTTAAATTTAAATGGCTGCCACGCTGAGCTGATCAGCTATTTGTCAGCTCAGCGCGGTAGTCTGGACGCTCTGCGGTCTACATCAAAGGCATTTGTTGACCTCCCAGGTATGCCTCCTGGGATGAGGTTTAGCTGTATGCCAGCTTCAGTCAAGTTAGCAAAGCCCCATGGCTATTCTAAAATGAGCCAAAGCTGGGGAAGAAGATTAGTATGCTGTAAACATCTCTCTGATAAGCTCCACACTTTGCTGTACCCAATGAACTCTGTGAATCTGTCCTTATATCAGAAAATACTTAGAAAGAGCATATTTTAACTGTTGTATGTCTGCAAACCATAACTAGTACAAACCCCCAAAGTCCTCAACGAGATCCTACAAACCTTATTAAATACTCTGAAACCTTGATTCATTCCCTTAACACCCTTCATCCTGTACACTGAACGAAGCAGGCCTTCTACAGGAAAAAATATTCTGTGACCCTGTAATTAGAGACTGAAGATTATTGAGATGTGTGTATGCAAGAAGATAAAAGTACAAAGGGGAAGGAACAGACAATCTTAATTCTATCATTGCCTAATTTGATTGCTCACTATGTAACCAAAATACGTTCTCTTAATTTAGTTTTTAAAATCTAATATAATTATGTGAAAATTCCTACTGTATACATTAAGATAAACTACTATTGTTTTGATATTAAATTTGTACTGATATGACGCTTTTAGACTACAATTTAAATCAACAGCATTTTGGATAATAGCTAAACATATACATATTGTGAGCTGGAATGTGAGAAGTCTATTTCTTCTAAGCCAGACTGAGTGAATAGTGGAGTTAAATTACCAGATCCTTTGCTGCCATAGAGGTGACACATTGAGAGGGTACAGAAGACTTGACAGATGGAAAATATTTTGAGCATTCAAGTGGACAAGTGAAACACAGAGATGGGGTTGCTTTTGTGGTGAACAAGAAAAAGTTACTTCAGTGAACAGCTGGAGAAATCAACAGATGAAGGCCAATTTTAGAGGAAGTAGCGGTGAGAAATACATCGGCTTCGGGCCAAGCAAAAATTGCACTGATCAGACATGCTCCAATAGTCGATGGGGAAAAAAGCAAAAATGGGGATTAAAGAGGTTTGCTGTTTTTACTGACTTCAGTAAGGCTTTTGATTTAATCAGGAGGGAAGCATTAGGGAAAGGAGCAAAATCATATGAAGTTCCAGATAGTATGATTGGAATTATAAAAGCAAAAAGTTATGCCATAAGAATTGGTAGAAAATGTAGCATCCAGTTCAAGTCAAAGTTTGGTGTAAAGGCAGCATGGAAGCATTGTTGCTATTCATCTGTTATTAATCTGAATATTAAGAATGATAACTGACTCAGAGGGTTGACATGTGATAATCTAGAGTTAAGCTCCTCAATTTATGCAGATGACATATAACTGGCAGACACATTTGAATTAATTATGATAATCTTCGCTACCTTGGAAAACAGGAGTAGACAACTTGGACTTACAATAAGTGCCTGGTTATTGCATGATTGCTTTTTTTTTTTTTGGTATGGAAAACAGGTTACACTGTTAATTATTGAGACTACATTTCTATAGAAATGTTGGGAAAAATGTTGGGAAAAATGGGAAAATGTTGGCATAATCAGAAATAAGTATGTTAAGATTTGATTACCATATATTTTCAAACAAATATGTCACTGTCCTGGACTGAATAGGCAGATTTTTACCATGTGTGTAGTGGCTCATACTCTTGGATGCCAGTTCGAGGATCTCTTATACATGACTAATTCAATGCAAATCAGAGACATTGCATAGAACTATTTCCAAGTTTGAATAATCACATTTGAAATAAGAGAAAATGATGGCTGTTGCCTTAGTTTTAATGTTTAACTCTGTTATTTCAAAATATTAATAGAAAATTAACTGGTCATATCATTTGGGATCATTGGAGTTTTACAAGTCTAATAGCAAAGGATGCACTTTGAAATAGGAGACATAGCCCTGGGTTCTAACATTTAAAAAGCACAACTCCAAAAAGTTCAAACAGGAAAAGGATCCACACTCACTTGCTGGGTGCCCGATCTTGTAAGTTGGTTAATGCAGCAAAATTATTCCGTACAGTACGCAGGCTGGCCAGCACCTGGAACAAAGAAAGATGTTTCATTCTAAATTCTTGCTTATGTGATACTGATTTATTGCCACTGCTCTGTGTTAAAGGCAAAAGAAAAAGGCATTAGAAAAAGATTATAAAAAGTTTCCAGGATTGTTTTCATGTCTGAAGCCTGAACATTATTTAACAATAAATCTTTTTTAAAACAAGTGCAACAGTTTACTGCTTTTCCCTCTTCACTAAACAACTCATTATTTGTTTAAAGGCAGATTTATTTAAAGAGAAGGAAAGATGTTCACAGAATACAATTTTTAACTCTCTAAAATGACCAAAAAATGATTCGTGTTTTGAGAATGGCCCACTAATGATTACATGATTTTCCATTTACACATCAGCAGGCTTTTATATTTTACATCCAGTTTGAATTAAATGTACTGAAATAAAGTTACCAGATTCATATGCCTTGCCTATGCAAACACTAACAATTATGTGTATGAAAATATATCCAGACCAATGCTAGACCTGTTTATAAACAAAGGATAACATCTGCATTTCCACATCAAAAGCTATGTATGGGACACATCCAGCCCACTTAATTAACCTCATAAACATGGGTCTTACAATTGACAGGTACTTCTGCTGCTGTTATATATATCTCAAGGTTGCTGTTATTTCCACTCCAATTCATCTCATGGAAGTGGGTTTTGCCCTTGAAAGCCCATGATCCTATATATTTTGGTTAGTCTCTAAGGGTATGTCTACACGGCAAAGTTAATTCGAAATAACAGCCATTATTTTGAATTAACTTTAATAGCGTCTATACATGCAAACCGCTATTTCGAAATTAATTCAAAATAGCGGAGCATTTAATTCAAATTTGGTAAACCTCATTCTACGAGGAGTAATGCCAAATTCGAAATAGCTATTTCAAAGTAAGTGCTGTGTAGACACTTAATTCGAAATAGGGGGCCTCCAGCCCTTCCCAGGGAGCCCTGGTGGCCACTCTGGGCACAACCAGGAAAACTTACTCTCCTCTTCCCCAGCCCCGGAGCCATTAAAGGGGTAGACCTTGGCCACAGTGCCTGTGCCAGCTCCAAGCCTGCCAGCCAAGAGCCAGCAGTGGCCACTGGGGCCCCTGACCTAGTGGCCCCAAAACATGAGCCAGCAAGCCACTGGCGGCCAGCCCTCCACTGCTCTCCCAGGAGCCTGACAGGAGTTGGAGAAGGTGGGCACCTTCCTGGTCCAGGATGGAGATCATGGACTTTATTCAGTTTTGTGAGGGATGCCCCCAACGTCCATGATCTCCGCACTAGACGGAGGAATGCGGCCGTCTATGGCAGGATAGCTGCCAGCCTGGCCACCCAAGGCCACATGCGAACCCAGGAGCAGGTTTGCATGAAAATCAAGTTGGTCTGGCGAGACCCCCAACCCTGAGCTTCTCCTCCCCCTTCCTCCCCTTGCTTCCCCCTTCCAGCTCCCTCCTCCCAGGTTTCCCCCTTCCCTCTTCCATCCTCTCTTCTCCCCTCTCCCACCTCCTTTTCCCAGTCTCCCCAGAGGTTCATCCCCCCCAGTTTTGTTCAATAAACCCAGTTTCTATTTTTGAACATACGTGTCTTTTGTTTGACATCAGGAAGGGGGGCTTGGGAAGGGTAAGTGGAAGGACGTGAGGGAGGAATGGGGCACGAGCCCCCGGTGGGGAGGACCGGGGTGGCTCTGAGGGCCCCTCGGGGTGGACGCTCTCCCGCAGGGCCTCCTGGATCCTGACAGCTTCCCGATGGACCCCCCAGATGGCAGCCTGCAGCAAGTGCAGCCGGGCTGATGGCAACGACCCCACGAGATGCACCAACGTGCCCAGGGGAGCTCTGGCTCCATGTGGCCAAGTGCTGTGGTGTCCCGTGTGCGGGCACTCAGGGCACTCCAAGACAGGACTGCTTTGCTGTCCCCCATCGAGGTAGACAAGCAAGCGGGGAACCCTGAGAACTGTCTGTCCGGGGTGGGGGTAGGGTCCCTTTAAGCACGGAGCTCAGTTAGCCTCAGGCAGCAGCCCCACATACTACGTAACCTGATGCCCTGCCGACACTGGTTCTGGCCAGCCTTAACTTCGGTTCAGGGTCCACTCAGTGTAGACGTGCTATTTCGAAATAGCAAAATGCTATTTTGAAATAGTTTTTGTGTATAGATGTGTTAATTCGAATTAGCTTAATTTGAATTAACTATTTCGAATTACGTTAACTCGAATTAACGCTGTAGTGTAGACATACCCTAAGGGTATGGCTACAGTGTGGGGGGGGGGTTTTTTGGAAGAAGGTATACAAATTTCGCTCGCATTTGCGTATCTTCTTCCAATTTGTTTTTCCGGAAGAGGCTTTTCCGATATTTGGCCCGTCTACATGGGGCCAAATGTTGGAAAAAAACCCTCTTTCAGAAGCCTCCTTATTCCTCATAAAAGGAGGTATACAGGGGCTTCCGAAACAGGGGGCTTTTCTGACATTTGGCCCTGTGTAGACGGGCCAAATATCGGAAAAGCCTCTTCCGGAAAAAGAATTGGAAGAAGATATGCAAATGCGAGCACAATTTGCATACCTTCTTCTGAACCCCTCCTCCCCCACAGTGTAGGTGTACCGTAAGCTGCCACAGGACCACTCATTGTCTAGATCAGTGTTTCCCAAATGGTGTTCCGTGGAACCCTAGGGTTCCACAAAGTGAAAATAGGGGTTCTGCGAGAATATTCCATTACCACCTCAATTATTGTAATGGAATGGAATTTTCATTCATTGATGAATTTTATTGAAAACAATTTTCATTTGTGTTTGCCACAATAAGTGTCCCTGTGTAATGCCAACTTAGCCAGAGAGTGGGGACGATGATGTCACTACTCAGTGCTGTGCACGCAGTCAGTCAGAGGTTCTGTGCAGTCAGTCAGGGGTTCTACAAAATTATTTTGAGTTCAAAAGGGTTCCGTGGCCAAATAAAATTGGGAAACAGTGGTCTAGATTATGGGCACACATGGACTAGAATGGGGTTTGGGATGAATATTAGAGAAAATAAAAATGAGAAGAAAGAACTTGCTGCTTTTCAAAGGAAAAGAGTGTAATAAGAAGAGAAAATACTAGATAAAATGGAGGGGAAAGAGAGTATGAAAATATTGTAGAATGACAGGGAAGTGGGAAGGGAAAAAAGGACTAAAGAAACAGAAAAAGTTGGAAAAATAATGAAAGATGCATGCTTGACTTTTTAGTAAATTTGTATTTAACTTTTATAACCATCTATTCTACTTTTCCGGCAGATATACTTACTGGGGGAGAGAAGGAGGGAGAAAGCAAACTGTGGCTTGCAAGCTGCATGTGGCTCTTTTACAGTTAAAGCGTGGCTCACAGAGCCTCCCTCCATTCTCTGCCTACTCGACTGGTGGGCATAGCTCAGGGGCTTCTGCCCTATGATTGAGTGGGTGGTGAGGCTAGGTGCTTCTGCCAGAGATGACAGGTTTCTGCTGAGTGGGGGCACAGTTTAAAAGTTTGCCACCCTGAAGAGCTTGGTTCACGCTCCCCTGGCATGCCCCTCTTCTTACCCTCACCAGCCTCTCCCTGCAGCTCCCAGCTGTTAGCTCCATATGAAGAATCATCAGCAAACATCTAGGAGCTTCAGGGAGGAGCCACTACTTTTAGCTCTGCAATAAGCGGCGGCAGCAAAAGCAGCAGTTCTCTCTGCAGCAAACAGCTGTTTGTCACTGCTTATCCCCACCGCCACAGTTCCCAGCTTGCCGGCTCCAGCAGCTGCTGTGCAGGGAGGCGGCCTGGAGGCACCATGTGATTGAGCAGGGGCAGCAAACTCTGGCAAAAATTGACCACATGTTCCCCACATATGTTGATACTAGCTTCTGCCTGCAAGACGGAAGGTCTCAGGCCTGCTGGGGATTGAGACTTGTGCAGGAGCAAGTTTGAGGCCCTGAGCCCTGGCAGGTACACCCCAGTTCTCAAATTTCTGAAGATTGTCATATATAGCTTGGAGAGTAAGTCTGGCCACCCCTGACCTGGCTATACCCCATCTGTGGAAAGAGGGGAGGCAGGGGAGGGGATGAGGTGGCTGGCTATATTTTCAGTAACTATGCTAAAGAGACTAGATATTTACTCTGGACATATGGTTATATTATTGATACTCTCTATGTAAGTGGTGAGGATGAGGGAAGGGAACATGGGGCCATTCCCTAGTTATACAAGGGCCAGCCAGAGTCCCACTCTTAGAACTCCTTGAGTGGAAAGTGTAGTAGATCCTAGCACTGTGAAGGTAACTTAACACATCAAAGAGGCCACCACTTCTTTCCCAAACAGGGCATGGTCTGAGGACAATGGCGGTGGGGGAGATGCATGCTACACTCCCAGAAAGGTTCTTCTTTATATGCTCCCTTCAATGCCTGCCAAAGCATTCTCCCTACGTCAGCACTCTGCAGGCAGACTGCCTTTGGAATTTGCTGCAAATGCACTACATCCACACACACTAAGAGTATGTATACACTAGCCCCCTAGTTTGAACTAGGGAGGCTAATGTAGGCATTCGAAGTTGCAAATCAAGCCTGGGATTTAAATATCCCGCACTTGATTTGCATCTTCCCGGCCGGTCGCCATTTTTTGAAATTTACAAGTCCGGACTAACTGCCCGCATCTACACGCAGCAGGGACCCAGTAGTTCAAAATAAAGCCCTAGTTCGAACTACCTGTTAAACCTCCTTGCAGGAAGAATAACAGGTAGTTCGATTTGGGGCTTTAATTCGAAAGACTGGGTCCCTGCCACGTGTAGACGCGGGCAGTTAGTCCGGACTTGTAAATTTCAAAAATGGCGACCGGCCGGGAAGATGCAAATCAAGCGCGGGATATTTAAATCCTGGGCTTGATTTGCATCGTCGAATGCCTACATTAGCCTCCCTAGTTCGAATTAGGGGGACTAGTGTAGACATACCCTTACAGTGCCTACAGCTTTAAAAATAACAATACATTGTTATTAACTACAGTAAATTTTAGAGTTAAATTTTAATGGCCTTGTTTGCTAATTATCTTATATATATCTATATAGTTCTACCTTTTCTGTTTGTTTTTCATGCTACTGGGGGAATATTCCTGTGTATAAAAAGTTATACTTGTATGTAAGCGTTTGCAGGATCGAGTCCTACAGGGGAAAACCAATTAATAAAACTGCAACTCTACCTGCTTAGTGCACACACCTCTGCTGCACAGAGTTTAATCACTTAAAAAAATTCATTTCAAAATCAAAACATAGGCAAATATGTGATCACGCAGTAAATTAATTCCGCTATGCATATTTTAAATTTATCATGCTAAATTATTACAGAATTAGATCAGACCTAACTTTTAAAATAATTCTAAAGTTGTTTTGCTTTTTAAAACTGGAATGCATAGAATAAGTTATCACAATAGTGTCATTGCATTAAAATATGAAATAAATCAAATATTCTAATAATAATTATTTATTGTACAGCATCCTGTTCCAGTAAAAACAGTAATATATTAGTTTGGACCCAGATTATACACTACACAGCACAGTACTCTGTTGTACCTGCAATAAACAGTAAGTGATTGGAAGGCCTTGGCCCTTACTGACTATCTTTAATAACAATTGAGTAACACCACTAGGTGTTTACAGCTACATAAACAAAGCTTCCTGCACAACCAAAGCAATTAAGGAAGCATAACAATAAACACTGGTATGTTCCAAATACCATCACCCAATTTCAATGGTGACAGCTACATTTACTAAAATTATTTCTGTGTTGCTTCCACAACAAATATGTATCTGTAAAGAAAAAAGTGCTCTTTCTGCTGAATGTATTACAAAGGTAAATAGGAGGATATGTATCTGGGATGATGTGTATTGATTATATAAACCGGGAGTGCCCAATTCTGGAATCCTTATTAAGGCTCTAATTCTGAAAACTCATATGCCTGGGTAGATTCCTGTGCCCTCACAGAGGCCTAGAGATGTAAATAGAGCTCTATATAAATGCAGGAATTTTCATGTGTAAATCCTTTTGCAGGATCAAGGCCAGGGCTGTCTTTAGTCATATACAAAATACAAAGCTGCATAGGGCACTTGAAAATTTGGGGTGCCATTGGGTCTTAATGTCCATCCACCCACTTCTTCCTGTCCCTGTCCTGTGGCTCTGCCTCCTCCCAGAGAGAACCTAGTTAACTTAAAAGTAAAAAAGTCTGTCAGACCTATTAGCACAATATTGAACCAGTGAAAGACCCACTCAAGTGGTAATGAAGCATTTGCCAACCCCAGGTATATACTATCACTTCCTTAATTTACTATCCTAGGGTGTGTCTACACAGCAAAGTTATTTCATAATAATGGCCGTTATTCCGAAATAACTATGAGAGTGTCTTCACAGCAATTCCATTATTCCAAAATAATTTTGAAATAACGGATGGCTTAGTCCGACTTCTGTAAATCTCATTCTACGCTGAATAACGCCTATTCCGAAATAGCTATTTCAAAATAAGGCATGTGTAGATGCTCCACTTCTGCTATTTCAAAATAGCCCCTCAGCAGGGCCATTCTAAGTTATTCCTCCTGGGGCAGTAAATCGAGATAGCACGTCTACATTAGGGAAGCCTGCCTTGGACTAATTTTGAGACTTCCCTGCAGTGTACACGCATTATTTTGAAATAGGCTATTTCGGAATAAGTATTCCGGAATAGCTTATTCCGAAATAACTGTGCAGTGTAGGCATAGTCCTAGTCTACAGGACCTTACTTTAAAATGTGCTTTAAAAATATTTAATGAGTGTGTTGCTGAAGATTATAAAATCATATATTTAAAACAAACATCATTCCTCCCCCCAATTCCTGGGCTGCTGATGGGCCTAGGGGCATCAATTTAATAGTACTACTTAGGGCCCCATAAATCCAAAAGATGTCCCTGACCAGGGACTAAGCTTTTACTCACTCTTTACTTAGTTCCCCTTTAAAGCTAACAGATATTTTGTACCAGTGAAACAATTGGTCAACCTAACCTATCTATTTTTTGTTGTCCTGGGGAGCTCATAACAGGTCTCATTTGAATGTTATATAAAGTGTAATTAAGATTGGCAGAAAGATGTCTAGCAATTGTAAAATTGATAATGCAGCAGATCTTTTCCAGTGCAAGGGCGGACAACTTTTCCTTACTGAACCAATTTTTTCCTGGTGTATCACAGAATCATAGAATCATAGAGCTGGAAAAGACCTCAGGAGGTCATCAAGTCCAGCCCCCTGCCCAAGGCAGGACCAATCCCAACTAAATCAACCCAGCCAGGGCTTTGTCAAGCCGAGACTTAAAAACCTCTAGGGATGGAGATTCCACCACCTCCCTAGGTAACCCATTCCAGTTAATAGAGTTGCAGCTATAGAGAACTTGGTACATTGTGATATGAGTTTGTGTGCGCATGTGTGTGTGTTTTGTACTGGATGCTTGTCAGGAGATTACTAGGCCTAGGAGGAATATTGCTCTATATTTTGTTGTTGTTTCAGTGGTAATACCTTATGTGTAGTTATTGTGGGAAACCGTTTGCAATTTGGCAATCTGAAAATGGTTAGGCTCAGTCTTTTCTCATCCAATAAAAAGAAAATAGAGAAAACCTTATCTCCAGCTTTGAAGAGTTTCACCAAGTTCCCTGGCAGCTACAAGAGTTTATAAAACATAATAAAAGCTGGTTGCAAAAATGAAAACTAAAATAATATATGTAATTCTGCAAGTGAACATATTCTGTGCAGAAATAATCACATATAAAATATCTGCACATGAAAAGCTGAAAGTGGCTAATAAACTCTGGGTGACAAAGGATATTTAAGGACATTTAACAGTTTTATCCTGTTGATGGCACAATGCTACTGTGGCTTGATACAATATTTGAGGAGAAATAAACCTGAGTTATTTTGTAGTTTATGTAACTGCTTTTTACTACACAAATAACTAGGGGAAAAATCTATAGGTAACATTCATGGCAGAATCAGCTTGTTGACAATGTTATTTTTTTCTTTTCCTTCCCCAAATCAAGCAAGAAATCTGATTTCAAGGTAAGAGACAGAAAATAATGGGTGTGGCCGTAGGGCTTTTCAAATGTAAACCATAATATCACCTGGTCACAAGATTTCTTGTCTTATTACTGCATATGGCTATATAGTAATTTGTGCCTACCTGAGCAAATGGTGTCACAATCAAGTCATCTCCATGTCTGGAAAATAAACAAAATTATAGATGTTATTGATGAATATTCTCATTGAAGATACTTTAAAAAATCAGGACTTAAATTAAGTCTTATAAATTACTTTAGTTAACCTCAGTTTTATTCTTCAACATCCATTCATCCCAGTTGCTTTTAAAATGCTTCTAAAAGGAAAATATTTAGTATTGTTCAATTTGTATACCACTTGTTGGACAGACAGGATGAATTAGTAAAGATCACATCCTAAACTTCCATTTCCCCCTTCTTTGAAACTAAATGGAATATCTTTCATATAGGAGTTAACCAGGCATGACTGTGTGGCTGGTAGCATCCACATTTAGCTTTGGTGGAGGGACCCAGCCCACATAAATATTGAAAGTGATTTGCATTAAGTGTTACTAACAGAATTTGTGAGCACTGGATAAGCTAGTAGCTGCAGATGACTAGGGGGCTGCATCACAGACTAATAAAAACCTAATAAAACTTTTAAACTGACTCACATATCTGAAGTTATATGGGAGTGTTACCCAATGTGTGCTGGTGTTGTGGCAACCGCACCCACACCATACTAGGTGATGTAGGTGCAGGGTGTCATGATGATGTGTGTTAGTGGAGGAGGGATGGCGGGAAAGGGGGTGTCTCCTCAATAATGAAACCTTCTTGTTAGAGAAACTGGGTTATGATCTAAAGTAATTCCCACTTGCCTGATGAATAAAATTTCAAATTTACACATGATCTACCACAGATAGTCATGGCCTGTGTGCGGTATTTTGCCCTTAGTTACCAAAGGCAATGAGTAACCACAGGCAAAGAAACTTGAAGGGCTGTTGTATAATACAATTTATCTACTCTTTAATGAAATTTTCACAAAATTGTGATTGACAATGAATATAATATAATTAGCACATTACAGATATATACACAGTCTGATAAATCATTGTTTGAAATATTTCCCCCCAGATATGCTCCAGTAACCATATATAAACTGCTGTTTGCCTTATGGACAATTTGTCTAACATTACTTTTATAAAATAAGGACTCCATTCCTAGAGTTACCTGGCACCCATGTTATTTTCAGGAAAAAAAAAAAGGCTAATTTTGTTCAACTAGAAAGAGCTAAGGGTTTCCAATTTTTATTTTTAAAACAAGGCAAAGAGAACAGTCAATAAAAACCAGAAAATGATTCACAAAGAAATAATTTAATGAGAGTTTGATTTTAAAATGCCTGATGCATTGTTCAATAAGTATGTTACACAGGCTATAAATAGCAGCTTTAGCACCTGAAATCATGAATCCAAAATTATTACTGAAAGTTTTGTATTATAATGTGCTTACAATTGTAAACCTATTTTCAATTAGGAGCTTTCTACTACTGGAAAATTTAAATATATATAGAGAAAGAGAGTATGAGGCTGTGAAGGCTAGGACTATAACAGAGTTTAAAGAGAAGCTAGATAATTTCATGGAGGTTAGGTCCATAAAAGGCTATTAGCCAGGGGATAGAAATGGTGTCCCTGGCCTCTGTTTGTCAGAGGCTGGAGAAGGATGGCAGGAGACAAATCGCTTGATCATTGTCTTCGGTCCACCCCTTCTGGGGCACCTGGTGCTGGCCACTGTCGGCAGACAGGCTACTGGGCTAGATGGACCTTTGGTCTGACCCAGTACAGCCATTCTTATGTTCTTATGTTTAAAAGAAGACTTTTCATATTAATAAAAGAATCACTTGAAAGGAACTTTTATGATTAAAAACAGAAAACTTACTGGCATTTGTTTTGCTAGAAAGCAACTGTTACTCTTTAATAGTGCCCACAAGAAAGTAGGTAATTTATAGGTGTTGCAACATCGTGGTCCCAAAAAAAGCTGTGAATATCAGCAGACAGGCCCAGATCAAATGGAAATTAGGAGCACCTTTGAGAATCTGGGACATAGTATACAAACAAAGGATGGGGAATAGGATGAAATAAAAAGCAGGAGAGTGAGCAATGATGTATACCATACACCTTATTAGTTGATTTTATTGTCATCTCTTGTGTTAATATTTAGGTGAATGGAAGAATAGTTTTTTTGGGGGGAAGAATTGTATATTTTAAGGGGGAGTTCTTACAGGAATCAGTGAAGGCATGACTGACTCTTTAGGAGTCTAATTTATTTACCCAAAATCTTGTGCAAACAAGATTTTACCCCAGCAACTTGGCTGTGGGCAGAGGGTTATGAGTTCACTGAAGTCTGTCTGCCCTACTTGAGTCTACTCATTTCCTCCATCCTAGCCTCTTTACCAGTAAGGCCTTCTTGACCTGGGATGAGTCCTTGGAGTCATGCATCTTGACATCACCTGGGGGAGGTTTCCTGTTCAGAGATTTTCTGCCCACAGAGATTAAACCACAGTAACTCTTCTGTGAAACTGCATATAGTTCCTCCATGATTTAGAGTTGCTGTGGCTGCATGGTAACCAGATAGGCCTCCCTAGGGGCTTGGCACTTTTCCTTCTTTTTCAGAACCTCTGAGCACTCTTCCTAGGTTCCCTTTCCTGATGAGCTCCCTAACCAACAGAGGCTGCCCTAGCTATAGGCAGACTTGGATGGGAAATATTTCTATCTATCCTGATGCTGGCAGGCTGCCCATGGGTGGAGCCAGCTGAGGTTCTGAAGAGCAAGAAATGGCTGCCAGACGGATTGCCAGGGAAGCACTCCCACCCCTTCCCCGATGCTTCCCACACTCAGGATGGGTAAGATTATGGATGTGGATCAGGGCTGCTTCCTGGTAGTATTGTAAGCATTGCTGGGGCTTTGGCCATAAGTGTCACTAGCTACCAGGCTCCATGTTGGTGCCCAGCCCACACCTACGACTCTGCATCTGACTCCACAAGCCAGGCTGTTTGGGAAACCCTTGGCCCTTCCTTTCTGACCCAGCTGCCACCCTGGACTTGCTCTGAGGCTGCTGTTTCAACTCCAGTATCCACTGCTGCCAGGAAGCAATTCATCCTGACTGGTCTTGTCTGCCTGATGTAAACCCAATCTATCTGTCACTCAGGTTAACAGCTGAGCATGTCCCTACAAAGATGCTCAATGCAGCATGCTTTATTGAAGGTCTGATCCTAAGTGGGTGGAGAGGCCCTATTCTAAATCCAATATGTAAGGAGTTGCTTTCTTGTTAATCTGATTCCCATGCTTGGTGAAACTAAGTCATGGCAATAAAATAGTTGGCTATAAAGGGTATCTAAGGTAGTGGTGGGTGGTCAGTAATGTCCCAAAAATTTCAAGTCACCACTGCCTCTACCCAAAATTGGAAGGGGAATTAGGAGATGCATCCTCTTCCTATTGCTATGAGCAATGAACTTTCAGAGTACCTTACAAGTAACTTAAAGTAGATAATACTTCAAATTTCTACCATTCAATTACCAAAATCCGTGGTTTCTCAAACTCCCATCCGTCTTCCATTATGTAGTTATGAGCTATCAGCAATCCATTAAAAATTTGAGGACAGCTCAAAATATAGAATCTTTGAAGTGTAGGGCTGGAAAGGACCTCAAGAGAGCTTCCAGTCCAGATGCTGAAGTAGGAACAAGTAAAGCCAGATCATCCCTACAAGTGTTTGTCCAATAAGTTCCTATAAATCTTTAGTTACGGTAATACCACAACTTCCCTTGGAAGCCTACTTTAGTGCTTAGCTACTCTTCTAGTCAGATTTTTTCCCCTAATATCTAAATTAGGTCTCCCTTGCTGCAGATCATTCTTGTTATGTCTTCTCCCACCTTCAGTGGACATGGAGGACAACTGATCACTGTTCTCTTTCTAACAGCCCCTAACATATTTGAAGACTGTTATTAGCTCTCTCCTCAGTCTTTATTTTCTCAAGAATAAACATGCCCAGCTTTTTTAAACCTTTTTTCATAAGTTAGGTTCTCTCAACCTTTTATCATTTTTGTTCTTCTCTGGACTCCCTCCAATTTGTCCACAACTTTCCTAAAGTTTGTCACCGAGACTTGGACACAATACTCTTGCTGAAGCCCCACCAGTGCCCAACAGATTAATACAGTTACTTATGAGGTCTTACGTATGACACCCTGCAATTACACCCCAGAATAAGGTTAGCTTTCTTGCAATTGCATCACATATTCAGCTCATAATCAGTTTGTGATCCACTATAACTGCATGACCCATTTCTGCAGTATTGCCATCTAGCCAGTTACTCCCATTTTGTAGCTGTGCATTTAATTTTTCCTCCCTGAGTGTAGTACGTTATTGGTTTCAGATCAATGCTCCAATTTGTCAAAGTTTTTTTGAATTTTGATGATGTCCTCCAAAGTGCAAAAAACACCATCTGCAAATTTTACACTGTACTCTCCACTCTGTTCTCCAAGTCATTAATGAAAGTATTAATGGACTGATCCCTGCAAGATTTCACTAGACACACCCTCCCAGTGTGACAACAAACCATTGATAAGCTATCCTGTAAGTAGTTTATCAATTGATCTTTCATCCAATTGTGCACTCACCTTACAGTAATTTCTTCTAGACTGCATTTCCCTAGATTGTTTATCAGAATGTCATATGGAACAATCAAGATATATCATGTCTATTGCTTCTCCCCATCTACTAAGCCAGTAACCCTGTCAGAAATGGAAGGAAGTAATGTATCTTTTCATGTGTCATAAAGTCTCCTTTATGTAATTTATTTATATAATTTTTATTATATAAAAATTATTTATATAATATAAATAAGATCACAGGTGAGTAATAGCACTCCCAGAGCATTTCCCATACTTCCTAGCATCCAGTGCGACCTCTGGCATAGATGTATTTAGGGGATTAGAATGTAACATGGTTTAGAGTCAATATGGGGTTAAACTAGAGACCACACTTTCTTGGCATTGCCTGGTCTGCTGGATAGGCACCTGGAACTCTCATGAGGATTAACCCTGCCTCTGGAAGCATTAGCTCCTGCAGCATCAACTCCATTATTGCTATAACTCAGCTGCTGAATAGTCAGCCAATCACAGCAAGTAATGCTGCTAGATAAGAGCAGGAGCTGGAGCAGCAAGAGCACAGAAAAGCAGTCCCTCATGTACTATCTACTGCACCATGCTGCTGGAGCTTCTTTTTCATACAGATCTTCAGGAACCGTAGGATTCCAAAGCTGTGCTTCCTGCCCATTCTGTACCCATCCATCTCCTCCCAAAGGAATACATGCCAGCATATTTGAGAATCTGAGCACCTTAGCCTTTGCTGGTGATGGATATTTTTTTGGTTTTGCTTCTTTCTATTTGAGTTCTAGTTGCATTGTTTTCCACTCAGCTGCTGAGGAATGCCACAGCACTTTGCTCTTTAGAGCAAACATTATTATATAGTTGTTTAATCAACTAAAACTGGTCAGGTATTTAATGTTCACATTTCTAAAGCTCCCTCAGGTAAGTATGTGATTTTTGGGATTTCAATTATTTTGATAAAAGTGTATCATTAAGAGCCCAACTACCGAAGCTCACAAAACATGAAGTAATCTATTAGGCCACAAATTAGCTCGTGCTGTGAACAAACCCTCAATCCCACATTTGGCCAGGGGCCTGGGTCTGGATGGACTTGTCCACAAAATAGGCAGAAATGGACAGAGAGAGAGAGTGTCCCTAAAGCAGCAGGAAGACAAAGTGATTAACTGCAGCTTCTCAGGAATATGCAATAATATCACATGCTGGTCATACCACGGGGTGAATCTTTTTGTAGCAGCAGGAGCATAGAAAGGCAGCCCCTCATGTGCTATCTACTGTGCCATGCTGCTGGGGCTTCTTTTTCATAAAGATCTTCAGGAACTGTGCCTATCATTCCATATGTAGGGGATGAATCAAGCCCGGCATCTCTGGATCTCATCATAACAAAAAACAAAGTCAAACAAAACACATCAATGATCTTTTTCAAGCAGAAGTGCAAATAATACATAATTTTCTATTGGCTTAGAGCAGGGCTACTCAACTTGGGAAGCCCCAGAGGCCACAATGATACTCATAGCACATGCTGAGGCCCGCAACTTAAGTGTGGTTGCATGTACATGCAAATATATATGAAAATATATGCAAATAGTTTCTTTCACTCTGACGGGCATGAATACAAAGCACTTCCCACAATGCCCTGGTGCTCCTGGCACCTCCTCCCTGGTGACTAGAAATGCCGACACCCTGTACCCATCTGTTCCGATCAGCCAGCCCTGCCGCTTGCGTCTTTCAATGCTCACCCCACCTGGGAGATGCCTCGCCATTGTGGAGGTGTTCCCAGTGGAAGCATGTTCAAAGGATTCCACCCGCGGGCTGCGTGTTGAGTCCTGTGTAAACCCAACCGCACCACGGGCCGCAAACAAATGGGCCATGAGCCCCATGTGACCTGCAGGCTGTGTGCTGAGTAGCCCTGGCTTAGAGGGTACTGCTGTGTATTAAAACACGACAACCTACATTTATCCTGTTGTTTCCTTTTCAGGTGGTATATAGCAGTGGTGGGCAACTTGTGGCCCAAAGGCCGCATGCAGCCCATCAGGATTTTATGATCCATGAGACATTTTGTTTACTGTTGCCCAGGTTCAGGGTTACCAGATACTGCTGGTTTCCATCTGCATAGTTTTTTCCTACAGGTGTTACTAAAAAGAGATGCCCGTAAAGTCAGAGCACGCAAAGTGAGGTTTGTGCTAATTGCACACAACATTGACTGTGAGAGCCATGTGCTCCCTCTGTAGCCAAAGCGCTGCTATGGTTCAATCAGTACTCCCTGTAAATTCTAGGTACGCAAGCACAGTTAGCAAAACTACTCTATTCTAAGAGACTGTCTTGTTTGTGACAATCTTGAGGCCCACTGAGATGAAGGGTGGCCACTCATGCGGCCTACTACCTAGCCTAGGTTGCCCATTGCTGGCATAGAGACTGGTAGCTGAAACTGTCAAAATTCTGGTTAGCCTGGTGTTGCTATAGCCAGAAAGCAGAAAGAAGAAAGTGAGCAATGTAGAGTACAACACAAACTACTAAACATAGACAATGTTGTTAATTTTTAAGGTTGGGAGAAATGGTTCTGATACCTATTAGCATGACACAATTCAACAGGATCCATGCTTACTCACTGGGATATCAGTATTTATCTGTTCATCTCTATGGAACTCAGACATGAAAGTAGGTAGGTAAAGAATAATTTTCAGATGTCATCAAAAATTTGAAAAGATTAGCTTAATCTGAAAAAAGACCATTCACAAAATAATTACTAGCAAGTAACTATCAGATTCGCAAAACACAGGGACAAATTTACAAAACCTGAAGTGAACAATTTTCATACATTCCCATTTGTTTCTCAAGCTACATTTTTGCGTGCAAAAAGGCCTGGTGGCAAATTTTGCACAAGTCACTGACAGAGCACTCTGACACATTTAATAACCATTACAATTGAATTACTTTGCTCAGTGCCTCCTGCCACTCTCAGGCAGTGTTCCCTGCTGCTCCCGTTGGCCATGATTCCAGCCAACGGGAACAGCAGGGAAAACCACCAGGCAAGCAATTTCCTGTGCTATCGTTCCCCCAGCTGGG
This sequence comes from Rafetus swinhoei, assembly GCA_019425775.1. Taxonomy (NCBI): domain Eukaryota; kingdom Metazoa; phylum Chordata; order Testudines; family Trionychidae; genus Rafetus; species Rafetus swinhoei. The sequence goes on from CM033427.1 coordinate 37,115,255, forward strand.
GGAAAGGGGAGCAGCAGCATGCGTAGCTGCTTCCTTCACCCACAAGCTGGATCCAGCTCATGAGGCTAACCCTCCCTAGCCACCCCACACACACAGAGAGAAGTTGGCACTAGTGCTCCATCCTTAAGGGAGGAGGACACAAGGCTGGAGTGCCAGTACAGGCTCCCCACTGTAGGGGGACTGAGCCCCGAGCCCCTCGCCCACTTGCAAGATGGTTGTGAACCACTAGTGATCCATGGACCACACTTTGAGAACCACTGATCTAATGCTATTAAAGGACAAAAAGGTGAAAATGTTGTCCACGCCACATTCCCTCTGTTCCTCTGGAGCTGGCAATAGTCAATGGAATTATTTACATGCATTCCAGGAGCAATCACTGTGTTGAAGGTACCTATGTTAGGCACATCAAATTTCAAAGCATTCTGAATAACCGTTCAGATGGTAGGGCAATTACAACTATTGAGCTTGAAAGTATATATAATGGTGTGACTGGGAACTCTCTAGTCACTTTTCTTTATTGGTATGCAAAGAATGAACAGAATGTATATTTTATTTAATGCCATTTCCATTTGAGGTCCTCCAAAGATTTAGTGGGTTCCTTCCACTGCTTTGAGTAAAACTCAACAACCTATTTTCACCTACATCAATAGTTTGAGCTCTAGTTAGTTCTAGCAAACAAACAACACCTAGAAACATTTTGTAAAATGGCTATTTTGGGTCACCTTATAGCTTTTCAGTCCCTTGTTCAAATGACCTCACAGTTGAGTCCCTAGTTTAAACCCAACTCGGCACTTCACTGAGGCACACCAGACTTCAAAGGAATGCAGCTAAGCCTGGTGATTTTGGAGGACTTAGAATTGTCAAACTTTAAACAGAAATTGTGATGCATGCTTAACTAGAGTGGCACTGCCAGCCTACTATATGGACATAAGAAAACTTGATGCTTACAGAACTGACAGAGTACAACTAGAAAATTCAGTTTTCAGATTATTTTTATAGTACTGTGTGATAGGTCATGGCAGATGTTCAAAAGGTGAGAAGTCCCACATTCTTGGGACCATCACAGCAGTAAAAAAGTAAAGCACCTGAACTGTGAATGTGAGCCTGCCAGGATGGAGCTCCTAGAGAGGAGTCATGACTCATGAATAGAGGTCTCTCTCCATTAAAGGCTGTTACCACCAAGGGAGCCAGAATAAAATCAATTCATTACTGTACTGACAGGTAATATAAAGAACACAAGATGGGCATAATATATAGTAATGATGGCTCAGTCCTGAAGGGCAGACAGGCTCTGTATTGTGTATGGTTTCAGGTGGTGGATAAGCTCTGCTGAAAGCCCTGCCTAAGAGTATATCTAGACTACAAGTTAAGGGTGCAATTTCCAGATCCCACAGACATATTTGTGCAGATCCTATCATAACTAGCATGCTAAAAATAGTAGTGCTGTTACAGACCACATGTAGCTGTAGCACGGGCTACAAGTGCAAACCCACTTGAATCCCCAGGGTAGCCCATGCCATTATTGCCCATGCTATATGTTTAGATATGACCATGCCATGAGGTCTCGCAGACAGTGAACAGAATGGGGGAATGGAACTTTGAGGGAAAATCACATATTGCTTCCTTCAGTGATTTAAATACACATGTAAGAAAAAATAAAATAAGCTACAATATTGGCCCTTGTTTTCAAATATGTGAGTGCAAACAGGTGGGGTTGGAAATATGATTCCAACGAGTGAGGATACGTCCAAGTGAATTATTCCCGAGAAGATGCCAGTAAGACAGTTTGATGTTTTAGGAAAATATCTAATATACATTTACTATTTAGCTAACTGGTTTTCAGGTCATGAGGATATGCAGAAAGCAATAAGAAATAAGAGAGAAGCCAAAAAAGGTAATGGAAATAACCCTTTTGAAAAAGCATTTGGCATCTACATAGCCTTCAAGAGAGTAAGCATAGTATGCAATCAGAAATATAAGAAGCCTAGCTTTGGAAAACTGTATAAAGAGTTGAACAAATGCCCTCAACTAGTTTAGAGGAAAATATATGCAATTGGCTAGACAAGAAACAAAAGAAAGATGGACTGAACACATTATTCATAAAGGATGCAGGAGGCAGACTACTTGTGACAGGAGGCATACTATGTAACCAATGGTGAGAATACTATGAGGGTCCACTTAATGAGAACCCTTTATATGCTACACTATTATTATGTGAACCAGTAATTACATTGGTTGATGACCTGTGAGAGACAGATGTCAAAGCTGCACTGTTGAACCTGGTACCCAGAAAAGAAACAGGCCTGGATGAAGTCACAGCAGAAATGAACAAAGTCTTTAGAGAAGTTGGTGCACACTCGCTCACACATGTCCTGTATGCAGTTTGAAAAAAAAGGAAAATACCAAGAGAATGGAGAAAGCCCATATTGGTACATACTGATTTAGTTGAAAACATCCACAAAGTGACCTCCTCATTCACCTTCCACCCACTCCTTAAAATTCTCATTTTCTGTGATGCCTATAATAACTGGATAATGTTTAGGCTGCTGGTGTGCCGAGACCTCTGCCCATCATGCTGAGCAATACTATCTCATTGTTTCCTTGTACTCCCCCTGTCTGTTATTGGTTGTTTTACGTGTTGTCTTTATCTGTATATCTTGTAAGTGCTTTGCTGGAAGGAACATCTTTTTCCTCTATATTTGTATAGTGCATAGGATAGTGGGTCCTGGTCAATAACTGGGGCACCTAGCCATTAGGATAATTAAAATCAATTAAACAATCTATTTTAAAAGATCATGTATTTAATACCTCAATATTGCCATCTATTGGTTATATCTGTTCATAACACTACATACTGTGCTGCACTTTAATATTTCTTGTTTTTTCTGTCACCTGCTATCTTTGAAATCCAAAGTACTATCTTAAAACCTCCAACTTATGTTAATGTGTAATGGAAATCAGATCTCTCTAAATTTTTAAAGGCAATATATTTTCCTACTGCAAATACATAAGTACATTTTGTGAATTACATAAAGCTAGAGTTAATGCACCACTGAAGTCGAGAAATCAAGCACTCAAGAGTCAGAGAGTTCCAGGGATTTTCTCTGTTAAATGGCATATCCTATATATTTTGTGATATACATGTTTGACACAGAAACATTGATGTTTATATTTAACCAAAAGACAAGAATATAATAAATTGCAAAATGGCAAAGTACACAATATGGCAACAATTGTTATCTTAACTTTTGGAATTCCCATACGTCACATGCTTGATTTTTTTACTTGATGATGCTAGCGATGATGCTAGTTTTAGAAGTTTGCATTTATCCCCTCCTCTTAGCCACCTTTTCCCCCTTTACCTTTTTCATTAAGGAAAGAAAGAAAAAATGCACTTTTTGGCAGAAAGGAGCTTACCAGCTTGTCAGAGCCTCTATATTCTTGAGCTATAGCTGTTCATCTTGAAGATTAAACCTAACTGATTTTGCCAGAATTCTTCCGAATGCAGCCTCGATTTGAACACCACAATTATAAGCTAGGAAAACTGAGCAAAAATGCCCAAGTTTATTTTCAATTGTTAGGTGGGCCCATAGGACGAAAAACATCATTTGTATTTATTGTATTCATTTAATTAGTGATTGTTGTTTTTGAATTTTGAAGGAGCTGATTTATGGTGCCAAAAATGTAATATACCATTTTGCCTGGACTTGTTGTTAACATAGGGTGAAAAGATAGCTAAAACGGGCAATTTCTTTTCTTTTTTAAATACTTACATGTCGCTGGCAATGGAAGAGTTCCTGGACATGGACTTTGGAGAAAGGTCATAGTCGCTGTCTGACCGGTAGAGGAAAGACTCTCTACGTTGACTATGAACAAAGTTAGCCTGCAGAATTAGCCCTGACCCAGGGCTTGTCATGGGATCCAAGGGACTCCGTCCCGATGAGGTGCCATTGTCCACATCAAAACTGTAAGAAAGAGAGGGAAAAGGGTGAAAAAAAGATTTATGCTACCATCCGAAGAGTTCTGAAAATAACAAATGCAGATATAAAATCAAATACCTCTAACACATTTTTCACTAGTTAAAACCTTTTGTTAATAGTGGGAAAATCTACAGTTGATCAATGCCACAGAAAAATCAGTATCAGGTGTCACTGGAAATATACCATGGAATTGCTGATATCCAAAGAAAGAACAAGCGGGGGAAGGGATGGGGGAAACAAGTCACTGTTAAGATTACAAAAGACTACATGTTTCTTGGGACATGGGGTGTCCATTGATGTCACCATGAACTTAGTGTATGTGCTTTCACAGCTGAAATGTGTGCTGTAAGAGCAGAGACACAAAGCAGAGTAAAAACATGAGCAAGAGCTGCTACAACGGTCAACTGTATGAGGTACCACTGTGGGAACAGAGAGGGAAGGTGGTTTTCAATAAGCTACTCAGTCCTTTGCCCCCAGGAACACATCAGCACCAGGGAGTCAGAGTAGGTCCAGAAGCTTTCCTCCTCCTTGCTCCCCCTCCCTCATGGTTATGTACCTTGCCTCCCACTCCAAGGGATATGATTCCTATTTATCTTCTCATATGGACATCATAATATATGACAACTGCTCAAATATTAAAACAACAACACTTGTCCTATTTTCATTCCCAGTAGGTAGGAATGTAACGCTTGAATAGAATTAAAGTGTGTGATTGTATTGGGGTACTACTTATTGTAATGATGCATCAAAGACATTATTTTTGCATTTATTGCTAATCACAGTAAGATCTGTGGCCATTCTTATTTCTTTAGGTAGTGAGTTCCATTATCTAGACCCAGCTCCTGCCAAAGCTCTGTCTGCTATCAACAATTTAATTGTTCCCAAGGAGCACAAGATGTCATGGTCACAGAGAAAAGGGAAAAGTGTTTTTTCAGGTAGCTAACACCAAATCCACAAAGGGCTTTGACAACTCAGAAGAAAAAGCCTTGAACTGGGCTCTGTAATCAAAGTGGAGCTAGCTCAGCATGCACAGCATCAGAATGATGTGCTCATGGCAACCCGTGTTGCTTAGCAGCCTGACCACGGCATGCTGTACCAGATGGAAGGTTTTTTTTGGAACACATAGCTGAGTTTCTAGATAGAATGAGTTACATTAATCAAGTCTGCAGGTGATGACTGTGTGGACCTCAAGGTCAGCTCTGCATCTTCTAGGATGAGGTACAGTCTTCTGGAGAAGCTCTGCGGGAGCTACCTGCTACTCTGGTGGTTTGTGCCTCTACAGGAATAAGCAATTTTATTTTCAGTGCTCCATAACAGAAAACATACTTGCAGTACCATGGGTGCTGCACTATTTACCTGGCATGGCCCCGTTGAACTGCAAGTGTTGGAGGTTAAAGTTGATTCTTATAGAATGCTGCTAAGGTCTGCTGCAGTGAAGTGATTAAGAGAGGATGGATCAAATATTAAATATTCACTCTGAATTGGCTGTGTCAGGTCTGATTTATCTATCAGTTATGGCAGAGACTGTCCACTACACTGTGTTTATAGTACCTAGCACAATGGGTCCCCATAACATTACTGGGTACTCTTTCAAGTAGCCAGTAAAGAAAGCAAGCAAGCAGTTGGGAGGGGAGAGAGGTGACGAATTGATAATCCATCAGAATATTCTGGGCAGGAAGGAGAGATGGTAACATCCAAAATAGAGATGACACTGCTTAGTAAAGGAACAAGTTCATTTAAAAAAGGATTTTAAAACACAGCACTTGGAGGAAAGGAGAAACAGCCCTCTCATTATCTCTCAGTTCTCAACAATCCCTTCTCTGGAGATAGGTCTGTATTGCATAAGAGAGTATAAAAAAGCCTCATAAGTTATGAGCTTATTTATTTTACTTTTATCCTCTCCTCAGTTTATCATTCTTCCTTGTCATTCTGCTGTCTTCTTTCTGGATTTGGCTTGAATGTCTTATCACCTCATATGCCATCTCTCACAAATGGTTTGAATATAGGAAAGGAAAATAAATTTCCAAAAAATTATTCAGTGCACGGTATTCAACAATCACTCAGGAGATGTTTTCAGCACAGTTCACTGATTGGATTATTGGTAATGTCCTGATATGCCTGCTTTCCTGAAACTTTGTCTTTAAATTTCAACTCCTTCTGCTCATATCTGAGTATGTTTCCTGTGACTAGCAACATCGTCTTCTTACAAGACACACAGAATTTCCAAATTTCAAATTAGCTGTGCTCTATAATTTAGGAAATAAGCATAGCATTTAAAGCCCTATGGTTATCTATGTTATTCTTCTTGATCCTCTTCTGAAATAAGTGCATTGGCTCCCTATTCCTTCACATTCAATTCAAGCTTTTCATTCTCACATTTAAAACATGTTACCCATCCAGCTCCTGACAGCATCCCTGTCCTTATTTTCTCCTGCAACCTGATTTTGATCACTAGTTTCCTCAAGTCCTTCCCCCCTCCTTTTTTTTTTGCCACATTCTAGTCTCCATTAATTTTTTCTATGCTCTCTATGTACTTGAAAGGGCATTCCAGTTGATATTCACCAAACACTCTCCCACTCCTAAAAACTCATATGTCCTGCATGTGTGTACATAAAATTCCCCCCTACAGGTTGTCTGTGTTGCTGGGTTTATTTTTAATTCATACTGTATCTGTTTGAGTCTTTAGAATGGCAACTTCTGGTGGGGGGAAGGAAATGAGCTTTAGAAGTTTGTTGTTCTCTTACAATAAAGCACTAAATATGCCTTATGCTGCTGAAGTCCATGGGAGATGCTTATGCTCACACATCTGAAAAATCGGGCAGTTTGGCAGTCAGGCCTGACAATTTTGGCCAAAGATAATCACAATAAATAGAGTTCCACTGGTTCAATCATGTCTGAATATATCCCAGTTCAAAAACATCACTTAATAGTGAACCCAAAAGCACCATAAAACCAGGTATATAACCAAAGTCATTTATTGGCCGTATCTTAAAACATAATTGAAAGGCTTACCGCCTGCAAACACTTGAGTTCTAGCAGACAGAGTTTGGAGCAACTTCACTTGAAGCACACTGAAGATATCTCTAAATATCTAAACAGCACAGGGCCAGCATAATTTCTTCAGCATGTCTTCTGTTAAGGATCTGAAGGCTTTCTAAATTATTTTAAGAAGCTCTCAGGGTCACCTTTAATATAATTTTAGGCTTGGTGGAGAACAGCTGGCTGACTAGTATTTCAGTTGCAGTTAGAGAAACAAAAAGCTATTTCTTGTGTAATGAGACTGTCTCCCCTGCCACCTGTAAGTTTGTGTAAAACTAGCAACACCAAAAAGCAAGAGAATTTATGAAACCTTAAACTGGTCTGGATTTATCAAAAACAGTGCCAAGTCATATGACCTTTTTGAAAACATGGGCCAAAATTGCATTTTCCCCCCCAGAAAACTGCATCAAGATTAAAATGAACATGGTGTGGGTTGTTTTAGATGGTACAATTGCAAAGGCTCATTTTGCTTTGAGTTTTTGGATTATAGTCAAGCAAAAACTTGGATGAGAACAGTGGAAATACTGAAACAATCTCTCAAGGAACCGACCAAATTTAGTTATTTCACAGAGATGGTCCTCTAATTAAGGATCTGGGGGAGAGGTCAGGCGGTCCCCAAATAGGTGATTTTCTAATAAGAACAGTTGGTTGTACAGGTTTCCTTGAGCATGGAACTCATTAGTTGATTTCATAGGGTATTTCAGGTTTCTTTGGGTTTTGTTGTTGTTTTTTGCTTGCTTTTGGGGGATAAAGTATGAATTTTTCAACGATAAAAGCTTATTTCTTGCAGCCTGGATTTCTGGCTCTTTGATGTAAATGATTTTGCCCAACACTGATGCAAAGGTTTATATTTTAAAAAGTTTAAAATTTAAAAACATGTAGGCTAGAAACAGCAGAGTTCTAATTCAGTCACAGAATCTATATTTCTGGACATCCACTAAGGCTGAGGAGTTTTCTCACTTTGCAGTTTAACACTGTTATACTGTATTGTGTCCACTAGATGGGTATCAAAACTAAAAAAAGGAATGAGCTTCAAATGAATCAGGCAGGCCATGAGCTTGTACTGAAGAGCCCCAAATAACTCTCTCATATAAGTTTTTTATGAGAAAAAAAAAGCAGATTGATGGTGCATTTATGGAAAATAAGTAAGGTACATACTGTGGTAGATAATGATGTTGGAGAAATTAAAAATGCGGATATAATACAAAATCCAATCACACTGGAGCACTTAAAATTTGCTGTAGACTTTGCTAGTTCCTGAGGAATACAAGATTTACTAAAAAACCTTTCAGGCACAAATCACTAAACTACTATATGTGCATGAGTTTGTTAGTCTGAACAGAAAATATATTGTCTCTGGGTGAAGCACTTATTTGTATGAATTAGTATGACTGACCACATCACTGCCAAGTGAGTAGACATCCATAATGAACAAATAAATGTAGAACTTTTGCACGAGCTTAATTTGTTATTTCATTGTATACATATTTCTAACATACTACAGTTAAAATTAATCGGTGGGTAGAGTTTCTATCCTACCCAAGTAGAGACTGCAGCAGCCAGTAGTGGCTCCCTGATCCTTATCCTCCAGCCCTGAAGTAAGTTTAAAGGAAACAGCTGTAGACACCATTCTTTCTCAGAAATCTTATTTAAATGAAGAAATGGATGTAATGGAACTTTCCTCATCCACATAGCCTCGCTGTTCTGCTCATACCCATCCCCAGAATACTCCTTCACACACACATTATATAGGAAAGATGGGGAAAAGACTGGTATAGGAGGTGGAAGATCAGCCTCTGCCATCTTTTCACTGGCAGAAAGTTCCCCTATAAAGAGGGAAATTCTCCATTGGCCTTTTTTGGCAACGTAAGGTCATTTTGCATCACTTACACACTGCGAAGTGGCTATACTGGACTAGAGAATCTAGCACAGACAGCATGATATACCAAACATATCTATATTAAAAAAGAACTTTAAGGTTCCAAAGAGAAACATCCCAAAGCTTGGAAATGCCAACATTAATTCTGCCACACATATGTAAACATTTAAAAAAATCTTTTAATGACTAGATTACATACATTTTTCATTCAGTGTACAAGGATAAAGCATGCTCAATATTTCTTCACTTTTTGAAGAATGCCCCCATGTGACATTCACTGCATACCATCCAAACCCTGCACTCAGACTGGACTAGATACAATTTATATACCTTTCTATAGTATTCATTCACACAATAACTGTGTGACTCACAAAAAATTAATTTCTTGATACTCACAATGCCCTGTCAAGGACGAGAAGTGTTATTATCCTATGTAAGATTAAATAATTTGCTTAGGGTCACATAAAGAGTCTGTGGCAGAGGCAGAAAAAGACCTAGACCTCCTTGGTTCTAGTTCATTGAGTTCTTCCCCTCCATTGGAAACACACACTGTCTCGCTCATAAACAGTACAGCTTCTGCACTAAATGAGGACAGGTTTTTCTGGATTCCAGACCAGTTTAGTATACAAGCCTCTCACATTCTCTCTCTTCAACATGCAAAGAGAATGAGGCAGAGGCCCCGTGCAAAGAAATAATATGTACTTATGTAATAAACCACTATATCATAATCTATACACACAGCCTTAGCTTTGTCATTTCTTTACTGTTGTGTACTACAGTTAACAACCGTAATGTTCTTTTAATGTAGTTTTGTATAGAATTCCCTAATTTTTTAAAAGGAATGCCACCATGTTCCGCTATTTTCTAAACAGCATAAGAATGTTCTATTGTGCAATATGTGTAACCCAATAGGAGAGGAGCTCTTGTGGACATCCATGCACACCTCTTCATTTGTAAGGAAACAGCCCTGAGCACTTTCAGTAATCTCTGCAAAAGACACATCTATGCCCACAAACTTTTCTAATCAATAGACAGGCAGAACACTGCACTGTGGCATAAAAAAATTGCAGTGTGAATATACAAAGAACACTTTAAAACTCTTAAAACTTTTGAAAGATCAGAACCCAGTTCTACCACACAGACATGTCCTAACAACCCATCTCCCTGCCAACTGCCAAGGTTTTACCACTGACAGGTTAGAGCTGTTTGAACAATTTTGCAAAAACACTCATAAAAAAACCCAACCAACCAAACAAAAAACCAATGAGACACCAGTGGCACCGTATGCTCAGGTAATTAGCTACTCTTCAAGGTGCCACAGGACTCCTTGCTGTTTTTGCTAAAGCAGGCTAACACAGCTATCCTTTTGATACTTTCATAATGGTTTTTGAAAATGAAGGTGCAACTTTCACTCACCCTTTCCATAAGAACTAGAGGTGATAGGCAGCCTCTGATTGTCCTGTACAATGCAGCTCAGAATGTGGCTAACAATGTCTCTTGGAGTCCCCCCAGTGTGCATGAGAGTGGAGAGAGTGCACCACATACACCAAGTTGCATTCCCTGGAGCACAGGCCCTGCCCTGAAGGCCAGTGTATGGAGCCGGGGAGGAAGGGGATTCACCTTTTCTCCATTCATTTTTGAACAGCAGGTCACTTGGGGAGGAAGTGGTAAGTAGTCCCAGCACCAGAGAACTATTATTGTGATCAGACCTTGTGTGGGCTGTACAGTGCATGTGTGCTGGGGTTTTGTGGATGACACAACCAGACAAGGGATTGATCACATTCTTGTTCCCAGTTATTACAACCATTTTGACTGGCTGTCTTTAGATGTTAATTATTTCAGCAGGATATGCCATTTCAGCTGATGTAGAAATCTTGCCAAGCACAATAACCCAGTTATTCAAATCACGAATAGAAACTCATGTGACACCATATCATTAAAAGTCATCTCCGCAAAGTCATAAAATTAACATTCTTACCAGCAATGCCCAAATCCTTGGCACACAAAGTAGGGAGGGAGAACGTAAGAGGAAGAATGGAAGCTTGTCTTTTAATAACAACAGAAGCTGATTAGTAATAAGAGTGGGTTTCCAATGACGTATTTAAGTTGCCTCAAAGTTCTGCCTTGATTTGCACACTATGCAAATTCATTGATTTTACTTTGGTCTTGTCTTAATTTTTTATTAATATCCTTAACATTCAAATTTATGAACCAAAAAGCTGACTTACATGTGGATTTGGTTGATCTTTGTGACCTGAAAATAGGCACCCAAAGGGCATTCTGCAATGTCCAATAATAAAGGTGAAAGTCTTTAATGTTCTCCTTTTCATCAGAAAGAGAGAAACCCTCAACAATTATCTGTCCCCATTGAGCCTCAGCTGGATATTACCTAGATTAACCTACATTATCAGAAAAAATAAAATAATATTTTCAGTTATTCAATTGAGTTAAATCATCACTTCTGATGTGACCTGAACTAACTGGATGCTAATTCTCCAGCAATGATTCTTCAACACCATGTCTTTACATAGATATATGCCCAGGGATGCAGTTGTGCCCATGTCTAGTTTTTTATTACTGTTTTCTTTGGTTCTTCCCTCTTGCCAGTAAGAATTAAGGTTAGATAAAGATGAATGGGTGAATACTAAAGAAAAATCTGCTTTGAAACATCAGTATGAAATATTATTCCACCTCCTCATACGTGAAACAAAAATCATTGTTTGTGACCAAACTAAATATTTTGTACTTTCCTACAATAAAATTTTATAAAAACTTCTTCAGTTTATGACAACTACTTTAGTTGTATAGCCTTAGACTGTATGATCTGCAATAAAGCAATATTAACATGAAAGCTATGATCCAAATTAGAATTTTTCCATTTACCATACTATAGTGTAGAATTCATGATTTACTTGCTTGTTTAAATTTCCACATCAACCATTCAGAAAACCAACCCAAAATGACATGTATAGATTTTCCTGCACCCTGACTCCAAAAAGAAGAAAAAGGGACATTTTGTGTAATTTTTTTCATTTTAGCACCAGGGCCTGATTTTTGCTTTCACTATTACTATCTTTGGAAACATTTTGAGAATAATAGAGACTAATGCCTAAGAGGAAAAATACAGAACTTTTTCTAGTTATATTCTAATAGGAGAAATCCCATTAAAATGGTAACAAAATAAGAATATTCAGTGTAACTCTAAAATAAAATGTCTAGTGTTTGAATCAGTCTTGTTTTCAAATTCTCAAAGAATGGAGCTTTCACCACCTCCTCATGGAAACTATTCCATGGTTTTTAAGGTCTCATTGCCAAGATTTTCCTGATATTCCACTTACAATTTCTTTTTCTTAATGTCATGTAATAATTCCTAAGTTACACCTCCATGTACCACTTATCTAAAGGGATGTGGCCTCCTTGCAAATTGAGTATCATGCAGACCAATCTCTGGCAGGTTGATTAAGGTAGCTTGGTTGTATGTCCATTACAACCTATCCGGCTATGCCACCACAGGTTTTGACACTCACATAATTATCAGTCACGTAGAATCATAGAATCATAGAACCATAGAGCTGGAAGAGACCTCAGAAGGTCACCAAGTCCAGCCCCCTGCTCTAGGCAGGACCAATCCCAACTAAATCAACCCAGCCAGGGCTTGGTCAAGCCAAGACTTAAAACACCTCCAGGGATGGAGACTCCACTACCTCCCTAGGCAACCCATTCCAGTGCTTCACTACCCTCCTAGTGAAATAGTTTTTCCTAATATCCAACCTGGACCTCTCCCACCACAACTTGAGACCATTGCTCCTTGTTCTGCCATCAGTCACTACTGAGAACAGCCTCTCTCCATCCTCTTTGGAACTCCCCTGCAGGAAGTTGAAGGCTGCTATCAAATCCCCCCTCACTCTTCGCTTCTGCAGACTAAACAGACCCAACTCCCTCAGCCTCTCCTCATAAGTCATATGCTCCAGCCCCCTAATCATTTTGGTTGCCCTCCATTGGACCCTCTCCAATGCGTCCACATCCTTTTTGTAGTGGGGGGCCCAGAAGTCCTTGGTACACACACTTCAGAATTAATTGTTTTACCATTCTAATAATATGCCCATATCAAGAAAGCCATCAAAAGTGTCTTAGAGCTGATGAGGCAGTTGCTATATTCATGTTCAAATATCTTCATTTCTGATCTTGTCCTGACTCTTGATATGGAAATACGAAGGAAGATAACAAGAGTCAAAAACCTCAATCCAATGTTTTTCAGACTTCTTGAGCACCCACATTTCATTTCCATATAATAGATTTGGCATAACAGCAGTTTTATAGATCCACAAGCAAGCTAGACATCACAATGTCACCAACAGAGGTGGCTGAAGAGCATGAAATATATCAGTAGCTGCTGATGTACATATGTCCTCATCCTCCAGCTCAGTGTCTGACACCGCTCAAATATTTGACAGTTGCCACCAGCTTGATATCTTGCCCAAAGAGATAATACTAAGCCCATTGTAATCTGGAGCTGGAGGTTGTTTGATGGTAATGGCCATAGACCTAATTATCTGGATTAATATCCAAACCATGTTAATATCTTGAATCAACAATGCATTTTGTGGCAAAGGCTGGGATACTCGGTGCAACTGTGAACCTGGTTGTTCTACTCTTGATCAGATCTTTACCCTGAGATCCCTTTTTGAGAAGATGGCTGAATTTAATGAACAAAGTGCAGCAGAGTCTGTAAGGCCTGTGATGCAGCACATCCAGCAAGTATGTGAGATCTGGTAAGGAGACTTGGCCTCTCTGGACACACAGCAGCATGATAGATAAGCTCTATAATGTAATGGAAAGCTGCACTGGAGTCAAGGCCAGATACACAGGAGTTCGGCTAGACTGTGTTCTATCATCATTAATATCAGGATAGAATGGTTGTGGGGGGTGGTGTTGAGCTGACATCCATTCTGTTTCAAGGTCTTGAATGTGCTGACTTATTGGCTCTGCCTAGTGAACCACTGCAGTTGATGGCTGATCTGGTTGGGCAAGAAGCAGTATGCACTGGCTTGATTATTGCTAATTCAGATATCTTTGATATTAACACTTTATGAATATTTGTAAACTTCGTTAGGTCAGTCCCTTAATTGTTGCTTAGCCAATCTATGTTCATTTAATTCTTTCCTCATTAGTTTCTCCGGCCCTCTTGGACGCCTCTGAACAGCCTCCAATTTGTGAACATCTTTCCAATAATGTGGGTCCCAAACCTGAATGTGTCATGTACTAGTCATGGGTGGAGGGTATAAGAAGTAAGGGGAGGCAATGCCCTCCCAGCATCTTAGTGCTCAACCCCCTTCCTATCTCTATTCTGATAGTTCCTGCAGGCTCCTACGGCACATTGAGGCTACGTCTAGACTGCATCCCTCTGTCGACAGAGCGATGCAAATCAAGCACATCGAAATTGCTAATGAAGCAGGGATTTAAATATCCTGTGCCTCATTAGCATAAACATGGCTGCCACTTTTTTTTTTGAAACGCGGATCTGTCAAAAATAAAGCCTTTTTCGAAAGATCCTGTATTCCTTAAAAAATGAAGTTTACAGGATCTGTTAAAAAGGCTTTATTTTCAACAGATCCGCGTCTAGACTGCTGGTTTTTTCGAAAAAACTCCGTTTTCAAAAAAAGCGGTGGCCATGTTTATGCTAATGAGGTGCGGGATATTTAAATCCCTCCTTCATTAGCAATTTCGATGTGCCTAATCTACATCTCTCTGTCGACAGAGAGATGTAGTCTGGACACGCCCTAAACCTGTGAAAGAGCCATTAAATGGTAATGAAGTCATTTAACAGACAAGTGCCAACCCTGAATTTACTGACAGTTGTGCATTACTCTGTCTACATCACCTTAGTTTAAAATTTGCTTTAAATATTTCATTCCTTTGTTGCTGAAGATTATAAAAATCACACCCCTAAAAAATCCCTGCATAGATTTTTAGATGTGCATTCTGAGTATTCAGCTTTAGCCTTAAATGCTTTGATCTTCAGACATATAGGTTTTTAAGTAATTTTTTCAAAATTCTACCATTATCTAAAATGCACATTTTAATTTTAATTACTACAGTACAAATACTTGCTTCACATATCTTCCTGTCTTTTCTATCCATCCTTACTCTCCTTTCACCCCTCCATTCCTTCCCGTACTCCTCCACTCCATTGAGGAGAGCCCTTAAAAGGGACAAAATTCATTATCTTCCAGAGAGCTGGACAAATGAGTTTCCGTTTCCTTACTTCTGACAATTTGATGAACTAGTTTTAAGAGAACCCTCCACCAATATCAGTTCCTTACTAAGATATAAAATCTTTTGTTATTCTTAAAATCTTTGGAAACAATTAATATAAACATATGGTGAAAATTTATAAACATGTCTATTGTTATGAAGATCACACAAAATAAATTAGTGTTCCCTTTTTTCTAAAAGCAATGCACTTTGTTATGAACACACTAAACTGCTCTAATTTAAAATAATGTCTTTGTTTCAATCTGTTAAATATGTGGTAATCTGTAATGGTTACTTTATGAAGGCTTAAGAGTATATTTAAAATATAAAGTCAGCTTAGAAATGTTGATTAAGAAAATGTAACACAGAGAAGAGCTGCATCATGTATTCCATACTATTTAATGTTGTTTTCAGCAGGACAGCTGACGTGTCCTTACTAAAATGTTTTTGCAAATAAAACTCTGAAAAATGTCAGGGCATATTAAAAAACCTTTGACTGACATTTTCTATTCCCAAATTTAGTGCTTTTAATTAGGTACCTTCTGCAAGTCTAGTCTTCACAATCTGCCATGTAATGAAAAACATTCTCCATTTTTTTTTAGAAAGAAATTTTTGAAGGTGTTTTTCCCCCAAATGTCATTTGCTACATTTGGGTTCAGGGATTTGGTTGAAAGGGGTGAGCAGAGAGTGGGAGGGAAGAGAAGAGGGAGACAGTGAGGAGGGGTCAGGGCCTGGGCAGAGTGTAGGCCGAACATGGGCAGAGCAGGTGTGGAGTATGGGTGGGACCACAGGCCACAAAGCATAGCTCTCCAAGCAGCAGCTTCACCCACTGCCCATGGTACTAATACACCAAAGCAAATGTGGATGGAAACTATCTTTCCCCTGCTCTATGATAATTTATGTGTAGCCCAAATAACCAGTGCCTTTTTGCAGTGCAATAAAACTGTGAGTAAGAAATCGGAGGGGACAATACATAAAATACAGTTGCAGTGAAATACAATAATTCTGAGGAGACTTGGAAGTGAAAGTGAATAACATACTACATTTGAAAAACTGTTTGCCCACACTTTTACTAATTTTTAATCACTCCCAGTGGGATTATTATGCCCATTTTACAAAAATGGAGCAAAAGGCATGTCGACTTGCCCAAGTTCATAATGGAAGTTTATGCAAAGCCATGACTGGTATGATTGTTATACATGGAGATATCATTTAAGATGCAAGGCCTATTTTTTCAATTTTGAATAACTTAGAATAGAGTGAGTGAAGAAAAATAGGAAATAATAGAGAAATGGATAGCTCTAAAAATTAGAAAGTACAGATTACAAGGATGATAGAACTGCTAAATAACTCCTAGGTCAGCTAATCTTTTTTTGACATAATTGATTCTTATTTACTTTAATCACCTAAATGTTCTGCCTGATATATCCTTGAACATCTCTAACTCTGGCACCTCAGTGATGCTGAGGGCTCACTATTAATACCAATATTACATTCTCCTTCTTATGCCATTCAATTACATACATGATTCTTTACGCTCATTTATATTATGCAATCCCACATCTCCACTTAGTTTTCTTTTCTCTAGGCTGTACACAATAAATTCCCTTTTTTGTTCATAAATCACACCATCTAAATCTCTTTATCACCTTTTTCTCCCTTTGTGAACCACAGTTTGAGTCTGACTTCTGCAGATCTATGGATTCCAGGATATACCTTACTTTTTCCTGCCAATACTGTGAGGTTATGTCTAATTTCATATCCATTTCCACCCTCAGGTCTTGCTCTGCATTATTGAGTTTAAGAAATATTTGGTAAAAAGTATGAGTGTATGAGAGAAACCTGTTTTACTTCTACTAGGTGTTATTTTTCCTTTACTGAGCTTTTATCTTAATTAAATTTAAAGACAGGGAACTTGGAAAGTAATTTGTCTCAGAATTTACTAGAGGTACAAATATTATAAACATTTTGATCATTATCGATTGAAGTGAAACTCCTCCAAGACAACATCTTAATGGATCCCACAGTTACCCTTCTCAAGCTAATTCCGCCATATAGAAGTGAACATGACGCTATGCTTTCAAAGTCATCAGATGCAAGCTTTCTTGAATAATACTGGGGAAATAAATTCCAAACTGGGTAGGGTGTCCTCCACTGAGAACACCCAACTCTTACCACTGAGAATTCACTTGTGGAGGCTGTTACCTCTAAGGAACATATTAAATCTGTTCACTGAAGTTTTCACCTCAACCAGTTTGTTAATAGCCTCCATAAGTGAATTCTCAGTGGAAGGAGCTCATGGAGGCTGTTGGCAACAGTGGTTGAGGTACTTTTAAATGACTTCAAAATTAAAGGCTTTCTCTCTGATAACTGAGGTCCAATAAAGCATTTTAAGGACCTAAATCAACTTTTTCAGATACATCTGAAAGCAAACAGATCCCAGTGCAAACTTCAGAGAATAGGTTTAATATGTTCCTCAGGGCAACAATAACATTGTGCAGAAACAGAAACTTCTGAAAGATCTTCAAAGGTAACCATGAGCAGAGCACTGTAGGAACAAACAAGTCTGGAAGTCACAAAAGACATAGATCACTGTACCAGGACACATTATCAGACAAAAACTGTAACAGTGTCCTGGCCAGGTAAAAAGCAACAATAGCCAACTCTAGGTTGAAACCCTTTTGACAAATGGAGGGTACATTTCTCAATATCATCTCATCCATACTTCCTAAAGTCTTCCTCCATTGGAATCACCACTGCCTTTTGTCTAAACTGGGACCCTGCACATAAGAGTGTTTGGGCTGCGGTGATATCAGTCCATATCTACCCCCTCTTAATTTTTTTTATCCTTTGTCTACAGCCTGAACATTTAGTTGAGATACCGCCCTGGATAAGAGCAGGCTAACTGAAGTTCTGTAATCTCTCAAAGGAAATAATGAATGCTATCTTAAAGGAAAAAACATATCCTATATTTGAGGTGTCAAATGTTTTCTACTATGAATGTTAATAATTGCAAAGTTCCTTTTAGTTTCAGTGTTACCGTTATCACATGATTTAGTTATGTGTGCATCATCTAGTTACAGGAGAATTATTGCTAATCTCATCCAAGTTAATATGTGGTGAAGGGGTATGGAGCAATGTGTTGTGAGAGCCTTTGATCACAGCTGAGCCTTGATTAGTGGTCAAGGCTTCCCTAATCAGTAGGCCTATAAAAATATCCAAGAGACTAGACAGCAGCACAGCAGCTAGAAAACAGATGAAAACAGGGAAGTTTGAGTGGGAGTTTGTAAGGGGAGTGTAAGCACGTGTGGTATTCTGTTTTTGTATCTTTGTAGGCTTTTATTATTAGCTGGAGGGAAGGCTGTAATAGCTAAAGACATAGCAGTGGTAGGCCTCTAAAGACTGGAAGAGACAATGAAGTTGACTGGTTGTGGAAGCTGTGTGATGTACATAATTTCAGAGAGCATATCTGAAAGCTGCTTCAGTTGTATGACTTGTTGCCTTATAGATTTGATAGAACCGAAGATCTGAGATCTGGAGATGCAGCTGGAAACAATGGATGAGTTCTTGAAAGGGATTTGAGCAGAACACAGAGAGAGGGAGAGAGCATGCTGAAGGGAAATTTCAAGACTTGCAGATGCAAGCTCGACTGGAGAACAGGGAGAGTAGGCTCCTGGTTGAACTAAGTGGCCATTGAGAAGCTTTTGACTGAGAACCAGGAAAAGCCAAAGACTGGTACTTAGCAAAGGAGAAACTGAATGGAGGAGCAGATTTGCTGAGCTGGAAATGAAGGTACATAGCAGGTAGTACCAGAAGGTAGGAAGGTAATGTGGAGGTAATCCTATAAGAAGGTAATCCTATAAGAAGATAGGAAGAGTCAATAGAGATGGCCAGAGTTTGGAGACTCAGAATATAGGATGTCTCACACAAGATTATAAGTGAGAACAAAAGATAAGCAGGCTTGCAACCAGAAAAAACAGGAGGAAGGCCACAGAATTTCACCACATCAGGAAAAGGCTGGGGACACCATATTGAAAAGAGCAGATGGGCTTGTCGCCAAAACTGATATGGAGAACAAAAGGATATGCTGTCTGACGGGAGCTAAAATAGAGAATGGGGACCTGAGGCTGAAGAGGATCTTAACTGGAGTTAAAAAGAACCCACTGATTGTCCTTCAAGTGGGGAGAAATGATACTATTAGTTTCTCACCGGAATACATGAAGGACGACTAGGCCAGACTGGGGAAGATGCTTAAAAATGGAGGTTCAAGTAATCATCAGTGGGATTCTACCTGTCCCTAGAGAATGACAGCAGAAGTGAGACAAGATTAAAATGACTAACAGATGGCTCAGGCAGGGATGCTATAAGGAGGACTTTGGGATGTTCAACCACTGGGAGGCCTTCATAGATTGAGGACACTTCTCATGGAATGAACTCCACTTGAGTGGGGAGGGAAAAAAGACTTCCGTGATGGAGACTGCCCTAATTGGTTAAAAGAACTTTAAACTAGGAACTTGAGGCAGATAGTTGTGAGATGCATATGAAATCTCCATATCTGATTGCAATATTGAGAGGGGAGGATAATCGACTAGGAGAGAATACAGCAATGGAGAAAGAAACATCAGAGGGTAGGATAATGGACAAGAGGAAAGCTAATGACAGCAACACTGACAGTGTCAGGTATGTGATACTGATAGTGCCTAATTGGGAAAGGAATCCCTATAAAGCCAATTAATATGTCTGTACACCAATGTCACGAGCAAAGGTAACAAAATGGATGATCTAAAACTACTGGTACAGGAACTGGAACAGATATTACAATGATAACAGAAATATGGTAGAAGAGTACCATATTAATAACTGGAATATGGATATTGAAGGATACATGCTATTCAAGAAAGACAGAAATAAAGATAAAGGTTGTGGACTAGCATTGTATATTAGTGAAGAGATAAAGTGTAAAGAAATTAGAAGTGATGAAATGGATAAAATGGAATCCACTTGGATCAAAATCACTTTGGCAAAGGTAACAGGCTCCACAGGGATATTGCTTGAGATCTGGTACAGAAGCCTAGAATCCAAATTTGGATATAGAGAGACACTTCTTTAATATTTTAAATTAAATAAATGCTACTTGGAATTGTGTGATCATATTTGTCCCTTCTGGCATTAAAATCTGAGTCTATAAATATGGTGTATATGTAGTTCAGTGTTTAAAAGCTAAAGCCATTAGAGCTCTGGATTTTTTCTGTATTATATGATTTTTTTCCCTGGATGTGCAATCATCGACCTTTCCTACTACTTCAACTTTTAACATACCATTAGTTATTTTTTTCTACCAACTTCCGTATGTCACCAAATTTCATGGGCTTCTACCAGCCCTGTCTGGGCCCACTTCTGTATTTTGTCCTGGGCACTGGAAATCCTAGTTGCAGCCCAGCAATATACTACCAGCCACCTTAAAAGGGAAACTAAAAGGTCAAGACCCATGCTTGGAAGGATGCCAAAGTTCAAGCATCTCAGGTGCATGTGATCATTCTGTATTTTATTTAGGGCTTTATGTACTAACAAAGAAATCTTGAAGCACATCACTAAATAATAGGCAGCCAGTATAATTGACAGCTTCAGTAATTAGCCTTGATAAAAATTATAAGCTAATTATATTTTTTTGATTTTTATTATAAGCAGGGTTGGTAGCAATGACTATTATTATGGTGCCTCTCATTTCCTAATGCAACATTGTTTTCAGTTGCTTATAAACTTTGTGAGGATACAACAAAATATTTAATAGCTGCCCATTAATTTATTTTGTGTTCCATTAAGGTAGGTGTGCTGGGAAAAAATAGTATGTGATAATGTAGTTAAAGACTGTATAATCCATTAAACATTACAATAATCAATTAAATGAATAAATATCAAATGCACGGGTGGGGGGCTATAAAATTTACTTCAGGCCCCCCACAGCTATCCCTCTCAAGCCAAAGGTTACACAGAAGTAAGGGAGGCAAGGTATGGTATTGTCTTACTTCACCCCTGCTGCTGGCAGCAGCACTGCATTCACAGCTGGACAGCTGAAGAGAGACAGCTGCTGGTTAGGTGCCCAGCTCTGAAGGCAGTAGCACAGAACTAAGGGTGTCAATGCCATATCATGCCACCCTTACTTCTGCGCTGCTTCTGGTGACAACACGGCCTTCAGAGAAGGTGTCTAGCCAGCAGCCACTCTGGTTGCCTAGCTCTGAATATTAACAATGTCCAGGGCAGGCCTTAGGGAAAATGGCATCCTTGGCCAAATAGAAAGGGCAGCTTCCCAGACAGTGACCTGTCATCCCATGACTAGGGAGTGATGGGGGCAGGAAGTGGGTGGGTGTGGAGCTTCCTGGATATAAGGGAGGTTCCCAGAAGTGGGTCTGACCCAGTTGCAGGAGTGGCCTATGCAGGGGAAGAGGAAGTCCTTTCCCTACTTGGCCTGGCCAAAATTAGCAGCTGGAGCCTACTGCACAGAAGGAACACCTGGCCAGGGCATCCCTGGCTCTGCCCCTCCCCAGCTCCAGGCCAGTGATCATAGGGGGTTGGGGTGGGAGGAAGGAGGATTTTCAACTATCCTGGTTTTGCTGGGAATCTCCCAAAATCAGGCTCTATTTTTTGAAGATGATTTAAGCAAAACCAGGAAGTCCAGCAGTGCAGCAGGGCTATGTCAAACTCCTTGCCTGCCCTGGCTCCGTGCTGCTCCCAGAAGCTGCTGGCACGTCCCTGCAGTTCCTGAGGGAGTGGGTCAGGGGGGCTCTGTGCACTGCCCCTGCCCCATGTACCAACTCCACAATTCCCATTGGCCAGGAATAGGGAACTGTGGCCAATGGGGGCTCTGGGGTAGTGTCTGCAGGCAGGGGTAGTGCACAGAGCCATGTGCTCCCTGCTCATGGGCTGAAGAGATGCGCTGGCTGCTTCTGGGAGCAGAGCGAAACCAGGGCAGGAAGGGAGCCTGTCTTTGCCCTACTGCACTGCCAACTGAAAGCTGCACAAGGTAAGTGCTGCCCAGCCAGAGTCTGCACCCCAATACCCTTCCCCAGATTCAATCCAGAGCTCCCTCCCACATTCTGAACCCCACAGCCCCAGTCCAGAGCCCACATCCAACCCACTGCTAAGGAAAGTGGTTGAGAGTGTGGGAGAGAGAGCAACAAATGGGGAGATGGAGTGAGTGGGGTGGAGCCTTGAAGATGAGGCAGAGCCTTGGGGCAGGGGCAGGGCCTTGGGAATGTGCATGGGCAGGGCCAGGGTATTTGGGTTTGCATAATTAAACAGTTGGCAAACTCGGGGCAATGTTGATCATAGCATCTCTATGGTCATAGTGCCTTGGGCAGTCACCCACTTCACTCACCCATGGGGCTGGCCCTGATGATGTCATTGATTCTTTTGCTGCAGATCACAACAAATAGATTGTCCTTAAGTGAAAAGTTGTGTCTGTGATTAGTAGCTCAATCTCTGTAAATACATTTATTTGTTTTGTAATGTATGTCAGTTTTCACTGATTTAGTGGAAACCTTGAAAAACAATTGCCCCACACTGTATGTTTAAAAAAATACCTTGTATTTATATCTTGATCTTTGCTGCATGTGAATACTGGTTTTGTGCTTTTTTGGCAGTGTTTTATTTATTTTGTACTTTGTTGTAGTTTTGTATTAATTTGTAGTTCCTTTAGTCAAGAGCTGAATTCCTTTTATTATTTAACAAAGATTGTGGCTCATGTGGATATACAACTGTCAGAGTGTTCCTCCGCAAAATACAGCTTTAAAAATGTTTTGAATTTTCAGATTGTATGTATTTGATTGGGTCATTGATTTGACAGTGGAAATACAGGTTCAATTAGTTAAGGAAAAATGTGTACTGTACTTAGTTTTAGGCAGTTGTTCATTCTGCTTTAAATAGTAGCATGTATGTCTTGTTTTGTTTTGTTTTGTTTTTTGCATGTGCACATTGCTATTTTAAAGTATAATATAGTACATTCTCCAGTTTAAAGTAATTTGCTATTAATATTATTTAGCTAGGATTTTTTAGAAGTTTGCATTTGTTTATTGTTATTATTAACATTATTAGTATGAATAGTGTATTGATTGGTTGATTGATTGACTTAAGGCTTTTCCCCATTGATTTTATGTGAAAAATGCTGCATCAATGATCTGTGATAGATGAAGCTTAAAACCCCAGCCTCCTCAGCCCCCAGAGACCTAGCAGGATGGCTCCAGCCTCAGGGAGGCTGTATCCCAGACAGCTCTGGAGGGGATGTACTGAAGGTGGGGAGGGGGCTGAGAGGTGGAATGTGGACTGGTAGTTTGGGAAAGCATTGCCATGCCATGCATCTCATACCCGCCCTCCATGTTACTGATCAACTCCTGCTGGAGCTCTGATGGGACTGTAGTGTTGGAAACTTAGTTTTAAGTGAGTAGTGACTCATTGTGACTGCGTTCCACTCTGTAGTACAAATTTGATAGACTGAGCATCGAAAAAGATAATGTAGGACATATTTTCTTGCAGAAAGGTTAACTGCA
Source organism: Rafetus swinhoei (assembly GCA_019425775.1). Classification (NCBI taxonomy): domain Eukaryota; kingdom Metazoa; phylum Chordata; order Testudines; family Trionychidae; genus Rafetus; species Rafetus swinhoei. The sequence goes on from CM033427.1 coordinate 37,138,951, forward strand.
ACCATAATTTAAAAAGATTTTAATTTAAATTCAGTTTCCATGTAGATTATAAGTATTCTGTTTACAATTAACAAAATAACCACAATTTGCTCTCATGCTTTGCTGTCAATGACATTGTCAGACTTGTTGAGAAAAAAAGCCAAAATGTAGTTCTTTAAATATTATTTAAAAAACCACAATTAGTGCAAAATTACCTCAAGCACACAGCAGCCCTAATTTCCTGAACTTCATAAAGCAGCACAAATAGGCACGTTTTCAAGAGCCAGTTCCAGATGAACTTGAGATGAGATAAAACAGAGCACTAGGTGTTACAGTTCTCTTATGCCAATGGCAAAACAGACTATGTCATGACAAAGAAATGATCTTTCCTCCATTGAGAAATGCAACTACAGAGCTGTCATATTATGTTCCTTATTTAGAAGAGTTCCTGAGAGAATGCTAGCATATTTCTTCTAAATGTGATTTAAATCTTTCAAACATATTTTGCATTAGCTGGTTACTTGTGCCAATTGATCGGGACATAATGATTAAGAAAACTGAAGTTTAAAAGTGAAGAGTCTTGTTAAAAATACAATTTGAGCAGCAACAGATTTGATGCTCTGGAATTAAATAGGAAGAAAATATGTTATATTGTAAATGACGGCGATCCAGGAAACCAAAAGCAACTAAGATCGTGATCAGCTGGGAAAAAAGTTATTTCTTTGACCAACAGCATCAACCCCATCCCATTGAACTGATATCTGACTGCTTTACTAAACATTACAACATGTTCAGAAAAACATCCACACACACAACTATCAACAAACAAGTATGAATTCAGGCTCTCCTATCCTACTGCAGAGGGTATACAGGATGTAGGATGTTCAGTTGAGCTCCATGGAAAACTTGTGCACTAGCACAGTCATTTTCAGTTTTTTTTTTAATTTGAAGACCCCAGAAAAATGTCAAATGAAGGTGTGGGGACCTCTTTGGAAATTGTAGATATAGTCCACAGACTCCCAGTGCTTCATGGACCGCAGGTTGAAAACTACTGCCTGTGATAATGACTACTTTTAGTGGACCCCAGACAGTCTGCAGACCTTCAGGGTTCACAGACAACAGGCTGAAAACCACTGCTCTAGTGTAAGCAAGGGATTAAGACAGAAGGGGGCAAACTACAGCCCACAGGTCACATCCAGCCTGTTGGACCCTTCAGTCAAGCTCCTGAGTTCCTGCGGGGGAACAGGTTGGGATAGCCTTGTCCTGAAAGCAAAGGTGGCTAGTCCCCAGCCCCTATCTTTCTGTCCCCCTCCTCTCCTACAGTCCCAGCTCCCTCAGTGCCTGGGTGGCAGAACTGCAGCTCTGTCTGGGCATCATGGCTGCAGTGCCACTAGTCCAGGTGGTCCGGGTGGTATGGTCAGGGGCAGTGAGGAATTGTGTAGGCGTGGGGGTTCCAGGGTGTCAGGAGTGGGAAGCAGGGGAGTTGGACAGGGAGATGGACCACGTCTGGCTGTCCCCAGCCTTCCCTACCTGGTCCTCCATACAATTTCCATGCCTGATGTGATCATCAGGAGAAAAAGTTTCCCCACCCCAGATTAAGAACAAGGTAGAGGCTGACTGGTGCACTGCTACTGTGTTGATCCATCTACCAATGAGCTAACTTGATTATCTTGGAAAAGTTACAAAATGCTCAGTCTAACAGATTCATATGGACAATTGCCAGCATCCAGTACAAGTGAGTATGACAGAACAATGACAGTATAATACAGCTGACTTCGGCGCAAGGTTTGTTTAAAACTTACTTGCACTGAGATCTGGTTACTTCATCCTCTGAAGTACTGCCCATAGAATCTGTGCTTTTTTTGAACTGCAAAATTACTGTTCTAACAGTATTGTTAGCAAAGCTCAACCTACATTTTTTAAATCCTTGTAAGTTACCACATGTGGACACATCTGCACAGGCACCTCCCTAACTACACACCATCAAAATGATATGTATGTGTGAACAGAAGCCATCCTTAGCATGCTGTATGGGAATAGAATTAATGACCAGCTTCTGAACAATGAGAAAAAAAGAGTAACTTCCAAGGTTTAGCTATTAGTGAGATACTGGGCAACTGAGTAAGGGCAATGGTATATTAACATACACACTAGTCGAATAGATCAAAAAATTTTATTTAAAATTAAAACAAAAAATGGCTTACTAGCTAGAACACTGGATTAAGACCTGGGTTCTATTTCTGGCTCTGGTACAGGGTTGCTGGCTTACTTTGGGAGGTCAGTTAATTTCTGTACTTCAGTTTCCCAGTCTGTAAAATGTGGGTATCAATATTTACCTCTTTTGCAAAGTGCTGTGAGATCCACTGATGAAAAGCAGTACAAAAGAGCTAAATACCATTTTTTTTAATAGAAACGTTGGCAAATTTTTTCTAATTTCTCACTGAAATCTGAAATTCTGTTTTTTGTTCCTTTGCAGTTTGTTGTATTCTGTCAACAGAATGAACAAACTGGATTTTTCTACTTTACGTTTTCAAACTTTCCTCATCTTTGCCAAAGATACAATGGGTAAAAGAAAAAGAAAAAAAGGTGGGATTCTACAGAAAGGATGTGGACAAATTGGAACCAGTCCAGCAGAGGGCAATGAAAATGATTTGGGGGCTGAGTCACATGACTTGTGAGCAGAGGCTGAGTGAACAGGGCTTATTTAGTCTTCAGAAGAGAAAAGTGAGGGGGGAGTTGATAGCAGCCTTCCAATTCCTCAAGGGAGGTTCCATAGAGGATGGAGCCAGGCTATTCTCAGTGGTAGCAGATGATAGAACAAGAAGCAATGGTCTCAAATTTCAGTGAGGGAGATCTAGGTTGGATAGTAGGAAACATTACACTAGGAGGGTGGTGAAGCACTGGAATGGGTTGCCCAGGGACATGGTAGAATCTCCATCCCTAGAGGTTTTTAAGCGAGGCTTTACAAATCTTGGGCTGGAAAGATTTAATTGGGGTTGGTCCTGTTTTGAGCAGGGGAATTACACTAGATGACCTTCTGAGGTCTCTTTCATGATTCTGTAACTCTGACCCCACACTTTCTGGATATCCTTTATTCTATTACATTTAGTGGCAAAAAGGGAGGGAGAAAAAAAAGAGAGGGGAAAAACAAAGAAGAAAAGTTTCACACTAACAGTTTTCAAAAAAGTTTAGTTAATAATGAAAAATGCAAAATCATTCTGTTTTAGACCAAAATTGACTCTGGTTTTTTTTTGTAAAAACTGTTTCTCCTTATTTTGACCAGCTCTATATAGTACTACTTTACTGTTTTTCCTGTCAAGTTTGGAAAATCAATATTAAAGGAAAATTTCAGGTGTATTTGTTTTACAAATCAAAAAATACTAGGGGGCTGCCTCCTGCTGGCTATGCTCGCTATCCCCCGCTTAGTCTAACCTGATGATATCATTCTGTCATGCGGCAGGAAAAACTTTTTTATATAGAGAGACTAAGATGTAGCAAATATCTATCCCCAGCATACTAAACTTCATTGTGCCTACTTGATGAACAACTGACGCAAAAATCTGGCTGAGACACTTGGTATGCTTGGTCAGGCCTATACTTGGAAGGCTTTGCTGCTAGAGCTGTGCAGTGCTCCTACTGCAGATGAAGCTTATGATGGTAATACTGTTTTTGCCAGCCTAGAGGAAAGGGACTTTTGTTGGCACAGCTACTTTGATCGCCAATCATGCCTCATCACGAGCCTGACTGATATAGCTATGCTGGCAAAAATTTGACCTGGCCTTCGCCTCCAACATGTATTGTGCAGAAAAGCTTAAGTCAGACAATATTTGACAGAAAAAAATAATTCAAAAGGATAGCTAAATAAGCGATTGTGCATAAACCTTACGGGTATGGGTTTTGGGTTTGGTTTTTTTGGAATTTGTCTCAGACTGTCAGAATAAACAAGAGCTGCTTCTTGTTTAAGTTAAATATCTTTTTATAGCTCTGCTGCTCAAACAAAAAACAGCAAATGTGACGTTTTTAGTAACAAATGATGGCTACAGGCTAAAGTGGCCAGATATATTTATGTGACTAAAATAAAAAGTAATATGCATATGTTTACTTAGTCTTCACAGAGTTGTAAAATTAAAGGAATTGCTGTAAGACATCTTTGGAACGTAATCTTTTGTTTAGAAATCTAATCAAAATTCTTTAGGCAGTATTTCAAGTACAAAGGGAAAGTGGCTGCACTTTATTTATATTTAAATTATTTAAATCTGTACATTCGCTGACATGAAATGTTTCAGAGAAGTATTTGCAAAAACAATGAGGAGTTCTGTGGCACCTTAAAGAACATAAGAACAAACATACTGGATCAGACCAAAGATCCATTCAACACAGTATCCTGTCTTCCAACTGTAGCCAATGCCAGATGCCCCACAGGAAGTGAATAGAACAGGGAATCTTCAAGCAATCCCTCTCCCATCACCCATTCCCAGCCTCTGACAGGCTAGGGACACCATTCCTACCCATCTTGTACCTAACCTCCATGAATTTATCTAGTCCTCTCCTGAACCATGTTAAACTCCTGGTTTTTACAACCTCCTCATGCAGGGAGTTCACAGGCCCACCATGGGCTATGTGAAGAAAAATTTCTATTTGTTTGTTTACCTATTAATTTCATTTGGTGAACCCCTAGTTCTTATGTTATGGGAACAAATAAATAATTTTCCTTATTCACTTTTTCCACGCCAGTCATGATTTTATAGATTTCTTAGTCTAACCCTTAGACTAACCCTCTTAGTCTCCTCTTTTCTGAGCTGAAAAGTCCCAATCTTCTTAATCTCTCTTCATATGGGACCCATTCCAAACCCTGAATCATTTTTGTTGCCCTTTTCTGAACCTTTTCCAATGCCAAGATATTTTTTTTTGAGATGAGGTGACCACATCTGTACACAGTATTCAAGATGTGGGCGTAACATGGTTTTATATAGAGGCAATAAGAGGTTCTCTGTCTTATTCTCTATCCCTTTTAAAATAATTCCTAACATTCTGTTTGCTTTCTTGACTGCCACTGAACACTGAGTGGATGTTTTCAGAGAACTATCCACAATGACTCCAAGATGATCTCTCTTGAGGGAAATAATTTTTCCCTCTTGCTGTACTTCTAAATGAGGAGGATTTTTGGAAGTCTGACTTAAACACTAACAATCTACTTGGAGGAGTTCTCACATAATACAAAGATCAGTTTAGCAGAAATACCACACATTGGACTGAACAGAGCACAAGAAAATCAGCTCCTCCCAGCAGCCCGGAGGTTCTTGTATGGAGGCTCTTGAACAAAGGTTCTTGTTAGATAATACAGTTATAGGTTTTGGCTATTTGTGGCTACCACAATTACACAAATTAAATGTTGCACTGCCCCCCCGTACTATTCTTGGATAAACATTTTGAGAATAAATGATGACAAAATCATTGAAGCTGGGAAAATGTTTACATCATATCTTCACCAAAACCATGGCAACTGCATTAACTGATACTATAACATTGTCATTTACCACAGCTAGTTACCATGAGAATCATGCAGTCATTGGCAATGGCAATAATGTGGTCATCAGTGAAATAATATTACCAGATGAAGGTCAGCTTATAGGGTTATAGATTTCAGGGGAAAATGCCATGATGTTGGGAAGAAGAATTGCTTGCAACAAGATCAAAAGTAGTGATGGTTTTACAATATGTCATTTCCTACTTATTCATCTCCAGCACTTTCCAAAAGGAATAATAGATTGCTTCACAGCTGTGAAATTCCTGCCTGACAAAAATGTGATGGTAATCAGTGCCTACACATCAAAGATGAATGATGACACTGCCAATAAATGTGAGTAGTGACTTAACGGAAACTTGGACCTATAAACTTGGATGTCAAGTTTAAATTGGAAGGGTCATGGATATGCCATTAACATAAATAGCATGTCTAGAAACCCTAACCACAGCAGTGAAGAATTTAGTCAAAAGACTGACTTCACTATTTTATAATGTCTTTCACTACTGGGCCCAAATACGTCAAGACTTTTTTCCAATTCAAATCTGTAAACCTTAAAGCCGGGAAAACAAACATTAGCAAGTAAACCATTAAGCTGCTTTTTTATTAGACAAGAAACCAGTTTTTGTGGCAATAATGTCTAAGCCAGTTCTTTGTATGATTTCCCAGATGGCTTGGAGTATGAATGGCATCCAACTTATACAGCCACTGCTGTCATACACTAACAAGACCAACTTGTTTCTCATGTTAACATTATGGAATTCAGTACAGCTGGTACTAAGAACTGAGTACCACAGGAAGAGCGGAACATTTAAAGCAGAGGCCAAAACACACAATGGCTTAGCCATAGAGAACGTCTGGTTGAAAATGGACCCTGGCAGCCCTAGTCAGCACCACTGACCAGACTGTTAAAAATGTGGTTAATTGTGCAGATAGGGCCCAAGGCTAAAGTAGGTTCCCTACCTGCCCTGGTTTGCATGGCCTTCAGGTTCTTGTGGCCCCTGGGTGTAGAGATGCTCCACTCACTGGCCCCACCCTGAGCACTGCCTCCACAGCTTCCATTACTCAGGAACTGCAACCAATCGGAGTTGTGAGGGCAGCCCCTATGGGTGCAGAGGAAGTGCCTGGATCTCCTGGACTGCAGGGACCCCAACCTGTGGCTACCAGATCCAGAACCACACATCCCCTCCTGGACCCCAAACCTCTGCCCCAGCCCGGTGTCCCCTCCTACTCCCTAAACCCTCATCCTCAGTCCCACCTTAGAGCCCACTCACAGCCAGACTCCTCATCTCCCCATTCCTCCAACCCCTGCCCCAGTCTGAACCCTCCCCCCGCACCTTAAACCCCTCACCTCCAGCCCCAGCCCAGCCTGGGGATCTCTCCTGCACCCTGAATCCCTCATGTCTGGCCCCAGCCAGTACCTTCTCCTTTTCCTGCACCCCAAATGCCTCATCCCTGGTCCCACCCAAGAGCCTGGAACCCCAGCTGGAGCCCTCATTCCCTCACACACGCCAATCCCCTGCCTCAGCTTGGTAAATGTGAGCTCATGGTGGGAAATTGAGCAATGGAGGGAAGGGGATGGAGAGACTGGGAATGAGGCCTCAGAGATGTGGCAGGACTAGGGTAAGGGCTCAGTGAAGGGGAGGAGCAGAGTTGTTCATTTTTTACATTTAAAAAGTTGGCAACCCAACTTAACCAGAGTATCCAAAAAAGCAATTAAAGAAAATATAGTTCTGCAAACTAAGATGGAAATTTCTTAGAATTAGATCTGTGTCAATATCAGCAGCAAACTTTGGCCCATAGACATTTTGGTAAAAAAGGTATGGCTACTTTGCTTTAGAAATCTGTGTATTTTTTATAACATAAAGTAAGTAAGTAATCAAGACTATATTTTTAAAATACCTAATTATATATAGTTTGTAATGACTTCCCAAATGGATCATGATTATGGTTTTAGCCAGCAACTTTAGCATGGCAACACAGGCCTCTATCAGTTAAGCTATAGGAACTATCACATTAACAGGCAGCAGCTGTAGGCTGGTGAACTAGCCATTAGAGTGGGAGTGAGACATTAAACATATTGAAACAGTAAGTTACACTTGCAGTAGCCATCCCATTTAACACATACAGATTTATTAGGTTCTAGCCTCAATGAGGTACATGGAAAAACTTCCATTGACTTCAGTGGAATTAAGGTTTCATCTCGGGGTTGTATTCCCAACTCCACCACACTCTGGAGAAACTTGAAAAAAATCCTGTATGCTATGTAAGCTTTCAGCAGACTGCAAGTTGAGGGAGGGGGGGACAGGGGAACAAGGGGTCAAAATAGGCCTTGCAGAGTAGGTCTACATGGCATACTAAGCTAAGGCTCTGAGACAAATTTAAGACCAAATCCCCATTCCATTAATAGAGAAATTAGTCTGAGCTGGGTAGGAACTCTTCATGACTCAGGCCTGGGATCTTGCTAGGAGGGGTATTAGCAGGAGTGTTGTAAGCAAGATATGAGAAGTAATTCTTCCACTCTGCTCTGTGCTGATTAACCATCAGCTGGAGTATTGGTCCAGGTCTTGGTACCATATTTCAGGAACGATGTGAACAAATTAAAGACAGTCCAGAGAAGAGCAATAAAAATGATTAATAGTCTAGAAAACATAACCCAAGAAGGAATATTAAAAAAAAAAACTGGGTTTGTTTAGTCCGTTGAAGAGAAGGTAGAAATACTTGATAAAAATTTTCAAGTACATAAAAAGTTGCTACTAGAAGGAGGGAGAAATTTTTTTCTCCTTAACCTCTGATGATACGATAAGGAACAATAGTTTTAAATTGAAGCAAGGGAGGTTTAGATTAGAAATAAGGAAAAACTTTTATAGTCAGGGTGGTTAAGCACTGGAATAAATGCCAAGGGAGGTTTTAAAATTTCCACCAGATTTTTATGAGCAGATTAGACAAATAACTGTCATGGATAGTCTAGATTAGGGGTTGGTTCTCTCTCTCTCTCTCTCTCTCTCTCTCTCTCTCTCTCTCTCCCTCCTGTACTGTAACAATTGGTTTTCCACATAAAAAAGCCAGGGCTGGCATTAGGGTGTAGTGGGTTGGAATGGCCACACACTGACCCTGAAGGGGAGGCGCCCCTCCCATAGTCGACCGGCTTAAACGCACCAGGCTTCCCAGAGACCTTGCAAGCTGCTGAGGATTGACCCAGACCACTCAGACCCCAGCTGGATCTGGACCCCTTTGACTCCCTGAGAGACCTGCTGGACACCCAGGCATGTGCTGAGGGGGGAGAAGGGGAAGTGGCTCAGGGAACAGCACTGACGATTAAGCACCCGGGTCAGTGTGTTTCGGGCTGGAGCCTCCACTGACCCAGCAGCAGTCAGTACTGCTGCTTCTAGGGCCCTGGGCTGGGGCACAGTGGAGTGGGTGGTCCTGCACCCCCCCCCCCCACCGCTCGGGTGGCAGTCTCCCGCTCCCCGCCATTGCAGGCGAGCTGCCTGCACCCCTTCTGAGCAAAGAGACAACGATTGTGTAAATTACAAACTGTTTGCTTGCTGCCTCACTCTGAACTAGGGCTGGGCCTTCATAGACTGTGGGCCTACCGCCCTGCCCTAACCAAAGGCTGGGTTTACAAACTGTTTGCTTGCTGCCCCTGAACCAGGGCTGAGGCCTTCTTACTCTGTTTGCTTGCTGCTAGGGTTGCCAGATGGTTGAAACAAAAATACTAAACCCCCCCAAAAAACAGGAAAAAATTCTGTTGAAGGGGGAAAAAAAGTGGGGGCAGACCAAAGTTGTTGGGGGGGGGGGAGGGGAAAGGACTCCAAGGACTTATTAAGCCAAAAAAAAAAAAATTAAAATTAAACAGCATTAAAACAGCATGTCCCCTTTAAGAGTGAGTGCAGAGACAGGAACAGGGGAGCGGTTGAGCACTAAGACCCCAGGGAAAGCATTGCTTCCCCTAGGTCTTTTGGCCGGCAGCCATTTTGTGCTGGCAGCCTTGGGGAACCAGATAAGCATGGGGTCAGGGGACTGGGGTGTTGGGGGGGGGGTCAGGTGCTGAGTGTTTGTAGAGTTGCCAGGTGCCCGGCATTTTCGGCTCCTGGCCAGGGAAAAATTCAGAAAAATACCGGACATTTTAGGTGTCCGGTGTTCTCTGAATTTTTTTAGCGGACAGGAGCTGAAAATACCGGGCTGTCTGGGTGACTATCGGACACCTGGCAACCCTACCTGCTGCCCTGCCCTGAGCGAAAGCAGGGGCTTTTGAACTGTTGACTTACCTGCCCTCCTCTGAACTAAGGCCGGGCTTCAAATTGTTATTTTGCTGGCCTGCTCCAAACCCAGGCCATATTTATTACTGTTTATTTTGCCACCCTGCTCTAAGGTAAGGGCATGGGACTCCACACTGGTTCTTTGACCACCGCTAATTTCCCCCAGAGACTAAACTGGGCGTAGTGGGTTGGAGCGGCCACCCACTGACCCCATAGGGGAGGCGCCCCTCCCAGAGCCGACCGGCTTACAGGGTGTAACATGCAGGGCAACTTCCTGGGCCCTATGCCACAGGATACGCCCTCCCTCCTCCCAAGCTAAGTCACTGTAGAGGCTTTGGCTTTAGTCTGGGATGGCAGGGCTCAGCGTCCCACTCTAGCCTTGTGTGGTGGGGCTTCGGCTTTCTGCCATGGGCCCTAGCTAAGTGAATGCTGACCTTGCTTCGTGGACCCCCTGAAACCTGCACATGGCCTCTAAACCCATGATTGAGATACAGTGGTCTAAACAGAATACTTAGTCCTGCCACGAGTGAGGGGACTGAACTAGATGACCTGTTGAAGTTCTTTTCAGTCCTATGATTCTATACTTTTGACTGCTGTGTTATAAGAATGAGCTCACCTATGATAAGAATTAGTTTATCAATTTTTTTTTAGGCATTGCTCTATCACAGTCATCGCTGTAGAACAGTATCCAAACAGGGAGCCTTGTACTTTAGGGTTTTTCCAGACACTGAGAGCAAGGCTCCCCACTTAGGGATGCAAACAATTTCCAGGACTTACTGGTACACTGGGGTCCTAGGCAAGGAAGTGGAAGTGGGGGTGGCTCTAGGCACTAGAAAGGGGAGGACTAGGGGACTAGATGCCCGAGTCAGCACTTCATGGCTGCCACTGTAGCAATAGTTAGGCATCTGGTGCTGTAGCGGTGGCAGCTAGGAACCCCAGGGTTTGGGCAGTGATTTGAAGAGCTTGCAGTCACCGCTGCTGAAGTAGCAGCGGCCAGGAGCTCCAGGCCCTTTTCAATTGGTGGGCCCGGAAGCACCTGCCCCTTTTGCTCCATCCTGTGGGTGGTGCTGCCAGGCCACTGATAGGGGGAGCAAAAGGAGCAGCAACATTAAAGTGCTGTTGCAGCAGTGCTTTAACATCAGCTCTGTATGGGCCAGTACTGGCAGCTGCTTCTCACCGGTTTACTGCACCAGTCTGCTTTCACCTCCGTCCCCACTGCTGCGACACTGGGGAACAGTCTAGCAGCTGCTAGACTAGGTGACTAAAGCTATAAACAGTAAGTAGGCCATTCATAAGTCACGCCCCTCACCTTCCCACCAGGGAATACTGAAATAACATTAAATTAACTTTGTATGCATGTCTTAGCATGATGCACACTGGTTTCCAGTGCTCTTTCAAAGGAAGTCTGAAGTGGACGCTTACGTGTCACTAGAATACCGTCCATGGATAAAAAGTATCATCTTTTGACCTTGAATTAAAGCAGTCTTTTTTGTAAAGTGTGAAATGTAGGGGTTTTTTATCATGGTTAGGTGGTAATGTGCTCTTACTTTCTCAGCCCTCCCACCTCCACAGGACAAAACACATGACACCAGGGAGAGAGGACAAACTTACTGCAGAGGAAAATTGAGAGTCTGAGAGGAGTTGATAGGGTAGCTGCTAGATAAAACTAATCGACAGACATCTGTCCAGAAGGACCCAATGAAGTACCAAAAAGGATAAATATGCACCCAGGGTAGAAAGAAAGACAGAGGCTACACAGCCCGAGGACAGAGTGGTGGACAAATTCCTTTACCATAAGCACAGCATAAGGGAGGAAGACAGATGACAGCAGGATGAGCAGGTCGAGTGATTATTTGAGATCACAGCTGCTGGACTGCAGGCTTCAGTGCCACTTTCAGGTCTTGCTCCTGACCCACTGCTTGAGTCCTCTCATCATTGCTATCTCCTGCACAGCATGCATCTTTTGGACAATTTGGCATTTGGTGGAACCATGTTGTAGTCAATGAAGAGCAGCGCACAGAAAAGACAAATGTAGTCTATGCATTCCATCCACTTTTGTCCAGTTGCAACATCCATGTAGAAAACATGCCATTGTTCCAAGGGGAACAATGGGACAGGGAACACCCAGATATAATTGGACATATCATTTGGGCACATGAACCTATGACTTTTTTTGGTATCAGGTTTGTGTATTATCCTGCTATGATAGCAGCTGATCTGTTGGTTCTTACAGTAAAATAAAATTCTGAATTTGCAATTAAGCTACAAGTTTTATTTATGTATGGTAAAAGTGGCATAAACTTTAATGAATGCCATCAAATGCCCAAACTTGAACCAAAAAAAAAATTACATACCGTCACCACAGTGAGTTGCAATACATGGCCAGTATTGATAAAATGCATGACATATCCATACATTGCATAAAATTGTTTAAATAATTCATAATAAGCAGTATCAAAACAATTACAAAAATATTCCCACAGATGACCCACGTCCATACCCAAAACAGTCTTACATGCCATTTCATCCCTGCCCTCATGCAAAAAAAATCCCTGTTGCATATTTGATTCCAGATCCAGCTATGATAGGTGTACAATTTGGCTTGTATACCAGTTCAGACATCCAGCAGTGCTCTACGTCTATTTCTGGTAAATATTCCCCAGAAATAGACGTAGATTGTGTCCCTTACAATCTTTGTGTGGAACACAGCAGTCCATAAAGATGTGAACTGCAGTAATGGCATTCAAATGATTTTGAAGGCAGCACCAACAGGATTTCAGTCTGCCAAATGAACATTCCACTACCATCCTACAACTACTGAACCTTCTTTTGCCAGGTCCTATGAAATCAAGGTATGGTTTTCATAACCATGGCAACAGGGAGAAGAGCAGCATCTCTTAAAAAATAGTGGGGCAGTGATTTTATTTATAATGCAATGTGGTGGGAATAATATCCCAGCCTTTCTGTGAAGCAAAAGTCCCAATCTTCAGAACATCCTGGTAGTATGCACCATGCCAGTGCGTCCCATATGTGTGGTCAACCAGTGCCTGAGAAACAATGCATATTATGCACTCATGTGCTCCTTGTGATGGGCAAACTATAGGCATGAGCTGTGTTCCCCTTTAATTTTTTAAATCCATGTTCAGAATGAATTTTGTTATGTGCACCAATATGGAGATGATGTGCAACGCGTCACCTCCATATCGGTGTACCTAACAAAATTCAGTTGGACGATCTGTGGCGGGGTGTGTTTGAGAGGTTTGGAGTGTGGGAATGGGCTCTAGGGTGGGGCTGGGGACTCTGGCTGTGAATTCAGGCCCTGGGATGGGGCTGAAGATGAAGTGTTTGCCGCAGCAGGGGGAAGAGATGTACTCCTCTGGCTGCAGCAGCTCCTTGCACAGCACCCTTGTATGGGGCTTATTAGGCAGCTGTGCAGCAGCATAGCTTAGAGGAAACCTTGAGCACATGGTGAATGGCCCCAGGGTCATCTGGAAAGCCCATTCTCTGACAGCCAGTAATAATTTCAGGAATATTTCCAGCTCCCACACTTTTAGGTACATTGCTGTCTTGACTGCCTCACAAACCTCTGCCACCACCTCCTCTCACACACAGTTGATTTGCCAACTCCAAATGGATTAACCACAGACCTGTAGCAGTTTGGGGTAGCCAGCTCCAAGACAGTCATCACAACCCACTTCTGGAGCAGCATGGCCATCCTTCTGTTTGTGTGTATGTGTGTCCTGGTGCGGGAGAGTAGGTGTAAGTTGATCACAAATCTCAAGGAACATCCACCTCTCCAGGCAAGAGTTCTGAACCCTTTGCTAACCATCCAAGGTCTGCATGATGATGTGGTCTCCCCAGTTTGTATTATAGCTCCTTAAGCTCTGGTCCCCAAAGGGGAAATCTGCAGCTAAGGCCACAATAGGCACGAGTACCATCGGCTGGTTTGCAACTGCCATGCCATTTTTGAGAAGTGCTTTTTGCAGTTCAAAAACCACTGCTGAAATATCCACCAGCATCTCTGCCTAGCTCTCAAAAGAGGAAGCTTGAGAAAGAGACGTTTTTACTTGGGCGGTATCCACGTTGGCTCTAGTTATGTTGGCTCTATATGTTGGGAGCATATAGATCTAAAGTGGCTTGACTGGATGAATTTGTGGGCTAACATTCAAAACACTTCCAGTCAACTCCCACAGGAGTTCTGCCACAAACCATTTTAAATAAACCCCAAAGTGGCTTCAGCTGGTTAGGGCATGAGGAACTCTGGGATATAATAATATATGTTCACAGAAGTGGAAGTTCAGACTCAGGTCTGCATAATGCAGCATGGATGCACCAGGTTTCCAACAAAGTGCAGATGCTCAAGCACAGGCCTGGAAACACTAAGGGTATGTCTACACTACATGGCTCCTTCGACGGAGCCATGTAGATGAGCTTTGTAGACATAGCAAAATGAAGCGGCGATTTAAATAATCACCGCTTCATTTACATCAAAATGGCTGCCGTGCTGTGCCAATCAGCTGTTTGTTGGCTCAGCGCAGTAGTTTGTTGGCTCAGCGGTCGACATCAAAAGCCTTTGTCGATCGCCCCGTTATGCCTCGTGGGATGAGGTTTACCGGGGCGGTCGACAAAGGCTTTTGATGTCGACCACTGAGCATTCAGACTACCGCGCTGAGCCGACAAACAGCTGATCAGCACAGCACGGCAGCCATTTTGATGTAAATGAAGCAGCGATTATTTAAATCGCCGCTTCATTTTGCTATGTCTACAAGCTCATCTACATGGCTCCGTCGACAGAGCCATGTAGTGTAGACATACCCTAAGTCTGCAGGTGAAGGTCACACAGACCAGAGTTTAGCTTGCTATTTATACAAACCCATAACTTAGAGATTACAGATGCATTTTCACAATGAATAAATGAACTTCAAAGAGTAGGTAAGCATCTACTGTATCCGTGTTTATTTAGACTGATATCAAAGTCTCATCAGTTTAGGCTTGCTTGTGAGATTTCCATTATATCTGGGTTTCAGATATATGTGAAGGACTAATAGAAGAGGGATGTTCTGGGAACCAGGCATTGGCATTGTGCTAAGATTTCTGGAAGAGGATATGCTGGCATTTATTTGTGACTGCTTCTGTTCCAGGATTATTTATGTAATTAAAACAAGTTACATTTAGACTATACTTGGGCTGTCCATCACTGAATTCCCCTCTTAGGGAATAGGGTTACCAGATGATTTCAAAAAAATACCGGACACATTTGATCTCAGATGTGGGTGGAATGGGGCAGCCAGGAGGGGAGCAGGGCTGGCCGGGAGGAGGGGGCTGGCCAGGGGAGATTGGAGGGGGGGGGAATGGCTGGCGGGAAAGCAGGGCTGGCCGGGAGGAGACTTGGGGGGAGCAGGGCTGACCCGGGGGGAATGGCGCTAGCCGGGAGAGGGAGCGGGCTGGCCCAGGGAGATTGGAGGAAGGAACTGGCCGGTGGGAAGCAGGGCTGGCTGGGAGGTGGTCGGGGGGAGCGGGGCTTGCCGGGGGAGATCAGGGGAAGGATCCAGCCGGCGGGAAGCAGGGCTGTCCGGGGGAGATTGGGGAGAGCGGGGGTGAACTGGCCGGCGGGAAGCAGGGCTGGCTGGGAGCGGGTAGGGAGGAGCATGGCTGGGCGGGGGGGAGCCGGTTGGCAGGGAGTGGGGCTGGCTGGGGGTAGGGAGCAGGGGGGAACCGGCCGGC
Organism: Rafetus swinhoei; assembly: GCA_019425775.1. NCBI lineage: Eukaryota > Metazoa > Chordata > Testudines > Trionychidae > Rafetus > Rafetus swinhoei. Next base: position 37,154,440 of record CM033427.1, read on the forward strand.
GGGGAACGGGGCTGGTCCAGGTGCACTTAGATCCCGGGGTGCTGCCTGTCCTGCACACGGTCCCGGTGGGCTGCACAGGCGAGTCCAGCTCCCGGGATTCCATCCCACCCCTGCCCCGCCCCCCTCCTCTCTACTGTGTAGTTGCGTACTGCCTGGCTGGTAGACACGCTAATGCAGTGTGAGTGTGTCTACCAGCCAGGCAGTATGCAACTACATACTGATACTCATGATAATAATAAAACTTACTTAATTAGAAAATACCAGACATTTATATGTCCGGTATTTTCTCAATTTGTTTCCTGGACAGAAAGCTCAAATACCGGACTGTCTGGTTCAAAATCGGACACCTGGAAACCCTATTAGGGAAGCTGATGTGCAAGTCCCTGGAATTCTGCTACCAGTCAGCATAGGATTAATGCTGGGGTCAGAAGAAGGCCAACAATATAGCAACAATGTTTTTTAAGTAAATGAGAAGCAGGAATACGGCTAAACCACCAGTGGGGCCCTTGGATGATTGAGATGCCAAAGGAGCCCTCAAAGATGATAAAGTCATAGTGGAGAAGCTACATTAATTCTTTGCTTCAGTCTTCATGGCTGAGGATATTGGGAGATTACCAAACCTGAGCCATTCTCTTTAGGTGACAAATCTGAGGACTCGTCCCAGATTGAGGTGTCATTAGAGGAGGTTTTGGAACAAATTGATAAACTTAATAGTAACAAAACACCGGGACCAGATGGCATTCACCCAAGAGTTCTGAAAGAAGTCAAATGAGAAAATGCAGAACTATTAACCTATCCTTTCAATCAGCTTCCATACCTAATGACTGGAAGATTGCTAACGTCATGCCAATATTTAAAAAGGGCTCTAGTGGTGATCCTGGCAACTACAGACTGGTAAGTCTGACGTCAGTACCGGGCAAATTAGTTGAAACTATAGTAAAGAATAAAATTGTCAGACATATGGATGAATATAATTTGTTGGTGGGGAAGTCAATATGGCTTCTGTAAATGGAAATCATGCCTTACTGATCTGCTAGAGTTATTTGAGGGGGTCAACAAACATGTGGACAAGGGGGATCCAGTGGATATAGTATACTTAGAATTCCAGAAAGCCTTTGACAAGGTCCCTCACCAAAGGCCCTGAAGTAAAGTAAGTTGTTATGAGATAAGAGGAAAGGTCCTTTTGTGGATTGATAACTGGTTAAAAGACAGGAAGCAAAGGGTAGGAATAAATGGGAAGGTTTCAGGGTGGAGAGAGGTAACTAGTGGGGTCTCCCAAGGTTCTGTCCTGGGACCCATCCTATTCAACTTATTTATAAATGATCTGGAGAAAGGGGCAAACAGAGAGGTTGCAAAATTTGCAGAAGATACCAAACTGCTCAAGATAGTTAAGACCAAAGCAAACTGTGAAGAGCGTCAAAAAGATCTCACCAAACCAAGTGATTGGGCAACAAAATGGCAAATTAAATTTAATGTTGATAAATGTAAATATACAATATGATGGGGACTAATTTGGCTACAACTACTCAAGAGAGAGATCTTGGAGTCATTGTGGATAGTTCTCTGAAAACATGCACTCAGTGTGCAGTGGAAGTCAAAAAAGCAAATAGAATGTTAGGAATCATTAAAAAAAGGGATAGAGACTAAGACAGAAAATATCTTATTGCCTCTATATAAAACCATGGTACGCCCACATCTTGAATACTGCATACAGTTGTGGTCACCTCTTCTCAAAAAAGATGCATTGGCATTGGAAAAGGTTCAGAAGAGGGCAACAAAAATTATTAGGGGTTTGGAATGGGTCCCATATGAAGAGAGATTAAAAAGACTTGGATTTTTCATCTTAGAAAAGAGGAGACTAAGGGGGGATATGATAGAGGTCTATAAAATCATGACTGATATGGAAAAAGTGCCTTACCTGAGGCTCTGCTCCTTCAGCTCCCATTGACTGAGAATTGTAGCCCCACCCCTACCCTCCTGCCCTGAGCCCACTTCCACATTCCAAATGCCTCATTTGGAGACCCACCCCAAAGCCCTCACCTCTAGTCAGAGTCCTCACCTCCTCCCATACCCTAACCCTCTGCCTCAGCCTGGAGCCCCCCCACCAGAACCTAGGGGCCCCACAAAATCTAATAGCCCCCATTAATCTGGACCTGGTGATCTGGAGGAAATTATAAAATAAGTGATGGTAAAATTGACAGCCAACCTGGTTTGCTTTCTAAGATGGGTTGAACAAGTGTTTTAATACAGATAATGTGATTTATGCTTTTAGGAACAGAGAATGTGGACCATATAAGATGGGGGACAGTATCCTAGGAAGCAATAATCCTGAAAGAGAGTTATGAGTAAATAACCAGTTGAACCTGGACTTCCAGTGGAATGCTGTTGCTAAGGCTACATCTAGACTACAGGCTTCTTCTGAAAGAAGCTTTTTTCGGAAGAGATCTTCCAAAAAAACTTCTTCCAAAAGAGAGCATCCACACTGCCAAAGCACATCGAAAAAGCGATCTGCTTTTTTGAAAGACAGCGTCCATTCAGTCTGGACGCTCTCTCGCATGGAAGCTGTGATTGCTATGGACAGAATGGCCACTAGGGCACCTGTGCTTTTTCCTCTTTCCTCTTCTTCCGAAAGAACTCCCTCTTCCCCGTCCACACACACCTTTTTGCGAAAGAGCTCTTTCACAAAAAGGCTTCTTCCTCATAGAATGAGGATCACCAATGCCAGAAAAAACCCCTCTGTTCTTTCGATTTTCTTGCGGAAGAACGCAATCGCAGTGTGGACGTTCCTCAAGTTTTGTCGGAAAACAGCTGGTTTTTTGACAAAACTCTGTAGTGTAGACATACTCTAAGAGAGTAAACAAATATATAAGTAGGGGAATGTTAAGTAAGAATAGGGAGGTAGAAATGCCTCTAATACAGCATTAGTGATATCATTACTGGAATACTGAATAGGTATAAACAACTGGTGACTTGGGGAAGCTTTAGACCCCCCCCTTCCCAAAATGTAGGTACTGCATCAATATAGGAAACACTGAGTTGGTAATATAAATTCATTTATCCCATTTATTGAAATTGGACATGTTTAGCCATGACACACAAGTCCTCATTAATGTGACATTCAACAACTATTATTGCATTATTATCTGTAGCTGCCGCAGATAAAAAAAAGTCATCTACACCTCTGTACTGTATCCAGTTCTAGTGTCCACACTTCAAGAAAGATATTGACACATTGGAAAGCATTCAGAAAAGAACTCCAAGAATGATTCAAGGTCTGGAACACATGCCTTATAAGGAAAGACAAATAAGCTTAATTTATTTAATTTGTCCAAAAGAAGGTTAAGAACTGACTTAATCATAGTATACAAGTACATACACACATGGAAAAAATGCCTGATAGTAGATGGTTCTTTAATCTAGTACAAAAGCCATAAATAGATATGCTGGCTGGAAGCTGAAGCTGGACAAACTCAGATTAGAAATAAAACACGTATTTTTAAAGGGAAGGTAATTAACCAGTGGAACAAATTAGATAGGGATGTCATGAGTTTTCCATAACCTTTAAATCAAAATATGTTATATAACAAGCCTGGGCAGAATATGGCCTGTGCCCCAGGCTACTAGATCCATCACGTGGATGCTCTGGGGAGCCCCAGGCCGGCTTCCTTGCTTGTCCCGCAACCCTGCACATTGTTCAGAAACATGACTGTGGGGCCATTTCTTTTTAAAAACTGTGAAGAGTGAAGGCTTCAGGTGTTACTCCCACCCCCAGCACAATCCCATTGGCTGGCTTCTGGCCAGAAACTGGCCAATGGGAGCTCCCAGTTTGAATAACAGGCAGCCACAAAGCACGAGCTCCCTCCCCTCTGGCTCTATTATTCACACAAGCACATAGCTGTGAAGCCTGTGCAGGCACGGGACAGGCAGGCTGGCTGGCTGAGAACCTTTTTAAGCTCTTCAAGCATTTAGCTTTACAAGCAGGCAGGCTTTTTCGGCTGCTGGCTGGTAAGTCTCCTGGCCAGAGCCTGCCTCTGGCACCTCATCTCCTCTCCTCTCCTACCCAACTCTCTGCTCCCCCCCCCCACTCAACATACACAAACCCTCTGCCCCCTCCTACACCCGTACTCCCTCCCAGATCTGGCACCCAACTCCCCTGCCCCAGATCACAATCCCCTTCTACCCTAGGTCACAAACCCAAACCCTGCACCCCAGTCTCCTGCCCTAGGTCACAACTGCCTTCAGCCAAACTCCCTCCAAGACTCCACTCTCCCTCCTGTACCTCAATCCCTTATCCCAAACTCCCTTCTGCATCTCCATCCAGGCCCCACACCTCCTCCATTAATATCATAGAAGAGTGCGGCTCTTGACCACTTCCCAAAATCTTGGAGTGGGCCCCCATCAAAAATTATTGCCCACCCCTATTAGAATTACATTTAAATATGTTGTATATCACCTATGAATCATTTAGAACTTTAAAGTATTATAAATTGTGGTCTCCTACAAATGTGCTACTTCATATTCAGTCATTTACATTATGGAATCAATGGCTTAAATGACTGCTTCTTGGAGCAGCTGGTACAGGAACCCACAAGGGGAGAGGCAATTCTCGATTTAGTCCAGAGTGGAGCACAGGATCAGGTCCATTACAGGACTGCTTGGGAATAGTGACCATAATATAATAACATTTAACATTCCTGTGGTGGGAAGAACACCTCAGCAGTCCAGCACTCTGGCATTTAATTTCAAAAAGGGGAATTACACAAAAATGAGGAGGTTAGTTAAACAGAAATTAAAAGGCACAGTGACTAGAGCCAAAAACCTGCAAGCTGCATGGAAACTTTTTAAAGACACCATAATAGAGGCCCAACTTAAATGTATACCCCAAATTAAAAAACATAGTAAGAGACCTAAAAAAGAGTCACCGTGGCTTAACCACCATATAAAAGAAGCAGTGAGGGACAAAAAGGCAGCTTTTAAGAAGTGGAAGTCCAATCCTAGTGAGATTAATAGAAAGAAACATAAACACTGTCAAATCAAGTGTAAAAATGTAATAAGAAAAGCAAAAAAAGATTTTGACAAACAGCTAGCCAAAATCTCAAAAAGAAATAAAATGTTTTTTAAGTACATTAGAAGCAGGAAGCCTGCTAAAAAACCTCATGGGTCCCCTAGAGCGATCAAGATATAAAAGGAGCAATCAAGGACGATAAAGCCATTGCGGAGAAACTAAATGATTTCTTTGCTTCAGTCTTCATGGCTGAGGACGTTAGGAGATTCCCAAATCTGCACCATCCTTTGTGGGTGATGAATCTGAGGAACTGTCCGGATTGAAGTGTCATTAGAGGAGGTTTTGGAACAAATAGAAAAACTTAATGTTAACAAATCTCCGGGACCGGACGGCATTCATCCAAGGGTTCTAAAAGAACTCAATGGGAAATTGCTGAACTATTATCTATGGTTTGTAACCTATCCCTTAAATCGGCTTCCGTACCTAAGGACTGGAAGGTAGCTAACGTGACACCAATATTTAAAAAGGGCTCTAGAGACGATCCTGGCAATTACAGAGCGGTAAATCTAACTTCAGTACCAGGCAAATTAGTCGAAACAATAGTAAAGAATAAAATTGTGAGGCACGTAGAAGAACATAATTTGTTGGACAAAAGTCAACATGGTTTCTGTAAAGGAAATCATGTCTTACTAATCTATTAGAGTTCTTTGAAGGGTTAACAAATATGCGGACAAGGGGATCCAGTAGATATAGTATGTAGATTTTCAGAAAGCCTTTGACAAGGTCCCTCACCAAAGGCTCTTGTGTAAATTACATTGCCATGGGATAAGAGGAAGATCCTTTCATGGATTGAGAACTGGTTAAAGACAGGAAACAAAGGGTAGGAATAAATATGGTAAATTTTCAGAATGGAGAGGGTAACTAGTGGTGTCCCCAAGGGTCAGTCCTGAGACCAATCCTGTTCAACTTATTCATAAATGATCTGGAGAAAGGGTAAGCAGTGAGGTGGTAAAGTTTGCGGATGATACCAAACTGTTTAGGATAGTCAAGACAGAAGCAGACTGTGAGGACTCCAAAAGATCTCACCAAACTGAGTGATTGGGCAACAAAATGGCAAATGAAATTTAATGTGGATAAGTGTAAAGTAATGCACATCGGGAAAAATAACCCCAACTATACATACAGTATGATGGGGGCTAATTTGGCTATGACAAATCAGGAAAGAGATCTTGGAGTTATCGTGGACAGTTCTCTGAAAACTTCCACACAGTGTGCAGCGGAGGTCAAAAAGGCAAATAGGATGCTAGGAATTATTAAGAAAGGGATAGAAAATAAGACACAGAATATCTTACTGCCCCTGTATAAAACTATGGTACGCCCACATCTTGAATACTGTGTACAGATGTGGTCTCCTCACCTCAAAAAAGATATTTTGGCCTTGGAAAGGGTTCAGAAAAGGGCAACTAAAATGATTAGGGGTTTGGAACGGGTCCCATATGAAGAGAGGTTAAAGCGACTGGGACTTTTCAGTTTAGAAAAGAGGAGACTGAGGGGGAATATGATAGAGGTATATAAAATCATGAGTGGTGTGGAGAGGGCAAATAAAGAAAAGTTATTTATTAGTTCCCATAATAGAAGAACTAGAGGACACCAAATGAAGTTAATGGGTAGCAGGTTTAAAACTAATAAAAGAAAGTTCTTCTTCACACAGCGTGTAGTCAACCTGTGGAACTCCTTGCCAGAGGAGGCTGTGAAGGCTAGGACTATAACAGAGTTTAAGAGAAACTAGATAATTTCATGGAGGTTAGGTCCATAAAGGCTATTAGCCAGGGGATAGAAATGGTGTCCCTGGCCTCTGTTTGTCAGAGGCTGGAGAAGGATGGCAGGAGACAAATCGCTTGATCATTGTCTTCGGTCCACCCTCTCTGGGGCACCTGGTGCTGGCCACTGTCGGCAGACAGGCTACTGGGCTAGATGGACCTTTGGTCTGACCCAGTACGGCCGTTCTTATGTTCTTATGAGGACTGGTCTGAGGTCCTGCTTCCTGGAACCCAACAGGATTGGCTCTGAGAGAGTTAATACCTGCCTGGGAAGGCTGAGCACCAGGAAGCTAAAGGAATGGTTTCAGGACAAACAGCTAATTAAGGCAGTGTCTGAAAACAATTAGGGTGGCACTTGGATCAGCTAATCAGGGTCCCAATGGCCCATACAAAAGGAAGGTGCAAACCAGAGCACAAAGGCCTGGTGCAGGGAGCCCTAAGGAGAAGGTTGCTTTCCTAGAGGGCTGGTAAGAGACAAGACCCTGGGAAAGAGTAGGTGCTAGAAGGAATGGGGAAAGTAGGAGGAGCTCCTAATGGGCTTCTAGAACTTACAAGTTTGAGGCCCTGGGAAAAAAGTAGAGGAGCTGAAGCCAGAGGCAGGAGCAGAAGCAACTGGGGCTGCAGGTAAGTGGTCCAGGGAGCAGAAACAGTGAGCTGAAAGTAAGAGGCACTAGAAAGCTGTTGTTTGCAGGATCCTTGGGCTGGGGCCCTGAGTAGTGGGTGGCGCTGTTCAAGGAGTGATCTGGCTATGGACTGCCAAGCAGCTGTGAATAGAAGCTATATTCTTGTTGGAGGAGAACCCCCAAAGGGGGAAAAAAAGGTGACACAGCTGGAGGACTATTCCATTAAGCAGAAACTGAGAGAAAGAAGCCATTATAGGCCTGCAGGTGGAGGAAAAGACAGGAAAGCCATTATCACCTGCTGGGACTGACCTAATTCCTGAAATGGCCAGCAAGAGGCACCTGTGTGATGAGTGACCCCATCACAAGGATACATACTCTTATTCAGCTTTTCACATAAAATAAAGAAATTATTAAACTTCTATATGATAACACAAGAGACATGGACAATTTGAAACACTGAGAAATAGGCAATGATATAAAAATGACATTAGACATTATTAGTGCACGTACAAACACTATACTGACATATTCTGATATCAAGAACATAAGCTGCCAACACATTGAAAGGAATGACCTGTTAATAAGATAAATTACATCACACCCATTCTCTCCTAATGTGCACATCCTGCATTTGTAAATAGATTTCTCTTCTTTTAGTTATCTAGTAATGTATATGCTAATATAACACACTTTAAAGTGACACTTATATAAGAAACTACTCTTATGAGGCAACTGCTCTATTATAATACAGCTCCAAAGCATCTCCAATGCAAATTCTGATCCTAATCAAAATTTTTTGCTGTTTCCTTGCATAATGCCTTAAAGGCCACCTTTAATATACTTTTATAACACATTATTATTTTATAGCAACATAAGATGTGGTAGGTGGTTTTAAAGGTATGTCTACACTGTAATCAGAGATGTGATTGTAGCATGTGTGGACATATCATAGCTAACTTTATTCTAGCTAATGCAAGTACCAATAGAGTTTGGACCTCCCTGGTCCGGCACCCTTGGTACCCGATTGGTACTGGATGAGGGATTTTTCTGGATCAGGGGAGGTCATTTCCCTAATGAGGGACTTTATGCCGGACAGGCATAAAGATCTTGTGCAAAACGGGGTTTTTGTGCAAAGAAAACCTCGTCCACACTGCTTCTTTTTGCGCAAAAACCCCTTGCACAAAAAGAAATGGCAGAAAATATGCTAATGAGGAACTCATTAGCATATTTCCTGCCAAAAAAACTTGCAGTGAAGATGAAGCCTGTTGGTTTTTAAGTACAGAAAAATAAAACAGATCAAATTAACAATTGTGAAAATAATTATCTCATTGCAGGTATCATAGAAGTAAGTTTTCATAAGAGACTTAAATGAGGAGAGGAGAGGATCAGACATCTGTGAAGCAGAATATTCCAAAAGTCTTCACAGAAACAAGGTGAAAAGTAAGATTTAAGTACAAGCGGTAACAGCTCCATTGGAAGAAGAAGAAAAAGTTAAGTTTTGGCAAGGAGAGGCATAAATAACCCATAATTATGGAAAGTGCTCAGAGAAAAGGCAATGACTGCCGGAGTAGAATACGCAGGAAAATGAGTAAGAAGATATAAAGTTAGGGAAATAGAGGGCTGAAGAAATACTTGGACGTCTTGAAAGCCAACGTGGGAATATTTTGGTGATGCTGCATGCTTAGTAATAGTTAAGAAATCTTTGTAGTTCTACTGTTTGGCTTATTCCTTGGAAAAGTTTCTTGTAATTCCCTTTTTTGGAACTGAACTTACAGGGATAGACTTGGTTTCTTCGTGCTTTAGAACAGGGAGAGTTCTTATTTCTGTTTGCAGAAGAAAGTGGTCTAATTGGAAATCAGACAACATTTCTTTTCTTCTTTTAGGTTACGTCTAGACAGCAGGGCTATTCTGGCACTGTGTAGACAATGAAAAATTTTGAAATAAGATATTTCAAAATAACCTTGAAATAAGCTACGCAATTTGCGTAGCACAAATTGCGTAGCTTATTTCAAGATAAGGGTGCTATGTAAACGCACCCTTAGTTATTACTTTGGTTACATAGAGATGCAAGAGAGCAGTCAATCTACTTGCCCTTAGAGTCAAAATATTACAGACTTTAGTACCCTAAGGTGAAGTACTCTTGGTTGGAAAGAATTGTTTTAGTGCCTAAAGTCTTCAGGTGCTTTTTATTTAACAGCTAGAAACCTGACAATTGAAATCAATGAGAGTTTTAACTCTTCCATTGCTATTTGGTTTTCACGAGTAATGCAAGTAGACATCAATAAGGTGAGTACAAATTTGTAAACAGTCTTCAAATTTACAGCTTTAATACTATTTTCAAATAAAAGAACATCAAAATTATTATAAAAATTAGATTTGCCTTCCACTTAATAATTTAAAAGGAATATTTGACTTTTAAACACATTTGAAAATGTTTAACATATCTTTAAGAGCTCACAAAATTTTAAAAAAACCAGAAATATTGTTATTACAGTACATAAGCAGATAGTGAGAGATGAAGACATTCATCTTTATGACATCACCAGTCACAACATGAAAAAAGTTACAGGAATCTAACTGTAGATTGTGCTGTATGTTCTACCTTATAAATACCCCAGTGCACATTACTACACATGTAAGCTTGAACTACAAGGCTATAATACCACTAAGGAGTTCTGATGGAATCAAGGTAATCACAAGAGTGGAGGATAAGTAGTTTATGTAATCAAAACTGAGATGTTTGCACATTGCCGTTCCTAGTTTTTCTGTTTAGATTGTGCATTACAGAAATCCTCAGCACAAAACACTTGCCTCCTCAATAGTGGTTAAGTTACGTTTTATGATAATCGAGTATCTTCATATGCCTTAGTTAAGTTTCATTATTTTAAAAAATAGATGATTTTAAAAAGTGTAACCTTAACTTATATTTTCCTGGTTTTCTAATATTTGGATATTTTGAACAACATTGTTCTCTTCTTTTTCTTCTTTAAATAACTGATACTGTCTCAACATTAACTTCAGTCTATACAAACTTTAGAAAGTTGTCCTTTTTAACATTATGAAAGCAACATCCTCATTCTTCTATATAGGAAACTATTCATTCTCCATCAATATATTACATTATATAGTAAGTGTGCTACTTAGTATATCTTGGCCTTATCTTTAGTAGACCTGTACCAATATTTCCTCAAAACTCTAGCAGAAGTCTTAAGAAAATGTCAAACCAGCTGGTCCAATGACAGGTGTCATGTGGAAGGATGGGAGGAATAATTCTGTATGTGTGTGCATGGAGTGAGAGTGAGGATGAGTCTCTGTGTGATCATGTTTGTAGGGAAAAACTGGAAGTAGACTATGGTAGGCTGTGGGAGATTGGGGTTTTTTGTTTGCACACGCTTGGGAACGAAGGTTCTGTGTGTTCCTATCCTGTCTTTACAATAATTTCTAATATTAAATTTGGCTTTTAGAATAATTGGTTAGTTTTGATTTGAAGCTGTATTACCACACAAAGCTTTGATTTCAATAGTAGCTTGTTATTGGATGCTGGTTAGCTACAGTTGAAATCACTCAAGCAATCCAATTTCATACACTTATCAACTGTTCATCTACACTGTGGACACATCTCGGCCCACAGGTCAGATTCAGCCCTGGCAGGCCCTGACCACTATATTTACCTTTGCCTCTACAGGTACTGGCGATCACAGCTCCCTTTGGCTGAGGATTGCTGCTCCTGGCCAATGAGAGCTGCAGAAAGTGGCGCCCAGTGTATGATTTGTAATCTGAGACTACAGGATCTACTTGCATGCTTGTGATTGACCACAGCAGTCAGAGGTAGTCATAAGACACAATTCTTCTCTCATTTACATTAGTTTTACACTAGTTCAATATCCTGGACTTCAATGAAGTTACTTCTGATCTACATCAGCACGAGAGGAGAATCAAACCCATTGATGTCAATGGAACTAATCCTGATATATACCAGCATGACAGGAGAATCAACTCTTTTGTTCTTTCAGAAGTCTTCTGTTTATAAGTCCCTGAAGAGGTGGTAATTTTAATTTTCCTCCTCTAAAACAAACATGCATTCTGACTTTGCAATGACCTAACTACCAGATCGCAAAATGGCTTCCTTTGAATGGCTAGAGAGGCTATAACCCCTCTTTCAAAAGGTACCATCATCCTTCCTCCTTCAGATTAGTTGCTCACTTTAAGAAAAAGAGATTATTTTATAATACCATCTGAGGGGTAAATTGCAGCAAAATTGCTCCCCAAAAAACTCAGGCTATATCTACACAGTAGTGTTATTTCAGAATAACTGATGTTATTTCAAAATAACATAGTTCACGTCTTCACTACAAGCAGTTATTTCTACATAATGTCACAATAATGTCAAGCTGGAGAACTTCTTACTCTGACTCCTGTAATCATCATTTTACAAGGAGTAAGGGAAGTTGGAGGAAGAATGTTCTCTCTCAGACTTCCTGCCATGTAGACAGTGCCAAAAGCCGAAATAAGCTATTTTGACTTAAGCTACGCAATTGACATAGCTCAAGTTGCGTAGTTTATTTCGACTTTAACCTTGCTCTATAGATGTTAACAAGGTAAATTATAATTGCATTTAGTGAAAATGAAATCAGAAATTATTCTTTTGCTTGAGCTGACAGAAGCATTTTCTGACAGAAAAGTTTTCTATTGGCAGTGCAGAACTGACTAAATTGAAATGTTCTATAAGAATGTGTAACTTTTGTCAAACATCTAATAGAAACTGTGCAGACAGACAGACTAAGCAGCTCTCCTGACTTGTTTCCAAGAGCTGATCAGTTGGCTCTTGGGTGGTCTGTCTTCCTAGGCTTCCAGGCTACATAGTTACCCAACTAGTGGGTTGCGGGGCTTTTGCGTTAGCCAGCTTCTGCACTTCATGACTTCCTGGGTCTGCTCTCTGGTGAGCTAGCTCCCAGATTCTCTGTTTCCAAATAAAAGAAATCTAGAAATGCAAATCTGTCAGCAGAATGGAAACTCTGGTCGCCACATAGTGATCTCTGCTTACAAATAATAAATAAGTCATTATGATTATATTGCTCACTTAAAGTGCATCTGTATCTGATATAACCATGGATTTTCCTCACAGTGAATTACTTTTTTATACTGGTGTTTCTCCTCATGAATGAATACAAATGCCATGCCAATGTTATTTCACTCAAAAGCTGATATCATTCAACAGCTACAGGTACTGCTGCTGAAATACCAGTATCCTTTGTGAAGTAAGGAATAAGAGGCAGCTTTTTAGTGATGTCAAATTAATTTATTACTGCAAAAGAAACAACTAATTCTTCTAATTTTTTCTTATGAAAAACAATATGTTTCCATTATAGAATGATAGAATTATAGAAATATAGGGCTAGAAGGAGTCTGAAGAAGTATTAAGGTTCAACTCTCTGAGCAGAGGCAGGACCAGATAACTTAGACTATCCCTGACAGTTGCTTCTTCAATCTGGTCTTAAAAACTTCCAATGATGGGGATTCTACAACCCCTTCGAAGGCTATTCTCGAGAGTTTAACTACCCTTATAGTTAGAACACTTTTCCAGATGTCTGGGTTTAATCTCTGTTGCTTCAGATTAAGCCCATCACTTTTTGCATTCCCTTGGGGGACAGAGAGAACAATAGAACACAATAAGAGCCCACAACATATTTGAAGATTATCAGCCCATTCCCCTTCAGTGTTATTTTCAGAAGCCAGACTTTTGTAAACCTTTTATCATTTTTGTTCTTCTCTGGACTTTTTCCAGTGTGTGCATATCTTTCCTAAAGTGTGGAGCTCTGACTGGACATAGTACTCTGGTCAGGTTTGACCAGTGCTGAGCACAGAGGACATTTACCTCCTATAATACAGGCCAGAATGATATTAGCCTTTTTTTTGCAACTGTATCATGTTGTTGAGTCATGTTCATATATGATCTATTTTAATCCCCACATATTTTTCAGCTGTACTAATGGTGATCACTTGCTGCCAAGTATGATAATCTTCCATGGGAATTGTGAACCCTCAGGTGGCTGATAAGGCTGATCTTTGAACCACACGTTCTGTTACAGTGAGGACAGATGTTTCCAGGTATAGCAGGAGGCTGTTGACCATGTCTAGAAGCTAGTCTCCCCTTCCTCCTGTACCTCTTCTCCTTCTCAGCTTGTTAGTGGGTAAATTCAAAATATAGGGAGCCATTGCGTAGGACTTCTCTTCATTTTGAGTGATCCTGGGCAAGTGTCTCCCAAGTGTCAACATCAACGTTGCACTTCTTTAAGTTATTCTTTAGCAAGTCCTTATAATGCTTCCATTGTTCTCTCACATTACGATATCTTCTTTCAGCTGAGAAAACAGGGCCTGTTTTGGGAGGCGATGGTCAGGCCTCCAAACAACATGACCAGTCCAAAGAAGTTGCTGACAGATGATCATTGTCTTGATAGTGGCAGTCTTTGCCTCTTCCAGAATACTGATGTGAGTGCGCCCGTCTTCCCATTTGATCTTTAAGATCTTGCAGAGGCAGTGTTAGTGACACCTCTCAAGGACTTTCAAGTGATGTCTGTAGGTTGTCCAGGTTTCAGTCCTATACAATAGTGTTGGGAGAACGACGGCTTGATAGACAAGAAGTTTGGTGTCTGTTCGGATGTCGTGGTCTTCAAAAACTGTGTGCTGTAAACGAGCAAAGGTTTCACTGGCACAGCTCAGACAATGTTAGATTTCTATATTAATATCTGCCTTGGATGAAAGGTAACTTCCAAGGTAGAAAAAATGATCAACATTTTCCAGTGCCTCTCCATTGATTTTAACAGATGGGGTGCATGTTACCTCATTTGGTGAGGGCTGATAGAGCACTTTGGTCTTCTTGATGTTGAGGGTGAGACCAAGACATGCATAAACATCAGCAAACACACTCAAGATAGTCTGAAGATGTTTCTCAGAGTGGGTAAAAACTGCATTGTCATCAGCATACCAAAGTTCCATGATAGATGTGGTGGAAATCTTACTCTTAGCTTTCAGTCTGCTAAGCCTAAACAGCTTTCCATCCATTCTGTAGATTATTTCAATGCCAGCTGGAAGCTTCCCAGCAATTAGGCAGAAAATGACTGCAATAAAGACCACGAACATGCCCTGCTTGACTCCTGTTTGTATTTTGAAAGGTTGACTCTGGGAGCTAGTGCTGCTCAGAACAGTCACTTTCATGTTGTCATGAAGCAACTTCAGGACATCTAATCTTCAAAGGTACAGTCCAAAGGGCATGGCAATTCACGGAGTCAAAGGCTTAGTTAGATCAATAAAAGCCATGTTCAGTGGTCAGTTTTGTTCCCAACACTTTTCTTGCAGCTACCATGCAATGAAGATCATGTCCACAGTTCCATGACATGATCGGAAGCCATTCTGTGACTCTGGTAAAATTTCTTCTGATGCGACAGAAGACAGGTTGCAAGGACTCATGCCAGAATTTTGCCTGCAACATCAAAGAGAGAGATACCACGACATTTACCCCAGTCCGCTTTATCCCCTTTCTTAAAGAGGGTTACAATCAAGATCTCCCTCATTTCACTGGGTATCTCCTCCTTTATCCAGATTTTAAGAATAAGCAGGCTAAGCTGCCAAATTAACTGTGGTCCACCATTTTTAAAGATTTCAGGGGGGATCCCACCTGGACTTGCTGCCTTGTTCTTCATCTGCTTGATGGCATTGTATACCTCATGCAAATTGAGAGGGTCTCCGAACTCATCCCAAGAAGGTTGTTGGGGGATTTTGCTTAAGAACTTCATCTGCAACCATGGAACTCCAATTAAGAAGATCATAAAAATGTTCTTTCCAGTGAAAGTTAATGGTTCATTGTTCTTCAAAAGTGTGGTTCCATCCTTAGAGCGAAGGGGGTTCATGCCATGACAAGCTGGTCCATAAACAGCCTTAATGACACTAAAGAAACCATGTGTATGATGGGTGTCCATGAAAGGTTGGAATACTTGCGCTTTCTTGGACTACCATTTGTTCTTGAATTCTCTGGTTTTACGTTGGACTTCTGCCCTCGCCTTAGCATGGGCTTCTCTCTTTGTATTGCAATTTATATCATTCTGCCAAGCACAAAATGTCATTCTCTTCTCATTGATGAGGTGCTCAATTTCAACATCATTCTTATTTTCACCAGTACTACAAAAGAGCCAATTATTTTGTGGTTGTGCACTTTATTTTTCTTTCCAAGGTGTAGCTTTTTGCACTTGTTAATTTCATCTTGTTGATTTCAGACCAACTCTCCAACATGTCAAGGGCATTTTGAATTCCAATCTTATCTTCCAAAGTGTTTACAGTCTCACCCATCTTGGTGCAATCAAAATATTTTATAATACTTTCCATTCCATTATCAATGGCATTAATGAAAACTCTACTAGACCCAGGACTGACCATTGTGGATCACCCTCCCAGACTGATAGCAAATAATTGATAAACTGCTCTCCTTAAATCTTTCATCCAGTTATGCACCCACCTTATAGTAATTTTATCTAGACTGCATTTCCCTGCTTTGCTTATGAGAATGCAATGTGAAACTGTGCCAAAAGCCTTATTAAGATAAAAAAGTATCATATTTACAGCTTCCCCCCATCCACTAAGCCAGTAACCCTGTCAAAGAAGGAAATCGGGTAGGTTTGACATGATTTATTCTTGACAAATATATGCTGGCTATTTCTAATAATACTGTTACCCTCCAGGTGCTTACAAATTGATTGTTTAATAATTTCTTCTACTGTCTTTCCAGGTGTCAGAGTATAAGCAGAGTATATTCTTCTACTGCCTTTCCAGGTGTCCAGGTATAAGCTGAATGGCTTATAATTTCTTAGGTCCTTTTTGGTCCCCTTTTAAAGATAGGTACTATGTTTGCCCTTCTGAAGTCTTCTGGTATCTCATTTGTCCTCCATGAGTTCTCAAAAGAGATTTCTAATGGTTCTGAGATAATGGTTTCTTATGTAAAGCTGACAAATCTGGGTGACCTTAGGGGCTAAAGCCATGTTCCTTTACAGCATGAGCTAAAGACCAACTGGATCTCAGCTAAGGCTGAAGAGCAGACTTCACTCTTCCTTGTCAGTGGTCTCAGTTCCTCTTGATTACATGCTTCCCTCAGCTGGGAAAGCACATTCCAAGCTTCTGAGACTTTTCAGCAGTTCATCCTGGATGAGCCCCAACTTGTGAACCTGATGGATCCGGGCAGTCGGCAGAAGGAACTGAACCTGCGACCATAGGAGTTAAAGTCATGTGCCTGCACAGCATGAGCTAAAAGCTAGCTAGCTGTCAGCTAAGGCTGTAGAGCAAACTTCGCTATCCCTTGTCAATAATCTCAGTGCCTCTGGGTTACACTTGGGCACACTAGGATGAATTTCAGCAGGCCCTTGCTGACTCCTTTAGATTTCTAGGCTAATAGGGACCATTTGGATGATCTAACCTGACGTCCTGTATACATAACTGACCATATAACATCTTCAAAATAATTCCTAGAGCATATCTTTTAGAAAAATATCTAATCTTGATTTAGAAATGGTCAGTGATGGAAAATCCAGCCTGACCCTTGGTAAACTGATCAATGGCTAATTACTCTCACTGTTAAAAATGTATGCCTTACCTGCAGACTGAATTTGTGAAGATTCAACTTTCATCACCAACCTTGTTTGAAATGATCACACTGGATACAATTTTCAGAGGTGCCTAAGCAACATGGGAGTATAAGTCATCTAGGATCTTTTGACAATTTTGTTCAATCTCAGTGCTCCCCTACAAAAGTAAGTTCTGTGTAGGGGCTAGAGCATTATAGGAGTTTTCACTTGTGTTATTTTCATAAGATATAGTTTTGCCCTCATAGAAGTGGCAAGGGTTTGGTTCAAACTTTCAAGCCACTGAAGATGAGGACAAGTGTAACCCACACACCTACTGGGTGTGGTTCAATGTTCCATGTAGTGGCACTGAGACCACTTACAGAGAGGAAGAATGAGTGTGTTATACAGCCTTAGCTAAAAGTCAGCTGGTTTTTAGCTCAAGCATAGTCTTGTGCACCAAGCTCCACAGGTCCCAGGTTTGGTTCTGCCTGTCAGCATTACATAAGGATTCCCCTGTCAACTATTTCCTCTGCATGAGGGATGAATCCAAATTATCATGGAATTAATGTATCTCAGTGTACATCAATTCACCATTCACAATGAGCAGGAAATATAGTCATTCCCACCAGATTAGTACATTAGTCCTGATGTGTTATAGCGGTCAAGGCACACAATGAGACAGAAAGATCAATTAGATAGACAGAACATCAAGGGGCATGTGTCAGGGATTTTATAGGGTGTACACACTTCATCGTTTTCTAATTTTTGTGAGAAAGAAGAGCACTAAGATACTTAGTGTGATTGTATATTTTCTTGTATACAAACTAACATGCTCATATATTGTCTCACTGATTTAGAGGCTTCATGCTGATTGTGTGTGTGTGTGCACGCACTATGTTGAGGCCTCTAGGATATTCTTGTTTCACCAATTTGCACAATATTGTACAAAGTACAGATCTATCTATAGATAATTGCAACTTTTTATCTGTATTATAAAAGCTTTAAAAAAATCCACATGCGGCTATATCTTGCAGTCCTTAGGCAAAATTATCCTGATCTCCGTGAAGGTTTTGTCTGAGAAAGCTTTTAGGATTGCATAGTCCAATCAATAGTTTGAGATTGTTGATGCTATTTCATTTTATGTATCTAGTTTTAATACAACAGAGCTAGAAACAATCACTTGGTACATATTATCACTTTCACCTTTATTATATGGATTGGAACTATTCAATCAAAAAGCTTGTACAGTTATGTTAGAAATATGAAACTTTTTAAAGCTAAGAATCGATTATGTTAACTTGACAACCAAAGATTTATCTAATTAGTATTAGATATCTCAATGAAAATACCTAGGAAATAACACTGCTTTATTCTAAGCCATGATTGTGACTTTTCATAAATAGAAATATCCTTTATAAAAATACTTTAGAATTTTACTTTAATCGTCACCATAGCTTACTATTGTGTCAATGAGGGTTCTGAACTGTTACTCCAAAATACTGCAGGATTTTTATATCCATAATATGGCATGACATAGGAAGGAGAGTTAGAAAAAGGTAGGAAGTTTACTAACAAGTTAAATTTATTTTCATGGCTGCTATAAAGTTGCTCTTCCTGTGTTAAACAAACTCTACAAAGTTCACTCAGTTTACTAATAAGAATAATTAATCAGAGGATACAACCTTGACAATTGCCATATGATACATTTAACAAGAAAACAAAGTGCTCTGTATTGGCTCCTAATTTAGTCAATTTTCACTTTTCTGAGTAGATGAAAAATGAATAAATCATAAAGCAGCACAGACTCTCACTTTCTGTCACTATAGCTGCTGTCTGTCTTTTCTGTGGACAGTCATCTCTGAGCAAATAGTCTGTTAATGGAACACAAACTATGAAATGTGTATAGGTACCCCAAGATAGCCAGTGAATACTATCATTTTCATTTTACCTACGACTACAAATCTGCAAGTTCGATTTAATCAACTAAAGTTGTAACTCAGATCAAGCATCACATACTGAAAATGTTTCAAGTGACTTAAACTGATAAATGTGATTAAATTATATTCTCATTCCTTATTTAACATTATGGACACAATTCTGCACATAGGGGAGCACATTAATTTTGTTTTTTGGTATTAACTATTCAATTAACATTAACAGCTGAGCTTTTCTAGTAACCATGCAAGATCTGTCAAAACAACATTAAATACAGCAACTTTTTCAGGACGGTTAGTTGAGAGAATGAGGTGGGGAGGAGAGTATCATAAAAAAAAATTCCAAAAGCACATTACCAAATTGTATCTGCAGTCCTTAAGGAGCTGGTAGATCGGGATCTTGGCTTCATAACAATGCTCATTTTGAAAAATTCCCCAAGTATTTTTAGCAGTGAAACTTCAGTTGCCCTTATAAAGCTCACTCTCCACGTATTCCATTTCAAAGTGAGATGTGTATAAAAAAAAAATCCTCTGAAATTCTCCTCCTGTAATAATCCAAGCTCCAAAGGAGGAGCTGCAATGCACTGGAACTCTTCTTTTTCACTCTGAATTTACTTCAGCACTAGCCTGTTCAAAAGTGACAGTGCTTGTCTCTTCTGTCTCCTATTGCCTGGGGAGGAACAGTATTTTGAATCTATTCTCCATCTAGGTCACATGGGAACCAGAGCTTCTGAAAGAGCCTCTTGAGTGCTTTCTCACAGTCCTATAACAACAGGTTTAAAGGTCAATCACATTCAAAAATTGCTGGTGGTAAAAGGAAAAAATGAATGTAAGGTACTGTCACACTAGTGAGTTTCCAGGGAGTTCATTCCAGTGGTTGAAAGGAAAAGGAAAAGCGTTTTTTGCACCGCAGACTTTCAATAGAAGTCTTATGCGTGAGTATAATACTTCTCTTCCCCTTTCCCTTATCCTCTGCCTCTCCTAGATTTGTGAATGAGAAGCATTATTTAACTGGAATTTCTTTTTAAATTGAAAGAGCCAAGTTATTGCTCGACAAGTGGTTACATGCATCGTAACTATTCCTTTGCACAATGTTTTCAAGGGCATAGAGCATACTATTTTGTTGATAGAACAGCTGTGTGAATAACTGAGACTACACAAGTATTTTATTAGTAAACACTTGTGAAATTTGAATATATTCAGGAATGACCCACCTACTTCTATAAGTCATGTGGGTGGTGGAATCAATATGCTACATAGTTGCTTCAACATGTATAATAAAATCCATCAAGTAAAATATTCAACTGGATGATAGTATTCTAATGTTCTGCTGATACCAATACATTTTTGCATATTACCACTGTCACAGCTTCATAATATGCATTGTGGAGTACAGTGCATTGTCAGGAAAGATCCAAACTGCCCAGCAAGCTTGCACTAGTTATCTGCATATAAATTGTTCCCTAACAGCAAAAAGAATTTTAATGAGAGTGCATGCCAAACATTCTCCTCTTCATGCTTTCGGGGCTCTATCTTTCAAATCACACTTACAGGCAGATATAGGAGCTAAAAAAATTGTGGCATAATATAAAATAGTCTCCAAGGAGCACAGGGCCTGAAAAGATTTTGCTGATAACCACAGCTTAAAATGAAAAAGGCCCTGCATCCACAGAACCTTAAATAATAGTTAGATCTGCCACTGCACACACCACACTTCTTCGACTGTATATCTAGGTATGTCAGGGCTTGCTGAAGCTTGCTCCATCTTGGATGAAAATGGGATGGATTAAAAGAAAGAATGGATATGAGAGGAAATGCTGGACTTTTATGGAACATCTAGACTTTTTTAGTATTTATATTTTACTAA
The DNA here is from genome assembly GCA_019425775.1 of Rafetus swinhoei. NCBI lineage: Eukaryota > Metazoa > Chordata > Testudines > Trionychidae > Rafetus > Rafetus swinhoei. Next base: position 37,175,297 of record CM033427.1, read on the forward strand.
ACTTGTTATGCACCTTATTATTAAACTTAAGCACCAACACCTTCCCACGCCCCACTGAAAATAGTCAGAAACTCACAAAGGTTATCAAATCAAGCATTAGCAGGGTTTTGGATTAACTGGTTTCAAAGTACTGTATCTAAATAACATTCAAAGACTATAATATTGCTGTGTCAGATAACAGATTGTAGGATGGTTAGATCTCAAAGGAATATAAAATCAAAATGCTGCCTCTGCCTGTATGAGGTACCTCCAGTTCTAATGGATATTTCTCAGGCACCTACAGGCAGAGTGCTGTAGTAGAGCTATATCCCAGAGAGCATGATCAAGAACATGCCTCAGGCACCATTTTGGTCCAGCAGCAATCTGGGACTCCAGTAACAAAGAAAGTATGGGAAGGAGGAGTCTGAAGCCCTCTGGAGAATGCTGTTATCTGTTTTGTATTTAGAGGTTGACCAAGGAAATTGCAGAGGCTGAGGGAGGTGATATGAGGAGAGCAAAGCTAAACTATAAAAAGGACACAATTTTTTAACTAGGAGTTTGAGAACCTTGCAAGCCTGGTGATCTTTTCTGGATACAAGAAACATGCAGTGATTGCAAAGCAATATCTGGATCTTCTCAGTTCAGCGAGTGGATAGTGATTTTTGCTTTTTATACTCCACCAAATCTAAAGATTGTGATGCATTTTTGAAATGACACTAAGACAAAATATTCTATATTAGACAGTTAAGCACAGCTTGGAAGAGATGCTTATTTCATATAAGGCCTGATTATGTTTGCATGAATGTCAATGGGAGGGTTATTTTTATCATTGACTTGAATAAGGACCTGTGCCTGCCCTTATTCTGCACCTAGGTGACAAACATAACAGTCTAATCATTTATATTTAGGGTCTAGATCCTGGAATGGGATCAGCTAACTTGGACTTTCTATTTATTTATTTATTTATTTATTTACTGAAGAATGATTAACTTAAACCATTTATTTATTTAAGTAATGTAGAATGAATGAATAAATAAAGGACTATCCATTCCAGAGCTGGATAGTCAGTATTTTATAATAAACAGATTCCAGCTACAGGCTCATACGCAGGAATTGCAGTGAGGAGGTGGGGTTTTTGTAAATGTGGACAGGAAGGGTGTGAACGCACCTCCCATGATCCTCCAAGTAAGAGTGCTCTGGCTGGCCAGGGGAAGGCAGGAGAGATGCTCTGCCTGATCCTCTCTCCCCAATGCTCTGGCGGGCTGGCGCAAGGCTGGGGCAGATTTCCCTCCCCACTCTGCCCTCCCCAGGAATGAAGCCCAGTCCCACCCCTAAGGATTTTTCACAGATATAAAAGATTGAAATAGCAGATCTCATTGCAGGCTCATGGTCTAGGAAAGAAACATGATTTAGTTCACTGCAAAACAGTTTTTTCCCCAATTATGAATTTTATTATTAAAAATGACTTCCTATTGCTGTATTAAGCCTAATGTGACAGCACTTGTCTTATTACTTGCATTTTAAGTAGCTTTCTAAGAAGAGTGAACGCATATGCTTATACTTTTATATTTTTACGAGTTGTTGCAAAATACTTTACAGAATCATGTTTCATGTGTACACTGTGCACAGACAATAAATTATTTTGAACAAATGTAACAACCATAAGTGGTAAGTGATTTATGCATTCAGTATTTTAAACTAGTAAAATTCAGTCTGCTGTTTTCCTTGTAATAACAAGAAAAGCAACAATAACATGTTTTGACTGTATATTCAAGCTCCATCAGTACTGAAAGATATGGATGTGATTTCAAACAATAATAGAAAAGATGTGCAAGAAGCATCCCAGGGTGCTTTCCTTTCAATAATACATCTTCAAAGCAGAATGTAATAGTACGAAAATTCATATATTCCATGCAATTTTCATGACAAAATGTTCCTTCTTTTCGTTAATGTGGCAGAGAGGATAAGGACTGGAAGTTGATCTTTTCTGTGCTGCCACTGATTCACATTGTGACCTTGGACAATTCACTTCTCTGAATTTAATTTCCTCGTGTAAATTGGGCATAATTCTCCTTACCCTCATTTGCAAAGAGGTGTGTGAATGAAAAGCCTTTTATAAGTGATAAGCACATTATTACATAGTATTTGCTGAACTAAATGCTAAATCCTCCTTTTTAATGGTGAACTGACAGTCATTTTAATTTGACACAACTTGAGTTCTAGGTTGTCTGTTATTTCTGCAGTGATGGATGCAACAGAATTTACTGAAAAAAAATGCAGAAAGCTGCAACAAACTTGTTTTACTTTAGGAGTCTTAGGGATGTTGTCAACAGTATCAGGAGAAACATAGTATCTGGGCAGGTAAGTAAAAGATGAATGGATTCTTCAGTAATGCGCGTCAAATGTATGTGTTTGTAAATGCTAAGCCTAAATGCCTATTTTGGGCATGTAGACAATTCTTAATTTGTTTTATTTATTTTTACAAATATTTCAATACATCTTTAAGAAAATATTGATCATCCTCCAAAGACACTTAAGCAATTTCCCCCTTTTGCTGGGTCTCTTGGATGCCATTCATGAAACTAGATCCATAGAGGCAGATCCTTGTGTCCCCACAGAGTCCCATTGCAATGAATGAAGTTTTGTTTGCACGGATGCCTGGGTCCCTCAGGGTAGATCCAGTTGCAGAATCAGGGCTTTGATTGAATCAAACTCTGAAATCTGTGCTCAGATAACACTGACTGAACTAAATGGAAATTTGGCCTGATTAAGGTCAGAGTGCCAAATTTTGACCTCCATTTACAGTCAAAATAAATGGGCTTTGTATTCAGTGAAAGTCAGTGAATACTCCACCTGGATAGTGCCTCCATATGGTTTCATTGCTTCCCTGCTCCTAATCTCATCCTATGCAGGAGCAGTGAGTGAACCATCAAAGATCAGTGTTTTTCATTACCAGGAAGAACTGTATCCCCACTGTACAGCATTTCTGTGGTTGTGAGTTCTCTGTGTGGTGCAAATACAATGATTCTACTACTTTTGAAGACTTTTACATGCTCAGTGAAGGAAGCAGGATTGATCTTTTACATTCACCATTATATTAAAATCACCTAGTTTATTATTTATCTTATAATGCTCAGGAACATTTATCTGTATATAGTAAAAAATATTATTAAATCAATATGTCTGCTGTACTTTCTTTGTTAGTGTATTTGAATGTGTCTTTATGTATAAGTTAAAACTTCTGGAACATTAAAGTAAAAAAAAATCAGCTAGAACTTGAAAGGCACTTATTTACAAGTACATGTAGCTTGGATGATTCTATTCTACAATAGTGGTGTGTCTAGACAACAGGGTTTTTTCACAAAAAAGTGGCCTTTTTAAAAAAAAACTTCCCCTGCATCTAGACTGCCGCCATGTTCTTCTGAAATTAAATTGAAAGAACATGGTGGTTTTTTTTCGACTGCAGTAAACCTCATTTTATGAGGAAGAATGCCTTTTTTTGAAAGTGCTCTTTCGAAAAAAGGCGTTCTTGAATGCAAACAGGGCTTTTTCAAAAGAGAGCATCCAGACTGCTTGGTTGCTCTCTTTTGAAAAAGTGGCTTGCTTTTTCAAAAGAAGTGGTTGCAGTCTAGATGCTCTCTTTCAAAAGAGGCTTTTTCGAAAGATTCTTTTGAAAAAGCCTCTTTTGAAAGACGCTTGTAGTCTAGACGTAGCCCTTAGTTGTTAATGATCAGACAAATGCTGATTGAGGGATTGAACTGTATTTCTGCTTTGGCTTTTGGATTAGCCTCCCTTGTGACACACACTTAAGAATTATGAGACATTACAAACAATTTTTATTTTTTTTCTAGTTATTTAGCGAGCAAAAATTTTCTTTTCCAGCTCTGATAAAATAGCTTCAGTCAAAAAATGAAGTTTTTTGTTCCAGTAGAGAAAACTTCCCGCATTGTCCTACCATCATGCAGTGTGAGGGTATTTTGTTACCAATTGCTAAAATATAATAAGAGCATAGAAGTTCCTACAGCTTTTTTGTGTGGAAATCATCATTTTGAATCTAAGGCTATGTTTACACAACAAAGAAAAATTTGCATATCTTTTTTCACTTTTCTTTCGAAAGAGGCTTTTCAGAAATTTGGCACATCTACATGGCGCCAAATTTTGGAAAAACCTCCTCTTTCACCACATTCCTTCTTCCTCATAAAACAAGGTTTACAGAGATGGTGAAAGAGCATCTTCAAATATGTTAAATGCTCATAGATTTATTGTACTTAATTTAGAATTAGTGTAAAACTAGTATAAAACATTCAGGGTGTGAGTTATGAGTAGGTGATATTGTGGCACCTATGAATGAAGACACTTTCATTAAACAGGACATACATTTTGCTATGGAGGGATTTTTAAAACTTGTTAGGATAATTCATAACATGGTCAGATATGTTGTTCCATTCCAAACCTTCACATAGCTGTATGTTGGAAATGTGTGTAACTGATATTCATACTACAGATCATATTCTGATACTGCATGCTTTCACAGTTTCATTAATGAGATGAAGCGATCAGAAAGCCAGCTTCTTGTGCACTGAGGAATTAAGGCTGTTGTTGACAAGTCTGAAAATACAACAGCAACATACTCAACCCAAATCTTTCCTAAATTATACTCATAGGCGCATAATGGAGATTGCATCAGCTTACGTATTTGGTCTAGAGAGTATACCAGCACCAAGAGAATGGCCAGCAGGTCTAGGGCTCCACCATCTTGCCTGCCAGCACACTGGTAAGGAGCCTTTTCCTTTCCCAAACCTGGAGCCTACCCCCCACCCCATGGAGAGCCTGCAGGCAGTGGAGGAGGGACCACTGGTGGGGGGCGTCCCCCAGAGCTTGAACAGCCATGCTCAACTGATTTGCAGCACCCCAACTCATGGAGGAAAGGGGAGGAATAGGAAGTGCAGGGCTCCAATGCCCTAGAGTGCATAAACAAATCTGAGTTTCAAATATTTAGAAGAAAACATTGTATAAATTAAAGCTGAAGTGGTTTTTTTTTTTTTTTTTTTGTATTTAAGAATTAAAGCTCTTGTGTAAAAAACAAAACTGTCATCATGACTAGAGCTGATTAATATTACACACAATGTTCTGGAAGTACTCACATCTAAAATGAACACATTTTGGCTTGTGTTCCCTTTGCAAACATTCAGACTACTGAGTTTTATTATCACAAATGCTGGCAAAAAGCAAACTGTAAGCTCACACAGTGGAGTATTTACAATCAAAGTAGTATGTTTATATGGGATGGGCAAATGCTTTACACAAAAAGAGAACAGCTTTCCTCAAATCCTTTACCAGTGCCCTGCCACACAGGTAATAAGCACTGGATCATGCCACTTACTTAGCAGCTATGATGGCATATGCAATTGTGTGAGAAGGCAAAATTAAACCTAAATTCAGCACAAGGCCAGTATATCTCTTTTCTTAAGAAATAAAGCATCTTGGCAAGCCTCACAGGACCCCAAACGGTAAAGGTTTAATATTTTCTAAAATTCCTTAATCCTATTTATCTCCCACCTCTTCCAGTTATGGTAGAAAAATATATTGTAATTTTTATATAAACAACCTCTCAAGTAAAGCAGCTCAAATTTTTAAAATCAACCAGTAAATTTGTGTTCTGTCACTGCGGGGTCGAGGGTTAAGAGCAGAGGGAAAACCACAAAACAACAATTACCAACATATCTGAGTAATTTTGATTAATGAATTAATACAACAAAAATGGCAACATGCTGGAGAATATTCTGAAAGCAGAAAACAAGAGTAAATGCAGACCAAATTACATGCTATGAATTATTCACTGGGCTATAAACACTTCACATCAAGGAGGACTGTACAGCACTCTCACATCACTTTATGACCTTCAGTACTTTAGAGGCAGTACTTGCACTAAATAAAGAGCTAATTAAAAATTGCCATTAGTCTTTTGTACAGAAATGCAGACTTGGAATTATCAGATTTTACTTCAGGTTTTATCATGGTTTGTCAAAATGCCACACAACACACCTCATCTATAATGGATAGTGTAACTGTCACTATTCAAGGTATACTATATCTTTGACTCCTGACTCAGACCCTCCATGGGCCCCTCTTTCAAGTGACAGGCCCAACTCTGGCACATCCCTTACCCCGGTCTACACTAGGGGATAAGTTTGAATTAAGATACTCAACTTGAGCTACCTTAATTGCGTAGCTTAAGTCGAAGTATCTTAAATTGAATTTTGTCACTGTCCACACTGTAGGAGGTTGATGGAAGCACACTCTCCCTTTGACTTCCCTTACTCCTCACAGAAGCAGGACTACTGGCATCGACAGGAGCATTCTCTCAGTTCAAATTAGCATGTCTTCAATAGTCCTGCTAATTTGAACCTCAGAAGATTGACTGCAGCTGCTTCAATCTAATCAGTAGTGTAGACATGGACTTAGTGTAGAATCCTGTGACTCACCTGCTTTTAGACTGGGTGTCCAAATTACACCAAAGCAAATCCAGATGGTTATGTCCTGCTAGAGACTTCCTTTGTAGAGCGATGAATTTATGCAGTACTACCAAACAACTTCAGAACAAAGTATTATTTATACAGCCATAAGAACAGACTTAACCTTAGCAATTCCCTCAGAATTTAGGTTGGCCAGACTTATCTCTGGTATCTCAACATTTGGGAGAGGAGGGACAGTATCTCTTCTGAAGTCCTTCTAGCTGTCTCATCTTCAGGACTATGGCTTTTAACCTCTTCCAAACCCTTTCATTTTACTAGTGTGGATTTTCCTCCTCCTCTTGGGGTTACCAGCCTGATGATCAGAGCATGATAGGGGTAATCTTTAAAGGAATTGGCACCTGTGTTTTTTCTTAAGTGTCAGTGAATGGGTTATATACAGCCACTGACTATGGGTTCCTACAAGATAAGTAAAACCACTCAGGAATAGATTAACTCTTACACCCATGTAGCAGACAGCATTATTCAGCAGTAATCAAATAGACAAAGGCACAAATAACATTAATAACAACAATAGATAGTTCCCACTTTCTTCACAGGAAAATAAAGACAACTCATTTATAGTAAATATATTTATCTAGACAAAAAATAAAAAACCAAAAACAGAATCCAATCCATCATTCATTGAGAAATTCCTCTGTGTCTATTCGTTCAAGTGTCATAGGAGGAAAAGGGGGAAGATGGATCAGAAATGTTGCCCAGTCTATAAATGAGTTACAAAATAAGATTAAATCTTGAGCAACATTTTTATACCAACTCTCAAACCACCTTTAGCTAAACAAATACTGTAGGGAGGTTTAACTTTTTTGCCAGGTCAGAAACAGCATTTGTGACCTTGTTATTCATGAGTCACAACACACAACAAAGCAATTTTTTTCTTTTCCTATTATTACCATGAACAGTAAAGAGCTTTTTAAGAACAATCACAGAGTGTCTCTGATTTTAAAACTAATACTATTAAAGAAGCAACTGCACCTTCTAAGCAATTTCTAAATTTTAAAACATTTCATTCATTCTTCATGCACTCCTTACTCACAAATGTCCCTGCACATCCTTGCCTATATCACATAGGTACAGATATACCATGCATTCTGTGCATAGGGCTTGATCAAACCAAGGTTCAGTGGGACAGGCCATTCTCATGCTACAAAGGGGAAGATTGAATATAATCATCTATCAGAGAAGAATGACTATCCAAGTGTTTTGATAATATTGTCATGTTAGACATGCTGTCTGAGGTAACCTACATGGTACAGCCACTTTGGCAATCTGTACAAATAAACCTGCTCCATGAGCTATTCAGGATGACACCTGAGAAACTTGCTGCAGTAGCAGTACAGTTAAACCTCATAATACTGCTTGTGGATGGTGACTTTTAATAGAGGATTTGCAGCAGTGTAGCCATGTTTCCAATATACAAGCTTGCCTCTCAATAGTTAATAGAGAAGGACGAACAGCTCCCCTTAAAACATAATTATTTTGTGAGGTGACAGTGGTGATTAAGCGGTTTTGTTCCACAGTACCATGACCAGGAACTCCCAGATTACACCAATAGGGTTAGTGCTCCATGGGTGAGGTACTCCAGTGCAGAACCTCGAGCTATATAAAATAGGAGTACGAGGTATCTGAGGGTATGTCTAGACTGCATCCCTCTGTCGGCAGAGGGATGCAAATTAGGCAGGTCGACATTGCAAATGGAGGGGGGAAAGCTTTTTCAAGTGTTCTTTAAATGAAGTTTTCTCTTTACAGTATTTCAAATCCTTTGGATAAGCAAAAGAATAGTGAACACTCTATTAAGAGTCAGTCCTGTGCATGCTATTATCATTTAAAGGCCAATTATTTTCCTTGTGACTCCCACTAATATTAGTGAAAGTCTTTATTACTACTCATTTTGCATAGCCAGCCTCTGAGATATTGTTTCATGTTGAGATTCGTCGATACATGATACCATCCTAAATAGAAAATAGAAAGAGTATTGTATAGTTGGTTGAATATATAAATTAAAAATTTAATCTTTGTAGAGATGATGGATGCATTATAGACTTTTCAATATGCTTTGTTGTACATAAGAAATTTTTGATGTGAGCTTTTTATCGATCCTTAAAAATTATTAAACAGGGAGAAAGTATATAGCTTGATGTTGTTCATCCCTTTGTAGTTTTGCTTTGAGAGTCCTTTAAATTTAACCTGAGCCTTTAGCTTTTATTGTTTTGTCTCAGACTATGTTAGATTATAAATGAAGGGCAGGGGAGGAAGCTATGACCTTTATACTGTGTAGAGAAGTATAGCATGCTGTGGTTCATTTAATTCCCCAAGACATAATAAATACACTGAGTGCTGTGGAAATTCTAGGAGATGGGGGGGGAGAGAGAGTAACATTAATCATATCTATCTCAGAAACTTTTCCTTCAGTTTATTGGTTACTATGTCTTAGAAAATGATGTGTTGTTACAATTAATTTAAAATATTTAAATATACAGAATGTAGGAACACTCTGGTGTATGTATCTATCTGAAATAATGGGGAAATAGAGGAGTAATATGGAGGCATAGTAAAATGTGAAACAAAACCAGGAACTACAAAAATTTAACATTTTCAGACTCTACATGTTCAAATCCTGGCTTATTATAGTGCCTAAATTTGCAAAAGCTATAGGTTTACACCTCAAAAGAGTAGCCGAAGCCATTTATCTTTCCAAAGTAGAGTCATTAAGTACCATGACATTTACTGGGAGGAAGTGTGTTTGGAATACAGATTAAATTAAATTAGATTCTGACCACTCTTAGGACCTACTGCCAAAATTTCTCCTTTCTGCACCATTGTGAGCCAGTGTGTCAGAAACTCCTACTATGCGCTTTAGAGGCAGCTAAATTTCACTGATGTGTTATTTTTTTACAGACTATAATGTTATAGCCCGGCCTGAACTCTCCCTTGCGGACAGTCACCAGGCTGATATATTAGACCCAAATCTTAGAAGCCATATACTTTTAGTTCAGCTGAGTCAGAGCAGCATCCAGACAGTGTCTCTAAGGTACACTCCTAGAAGATAGATGGTGCTGTGTCCTAGGCCACAAGACCAGAACCCATGCTCAGGTCTCCCCAGTACCTTACATCTATCCTATCTAGAGCTCCACACAGATGGGTACTCCAGTTTATAGTTCATCCCTTTGGGCATTTCATGATTGTTAAAGCAAGTGATACAGGCACTGCTATTCTCTTTACTCTTATGCAACACAGTAGACACACAGTTGTGTGGAAGTATATCTAAAACCAGTACCCAAAACTTTCCCTCAGTTTCTTCATCCCTCCTGAGAGCTCTTTGTATCTTAGTGGCCTTCTAGGAAGTTGAAGTATCATTCCTTCCCCTCCTCCTCAGCTTTCTCCTCTTGTTCTGTTCCATTCTTCTAGAAAGATTATTGTTTAAAAGGCAGTTCTAGTCCATTGTTTCTTCCTGTTCTTGACCTGTTACTTTTTTTGTTCACTTTGTAATTCTCCAGCCTTCTATGTTTCTTACTGTGTATCTGTGTATCAGAGTCATTAGTAAGTCAGTAGTCTTTGATTGGACATCTCTATTGTCCTGCTAAGGCTCTAGCTCTGTCCTAACATGAGAGTGATTGTGCCCTCCCTTGGACAGAAACAAAATAGGTCTTGCCACTTAGCAGTGAGTGGGCAATCTACTATCATTATCTGCTGCATTCCTGGAAATGTGTAACCTCCCCCCCACCCGGACTAAGTTAATTATTTGCACCCTTGTAGTAGACAGCATGATAGAAATCAAATAGACAGTCATACATATTAATGCAATGCACAAATATCTCCCACATTCTTCACAATAAGCAGAGATCTTTTCAAGAGGTGTAAGAAACATCTATATACATTTATAGTAATGTAAACTGTAAAATAAATGTAAATTGGGAACGATGATACTGACTTTTGTTGTAAAGCGCATTGAGATCTACTGATGAAAAATGCTGTGTAAGGGTTAGTTGGTTATAGTACTAATATAATCTCCAGTGTTTCTGAAAGTGTTGAGAAACACATTAACTGGCCGCCCCGGTTTGTTTATTTACTGGTGCCGTGGCCAGGGAGCCTTGTGGCTCCCATTGGCTCCATTTTATCCTTTGCAGCCAAGGGGAGCCGCAGGAAGCGGTGGCCCGGCCTAACCTATATGCCTCTGAGTGAGAATAAGTCTGTGACTATCAAATTCATGCCAAATGGAACCTATACATATATTATTGTATTTGTATTATGCTTGTACCTGGGAATGGGGCTACATTGTGCTTGGTGAAATACATATATGTAACAATGAAGACAGTCCTTGGTCTAGAGGTCTCCATCTATTTGAAACAGACAAACTGGGTAACAGTGGATAGGAAGGAAGAAGTAACAGTAAAAGAAAGGCTATCTGGCTGCTAAGCCGTACTGTCCTGAGAGAGGAGGAGGATGTGATAAACTCTGGCTGTAGGCTACACTGCTCTGTGAGAAAGGGGCATTACTATAGACTCTAATCATTAGACCATATTGCCCTGAAAGAGAGTGGTGTTCCTATTGAGTCCAGCCGCTAGGCTACGTGGCCCTGTGAGGAAGATCCTGGGTTAGAGGCTTGCCTGACAGCCCCGACAGTTGGAGACTGTAAGCCACACAAACGCATGTGGGGCGGACATAATTTGAGGGCTGGCAAGATGCCCTGTGACTGGTTGCAAAAGCCAAAGGAGGGTACAGTTTTAAGAAATGGAGAGTGGCGGACATTTTCAAAAGCCACAGGGGATCAAGGACAATTAGATTTGGCCAGGAAGAGATTACATAAGACTTTGGTAGGATAAGAGTAAAACAGATATAAAACATCTATGAGTTACCAACTGAGTTATAAAGTTTGAATGGTTTATAACCACCTGATTACAAAATTCATAATTGATAGAACATATTAAGCACTTAATTTACATTAGAAAAATGTACTTTATGACACACATATAATATTTGATAGCCAAATAAGAATTGTAATTATTATCTTTCATCGAGAAGGATCCCTAGGCACTAATGCTGCTTCTTATCAGTAGCAATAGGTGGCAAGAACATGAGACACAGGCAAATTTTTGTTCCTTTTAATTTCCTAACTGATAAGCATCTTCAGTCTGAGTCACCTTCCTTTGGTTTACTGTTTTAACAGAGGTTAAGATTTTACTGCCTCATGGATGACTTAACATTTATTTCTTGTTCTGCTTTAAAAACTTAAGATAAAAGAATTATAAAATTAGTAAGTGCTTTGTTACATAAACACATATGGAGATACTCTCATCTCAGGAAGGACAATGGTCTTGATTTATATACTTCAGTGTTCCCTGTCAATTCATTTGAACTCCTGGATCTGTGTCTAGACTAGAGAAAAGTAACATATCACTAATGGATTGGTAGAGATGTTAATCACAGATAGGAAATAGGTAAGAAATATTCTATTGCAATTAGCCAATGACATAGTTTTATTTGCACAAAATTTGTGGTGTTGGTGAAGAAATAAGTTATATATTAAAAGGGTGGAGGAGAAAATTAAAAAAAAAAGGAAAGTGACTTGGTGACTTTTCATTTTTTTAAGGAGAGATTTTGTTTTATTTGTTTTTAACATTACCTTATGGTTTATACTGCGTCAAGGGGCTAGTGGAAGGTTGGACTTCAAATAAATGATGTAAAATATTAAATAGATACAGTTTTGCTAATCAGAAACAGAGTGGGGAAAGCTATAAATCCACATATTTGAAAGATAAACTGCAAGAAAAAAAGGAAAAATGGGTATAGTGAAAGCGTTTAGCTAGGACATAATGGATGAAATAAAAGAAGAAGGGAAGCTGATGAAGTTTCTATCATTGAAGACCATATTAAAAACCACTCTACACATACACATGCATCTATATAGCGTAGCCAATACAATAAGCTGAGCTGTGATATTTACTTTCACAAATTTGAGAATGATGTAATATCAAATGATAATTTCCCCCTCCAAAAGGCAAAGATGGATATGTCAGGTCTCCAGTTGACCAGTTTAATGTTGTCTTTATGCAACACTGACTTGATTTTGAAATACTGCTGGCAGGGTCTCCATCAATTTTCATCACTGCCATTGTATAGCTGGGACATGCTTCTACCATCTTTTACCCACATCCTTTAATAACATGCATTGGAAAAGAAGATGGTTCAGGGACTAAAATTTTTCTATGCTCCAGCCTGGCAAAACTTCAGCTCCCTCAAAAGGCCTCTGTGCTGGGTTCTGCTCCTCTTCTTTTTGGCATATGCAGTGGAAGAGAAGGTGCTTTATTCAAACTAGGAGTAAAGCTTCTTTCTCTCCTGGAGTTGGTGCTATGTGTAAGGCAGAAAGTTGCTGCTCTGTTCTTTCTGGGGGAAAATAGCTGGGGAGAGCACTGAACAGGCCACAATAGAAGGGTGGAAATTTTTGAAGGCAATAAAACTGTGAAGTATTTAAAGGAATGGGAGGTAAACAGAGACATATAAGGTTAGGGTAAGAAAAAGAACTCAGATTGGCGAAAACATGAGGAAAAGACCAAGATGGGGAATTATGAAGTGGGGAAGCTGTAAGTGTGTAAGGTGGAGCGCTGTACAGTGGAGAACTATCTAGTTGAGGAATATTGCACAATAATACTTATTTGTTACATAACGTGTCATTATAAAGCACTGTAAAAGAAACCAGCTGATTGAAATAGCTACCTATAGTGGATATCATGAAGTTTGAGGGGAAGAGAGAAAGAACTAGTGGGTGGAATGGAGCAGAGAGGGCAAGCATTGACAGTAACAAAAACTCGAGAGAAAAGACTTTAAAAAACAAAGATGATGTGTCTTAGATAAAAGTGTGACTATTTAAAACAGATAAATATTAGAGCAGGACAGAAAAAATATCAATTAGTAAATTTCAAATTTTTGGTGAAAAATCAAAAACTAAAATACTTTAACTTGGAAATTCTGCCAGAGTACCCCATGGAAGTTGTATTTCAGGGTATGTCTAGACTGCATCCCTCTGTCGGCAGAGGGATGCAGATTAGGCAGGTCGACATTGCAAATGAAGCTGGGATTTAAATATCCCACGCTTAATTTGCATAAAAATGGCAGCCATATTTGCCGACTCAGCACTTTGTCGGCAAAAAGCAGCAATCTAGAGGGGGATCTGTCGAGAAAGAAAGCCCCCTCTAGACTGCTGCTTTTTGCCGACAAAGTGCTGAGTCGGCAAAAATGGCGGCCATTTTTATGCAAATTAAGCACAGGACATTGAAATAGGGATAAGGGATCTTTCGGAAAAGGCTTTATTTTTCGAAAGATCAGCGTCTAGACTGGCGCTTTTCTCCGGCAAAGCTCCGTGCCGGAAAAAAGCGGCAGCCATTTTTATGCTAATGAAGCGGGGGAGATTTAAATCCCCGCTTCATTAGCAATTGCGATACATCTAATTTGCATCCCTTTTCCGAAAAAGGGACACAATCTAGACGTAGCCAGTATGTTTTCCCAAAATTAATGAGATCTTTTGACCTATACATGTTGAACTTCTCTCATTCAGCACCTTTGGGTCCTGACTGGTGCCGGACCCGAGAATTTGCTGAACCATGGGAGGTCAATATTGTCTAGCACAGGGGTTGGCAATAAAATGGCAGTGGTTCACCAGGGCTAGCCCCTGGTGGGCCGCTTCTGCTACATTTGCCTGTATCTCCACAGGTACGGGCGATTACAGCTCCCATTGGCCAGGAATGGTGATCTGTGGAGGCGCAGGTAAATACAGCAGTGTGTGGGCCCATCAAGGGCTAATCCTGGCAGACCAGATCTGGTATTTGCCCACTCCTGGTCTAGCAGCATTACCAACACTTTCACTGCTTACTGGACTCTTAGAAGATATTTAGTGGTAAATCAGAGCTAAACAACAGCACAGAACATTGAGAGCCAGGACTGGTGGCTGTAAACAAACTTTATGGGACCAGGGGAAACTTGGCCACACCCATGATAAGGAGACATTCAGCTAACTATAATCATGCAGGAATACGCATGTTGCCAGACCAGACAGTGCCGAACTAGAGAGATTCAACCTGTATATAAATAATACAATCACAGAATACTAGAACTGGAAGGGACCTCGAAAGGTCATCGAGTCCAGTCCCCTGCCCTCATGGCAGGGCCCAGTACCGTCTAGGCCATCCCTGATAGACGTCTATCCAACCTGCTCTTAAATATCTCCAGTGATGGAGATTCTGCAACCTCCCTAGACAATTTATTCCAGTGTTTATCCACCCTGACAGCTAGGAAGTTTTTTCCAACCTAAACCTTCCTTGCTGCAACTTAAGCCCTTTGCTTCTTGTTCTATCATCAGAGGCCAAGGAGAACAATAAAACGCCCTTTTAGATATTTGAAAACCACTATCATGCCTTCACTTTTCTAAACTAAACAAGCCCAATTCTTTCAGTTTTCCCTCATAGGACATGTTTTCTAGACCTTTAATCATTGTTTTGCTCTTCTCTGGACCCTTTTAATTTCTCCACACCTTTCTTGAACTGACATAATACTCCAGTTGAGGCCTAACCAATGCAGAGTAGAGCAGAAGAATTCCTTTTCGTGTCTTGCTCACAACACTCCTGTTAATGCAGCCCAGAATCTTGTTTGCTTTTTTTGCAACATCTCACTGTTGACTCATATTTAGCCGTACTCCTTCCTAGACAATCACTTCCCATTCTCTGTGTGTGAAACTGATTGTTCCTTCCTAAGTGGAGTACTTTGCATTTGTCCTTATTAAACTTCATCCTATTTACCTCAGACCATTTCTCTAGTTTGTCCAGATCATTTTGAATTATGACCCTATCCCTGCAAAGCACTAGCAACCCCTCCCAGCTTGGAATCATCTGTAAATTTAATGAGTGTACTCTCTATGCCATCCTCTAAATCATTGATGAAGATATTGAACAGAAACGGTCCCAAAACAGACCCCTGTGGAACCCCACTTGTTATGCCCTCCCAACATGATTGTGAACCATGAATAACTACTCTCTGAGAATGGTTATCCAGACAGTTATGCACCCACCTTATAGTAGCCCCATCTAGGTTGCATTTCCCTAGTTTATTGATAAGAAGGTCATGCAAGACCATGTCAAATGCCTTACTAAAGTCTAAGTATACCATGTCCACTGCTTCTCCCTTATCCACAAGACTCATTATCCTATCAAAGAAAGCTATTAGATTGGTTTGACATGATTTGTTGTTTACAAATCCTTGCTGGCTGTTACCTATCACCTTATTTTCTTCCAGATGTTTGCAGATGAATTCCTTAATTACTTGCTCCATTATCTTTCTTGGCACATAAGTTGAACTGACTGGGCTGTAGTTTCCTAGGTTGTTCTTATTTCCCTTTTTATAGATGGGCATTATATTTGCCCTTCCCAGTCTTCTGGAATCTCTCCCATCTTCCAAGATTTTTCAAAGATAATAGCTAAAGGCTCAGATACCTCCTCCATCAACTCCATGAGTATTCTAGGATGCATTTCATCAGGCCCTGATGACTTGAAGACATTAACTTTTCTAAGTAATTTTTAACTTGTTCTTTTTTTTATTTTAGCTTCTAAACCTACCCCATTTCCACTACCAATCACTATTTTAGGCATCCCATCACCATCCAACTTCTTAGTGAAAACCAAAACAAAGAAGTCATTAAGCACCTCTGCCATTTCCAAGTTTCCTTTTATTGTTTCTCCCTCTTCACTGAGCAAAGGGCCTACCCTGTCCTTGGTCTTCCTTTTGCTCCTAATATATTTATAGAATGTCTTCTTGTTACCCTTTATGTCTCCAGCTAGACTGAACTCATTTCGTGCCTTTGCCTTTTTAATCTTGCCCCTGCATATCTGTGTTGTTTGCTTATATTCATCCTTTGACCTCGGATGAATTTGACCTAGTTTCCACTTTTTATATAACTCCTTTTTTATTTTTAGGTCATGTAAGATCTCCTGCTTGATCCAAGATGGTTTCCTGCCATACTTTCTATCTTTCCTACACAGTAGAATAGTTTGCTTTTCGGCCCTTAATAATGTCCCTTTAAAAAACTGCCAACTCTCTTCAGTTGTTTTTCCTCTTAGTCTTGATTCCCTTGGGACCTTACCTTCCAGCTTTCTGAGTTTACTGAAATCTGCCTTCCTGAAATCCATTGTCTCTATTTTGCTGTTCTCCCTTCTACCATTCCTTAGAATCATGAACTCTATGATTTCATGATCACTTTCACCCAAGCTGCCTTCCACTTTTACATTTTTAACCAGTTCTTCCCTATTTGTTCAAATCAAATCAAGAACAGCTTCCCCCCAGTAGCTTTCTCAATCTTCTGAAATAAAACATAGTCTTCAATGTAGTATAAGAATTTATTGGATAATCTGTACCCAGCTGCCAACATATGTCTGGATAGTCGAAATCCCCCATATCTAAATCATATAACTCTATCTATTTCTCACCTCACATTTCATTTCACACCCCCTACTTGTTCCTTATTCCTTTCTCTGCTTTGGATGCTTCCATTCTAATTCTCTCTTTTCTGGTTCTTTGACCTCCATGTCACCCTTTCCTTCTATACTAGGAACAGTTAATATGATATGCCTCGCTTAGTATTTTGTGAATCTTGAACAGACTTTTGCAGTTCCTGGTTACTTATTGTCTTACCTCTCCTGTTCAGACCCTTCTGTTTTGTGATGATGCCATGCATTTCATTGACTTCCTCCTCAATGATCTCTCCATATCTATTTGTGTTTGAACTATGTTCACATGCATCTTATTTGTCTGAGCCAGACTGCAAGCTCATTGGCGCAAAGACATGTCCTCTTAGATATTTTGTTTACACATGGTTCATATTTATAGATATCTATAAATAATTACGAATACCATAAAATTTAAGAGTCCTCCTAAAATAGTTGAGGTTTGAGTTGTGAAGATGACATCTACTGCACTCTACTTCTTTCCCAATTCTTTCCTTCTTAATACAAGAAATAAATTAATATTCTGTTGGTGAGCCTCAGTTAAGAACTTTCCATCTTCCTTTACCTCGGTTTCTTTTATGTTTTGTGTGAATGCTTTGAGTGGTATAGTAGGAAAGAAACATCCCTCAGGTCAATGCACATAAAGGAACATAGTGAATAGATGCTAATGAATCATGACAAAACAGAGGAAATCCAAAAGCATGCATTGATGCATAGAAAAAATATACTGAGTTCTTTCCCTGCCAAGAAACTCACATCCCACATACACACAATTCAGCCATTGAAGTTTTAATGAAACAAGCCAGGGAGCTGCAAAGTAGTTATTATAAGACATTAATGTTTCTACCAAATAAGACAGTGCTCTCTTTTTTCAATCATGTAGTTATTTACTGTATTTACTGCGAGTTTTAAAAAGTGAAATTGATCAATATCTGTTACCAAACAGGCAATATGTAAAGTGAAAATGAATAAGTGAGACGTTGTCTGCACTGGAGGTAACGCTGCACCAGTTTAAACTTGTAGTGTAGATGTGGTGCACTGGTATAAGTTATTACTTGAATCAGTGCATCTCCCTCCAGCTTACACCAGTGTAGCACATTCAGTCTTGTTGGGTAAAGCTGCAGTGGAGTAGCTATGTTGGTGACTAAAAACTTGAGAGAAGATAATGCACCAAAAATGTAAGTTTTGAAATTTACAGAAATATGTTTAATATTTTAAAAGATTGCTAAGTGATTAGAAAAAAACACATTTTAAATAAGACATTATGGACTATGTGTTCACAAAGGAATTGTGCATTTTACAAGCACAAATTACAGGTTTAAATTTGTCCACCAAAAATGAAGTTAAATCTTATCCTTTTTGAAATAATACCACCTTGTTTCTCTTCTCTTGGAGCTTACTTAACTGATCTTTTAACTAAAGATCTGCTGAAGTATCTGAAACTGTTAGGCAGTGGCAGACAGACATGGTTACCTTCAGTTCATTAATTAATATGTATTCAGGTGCCATACAGATGACAAGGTCAAAATTACAGTGATACTTTGCACTTAAATAGCATTTGTAGCCATAATTCTCAAAAGTAGTTTACAAAAGTTAGTGATATTATTCCCATTTTACAGATGGGGGAACTGAGGCACACAATCAGATCACTCTCAGAGACAATGGCAGAACCAAGAAAAATATTCAGATGACACAAAGAATCTTTTGAAGAATCTGGACTGGAAGCAAGGTTACCTGAATCCTATTTCTGAGCCCTATCCAAAATATTACATAATATTTTACCATTAATTAAAACTCCACTAATGCAGCATGAGTGTCACACATGAAGTCTGGAATACCATTAATTAAATTATTCAGAGTTATAAATAATAGCTTAACAAAAAATATGAAGGGCCCATTCTGTGGAGGTTGTGTGGCATGGTAAAGTCAAATCAGTGTTTGAATATGGAGATTCTGGATCTCCCGGTATATCATGGAAAAAGTTTCCACCAGTGGTGCCAGCTCCCACAATTTTGTACACTGTCTCAAGAAATTTAGTGACTTTTCTTAGCATGCATCTACACAGCATGGCTTAACTCGAAATAAGCTATGCAAATTGAGTTACGTAGCTTATTTCGAAATAGCTTATTTCGAAATTGGGAGCGTCTACACAGCACTTATTTTGAAATAGAGCACTCTTCCTCTGACTTCCCTTACTCTTCATCTATTGAGGGTTACAGGAGTCAGAGTAAGAAGTCCTCCGGCTTGACAGTATTTTGACATTATTTCAAAATAACGGACTGCTGTGTAGACGCGGACTAAGCTATTTCGAAATAATGCTACTTGTATTGAAATAATGTTGCTGTGTAGATGTACCCTTAAAGCCCTAATAACTGGAGTCAGGTGATTACATGATAAATGCAGCTTTCATTTAAAAAGGAAATGTCTAGCTCTCAATGTCTTGGAGGAAAGCTTGAAACTGAAGCACAGAGGCTGAAAACTAGAAGGCTAATAATAAACCCCTCACAATTTATTATTTTTAAAATCTCATTATTTTGAGGGGTCTTATTCATGACTTTTGGGTTGACAGTACTGCATTATAGTGAGGAAAGTGATGGAAAGCATGTGGATCAAGAACATGGCTAGTATGATACAACACGGTGCGAGTCTTCTGGGCCACAGAACCACATGGTGGGTGCACAGCAGACTGCACGTTGCAACTGTACTGTGCAAGAAGTCTAATTTAGGTCTAAGTGTTCCTGATAAAAGAAACAAGCAACTGACTGGAGCATTATCTAATGCATAACATCGTGGGCAATTAGGAGCTGGTACTTGTTTGGCATGATTGCCTAGAAGCAGAAAAGGGTTTTACTACATAGAGTCCTATGACTCTGATAAGTTGCTTATAACTTCTTGCCAGTGGTTCTTAACCTTTTTGGACTCAGGATCCACTTGAAAATATATTTATAGCCTGTTGCAACCCAGCATGGGAATGGACATCCTGGGCTGATTTTCAGTGAGTTGTTTCCCCTCCCAAGGGGGATTGGATCTCGCTTGTCACTCCTCCCCTCCCTTCTCCCTCCCCTTCCGCCCCTCCTGCCCCCCCTCCACACACAAATGGCACTAGACCCCAGAAGTTGCAGTGCCTGGAGCAGGGAAGCAAGCCCAGGCAGCCAGCCCTGCCTGTGGGAGAAGAGCCATAGGAGCTGCTATGTGACCCTTTAAAAGATTTTGTCGACCCAATTTCAGATCATTGTCCATGGGTTAGGAAACCCTATTACAGGTTACGCTGTGCACAGATGCTTTTTCATATCACAAAGATGGTAGGAGGGGGAGTTATTTTTTATATGAGGTGACAAGTCAAAAGTTCAAACAAAACAAGGAAAATTCTCCCTGGTTCCAGGAGAGACAATCAGAAGTACCCATCACTTTCACAATCTTCTCTCTTACAAAGGAGACTGTTTATGGTCCAATCCTTGTCCTCAGAAAGGTTTCCAGTGGAGAACAATACACCCCAGCTTCCGCTCATCTTTTTCTCCCTGGAGCGCTCCTGCCTGGGACAGAGGGGAGCCTTGCCCCAACAACACTTAAAGGCTCCAGCCTTGGCCCTAGATAGAGCCAGCTGCTCGAGATCGCTCTCAAAACATAAGTTGCCAATTTGGAACCAATATCTTCCTCTTAGAGGTTGTCAGTTTGTGGCCCACAAATGAATCTTTGCTCCTGCATTGGGGTGTAGGGTTGCCAGGTGTCCAGTATTGTACCGCACAGTCCAGTATTTGCGTGCTCTGTCCGGTAAAAAAAATCAGAAAATACCGGACATGTGCAATGTCCGGTATTTTCTGATTTTTCTGGCTGCGCACTGGACGGAAGCCTGGCGTGGGCAGGGGGAGCGGCTGGGAGCCCTCAACTGGGTGAGTGTGAGGAGGAGGGGAAGCCTCCTCCTTGCTCGTGAGTCGCCGGGAGCCTGCGTGGGACAGGCAGCAAGTGCCCAGGTCAGTCCCGCTCCCCCGCCGGCCAATGTGCTCACCCCCCCTTCCCGGCCGGCCGGTTCTCCCCCACTTTCTCTCCTGATCTTCCCCGGCCACCCCCATGCACCACCCCCAGCTCTGCTTCCCGCCAGCCCGTTCCTCTTCCTTGTCTCCCCCGGCCAGCGCCGCTGCACCTCTTCCCTCCCCGCCAGCTCTGCTTCCTGCCCCCTTCCTCCCGGCCCCCTTCCTCCCGGCCAGCGCCGCTGCACCCCCGCCAGCTCTGCTTCCCGCTCCCCTTCCTTGCCCCACCCCCAGCTTTGCTTCCCGCTGGCCCATTCCTCTTCCTGATCTCCCCAGCCAGCACCGCTGCACACCCCACCAGCTCTGCTTTCTGCCCCCTTCCTCCCGGCCCCCGCACCTCCCTGCCACCTGTGCTTCCCGCTCCTCCTTCCTCCCAGCCAGCCTGCACCCACACCACAGATCTGCTTCCCACTCCCCTTCCTTCCTCCTGGCCACCCTCGCGGCCCCGCTCCCCCCAGCTGTGCTTCGCTCCCCCTTACTCCCGGCCAGCCCCGCCCCTTCCAGCCAGTCCCCCTCCCCGATATCCCACGGCCAGCCCCGCTTCCACCCGACCCTCCCCACGACCAGCCCGCTTCCTGTTGGCCCCCATCTCCCCAGCCAGCCCGTTGCTGCCCCATTAGCTGTTTCCAGGTCCCCTTTCCAGCCCCCTCCAATGAAGCGTGTTCGGGGTTTTTTTTTTTTAATGATTACCTGGTAACCGTTAGCAGTGATCCAGAGGTTGTTTGTTTGTTTTTTGCTCAACAACTTTGGTTTTTTTTTTCCTTCAACAAAATTTTTTCCCGGTGTTTTTTTGGGGCGGGAGGAGGGGGTGTTTGGTATTTTTCTTTCAGCCATCTGGCAACCCTATTGGGGTGGAGTGGCCTTGGAAACATCCCTCTTCAGACTTAAAGGGCCAGTACACACGATTTAAAATTGTAATAATGTATTATGTAGAGTTTTTTTTAAATACATACTCAAATACATACTCAAATTTTAAAATACATACATAGTATTTAAAAAAAATACTTTTTTTATTGCTCACCTCTGCATTAGGGGCATTTAATTGATCCTTACATTTAGTCTGAATGAAAGACAATTAGTGCACCCATAGACTTCAACCATTTCTGTGACTGAGCTACAGACAGAAGACATGCTTGAAAGTCACAATTTACACCTTCCAGGGCAACATTTTATTAGAAATTCAATAACCATCACTTCCATTTCACTGTCACTCAAAAAATACTAAATCAAGCTGGTTCTTTCTCAATTTGTCAAAGAACAGATTGCAAGCAAATGTTTGAAATATTTTTCTAGTAACAAATTAAAGTGAAAAAGAAAATGAAATTTATAAAGATTAATTTATTTAAACAATGGAGAATAGATCCATGCAGCTGGGGCGTAACTATGCAGGTATTTGAGATAATATCTTTCATTATTCAAGCTACACATAATTCTTCATCAGGCTTGGGTAGGAAATCAAAATCTGAGGTCTTGTCTACACTGGCACATTTTGGCAACAAAAACTGCCTTTTGGTGACAAAACAGTGAGAGTTTTTACACTATAATGCGACTTCTGTCGGGGGGGGGAAATCACCCAGTTTTGGTGACAAAAACTTCCAGCCCTGTGAGAGACTTTTGTCTTTTCCTCTCCCTTTATTGTTGACAAAGAGCCAGTGTGGACTCTGTTGTTTATTTTGTCGAGAGAACTGGCTTCCATCAGTATCCCACAATGCCTGCCCCAATGGCCATGCTCACTGTTTTGTGATCTCTGCTGCCCTGCAGGCAGGTACTCCTTCCCTTTCAAAGCTCTGAGAAGTGTCTGACAGCTGAGTGAGCTATTCCCAGTGGGGAACAAAAATAGAGCAAATCATTGGAATGCCCCATTTCTGCCCTGCTAGAAACACAGCAACAGGCAGACTGCGGCTTCAGGGGAAGGTCTGGAGAAACTGCTGTGCTGCTTTGACATTCCTCAGCATGGAGAGCTCACAGAGCTATCCACAATGCCATTCCCAGCAGATGAGAATGCTGTGGGAAAATTTGGAGGAATCCCAAGAAGCACAGGGATCAGCTCTGCCTTCCCAAAACACTGCACTGTGGGATGCTTACTCACATTGCTTTGCTCCATCTGTCGATGGGGAGCTAGCAATGTGGCCATGAAATGTCAAAATGGGAAGGCAGAAAACCCATTTTGACTGTTTTTCACTTTTTCCGACTTTTGCATGTTGACAGCAGTTTTGTCACCAAACCTTCCCACAGTAGACATAGCCATAGTTTCCTCCTCCAGACCTAATGAAGTAGCTCAAAAGTTTGTACCTTCCAGCAACAGACATTAGCTGAATAAAAGAGATTGGCTCATCTACCTTTTCTCTCATATCCTGGGACCAACACAGCTACAACAACGCTCCTTATAGGTATTTGGCCAAATGAAGCCTACACTGAACTCAATTCTCTTTGTCCTTACCCCCCATCCCCATTTAAAAAAAGTTAATTTGCAAACTTAATGACATGAAAATAACCATTCATGTCTTATCCATATAGATTTCATAATATCTACCTTTGAAAACCACTTCTCATTATAAAAACTTCTCTCCCCTTTTAAGCAAAATGAGTATGCAACTATATAGTGTTTCTAGGTTTCCAGATATTATCCTGTCAAGTCATGCATTATCCAACAAAAATTCAATTAATATGACTTGACATATATTTTTAAAGCATTTTTTTTCTGCAGTTGGCTCTCTGGTATGTGATATTTTTTTTTTTTTGCTTCAAGCAACCAGCTGGACTGACTGTCTCAATCATTCAGTGAAGAGTTCTAACTCAGCTAGCATTTTTTTCCTCTGTTTTACACATAAAAAATCCAAATAAACATGAAACTCTAAAGGTGAACTATTTTAAATAACTCCCGAAAGAGAGAGCCATTCCATCACTATTCCTTACTGCACTTCAGTCTATATAATGTGCTAAGCATTAACAGCAGTCCGTCAAGTATGCCAGATTGTTTATGTGCTTGAATGGAATGATAGGCCTTCTATTGTATTGTGCTAGGGTAAATTAGATCAGGATACAGTATTAGATCCTGGTTAGGGCAGTTGCTTTTCATCATTCAATATAAGTAGACCTGCATTCTAACCAACATTGCACATCATCAAAAAAGGGTAACTGAAGAGCAAAGGGTAAATTCCTGAGGACACCATTTGCATTGTCTGAGTTCTATCCTCCTTATTAGAGAGGGAGGGAGCTCAGATAGGCATTTCATCAAATACTGCTTAAAAATGTGCATCAATGAGTGACACTTACCCTCTAGCTAAAGTTGTTTTCTGTGCTCTGTGTTGCCTTGGAATGTCAACACTGCAGGCTCATTTTGGTGACCTTGAATGGCAGGACATCTTTTTCTGCTTCTCAGTTCCTGCCCACTAATATTACTTGAACAATATTTCTTTGATTAAAAACAAAAAGTCTCCTTTAGAAAGCTTTTGTGTACGGTGCCAGAAGAATACAACGTTTGATTAAAACTAGTTGAAAGTGATATCTGCACTTGATAGCAGTATTGAAACCAACCATGGCAGCATTAATTTGGAAAAGAGATGAAGGGACTGTTATTGGGGTTAAAGGTCTGGTGATAGACATGATTACCACCTTCATTTCCTCAGAGGGAACAAACTCCAGGCTAATTAGACCTGCTGAGTACTCGGAGTTACACCCAGACAGACAACAATAGTGGCCTGAAATATCAGTACACTCAATGGGACTAGAAGAGACCCATTGAGTTAGCCCAGTAACTGTGACATTGGCTATAAATGAATATATTTGTAAAACAATCTCTTTATCAAAGTTACTAATAGCTTCTCATATTAAAATTGAAAAACGTATACAATTGAATTTATCAAATCACCTACTCTGTGTACCCTTTTGCTGTGTTCTCAACTTGGGCAATGAAATAGACCAGAAGGGAAACCTGGGAAAGACAGTAATGACAGGGTTACCCTGAGTCTCAATGAGAACATTCTTGATGTTTTCCAGTAGACACTGCCACAGATCTTCCCCTAGTACCAGTGCAAATACTTCCAAAACCACAGAGAAGAGGCAGAGAACTGGGTTGAGAAAAGGAGAGAATGCCATCAGTTTCCAACAGATTTTGCTTATTAGTGGAGAGGAACGTATATTAAAAATGGGAAGTGAAATTACTGGACTAACAGGATTAATAATCTCAGACACCTAGACTGAAAATAAATGTGTCAAAAGGAATAAAGTTAGAAGATATGGGGTATGAGGCACAATTCTCCCATGCCTACATGCAACGATCCAGACCTTCTAAAATAAGGAAGAAACAAGCCATATCAATCAAGCACCCTTTATAATTACTGATTAATTACATAGCAGTAGTACCTACCAACCTTTAGGCACTTTCTAAAGACACAAAATTTCATATAGTTTCTGCCACAGAGTAGATACTGGTTAGAGTAGCTAAACAGAGATAAAGCTAAACCCCTAAAACTAAGAATGGCAAAGGACTGTAGAAGAACCTTCTAATTCATACTGTCCTAATCTGTACACTTTAAAAATGAACTGCACTGTTAAGTCTATTTATATTATCAAGTCGTTATTAGGGATGTAAGCGACTAGTCATATGCTTATTGGGTAGTCAAATAGTGACTCGACTAGTCGCTTCCACTCCCCCTGCTGCCCCTATCAAAGAGAGGTGACGGGGAGGGTGGAGCAGGAGCTGGCTACCCCCAGCAACATCTCTACAGAGGGGCAGGGGAGGCAGAGGCACAGTGGGGAAACAGTATGCGCGGGGACTGCTTGAGTGCTCACTTGCCCTGTGCTCCCCACTGCTCTTCTGCCTTTTAAATGTAGTAAGAGCCCTGGGCTCTTACTACATTTAAAAGGCAGAGATGCAGCTGGAATAGCAAGCACCTCAT
This sequence comes from Rafetus swinhoei, assembly GCA_019425775.1. Lineage (NCBI taxonomy): Eukaryota > Metazoa > Chordata > Testudines > Trionychidae > Rafetus > Rafetus swinhoei. Next base: position 37,201,225 of record CM033427.1, read on the forward strand.
CTCCCCCTTATCAACTACTTGAGTAGTTGATAGAAATTCCATCGACTACTCGATTAGCTGATTAATTGAAATTTAACATCCCTAGTCATGATACCTACTGATAGGACACCAATTACTTTAGAATCTCAACCTCAAGCACAAATTATGAAAAACAGAAGATGATAATATTGTCCTTGCATTATTATTGAAACTCAGCCACTACTCTGGCATTTTTTAAAAATTCCCCTTCTCTTTCCCTTTCTTCTTCCTTTTCCCATTTTTTCGTCTCCCCTTCTCCCACCTCACCTTTTTTCTCCAATGCTGAACAAATAAAAATGTATGGAGCAATTGTACAAAGCACATTTTGTGATCCCTTTTCCTTGCTTTTCTGTGTGCATTCCCTAATTTGCAAAATTCATAACATTCCAATAGGTATCCTCCTTGCATTCATCCTCAGTGAGGTACAGCATATGGAATAAAGATGGAGCAGTATTAAGTACAAAGTTAAATCTCCTGCACAGACTCTACTGGATTTTTTAATTTTTAAGAGACATTGATTAGGCCTATGAAAATCACTGGAAATGTAGAAATGACAAATAAAATTACAGTAAGTGAATCAGGCATAAAAGAGATGAGTCCATTAGCCAAAAAATAATTGTAAGAGATGTGACAAGAAGCAGCAAAATCAGCAGTTAAAGAATGGATCAGAACTCCAATGGAGGACAGATGTTCAGGCTGCAGCATATATAAAAATGTCAAGAAAAACCAAAACTTTATATGAAATGCACAAATCAACAGACACAAGAAATATCTGTAAATGAATGCAACAAATATACTTCCCTCTTATCTAATGACAGAGTCTGTCCCTCTAACACTTACCTAATTTATCCAGTGGTAGAAAAAAGAAAAGAAAAAGAAAACAGAAATTCAGGCTCCAAAAGATTAAGTGTAACAGAAATATGTATGTATAAATGATCCAGGTAAGACACTTCACCAAGTACAAAAGCAACAGTTATAAGGAATTGTGTTCAGCATAAATCTAGCCTAAGTATTCTCTTCCTCCAAGATTATTCTGTTTAAATTCTGGCATAGCCTAGCTCTGATTTTAGTGTAAGAGATGTTACAATGGCAAACGTTAGTAACGTAGCAAACATTGGCTATATATGACCCAATTAAAAATAATCAAATGTTTTTTGGTTAGTTCTGCTCTTCTTGGCTCCACCTTTTGGGAACTGAGTCTATGTAAATAAGTATATACAGCTGACAGTCTTATTAAAGCACAGCTTGCACTTGGAAGCAATTTCTCCTTCATCCCTTCATGAAGACAAACTATATACCATACTAGGCAAATTAAATATTCCAGAACAAAAACAATGTACTGTGCCAACAATGAAATATTTTCTCTATAATATTTGTGAGTATTACCAGAGGCATTCTATAAAAACAATAACTAATAAAGTCCAAAAACTTCAGAAGGGTAGCCGAGTTAGTCTGTAACTAGAAAAACTTAAAAAACAACCAATAGTCTAGTAGCACCTTAAAGACTAATAAAACATGTAGATGGTGTAGCATTTGTGGGTACAACCCACAAATAAAGTCCATTTATTCTCACTAAGAGAATCTAAGAAATATTCTAGGATAAATAAATAAAACTGACATTCTAATTGTACCAAACCATTTTGCATCATGCTACGTAACACCAACTATCACTGACCACTTTTCATCCTGCTCAGTTTAAGTTTTCACAAACAATTTATAAGCTGAAAAAACTATCATGAGCTTTCATAGGCAGAACCCACTTCTTCAGATGAATGGAATAAGGAGTCCAGGGTACAAACTAAATAGGAGAGAATTTTTTGTTATGCTCACAAAAATTAAAAAAATATTGTCAGAGTGTCTGTGCTAAATGATTCTTTTCAGTACATGAGACTCTCAAAAGTTTCTAGCACTCAGGAGTGTGGAAAAAAGCTTCCAAATCAGACACTAAAAAGCAAATAGAAAGAAAAACAACACATGCAAAATAAAAAAACCCCAACACACTTCAAAAATTAAATCTCATGATTTTTTGAAGCCTGACGCATGATTTGTGAACATGTGGTCCTCACAATATTGTAATGCAGTTAGAAATGTAATAAAGTCAAAACAGTTTATTTTAATAAGACAGGCAAAGACAATTTGAATAAAGTTAGATATACACACACCTTCTCTCTATTTTTAAAATAGAGAGGTAAATAATGTTTCCTGCTTGACCGTAGCTCTTTTTAAAATAGTTTTGCTCATTAGCAAAATTTTGCAAAACTAAGGTATGCATTTTAAATAAATATTTATGTCACAGGCTTGGGCTGTGCATTAGATTCAAAGCTGGATTCAACTTTTTTCTTTTATTGTTTGCCTAAATTTTGTCAATTAAAAATAAACTTTGTAATCTGTAGGACTGAATGTGATAGCAAAGCCATAGAAAATGCTTTGCTTTATTCATTTTCCTTCCATTGGCCTATGTCTTAGCTTTCACCATTGATTGGATCTGTTTGGCGCTCTTATTAGCTGTTTAATTTTCTCAGGCCTCTGCTGGCTTGAGAGACTTCTGTCTATTCTAGAGATGGGCAAGCTAAAATCTGTGGGCCACATCCAGACCATCAGACCTTTTAATCTGGCCTGTCAACTCCCACTGGGGAGTGAGGTCGGGAGCTTGCCCCACTCTGGTACTCCAGCTGAAAAGCAGAGTTGGGGGCTTGCCTTGCCCCTCTCCATGCAGCTCTCAAAAGCAGGGGCAGCCATGGGGCTCCACATCCTGCCCCCATTCTAAGTGCCAGCTCTGCAGCTCTGATTGGCTGGGAACTGAGGCCAGTGGGAGCTGTGGGGGTGGTGCTTGTGGGTAGGGCAATGCACTGAGCTCAGTGGCCTTGGCTTCACGTGGGATCCAAGATGAGGATGGACTGCAGATAAGTATCACCCAGAGCCTGCACCCTGAACCCTCAAACTCCCCTATGTCCCAACCCCTGCCCCAGCCCTGATTCCACTCTAAACCAGGGGTTTTCAAACTTTGGGCTATGGCTTATAAGGGCAAGCTGCTAGCTTGCCACTTCCCACAGTTCCCATTGGCCAGGAATGGCAATCGCCCATACCTGTGGAGGCACAGGTAAACAAAGCGTCTCATGTCCAGCTAGCAGCTTGCCCTTACAAGCCATTATCCAGTGTTTGAAAACCCCTACTCTAAAAACTTTCATCCCAGTCTGGTGCACCCTCCTGCACCCCAAATCCCTCATCCCCAGCTCCACTCCAGAGTCTGCATTCCAAGCCAGAGTACCCACCCCAAACACTTCACCACCTGGCCGATACTAGAGTCCATGCCCTGACTCCAGAGTCAGTTCTTAAATGCCCCAGAGTTTGAGTTGCTTGCAGCTTTGCCTTTGCTTTGTTATAAAAATAGGGAGGCAGGGCCATTAAGAATAACAAAAGGCTGGTCATTCAAGCAATTGAAGGATCTTTAGATCATCATGAAAACATTGCTGGGTATTTCACTTAAAAGGTGGGGGGAAAGAGTAGGAATGAGTATTGTGCTGCTGGGATTTGCACGTGGACCACTGCTTTTAAACTATAAATTTAATTTAATGAAATGAATAAATTAAATTGAGAGGATAAGTTAGAGGTCTAGAAAATCATGAATGGTGTGGAAAAATAGAATAAAGGAAATGTTATTTATTCCTTTACTGACATAATGCATGAAGGTGACTGAATTAAATTTATAGGCACCAGATTTAAAACAATCAAAAGAAATAATTTCTTCAACCTGTGGAACTCTTTGCCAGGAGATGGTGGAAATGTCCAAATTATAACAAGGTTCCAAAAAGAAAATATAAGTTCAAGTAGACTATGTCCATCAATGTCTATGACAGGTTGGACCTCCCTGGTCCAGCACCCTCAGGATCTGGCTGGTCCCAAATGAGGGAGTTTGCCAAACCAGGGTAAGTCAATTCCATCCCTCTGCTGATGAAATTCCAGGCTCTCCCAGGGTCTGTCAGCAGACCTAGTGGAATTCCCCTAAGCCTAGGACACTGCCTCCTAGTTCTCACCACCACAGTTCTGCTGCCCTGGGGCCATTGGGCTCCGCTCCCTGGAGTGCCAGGGCTGCTGTGGCTCCAATGCCCCAAGACCACCAGGACTCCATTGTCCTGGGGCCCCTGCGGCTCTGCAGGTCCAAAGCCACTGGGGCTGCCACAGTTCCTGGGCACCAGGACTGCCACAGCTCCAGGGTGCTAGAGCTGCTGCAGCTCTGGGGCCACTGGAGCTTTGCTCCTCAGGGCTGACAGGGTTGCTGGGTTCTGTGGTCCTGGGGCTGCAATAGATTCTTGTTTCCTGGGCCACCAGGGCTCGGGGTGTTGGGGCTACTACGGCTCTACTGCCCCAGGGTGCTGGTGCTCCATTACCACGTGGCCACTGCCCTGAGGCCATTGGGGCTGCCGTGGCTCCAATTTCCCAGGGCTGCTGTGGTCAACCCCATGGCCACCCAGCTCTCTTATCCAGGGGATCTCTGGTCCAGCAAGATCCATGGCCCTGCCAGACCATGGATGTTGCCGGATCAGAGAGGTTTAACCTGTAGTCAGAATGGGCAGGGATGGTGTCCCTAGCTTCTGTTTGCCAGAAGGTGGGAATGGGTGATAGGGGATGGATCATGATAATTGCCTCTTCTGTTCATTCTTTCTGAAGCATCTGGCATTGGCCACTGTTGGAAGAATGCTATTGGGCTAGATGGACTATTGGTCTGACCCAGTATGGCCATTCTGATGTTCTTATAGAGAACCGGAATGTATCTGTCCCCTGCTATAACCCACTAGATCGCACGCCCCTTCCAGAGCTGACATAGAGCCCAAGAGTCATGACAGTCTCTCTCTACAGAGTTAGTAACAAAGTAAGAATATACAATAACATTTTAAGGCTAACTTGTGTCTCCTATGTGACTTCCCACAAGATGTCAGAATATGTTAGTGTTAGAGCTGAGTGGCTCTACTATTTATTTAATTTTCTTTCTTTTATATAGGAATTAGATACAGTGCTCCGCCCAGCTAATTGCTAAGAGATCTGCAAAAAAACCTAGAGTTTTCCAGTGCCTTAGTAGCCCCTGGAAAGAGGTGATGTGTGTGTGTGTGTGTGTGGAGGGCGGATGGGATCAGTCCCCCCAATTTGCTGCTTGGTTTGTACTGAATAGGCCAAAATGTTTTCCCACCCCCTGCTCTATTTTAATATCCTGCCAATGAAAAATAGAATCAAGATACTGACATATTGTGGGCTTCAAGGGGGTTTTTTGGGGGGTTGGGGAAAGAAGAATTGGGGGGTTGGGTTTTTTTTGTAAGAAGAGGTATATTTAAACCCACTCAAATAGCTACTGCAGTTTTATTTTGTCTACCTAAATCTTCCTGCAATTTCAACTGGAAGTCTGTTATGTAGTTTTGCTGTGTGCTTTTACACAACTCTTTCATTCCACCTGAGCAGTAGCTATATGGTTCCATATATACAATATCCTTCCCTGGTCCAAAGAGGTGTTGATAAACTCAGTAGCTTTCATTTTTAAAGGAATCAGGCTGTCATGCTTAGATGACAGGTGCGATAAAAGTGCTAATTACTATAGATATTATTATTAATAAACTGCCTTAGACGTTAACAAAAAGTTGTACTTCTCTGTTTCTCCAGGTCCCTGTGCAAAATTTAATCCCCCATTTAATTTAAGGGTTAGTCCTTTCATGGAAAGCACAAAGAAACTTCCTCACTCATGACACTGCATACACAAAGGCCAGTCCTACTGAAGCTCCCTGCTAGTACCTACTGGAGAGAAAGCTACCTAAAAGAGGTAGGGAGAGATGGGGAGGTGAGAAGGCATGACCTACTCTCTCTCTACACCAGCCAGCAGAGTTCCTGACCTTGAAGAAGAGCTCTAGGCATACACTAGCAGTGGTTGCCCTTCTTAGGAGCTCAAGGAAACATAATATTTCTTTTGATTCGTTCCCCAACTTTGCACTGCCCCATTGTGAGACTGTGCCTAATAGGTACTATCTGACCCATTTACAGGGATACATCTTTTAATATTTCTATTTAAGATTTATGAGTCTTTCAAAAATTAGTATTTGGTGCTTTTGGAGCACTTGTTTGTGATGTCAGCATGAGGATAATTTAACATATTTTTTTCTGTGATCTTTCCCAGAAGCAGAAAGAGTTATAGCAGCAAAACTGTTCTCTCTGGCAGATCCCAGGAGTGTAAATCTGCTGCCAGCATGTATGGATGGGATATGTGTGTGTGTTTTGAATACTCTGATAATATCATATTATGTTTTACTAAATTGAAGAGCATAAGTAAATAATCCCATCTGCATCATATTAATAACACCCTTGTATGTCAACAATCAGCAATATTTTGACTCATGATTGGATTCATGAGGCATCCAAACTACAAACTCAGAGATTCTCTCTCCATACGTGATGTACCAAAAGAGTTGCACTCCTCTGCATCACAGTTTACAAAATCCAGGATGAAATGTAGTAGGGCTGGAGAAAAAACATTCTGTTGAATGAGTTACCTGTAAGAAACTGCAAGAAAAAGAAGCTCAGACCATGGTGGTTCTGTTCTGCTCACTGATACTTCTGTATCACCACTGGAATCTTAGGTTAGGTTTCTTCTGGAGGGCCTTGTGATGTTAGGCATTGCAAGAAGTACTGTTCAATGGGGTCTAAATGGCGACTCCCCCCATAGCCCACTGATTGGCTCATGATGGCACAGAAATGAGGAAGCCAGCATAGGGAGCTGTCTTAGCAACACCACAGACTACCTACCTGGTTCTGCTCCAGACATTGCCTTGCTATGGACCATGGTTTGTCCATAACTCTGGTCTTTGCCTGCTGACTGTAACCGGGTGTCTTATTCCCTGCTATATTGACCTGGCTCAATTCTGATTTTGCTACTTGCCTGTCATACGTAACCTGATATCCTGACCTGGCATGACCCCGATTCTGCTATTTGCCTGTCCTCTGTAACCAGGTACCTGACCCAGACTTCCTGGTATCCTGACCTGGATCAACCCCAACTCTGCTGCTTGCTTGTCTCCTGCAACTTGGTGTCTGACCTTGAGTTCCTGTCATGCTGACCCTGCTCAATCCTGACCCCACAACTCATCACCTATCTGCAACTTGGTAACTGACCAGTCTACATATATCCCCAAATAATTAATGTCATAAGAGTCAAGGTGAGGAGCCTTGTCATCTTCTGGAACATATTCCCACCTGAATAATATGTGAGGCAGGAATATATCTGAAAGGCAACCGGTCCAAGGCCACCATACTCTGTGCCTGAACGTATGCAAGAGGATAGTGCAGGCTGCGCCCTTTGAAAGGGCGAAAAAGCTGCCACTGCAGCATATACTGCCCAGAGTTCTCCCCTGTGAGCCACAGCCCTTTAGAGCCAATAGTGTCTCTCCATCTAAGAGCTTCCAAATGTGGGCTGTGATGTAAAAGTCACAATCTGTCATAATGCATATTGGCAAATAAACAGCATCTAGCTCATCCTTCTGTTTATTTTGTAGTTGTTATTGGCATCTAACTCCTTGATTTAATTATAATGTAAAGGAAGTAAATAAAAGTCTCTCCCCTTTTTAAATGTTTTTTTTCTTCTTCCTGTTTAGGGTTCTCATCAGGACTTCCATACATAGCTTCTATTAGAGTCAATGGAGATTTACTTGCCCCTGTATGGGAGAGCTAATAAACCTCTTAAGCTTTCTTACAGGATATCATGCTGGGGCAGTGGTGTTTGAAGCATCAACAAAATCTGTCTCATGGAGTCTGTGAAATCTAAGCACACCCTAAGGAGCCAATTACTGAGATTAATTGTTTCAGTGTTCGAAAGAGTAGTAGAGCAATACCTATGCCAATAAGCAGTAAGGTCAAATACACAGAAGATTAAGCTTCTTACAAGTAACATTTTTTAAAAAAGCATAGGATGTATAATCAGATGGAAAATACTGAAAATAGTATAATCCCAGTAGTAGCTGAAAGCCTGTGCTGTCACATGGGTATAATTCATAAAGTCATATATGTAAAAAAGCTGAAAATGGCTGAGAACCTTCAAACTGGACAGTAGTAGACTGCAATCCCAGTGAAGACTGAATCTGGTGATAGTCTAATCCAGGGGTGGGGAAACTGTGGTGCACGAGCCGTGTCCAGCCCATCAGCCTTTTAATTCAGGCCTCGAGTTCCCACTGGGGAGTGAGGTCAGGGACTTGTCCTGTTCCACATAGCTCCTGGAATCAGCAGCATGTCCCCTATCTGGCTTCAGTCCCTGCCCCAAGAGCCACCTTTGCACAGCCAATGGGAGCTGCAGGGGTGGCACCGGCTGACAGGGCAATATGTAGAACTGTATGTCAGCGCCTCTGCTTAGAAGCTGGGGAGGATGTGCTGATGCTTCTCGAGCTGCTGGAGGTAAGTGGTGTCTGGAGCCTGCACCACTCAGGTCCCCCCATATCACGCCCCTGCCACAGCCCTGATTTCCCTCCGACCAACCCGCAGCACCCTCCTGCACCTTGAAACCCTCATCCTCATCCCCACCCCAGAGTCAGGAACACCAGCTGGGGCCCTCACAAATACACACACATGTACACACTGCAACCCCCTTGCACCAGCCCAGAGCCCCTTCCTGTATCCCAAATCCCTCAAACCCAGCCCCACATCCAGCCAGAGCCTGTGCCCCCTCCTATGCCCCAATCTCAATTCTGTGAACATTCAAGGCCCTCTGTACAATTTCCATGTGGCCCGTAGGCCAAAGAGTTTGCCCACCCCTGGTCTAATCAGAATTCTCAACCATGTTTGCAGCTGTTCCCAATGCATCACACTGACTCAGCAGCCATTCTAGGCTTTAGAGTGATGTTTGGGGCTATTGCATATGCTAGTTGTGCTATTGTGTGGGGGCTGTATTGTGTTGGGAGAGTTGTGTATATTTGTGGCAAATGAGCCAGCATGTGAGTCAGTGGGTATCAATATGTATTTGGGATTACTATGCACACTTGGTGGTTCTGTTGATTTCCATGGGGGGAGGGCAACTTGTGCTAGAAGATTTGTGCAAGTAGCAAAGAATGTGTGTGCTCCAGTGACAACTATATGTATTTGGGGTTACTGTGTATGCTGAGACAGTGGTTGTGTTGATTTGTGTCCAGTGGGTGTTGTTGGGTCTCTCACCCTTTAAAATGCTCCCCTTTATGATTGATGTGGTACCCTGACCTGATTTCCCTCATTCAGGATATAAACAAGTCCAATTAGGCTCTTCAAAAGGCCTCTTTTATTTAACAGAAAAAAATTCCCCCAAAGAGAAGTGGAATCATTAGTCAGCAACTCCACCAGAAAATCCTCTGCCTCTGGATTACACAGTTTTATGTCTTGGCACTTTAGCCACAGGCCAAGCCTGGAGTTTGGGCCCCTGTGGGATGTCCTGCCTCCAGAGCAATCCCATCCATAGGATGGCCCCGCATTTTGGGGGAGCTCACTGTGGCTGCCTCAACTGTCTTATGGATGGGACTTGCAGGGTTCAGGAAGGCTTGTGGTATTACCTGTGGGGTCTGGCATGGGGCAGCAGAAGGGGTCAGCTCCCGTCCACTGCAGCAGCAGGAGCCAGAGCAACCATGGTGGCCCCTGTCACAGGACACTCTGTTTCCTGACACTGCAGTAAAGAGGAGCACAGCGGGCTGCTCCCGTTGCCATGGTGAGTGAAGGGGTGGAGGGCAACCCCTGTTGCTGCCCCACCCTAGACCCCTCAGTAATCTGCTGGCTCAAATTGCTTGGGAAAGAAGGCTTTGGGCTAGGGGGGCAACGGGGATGGAAGGGGCAGAATAGGGATGTGGCAGAGCAGTGACAGGGCTTAGAAAAAAGGGGAAGTGGAGAGGGGCAGAGGCAGGGCAGGATCAGGGCCCACTAGGGATGGTTCTGACTGCCACTGCCTTTCTTCTCCCTGACTGTGCATTATTTTTGCTGCATAAGTGTTCCCCTAGAGGTTCCACATCCAGCTCTGTCTCCTGAGCTGCTCCTGTCCTTTCCTGTGAGTACTTTGTCTCTGGGACTGATCATCACTCCACGAGTTCCTTCTGTCCAGAATCATCTTCTCCCTGGGACTAGCTTCCTGGTAGCCTAGGCTGCCTGCTGTAGTATATGGCTTCCGGGTAAGAAATAATCACATTTGCTCCAATCCCTCAGACAGACACAAAAACATCTACAGGATCTCTATCAAGCATTCTTAAAACTACAATATTTACATGGAGAAGTAAAGAAACAGATTGACAAAGCTAGGTGGGTCCCAGAAGTTACTTACTACGGAACAGACCCAACAAAGAAAGCAACAGATCACCACTAGCCATTATCTACAGGTCCCAGGTAAAATCTCTCCTACACATCATCAAGGATTTACAAACTATCCTAGATGACAATACCTCACTCTCATAGGCCTTGGGAGGCAGGCCAGTCCTCGCTTACAGACAGCCATCCAACCTCAGTCAAATAGTCACCACCAACTTTACACCCCACAACAGAAACACGATCCCAAGAACCTTGCAACAAACACCTTTGCCAACTCTGTCCACATATCTACCCCAGTGACACCATCATAGGGCCAAACCACATCAGCTATACCATCAAAGGCCCATTTACATTCACATCTACTAATGTAATCTATGTGATCATATGCCAGTAATGCCCCTTTGCCATGTACAGTGGACAAACTGGGCAATCTCTGAGGAAAAGGATAAATGGACACAAATCAGACGTCAAGAATGGCAACATACAAAAACCGGTGGGGCAGCACTTTAACCTTCCTGGTTAACCTTCCTGGACACTGACTTGCAAATAAACATTTTCAGGGAAAAAAACCTACCAAAAAACAAACAAACAAACAAAACCCCTGCAATGACAAACTGCTGAGCTGGAATTCATATGCAAATTTAACACCATCAAAAGAGGTTTAAATAGAAACATGGAATGGCTCTCATTACAAGAGTAATTTCCCCTTCAGGTACTCTGACCTTATCTTTACTGTTGGAGGCGAGCCACATCCACTCTGATTTAATTAGCACTGATGTCACACTCCCATCGCTATAGCCCTTCCTTTTTTCTTTTGTATTAAAAAATCTGAAGAAGTGAGTTATATCATGGATGCTTATGCCCTAATATATGTGTTAGTCTTTAAAGTGCCACCAGACTCCTTGTTGTTTTAGACAAGTTAGATGTTTTCAGGTCATCAGACCTGATTAAATGCATTCTAGAATACTCAAAGAGCTGAATGAGGAGTTATCTGAGCTATTAGCTATTATATTTGAAAGACATGGAAGATGGGAGAGATTCCAGAAGACTGGAAAAGGGCAAATATAGTGCCCATCTATAAACAGGGAAATAAGGACAACCCAGGAAACTACAGAGCAGTCAGCTTAATTTATGCACTAGGAAAGATATTATAGCAAAAAATTAAAAGATCAATTTGCAAACTTCTAGAATTTAATAAGCTGATAAGTAACAGTCATAATGGATTTGTAAAGAACAAATTATATGAAACCAACCTGAGAGTTTTCTTTGTCAGGATAACAAGGCTTGTGAATAAAGGAGAAGTGATAGAGCTGATATATCTAGACTTTAGTAAGGTAGCTGAAGCATCTGATACAGTCTTGCACAACCTTCTCATTAGCAAGCCTAGATGGAACTACTACAAGGTGGGCGCATAACTGGTTGACTAACCGTTCTCAGAAGCTAGTTATCAATAGTTCACGGTCATGTTGGAAAGACATACTGAGTGGGTTTCTGCAGGGATCAGTTTTGGGACCGGTCTCTTCAATATATTAATCAATGATTTAGATAATGGCATAGAGAGTAAACTTATAAAGTTTGCAGACAAACCCAAGGTGCACGTGTGTGTTGGGGCTGGGGAATTGGAAGTGATTTGGAGGATATGATTATATTTCAAAGTGATCTGAAGAAACTGGAGAAATCATCTGAGGTAAATAAGATGAAATTCAGTAAGGACAAATACAAAGTATTCCACTTAGGAAGGAACAATCAGTTGCATACATACAAAATGGGAAATGACTACCTAGGAAAGAGTAGTGCAGAAAGTGATCTGGGGGGATGGTCATAGATTATCACAAGCTAAAAATGAATCAATAGTGTGACACTTGGAAAAAACAAAACAACATCCCCCGCCCTGCATACATCATTCTGATATGTATTAACAGTGATGTTGTAAGCAAGACACATGAAGTAATTCTTCCACTCTACCCCTGCATTAAATAGGGCTCTACCAGAATATTGTATCCAGTTCTGGGTGCCACATTTGAGGAAAGATGTGGACAAATTGAAAAAAGTCAGGAGAAGGCCAACAAAAATGATTAAAGATCTAAAAAACATGACTGATGAGGGAAGACTGAAAGACATGGGATTTTTTAGACTGGAAAAGAGAAGACTGAGAGGGGACATGATGACAATGTTCAAGTACCTAAAATGGTTATTACAAAGAGGAGTGAGAAAAATTATTCTCCTTAACCTTTGGTGACAGAAAAACAAGCAATGGACTTAAAATGCAGCAAAGGAAGTTTAGGTTGGAAATTAGGAAAAGATACTCCTGTTTACGGTGGTTAAACACTGGAATAAATTGCCTAGGGAGGCTGTGTAATCTGTCATTGGAGATTTTTAAGAGCGGGTTAGACAAACACCTGTTAGGGATGGTCTAGATCACGGGTGGGCAATAACACAGCGACAGTTCACCAGGGTTAGCCACTGCTATATTTAATTGCACAGCTGCAGGTACTGGCGATTGCAGGTTCCGTTGGCTGTAGATCATTGTTCCCAGCCAATGGGAATGGCAGGAAGTGATCCAGACGGGGACACCATTTCCTGCAGATCCCATTAGCCGGGAACAGCAATCCGCGGCCAAAGGGAGCTGTGGTCACTGGTACCTGCGACGATGCAGCTAAATATGGCAGCGGGGACCCACCAAGAGCTAGCCCTGGCAGACTGGATCTGGCCCACAGGCCAGTGTTTCCCCACTCCTGGTCTATATGGTGTATGGTCCTGCCTTGAGTACTGGGGAATGGACTTGATGACTTCTCAAGGTTCCTTCCAGTTCTCTGATTTTGTGAATATATAATTAGCCTGCAGAACTCATTAGATACTGTTGAGGCCAAGAATCTAACAAGATGCAAAAAGGATTAGATATCAATATGGATAACAAAAATATCTAGAGTTATTAGAGTAAATATTACACATCCAAGAATTTTGGAAGGGATCTAGACCATCATTCTTCACAAAATATACCAGTTTCTAACCAGTAGGGTTTAGGAGGAAATTTTCCTTGAGAGAAGCTAACTACAGAGCTTCTTACACTTTCCTTTGGACTAGTTGGTGTTGTCATGACCTGATAGTGGATGAGATGGAATGGACCAATGGTCTGACCCAGTATGGCACTTTTATGCTCCCAAGGATGCCAGGTATAGGAGTGTATACATTTCTTTTTACCCATGGGTCCTTAGCTATTTTTCAGTATACTGCATCATTTTTTGTTAGTAATCACATATCCCTGTCACAAGAGCCCATTTAAACACTGAACTGCCTGCTGTCTCCCAGATGTCAGAAGTAAGCTGCTTTTGTTAGGTCTAACAGATATGGCTAATCTCAATTCCGGAAAGCTCCATAGTTCTCAATATTCCTAGCTTCATTAAATGATATGTCCTAGCTCATGAGCTACATACAAATACAGAGGCACAGCACTAAACTAATGTTGATAGGGCATTTTGATTAGCCTCTTAACCAGTTAAATTCTTGTTTTATGCAACATCTAAAAATTATTGCATCTTGGCAAGTGTACATGCTGAACTAAGGTCAGCTTGTGTACCTGATGTATTCAGTATCAGATCTGCTGATAGTTCTATTTATAGTGGCATAAGATTTGTTGCACATCAGAGAATTGCAACTGACATAGTCTTGACAGTAAAATAAAAATCCCTGCACATATAACACTTTAAAATCAAAACCAGTATTTTTTGGCATTTCTGGTATGTGTCTTGCAAACCATCTTTTACATCGTAAAAGATCTCAAAGGGCACGTCTACATTGCATGCTTATTTTGGAACAAACTATTTTGGAAGAAAAACTCTGAAATAACTTATTTCAAAATAGAGTATCTACACAGCAAATGCCCATCAAAATAGTGCTGAGCTATTTTGAAATAGAGTGTCCACACTGACTGGATGTTGAATCACATTTAAGGCCACCTGGAAGCACTTCATGCAGGGCATCAGGACAACAGTTACTTCCAGTAGCTGCTGCCTGAGGCTATCTGAGGCTCGTGCTTTAAGGGACAGTCGTGTCTCAGGCTCTTCTCCTTTGCCTGCCTCCTTGAGGGACAGCAAAGCCTTTTCTCTGCCTGCTCGGGTTGCCTTTGTGGACACCACAGCATTCGTACCATGGAACCAAATCTGCCTCCAAGCAGTCAACGGCTCTTATATCATATGCTGCATCTCCTGCTGCAGTTTCTGTGAGCTGCCCTCATGGCCCTACAGGAACAGGACCCCCAACTCATTGCAGGGCACCTCCTCTCCTGTCTCCAGGCACTGCTCATGAAGCTTGACCCCACCCGCCCTCCCCTGCACACTGTGCACCACTGCTTCTGGCAACTTGACACCAGTTCCAGCTGGTGGAACCACTTTGTCCTGGAGTAGTGGGATGACCAGCAGTTGCTCCAGAATTTCCACATGTGGAAGGACACCTTCATGGAGCTGTGTGAGTGGCTTGCCACTGCCCTCAGGCGACGGGACACCCATATGAGACCTGCCATCCCCCTCCAGAAGTGGGTAGCCATTGTTATCTGGAATCTCACCATGCCAGACTACTACTGCTCTGTGGGGAACCAGTTCGTCATGGGGACTGTCAAGGATGTGGTCATGCAGGTATGGTGCTCTCATGCTATTGTCCCAGGAGGATGGTAAACTGCTGGAATGGGGTTCCCTAGAGAAGGGGATGGTGGTGGTGGAAGCCCCTTCCCCGGGAGGTTTTTCAGTCATGTCTTCACAAAGCCCTGCCAGAGGATGGGGCAAGTCAGGGTTGCTCTGGTGTGTGGGGGACTGGGGAGGAGGTTGGGCTCGGGGCCCTCCTGAGGGCCCTGATAACCCTGTGATTCTCTGTGTGTCTCCTTCTATAGGTGGTGAGGGTCATCAACACCGTCCTGCTGCACAGGGTCATCAACCTGGGCGACCTGGATCTCATCATTGCCGGCTTTGCTGCCGTGGGCTTCCCCAGCAGTGGGGGGGGGGGGGGATCTATTGCTGGCACCCATATCCCCATCCGGGCCCCCAGTCACTGGGCATCTGACTACATCAACTGGAAGAGGTACTTTTTTGATGGTCCTGCAGGCCCTTGTCAACTACCGGGGCCAGTTCATGGACTTCTATGTCAGATGGTCGGAGAAGGTGAACAATGCATGTGTCTTCTGCAACTCCAGCCTCTTCCAGAAGCTGCACACTGGCACTGCAATTTTTTCCCCAAACGCACCATCAGGATTGGGAACATGGACTTGCCCATGTGCATCATGGGAGACACAGCCTACCCTCTGCTCCCATGGCTGATGAAGCCATACACTGACACCTTGACCTCACCAAGGAACGTTTTAATGCCAGGCTAAGCAAGGGCTGCACTGTTGTGGAGGGAGCTTTTGGTCATCTGAAGGGGAGGTTCCGTTGCCTCCTCACCTGGCTGGACCTGAGCAAGCAGAACGTCCCCCAACTGGTGGCTGCGTGCTGTGTCCTCCACAACCTTTGGGAACATAAGGGTGAGACATTCTTGGCAGACTGGGGGGCAGAGGCTGAGCGGCTTGGCAGGGCCGTTGAGCAGCCACACACGGCTCTCATCCAGCAGGCCCATCAGGGGGCTGTGAGCATTCGGGAGGCCCTGAGAGAGTTTCAGCCAGAGCCAGCTGTGAGACTCTCCACTTGGACTCCTCACAAGGGGCCTCTGCAGTGATCTAGTGTGCCTTTCCTCCCATACTGCTCCCCTCCCTTCCATCTCTCCCCTCCCTCCTCTTCCCTGCAGAGACAACATACCACACTTTTTGTTTTTGAACAATAAACTCTGGTTTTTAATTTGGAGTAAATATAACAGAGGAGGGATTGAGGAAAGAACCTGGGAAGAGGGAGGAGGAAGGTGGAAAGGAGATGGGGGAGGACAGGCTCAGAGATGAGGCTAGGAGTGGCCCCTTTTCTCAGGTGGTTCCACCGCCTCTTGTGTGGGGTCTTCAGTGGCACGGGGAATGGTGAGACAGAAGGAGCAGGCAGGGGGGCAGGAGCAGGAGCAGGAACAGCAGCAAGAGTGGCCACCAGGTGGTCAAGGATGGCGGTGAAAGCCACGCACATGGTCTGGCCCTGTTGCAGCAGTTCCTGCCAGGTGTTGTAGCACCTGCAGATCCTCCTGCAGTCTCTGGTCCTGCCTATCCAGAAAGCACTGCAGAGCATGCAGGGAGGTGATGTGCTCTTGCTGGAGGTCCCTGTGGGCTCACCGGTGTCTGTGGGTCATGTGGGATCAGGAGGATGGCATGGGAGATGTGGCTCATGCCCCACTCGCAGCCGGTCCAGCTGTGGAGAACAAAGAGAAGGACACTCATCCCTGGAGACACTGTGCCTGATGCCAGCCTTTATCTCTGAGCCGAGACTGAAAGGTGCTTTGAGCAAGGCCATCTGTGGCCTAGACAATGGGCCCTTTCCTGCAGGGACACAGATGTCCCGGGGGGAGTCTCACTACCCCTACGTCCAGGAGACAAGCAGTCATGGGAAGATGCCAGCCAGACAGGGAGCCTGTGAGCGGGAGGATGACCATGGGGTGGCTGGGCTTCCCTCTGTGCTGCACAAATGCCGGGTCCAGCAGTGGTGACGTCCCACAGGCAGAGGACTTGTATCCCTCCCCACTGAAGGAGAGGGGGCAGAGTGTTGGGGAGAGGTGTTTGTGAGTGGCACATGCTCTTCCACCTGTCCCCGGGAGCAGATATTGCCCTGAGAGTGTGGGCATGCCTGTGTGCCATGTGTGACACTGCTATGTGCGCGTGTATCTCCATGTCCCCAGCCTCCTTCTAGTGGTGGCTTATGGTGGGAGGTTGTGTCAGGAGTAAGGGAGACCCTATGAGCACAAGGGTCCTCTGTTGCAGCTTCCTGGGGCTGTCAGTACACGTGCACAGGCTGCTGTGTGATTCCCCAGGCCGAGAAGGCCAAGTGAGCAGCACATAGCTGCCCCTTGCCACTTGCCACCTCCACTCATGTGTGTCCTGGGAAAGTAATGGCACTCACCTGATGGGCCTTCCCTGGCTTTGGACAATGCCTGGGAGACACCCTGGGTACTAGTTCCAGGGCAAGCATGACCTCCTGGCTGCCGAGCAGTGAGCTGGTGCTAGCGTTGTCCGACTCTTCCTCCTCTTCCTCCGCACTGACTCTGCCCCCCCCGGGAGAGTGATGACAGGCATCTCCAGCTCTGAGTTCACAATTGTGGGGGAAGGAAAGAGACTGAGCCCCCCCGGATATGGTGGAACTAGGCATAATATGGGCAGAACTGCGGTGCTACGCTGAAGTGGGAGCTTCGCTCCCTGGCCTTGGCATAGGCCTGCCTTAGTTCTTTAACTTTCAAGCGCACCTGCTCCTGGGTCTGCACGTGTCCGTTGTTGCCTAGGCTATCAGTCATCTGGCCACAGACATCCACATTGCTGAGTCTGGTGCAGAGATCCTGGAGATTTGTCTCCTCTCCCCAGACCTCATTGAGGTCCAGGATCTCTGCACCAGACCAGGAAGGCACATCCCTCTTTCATGCCCGGGGCAGGGACCTGGGAGCTGGCTGCCAGCTCACTTGCAGCCATGGAGGGCTCAGCGGGAGCAACGGGGTCACTCATGGCACAGGGATAGCTGTGCAGGCTGCTGCTCTGTGACTCACGGCTGTCAGGGCCTGCTGTGTGTCACAAGCCCTTTCTCCTGTAGCTGCAGCTTTAAGGGCTGTGCGGGAAGGGGACACATAGAGTTCTGATGAGTGTGGACTGAGTGGCCAGCAGGGCACCTATGGGATTTCCTGGAGGCCTCTTATTTTGAATAACTTCAGGTGCCCACACACCCTATTCTGAAATAGCGATTTTGGAATAGGCATTATTCCTTGTAAAATTAGAGTTACAGAATTTGGAATAAGACACCCGTTATTTCAATGTTATTTTGAAATAATGGGCTTGCTATGTAGATGCTCACTTTATTACTTTGAAATAACGCTACTGTGAAGATGTGCCCAAAGTGCTTTACAACTGAAACTTAGAATACAAACTGCCAATAGGAATCACTGAATTTGAGTCACCTCTGTCTCAGATGAAACAATTATTTACCATAACCCACAGCAACATTATACAACAATTGAGGTCAGTAAATGAATACTATATCCTAGGAAAGGAGAAGGGGAAATTTGGATGGAGTGTAATTATCTCTACTAGAAGTTGGGTTGGATCTTGGGGTGATCATTCATAATTCTTGCAAAAAGTGCTACAGGTTCTGCAAAAGCCACAGTTAGTCAGGATTTTTTGTCTCAGATACAAAATGGCATTTTCCGCAACCCAAGACTTCCAAGGATTAAGTCAAGACAGTGATTTGAAACTGAACCACAGAGGAGTAATGACTAATTATCAGCACAACTTCCAGCACCTACAGTAGACTCTGCATATATCCTGGAGGTCTGTCACTCAGATCTTGACCTATCTTTTACTCCATTAGCTTGCGAGACCTTAAGTAAACATAATCAGCTTACAGCATTAAGAACAACTACTATCTACAGCTTGCCTGTTTATATATTTCTGATCAATGTTTTGTTCATACAACACTAAGAGGACCATTTCTGAAACCCCCTCCCCTCCAAACACAGGAAACACGTGCAGGCGAAAGCTCATTGTATGTGGGGGAGGACAGTATGAGACATTTAAATAAGTGCCAGTCTTCACCATAACCATTTTACTTGTACATTGTACTTTTTCTCCTATTGTTTATCTCATTATAATATAAACTTTTGGGGGCAAGGAATTGGCCTTACCACATATTTCTAGAGTTTCTGGTACCTTTGGACATTACTGTTATAAAGAGGCTAACAAAAAAGGTAGGAATATAGCAATAGCAATAATCAAGGCACTGTACATAGTATGAATATGAATTTAATTCTATCAATACTGTTTAATCCTGATCTGAATGGTCCTTGCTATATCTCAGCTTCCAATGGTAAACGTTTTGTATGGGGCAACTCAGATTTTGTTAGAGCTGATGTTTGTGTAAACACATATCTAAGACACAGCAGAATTATATTCAACATCTCATTTTACTGGTGACAAAGCACATTTTGAATCAAGGAACTTCTGAGGTGGATCAGACAGAGACCAAAATCATGCACTGTAAGTTTCACCAAACAGTAAGTTTTTTAATGACTAAGCAAAATAAACTGGAAACCATCAAAGTTTATAATATTAAGACTAAACATTTCTAGTGAATACAGATGCAAACAAACACCACTGTCTCTTTGTAGAGTATCTAGTGCGATGAGATCCCAATCGCTGAGATACCACAGTACAAATAAATAAAAAACCAAACAAACTTTAATCTACTTGTTTTTACAATTTTACCAAAGGGACAATCATAGAATCATAGAATACTAGGACTGGAAGGGGTCTCGAGAGGTCATCGAGTCCAGTCCCCTGCCCCCATGGCAGGACCAAATACTGTCTAGACCATCCCTGATAGACATTTATCTAACCTACTCTTAAATATCTCCAGAGATGGGGATTCCACAACCTCCCTGCTGACTCATATTCAGCTTGTGGTCCACTATAACCCCTAGATCCCTTTCTGCCGTACTCCTTCCTAGACAGTCGCTTCCCATTCTGTATGTGTGAAACTGATTGTTCCTTCCTAAGTGGAGCACTTTGCATTTGTCTTTATTAAACTTCATCCTGTTTACCTCAGACCATTTCTCCAATTTGTCCAAATCATTTTGAATTATGACCCTATCCCCCAGAGCAGTCGCAACCCCTCCCAGCTTGGTATCATCTGCAAACTTAATAGCGTACTTTCTATGCCAATATCTAAATCGTTGATGAAGATATTGAACAGAGCTGGTCCCAAAACAGACCCCTGCGGAACCCCACTTGTTATACCTTTCTAAGAAACTCTAGAATACTTCTCTTTGCTCTCTGAGGGTATGTCTACACTTGCTCCCTATCTCGAGATAGGGATGCAAATGTAGTGTACCGAAATTGCTAATGAAGTGCAGGATTTAAATATCCCGTGCTTAATTAGCATAATCGCATCCAGTCGCCATTTTGAAATCGCATTATTGCGAAATAAAACGCCCCGTGTAGCAGCGTTATTTGAGAAAACCCTTCTCTCGAAATAACTGTTATTCCTCATACAATGAGGTTTAACAGTTATTTCAGAGAAGGGTTTTCTCTCGAAATAACGCTGCTACATGGGGCGTTTTATTTAGCAATAATGCGATTTCAAAATGGCGACTGGACGCGATTATGCTAATTAAGCATGGGATATTTAAATCCCATGTTTCATTAGCAATTTCAGTACACTACATTTGCATCCCTATCTCGAGATAGGGAGCAAGTGTAGACATACCCTAAGAAAGCATTTATACAGTTAAGAAACCCCTTGTCATTAGCAATATGGAAACCCCTCATTTAAGGGTCATGTCTGACATCCAAGGACCTAAGGTTTTAATGTCATGCAGCATAATTATGTGACAGGATGGAGTCAGGCTCCTTAGGCATGAACCCCTTAAATATCTGGCTAAGGAACTAAATACTAGCAGTAGTTATAATCACATGATCAGACCTCTTGGCCAGAGGAAACAAGCCAGATGGCAACCAAAGAAGAATAAAATAGAGGGGAGGAGGAAGGAAGGAATAAAAGGAGGAGGGGGAGGAATAAAAGAAGCTCTCATAAATGGGAACCCTCCTTTATTTTCCTTGTGGAAACATAATTTCCATATTCATATTATTATTTAGCATGTGTTGATAGAATGCCTTTATACTTAGCAACAGGAAGTTCTGGTTTTTAAATTACATATATCCTTTATTTATAAGGCTCTCCCTTCAACAGTTATTTAATTTCATGGGGGATTATTAACTGTAGTACTGACATTAAGTCATTTCTCCACAGCAAAGCTTTTTCTTTAGAAGCTCATTCATTTTAACCAAAACAGCTATAAAACTACATACACCATATGAAAGCTTTTTCTTCAGCAGGTTTATTAAATGATCATTCAAATCTACTTCATTATGAGCCCGTTAGTCACAGGCTCAGGACTCACAACTTGCATCAAATGCTATGTCTATACTACGAGCCTCTTCCGAAAGAGGAAATGCAAATGGACAGCTCATTTGCATATGTCACACTCTCATTTGCATGCCCTCTTCGGATCCCTTTTGTGCAAGACCAATATTCTGTCATCTGACAGTGGCATGTGTTAGAAGCTTCAGAGGAAAAGACTAGAACAGAGCGCTTTTGAGTGATTTATCCTCTATTTTCAAGTCTCAGCTTTTGGTAGTTGGAGGTTTAGGGACAGACAAAGCATAAAGTTGAATCCCTTGACTATAAGCCATAGATCAGGGCTACTCAACTTAGGAAGCCCCAGGGACCACCATGATACTCACAGCACGTGCCAAGGGCCGCAACTTAAGTGTGGTTGCATATACATGTAAATATATATGCAAATAGCTTCTTTCACACTGAGGGGCATGAATACAAAGATTAAGGCAAGACTATAAAATATGCAGGCCCCATTTAAGTCAGTTCTGCTGATATAAATAAAAGCAATATTTACCTAATTTCCACTCATATGACAGCATTTTTAGGGTGTGTCTAGACTACAGGCTTTTGTCGATGAAAGTGGACTTTTGTTGACAAAATTCATAGACTTTAAGTTCAAAAGGGACCATTATGATCATCTAGTCTGACCCCCTGCACAACGCAGGCCACAGAATCTCACCTGCGTCTACACTACCGCCGAGTTCTGTCAACATAACATCAACAGAACTCAGCAGTTTTGTCGATGGCAGTAAACCTCATTCTATGAGTTCTGTCGACAGAAGGCGTTATTGCATCTACACTGTCCTTTGCGTCTACACTCTCATGTCGACAAAGCGGCTTGCTTTGTTGACAGAACTGGATGTAGTCTAGATGCTCTTTGTCGACAGTATCTGTAGTTGACAGTATCGACAAAACCCTGTAGTCTAGACACACCCTTTGTGAGCAATGACAGTCCAGGAATTTAACTACTAAAATGCATATAAACAGAAGACCATTATATTGACTCTCTGTTGTGAAGCGTGTTCCTAGTGGAGGCCATGTTCAAAGAATCCCACCCGCAGACCATGTGTTGAGCCCCGCGTAAACCCACACCACACCATGGGCCACAAACAAATGGCCCGTGGGGCTCATGTGGCCTACGGGCCGCGTGTTGAATAGCCCTGCCATAGATGGACCTATCCTCCATGAATTTATTTAATTCTTTTCTGAACTCAGTTATATTTTTGGTCTTCACACCATCCCCTGGCAATGAGCTGACTGTTGATGTGTGAAGTACTTCCTTATGTTTGTTTTATACCTGCTGCCTACTCATTTCATCGAGTATACCCGGTTCTTATGTTACGTGAAGGAGTAACTAACACTTTCCTGTCACTTTCACACCCTTCATGGTTTTATAGATCTTATCATAACAGCCCTACATCATCTCTTTTCCAAGCTGAACAGTCCCGGTCTTTTTAATCTCTCCTTGTATAGAAGCTGTTCCATCTTACTAATGATTTTTGTTGCCCTTCCCTGCAACTTTTGAAATTTTACTATATCTTTTTTGAGATAGGACAATAGAACTGCACGCAGTATTCAAGGTAAGGAGGTACTATGGATGTATATAGTGGGATGGTATCTTCAATCTTACTATCCCTTTCCTAATGATTCCCAACATTCTGTTAGCTTTTTTGATTGCTGCTATACATTGACACAATATTTTCAGAAACTATCTATGGTAACTTCAATATCTCTTTGTTGAGTGGAAACAGCTAATTTAGACTCCATTATTTGGTATGTGTAACTAGGGGTATGTCTACACTAGCCCCCTAGTTCGAACTAGGAAGGCTAATGTAGGCATTCGAAGTTGCAAATGAAGCCCGGGATTTAAAT
Organism: Rafetus swinhoei; assembly: GCA_019425775.1. Taxonomy (NCBI): domain Eukaryota; kingdom Metazoa; phylum Chordata; order Testudines; family Trionychidae; genus Rafetus; species Rafetus swinhoei. Next base: position 37,224,444 of record CM033427.1, read on the forward strand.
ATCCCGGGCTTCATTTGCATCTTCCTGAGCGCCGCCATTTTTAAATCCCCCTTAGTCCGAACTCCGTGCCCGCGGCTACACGCGGCACGGAGTAGGTAGTTCGAATTAGGATCTCTAATTCGAACTACCGTTACTCCTCGTGGAGTATATTAAGCTACAGGATTAAGAGAAAGTAATAATCACTAACTCAAACCATGAATCCAAACACTTAAAGCAAATGAGTAGTGATACTAAGTAACTCAGAGAATCTAGATAAACCAAACTTTCACACTGAGGAGGCCAAAAAGGGATTCAACTTAAATAGAATAGTGATAGAAATGTAGCCATGTTAGTCTGGTGTAGCTGAAACAAAAAACAGGACTATGTAGCACTTTAAAGACTAACAAGATGGTTTATTAGGTGATGAGCTTTCGTGGGCCAGACCCACTTCCTCAGATCAAATAGTGGAAGAAAATTGGCACAACCATATATACTAAAGGATACAATCAAAAAAATGAACACATATAAATTAAATTAAATTAAATTAATTAAGATTGCCTACCTCCTAAAACTAGAAGGGACCTTGAAAGGTCATTGAGTCCAGTCCCCTGCCTTCACAGCAGGACCAAGTACCATCCCCAACAAATTTTTGCCCCAAATGGCCGCTGCAAGGATTGAACTCACAATCCTAGGTTTAGTAGGCCAATGCTCAAACCACTGAGCTATCCCTCTCCCCTATGAAGGACACATCAAATTATAGGAGGAGGACAAATCAAATTTCAGAACAGAAGGGAGATGAGGGGAGGAGGTAAATGTCTGTGAGCTAATGATATTAGAGGTGATAATTGGGGAAGCTATCTTTGTAATGGGGAAGATAATTAATGTCTTTGTTTAGACCGAGGCGTAAAGTGTCGAATTTAAGCATGAATGATAGTTCAGAGGATTCTCTTTCAACTCTGGTATTAAAAGGTCTTTGAAGCAGGATGCAGGTAATCAGGTCATTGAGACAATGCCCTTTCTGGTTGAAATGGCAAGAAACTGTTTTTTCTTTGTGATCCTGTCTCATATCTGTTTTGTGGGCATTGATTCTTTGGCGAAGTGTCTGAGACATTTGTCCAATGTACAAAGCAGACGGACACTTTCGGCACATGATAGCATAAATTATATTTCTGGATGAGCAGGAATATGTGTTCTTGATCTTATAACTCAATTGGTTAGGTCCAATAATGGTATCAGCAGAGTGAATACGTGGACAAAGCTGGCAACGGGGTTTGTTGCAAGGGAAGGTTCCAAGGGGTTGATATTAGTGTGGTATGTCCTGCGGTTGTTGGTAAGAATCATCTTGAGGTTAGGTGGTTGTCTATAGGAGACTATGGGTTTGTCTCCCAGAGCCTCTCGGAGTTTAGTATCCTGTTCCAGTATAGGTTGTAGTTTATTGATAATGTGTAGGACAGGTTTAAGTTGGGGGCTGTAGGTGATGACAAGTGGTGTTCTATTGTTGGTTTTCTTGGGTCTGTCTTGAAGTAGATGGTTTCTAGGTATTCGTCTGGCTCTTTCAATTTGCTTTTTTATTTCTCCGGGTGGGCACAAAAAAACAATTTATGCTATCATGTGCTGAACTGTCATTCATGCTTAAATTCGACACTTTACGCCTCGGTCTAAACAAAGACATTAATTATCTTCCCCATTACAAAGATAGCTTCCCCAATTATCACCTCTAATATCATTAGCTCACAGACATTTACCTCCCCCCCTCATCTCTCTTCTGTTCTGAAATTTGATTTGTCCTCTTCATATGTGTTCATTTTTTTGATTGTATCCTTTGGTATATATGGTTGTGCCAATTTTCTTCCACTATTTGATCTGAGGAAGTGGGTCTGGCCCACGAAAGCTCATCACCTAATAAACCATCTTGTTAGTCTTTAAAGTGCTACATAGTCCTGTTTTTTGTTTCAACTTAAATAGACTTAGGCTTTTCAGAGAATTTGGCCCTGGGGCTTTAAGCCTCAGTTTCTTTGGTGGGGTATGAAGTAGCTAGTCTACACTGAGATTTCATTCATGTGGGAGCTTGGACCATTTGCTATTCAGCATTGACTGAGACACTCAGAATCATAGAAACGTAGAGCTGGAAGGGACATCAAACAGTCAGCTAAGTCCTTCCTTCTGTACAGAGGCAGTGCTAAATATATAGTTAACCATCCCCAAATGGTGTGTTTCTCCAAAACTCTTCTTAAAACCTCCAATATGTAGATTTCACAAACTCACCTGGAAGCCTATGCCAGAGCTTAACTACCCTTATAGTTATATATTTTTCTTCCATCTAATCTAAATATCCCTTAGTGCAGATCAAGCCCATTACTTTTTGTCCTGCCTTCAATGGACATAGAGAACAATTGATCACTGTCCTCTTTATCACAGGTCTTAACATATTTGAAGACTTAGCCCACCTAAGTCTTCTTTTCACAAAATTGAAGATGCTCAATTAATGTTTAACCTTTCCAAATAGACCATGTTTTCTAAACCTTTGGTCATATTTGTTGTTCTCCTCTTGACTCTCTTAAATTTTTCCACATCTTTCCTAAAATGTGGTATTTTATAAATGAGGCCAACGTAGTGCCAAGTATAGTGGGACAACTATCTCCCATATCTTATACTTGACACTTCTGTCAATACGTCCCAGAATAATATGAGTCTTTTTTTTCAACCAGATCACATTGTTGACTCATATTTAATTTGTAACCCACTATAACCTCCAGATTCTTTTCAGCAGTATATCCACCCAGCCAATTATTCTCCACTTTTACAATTGTTCATTTGATTTTTTTCCTTCCTTAGTTCTTTATTGTACTTGTTTTTATTGAATTTCATCTTGACAATTTCAGACTAGTTCTCCAATTTGTCAAGGTTATTTTGAATTCTAATTCTGTCCACCAAAGTTCTTGAAATCCCTCCCATTCTGGTGTCATCTTCAGATGTTATATGCACACTCTGCAGTCCATTATCCAAGTCATTAAAGAAAATATTGATTAGTACCCAACCAACTGTTGAGGAACCCAAGCAGATTCATTCTCTCAGCTTGACAGAAAACCATGAATAACTATTGTTTGAGCATAGTCTTTCAATCAGTTTTGCACTCACCTTATAGAAATTTAATCTAGACCGTATTTCTCTAGTTTGTTCATGTGACTATCAGGTAGAATTGTGCCTAAAGCCTTACTATATCAAGATATATCAAGTATACAGTTCCCCACCAATCCACCAGGCAGTAATTCTGTCAAAGAAGGAAATTAGGAGGGTTTTGTCATGATTACTTCCTGGCAAAGCCACATTGGGCTACTCCTTTTGACCTTTTCAGCCTCTAGGTACTTACAAATTGATTGTTTAATTATTTGTTCCAGTATTTTTCCAGGTAATGGAATTAGGCTGACTAGTTCATAACTCTCGGGGTCTTCTTTGTTTCCCTTATTAATGATAGATACTAAGTTTTCCCTTTTTTTGCCCCCTGGGACCTCACCCTTCCTCTATGAGTTCTCAAAGATAACTGTCAATGGCTTCAAGATTGCTTCAGGTAGTTCCTTATATACCCTAAGATGTATTTCATCGGCCCTTCCCAACTTACATCTAACTAATCTACATATTCTTTAACTTGTTATTAGCGTGCATTCCTTCTTTCTTGTTTGTTAACATTGATTGCGTGAAACATCTCGTCAATATTAACCTCCTTAGTGAAAACTGATAAAAATACATATTAGCCTTCTTGCTATCATCTGTTATTAGCTCTCCTTCCTCAGAGATAGATGACAACCTACATTTTTCTGCATCTTCCTTTTGGTCCTAATGTATTTAAGGATTCTCTTTTTATTTTATTTTTTTGGTCCTTTCCTAAATGTAACTCATTTTGTGTCTTTGGCTTTCTGATTTTGTTCCTCCATGCTTGTGCTATTTTCTTGTACTCATCCTTAACAGTTTGTCCATTTTCTCACTTTTTATGGGATTTATTTTGATCTCAAGGTAAATCATAAATATATCATAAATGTCCTGAAAATCAGACATATGCACAACATACTGTATGTAAGAGAAGAACAGGTCACCAGGTGAACAGATTCAAGAGTTCTGAATCTTGTCATATGAAAATATTATGTTCTTGTTCAAAAGAAAATAAATGTATTTTAAAACCCTAGTCTATTTTAAAGTAACTAGGGGGTTGTACCGCCGCTCGCTATGCTCGCCAACCTCCCTCTCTCTAGGGGTAGGCAGCCCCAGCTCTCCCCCTGGCCGCCAGGGAGGGCCAGGATAAGGCGTGGCAGCCCATGCTCTCCCCCCGGTCCCACTTCCCAAGGCTGCGCCATCTCCAGCTCTCCCCCACCCACTTCTAGCCACCAAGGGCCAAGGCTGCGCCAGCCCTGGCTCTCTCCCCTGGCCGCTGAGGGGGGGGGGGAGCCGGGCTGAGACCTCACTAGGCCCGGGGCTCTCCCTCCAGCTGCCTTGCGGGGGGGGGCAAGGCCGCGGCACTGGAGCCCCAGTTACCAGGGAGGTGGGAGGAGGGAGGCCACAGTGTAACAGCCCTGGCTCCCAAGCACTGGGAAAAGTGGAGGGTGGAAGGGAGGAAAGAGGCAGGTGGGACACAAGAGTGATGTGATCACATCACTCTGTCGTCCCACAGGGAAAAAAAGAGAGAGAGAGAGAGAGATGGTAAAATTCAAAAACAGATAAAGGAGGGGTTGCTAACCAGTGTTTTTAATAGAAAACTTAGATGTGTTATTTTCACGTGTTAATTTTTAGCAGCCCATGTACATTCACATCAGATATTTCAGTGACATGAGGAGAACTGTGAGTTGACATAAACAAGGTTATTAAGTTACACATGGACTGTGTACTGTAAAATTCTGTAGTACTCTTCCTAATATAACCTACAGTGTGAATGGAGCTGTAGCAATGATACAGCAATATGCAAGACTATATAAATATTACAGCTTCTGTATCCTCTTTACAATCATAAGTTATAGTTAGTTTAAATTATAAAAACAAAACATGACTATTGTTAAATAAAAACAAAACTCTCCTTCATTTCTGCTCCTGACAGTCCCTAAAATCTCCAGAAAACAATTCTATTTATGACACTTTGTACAAGTAAGTCTTTGTAAGACATTATGGGTATGTCTAGACTACAGGGTATTTTCGAAAAAAGTGGCCTTTTTTCGAGAAAAAACTTCCCCTGCATCTAGACTACCGCCGCGTTCTTTCAAAAGTAAATCGAAAGAGCGTGGCAGTTTTTTCGATTGTGGAAAACCTCATTTTACGAGGAATAACGACTTTTTTTGAAAGTGCTCTTTCCAAAAAAAGGTGCTATTGAATGTGAACTTTGCTTTTTTGAAAGAGAGCATACAGACTGCCTGGGTGCTCTCTTTCGAAAAAGCATCTCGCTTTTTCGAAGTACTGGCTGTAGTCTAGACGCTCTTTTTTGAAAGAGGCTTTTTCAAAAGATTCTTTCAAAAGAGGCTTGTAGTCTAGATGTACCCTGTCTGCTGATAGTTGAAAAGCTCAAGTAAGATTTGGGTTAGTTTGATATTCTAAGTGAAAACAACCCTATCATTTTTAAGGCTGTTTTATGATTACAAAATCTATTAAAAGGAATACAGTCAAAACTTGCACTACTTAACTACAGTACTGAATTTATGCTCTTCATAAATCAGACCACATGTCATCATGTTTTCTGAACACAGCTTTATATGGAAGTTGGAAACATCACACAGACTGGAAAAATAACTGAAAAGATTTTTTTAAAAATCTATTGAGAACATTTTTCTTCTGTTTGCAATGTATTTATTGACACTTTAGAGAAAACACAAATATGTTTTTGTTCTGGGTATTTTTAAGAAGAAACATAAATCTGTAAATTTAACAGGTATTTTCATATAGCCACCATTCTATTGCAAAACAAAAATAAGCTCATTCATGATGCAGTCAAATAAACTGACTGCATCACTTTATTTCTTCTCTGTTTTACAATTTCTAACCACTATATATGACATTTATCATCAAAAAGACCAAGATTTGTTCTACACTCAAACTGAGGTTTATAGTTAAGGCAACTCATTATACACGAATGATGTAGCTTTTTCATGGGGAAATGTTGAGCGATGTTTACCACCATATGTGGTTAGTTTTGTTGGTATTGCATATTTTTGTTAACTGCCTGCTGTTATTACGTAAAGCACTTGGCCTCTCAGGCAACTGCACTGTACAAATGTGAAAATAAATAAATGTGGATATTGAATCAATAGACACAAATAGTACAGAGGGAGATCTTACTCAGAGGGAAATGTATAACAGGTCCTTATTATATTCTATAATGCAACTGAAGGAATTTTTTCCATTCTGTAACAAAACTGCAGACTTGACAATATTAAGTTTATCCTTTAAAATAGTGTATAGATAGATAGATGTATGCCAGTCTGGCAGTAATAACTTTAATTTTAATTTCAGAAACCAGTATAAAAGGTGTCTATGGAAACAAACAGTTTTCTAATATGACATATAAGCCAAAAATTGAAGCATTTTTTTTGTCCTGGATATATTTTTTTCTATGTTCTTGCATACGAAATTATATAAAATACATCTAGTTTGCTAATTCTGGTTGCTTTTCTAATTTCTGGCATTACCAATCTGCAAAAGCCTTCCTCAACATTAAATGTTAATTCAAATTTGACATTGCTTATTTGTATCACATTCATTTTATAGACTAAATATGTTAACTCAGGCTTACAGGATAATATGCAAAAATATGTTTAAAACAAAATGTATCTTTAAAGGTTGCCATTGATAATACTCTTATGACATTACTATATATAATACATTCAATATTTTTCCTAAAATACATGCTGAGAAAAACCTTTATAAAATTCTATGAAATGGTATCAGATATAGTAAATACAACAAGGGAACAGATTTCTACACACTACAGATTTGTGGCAGAACATTAAAGATCTGCAGTCACATTGAATTATCAAAAACTACTCTAGCACGGCTAAAACAGATACCTGTAGGACTTCCAAAAACAATATCTCATCTTGTTTCTTGGAGATAAACGAGGGACAAAGGTCCCCAAGGGATCCCAGAGAAAGGCCATTTGCAAGGATAGTGCCAAAAGTGTCTAAAAATATATGATTCAGAGAGGAAGCAGGGAAGCTGTGCTTTAGGTGCCCTGCCCCAATCATGTAAGGGAATATTATTTTCTTGTGGTGTGCTCTGGCAGAGATGAAGCTGGATAGAGCATAGGCTAGAAGGGATAAGCAGGATTTCCTGCTGCACAACACTTGCCCTTTGCATGAATACTAGCTATATTCAGAGCTCCTATGTCATTAGTAAAGTAAAAAACTCTCATAGTAAAACTGTTGATAATTAGAGCACTCATTAAAAAGCAGAAAAAACATGATACTGAAAACTGCAGAGAAAATGCATTAGGTAAAATGCAGAAACAGCTAACTCTCCAAAGGTTTCTAAAACACAAACTCCAAATTATAACAACAGCCATTATACATTGTTCAAAATATACCACTCCACAGTAATATTTCCAATATGTTTAGATTTATATGAAAAAGAGCAATAATATATAGCAACCTAAAATATCAAGTAAAGATGATAGTATCAAAGGAATAAAATTAATACAGAAAAACATGTCATCTGGCCCTTAAATTGTCATACTGTTACATTCTTATTGATTCTATTCAAACGTCTCTTTTCTCCCCACAGTTTCTCATGGGTATCAATTTATACTATTAATCAGTTTTTCTGAAAGGGGTTAATCAACTGTCAGAGATCAGCCACTCTAAAGAGAATGAATCTCATATTGGCAGATCATTTTCAGATGTCTTGGCAGATTTTCCCTACAGAAGACTGCATCATTTGTCTTATTGAGTTACAGTGAATGACTTTTACAAGAAAACTCAGCTTACTGATAGCTATGCACCAGATATGGTCTGAAGGTTCAGGGAGGCAATCACTGTTGTATTTAGGCATTCAAACAATTTTTTCCCTTAGTTTCAAGCCCAAAGTAGGTTTAAAAGGTAAAGCCTGATCAACCCAGTCTAGCAGTAGTAGTAGAATTCAAACATGCTGTAACAGAAGACCCTAAATTTGATTTGTAATCTGATGTCTCTCTTCCTGGGACAACACAGGATAGGAACATGTCAGAAATAATAAGCCAAATTCAGTTCTGACATAGATAGAGGCAACTCCAATGAAGTCAGGAGAACTGCCTCACTCAAAGGTTGAATATGGTACAAATTGTTCAGTATCACTTAACAGAGAGTTTTCTAGCTAATTAAAGAACAGTACAGTGATCTCAGAACGTAATCCAGTCTAGGATTTCTTGTTCACAAGGACAGCGAGGGAGAAGGGAGGAGTTATGAGTATGTATGTGGTGAGGTGTTAAATTTGGTGAAAAGCAAGGGAGACAGAGGACTCCAGTGGGAACTGAAAAAAAAATTAGTTCTCAAGGATAAATTACTTTGTCACCTACATGATCAAATATATTAAAACTATTTGCATGGTAGCAGAATACTGGAACACTTGATTCACAAAGATTGTAAACATATCTGAATATACTCTGCTCTAGGGAAGATTCATTTACTTGTGATATATTAAAAAAGGTACTACAGATATTCAATCTAGCCATAATTCTCTTGTTTGAAACAGAAAGTATGCCTCACGTATTAGCAGGTGAAGAGAAAGCTTTTTTTCTTAATAACCCATTTCATTAAATTATTATTTTACAGCATCTCTTTGCAACGTAAGTCCCAAACAATGGCAGATCAATTGCTATGCAACTCTCTTGGTATCTTAAGTTATTATGTATCATACTGATTTGGATTTGAATGATTATTAAATTATTATAAAATCCAATTTAATTATAATACTGAATATGAACACTAACTGAAAGTCATAATTTTTCCTCTGGGGAAACAAGACAAGGGCCAGTCTACATTGTTGTTATTCCAATCTCAATAATGTAGCATATTAAAGGTATACTTCCTTCTCTCATACTATTTTAAAAACTGATCACATGAGCCATCCAAATAAAAGTACAGAATTTTAAACAGAAGAAAAGCACCTGAACAAATATGCTTATTATTAGCTACATTTTCTCCTCCTGCTCCTCCTCCAATATTACACTAAACCCACTGACACAAACAGGCTCAATGAGGTCAAAGAAATAAGCTACTTAAAATTAAGATTGCTGAAAAGTAAAGTTAAGCCTTGATTTCAAATACAATTACCATCATTATTATAGTGACATGTACTGTGACTACCTGTATCATTACAAACTACAACATGTTCATGAATACTCAGGAAACTGCAGGAACAAAAAGTTTCACAATACACATCGGCTGTGTCTAGACTGGCAAGTTTTTCCAGAAAATCAGCCGCTTTTCCGGAAAAACTGGCCAGCTGTCTACACTGGCGGCGATTTCATAAAGCACTGACTTCCTACTGTAAGAAATCAGTGCTTTTGCGGAAATACTATGCTGCTCCTGTTCGGGCAAAAGTCCCTTTTGCGCAAAACTTTGCGCAAAGGGCCGTGTAGACAGCTGAGATTTGTTTTCCAAAAAGCCCCGATCGCGAAAATGGCGATCGGGCTTTTTTGCGAAAGCGTCTAGATTGGCCACGGGGCGCTTTTCGCATAAAAGTGCTTTTGCGCAAAGCGTCCATGCCAATCTAGGACGCTCTTTCATAAATGCTTTTAACGGAAAACTTTTCCGTTAAAAGCATTTGCTGAAAATCATTCCAGTCTAGACGTAGCCATCTTGTGATGTCAGTTTCACAAATGACATCTTTTGAAGTTTACCTTTGGGATTGATTCCTGTCTTTCCTAGGATTTATATCCTAGTGAATTTTGCTGAGCATATAATCATTTCCCAAGCACTCGAAGAACACAAAGCACATGGACAAAAGGTCAAATTTATTTACTATATGCTGGCAGTGTATTGGATAAGAAATAGCTATGTATGTGAGAAACCTGATGTACCATTTCATAGGAGGTAAAACAAATCATTACATACAGTGATTAGCAAAACTTTTGATAGTTTATATTATGAAACATATTTCATGAGAGACATCATTGAGGCCTTACAAATATTTGAAACTGCAACAGTTGCTCTTACTGAAACTAAAGCTGCAGGATTATCCATTGTCTCTATGCTCCTCCTTCAATAAGGATTTAGCCGTGGGTTCACATAATAGCGGATCCACTGGCTTTCTCTTGTTCCACCTAAATCAGGACTCCATGCCCACGTTTCTCTTTGTGCAGTAGCAGAGAGAGAAGTAGAGAACAATAGTAGGGTCTTTAGTAAAGACCTGCTAAATCAAATGCTAATGGCACCCCTGTCAGTGCTGTTACTCCTATTCCTCATGAGAAGTAAGGGAAGTTGACAGGAGCATTTCTCTCATCAACCTCCCACTGTGAGGATGGCACCAAAGCTCAGCTTAAGGTATGTCAACTCCAGCTACTTTTTTACATAGCTGGAATTGCCTACTTTAAGCCAACCTTCCTTTATAGTGTGGACCTGACCTTAGTATCTGGGACCCCACTTGGGAGTGGAACTATGATGATTCATAGTATTTAAAGTTTTTTAAAACTCTTCTATAGAACATATATTTTTGCCAACTACATAGAACATAGGTGAATGTTATCAGTAGTTTGAGAGAATGGGGGGAGCACCTACTATAGTTGCCTGGAGTCTATTTGTTTGGGCAATAATAAAATATAATATAATGCCGAAAATTGAGACGCTTTGAAGGAAATGGTTAAATACAGAGTGGGTTTCTGTGTAGTCAGTTACTTATATTAATTTCTATGACTTAGTCCCAAGTTTGTCTAATCAGAGTTACCTCATCAGTTTTCAAACAGCGTATGAAGATTTAGCTGAACAGCTCCAGTTAAAATACCACTAGCAAATACATGGCTGAAGTCAAATATTTACTCACCAGTTAGCAGAGATTGGCTTGCATGAAGGCAAATATAAACAGTTTGGCCTGCATTTGCAAATATTTTATTGAAGCCAAGGAACTGTTCAGTTTTATTTCTTGCTGTTATTGGAACAGGAACTGAACACATGAATGTGAACTAATCTTACATTGCACAAAGGGCATCCATTTTGTAGTCTTAAAGTACAGAATGGAAATATTAGCTTATGAATACATGACAGGGAGTTAGGCACCTCTCTCTGCTTGTGACCCACAGCAAGGCACCCTCTACTGGAATCAGGCCCACTGACAAGGGTGGGGGAGGAAGGCAATTGCCCCCAAGGCCTGCAATTCAAAGGATCCTGGGGCTCCCAGCTGCCACCATTGTTACTGTGGCAGCTGCAGCCACTGGAACATTGTGTGACAGGCTTCGTGTGGCTCTGAGGGTTGGGAGGCGGGGCATGCTGCACTCTATGCGGAGCTGAGTCCTTAGCTCCAACCTTTCTGCCTAAGTCTCTGCCCCTTCCAGGAGTGAGGAACCGGCTCCCCTCCTCCCCCAGTGTCCCCTCTAATTTTGTTATGTGCACTGAGGCATAGGCGGATGTGCACCACCAATAGAAACATGCTGCTGGCTATGGCTGGCTGTGGGAGCTCTGCTAATCAGTTGGGCAGCATTAGAATCTCTCCTGGGTGGCCGCCCAACCAGTCAGCTTACAGGGAACACTGATCCCTCCCATCTTGCCAAGGGGCCTGTGCAGGTTGTCAGTTTCCTTGCCTGGAATCAGATAACTTACTGCTTCTTGCAAGAACAGTTTCAGTGCTTCCACATTCAGATCCTTTTTCCTAATCAGGCAAAAGAGGCAGCTGAACTAGGACATCCCATATCCCAAGGGAACTTTGGACCTAACCACTGGGGCTAAAAAGAGAAATGGAATGAGGTGTAACAGTTAATTCGAACTAAGGACTTAGTTTGAATTACTGTTTCACTGCCACATGTAGCCGCGGGCAGTTACTTCGGGCTAGTGGAATTTCAAAATGGCGACCGGACGGGAACATGCAAATAAAGCCTGGGATATTTAAATCCCGGGCTTCATTTGCAACTTCGAATGCCTACATTAGCGTCCCTAGTTCGAATTAGGGGACTAGTTTGAATTAGGTAGACATACCCCAAGATATTTATTCTCCTGTCTCCCTTGCTCTGCATTTGAGGATCACACTGGGTGCATGAGATAGACATCTAGGTGCCTGCTTTAAGCAGCCATTTGCCTGATCAAAACCATAAATGTACACAACCTGGGAAACTTTTACAGGGAAAATGTATGTGCAGAATTTAGGTGCCTATAGGGTTGGGGGGGGGTGTCCTGTGGATTATACAAGTGCATAAATCCAAGATCTACATGCCCAAATCCCTTTGTGGATCTGGACCTAAATTCCTCCCAGCAATGACTGGAAAGTGCCAGATATCGGTATGTGACTGTAGGAAAAAATGGGACTGTAGAAACAATAATTGTGAACTACTTAAGTTTCACTCTATAGCAGCTTCCAGCAAAGAAGTGGGGTTTTGTTTTGTTTTGAACAAAAATAGTTAGACAGGTAAAACAATCTGATGCATCATAAAGTTTTAGGAATCTATGGCATTTCATATATCACTGTTGCAGTAACTATCATTAAATAAATATATTTAATGGAGGCTAATAAAAAAAGTAGCTACAGAGAGAGCTCTGCATTCTGATCATCATTGCAAAAGCCAAAAACCAAAAATATTAGTATGCTCAGAAAGTAAAATAAATGTGTCTTTGCTGTCAGAAGATCCCATGAAGGGCTAAATATAAGATGAAACAAGTGTGGGAATTCTTACTGATAGATTAAAATACCAGTCACAGACAGTGAGAAAAGAGGTCAAAATAGTCAAAATGTACTACCCTGAAGAGAAAGGCTGTTCATTAAACCTGAAAGACGGCTACCATCCAGAGAATGTGAGAGACACCCTCAGTGTTTCATTAGCAAAGAGTGAAGCTGAATGCAGGCTAAGATGAACAAGTATAACTTTATTAAATCAGGTCCAATGCTCTGTCCATACGGTGGAATTACTTCCCATCTAATTCCAACTACAACCTGTTCCCCTGTGTCCCATCAACAATGGCTACTCAAAGGAACAAGGGTCCTCTGACTCCAGTTTCACTTATCACAGATCTTGTCCATTTTACAAATATTTAAATATAAATTTTAAAAATTAATGATGCCCACCATACCATCCTGTTTCCCTTCATTCAAAAGTTGATAGCATGCAGCCAAGTTGGAGTCTTGTCTTTATCATTGACTAAGCAGGTAATTTAGTCTTTGAGATAATATGGTCTCCTCAACTTGTGACCATACTGAGAGTTTTTATGGAGCCTCTTTATGCAAGCCTCTTTCTTAATTTAAAACAAAATGAAAATAAAATAAGTTCTGTGGTTACGCTTCAGTCTTAAAACATGAAAATATAGTTTATACAAAATAGCCTACTTCTTACCTTACAATAGCTATAATATTTCTTTCTTTCTGGGAGGGAGTGTGGGTACAGAAGGGGTCTCTAGGCTGGGGCAGAGTGTTGGGATGTAGGAGGGGGTATGATTTTCAGGCTCCGGATGGGAGGTGCTCACCACAGGCGGCTCTTGGTCAGCAGTGCAGTAGGACATAGGCAGGCTGCCTGCATGCTGTGGCCCCCACATGTGCTCCCAGAAGCAGCTGGCTGCTGACACATGGTGTGTGTGTGTGTGTGTGTGTGTGTGTGTCGGGGTGGGTGGGAGGGAGCATGACTTCGTGTGCCATCCCTTCAGCTCCCATTGGCCAAATCCACACATTGGAGTGTCAGTGGTTCTCTTGGCTAGTAGTACTGCATGACGGTGGCATCCATTTACATTTGTTTCAAAGTGTCAAATATTTGCTATTGGGAAGTTGCCCAGTCCCACTCAACAACCTGCCCTGTGAACTAACATATGAGTTCTGCTACAGCAGCCAGGTCTGACAGGATTTGAACAGAAATTTATCATTCTTACGAAATGTACCCTTTTCACAACCACTAGAGCTGGCATGTTGCTGATTGTTTTGATCTTACTGGGATCTGTTGTTTGTCCCTCTGCTGTCAGAAGATGACTAACATACACCACCTCATGCTTTTGGAGTTTCATTTTTTCTGGCTTCAGTTTTATGTTCCTGTCCCTCCATCGCTGTAGGAAAGCTTGTCATTTTCAGTCATGGTCTCATTTTGTTTCTATATCATTGCTCTCTTCACCTGCAATGAGGTTCTTATCTACAATTAATTTTTACCCCAGGCAGCCTTTCCAGCACTTGAGTGAGTTTCCTCTGGAATACCTCCTGTGCTGGGCTTATACCAATTAGCAGGTGCAGCCATCAATAGCAACTAATTTGGATTGCAGATATTGTTGGCATATTGGACTCTTTATCCAGGCTTATTTGCCAAAGTCCATTCTCTACATCACAAACCATAAAGATTCTGGCTTTGGAAAGGACTGGAAAGATGTCATCAGTTGTGGGCAGTGGATAGTAGCATTTTTTCAATGCCCAGTTCAGTGGCTTTGGGTCTATGCAGATGCATAATTTACTTGATGGTTTCTTTACCACTACCATAGTGCGTATCCAGGTTGTACTGGCCTCACCAGGTGCCATGATATTCCAGCTTTGCAGATCTAAAAGCTCATTGTATACTGGACTACTTAGTGTCACTGGAGTTTTCCTTCATGGTAAGCACACAAGTTCCACTGTGGGATCTACTTCCAGTCACAGATGTCCTTTGAAGCATGTTACCTTTGATAACATCCCTGTACATTTTTTAAATTGTCTCCACTGTTCACATGCCTCTCCCTTTTGCTTCTTGTGCTGCTTCTGTAAAATTCTGACAGTGCACTCTGATCAGCTCCATAGGGTGCCTGGATGTATTCCCCAAGAGGGGTCTGTTGTGCCTACCATCTCCCACCACAAATTTCAGTTCGCACCAGCTGTTATTTTTTGGGTTAGTTATTATGAGGTCACATTTTCAGACAGACTGCATTGTTATCTCATTGTTTATTATTAGTTTGCACCTACTCTTTTGACATGTGTGTTCGAGTCCAATTCACTGTGAATAATCACACTGAAGGAGTCCCCACTGACCAGCTGAAAGCACACAAAGTATTTCCCTTTTAACATTGCTGCACAGAAGGAGGTTTGTATTATCCTTTATGGTAGTCCTGTCCTGACAGCCTGAACCTGATATGCTCTTCAACTCAAAGAGAGAGCCATGGTGATATCACCACGCTTTGATGTGCCATCATGTACAAGTCTGACTAAATCTTTCTAGGACCCTCTGCTCTTGCACACACTGCTATAATGATTCATCCTGTCACATTCCTTTCAATATTGTCCAAGTATTCTCCTTTACCTGCTCATGCTGCATCCCACTATAAAAGCATATCAGTATGGAAATGGCCACCTGATCTCCTGTGATGTTCACTCAGTCCATGTACTTCAGGGGCTGTTGTGCTTCTTACAGCTTTCATCATTTCTCTTGAACCTTCTGCTGCACATTCCATGTCACATGTGAGATCACCTTCCCAGAGCAGCATCTTCTGCAGATACTGATTCCAAGTGCCACCGATTATTTTGTGATTAATTAGGAAGTCTAAGTCCCCAAAAGTTCTTATACCAGCCAGTATATATAAGGCAGTAACATGGGGTCTATTTCCTCTCTTTTGGATTAGATTCTATTGAAAAGCCTGTGTCACTTCACAGTTTTATTCTGCTTTGGAGAGCAATGAATCCTCAAGGCTCTTCGGACAACTGTGAAGCTTGAGGCAATGCTGAGCTTCCAAGCCATGCTGAACTCTGCCTTGTTCCTCCAAAAGGTAAAGCAACAGTTTTACTTTCCTGCTGTTGTCATCTGGCTACATACTCTGCAAACCCCTCAAACCCCTCAATTCACCAGACCCGTTGCTGGGAAAAGTTTGTGTCTGTGAAATTTAGAAATGCTGAGGATTTTGGACTGAGTCCCATGCTCATGCTGCCAGCTGCTGCACTTCTGAGAACTTGCTACTCCAATGCTGTCATCATGTTACATTAGAAAACAGTGGAGCTGAATGCTGGTTAAGTTGAAGAAGTGGAGCATTATTAAACCCTATGCTCTGTTCTGCTCTGTCTATGTGGCTGAGTTGCTTCTACCCTAACTTTAACCGTTCTCTGTTCCCCAGTGTTCTGTCAATAACTGCCCTTGTAGGGAATATGGCCCCTCTCACTATAGTTGGACAGATCATCATGCACTCAGGAAGGGAGTTCTAGAATGGGGAAAGGTGTCCCTGAACAGGGAAGACTTATCCCCAAAATTATTCAGGAAATCAACAAGATGGGGAGGAAAAGATGGAAGATTTTAAATGCTGTGAAGAATTGCAGAAGTCATTCCATTACTTCAAGCCAAGGCCATTAAGTGGCTTTACACATAGAATCAGCAAGTCTTTCTGTGAATTCATTGGCATGTTGGCAACTAGTTCAGACTGTGGTGGGCAGGCGTTACCATTCCTTTAACACCATGGTTATATCAATGACTATATAAATAGCACAGTTTTAATGCTATAAAAGGGTTCTAGAGCATGAACATACTGGGTTATCCCATGACAACCTTACATATACACATGCTATGCTGCTCTGTACTATAAAAAATGAAAAATGAGACTATTCTGTAAAATCTATGAATGAAAATATTTGTGCTGTGATAGCTAGCTCAATTAATTTGGGAGCACTACTGCAGATTTTTTGTTTTGTTTTTTAGACTGGATGCCCTTGTACATTAGAACGCATAGGTAAGAACCTCTGTGTGATAAGACAAAATACTACTATATTAGTGTGTGTTGTCATTGTCTGTGTTTTTTAAAATGCCTATTGTTTAACTCAAAGCTGTTCATGCCTATTGTCTCAGTGGACAGTAATGCACTTCAAGGACAAATGACATCTCAAGAATCACAGAGGCAGCCTAATTTTAGTTCACATGAAACTGAAGAGCCTGTGCAAATGATGACCAGGCACCAGTGACTCCTGTCTGAAGCTGGGTCACAGGAAAGAGATTTAATGAAGAAGCAAAGAGTATAGGACAGCTCGTTAGGCCTGAAATGATGCCAATTGTTTTGAGGAGATTTCAAACACAAAAGCTGGTATCTCTCAATGCCAAGGGAACTGTCAGAGACCCACTAAGCAGAATCATCCTTACTTCTAATATGATCCATCAGTAATCATAGACTCATAGGGCTGGAAGAGACCTCAGGAGGTCATCAAGTCCAGCCCCCTGTCCAAAGCAGGACTAATCCTGACGAAATCATCATTAAGGGGTGTGATTTTCAGTTGTGCTTAGGATCAGCCCATTTCTCATCCCAGTGACTACAACAGGAGAAAAGTTAGGTCCATGCTGATTTAAAAAAAAATCACATGTCAAGGCTAAACCAAAAATATGGGATGGCAGTAGAAACTATTTAAAATGTTTACTTCAAAAAAGGCTTATTTTTCCAAATCTCACAGAGACTTCAAATCAAGGTATAATAAAACATTATATTGCAAATTACTAGATTTACTGTAATTTGATGTACAAAAGTCCTCTTTGTATCATATATTACATAAAGTCACATTTTATAAGCAAAAACCATAAGCAAAAACCATATTTTAAAGCACAAGTATAAGGGAACAAGAGTATAAACTCCATATTCTGGAACAGGATCTTTTCAGATCTTCTGAACCAGGAAGCTTCTTACTCAGTGTAGTGAGAAGAAATTATATGTGCAGGGAGAAGACAGGCAGGGAGGGGCTTATTTATAAGAGAAGAATTGTAGAATTGTAGGTATTAGTTCCATGACTTTCCTGATGGAGTTTCAATGAACTGAATCCCTACCCATCTCCAACAGATCATTCAGACCCTGAATTTAACTAGTCAATAAACAGGAGGATTAAAATGCTGTAGAATATTATACTGCCTGGAAAAAAAATAGTAATAGAGATGTAGCCGTGTTAGTCTAGTTTAGCTGAAACAAAAAACAGGACTATGTAGCACTTTAAAGACTAACAAGATGGTTTATTAGGTGATGAGCTTTCGTGGGCCAGACCCACTTCCTCAGATCAAATTGTGGAAGAAAATGGGCATGACCATATATACCAAAGGGATACAATCAAAAAAGTGAACACATATAGAAAGGACAAATCAAATTTCAGAACAGAGGGGATAAGGGGGAGGTAAATGTCTGTGAGCTAATGATATTAGAGGTGATAATTGGGAAGCTATCTTTGTAATGGGTAAGGTAATTAGGGTCTTTGTTAAGACCGCGTAAAGTGTCAAATTTAAGCATGAATCACAGTTCAGAGGTTTCTCTTTCAAGCCTGGTGTGAAAATGTCTTTGAAGCAGTATGCAGGTAATCAAGTCATTGAGACAATGCCCTTTCTGGTTGAAATGGCAAGAAACTGTTTTTTCTTTGTGATACTGTCTGATATCCGTTTTGTGTGCATTGATTCTTTGGCGGTTGCCTGAGATGTTTGTCCAATGTACATAGCAGATGGACACTGTCGGCACATGATGATATAGATTATATTTCTGGATGAGCAGGAATATGTGTTCTTGATCTTATAACTGAATTGGTTAGGTCCAATAATGGTGTCAGCAGAGTAAATATGTGGACAAAGCTGGCACTGGGGTTTGTTGCAAGGAAAAGTCCCAGGGTTGGTATTAGTGTGGTATGTCCTGTGGTTGTTGGTAAGAATCATCCTGAGGTTAGATGGTTGTCTAATACCAACAGTTTCTTGCCATTTCAACCAGAAAGGGCATTGTCTCAATGACTTGATTACCTGCATACTGCTTCAAAGACATTTTCACACCAGGCTTGAAAGAGAAACCTCTGAACTGTGATTCATGCTTAAATTTGACACTTTACGCCGGGGTCTTAACAAAGACCCTAATTACCTTACCCATTACAAAGATAGCTTCCCCAATTATCACCTCTAATATCATTAGCTCACAGACATTTACCTCCCTCCCCTTATCCCCCCTCTGTTCTGAAATTTGATTTGTCCTTTCTATATGTGTTCACTTTTTTGATTGTATCCCTTTGGTATATATGGTCATGCCTATTTTCTTCCACAATTTGATCTGAGGAAGTGGGTCTGGCCCACGAAAGCTCATCACCTAATAAACCATCTTGTTAGTCTTTAAAGTGCTACATAGTCCTGTTTTTTGTTTTGGAAAAAAAAAAAGAGAGCATTGAGTGGCTCCATTGCCTAGAATGTGTTCACGTACTTTAAAAAGGGAAGTTTATTTATTATAGAAATGTTGTGTTGCAATATTGTGTCACCCACAAGAGAATCCATTATTTGTGACACTATATAGCACATGTTAGAAACCACTCTAAATGTCTGCAATAGTACTCAGGCTTTCATCTTCAAAGTGCTATAACATTATCTAATTAATAAGTGAAGAACTCATGGCAAGTAAAAAAGCATTTAACAGATGTGGAAACTAAGGCTACGTCTAAACTGTAGCCTTCTTCCGGGAAAGCTTATGCAAATGAAGCGGAAGTGGAATATCACTGCGCTTCATTTGCATAATTAATTAGCAGCCATTTTTCCACAAGAGACTTTTGCGCAAAACCAGCTAATTAATTACGCAAATGAAGCGCGGTGATATTCCACTCCGCGCTTCATTTGCATAAGCTTTTCCAGAGAAGGCTACCGTGTAGACATAGCCTAAGACAGAAAAACTAAATGACTTGCCCAAAATCAAAAGAGGAACAGATATTTGAGACAGGAAAGCAATTCTGGTTTCCCAATGAGAAGGGATCCAGTTTCAAACACAGAATGAAAATTACACAGCAACCAGGAACAAGTATTACATTTTGTTGAGATTTCTGTATATTTATGCCAATTAGTTTGTATTTTAAGTCAACATGCACATTAATTAACTCATGAAATGATAATTAATTTTATAATGTCCAGAAGGTGATAATTTTATTGGAATCTGTGGACTTTTTGTAGTATAGTCCAGTTCTGACATAAGATTGTACTTTTAAAGGATTTTAGAACAGAATTACCTATTTAGATTTTATATCAAAAGATTCTATTATAAAATTCTTGAAGTACTACTTCATGACAACACAAAGCAAATAAAAATATAGTGAATGACTGATATAGATGAACACATAATTGTCACTGCAGACTTTTCTAAGAATATTGACTAGGTCCTGTAATGCTTACTACACACAAAAACTACAAATAAAACTATAATTCCATCTAGGGAAATTCATGAACCATACAGCTTCTTGGGGGCTTATGAGGTCACTAGAAGCATGTGATTGAATTACAGCCTAATTATGCATACTTGGCTTATATTATTCCTTAAATTAGTCTAATTTTCAGAGCTGTATCAATTTGCAGTGGGATTTATCTCTGGAAAATATGCTTTTGTGCCCTCTAGTGTTCAAAATCATGAAGACTGTTAAGTACACAAATTCACACTGAATGTTTACTTCTAAAATGTAAAATAATGAACCAAGTTCCTCATTTCTTTCTTTCTTTCTTTCTTTCTAACATACATCATGCAGTTCCCCCAACTACTGCACATGGAATAGGGGACTTTGCCCTCTCTATTCCCCCTGCCCCTCCTTCCAGTAATATTAAGCTTTGAATTAGGGAAGTGGCTCTTATTGCATCTGACATCTTAAAATAATTCAGAGTGTTCACTTGCCAGCACTTTTGGTAAATGGCATAACAGGTATCTACCAAAGCAGAATTTCTTTGGGAATTTCCAGCTTTAATAATTAAGAATAATCCACTAAGATAGTCAAGCATTTTCTTCCCCACCTTGTAAAATGCCATTTCAAAGGAAGATTCTATTCCCAGTTACCATAGCTTTGGATCTCAACAGACTTTCTGAAACCAGTTTTTAAAACAATTAGAATTGCACTGCAAAATAACTACCTGGATCATTGAGAAAACCTTTTCAGCATCATTCCAAATAGCCATTTAATATAAGTTCCTGCCATCCTTTCTAAAGTCTTGTACATACAACTAACAGGGTTTTTTGTATTTTTTCTGAACATCAGGAGACTAGATATGCTAGCTATACAGTGCTAACAATATAGCTTTTTCATCTATTATCCTCCCAGATTATGTTGAACTCAGATTTATATGGACTACATATTCAGCAGGATGGTGTTTATCTTGTAACAAATTTCTTCTTTGCCATGCTACAGAAGACGATGAATTTGTGCACAAAGTGACTAATATCATTATACAGAGTGACTAATATCAATATACATTTGTGTGACAATACAATATAACAGCCTCAATATTTACCCAATATTATATTATACAGTAAGAACACAGAGCTAGACAATATATGTTAAGGTGGACAATGCCAAAATACACTGATGTTGTCTTAATATTAAAAAAAAAAATGATTCAAAGTAATCTTTAATTTACAAAAATATAAGGTTCAGAAGCAATTTAAAGAAAATGCATCAGTCATACCTGTCTTCTGTTAAAATGGGATAAACAGGTTTGAACTTACCTGCAAAAAAAAATATTACTGATTAAAATCATTTGCTATATTTTTTTTATCCAGAATGTTTAATATCTTATTGTTCAGTAACATGAAATAAACCATTTTTATATACTTTACAGTCAGACTATTATGGGGAAAAAACAACAAACCACTTTTATTTGCCAATAAGATAGTATTACAGTAAAGTCATTATTGCAGGAAACTTCAAAAAAGAAATTAGCTGATTAAACCTAAGTAACTGATGAGTTATAGACTCATATGCATAGAAATGGATTGTTGTTTATAGTAGGCTCTGTTTGTCACATACACTTCTTGAGTCATACCATTCATCTGTATGCATACATGAAGCTTTCACTGAAGTTAGTAAAAGACCTGTGTACACTTCTGCAGGTAACATATGACCCTACTTGTATAAATAAAATCATTTTCCAATCTGAAATAAATCAAATATTCCCTGTATGTATCTGGAGCCAGCCATGTACACAATTGGCATGTTTGTACCAATGTAATACATATAGTTCTAAGTCATTAAATATGTATACTGTAGGAGAAAGAACGAAACCCAGATAAGTACATAATAAAATAGTTTGAAACAACAGGAGTGAAAGCATAACAATGGGTAATGAATGCTTTGGAGGAAAGTACAAGGGGAGGTACCAAACGTGCCATTAATACGTAAGATGATATGTAAAGTGTGTATCATAGATGGTTTACCGTCTCCAATTTCTCCACATCTTTCTTGAAATGTGGTGCCCAGAACTGGACACAATACTCCAGTCGAGGCCTAATCATTGGGATGCCTACTGTAAACCCAAATGAAAACACTTAAATGGCAATTCTGACATTTAAATGGTTTAGCTTTTTATGTGACAGAGAAGCTGAATGGGGAAGCATATGGGAACAGATAACTGCTGCAAGGAAGAAAAAGGAGAGGATATAACAGGTGAGAGACCAAAAAACTTGCCAGGGAAAGAGTAAAAAGGAGGGAAAGGAACAGAATCAAAGGACAGAAACAGCAATGGTCCTAAAGATGACCATATATTTCTGCTGATTGATAATGAATGAGGCAATAAATCGCTGAACAAAAAACAAATTATAACATGTAAAAGTTATTACATAAATCCTACAGGTAAAAGCTTCCGAAACGCTTAAAGTCCAAAAGGTACTAAGGTGTCTAACTTCTACTGATTTCAAAGGAAGTTACTAACCTAAAATATTTGACGATCTGGGCCTAAGATCCACGGTCAAAAGTGGCAATCATTATGTAAAACTCCCACTGAAATCAGTGCACGCATTTGGCATTGCATCAGATACAAGAGATTCATATGGGAGATCACTCCAAGCTGCAGCATTAGATTCAGGAATACTGAGAACCAGGATTCTAGTGAGGCTAAACATTATCATACCAACAAGCACCAACTGTGATATTTGTATCTGAACTCTTCCTCAACATTCACATTTGCTAAGGTTTATTTGAGTCCATCTCTAATTTATGACTCACATACCAACAATCCATATAATTTACACCTGAATTTGTTCTCTAGCTAAAACATCTTGCAAGAATGAAACAGAATTTTATTTATACATAATTATTTATACATAATTTCTTAATTACAGTCTTAAAATCAGTAAGTTTTTGTTAGTACTACAAATTAGAGTAGCATTTTTCCTATATAGGTATCTAAAAAAAATCATGACATGTTAAACTAAGAAACAGGACTCAACATTTTCCAGTAGATAAGTCATGGCAAAAAAATGTATTTTACATGCTGTACCTATGCAGGATTTTGTTTACTTAAGTGTATGCTATGTAACAGAGATGTCTCTCTCTCTCTTTAGCACCTGCCTTCTTGACTACACATTCATACAAAAGGTAAATGTTACTCTATGCTTAAAGCTCCAGAAACCTTGTATCTTCAAAAGCATAAAATGTTTTCATCAAACCGTTTGGTTCTTTTAAATATTACAAACTTGAAGTCTGAACTTGGAGAATTTCAGTTTCCTCCTCCTTTTTTATTTCAAATATTCCAAATGAGAAATTACAGACAGTGTAGAAATTGCTTGTTCATGCAAAAATAGGTCCCTCCTATTAGCCTGCTGTTCAAAAATAAATCTGAACTGAATGTAGGAGGAAGGGACAGGGAGACAGAGACCAGAAATCAGCTGCATTAAGGGAAAAAAAATCTCAAAATAATGTCAGTTGTGTGTTTATGTTCTCTTATTAAGGATCAGGTTAAGACCAGCCAGATACAAGAGTATTAAAAGCATCAGGCAAATGTGAAAAATGTGAATATATTTCTGGGGTATATTAACAGGAGTGTTGTATGTAACACATGGAAGTAAGTGTCTTGGCACACCTGGCACAGCTGAGACCTCAGCTAGCGTTCTTTACTTTATAGGAACAACATGGACAAATTGGAGAGAGGCCAGAGGAGAGCAATAAAAATGATACAAGGTTTAGAAAACCCAACCTGTGAAGAAAGGTTAAAAAATGGCATATTTAATTTTGAGAAAACAATACTGAGATGGGACATGAAAACAATTTTCAAATATGTTTTGAGCTGTTATAAAAAGTACAGTGATCATTTGATCTCTGTATCACTGCAGATAGGACAAAAAGTAATGGGCTTAATCTGCAGCAAAGGAGATTTAGATTAGATATTGGGAAAACTTACTCGTTATAAGAGCAATTAAGCTCTGGAACAGGCTCCCAAGGGAGGTTGTAGAATACCCATCTTGGAAGAACTAACTGGATAAACACTTGTCTGGGATTGTCTTTGTTTATCTGCTCCTGCATCAGCACAGGTGGCTGGACTGGATGACTTCTCTAGTGCCTTCCAGACCTACATTTCTACAATTGTATGGTTCCCTTTCAGAGTACAAAATCCCATACAAGTACGAGGGATCTCGGGGCGAGGATGGGGTGGGGGGGGGGATGTTTGGGAAAGACAGGCTTAAAAGTTGTATGTTGGTCCCCACATCTGGTAAAGCATATATTTGCACAACCAAAGTTATTTTAATGTGCTTTCCTGGTGCCTGAAAAAATGCAGCCACCCGCTGTTGGCAGCTACAAATGCCCTCATATCCCCAGTGCTCAAGAATTCTTTCTTTTTTTTTTTTTTACCAGATAAGTGTCAACAGATAACATCAAGTGAGGCACAGTGGTCTCCTTGCAGGATACCCTGCAGCAGCCACAAATATGTAGCATTATTCATTTTGCCCACATCAATCCAATTTTATGGGCATTTATGCTACAGTGAAAGAAATTAGCACACTAACATAGAAAGCAGGAAAATGCTATCCTAACAGGTTGCCATGGGCATCGATGGTTGGGAGATGAACAGTCTTCTATTGTCTTTGTAAAGGGAAAGATTTTGAGCCAAGAGGGTTGCAGTGGTTGCCAGCACTGAACTCTTTCACTTATATTTAAAGGGAGACACCAAGGAAGTTTCAAGGACAACTGGTTGGAAACCAGAATTTCCTTTCAACAGGAAATTTAATTGTTTTGATTTTTTCATTCTAAATCAGAATGAAAAGCCAAAATTTTCCACAAAATGAAAATTAAAAAATAAATAAATATACAACTATTGAAACATTGCATTTCAATACCATCAAACTGTTTTATTTTGAGAAGGTAAAAATGTTTCTTTTTTATGTCAAAACTTCTAATAGAATATGGAACATATAGCTATTAATTTTTTAATGTAATACAGGTTGAACCTCTGTGATCCGTGACTCTCCTGTCTGGCAACATCCATGGTCTGACAGAATTACAGATGTTGATGGAGTAGAAAGCTCCAGCACAGAGATTGAGCACCAGAGCCTGCAGCCTGTGGGGACAGGAAGTGGAGGGCTGCAAAGCCCACAGCTAGTGGGGCTCTGAGGGACTTTGAGCACCAGCAGGGCTGCCAGAGCTTACAGGGTTTCT
The DNA here is from genome assembly GCA_019425775.1 of Rafetus swinhoei. Classification (NCBI taxonomy): domain Eukaryota; kingdom Metazoa; phylum Chordata; order Testudines; family Trionychidae; genus Rafetus; species Rafetus swinhoei. The sequence goes on from CM033427.1 coordinate 37,249,878, forward strand.
GGAGTTCACGGCGCCGGTAGGGCTGGAGGGGTTGCCAGAGTTCATGGGGCCAGTTGCCAGGGCCGCTGGAGCTTGTGGGACTACCAGAACATGCAGGGCCGCAGAGCCCTCAGGGCTGCCACAGTCAGGGGACCAAAGGCAGCAGTGACAGGTGGCTGGGGAGAGGAGCCCAACAGGGAGGCTGATCCCCCTCCCCCCCAGGCCTCCTCTGGTCAGGCAAACTCCCTTGTCTGGGACGGATCAGGTCCCGAGGGTGCTGGAACATGAAAATGCAACCTGTATCTATATTGAAAGAAAATGAATCACAGTAATAACATTGAAATTTAAACCTCAAGTGAACTGAAACAATGTCAAATGACTGATTTCGAGTTTTTCCCAGCAGGAAATGTTAAAAAATACATTTCCACAAAATGAAGAAAACTGCATTTTCTGAGAAAAACTGTTTTGTCTACCCCCTGCAAAAAACTCAGCTCCAGTTTTGAGTTCAAACAAAATGACTTCTTTTATTCTGTTAAAGTGATGCTTTGATTTTATCAAGAAAATAAAATCAGTGCAGTTTTATTTTCCTGACATCATCATTCTTATTGTTTAAGGGTATGTCTACACTACAGCGTTATTTCAAAATAGCTTATTTCGAAACAACGCGTCTACACACAAAATGCATTTTCGCTATTTTGAAATAGCGCGTCCACACTGAATGGATGCTGAATCGCATTTAAGGCTGGCCGGAAGAGGTCCGGCAGGGCATCAGGTCAGGAGTTACTTTGTGGGGCTGCTGCCTGAGGCTATCTGAGGCCTGTGCTTAAAGGGACCCTCCTTGGACAGCCAGTTCTCAGGTTTCCCTGCTTGCTTGCCTACCTCAATGAGGGACAGCAAAGCATTTTGTCTCTGTGTGCTCTCGTTGCCCTCACTCAGGACACCACAGCACTCTGCAACAAGGAGCCAGAGCTGCCCTTGGGCACTCTGGTGCTTCTCTTGGACACGTTGCTGCGAGCCTGGCTCTCTTTATTTAACAAAACTGCGGGGGGAGAGGGGAAATGAAACTCTGGTGAGACTGGGGAAAGGAGGCAGGAGAGGGAAAGAGAGAGGGTGGGAGAGGGGAGAGGGAAACCTGGGAGGAGGGAGCTGGAAGGGGGAAGCAAGGGGAAGAAGGGAGAGGGGAAGCTCAGGGCTCAGGGTTGGGGGTCTCCCCGGACCAACCTGATTTTCATGCAAACCTGCTCCTGGGTTTGCATGTGGCCTTTGGTGGCCAGGCTGGCAGCTATCCTTCCATAGACGGCCGCATTCCTACATCTAGTGTGGAGATCATGGATGTTGGGGGCATCCCCCCAAAACCTGAATAAGGTCCATGATCTCTGTCCTGGACCAGGAAGGCACCTGCCTTCTCCGGGCCCTGGCAGGCTCCTGGGAGCTGGCAGACTGCTCCTAGGGATCGGTGGAGGGCTGGCCACCAGTGGCTTACTGGATCATGTTTTGGGGCCACTGGGTCAGGGGCAGTGACCCTTTTAAGGGCTCCAGGGAAGGGAGTAGGGAGAGAAGTGTTCTTGATTGAGGCTGGAGTGGCCACCAGGGCACCCTGGGAAGGCTGGAGACCCCCTATTTCAAAATAAGTGTCTACACAGCACTTATTTCAAAATAGCAATTTCAAAATTGGTGTTATTCCTTGCGGAATGAGGTTTACCAATTTCAAAATAAGCCCTCCGCTATTTCGATTTAATTTCAAAATAACGGAATGGCTGTGTAGACGCTAGGATAGTTATTTCGAAATAACAGCTGTTATTTCGAAATACCTTTGCTGTGTAGACATACCTTAACATTTACCTATAACTAGCTATCTTCCCTCACCATACTATCTAAATGTTTCTAAGAGTTTTTATTTAAACAAAAATAATAAGCTTTCTCCCTCAGTTTTTGTTTTGCCATATATAGCAGAAACAGCTAGATTAATTTATATGTTTTGTATTTGTTCACTTATTTTGTGTGCCAAATAGCACGTGGTTTTGTTGTATGCCTCTGAAAGTAAACATTATTGATATACTGAAGAAATGAATTTTGCTGGGTAGGAAAGATAACAGGTAATCATTGAGTGATCCATAAGTAGATGTACTTACACAATTTCTGTGCTGAACTTGGGTAGCTAGACTCACCCTTCTGTATTTGCATCTTCTTCAGAACTTTTATCTAACATGGAAGCTCTGTAATTCTAACTATCTCCAACTTTAAACTTCTTTTAGTCCTTGCCTATCCTAGTGGATATGTTTGAATTAAGATACGCAACTTCAGCCATTTTTAATTGTGTAGCTTAAGTCAAATCATTTTAATTGGAATTGTGGCGCTGTCCATACTGCAGCAAGTCGAAGGGAGCACGGTCTCATAGGAACATAACTCTCCCTTTGATTTCCTTTACCCCTTGTACAAGCAGGACTACCAGCACTAATGGGAGTGCCCTCTCCATTCAAATTAGCATATCTTCACTAGACCCGCTAATTCGAACACCAGAAAATCGATTGCAGCAGCTTTGATTTTATCTGTAGTGTAGACACGGCCTTAGTGATTAACATTTCTCATTCTTTTCTTGACTCAAAATATCCTCTACTGTATTAATTTAATATGTTTTTGCCTGGTTTTCCTCTGTATGATGTGCTGAGGTTGAGAACTGCACATGTAAGAAAAAGGACACTAGCCTTTCCTTGTGTCACCCTAATAAATTCTGCAATGATATGAAGCCTGCTACAGATTGGTCCATCTCTCCACAACTCACCAGCAAGGGATGATAGATCTTAATATTCATTAAGGTGTGGTTCTTCAGAATTCACTATCACTCTTACCACATAACATCCACCAATTGCCCACTGATGTTACACTTTTAATCACAACACCTAACTGCTCCTGTTCCCAGGGACACTTCCCAGTGATCCTTGCACCCTTATGTCAAAGCCCACATCCTGGGAAGCGTCAGACTAGAGCTTTTCTCCAGCTCCCCTGAGCTTGTTCAGCACTGCTCTCACTAGGTACCGCTACTAGTACCCTCTCCTCCTGGGACCCAGCTCTTGCTCCCTTTAAGATCAGGGTGAGAATGAGCTTCCCAGAGCTCTGCAGCCTCTTACAGGGCCCTACCTGGCTCTGACTGGCTCAGCTGCTTGCTCAGGCTTCCTCTAGCCTGTTTGTAATCCTCCCTTGCTGATTTGGGCTACAGCACCACCTCAGTCACTAATAACAAAATCAACAATAAACAAACATTAAGTTATTACTAAATATAAAGAATGAACCTATTCCTAAAACACCTACTCCAAGGAACACACATGGACACAGATCACAATTATGCAGCTTTCTTTGCTAAGCTATCAGACTAAAATATTAATAATTAACTCTTGTATAAGCAACATAATGAGAAGTTGCTGCCCACTAATAATTGAGTGCCAAAGCAATATGTTTTACTGATGCATTAAGTGACAGAAGGAAGTAGCTAATTAAAAAAACAGATTTGAAGCACAGATCCCATTATTTCAATGGTCTGTTCCATTCAAATTAATATGTACCCTCATCCTGCAGTATTTGAGCAGCTTTTACAAATGCACTGAGTACCACAATTAGCATCTGAATGTGTGATTCTTCCTCTCCCCAGGAGCACAAAAGTCTGCACCATAGACAGGAAATGATGTATAGTTGTTTACTGAAACAAAGCTCAAAGCTCCACTGTTCTGCCTCCTAAATTAGTCTAAATTAGGCTTTTTCTTTAAATAACACTATCACATACAGTAAATAAGTTTACTAATCAAAAAGAGGTTGAAAAAGTATATTGATAAAAACCAATCATCTGATTGCAAGAGGTATTAACTGCTTACAACTCCCATTGAAATTAAATGACTTGATTCTCATTTACATTTAAGACTATTTCACACTACGCTAGCCACGAGGAGTAAGATATGAAACATGCACAAATTTTAGGGTGAGAGAAATATAAAGCAACCTTAATATAAATGAGTATTAGACTAAAAATGTTCTGAATTTTTAAACAATAAAAGGGGTTAAGAGAAATACCCCATTCACATTTTTTACAGTGATAAATGAAATAACAAAACAGGAGGTAACTATTACAGGACGGCTTGGGAATAGTGACCATAATATAATAATATCTAACATTCCTGTGGTGGGAAGAACAGCTCAGCAATCCAACACTCTGGCATTTAATTTCAAAAAGGGGAATTACACAAAAGTGAGGAGGTTAGTTAAACAGAAATTAAAACGTACAGTGACTAGAGTAAAATCCCTACAAGCTGCATGGAAACTTTTTAAAGACACCATAATAGAAGCCCAACTTAAATGTATACCCCAAATTAAAAAAACATAGTAAGAGACCTAAAAAAGAGCCACCGTGGCTTAGCAACCATGTAAAAGAAGCAGTGAGAGATAAAAAGGCATCTTTGAAAAAGTGGAAGTCCAATCCTAGTGAGGTAAATAGAAAGGAACATAAACACTGCCAAATTAAGTGTAAAAATGTAATAAGAAAAGCCAAAAAAGATTTTGAGGAACAGCTAGCCAAAACCTCAAAATATAATAGCAAAACGTTTTTTAAGTACATTAGAAGCAGGAAGCCTGCTAAAAAAGCAGTGCGGCCCCGGATGATCGAGATACAAAAGGATCAATCAAGGACGTTAAAGCCATTGCAGAGAGACTAAATTATATCCTTGCTTCAGTCTTCATGGCTGAGGATGTTAGGGGGATTCCCAAACATGCACGGTCCTTTGTGGGTGATGAATCTGAGGAACTGTCCCGGATTGAAGTGTCATTAGAGGAGGTTTTGGAACAAATTGAAAAACTTAACAGTAACAAATCACTGGGACCGGATGGCATTCACCCAAGGGTTCTGAAAGAACTCAAATGTGAAATTGCGGAACTATTAACTGTGGTTTGTAACCTATCCTTTAAATCGGCTTCTGTACCCAAGGACTGGAAGACAGCTAATATAACGCCAGTATTTAAAAAGGCTCTAGAGGCAACCCTGGCAATTACAGACCAGTAAGTCTAACGTCAGTACCGGGCTAATTAGTTGAAACAATAGTAAAGAATAAAATTGTCAGACACGTAGAAGAACATAATTTGTTGGGCAAAAGTCAACATGGTTTCTGTAAAGGGAAATCATGTCTTACTAATCTATTAGAGTTCTTTGAAGTGGTCACAAACATATGGACAAGGGGGATCCAGTAGATATAGTAGATATAGTATACTTAGATTTCCAGAAAGCCTTTGACAAGGTCCCTCACCAAAGACTCTTGTGTAAATTACATTGCCATGGGATAAGAGGGAAGATCCTTTCATGGATTGAGAACTGGTTAAAAGACAGGAAACAAAGAGTAGGAATAAATGGTAAATTTTCAGAATGGAGAGGTGTAACTAGTGGTGTTCCCCAAGGGTCAGTTCTAGGACCAATCCTATTCAACTTATTCATAAACGATCTAGAGAAAGGGGTAAGCAGTGAGGTGGCAAAGTTTGCAGACGATACTAAACTGTTCAAGATAGTCAAGACCAAAGCAGACTGTGAAGAACTTCAAAAAGATCTCACCAAACTGAGTGACTGGGCAACAAAATGGCAAATGAAATTTAATGTGGATAAGTGTAAAGTAATGCACATTGGCAAAAATAACCCCAACAATACATACAATATGATGGGGGCTAATTTAGCTACAACTAATCAAGAAAGAGATCTTGGAGTTATCATGGACAGTTCTCTGAAAACATCCACGCAGTGTGCAGCAGCAGTCAAAAAAGCAAAATAGGATGCTAGGAATTATTAAAAAAGGGATAGAAAATAAGATGAAGAATATCTTCCTGCCCCTATATAAAACTATAATATGCCCACATCTTGAATACTGCGTACAGATGTGGTCTCCTCACCTCAAAAAAGATATTTTGGCATTAGAAAAGGTTCAGAAAAGAGCAACTAAAATGATTAGGGGTTGGGAACAGGTCCCAGATGAGGAGAGGCTAAAGAGACTGGGACTTTTCAGTTTAGAGAAGAGGAGACTGAAGGGTGATATGATAGAGGTATATAAAATCATGAGTGGTGTGGAGAGGGTGAATAAAGAAAGGTTATTTACTTGTTCCCATAATATAAGAACTAGATGACACCAAAATGAAATTAATGGGTACCAGGTTTAAAACTAATAAAAGAAAGTTCTTTTTCATACAGCACACAGTCAATCTGTGGAACTCCTTGCCAAAGGAAGCTGTGAAGGCTAGGACTCTAACAGAGTTTAAAAAAGAGCTAGATAAATTCATGGAGATTAAGTCCATAAAAGGCTATTAGCCAGGGGGTAAGGAATGGTGCCCCTGGCCTCTGTTTGTCAAAGACTGGAGAAGGATGGCAGGAGACAAATTGCTTGATCATTGTCTTCGATACACCCCCTCTGGGGCACCTGGCACTGGCCACTGTCGGCAGACAGGATACTGGGTAAGATGGACCTTTGGTCTGACCCAGTATGGCTGTTCTGATGTTCTTAAGTCAAAAGAGGGAGTTCTCTGTGCTCAGAAAAAAGGAAAATGCAGGGCTGCAATAGACAAGTTGGACTGAAAATTGGTGTACATAGTGCAGGTATGTTGTTCCACTCTTTTGGAGATTTAGGAAGCTTACATAGCATAGGCCTCTTGTGAATAAGTGTAGTTGTCTTAATCTAGTCCCAAATGGACTAGTTTATGTTATAAAAGCTCTGTGTGTAACATCTTAGTGAAACAGCTCTCCGTTTCTCTAAGGAAAGGAATAAAACTAAATAAGATAAAAAAAACCCTGCAATGTTCTGTGGTGCAGATTCTTAAGCTGAAATATTGCAATTTAAAATTAACAAATGCCAGATGTAAAGTGATTTAGTAGACACTACAAAACACCAGGGCTGTAGCAAATCTAAACAAGAAAACATGGTCGGGGAGGATTACACACTTGGAAAGAAAATATAGGGCTTCATCATAACAACTCATACTCCTATTTTAAATTATGGGAGATGGGAATAGGTCAGCATTAGTAACTGTTACTTTTTTAAGTTATTGGGCATCAGCTATCCACATTTGTGAAGCTGGTACATTTAATATGATGATGATGTACTCCTCACCAAGAAGAAATGCTAGAGTGAGAAAAGAAGGAGCTGACTATGTATAGTTATAAAAGGTATTGTATGATTCTGAATGAAAAAAATCCTATTGCATAGGTTTTCACATAACAAAAAGCCTCCTTCATGACTGGAAGCTTCCTCATCTTCATATCCTTGATGAAAATCTCAACAAGAAGATCAAGGTTTGAGAAAGCTGCTCATAGGCCACTCCCATTTAGTTACTGGCTCTACAGCAATAGAGCCTCGTGGCTTCCATTGGCTGTGGTTCACCATTTCCAGCCAAGGGGAGCCATGGGAAGCAGCATGACCTGGATTGCTGTTTCCCGTGGCTCCCCTTAGCTAAAACCAGCAAACCACAGCCAATGGGAGCTGTGAGGCTCCGTGGCTGTGGAGCTAGTAAGTAAACAAACCAGAGTGGCTCGCTAGCTGCTTTCTCAGAGTGGGCCCATGGCCCACCTTGAGAAACACAGCTCTATTTGTTTGACAATTCTGTTCTTTACTATAGTTTCAACCAATTTGCTTGGTACTGAAGTCATACTTACTGGCCTGTAATTGCCAGGATCACAGCTTGAGCCCTTTTAAAAAATTGACATCACATTAGCTATCATTCAGTCATTTTGTACAGAAGATGATTTCAAGGATTGGTTACAAACCACAAAAAAAAAGCCAGCAAATAGTCTGGTAGCACTTTAAAGACTAACAAAATACATAGATGGTATCATGAGCTTTCATGGGCACAGCCCACTTCTTCAGATGTTCGGAGTGTTGGATGTCCAGAACCAAAATAAATGAGGGAAAAAGAGAGAGGGGGGTGGCAGAGGAAGAAAAAAAAAAGGGAGGGAGGGAGGGGGAAACCGAAAGAGGCAGAGGGTACATAAGTATCAAAGAGAAAGCTGAGAATGTATGTAGCTGGAAAAACTGGAAAACAACAGATAGTCTATTAGCACCTAAAAACTAGATAGTTAAAAGAGGCAGATAAGAACCATAAGTTAGCAATAGAGAGGAAGATAACTAAAACCAGATTCTCACAGACACAAAGAACCATTGGCACCCTGCAGGGCCTCTGGAGTTCATAGAGCCGGTAGGGCACACTGCAATATACATTGGACAAACTGGACAGTCCCTACGGGAAAGAATTAATGGATACTAATCAGATATCCATAAAGAGAACATACAGAAACGTGTTGGTGAACACTTTAATCTACCTGGACACTCATTAAGAGATCTCCAAGTTGCTGTTTTGTTACAGACCAATTCCACAAGCCAAATACACAGAGAAGGATTGGAACTACAATTCATACACAAGTTTAATTCTCAATCTAATGGTTTAAATAGAGATACTGGATGGCTGGGGCACTCCCAAGAAAATGAACCTGAAACCCCAGAGAAAAGGAGACTTCCCTTGTTTGAAGGCTTAGCTGGAAAAGGAAGAGTTTTAGGGTGAGTTTGTAATAAGTTTGTAATGAGGTTTCAGTGTTAGAATTAGCTATGTGTTTTCTGTTATTTTAAGTTTGTAATCTACTTTGCTCTGCCTGTTCTCACTTATTACCACTTAAATCCCACTGCTTGTACTTAATATAATCACTTTTATTTACTATCAAGCCCAGTGTACATAATTGTTACCTGGGGGAGCAACCAGTGTGTACATTCCCCTTTTCATTGTTAAAGGGGGCTTACGTAAATAATTTATTTGGGATTCTGATCCCATTTTGGGAGTGAATCCTGGGAAGCTGGGCCCAAAACTGCATTTTCCCTGGACCTGAAAAGTTTCAGTGTCACTACTGCGTCTCGTGGGGGCAGTGATCTCATCTCTGTGACTTAACTGGGGGAGACCAGGGAGCTGGCCAAGCAGGAGAAGGTAGTGAAAAGCCCAAGAGAGAAGGAAGGTGAGTGGCCGTGGCTTTGTCAGCACCCCAAGAAGCACTCCCAAGGGGTCTTTTGTGACCTCGCCCCTTCACAAATAGCCCCTCCTCCAATGGATGTCTCTGGGCAATGCATGTGCTTCACCACACCTGTCAGCTCTACTCCAGCCCTTAGTTTAAAAGCTGTTCTCCAATCTTTTTAATTTTAAGTGCCAGCAGTCTGGTTCCATTTTGGATTAGGTGGCACCCATCCTTCCCTTATAGGCTCCCCCTTTCCCAAATTTTCCCCAGTTCCTAATAAATCTAAACCCTTCCTCCATAGACCATCGTCTCATGTACGCATTGAGTTCTGCCTGCCTACCTGGCCCTGTTCATGGAACTGGAAGCATTTCAGAGAACACTACCAGAGAAGTCCTGGATTTCAATTTCTTTCCTAGCAGCCTTAATTTGGCCTACAGGACCTCTCTCTTATTCTCTCCTATGTCTCTGATACCTACATGTACCAATACCACTGTCTCCTCCCCAGCACTACACATAAGTCTATCTAGATGTCTTGAGAGATCCTCAACCTTTGCACTAAGCAGGCAAGTGACCATACCGTTCTCCGGGTCATCACAAACCCAACCATCTAAGTTTCTAATGATTGAATCCCCCATTAATAACTCCTGTCTTTTCCTAGTAACTCAAGTTCCTTCCCTACAGAGGTATCCTCAGTGCAAGAGGACACCACAACATCCTCTGGAAAGAGGGTCCCAACTATGGCATCATTTCCCTCTGCTCCAGTTGGACGTTCTCCCCTGAACCTTTCACCCTCCTCCCCAGCACACAGGTTGTCTGACCAGGGGTATGATTTTTCTACTGTGTCCTGGAAAGTCTCATCTATGTACCTCTCTGCCTCCCTTAGTTCCTGCTATTCAGCCACCCTGGTCTCCAAAGTGTGAGTGCACAGTCTCTGAGAGCCAGAAGCTCCTTGCACTGAAAGCACACATATGCCACCTGTCCATAGGGCAGTTTAATATACTGTATTTGTTGTGTGGAAAAAATAGAAGGATTTTAGTCTTTTCAGGGCTGTCAATCTGAACCGAGCTTGTTGTGAGAACTGAATTTAATTTTAATAGGGGGTGGTGTCCCCAGCTCGCTACACTCGCCAACTCCCCTCTCTGGGGGAAGTAACCTTGGCTCCTGCTTCAGCCGCCAGGGAGGGGCAGGCCAAGGCATGGCAGTCCTGGCTTGCTCCTGTTCTCTCCCTCCAGCCACTGGGGGCTTGGGCTGGTCTGAAGCCATGGCTGTCCTGGCTCACTCCCTCTGGCCGATGGGGGAGTTTGGCCAAGGCTGAACTGGCCCTCTCCCTCCAGCTGCAAGGGGGAAGGGTGTGTGGCTCGTGGCTCGTCTCGTGGCTCCATCCCTCTCCTGCAAGGTGGGAGGTCTCACCACTTGCAGCCTCCCTCCCCCTGCCACTCTAGCCCCAGCTGTTCCCCACCTCCCTTCCCCAGCCACACCAAGCCCCATACTCTCCCCCCCCCACCCCGGGCCTTGGGCCCTCACCCCCCTAGGTGCTGGGACAGAAGGAGTAGGGGTGAGATCCAGGCCCCGCACTGTCCCCAGGCTCCTCACCCTCCCGTCCAGCCACTGGGAGAGGGAGGAGCAAGGCTCAGGCCCCATGTTCTACCCCAGCCCTTTGTCTGGGGGCTCCACACCCTGCCCCCAGCTGCCAGAGTTTGAATGTGAGGTGCTCCAGCAGTGGGGGGAACAAGGCCTGCAGTGGAGGAAGTGTCCCTGACCCCCACCTTCAGCAGGCCTCTCCTGCAGCCTCACCACACTGTGCCACTGGAGCAGTGCAATTTAAAACTCAAGGCACTGACCACGTGGCAGCTGCCTGAGGCAGAGCCAGCCCCAGCCCTGGCTCAGAGGATGTCGTGTCCTCGAGTCTGGTCCGCCCCCCTCTCTGCTGCCTCCCTCCCCTGCTGCCCTACAATTTTCTCCCTACCCCCAAGCCTACCAGCAGCAGCAGCAGAAGCAGCAGCTTTTCTTCAGTGTTGCTACTTCTCAGGAGCCATGGGTTGCTGATCCCTGCTAGATTAGCATCAGGGAGGATGGAGGAAGGGAAGAGGCGGGGAAGCTGAGAGGGGAGAGGCTGCAGGATGCAGAGTGACATCATGAGGTCACTTTGTCGTCCCGCAGAAAAAGTTTTCTTTAATATATATAGAGAAAAAGTCTAGTTTCCCATAATTAGAACATTCTGCAGCTAGAAACAGAAAACCCCTCACCTAAACTTGACAACAAACAATGCACTTTGCTCCGAACTGAATTTATATTTTAGCATCAGATGCACACAAGATATTCAGTGCAAAGTCAGAGAATTTACACCACCTGTGTATAACTGTACTTAAGTCAGACATCCTCACCATGGTATCCAACCTTTTCCATTTTTATGCCCCCTAGTGTAAGTGATATTGACTATTTCAGCTGTTTTCGAAGGGCAGATAGCCTGTCAGGAACTTGTGGCCAGAAGACAAATATTAGAGTAGCCCCAAGGCTAGTGCAAAGGCTAGCACAAATGATTCTGGAACCAGGATGCTGCAATGAGCTCTTGCCCACTTCCTCTCCATCTAGCACCATCACTTTATTTTAGAAGTAACATACATTAAAACAAGTGGGTATCATAGAATCATAGAACTGGAAGGGACCTCCAGAGATCATTAAGCTCAGTCCCCTGCCCTCACAGCAGAACCAAACACTGTCTAGATCATCCCTGATAGGTGTCTGTCTAACCTGCTCTTAAATATCTCTAGAGATATTCCACAGCCTCCCTTGGCAATTTGTTCCCGTTTTTAACCATCCTGACAGTTAGAAAGTTTTTCCTATTGCCCAACCTAAATCTCCCTTGCTGTAGTTTAAGCCCATTGCTTCTTGTCCTATCCCCAGAGGCCAAGGAGAACATTTTTTCTCCCTCCTCCTTGTAACACCATTTTAGATACTTGAAAACCGCTATCATGTCCCCTCTCAGTCTTCTCTTTTCTACACTAAACAAGCCCAATTCTTTTGGTCTTTCCTCACAGATCGTGTTTTCTAGACCTGTGTTGAGGGGCTCGCCCCCCCCCTTGGCTTTGCCACTAAGTTAATGACCCTCTATCAGGGTAAATACAGCTCTAGTAGCTTAGTCCCAAAGTCTATGCCCCTCTATCAAGGTAAATACGGCTCTGATAGCTTAGTCCCAAAGGCTATGCCCCTCTATCAGGGTAAATACGGCTCTGATAGCTTAGTCCCAAAGGCTATGCCCCTCTACCAGGGTAAATACGGCTCTGATAGCTTAGTCCCAAAGGCTATGCCCCTCTACCAGGGTAAATACGGCTCTGATAGCTTAGTCCCAAAGGCTATGCCCCTCTACCAGGGTAAATACGGCTCTGATAGCTTAGTCCCAAAGGCTATGCCCCTCTACCAGGGTAAATACGGCTCTGATAGCTTAGTCCCAAAGGCTATGCCCCTCTACCAGGGTAAATACAGCTTTTGAGGCCTAGCCGCCCGGAGAAGCCTCTCCTGGGTCAGGGGTTGATTGTTCAGGGTGCGGAAAGGGGTGGTAGGGGGACCCAGGCCCTCCCTCTCCACCGGGTCCCAGCCCAGGGCCCTTTAGGCAGGGACTATGGCTCCTGCCCGCTCGGTGGGGAATCCGGCGGATACACGCTGAGCTGCACTATCAGTCCTTTGTCCTGGGCAGCTTCCTACCACGCCCTGGCACCCCCGGAGTCTGCTGGCCTCCCGGACCGGTCCTTACCGGCAGGGCCGGCCTTAGGCCTACTCGCCCCATTCCCCCGAATGGGGCCCCGCGCCTAAAGGGGCCCCGCGCCCTTAACCTGGAAGTGTGCCGGGCGCCATGGGCGGCGAGTTACTATTCAGAGCCAGGGCCCTGCTCCAGCAATATGTAGAGCTGGGTCTCTCCCCTGGCTCTGCCTGGAGCGGGCCCCGGCCCCCACGTGCGTCCTCTCACCCCGCCCCCAGAGCGTCCCCCTCGGCCCCGGACCGTCCCTGCCGTGCACGGCTCTCAGTGCGGCTTCCCTTCGCCGGCTGCTGCTGCTGCTGCTGCTGCTGCTGCTGCCATGCGCGGCGTTGCAGGTGAGCGGGGAGGACGCCTGGGCGTGACGTGACGTCACGGCCCGGGACTTTAAAACTCCTCGGCGCCTCGTGGTCTAACTCCGGGTTCGGAGTCCGGGCCCGAGCACAGACTCCGGCCCCACAAAGTGGAAGGCAGAAGATAGGGGAGGGGAAAAACTAGGGGGAGGGGGTGGAAGAGGAAGGGGCTTGTGCGGAGGGGAGGGTGGGAGAGGAAGGGGTTTGTGCGGAGGAAGGAAGAGAGGGTGGGAGACGAAGGGGCTTGTGCGGGGAGGGGGAAGAAAGAGGAAGGCACCAAGACACAGGGTGGAGGAGAGACAAATGCCAGGGGGCTAAGAACAGACAATGAGGAAAAGGGAAGGAGGGGAGATGTCAGTGGGAGGAGGGACAGGGTCAATACAAGGGTGATGCTGGGAGAGGAGGAGAGGAGAGGAGAGGGGAAGGGCATTAGGGGCTAGAGGGGTAGGGGAGGTGCTGGGAGAAGGCTTGAAAGAAGGGGTGGGCATGAGAAAGGTGGGGATGGAGCAAGTCATGTGTGAGGGAACAGAGGGGCAGGAGGAACAGGGCAGAGAGTGGTGAGGGGTGGGCATCAGGAAAAGAGGGCAAAGGGGCAGGGGCATTAAGGGAAGGAGGCACCAGGAGGGTGCAGGGCTAAGGGAAGGTGCAGGTGCCAGGGGATTCTGGGGTGAAGCAGAAGGGCAGACACCTGCAGGGGCTAGACAAGCACCAGAGGAGAGAGGCAGGGCAGGTGTGTAGAGGGAGGTGTTAGAAGAGGGGATGAGGTGGGGTAGCTCACATGATCAGAGTGGGGCTACTGGAGGAGTGGGCACAGGGGGGAGAGAAGGGCTGGTGGAAGGGGTCAGGTTGCAGGAGGGCTGAGGGCAGTGAGAAGGGCAGGAGTCAGGACAGCAGATGAGGGTGAGGAGTTGGGGGACAGCAGGAACCAGGGGAGCTGATGGAGCAAGGGGAGGAGACATGGCAGCAGAGAGAAAAGATAAAGGTTTATAAAATATTTATTAATAACTTGCCATCCAAAGAAGCCACATGAACTTAGTACAGGTGCACAACACAAAATCCATTCTGCTCATGGGAGGAAACTCTTAGGCTATGTCTACACTGGTGGCTTCTTGTGCAAGAACATCTTGCGCAAGGGTTCTTGTGCAAGAAGTCTTGTGCAAGAACACGTCCACACTGCCATGGGTGAGCTGTGCTTTTGTGCAAGAGCATCCATGGCAGTGTGGACGCTGTCTTGAGCAAGAAAGCTCCAATGGCCATTTTAGCCATAGGGGGTTTCTTGCGCAAGAAATCCCTGCCGAGCATCCACACTGCCCTCTTGTGCAAGAGAGCTTACACCTGTTAGAAAAGAGCGTAGCTCTTGTGCAAGACACCCTCTCTTACCACGTCATACTGTACATTTCCTTGTGCAAGAGCAGGCAGGCAGTGTGGCTGCTCTGTGGGTTCTTGCACAATAACAGCTGTACTTGCGCAAGAAGCCGCGAGTGTAGACATAGCCTTAGAGGGAACACTTCCCCCAGCCTCTCTGCCCCCGAGTTAATGTCACACACATTGGGTTAATGCAGTCGCAGGATAGTTGCATGAGGGGGGTTTGGTGCGGGCCAAACTAATCCCTGTTGGTAGGAGGATGGTGGGAAAAGTCCTTTGAGAGGGGTGACATGACACCTTTTACATCTGGTCATGTGTCCATCTTGCCCCGAGCGTGTTACCTCCAGGGGCTTGGTTAATGGGGGTCAGGCGTTGTGGCTAATGGAGGTCGGGGCATGGTTAACGGGGGTCAGGAAGCATAGTTAATGGGGGTCAGGGCGTGTGGCTAATGGGGCACCACCAAAAATTATAGAAATCTGCCGCGACGGCTGCCTGCGCCACAGGAGGTGTGAGTTTAGCGCAGGATTTTCCTGTGCTACGGGAGGGTGTGTGTGTTGGCGGGGGAATTTTTGTGCTTTTTTTTTTTGCTCAACCAAAATTGCTACGGAGCCCCGTAGAAATTGTTCGAATTGGGCCCTGCACTTCCTAAAGCTGGACCTGCTTACCGGGGCTGGCGCTGGGACTGCAGGCGCTCCTGCCTCCCAGGGGGTGGCAGCTGCTGGCTCTGCTCCAGGGTAGGCCACAAGCAGCGACTCAGGTCTCAGCTGCTGCAGAAACACCGGTGCGGCCTGGCCTACTCCTTCCCCCTGTGGCCCCTCTGCAGGGCTCCCTTTGCTTTTATACCTGGGTTCTGCTGGGAGCATGCCCAACAAGGGAGGAGGGGTGGGGCCTTCTCAGCCAACTGGGCCTGGGCTACTCCCTGCCCTTCAGTGTGGGGCCTGTCCGCTCCATCTCAACTTGTAATCATTTTTTTGCTCTTCTCTGGACCTTCTCCAATTTCTCCAAATCTTTTTTGAAATGTGGTGCCCAGAACTCGACACAATACTCCAGATGAGGCCTAATCAGTTCAGTCGCTTCCGATTCTGTATGTGCGAAACTGATTGTTTCTTCCTGAGTGGAGTACTTTGCATTTGTTCTTATTAAACTTCATCCTGTTTATCTCAGACCATTTCTCCAGTTTGTCAAGATCATTTTGAATGATGACCCTCTCCTCCAAAGCACTTGCAATTCCTCCCAGCACGGTATCAATTGCAAACTTAATGAGTGTACTCTCTATGCCGCCATCTAAATCACTGATAAATATATTGAACAGAAACGGTCCCAAAACAGACCCCTGTGGAACCCCCACTTGTTATGCTCTTCCAGCATGACTGTGAACCGTTAATAACTACTCTCTGAGAACTGTTATCCAGCCAGTTATGCACCCACCTTATAGTAGCCCCATCTAGGTTGAATTTCCCTAATTTATTGATAAGAAGGTCATGCGAAACCATGTGAAATGCCTTACTAAAGTCTAGGTATACCATGTCCACCGCTTCTCCCTATTCACAAGGCTTGATATCCTATAAAAGAAAGATATCAGATTGGTTTGACATGATTTGTTCTTTACAAATCCATGCTAGCTGTTACCTATCACCTTATTATCTTCCAGATGTTTGCAGATGGATTCCTTAATTTCTTGCTCCATTATCTTCCCTGGCACAGAAGTTAAACGGACTGCTCTGTAGTTTCCTGGGTTGTTCTTATTTCCCTTTTTATAGATGGGCAATACATTTGCCCTTTTCCAGTCTTCTAGAATCTCTCCCAAGATGATAGTTAAAGGGTCAGATACCTCTTCTATCAGCTCCTTGAGTATTCTAGGATGCATTTCATCAGGCCCTGATGACTTGAACACATCTAACTTTTCTAAATAATTTTTAACTTGTTCTTTTATTTTAACTTTTAAACCTACCACATTTCCACTAGCATTCACTGTATTACGCATCCCATCACCATCCATGTTCTTGATGAAAACCGAAACAAAAAAGTCATTAAGCACCTCAGCTGTTTCCAAGTTGCCATTTCCAAGTATATCATCCAATATACTTTTTTGCATGCATGCAACTCCCTCCCACCATGTACTCCTGAATGGCAGCCTCTGCTATGAATTTCCTGGCTTTTGTTGATTATTCTCATAATCATAATGCTATTTAAACATAGTTTTTGTATTTAGTAAGGCAGTGTAATAAGGGTGCAGTTGCTGTGCTTATCTCGAGCCCAACATCTGTTGCTCTGTGCTGGTTCTTAATGTTTATTTTTTGCAAGAGATTTGTTAGTTAAGTCTTAAGATTCAATAATCATTACTAATGAATATTTAACTTAGCTTTTATTGAGAATAAATGAGAGGCTGAGAGAAATATATCATCATCCTATTTGCTCAGAATCCATGTATTTTGTAATTTATCAAAACACTGATAGAGTTCACCCCATAAAACACTCAAGCTTTCATAAAATCATGTGTTTCTTTCTAACTACTTATTAACATGGTTCTCAAAACATACCCAAGGGTTGGGTGAAGTTTACAGTGTTATCATGGGCATTTTCTAACTAAGGTAGAAATTAGGTTTAAATCTGAAAACAAATAAAACTAAGGAACAAATAATGCACAATTTGTAATTTATTTTAAAATTAGCTACAGGACCTAATCTTTAACTGCAATGTTCTTAACCTTTCTTATCTGAAAATTAGCGACATTTTACAGAGTGCTAGTTTATGATTCACTGATGCACAATGATAAATGTTTTCCATAAAAACTGTAAAAAAAACCCAGAATTTGGTTTCACATTGCAACTTTCATACACAAGGCATCTCAAGATGTTGAGACAAATACCAGTAGTGCAATGACTGTAGGAAAACCATGCAGTATAGGCACGATGGACTTTGTTTACAGATTAGAATTATGGAGGGAGGCATAGGGCTTGAGATTTTCAAAACCAATAGCTCTTGTGTCTGTGTCAGCTTGCAAAACGTTGCACATCACTTATATACAGGCCATTCTTTATGCATTCCTGCAGAACAGGCTGAATGTCACAAGCACAAAAGTTGCTGTGTAGGCTGTCTGCCACTAGGAGCTGCTATAATCACTGTGTCTGCTCTTTAATCTCCATGCTATTTTAAACCACATGGTGCTCAAAGAAGAGATGGAGATGGCTGAGTCCTTACTGTCATTATCCCATAAAGGGAAGAAAGGGGCTGATGGAGGGGTAGAGGGAAACGGGAGCAATTGGGGTAAGAGGAGGAAGAATAGGGACAAGACTACTGGAGCAGGCAAGCACAAAAAAGAGAGTTAGAGGAACTGTTGGAGGGAAGAAAGTGACAGGAGCTATTCAGGGGCTGGGGAGGTAAAGTATGGGCTATTTGGGGAAAGTTGGGGATAAGAGCTATTGATGGGAAAGGGTGGGGCAGGAGCAAATAGTGTGAAGGCAAACAGGGAACAGATTGGGAGTAACAAATTAAAAGGGACACAGGATTGGGACAGAGACCTGAGCTAATAGCTTGGACAAGAGTTAGTGGTGCCAATACCAACCTGTGCATCTTTCCCTTCCCTCACACAATTGTACCCAATACAGACTCGACTGTTTACCTTTGGCTTTGTCCAAATCCCCTTTTACTCTGCACAAGATCTTGCCCCCTCTTTTGAGAGGTACAAGCCAGGACTTGCTTCCCACATACCTGCTGCATCATGCATGGGAACCCTGTAAAGGAAATCTAGACTCAAGTTGGTGCCTTGCACCAACACTGAACCCATTAAGCATTTTCAACACCAATGTTCATAGCAAAATACCTAATTAAATTATTTGCATGAAATGCAGTTGCACAAAACTTCACAGCAATGTTGCATGAATAAAGCAATGTTGCATGAATAAATAAATCTCTTTACCCTCTCTGCTTTCTGCCTAAATCATGAATTACCAAGAATAACTTATTAAAAATAATTAAGCCCCAATTAAATTTGGAAGATGCATCTGAGCTCACTGGCAGAAACACAGTTTCTAAGATACTTTGTTATCGAAGCTGGCTTCCTGTAATAGATGCACTGAAGGGCAACATGTTTACAATACTTTGACCTTCAAGGATATCTGCAGTTACCTGGCAGTCGGATAGCTGTTAAGAAGCCTTGGAATGTTCGTCAGTAACAATCTGCTGAGACCACTGAATGCGTGTGACTATGAGCATGCTCAGTAGAACCCATTTTACATTACAACACACATACTAAGTGACTTGTACCTTTGTTCTGATAATGAGGGATAGGGCAAAAGAGTTAAATTGCAAATCCGTGCTAGGGTGCTGCCAGACATAAAATAATTTCCATACTAGACACCACAGATGCAGAACTGCAAGGTTTCTGCATTCTCGTAAATTATTATTATGCATGTCTTTTCAGCTATTCAAAATCAATCCATGGACCATTATATTATGTGTGTCTCAGTACCTTGGGAATATAAAATTACAAGTAATTCAACAATGAAAAATAGATTCATGAATATATTTGTGAATAAACATCTGAAATTTGATTCACTGTTATTATGGAATCATACTACCAATATAGTATGTTCAGGCTCATGTTTGTTATTTGTGATTCATAGACAATCTCCACTAACTAATAAATGACAACGTTCATATTATAGTTGGTTTGACAAATACTGTTTGAGCAACTCTACTTTTCCCCTATGAGAAATTCTGTTTGGAAAATTACAAACTTTGATTATAGGAGAACCAATAATGTGCACATGATATGGTTTTCATATTTAAAAACATAAAAGAATTAATGCTAAAAATGTGTAGTCAGGATAGAACATTTTACCATATGTATGCTCACCAATATCTATTTTCACTTAAAAAAACTGTTTGCATCCTTTTGCTGGATTTTTACTTTATCTAATTTTACCAGATAAATCAGGTTTATCTTGTTAGAAACATAGTATGTATTTTTAGTTGTTTAAGTCCACTTCAAATCACACAGTGTGATTCTGAAGAAAAAATAGTATGTCATGATTAAAGCTATTTTTCATGTATGACAAGAAAAATTCTATTTTATTTGCCTACTAATGGAAATGGCAAACTTCTAATGTCACGACTCTCACTGCTGGCACAAAGTTTTTTTCTATACTTCTAACTATGCTGTAGAAAATTACATAGTATGCAGAGCCACCAGAATTCTTGTGCTTTTTTTCCCCTGGAATTCAATGTTGTCTAGATAGGGGTCGTTTAAAATATCAATATTTAGTTTCAATCCATTATTTCCAGTGAAGGAGAATGTGTCAAATCAGTCTCCGGTTGCATGCTAAACAAATTCAGAGGTAAACTACTTGTTTTGGTCTTTATGACTGGTTTATTAAGCCATTGCTGTTGGGGACAGACTGGAAAATAGAAAACATTTTTCACCAAAATGGCAGAAAAGAGCTTGTTTTTACATACTGTTGAGTTAGACTAAAATGAGTATCTTATACTTATGATCAAAAATAGGTAAAGTAATATTGTATAAGATGCTTCTAATACAATATTATTTTACATATTTTCTGATAATACTTTCACCAGTTTTATACTCATACGACTCAACTGACATGTTTGTGTAAATGAAATCAGTCTCAAGACCAGGGGCGGATATAGGGCAGGGCGAGCGGGGCGGCCGCCCCGGGCCCCGCGCTTCAAAAAGCCCCGCGCATGCGCCGTGGCAAAAGGGGGCCCCGCAAAATTGTGCTGCCTTGGGCCCCGCAAAACGGTCATCTGCCCCTGCTCAAGACAAAAACTTTAAATATCTTAGGTATAGCATGGTTTGTTCTTCACAACACCACAGAATGTAGAGTAATATTGCATAGTGAGGAAAAACAAATAGATGCAATGCAATATGAAGTGACAACAAAACAATGACAAATATTTCAAACAGTAAAAGACAACTTCAGATGGTTCAGTATTGGTTCAGATAAGGCATTACACACTTGAAATGCTTCTACAAAGTTTGAAAAATTGTCTAAACTTTTTGAGAGTTGCTATAGTTGCTAAAATGACCCAGTTTCCTAGTCCAGTCAGGATCAAAATGTCAATATTTACACATTTTTTTTTCAAATGTAAGATATGGGTCATATTCAAATAGAAATGAACTAATTCTGGGTGTGCACCAATAATTTACTAATGCACACTGTGTTATACCCTATTATTATAAGGATGAGGCTTTCTTTCTCAACCTAGTCTGCATTCAAACTGGATTTGATAAATTTCTTAAAAAAAAACCCCACTTTTTCCAGCAAAGGTTTTTGAACAGTTAGATAATTGCAAATACTTTAAAACACACCCATAATTTTGACCTTATTTTAAAAAAATAGCCTGCCCACACTTCCTAACCATGTCCTATTGCCTTTACAATTAATCAGGCTACCTCGGAGCCAGTACTTGCCTAACATTATTCGCATAAATGAGAAGATCTCTTACTAATCTGCTTTTGAGACCTACAATCTATACAGCAGTATACAGAAGTGCACAGAAACTGTTGACTTGCAGTGTGGCAGTACAGAACATAGAACAAGATTTTCAAAAAGTGTGACTAAAGGTAGGTTAGATAACTATATTATCTGAATATTTATGATCCCGATCCTGGAAAAAAACACCACTCTGGGTGGACCCAGGTGCCCAAGGATTAACAATAAGAGAACTTCCTTATAAACAATTTTTTTTCTCTTTTGACTATAAGGAGCAGTTTCCCTGATTTCCTTAAATACACAATTTTTAAAAGGATTTTAAAAAATGAGGGACAAAAGCATTTAAAACAAATGGAGAAATACCTGAACTGCAAAAATCATATATGCATTTAGTTCTGAATTCTGAAATTTGGGGATCTTCTGTTTGACCATTCCTATTCTTCTTTAAAGGAGAACCAACTATTCTATCTGAAAATGATACACCTGGGACTGTTACATGTAACCCCTAAAACTATTAGAGCTGAAAGAAATAAGAAAAATGTTTCCTTCTTATTCTCTCTTTTGGTACTTACAGGGCGCTCATCACCCTAGTATCTGAGTATCCCATAATCATTAATGGAATCGATCCTAAGAACACTCTTGTGAGCAAAGAAAACATTATTCCCATTTTACAGACAGGAAACTGACACAAAAGGTTGATTAAGTGACTTGCCCAAGATCACACAAGAAGCCAATGGCTGAGGTGTGAATTGAATCCTGGCCTCCTATGTCTAAGTTCAGTACCCCATCCATTTGACCATTGTAAATATGTTTTGTACTTGTTAACCTCTTTGGGTATCCTCCATTTTCATTGTTTTCTTCATACTGAATTACACTTTTTGTCTTATACATATCACGCATACTCCTCCCCAGCCTCTTCAAAGTTTGCTTTGTTTGCTAGTAACAGCAGCAACATTACTGAGAGTATGTAAATCAGCAGATAATCAATTTACTCAGATTGGGTGGCAGTGTAGAGAAGGGGAAGAGGAGGAAAGGTGAGAGGCTAAGCACACTTAATGGTATTCTTTTGAGGCCTAAATATTAGCAGAACAGTAGGAAACCCCTTGTAATTTTATTTTTTTAACTTTTGTATGTGCTTTTGGTTTCTGAAATTAGTTTGAAAAATTCAAGTTGACATATTATTCATCATTGCATCATGAAAGATGGTAATGTATTGCCAACAATTGTCAACTCAGACAATATTCTAAACAATTTCTGTTCCAAATACTTGCTTATTTTGTAAGTGTATATATGAAACAAAACTTTAAAAGTATCATTTTCAAACTCAGGTATTGGGTTAATCAGGCCCCAAATTATGTGACTCTCTTAAAATTAATTACATATTTTTGTAAATGTTATGAGTTAATAGTCAGGGTTTATTTGCCTTCTGAGTTTTGGCCACTAAGGATGCACAGAGATCATATTTTCAGTCTTCTCTCTTTCCTAAAAAATGAAAGACAGGAGCCTCACTTAATCATAATCCTCAAGAAGTTGGAAATTTAAGAAACATACCAAAACCTGTGATTCTCAGAATAAATTAATTATAATTGGTTAACACTTTTTTGAATGTAATTCAACCTGCTAGAGTTCCTTTTCAAACTGACCTGTGTTTACACATTTAGCAGTACCATTGAATTGTATGAAGCAACAACATTTATTTTTTTCCCTAATGAATATAAATGTATGTAAGAACAGTATTACAGCATGTGCAAAAAAATTGTATTCACTTTTTAGACCCACAAGAAAAGCTCCTGTTGTATTTCTAATGCTGGCAACTGAAAAAAAAAGAACAGTTAAACCATGAGAACCATGTTCTCCGAACACTAACAGTAATTAATTAAGAACTAGAAGTGTTTACTTACTTAGGGTGAGTCTACATTGCAGGGCTTAACTTGAAATAAGCTCTAAATGTATTTCTAAATGTGTATCTCATTTAGAAATATATCACTCTTCCTCCAACTTCCTTTATTCCTCGTACAATGATGGTTACAGTAGTTGGAGTAAGAAGTCCTCCAGCTTGACAGTATTTTGATGCTATTTCAAAATAACTGACTGCTGTGTAGACGCGGATTAAGTTATTTCGGAATAGCGCCAGTTATTTTGGGCTGTAGATGTACCCTTACTTTACAAAGAACATTATTTATCCTCGTCATAAGTGAGAATTACAGTGAAGGAGAAAAAAGGATTATACTGATTGTATCACCCACCCTCCAAATTACTATGTCCCTTACAAAAAATTAGGACTCTTTTGATTAGCTCATTTTATATGAATATGGAAAACAAAATCTGTTTCACAGATACCACAAAGAGTTAGCTTTACTCAAGACACACAACCCACATTACAAAACCTTTAGGAGTGGAGGAGAGTGAGAATGTCAAGAGAGAGTGAATGGCGTGTGCTATCTTTACAGAGCTGGCTCCTACAAAGTGTCTATTTTTTATATTAAGAAAGAATAGAAGATAAAAAATAAGCTACCAAATTAATTGGCTAGAATTCAGGGGACTTTTACTGCCAAGAAAAAAATTATGCTCTTCAAGCTTTGAATCTAAAACTTTTTCAAAAGTTTTCACTATCTAAAACTTTTCCAATTTCAAAG
Source organism: Rafetus swinhoei (assembly GCA_019425775.1). Taxonomy (NCBI): domain Eukaryota; kingdom Metazoa; phylum Chordata; order Testudines; family Trionychidae; genus Rafetus; species Rafetus swinhoei. The sequence continues at coordinate 37,273,424 of CM033427.1, forward strand.
TGTGAAATGTATTTATGTAAAACACTAACACATACCAAAGTCATATTCATTTTAAGCATGTTGGCAGATTTCTATCTTGTCATCTTCAGAAGCAATATTGCCCAGTTCAGAGCCATTGAAAAGCAAACTGCTAGCATAATAAAAACAGATATCTGAAGCTGAATTACCAGACAGTAGAAATAGATCAAGCCCTCTCCTCCCTTGCACAATCCCAAATATGAAAAAGCTGAAGTTAAAGAACAAATGTAGGTTTTAGAGAGGATCAGACAATGATTTTTACAGAAGATTCAAAATGAGTACAGGTTGAACCTCTCTGGTTCTAGACTCTCTGATCCAGCAACATCTGTGATCCGGTAGGGGGCCAGCTGGGAGTCCAACAGTGGAGGGAGCCTGCAGTGTAGCCCAGTGGCTGGGACCCAGAAGCGGGACCAGTGCTCATAAGACGAGTCCTTGGCAGCCTGTGGGGAGAACCCGGAGACCAGCATCAGAGGGTCTGGAATGTCCATCCCTCGTCCAGCAAACTCTCCTGTTTGGGACTGCTCAGGTGCTGGGGGTGCTGGACCAGGGAGGTCCAACCAGTATTTAGAATAGAGTAGTGAGGCTGATTGTGATTTCAAATGGGTATCAATCAGAAGTAATTCAACTGAACTGAATGGAATTGTAAAAGTACAGAACTAGCAAGGCTATGTCTAGACTACGTTCTATTTTTGAAAGATAATATGCAAATTCCACGGGGAATTTGCACATCTTCCGATCTCACTTTCAAAAGCAGATCTTTCGAAAATAAAAGTAGTCTAGATGCAGTTTTTTCGCAAAAAATCCCCTTTTTCAAAAAATCGCTCTTCCTTAAAAAAATGAGGTTTACACTTTTTTTTCGAAAAAGGGTTTTTCTCCCAAAAAAACCACATCCAGACTACTTTTACTTTCAAAAGCAGAGCTTTTGAAATTCCACGGGAATTTGCATATCCTCTTTCCGAAAATAGAACATAGTTTAGATGTAACCCAACAGATCACAATCCTGTTATCAATGTTTACTGAAAATTTATAGGGACAATTCACAGGAGTAAATCAAGAGCGATATATGTGAAGTCAATGTAATTTATACTGGTCTAAAACCAGTGTGAGGAGGCCTGCCAACAGGGGGGCATAGGGGTAACTATGATTCAAAAGGGCCCGGGGCGCCTGGCTGCTCCTGCTGCTATTGCAGCAGCAGTGGCACCCAGAGCCCTGAGTCCTGTAAATCCCTGACAGAACACCATGCAACGTGCTCGAGGCAGTTCTAAGGGCAGAGTGGCGCACTGCAGTGCAGTCAGCCAGTCATCAGCACCTCTCCAGTCCTGTCCCTTCTGCCCGATTCCCCTCCTCTTCCAGCAGTGCAGAGCTGCGCCCCCCCCCCCATGTTGCCCAACGGCCCGGAAAGACTGTCGGTTTCCCTGAGTGAGAGAGAAAAAAACAGGTCTAGAATATTTATAACTGTATGTTAAATGGATGTTGGGATTGTTAAGATTGCTATCTATTTCATTGTTCAAATATCACCAACTACAAGCACACTACTAAAACAAAAACTCCAGGAGAGTATTTTATACTGTAGGTAACTTTAAAAAGAAAACCCTCTGAAAAACACAGAAACAAATGACATCATTGACTAAAAATAGTAAGGACCCCTTGGAACAGAACCTCTGCATACTGTCTGGTTATACTGAAAGGATGACAGGAGATACCCGATACAGTTTTAATTAGGCCACAACTTTATTATTATTAGATTTTTTTCAACTATCCAGTAGATAAAAATGTATAGTGCAGCTGACTCCATGTTCACTCAGTATCTAATGGGGCTTTTCTCAACCCCTCTCCCTTTTCCACTGAGGGCCCATGGTAAACTAACCTGGTAATTTATCACCCCTCCTTCCAATGATGGTTAAGGTGGGCTATAAGAGAGGGTGCAGGGGAGGTTTGGCTCCCTGCTGTACCAGGCATAAGAGCCCTGAACAACTTACATCTTGTTTTACTCCTTTAACAAACACCTCCTTTATATGACTTTTACCAGGCAATTTATCTGGGTGATGTATCCCTTCCCTATAGAGCAGTGTTTCTCAACCAGTGGTACGACTCAAGAGAAGTCTGGGGGGCATGTCAACACAACTGACATTTAGAGAAAACTGAATTCTTGTTTTAAGTTTTATAGCGCTTTATTATTTTTCTACTTTTTACACCCAAACTTTTCATCACCCGCTTAGCTACGATTAAGTTGTTTAAACAAATGTGTTGCAATGGTAGAAAAAAAAATTGTGTGTGTCTGAAAACTGTAGGTACTGGGGGTACTTTTTTTTTTTTTTTTTTTGGAGAAAGGGGGTACTTATAATTTTTTTTAAAAAAAAAAGGGGTACTTTATAAAAAAATGTTGAGAAACATTGCTATAGAGTACCTGCACTGGAGATCTGCCCATGCTTGCATTATGGCATCATAACTTAACTCCCATCCCTATTCACCATAGCAAAGCCTTCCTGGAACCCACTGAGGGAAAGGGAACCCTCCTGCTCTCCACTGCCCCACTCCACATTAGCCAATTTGGTGGTAAGGGAAAAATTCCTTCCCAGCCCCCCTAAAAGGAGTAGCTCTTGAGATCCCCACAGCAACTTCAGACCAAATCTGGTATTTTGTCATCTCTGAGGGTATGTCTACACTACAGCGCTATTTCGAATTAACTTAATTCAAAATAGTTAATTCGAATTAACAGGGCTCGCCAAGCAGCGGCGAGCCCCGCTCACCAGCCGTGCGGTTCTGCGAGCTGCGCATGCGCAGATCGCGCTGCGCCGGCTGTGCCAGCTTGTAATCTACTCGCCCCGGGCGAGTAGATTACATGATTTGTCAAGCCTTGCGAATTAAGCTAATTTGAATTAACGCATCTACACACAAAAACTATTTCGAAATAGCGTTTTGCTATTTCGAAATAGCGCGTCCACACTGAGTGGACCCTGAACTGAAGTTAAGGCTGGCCGGAACCAGTGCCGGCAGGACATCAGGTTAGGACTTAGTGTGTGGGGCTGCTGCCTGAGGCTAACTGAGCTCCATCTTAAAGGGACCTACCCCCAACCCGGACAGACAGTTCTCAGGGTTCCCCACTTGCTTGTCTACCTTGATGAGGGACAGCAAAGCAATCCTGTCTTGGAGTGCCCTGAGTGCACTCAGGACACCACAGCACTCGGACACATGGAGCCAGAGCTGCCCCTGGGCACGCTGGTGCACCTCGTGGGGTCATTGCCATCAGCCCGGCTGCACTTGCTGCAGGCTGCCATCTGAGGAGTCCATCAGGAGGCTGTCAGGATCCAGAAGGCCCTGCGGGACAGCGTCCACCCCGAGGAGCCACCCCGGTTCTCCCCACCGGGGGCTCATGTCCCATTCCTCCCTCACTTACCCCTTCCTCCTTCCACTTACCCCTCCCTAGCCCCCCTTTCTAATGTCAAACAAAAGACATGTATGTTCAAAAACAGAAACTGGGTTTATTGAACAAAACTGGGGGGGATGAACCTCTGGGGAGACTGGGAAAAGGAGGTGGGAGATGGGAAGACAGAGGGTGGGAGAGGGGAGGGGGAAACCTGGGAGGAGGGAGCTGGAAGGGAGAAGCAAGGGGAAGAAGGGGGAGGGGAAGCTTAGGGCCCAGGGTTGGGGGTCTCACCAGACCAACTTGATTTTCATGCAAACCTGCTCCTGGGTTCGCATGTGGCCTTGGGTGGCCAGGCTGGCAACTATCCTGCCATAGACGTCCACATTCCTTCGTCTAGTGCGGAGATCATGGACATTGGGGGCATCCCCCCCAAACCTGAATAAGGTCCATGATCTCCACCCTGGACCAGGAAGGCGCCTGCCTTCTCCAGCCCCTGTCAGGCTCCTGGGAGGTGGCAGACTGCTCCTGGGGAGCGGTGGAGGGCTGGCTGCCAGTGGCTTGCTGGCTCATGTTTTGGGGCGGCCACTGCTGGCTCTGGGCTGGCAGGCTTGGAGCTGGCACAGGCACTGTGGCCAGAGTCTACCCCTTTAATGGCTCCAAGGCTGGGGGAGAGGAGAGTAAGTTTTCCTGGTTGTGCCCAGAGTGGCCACCAGGGCTCCCTGGGAAGGGTTGGAGGCCCCCTATTTCGAATTAAGTGTCTACACAGCACTTACTTTGAAATAGCTATTTCGAATTTGGCGGTACTCCTCGTAGAATGAGATTTACCAAATTCGAATTAAGCATTCCACTATTTCGAATTAATTTTGAAATACCTGTTTGTATGTATAGATGCTATTAAAGTTAATTCGAAATAACAGCTGTTATTTCAAATTAACTTTGCAGTGTAGACATACCCTAAGGGGAAGAAGTTTGGGTGCTGTTCCACCTAATCTTGGAAAAAGGGACTCCTCCTGCCAGGCTTCATCCTTTTCAACTCCCCCAGTCTTTCTTATCCTGGAGATGAGCCAGGATCAGAACACTTACCCTCACCCTTTGCAGTAACCTTTGAGCATCTCTCTCCTCCTCTGTGCCCAAAAAGTGCTACTGATTCTGCCATGGCAAGCCAAGCAATGCTTTCCCAGCCCACCTCACTAAAAAGCACTCAATTATCCTTTGTAACCAATAAATGAAATAAAAAAAAAAGAGGGAAAACAGAGATTGTTTATATGTCTAACAAAATAAGAACTACATTTTTAATTAGTTTCCCTTTTATTTATTTATTTTATTCCCAATTTCTCTCTCAGAACATGATGTGCTTTTACCATGGTTCACTGTAATGATGGCTTGCAGTATGCTGTGGCTCATTGATTGTTTCTTTCTATTTTTATAAACACTAAGACACAACTAATGTATGAGCCATAGGCTAGGTCCCAGCTCCCACCACTGCATTATTACTATGAATCATTTCCATGGATACCATTCTAAGATGATGAACTGCTTTATGGTCTGGCAAAAATCTAAATATACTCAGTGGGAACTGGATTTTTTCTTTTTTTTAACAAAGAGAGATTTGTCATTTTGAAATTTCTTCTGTTCTGTCTGGAACAAAATTTCTCAAGTACAAAAATCCTCCTAAATCATATTTCAGGTTAATAAAGACATTTCATGTCAACAAAATTAAACGTTTAATTCAGATGTTTATACTTTTTTATTTTATATATTTTCTAATATTTAAAAAAATTGAAATTAAAAAAATGATTTGATAAGAAAAATCATTAAGAATCTATTCCAACAACCATTTCAGCTTCAGAAGGTTTTTATTTCAATAAATCAACATTTTGTGACATAAAAAGGTTCCTTCAGAAAATTTCAGACGACCTTTGCTCAGAATCTTTTCTTTGTAAATGGGGAAATATTTGTTGGATGCTACTAGGCAATATATAATGCACAGAATTTCATAATCAGAAATCTACATGCTTGTTTTCCAAATCAGAATATATCATTAAATGCAAGGGGACCTGCACTCAAAGTAGTAATTCTTAATGATAACACCATATTATGGATATAACTATCCATTGATCAGGTAGTCACAGTAATATTAACCTCTGGAAGAGATATGAGGAGGGATTTAAGCCAGGGGGGAGATGCTGACACTCTCTACTTTGGCGCATTTTGCATCAGTTACCTTCTCCATGCATGGGCTGGCTTTCAGTTTATTACCACATGAAGTATTTGTCTGGGAAGATCCTTGTATACTTGACTGCAAGCTCCATATAGCTTTGAGGGGCAAATGTTGGCCCAATTCATACCCCATATAGCTCTGATAGATTTCAAGCCTTTATTGCTTAAACTACTCAGAATCCATAAAGCCTCCTGAAATGAAGAGGCTGTGTTGAAAGACAGGAAAATACGTTTATGGCTGGCATTCCATTCATATGGCACAGTACTGAGAATTTTGTTTATATAAAAAAATGATTGTTCTTCGGCTCACCTGTTGGTATAACCAGAATCTGGTTATGTTCATTTTAACCAAACTCACCTTCAAAAACAAGCCTTTTTTCCCACAATTTCATAGTAGTAATTCCAGACATGGCATAAAACCTTGGTTGCAGAGTTTATTTTCTATATCTGACAATTAGCTTATTTATTAATATAGGATTAGCCAAGATTCTGGGCACCTCATATTATAAAACATGTAACTACAAATTTTAAAATCTACTAATTCATAGAGTCCTGCAGAGTTCTGGATACAAAATTTGTATCCACATCTGTATCTGCAAAAATGAGCTGTGGATATCCTCATCCATATCCACAGATGCTGATACAGATATAAAGTGGATAACTGTAGTTTAGGGCTCTACTATTTCAATTATTCAACTTTATAGTTATACAACTCACCAACTAACAGACTCTGCCAATGAGAGAAAAATAACAACTCTATCCATTTGCAAGACTGCACCTACAACTTCCATTAGCCCACAACTGAGCTACATGGAGAACCCTGCATCACTCTCAAAAACCCAAGAAAAGGGATGGCTTGCAGTACCTGGAAGGTTTACAAATCCAGTCTTGGGTAAACTGAATTGATAATCCATTGTGGAGTGCAATTTCCTTATTCCTTCACTTATCTTATGCACTTTTCTCCTGATTGGAGATCAGCCACTAACATCTCAATCCTACAAATACTTAAGCATGTGTATGACTTTGATCATGTGAGTTCTCTCACTGGCACTACACCCTATTATCTTCTGCAGTTTAAGACGTTCTAATAATCAAATACAGTAAAACTCCAATAGTCCGGCATCTGATAGTCCAGCACTCCTGATAGTCCGGCATCAAAATGGCAAGAGCCTAGTGAGTGAGCTTCGGCAAAAAATGAGTCACAAGGTAACAGCGGCAGCAGCTGAACTGAGCAAAAAGGGTAAAAAAGGCTTAAAAAAACTAAAACATTGCAGTATACTGTATACAGTATGTACAATAAAAAGGGTTAAGAACACTTCATATACAGTATATAATGTATACAGTATATATATAACCTGCTTATAGTACCTCCTGATAGTCCGGCATATTTGATAATCCGGGCACCACATAAATCCCATAGGTTCCGGATTATCGGAAGTCTACTGTATTTGGCATAGAAGCTCTTAAATTATACAGCACAGTGTCAACCTAAGAATTACATTCTCTCTAGAAAGTCTGTAACCATTATATTTACAAATAACAGATAAGTGGGTTGTGCCCACAAAAGCTCATGATACCATCTACATGTTTTGTTGGTCTCTAAGGTGCTATTTTACTATAAGACTATTTGTTTTTTACGTTTTTCCAGATATGATTATTGCAATTGAATGACTAGAAAATTAGGAAAAAAAATAGTTAAGTTTGCGTATTGGACAGTATTTTGTGAGTACTGAGTTCCCCCCTCCATCGTTCCAGTTAGTCAGGCCCTAATGCTACATATTTTTCCATGCAGCACTCACACAGACCCCCAGTCTGGGGTTCCCAAAGTGTGGAAGTTGGAGGGTCAGGGTCTCAGCCATTTTACCATGTTGTTTGCATGAGTTTTTCCATTCAGCATCAGATGAAAGAAAAATCACATTTAAAAATATAACAATATAAAACCACAAAAACTGGGCAGGAGACTCAGAGCTACAGCATTTGGAACTACTTCAAATTCATTTTTACATTGACTTGACTTTGAATTAAGACAAGGTAGTGACATAGTATCTTTTACTGGATCAACTTCTGTGGGTGAACAAGACAAATTTTTGAGCTGCACAGAACTCTTCTTTGAGTTGTTCCTTTATGTTTAAAATAATATTAGTAGGAGTAGTATATAGTTCCAAATTGTGACAAATGCTTTATTTGACTCCTCAGTGATTGAAGAGAAACACTAAAGATTAATATTAGCATCACAAATAGGGCAGATGTAGACTAAAGATCAGTTCTTTCATCCTACAGTGATTTAGTCATTCCTAAATAGAAGAAAGCAACAACAAGCTCATAGTGATGAAACACAGTGGGTCCTGATCTATGAACTGGTTTTCTAGTTGCTACAATAATATAATAAATAAATAAATAATAATAATAATTTTAAAGAGTACAGGAAACATAAGAAAGGATGGTATAAAGGAGGAAAATATCACTGGCTCACTCTTACAAATAAAACAAGGCTCCTAAAGAACACCTACCTTTTCCAGAGCATTTTTCACTAATAGATCTCTAAACACCTTACAAAGGAGGTCAGTTTCATGTGTGCTATGTTGTATATCTTGTAAAATTCAGCTATTAATTTTTACTGAAGCTGATGATCTTACCCCCAGCACATATTGGTAGAGCTCTGCTAACTTTCATGGAATTAGTAACTGGTTTAAAGGACAGAGTAATTTGTTCTTGTCTAGCACTGAAAATAGGGCTCCAAGGCTTCAACAAAAATAAACAAAACTCTAGAGTAGAATTTTACATTCTCTCATCTTCGTGTGAAAGGAATCTGCAAAAATACAAGATGTATTCTTCCTAAGGACATTTTCTCAGTTTGCTTTGTAATTTTAAAAAGTTCATTTACTACTTGCTCATGTGTATTTCTATACTCTGTGCTAATGATTCCAAACCCTAAGTCTTCTAAATGCTGTTCTAAACACAGATTAAAATGAACACTAGCCAGCACATTAAAGAGAGTGGGAAATAATTTACTTCTGAGAAGGTTACAGTGCATTCCATGAACTTCCAAACTCTGTACCTTCAGGATGTTTGAATAGCATCTTTAAAAAGAGGACCTTGTTTTCACAGCAGACGCTAAACTACCATACGGTGTCACTTCAAGTCAGCCTTCAAAATAATCATTTTAAAAGAACACATGGAAAATGGAAAATGCATCCATTCTGAGCTTTCTTCTCAAAGCATCTAAGAAATATATGTTCAGCTCTCAACAGTTTTAAAGGAAATAAACTAAAACAAAAGTTATTTTGCTTAGAAATAAAAATGAAAATCTAATGCTAGAGCAATACTTAAATACCTTAACAAGTAGAAAATGCACTCTAAATGTTATTCAGAAGTCTCACTGATCTGTGCTGAGTTATTTGAATATGAAAATGAAAAGTTGAATTAATAATTTAAAAACATGAATCTCATTATTAGATATGGGCTGTAAAAGATGGACTGCTGCTAAAACTGTAATAAAACCTTCACAAGAGCTAAATAAGATTAAAGTAGTTATCACATCATATTTTTTCAATCTCCATATTAATTATTTAATTCCATAGAAATCTTACCTATCATATTTTCATCTAATAACAGAAATGTCTAAGTTTATGTGATATATTACAGGGCTTATGATTATGTTTTAAGATTTCAACAGTAAATATTTTGGAACAAAGGGCTAGACAAAAGAAGCATTTCAAAGAAGAATCCATTAGTCTCCCCTTACCAAAATGAGCCACAGTGTTAGGAGAGTCTGATTTTTCCTCGGCAGATCAGAGAGCTTTTCCAAACTGAAATGCTGACTTTTTATTTTGAACAAGACAATTATTCAGCTGGGAAATTGATATTATTGGACATATTGCTTCAACAACTCCTTCACGCCAGTTCAAAAAGAACTTTCCCCCTCTCCACCCCAGCTGGGCACAGTTTGAAAAGATGGACTGGAAAGGGAATGTTGAATTTGCTACATAGGGAAGAGCTTTTCCTGTAGTAGAGACATACCTCCCTACCTCTTGACTCTCAAACACATAACAGCAGCTATTGAGAGAACACATAGAACTGTTTACTTTATAAAGAAAGCACCTAACAGGATGTTAATGCAATTTTTAATACAGTGGCCCTCAACATTTCACAGAAACACAGACTAATGAAGACTACTTTGAGTTCTTCAGTCCTCTTACATAATATGGACCAAACATTTTAGACCAAACATTCCACACAATACAGAAAATTTGAGAGCTAGGATTAAAAAGCAATTTATAAGTAATCAAATTCTTAGTGTAAAATCTCTTTAAACTTCCAGTCTCATTTGCCTGAGGGTAAGAAGCACTAGTTTTCTTGAATTCTAAAGTTTCACTGTTTCCCCTTGAGAAATCTGTGAAGTGTTTTTATATATCACTGCAGGTGGAGTATTGTAAAACAGATAAACATGCAGAATAAATAAAAAGTATTGTCTGTCTAGAATAGATCTAATTTTTTATTTAAAGATACAAGGGGTTTTTTGCAGTTCTTTTTTATAGTTTTTGCACAGCTCTCTTTATGGTTCAGTTTTGAATACAAAACAAGAATCTGTAGAACAGGCACCTTCTCCCTCATGTTTTTATGCTTTAAAGTAGCAAACCAAGCAAACAAATAGAAATATTTTGTTGAAGAATAACAAAAAACTCATACCGTCTCTTCTGCTGTTTAATATCAATTGGCTTGTTAATAGCATAAGGTGATCCATGAATGTAAGCACTTCGAAATCTAGCAACCTTCTCCAGGGTCAAGCGTTCACAGCTAGATGGTAAACTCATTTTATCCAAGCAGTACAAAGCTAATAACCAAAAATACACATTCCTGGGAAAGCTGCAAACAAAGCACTATGTAATAAATTTCACACAAGTGTGCAGTTCAAGTATAGCTTAACACTCCTTTGCTTGGAAAGGAAATGTCCCTATTTCTTCGGCTGCTGCATTCACCCTCTTGGATACAGGAAGCTTATTTCCATACAGAGTCAAACTCCAACCAATTACTGGGTCAGCAGATGAAGTGGAAAACCTCTAGCTTCACAGAATCTGTTTTCCCCCAACCACCTATCTTCTTCTGGTAGAGAGAGAGAGACAGCGAACACAGCTTGATCCATTTTAAGTCCAGTCTCTAAAAATCTACTGATTGACTATACTGAGTAACAGGAGTTCAGCAATTAGGGTTATTTATACAATTATCAAACACTCCTATGCTTGAAGAGAAAAGCTCAGTGCTGTAATACATTTCAGATGGTCAAATTATTATTTAAGCACCCAGTATAAATTCAAAATAATTGTATTTTATATGAAAATTATTTCAAGCAGTAACCTAACTAAATCAAACATTAGAGGTCTCATATAATGTATGAGTGTATTTACAAAAGTTTAAAAGAGAATATTTTTTGCTTTCAAATGATCTACCATTATAGTACACTATATTTACCTGCTGCTGCAAAGTAGCCTGTAGCACATATTTATGGATTCATAAAAGCTGGCAGAATAAATCGATTATTTGGTTTGTCGGCAATTTGAAAAAGTAGAAAAAAATCTTTTTCGGTCAGATTGAAAACTATTTTGTTTGTCAAATTAAAAGTAAAACAATTGTTCTGGGTCCAATGAAATGTCTTGTTTCAATCAAATTAAAATGTTTCATTATCACTTAAACAGTGTTTGAATCATTTTAAATAAAGTGAAGTAAAAGTTATTTCAAACCAAAACATTTAAATGATTTTGTTTCTGGAGGTATCCAGGTCATCCCGACCCCAAATCTAACAATTCAGGAAAACCGATGTGTTTTGGTATCACTGAATCTGCATTTTTCACCTAAAAGAATCACTGTCTTGCACCTTAAACTGGATGGGAAGAGGAGGGGGTATTTGGCTGGCTGGCTAGCTAGGAGAAGAGAGTGATTTTTTATGGCTTTGGGGTGTAGGGAAAGCAATTCTTGATGGCTAGGGGGTAGGAAAAGATATAAAACTGTTGGAAAAGAGGTCAGTGTGATGGCTGTCTCATCGCCCAGGAATGAGGAGTTTAAAAAGGTCAGCCTGTGTTGGGACCCTCCCCTCTTATCACAAACCAAGGGGTCTGTTCATGCATAACATGAGGGGAAGTTGGTTATGCGTTGCAACTCATTATTTAAGTGTCTAGCAGATGTCCTGTGAAGGTACCCCATAAAAGTTGGTATACAGTAATGGATACATGGCCTGGAGAAAGGACTTAAGGAGAGGTGCTTGGTAACTGAATGAGCTGTGGGTAGTTAAGGACTCCTATGATTGGTATGGCATGGAGCCAACCCCTCATCCTTATAGTCTATCATACCCCTCCTACAAAGGGGTTGGTAAGATCCCAGCAACGGATTTGTTAGAGACACCTGGTCTGGAAAGTGGGGGAGTTGATTGAATCCCTCCCTCACAGGAATTGTAAGGTCCCAGCAACAGATCTGTTAGAGGTCGTGGGTGGAAAAGGTGGGGGAATGAATAAAGGCACTTCCCCACCGGTTAATTATGGGAAAAAAGAAGGGGGATTACCTGCACTGTACATGTTACCTTCTAGGTAGTCCCAGACATCTAATAATAAAGTTGCAGCCTGATTAAACCTGTATCAAACCTTCTTTCAGCATGATACTATAGCCAGACAAAAACATCAGCCACAAATTTTTGCCCAGTTCCATCAAGGCCACTGGTTTTGAAAAGGTCAATAAGAGCCTATGGATAGAATCATCCTTGCCCCATTATACCTGCAGTAAGTGTTAATCCTGGAGGTAATGCTCAGATATGTGGGAGCTGACTGATCGATGGAAAAGATCTCTTGAGCTATCCCTGTGAAGGAAGGCCTGTCTGGTGCCTTGAAGTTTCCTGAGAGGAATCACAGAATCATAGAAATGTAGGGCTGGAAGGAATCTTGAAAGGTCATCAAATCTAGCCCATTGTGCAGAAGCAGAACCAAAAAATAAAACACAAACAACAACAACAAAAAACAAAAACAAAAAAAACATCTGACAGGTGTTTGTCCAATTTCTTCTTTAAAACCTGCAATGATGCATATTTCATAATCTCCCTTGGAAGCCTATTCTAAAACTTAAACTTCTCTTATAGCTAAACGTTTTCCTAAAATCTAACCTAAATGTTCCTTGCTGCAGATTATGCCCATTATTTCTCATCTTCCATTGGACATGAAGAACAATTTATCACCATCCTTTTTATGAGTCCTTTACATATTTGAAGATTGTTATTAGTTTCCAAATCAGTTCTCTTCTCAAGACTAAACCTACCCAGTTTTTTAATCCTTTCCTTACAAGTCAGGTTTTCTAAATTTATCATTTTTGTTCCTTTCAACTCTCTCCGGTCTGTTGACATCTTTTGTGAAGTTGTGGCCCTCAGAATTGGAGTGGACACAGTACTCAAGCTGAGACCTCACCACTGCAGAGTAGGAATGGACAAACTGACTCCCGTGCCATAGATATGACATTCCTGTTATTAAACCAGATAAATTCTCCAAGTCCTTTTGAATTCTAATACTGTCCTCTAAAGTGTTTGGCAATATCTCTCAGTATGATGTCATCCACAAATTTTATAAGCATACGCTAAACTCCATTATCCAAGTGATTAATGAAAATACGGAGCAGAACTAGAACCTGGTCTGACTCCTGTTGGATCCTATTAGAGTGCCCTTTCAGTTTGACAATGAACCTTAACTACTCTTGTGCACATTCTTTCAACTAGTTGTACACCCACTGTATAGCAATTTCATCTAAACTATAATTTCCTAATTTGCTTATGAGAATGTGGTGGCACTATATTATATTAAAAGACTTATTAAAATCAAGATATAGTAAGATATCTTAATAAGATATCTTATTAAAATCAAGATATAGTAATCCTATAGTATACTTCCCCCTATCCACCACTAGTAATCCTGGAAAAAAATGGAAATTAATTTGGTTTGGCATGATTTGTTCCTGGTGAATCCATGGCTTGTTGACCATTCCTTTTTAGCTTTACTATCCCTTATGAGCTGACAAATTGATTGTTTAATAATTTGTTCCAGCATCTTTCCCTGTATTGACGTTAAAGTTCTGGGCTATAATTCCCTTAATCCTCTTTGTTTTCCTTTTCAAAATAGGTATTATGTTTACTCTTCTCCAGTCACCTAAGATATCACCAATTGCTTCATATAGTTCCTTAAGTACTCAAGGATTAATGTCATCAGGACTTTACCTTGCAGAGAAACTGCAAGCTCTTTTGAACTCCTTTATCCCTTAGATCAGGGGTGGCCAACCCGCAGCTTGCGAGCCACATGCGTCTCTTGAAAGAAAAAATTGTGGCTCCCGCACCCGCGGCTCTTAAAGGGGCAGCGTGTTTCTGTCTGTAAGAGACAGAGCTGGAGATGAGGCATCCCGTGCAGACTTCAAAATGGCCGCCTTAAAAGAGCAATGCCTGTTCTGCTTTTTTTTTTTTTTGCTTGACCAAATGTGGTAGCCGTTTTTTTTTTTTTTTTTGCTCAACAACTTTTGGCTCTTTGCACTGTATCCACCACTATTTTGGCTCTTCGTCTGTAATGGGTTGGCCACCCCGCCTTAGATTTTCTTCCCCTGACACTTAAATAATTATGAGTTTCTTGAGTTTGAAAGAGTCTGGGATTTTGTTTTGCTTTTTTTAGTTTAGTTTTGTTTTTTGTATTGTTTTGTTTTTTGAAGGCCACGGTCTTCATTCTGCTCCTTCATTTCCTTAGAATCATGAAATCACTCATTTCACCCAAACTGCGTTTCACCTAGAAAATCACAACCAATTCCTCCCTGTTGGTCAGAATCAAGAGTAAAAATAGTTGTGCTCTTTAGTTACTTCCTCCACTTTCTGAAACAAAAGTTGTCCTCAGTCCATTCCAAGAATATACTGAACACTTCATGTTTTGTATATTAATTTTCCAATATATACCTGGGTAGTTGAAACCCCCCATTATTTCCAGGTTTTGGATATTTCTGCTATTTGTTCTAGAAATGTCTCATCTACTTCTTCTTTCTGATTTTGTAGTCTATCGTAAACCCCTACCATGATATCACCCTTAGATTCTCCCCTTTAGTCTTTTTCAATGACTTTTAATTGGTCTTCTTCTCATCCTCCTTCTGAATCTCAGAACAAGTGCATATATTGAATCAGCTGGGGTTAGAGTCTAATTAGTGTCTGCCTTGAAACTCACAGGAAGGAAGAATCACCTGGGTCTAGAGCCTAATTAGGAAGTGTCAGAGAATCTTTTGGGACAGTAGCCTTAGTACAGAAACTTTTTGTTTGTTTTGTTCCCCAACTAGTTTGAATTTTCTTTATTTTGGATCCTCCAGAAGCAGAGCTCTCAGCAATCTTAGGGTTTGCAAGATGGTCCTGCTTTGACCTATAAACCCCAGTTGAAATAGGTGACAAATTGGGTCTCAAACCTGAGCAGTGCTGCTTCCCTGTGCACCAACTGCCAGGTCACAATAGTCAGTCCTACGGAGGAGGAACCACTGCTGTGAGGTGAGTGCAGGGTGGGCTCACTGTGCAGCTTCTCCACTTGCACTTTCCACCCTGCAGGGAAGGATGCACCTCATATTAGTACTTGAAATATGGGGAGGTATCTACAAGAGTCAGCTGGAGAAGAGACTGTGAGATAGGCCTAGGTGCAGACCACAGTACAGAAGCAGTCCAGGGATAGTGCAGTGGGTCCAATCGGCTTCAGAAAGGGTTGTTAGGCTGGAACCCAGAATAGAAGGCATGCCTTAGTTAACCAAGGTCATTGCTAAAATCTGAAAACATCCACCTTTTAACCCCTGAATTGAAATTACTGGGATAAATGCTTTATTAATCTGAATTCAGCTGCCCTCTTGCTTCTAAACTAAAACAACAGTGCTTGAAATAAAAGTATTAGGAAGATAGAGAAATTAAAGAGTTATTTTATTTATTCAAGGGCAGGGGTTTTTTATTCTAAATGTTAAGTATCTATAAGGATAAAGTATTCCTGAAAATGAGAAAGACTAAACCAAAAATGTGTAAAAACACTCCAGGGAACAAATAAGATAGTGCTTATAATCAGACTTAACACTTTGTTTGCAGGCCCACTGATGGGGGAGGAAGGGGCAGTGGAGGGCAAAGGCAGCAACTGCCCTGTGGCATGAGGCTCCCAGCTGCTGCTGCCGCTGCTACTACAGGAGCAGTAGTGGCCAGAGCCCCAGCCCTATAAATCGCTGCCGAAGTGCCATGCACCAGGCAGCACTGAGGGCAGCCTAGTGTAGGTGCAGCGCTGTCCTGGTAGTGCTCAGTGCAGCCTAGTCTTAACCCCGCCCCTTCCACTCAAGATCCCGCCCCTTCTGGGACACAGATCAGGCCCCACCTCGCCTTGTCCAAGGGCCTGGCCAGGCTTTCGGCCCTGCTGTTTGTTTATATGTTCTAACCCTTTCACACTCTCCTTGTTTGTGTCATGTCAATAGACTGTAAACTCTTGGGGCAGGGACTGTCCCTCCTATGTGTTTGAATAGCACAACCCACAAGGTGGCCAGCATCATGCAGCCACCAATGCGGGACCTTTGAGCACTACTGTAAAACAAACCCAATATTATTATGTCTAGTGAGTAAGCATATTTTATGATGGGAATTTATAACATTATGTAACCCTTCTGCCAGGTAGTGCCAGCAGCAGCCAGGGCCGGGTTCAATATCTCGGGGTCCCTTTGCATCCATCTCACATAGAACCGGTTCGACCCCCACCCTGTAGCCTGGGAAATTCAAACACTCCTGGGCGCCTCTGAGAGGCAATGCTTCCCCACTCGCAAGCACGGAGTCTGAGTGTAGAAAAGAAACTTTTAATGAAAGAGAGAGAGAGGTTACATGGCATTATCTTAGGAAAATACCACGAACAGAGTTCATAATCCCCCATGAGTAACAGTCCCAGCTCAAATGGATTGAGCAATGTCCTTTGCCCCTCAGGCTCACTGGTCCAACAATGTAAGGGTTCCATTCACTTACCCAAACTTTCTCCATGCCCCACTTCAAATGCCCCACTTACAGCTCTGTCCAGTCAGTGCAGACCCTGACGCATCACCCTGATGACTCCACTCATTGAGCCTGAGGCCATGCCACCTTTATGCTGCTCCTGTGGTCCTCTTGCTCTGCCAGCTGCTTCTTCTGCTGGCCGCCTGCCACTGCTCCTACCGGCCACCTGCCGGTCATTCCCACCAGCTGCCCTGCTGGTCACCTGCCGTTGCTGCTACCGGTCGCCTGCTGGTCGTTCCTGCCAGCCACCCTGCTGGACGCCTGCTGCTGCTCCTACTGGCCACCCACTAGTCGTTCCCACCAGCTGCTCTGTTGGCTGCCTGCCATTGCTTCTACCGGTCGCTCACCAGTCACTCCCACCAGCCGCTCTGCTGGCCGCAATGGGTCTGGCTCCAGGCCAAACCAGTGACTTCAGCTCTTAGTGATTTCAACTCTTTAGCCACCACCTAGGCTGGCAAAAGATTCCAGCTTCCATTGGAATAACAAAAAGACTCCTGATGGAGTCTGCTTTAGGTCTATCCTTAGAATGGGGTGGGAGAGGGGGAAGGGAAGGGAAGGAAGGCAGGTTGAACCAGTCTTACAGCTCACACCTGGCAGGCTAAAGCAGGCTGGCTCAAGCCCTTTCCTCCAACTCAGCTCACTCAACTCTGGAAGGGGGAGGCTTGTTTATCTGAGACCCCTTACAATGATGGTGTCTCTCCTGCAAGCACTGGTGTCATATTTTACAGTTCCCACATTTAGGGGTAGCATGGTTTGTGACCCCACAACAGCCCAAATTAGTTACAATACATCACATTCCATTCTAACAACCGATCCTCCATCAGCCTTGGCTGAATTGGATTTAGAGAACCACACCCCAGATTCCTTCCCCATCCCAGCATGAGCTGTATTTACAAATCAGCAGAATTGTGCAGTGGTAAGGTTCTCTTACCAGTATTTAGAGCGCCATAAAAATTATACTAGTTACAGGTAAAAGAAACACTGAACTGCTAAGATCCCAATGAAATAGTCTTGGACGGATTTGCATTAACCACTTTACTGTGCAAAAAAGCAACAGCTTGTGAGAAGCACAGAAAGCACATTATTCCGTAGCTAATGGCTCATCTGAGGCAAAGGTCTCAGTAAAACTATGTGACATCAGCTAATCAATTTCCCTCATGCACTTCCATAACAGAATGATAATCCATGAGTTGTAGGTATCAGAAGCAGCAACAGCCAGTTAAGAAGACAGAAGGTTCCCAGGTTGATGAAAGAGAGCAGAATACATTAAACCTCCAAGCCCAGCCTCTTTCAAACAGCCTCAGGTGCAGTATAAGTAAGTACAACCAAGACATTCTGCTCTGCTCCTATGTATTAAAATGTTGAGTATTGATGCATTATATAAAATAATTTTCTCCACATTAAATAGTTTAAAAACCCTCAAATATTTTTGCTGGTTTAAATTAAGCGAGCCATAAAATGATTTAGAGGTGGTATGTATACTATAAAAAAAGTCCTTTACTCAGAATCTCACCTTTATCCTCTACATATATAGTGAATTGTGCTGGCAGTTGTTAGAATTTGATTTTGCACATGCACAAAGTGACTGGACCATTTTGTTAAGGCACAAAACACGCAGTGAAGGATACAGGCTAATCTGTGGGTATCATCTTGAGAATATCTCTGTTCTGTGTTGACACTGGCAACTGCTGCAGGTTGTTTGGTCTTATCTGTGATGAGAGAGTTCTGTTTGGAGGTTCATGGGCTATAAAATCTTTCCTAGTACCACAATCTCCCTACCAATGTGCCTGGTGGTTCAGTGTCCCCACCAAAGCTGGCCGACTCTGGTTCCCGCTTGGTTCAGCCAAGCATTTTCCCCTCTGCCCTCCTCTTATAACCCAGGGACAAGAGGGACCCTTAAAGGAGCTATAACTTTTCTTCCTGAAGCCAGCCAAAGCCCCACTGCATTCAGCTGTGGTGAACATATTTTCTATTCTGACACTGACACCATGTTCCAACATAGATTTTCTCACATTTATGTTAGAAAAGAACAGGTTTCCCAGAGGTGGATGGAGTAGAAGGGCACCTTTATTGTAGATACTCGTTCCATCTAGGACCTACCTATCATCGTGGGATGTGAGTGAGCAACATATTAATCACATCTTTTTATCTTAGTATGTAAATACACTTATCAATTACATCACTCTTTAAGCCCTAATTTAGTAATGTGAACACCTACATAATACATAATCATAACCATGTGATGAATATAATTATACCCACCCTGTTTACAGCTTTTTAGTTGATGTTAGCAGTTCTCACATCACAGAAATTCTTAAATAAGCAACTTAGAAGGGGGAAAGGAGATGTGACCCTGAATGTATACTTCAGAGCGAATGGAAATAGATAAGTGAACAAGAAAGATAGCATTGTTAACACTTCATAAAACTTACATCTTGGTACGGCTGCATGTTCATCTATCCTGAGCAAGCAGGGAAGGAGGAATTAAAACAAGTCTGTAAATCAATAGAAGCAGGGTCTGACTGTGCTGTGCCCCATTATCATGGTCGCAACTACCAAGACCCCTTATTTAACCCTTGCACACTGCAACAATTTGGATACTATCTAAACAATGAAGGAAAGCAAGTAATGGTGTTCAGCAGCAGTTATGTCCACCAAGTGTTAAGTTGCACTGTACCGCTACCAGAAGATTCACAAAAAATGATTTGTGAGGCAAACAGTATGTAGCAGTTAAATACTGGCCATAGCAGAAGCTAATTACATGGTCAATAACATTACGAGGGTAAAACCTGAAGAAAAGAAGGAATCACACAATCTGATAAAATAGTGGTCTACAAAGCCTAAGAACTGCCATACAAAGAGACAAACTTCATGTGTCAACAGCAAATAGTAATTTTACACAGGGCTAAAAGGTACCAGATTAGTTATAGACTAAAAATGAAATATAAATGGCATGCAAGGAGTAATTAAAGGTAAAATGAGGCTGCAGGTGTGTGTTAGAGAAGTCAACTAGTTAAGACAAAAGGAGTTTGTGAGCTGCACTAGATAAAGGATTGTGTGTATGGGTGTAAGTAGAGACCCTTGTAAATTAATCTGTTGTGAGTCATCACTGACACTTTTCCTGCTCCTGCCCACTTTTAGATGCAGCCTCTGCAGCAGAGTGCTGAATATGGTCCACTGTTGTGTGCCAGGTAAACCAGTTTAAGAAATGTTGATTCTGCACAATATACGTATGTAACAAGGGCAGGCTGTAGCATTTTATTTCCATGTAAATAATGTAGATGACAAATGAATAAATGAGAGCACGTTCATATTCACCAGTTTAATATATGATCATGACTTCAAACTTTTTTTGTTTTTGGCTATGACAGACGCATACACACAGCTTTGCAAAGCTATTGTACAGATTTCATCACAGAGTAACTCAAAACAGGACCCAACATTCAATTATAAACATATATAATCAAATTTCAGAACTATTTCTGAGGCACTTCAGTAATAGAGCTTTATAAGCTAAAAGCATTAGACCTTTAAAAGACATACTTTTATTTTATAATAGATGCACAGGATACCAAAAAGCACTTGAATGAAAGGCTACCAAATAAAGTTACTACAGAGTACTCAAAAATCAAGAACAAGAAATCCAACAGCTCTAATACTCCAAAAAACTCAAGAACAACTGCCAAGAGGTAAATTGTTGCCAGTATTCAGCAGTTGGGAGCACACAACAGCAGGAGTTATAGTAAAATCAGTTAAAGCAGTTAAAAAAAAGTTGCAGAGAGCCAAAAAATACTTTTGCCAATTGCTGAATATATAATAGGGAAATAGTTTTTACTGTTTCAGTTTAATAATGCACAGGATATGTTCAACAAATAATTTTGTCCTATGCTGCTTAACATTCCTGGTGCCTCCTGGCATTCTGGTTTAGAAAAGTGCTACAAGGACGTTCATTTCTGGCAATAGAAAAAGTTCTTCTCAGTAGCTGAATTGGTTCTCAATCTGTATATCACCATCTCCTCATGTTCTTAGAATGCAAGCTGTTTTGGGGACAAGGACATCGTGTATACGCTGCTCCGCAAAATGATCATTCTGAAATCTGTTGGAAATTTTCTCAAACAAAATTCCAACACAATTTTGAATCATTTCAATTTCTATGGAAACATATATTCTGACAGAATATAGTTTTGCCAAAATCTTCCAAAACCAGCTGTAATTATAATACAACCTAATTACCTGATCACACACTATTTCCCAAATACCATACATCATAGTATATTTTCCCTCAGCCACACACTTAAAAATAATAACCAAATTGCATATGTTCAGTATGTGATTTTTGAAAGATAACAGTCAAACAACGAGTTCTCTGTAACATGCAAATGCTAGTTTAACTAAACACTATGGGTATGTCTACAGTTGTCCCCTAGTTCAAACTAGGGAGGCAAATGAAGCATACCGAAGTTGCTAATGAAGCGCTGGATTTAAATATCCCACGCTTGATTAGCATATTCATGTCTGGTCGCCACTTTAAAATGCCAGTCGCCCGATATAACTTGCTGCGTGTAGACACGGTAGTCCGATTTAAAACCCTTCCCTCAAATAAACTGTTACTCCTCATCGCACGAGGAGTATCAGTTAATTCGAGGGAAGGATTTTAAATCGGACTACTGCGTCTACACGCAGCAAGTTAAATTGGGCGACCGGCATTTTAAAATGGCGACCAGCCGCGAATATGATAATCAAGCGCGGGACATTTAAATCCCGCGCTTCATTAGCACCTTCGGTATGCTACATTTGCCTCCCTAGTCCGAACTAGGGGGCAAGCGTAGACATACCCTATCAGTAGAAGTTTGTCAGGACTGGGGAATTGGGGAAATCTTAGATTAGAGGACTTTACATTATTGTGTTATTTTCATTACACAAGGGGATCACCAAATTAAATTAATAGACAACAGGTTTAAACAAAAGGAAGTATTTCTTTATACAATGCACAGTAAAACTGTAGAATGCTTTATCTGAGGATGTGGTGAAGGCCAAGACTATAATTCAAAAAAGAGTTAGATAAATTCATGGAGGATAGGTCCATCAATGGCTAGTAGCCAGGATGGAGATGGATGGTGTACCCAGCCTCTGTTTGTCAGAAGGTGAGAATGGGTGACAGGATGGATTGCTTGATAATTATCTGTTCTGTTTAATTCCCTCTAAAGCACTATTGGAAGACAGGTTACTGGGCTAGATGGACCTTGTGTTAGTATGATGCTGTGTTAGTATGTGTTAGTATGCCTACCAACAACAGTCAATTCCCAGGGCACAGGATCATTTGGTATGGAACGTCTGTTTGAAGGAGGACTATAAAGTACCCTAGTTTGAGGCTCAGTGACTGAGGAAGGTATGGATAGGCTGGCCAGAGTTTTACAGCATCCCTGTTCATGCATTAAAGCTATCCTTCTTTAGAGGTGAATCTCCTCTATGGCACAGAGGCACCAGTGTGTGTAAGTGAAGTCAGCATTTACATCAAGAACCAGAGCGAGCGAGCAAGAGAGAGAGAATGTAATAAGCCTGCATTTTGTTTTTATTTTTTAATATTTTCAGTTCACTAAAAAAATTGACATTTTCTGTTTGGGTAGAGCTGAAACTTTTTCTGATTTGGCCAGTAAAGTGAAAAATCATAGGATAGTTCTATATTAGACATAAGGAGGGAGTAAAAGATAGATAACTGTTTGCTTTACACTTCAATTTGCTATGCATGAAATTATTTTACTTTTGAGTCATGACTAAAAGGTGAATTGTGCCTTTTGCTCCCTCTTGAGCACATCCTTCAGGTGTCATGCCTGGTTTCCTACAACTCACTCTGAATGGAGCCATGAAGTTCAGCTACTCTGGGAATGACTCTCTGGGCATCAGTTATCCTGTTCAGCAACCGTGTTAATAAAATAGGCCTAGCCCTTTCAGGCTGAGGATGCGTGAAAACAGAGATGATAAAAGCAACTTCCAAACAAAGTATTATTCATTCATTTATTCCCTAAAGGCACAAACCAGGCAGAACAAAAAGTAAAACAACAAAACGCCTATACACCTGGGTTATAATTAAATTTTAAACTTTCCTTGTCATCCCAGCTGCAGCAGGCTCCCTGTTTCTGTTTTTGGCCTTGCCAGGCTATCAGCTTTTGATTTACAGACACAGACAGGGACATCCCTATGGAGGCGTAGGGAAACCCCCAGCCCCACCGCAGAGACTGCCACTTTTACAGTGGAGCAGAACAGGTTGCTGGGTTGCTGTGGCTCCCAATGCTGCGGGGTGTGTGTGTGTGGGGGGGGGGGCGTGACCCTTGCTGCAGAGGGGTGACCCCTGCTGCCACCCCAGGGCAGGCCAGGCCTCCTGGTAATCCCACTGGTCCCATCTATAGGACGGCTGAAGCAGCCGTGGTGCCCCCCCAAAGCATGGGGTCTGGGGCAGCCGCTCTGAAGCATCCTATGGATGGGATGGATCTAGACACAGAGCAGTCCCTCCCTCAGTTGCATGCTCCTCTCATCCTCACTCGTTTTCATCGGGGCATGGAGGGGGTGCAGGGGATGGTGAGGGCTTCAGCTTGGGGTGCAGGCTCTTGGGTGGAGCCAAAAAAAGGGGTTGATGGCATGGGAAGGGGGGAGGTCCGCACTGGGAAAGGAGCCTGAAATGTGGAAGCCTGAAATGACGGCACAGCTCGTGGTAGGGGGCTGCGGGGTGGAGCTGGGGATGAGGAGGTTTGGTGTGTGGGAGCAGGGTCAGGGATAGGGCATGGAATTGGGGTACAGCATAGGGTATTAGCACTGGGAGGGAGTTAAGGTGCAGGAGGGGGTTCTAACCAATGGGAGGGAACTGGTTCCCAGACAGTGGGTACTACAGAGCCGGCACTAAGGGTGGGAGCAGGGCTCAGAGCTTCCCTTATCACCCCTGCACCTAAGGCCTGCAGAGACATACTGGCCACTCCTGGGAGCCATGCAGAGTCAGGGCAGACAAAGAGCCCATATCACTGACTTGCTTATGATATTTATTAAAAAAGGACAGCTATTTCTCGGTCTTCCACGAAATGGCTTTTTCTGTACTGAATGGGTATATAATGAATTATGAGAGAGACAAGGTAGATGAGATATATTTTATTGGACCAACTTCTGTTACTTGGAAGGGACAAGCTGTCCATTCCACAGAGCTTTTCCTTAGGTCTGGAGAAAGTAATCAGAGTGTCTGAACTAAATACAATGTGGGACAGACTGTTAAGTGTAGCAATTTCACACAAGCTGTACAATACCACTTAAAATGAAAGTCAATAATTAACGGTGAGCAGGCAGTAGGGTGTGTCACACATTGTTATAATGAGTTAGAACACCAGTAGCATAGCCTACTGCCTTTTTATCCTTAATTGCCCATTCTGTGAAGTTCAAAAACTTGTCCTTTCTAATCAATAAAAGTTGGTCCAAAGAAGATATAACCTCACCTATCTTGTCTCTTTCATATCCTGGGACAAACATAGCTACAACAGTACAAATAATCATGAATTATTACATTTTACCGAATCAAGTATATGCCTTATGGTCCTAATTTAATGGGGAATCAGTGGGACTAATGATGTGTTTAAGGCTACAAATTTAATTCAGTACTATGATGGATGGGGCCCATAAGAGCAGCATGCAGGAATGTGACAGTGTACCTCTGGCTTTCTATATTTAAATTAACATATATTCTGAAGCAGACTCTGTGATTTAATATAAAATAAATACTTGCAAAAGGTAGCTGAATGAGAGTACTAGAAGTCATCTGTAAGGTATATACAGTATTGCTTACAAAAATTTTGTTTCTAGAACATCTTATAGCAAATGTGATTTGCTAAAAATAAGCATCTAAAATCAAGAGTTTCTATTAACACTAATCCCAACTTATATCAACTACTGTCACTGTATATAATGTTACCCATTAAAAAAGATGCATGGCATACTGCTGTAGCTCATAGCAGAACAATTGTGTTTATTCATTTTCCTAAATGAACATCTTTCTTGAATATCAGCTGCTGCTCCTATAATTAGAATAGCTAGACGGTAGAGCAAATGCTGTTTATTGAATAGGCAAAATAAAGACATTTTAGAAATGTTAGGTCTGAAAGTATTGTTAATATGTATTAGTTATGTGGCACACTGAGTATCAATTTAGCTATTTTAAATTAAATTTGCATTCTCAGTGGAGGTTAACTACTCACTCATTTCTTAGGTATACACAATGTCCTTTTTATGTGATATCACCTTCCATGGATTTATTTCCTAATTTACCAAAATATGCATATGGATGAAAACAAAATATGTATGTATTTACACTCCATTCACCTGCACTGAATTCAAAATTGCCAATGTCACAAGCCGGTCTCTGTACTCCATTACTGATCCTCTCTACTCTCCACTTCCTAAAAAAAATGTTCTTTAAAAATTAGTTTTTTACATTACAAAGTCATTTTTATAAGGGCTACAATATATATCTAATTTTCGGGGAGGGGGAGGGTCCCCAAAAGTTCTAAAATGTATCAGCTCAAAAGCTATCAGACTGGAAGAAGCATTTATTGCAGTTTGGGATTGGTGTTGGACTAGATTTTGTGACTCCTGTGTGAAGTTGAGGCTTCACCTCACTAAAGACCCTCCCCTGCATATTATGAGAAAATGTACATTATTGACCTACTAACCTGCAAGGGCTCTTTGGAATATGTTATAAGCAGGTTTTCTTTTAAAACTATAAACTCTTCCATCTCCATGAGCTTTATCCTCACAGGCAACCACAGTAAACAAATGACCCATCAGAGATAAAGTGAGAAGGGAGATAACTAGGGCACTTATAGTAGAAGTCTTGGACGTAGCCTAGGTGACTACACCATACAGGGTGATTTTCTGGCCCCATTGAGGTAATTTTTACCTATATATTTTACCAATAGATTTTTTTAAAGAGCATGTGATACAGTTGCATGAGGGGAAATAAGAGATTTTTCCTACCTCCAAAGTTTGATTGCCAATGATCAATAAATTGGTGATAATCCTAGTGAGTTGAGTTTTCCTTGCTAAGAAGAATTTTCATGTTACTTTTCTAATAATGTTGTCTATTACCATGGACACAGAAAGGTAATCTGAAGGAGACAAACACCAGGGCTACGTCTACACTGCGGGCTTTTTGCGCAAGAACTGTTTTGTGCAAGAGTTTCTGTGCAAAAATTGTTGCGCAAGAGCACGTCCACACTGCCATATGCTTTTGCGCAAGAGATGTGCTTTTGCGCAAGAACGTCCATGGCAGTGTGGAAACTCTCTTGCGCACGAAAGCTCTGATGGCCATTTTAGCCATAGGGGTTTCTTGCGCAAGAAACCCCTCTGTTGCCCATCCACACTGCCTTCTTGCACAAGAGGGCTTGTGCAAGAAGGCTTATTCCTTGTGGGGAGAGGAATAACTCTTGTGCAAGAAGCCCTTTTTTCCTACGCTTTACTGTAATTTTACTTGCACAAGAACGCGCGTTCAGTGTAGATGCTCCACAAGCTTTTGTGCAAGAATGACCATTGTTGCACAAAAAGCCTGCAGTGTAGACATAGCCCAGGTCTACATTGCGCTCTCTTTCACAAGAACATATGCAAATGAGGCACGGAGATGAATATCGCTGTGCCTCATTTGCATATGTTCTTGCGCAAGAGAGCGCAATGTAGACTTAGCCCCCTAGCTGTTCTCTGCTTACACTCCAGCTAATGATACCCCTCAAGCTC
The DNA here is from genome assembly GCA_019425775.1 of Rafetus swinhoei. Lineage (NCBI taxonomy): Eukaryota > Metazoa > Chordata > Testudines > Trionychidae > Rafetus > Rafetus swinhoei. The sequence continues at coordinate 37,299,835 of CM033427.1, forward strand.
TGGATCTGTTGTGGGATAAAGAGTGTGAGATGGTTCCATGGCTTCAGTGGTTTTCAAAAGACAGGAACAAAGTACTGGTGGAGAGAGTGAGAGAACTGTGTGGTGCTAGTGTGACCTCTACTCAGGAAGACAATTATTGATAATTCTGCTAAATATCAGCTAGAACTCAAGCTCCCACTTTTGGGAAACACATTTGAAAAGGCAGCTCTGGCAGTTTCTTGAACTCAGTGTGTTGCTTAATCCTGGACAATCAGATTAGACTTGGATATGGGTGAGAAATTACACCATTTCATTATCGTTTGGGAGTTTAATATAAAGTCTCATTTCATAAATAAATTAGTGATAGAAAGATAATGGAAGTGTCATTTATATTTAAAAAAAACCATACAGAATCACGATTGTAATTATTTTGCCCTCTGTGGTGTGTTAGGGGAACTCATTGTCCCTTGCCCAAAATCCAGTTGTTCTCTGGTTGATGGAAATTTTGATAATACAATTTAATCCAAAATGGGTTGAGCTGGGTATAATTGAAAAGCCCTTTCTGCTACAGACATAAAGATGCCAAGCATGACAAACCTAGAACCATGATGTAGGTATACATTCAGTTATATGCTTTTTTTTAAAATCAACTTTTGAAATTACATAACACTGGGCTACACTGCTTATATAAAAGTACATTGGTCTTTGGTAATGCAAGGGAAGTAGTACTGAAACTATTTAATCATTATCATCGTAAGTGTCATCTCCACGTAAAACACCACTGCTCAACATGCTATCACACTGTTCTCATCAGCACCTCATGCATACATCTCCATACAGGGCAGGCTGCTAGCCAAACATTTGCAGGGTGGCAAGTATCTGGTCTTTAGTATTTGATTTATTGCAGGATTGATTCAGGAGTGCAAAATATTTCCCACACAGCCAGTGTCATAGGTCCTTCATCCAAGACCCATCTATTTCAAACAGGGAAGGGAAGTTTTGGATATGCTTGACCATCCTCGAGCTATTCCACTGTTTGCTGATTTGCCCTCCTAATAGAAGGTATCAACGCGCTCTTTGTCGGTGGCAGTTTTTCTCTGTTTCTTGGAAAACATTTACCAATAGTAAACTCAGCATATGAATGCCTCCTGTTCATTTATGACCTCATCAGTAACTCTCAGGGGTTTGGAGCACCTTCAGAACAAGGAGAGAATCTTTAAAGGCTGAATCAAATACCTTCCATTAACATAATTTACTATTTCCAGCCAACCTTCCAGTAGCATCACATCCTAAAAGGGTGCAGACACCTGGCAGCATGGCAGCTTTTAATCGTCCAAGTGATAGGAATACATCTCTGCAGGATGTACAGCAATTCTCTTCCAAGCAGCAAGCATAAAAACAAAAACTTAAGGTGGACTTGGTCTTATATTTCCTCTGTACTCTTATAATGAAGTGTGCAGCCAAATCTCAGCAGGCGATAACAGTTCCTGGTTTGTTAAGAGCTCATGTGTCAGCCATACTATATATGATTGCTTTGCTGAAAAGCGTATGCTGCCTTAAGGTACTAATCATGTTGTCTGTATGTGCTGGCTTAGTAAAACCATGCACGATGTGTATTAGTTTGCTTTTCACAAACACATTGCTCTATTGCTGGAACATTGATCGTGGCGCCACAGAGAACATGTACTTTTCCAAAGCCTCATGTAGATCAGCACCAAGATCTGCACATGAACAGAAGATGGGCAAATGATGAGCTGTCTGTGGCTTGCTCTGTAAGGTTGTGTCTACACAGCAAAGTTATTTTGGAATAACAACCGTTATTCCAAAATAACTATGCGAGCGTCTACAAAGCAATTCTGTTATTTCAAAACAATTTCGAAATAATGGATGGCTTATTCTGACTTCTGTAAACCTCATTCTATGAAGAATAACGCCTATTCTGAAATAGCTATTTCGAAATAAGGCATGTATAGACGCTCCACTTCTGCAATTTTGAAATAGCCCCTCACCAGGGCCATTCTAAGTTATTCCTCCTGGGGCTCTAAATTGAGATAGCACCTCTACATTGGAGAAGCCTGCCTCCGACTAATTTTGAGGCTTCCCTGCAGTGTAGATGAACTATTTTGAAATAAGCTATTCTAGAATAATTGTGCTGTGTAGACATAGTCCCTGCCACCTTCACTCTGATTATCTTCTTTGTATGTGAAAATAGATTTAATCTGTTTTTCGTGACTAGAGCCCACTGATGGATGGACACTGGGACAATTCTTTGGGTTTTGAACGTTTTATACAAATTATAACCTAACGTGTCAGTTTGACCGACATTGTTAGCTATCTCATCACTGAAGACTGCTTTTTTATTGTATTAATGAGCTCCAGTCCAATGAGTTGCCTGTGTGTGAGTAAGCTCATCCTGTACCTTAAATTTAACCCTTCTTGGAATTTAATATCACCTAATGATGGTGCTTGGTTACTTCTGGGGAAGTGTTCCCAACCACGTTTAATGTTTCATTCAAAATTCAATAGAATGCAATGAAAAAACCAGGAAAGAGCAATTGGATGCTTTATGTCCACCACTGACTTTTCATTGCTCTTTTGTCATGTTCTAAGGCTTTGTCTGAACCAAGCGTGCAGAAGGGAACAACCCAATTTACTTTCTGAATTTCTGCCTTTCTTTCTCTTCAGACCGTAATCCTTAACTGCCCAGTAGTATAGCAAGCCCATAGATCCTTTTACAGGTGTCCTCATTCTAATATAAAGAATTACTTATTATTTTTTCATGTCTTTAGCTATTTGCTCTTCAAATTGCCTCTTAGACTACCTAAATTAGTATGCCTTTCTATTTGTCTCTCTAGAGTCAATAAATCACATATGGATTCATAATTCAATGCCCCTGCAAGCAAGGTAAATACAGAACCTGGGATATTCTATAAGCCAAGCATAGTTGTAAAAATTTGAAGTAATTATGATGTTTAATATGCTCTGTGCACCTTCACGCAATTTTGAGCTCTTCATTAACAAAAAGCAAGCTGGGGAAAATATAATAGACAACTAACATTTTAAAGGATCAGACTGAAGTTCAAAAATGTGGGTTTTTTCATGCACTTGTTTGTTTTTTTTATTTTCATGTACATCCTGGTTCTACTATACAAAACTAGGAACTAAGAAGTTTTTCTTCACACAGCACACAGTCAACCTGTGGAACTCCAGGCCAGAGGATGTTGTGAAGACCAGGACTTAACAGGGTTCAAAAAAACAACAACAACAACAAAAAACCTAGATACATTCATGGAGATTAGGTCCATCAATACTTATTAGCCACAGTGGGTAGGAATGGTGTTCCTAGCCTCTGTTTTCAGGGGCTGGAAATGGATGATAGAAGGATCACTTGATGATTACCTGTTTTTGTTCACTCCCTCTGGGGAATCTGGCATTGGCCAATGTTGGAAGACAGGATATTGGGCTAGATGGACCTTTGGTCTGACCCAGTATGGACATTCTTATGTTCTCAATAACATGAAAATAGCTCATCCTATAGTTTTCTTTTTTTCAGGTCCTACCAGAATGAGGAAAAACTAGAATCTCAGGAGAAATCATAAATTACAACATTTTTCACTTTTATAATCTTAATAAAACAACTTCTAAGCAGTTTAAAAATATCAACATTAAGAACTGAAGTTCACAGAGCCCACTTAAAGTAGATTTTATCCATTGCAGAGCTAGGAGCCATAGTTACGTGTAGCCACAGTTATGTGACTGTGTAGAGAGTAACCACAGCCATGATTCCAACTTTGGTGGAAAGAGCAACTCCTGTACTCCCTGCCCCATCTGGCAGGGATGATTTAGCTGTATTTAGAGAAGGATTACTTCCTTCATGTTAGTTTCAGAATTTTAACAACTGGTTTCCAAAATTCCCCTGCAGCTCATTGCATTTTCCTATCTGCAATAGTACCAAGCTCAGACATCCCAGTAGTGGCCCTCTCAGTACTGTTGCTTTTTGTAGGGAAGTTTCTGAATAAACTGAATGGTTTTAAGATATGGTACAGATATTAAATATATAGTACAGCACAATCTAACTTATGCTAATGAGGTGAGCTAACAAACATGCAATGATAGCTACTTATGTATTTGAGAACTGAAGTGTGGCTTTAAAATCTCTCTCAGCTACAGTGGAAAAACACAGGTACCTTTCCTTTTCTGCTGCCATCTGCTGTTATCACACACTGTGACAGCTTTCCCTTAATCATCTCAACTCGTTTGCTCAATACCAGAACTTATGCCAGTTCCATTTCCCACAGAAACAGAAATGTAACTCTTATGACAGCTTTTTAGGAGACATATTCCTCCTTTCATCTAGTGAATAACCTCTTTTAGTGTTTGGTTTTCAGATCTGCACAGCAGTATAACACCTATTCCAAGATACAGACATGCAGAACAAGTTGCCTCCGTTTTCAAATGAAAGCTTATTGGGTGCCTAGACAACAAAAGTTAGATTAAAAAAATAAAATCTACAAGCTTCTAGGTGAATAAAATCTTGCTGCTAAATACAGGATTTCCCTTTATTTTTTACAGAAAAAATAAGTATTGTATATATTAAATTAGTTCTGAATGGCACAATTTAGAAAATAACAGTAGCAAAACAATCAATGCCCTTAAAATGGAACTTAATGTCAATGTTAATAGAAAGACTGTTAAAAATCCCCTCTAAAATAGCTGCATTTCCAAAAGGATCTCACCTGTGTCCACATTTGTGAACACAGAGTTCAGTCAGGGTCATTTTAAAACATCGTCCCTTATCTGTGCAAATGATGGGACTTATGCACAAGACCCAGTTGGACATAGTTTGTGCTCATAAATTGGATTTTATCCATGTAAATATTAAATAATTCTCAAAACTGAGCATGAGAGTGATTTCTGCATGTACAAATTGGACACAGTATTTATAAATTTGGCCTTTACTTATTTATCCCTCATGGAGACATGAGAAATTCATCTCCATGCTACAAATTTAAATCTCTTGCTTCATAATATTTAATAAGATGGATATGTTTAGGTTTGAAAAAAGAATACTGAGGGGCAATAACAGATAACAGTTTAAATATGTTAAGGACATCACGTTTATGAAGAGGACTATGATCAATTGTTTTCCATATACACAGAAGATATAACAAGTCTAAAGTCTAATTAATCTGCAGCAAGGGAGATTTAGATTAGATAACAGGAAAACCTTTTTATATATAACAGCAATTAAGCTTTGGAATAGAGTTCCAGTGTAAATTATGGAATCTCTATCACTAGAGGTTTTCAAGAAGAGATTAGATAAGCGCCTGTCAGGGATGGTCTAGGTTTACTTGTTCCTGCCTCAGTGCAGAGGGCTGGACTGAATGACCTCTCAGGGTCCCTTCCACCATACATCCCTATGATGTTATAACACTTTTCACCTGTAGCTCTCAATGTGCTTTACAAAGGAAGTCACTATCATTATGTCAGAAGAGAATTCCACAATCCTTTTCCTAAGCAGCAACAAATGGGAAATTGCTTTCCAGTCCTACTATTCTGAAGACTGTCCACAAGTAATCACAAAGATCCCTTCTAATCCCACAGAGATGCACCTGGTTAGGAGGCTTCATAATGCTCAGATCAGGCATTACTATCAGTCAGACAACATTCTGCATAAAATGAATCTGTATAAATAGTGCAAATGTCAGGCAACTCACATCTTATTTCTGCCATCGTCCCCTACAAAAAACCAAAAACGAAAACAAACCCACAACATATGTGCAGGGTGGAGGGAAGATAGGTGAGAAGAAGAGATAAAGCAGCAGAAACTTTTACCACAACAAATGAAAAAAAAGTCAGGAATCACTTCCCTATCTTCAAACATGCATATAAAATACAGTTTATTTTTTTTCAATTTACAAGAAGAAAAAGATAAGGTTCATCATTTTCCTCTGTTGTATCAACATAATTGGAAAATGATGTTGTTTATTGAAGTAATTGCCCATTTTGCAATTAGAGAGAAAGGTTTTTGGCTATGTCACCTGTACAGTCTTCATTATACACAAAGTAGATTATAGCAATAGGAATTAATTTGAATAAACCATATAACAATTTACAATGACATTTTTTATAAGTTTTCTTTCTCAACAGTGGATTATCCCCAGAAACTTCCTTGGAAGGCTAATTAACGCTGCACTGCCCTCTGTGGATTGGTATAGTACAATACACCACAGAACAAATCTTTTCTCCTTATTCTGATTTGCACTGTTGACATTGACAACACTTATGTTCTGAAACCACTGTCTTAATTTACAAAATAGAAATGTACTCAATTTCTGATGTTTTCACCCTATATGATTTTAGCCAATATTATTTTCCCCTAATGTTGTCAGAACAACTTTAATAGGCTTTTAATCTAAGTAAAGATCAGTACTGTCCTGCAAAAAGCAATGTACTATCACTAAAATCTCTGCGATATAAAATATATGGAAGGTATCACATCAGTCTGCTTAGCCTTATTTTGCTTTTCTTTCATGCAGCTGACATTTTATTAATTGTCAGAAAAACTTTTTTGATGCATAGCCCAATTAAGACTACCTTTACTATAGACGGAAAGAGTATTAAAGATTTAGTTAAGGTTTAAAAAGATTTCCATCATAACCTCCTGTTTTCACCGGTTCTTAATATTTAAAAAAAATCCTCCTTTTGGCCTGAAAATGTTTTTAATTGATGAAACAGTTTATTAAGATGAAAAATATATATACTTTTTCCTATTACTATAAAAATGTCCCCTTGTTCTTCTGTTATTAGACTGCAAGAACTGAAGTTCCTATCTCCCTCCTTTATACCACCATTGTATATACTTTTATATCATGCCTCCTATTACTCATCTCATTTTTAAGGCAAACAGTCACAATCTTTTAAATCTCTCTTTATATGAGAGCTTTTTCATGCAGTTATTTATTTTCGTTGCCTTTCTCTGAGACTGCTGAAAGGTGGGGCAAAGAGAGCAGCTGCCCTGAGGCCTGCTGATTTAAAAAGGCCTGGGACTCCTGGCCGCTGCTGCCACCACAGCAGCAATAGCAGTGGCCAGAGCCCTGGTCCCTTTAAATTGCTGCCAGAGCTCTGAACAGTATTCAGAGCCATCGCTGGGTGGCAATGAAAGACTCTATGGGGCAGACTAGCCTCCAGCCCCATCCCTTTAGCCTGAAGACCCACCATTTCCAGGGGCCTGGAGATGCTCCCCCACCTTGCACAGGTCCTGGCAAAATCTGTCAGCTGCCCTGCTCTGCACCCTCTCTCGTTCAGCAGTATCATTTTTTAGATGTAGTAACCAGTACAGTGCATTATTTTAGATGAAGATGTATTATATAATATTAATTCTCCATATTGTCCACCAGTGCATTTCTTGTGCAATCTATCATCTGGTTTGCTTTTTCAATGATCCAGACATTTCTATTAACTTGCCTAAAATGACACCTAGTTCCCTTTCTAGAGGCGATACTGATAAGCAGTTTTGACAAAAAATTTCAAGCAGCCAAAATAACATTATCACTTTCTTACAGATGAGGAAACAGAGGCACAGAGAGGTGAAATGACTTGTTCTGGATCAAAAAGCCAGAAAAAAATTCTAGGTTTTCTGAGTGCAATCCAGTGGCCTTGTCTGTCAGCCACACAGTCTCCCAGATATTAATCCCATTCCAAACTTTCAGAATGAAAAACAAAACTTCCTTGATTAACTGTGATGCTAGTCCAGGGATGAGCAGTAAAACAGTGATAGTTCACTGATGGGCTGCTGCCGCTATATTTACTTGTGCCTCCACAGGTAGCAGTGATCACAGCTCCCGTTGGCCACAGATCACTGTTCCCAGCCAATAGGAGTGGCAGGAAGAGATGTGAACCAGGACACTGCTTCCTGTATCTTGCATTGATTGGGAATGGCAATCTGTGGCCAATGAGAGCTGCGATCCCCTATACCTGAGGAGGGACTAATTCTGGCAGAGCAGATACAGCCTACAGGCTGGTATTCCCCCTCCCCACTGCCGTACTAGTAAATGGAGAGAACTCAGTGACATTTGCTATTCATCTGGACCATAACTGGGGCAAATGAATATTTCATAAACATTAGCTACAATCTTCTATCACCTTTCATCAATACCAAACAAATAAAACAATCTCCCTTCATAAATAAACTGTAGGAGAATCTTAAAACTATTTGAATCCTTACCCAATCAGGTAATGGCATTCCCCATTTTCACTGCGGTGTTTTTACCTCATTTGTTAAACTTCAAGTAGATACATAGGCATGGTACATTTCCTTTCAGCTTAATGAAGAATATAGAAAGTACTTACCTAAAAACAAAAACAGTAAAATAGTATTAAAATATGAAAAACTTATTTCTGTTTTTATACAGTATTGTAAACACACAATGTGTTTTGGAAAACATAAGACATAAGGTGACAGCAGGGCAGAAATTTTTTTTCAGTCACGAGACTTAAGTTTTCCAGATTATTCTGGTAATTGAGAAAAGTGAATTCAGCACTTATTTACTCAAGGAATCCATTTTGAAGCACTTGGAAGAGGAGGGTGGGATCAGGAATAGTCAACATGGATTCAGGAAGGGCAGGTTATGCCTGACCAATCTGATTAGCTTCTATGATGAGGTAACTGGCTCTGTGGATATGGGAAAGTCAGTGGATGTGACTTTGCTAAAGTCAAGGTATAATCATAGAATACTAGGACTGGAAGGGACCTCGAGAGGTCATCGAGTCCAGACCCCTGCTGGAAAGGTACAACAAGTGGGTTTCCACAGGGGTCTGTTTTGGGACCGGCTCCCTTCAATATCTTCATCAATGATTTAGATATTGGCATAGAAAGTACTCTTATTAAGTTTGCAGATGATACCAAGCTGGGAGGGGTTGCAACTGCTTTGGAGGATAGGGTCATAATTCAAAATGATCTGGACAAATTGGAGAAATGGTCTGAGGTGAACAGGATGAAGTTTAATGAAGACAAATGCAAAGTGCTCCACTTAGGAAGGAACAATCAGTTTCACACATACAGAATGGGAAGCGACTGTCTAGGAAGGAGTATAGCAGAAAGGGATCTAGGGGTTAGAGTGGACCACAAGCTAAATATGAGTCAACAGTGCGATGCTGTTGTAAAAAAAGCAAACATGATTCTGGGATGCCTTAACAGGTGTGTTGTGAGCAAGACACGAGAAGTCATTCTTTCGCTCTACTCTGCGCTGGTTAGGCCTCAGTTGGAGTACTGTATCCAGTTCTGGGGACCGCATTTCAAGAAAGATGTGGAGAAATTGGAATGGGTCCAGAGAAGAGTAACAAGAATGATTAAAGGTCTAGAGAACATGACCTATGAAGGAAGGCTGAAAGAAGTAGGTTTGTTTAGTTTAGAAAAGAGAAGATTGGGGGGGGGGGGCCATGATAGCAGTTTTCAGGTATCTAAAAGGGTGTCATAAGGAAGAGGGAGAAAACTTGTTCATCTTGGCCTCTGAGGATAGAACAAGAAGCAATGGGCTTAAGCTGCAGCAAGGGAGGTTTAGGTTGGACGTTAGGAAAAAGTTCCTAACTGACAGGGTGGTTAAACGCTGGAATAAATTGCCCAGGGAGGTTGTGGAATCTCCATCTGTGGAGATATTTAAGAGTAGGTTAGGTCTGTCAGGGATGGTCTAGACAGTACTTGGTCCTGCCATGAGGGCAGGGGACTGGACTCGATAACCTCTTCCAGTCCTAGTATTCTATGATTCTATGATTATACCTTGACTTTAGCAAAGCTTTTGATACAGTCTCCCACAATATTCTTGCCAGCAAGTTAAGGGAATATGGATTGGATAAATGGACTGTAAGATGGATAGAAAGCTGGCTACACTGTCGGGCCCAACGAGTAGTGATCAATGGCTCGATGTCAGGTTGGTGGTCGGTTTCTAGCAGAGTGCCCCAAGGATCTGTTCTAGGACCGGTTTTGTTCAACATCTTTATTAATGACCTGGATGAAGGGATGGATAGCATCCTCAGTAAGCTTGCAGATGACACCAAGCTAGGGGGAGAGGTAGATATGCTGGAGGGCAGGGATAGGGTCCAGAATGACCTGGATAGATTAGAGGATTGGGTCAAAATAAATCTGATGAGGTTCAACAAGGACAAGTGTAGAATCCCAAGCATTGTTACAGGTTGGGGACTGAATGGCTAAGTAGCAGTTCTGCAGGAAAGGACCTGGGGATTACAGTGGATGAGAAGCTGTATATGAGTCAACAGTGTGCCCTTGTAGCCAAGAAGGCTAATGGCATATTAGGGTGCATTAGGAGGAGCATTGCCAGCAGATCTAGAGAAGTGATTATTCCCCTTTATTCAGCCCTGGTGAGGCCACATCTGGAGTATTGTGTCCAGTTCTGGGCCCCCCACTATAGAAAGGATGTGGACGCATTGGAGAGGGTCCAGGGGAAGGCGTCCAAAATGATTAGGGGGCTGGAGCACATAACCTATGAGAAGAGACTGAGGGATTTGGGGTTGTTTAGTCTGCAGAAGAGAAGAGTGAGGGGGGATTTGATAGCAGCCTTCAACTTCCTGAAGGGAGGTTCCAAAGAGGATGAAGAAAGGCTGTTCACAGTAGTGACGGATGGCAGAACAAGGAGCAATGGTCTCAAGTTACAGTGGGAGAGGTCTAGGTTAGATATTAGGAAAAACTATTTCACTAGGAGGGTGGTGAAGTACTGTAATGGGTTACCTAGGGACATGGTGGAATATCCATCCCTAGAGGTTTTAAAGTCTCAGCTTGACAACGCCCTGGCTGGGTTGATTTAGTTGGGATCGGTCCTGCCTTGGGCAGGGGGCTGGACTTGATGACCTCCTGAGGTCTCTTCCAGCTCTATGATTCTATGATTCTATGATATCACCTTTCTTTTTTGTTATTAAAATTATTTCCTATTTCATCAAGATTCTTCTTCCTTACATAAATACATCACTAACAGTTCATTGTAAACAACAGATATTAAAAATTTCAGTTTAATTTGTTGGTTTCATATGTCTTATGGCATTGCTTCTTTTCCTCACTGGATGATTAGTGTTACTAACCAGCACATTTAAGATACGAACTACTACACTGAAGCATACTATCTGAAATCAGCTATTGACAAATATTCAAGTGGTTGATCTGAATGATAAATTTTATTCATAAATATTCAGAGAAACACGTGTGTACATCTTCACAGAATGCAAACAAAAAAGAATTTCAGAAATAGTTATATCTTTGTTAGTTCAAACGTGTGTGCGTGTGTGAGAGAGAGACAGAAAGACAGAGAGAGTGAGAGAGGCAATGTAAAATTCTGTCCACTACTTTACTCAGCAATAACAAACATACAGAGACCATATTTAACATGGTACGTAAGGAACTGTAAACATTGCACTTTCTTTAAAATGCATTCACTCTTTAGCAGCACCTAATAACATTGTAGAACAACAAAAAAAACCCACAACTCTCTAGCAGTGCCACTGAGTTTCAAATATAGGCATTACATTTCCAGTAATATTGACTTGAAAATATAATTTGTGGATAGGTTGAATTCTCAGTTCAGAAATGAGTCTGAAGAATCTCATCAGAAATTCAAGATTGAATAAGAAAATATTAAATGGCTGCTGGCCCACAGAAATAGCTATTGTAACAATAACCAGATCTCTCCACTCCCTTCTTTCCTCCATCTATCTGGCCTATCTTTAAACACATCACAAAGACTATTATTTTTTACTTCTTTCCTGCTGTATGACTGGTCTTCGGTTACACATTCCAGGGCCCTCGCAAGTATTCTCCACCTGTCTTCTACCAATAACTGGATAACTACTCTGTTAATTGACACCATGGCCAGAAACCTACTCAGTAGTCCAATTGCTAACAAAATTGTCATAAATTCTACCACACACTGTAAACTGGACTGGAGAGCAAAAACAAAAAAACTAACAAACAAAAACCTCAAAGCAAAAAGCAACCAACTTTCCCTCACCCCCCAAGAATTTTACAAGGTGAGGAGTAGGAGAAGATTCAGTCCTCCAGTCACCCCTGTTTTTATAACAGATTCATTAGAGGTGACTGTGTGTTCCGTACTATAGGCTGAACCTCTCAAGTCTGGCACGCTCTGGTCTGGCAATGTCTGAGGTCTGGCATGATTTTAGTTATCATGGGTGTGGCTGAGTTTCCCATGCTCCCATAAATTTTGTTACAGCCACCACCTCTGGCTCTCAGTGTTCTGTGCTGTTACTTAGCTCTAATTTACCCTAAAAAGTCTTCTAAGAACCCAGTAAGCAGTGCAAGAGTTGGTAATGTTCCTAGACAATATTGATCTCCCATGTGTGGTTCAGCAAATTCTCTGGTTTGACACCAGTCAGGTCTCAGGAGTGCTGGACAAGAGAGGTTCCACCTGTACTGTGAAATCCCCGTGTTTGCCCTGTCAAGGAGCAATAAATACTTGCATGTTTTTCAGCCATATATGTAACAATATTTTTATAAATTCTACATATATGTAACAATATTTTTATAAATTCTACATAATGTACGAGTGCTTTTTAATCATTTTATGTTAATGGAAATTTAATTAATATAATAATAACAAACACTTTGATAGAGAATTTTTTACTACATATAATTTAGGCAGTGCAATTCTTAATTTAGTCCTTTGTATTAGCACCACTTTCAGAAAAAATGAAGAATGGAAATATTTTCTGGTATTAGTCACAGTTTTCTGCACATCTAGACACAGACTAAAGAGATACTTAAGGCTAGCTGAAGATTCAAATATTATTAAATATGTCAGCAAAAGAAGGATATTTATAATTGGGAGAAGCTGACTACCAACACTTTCACACTTTACATTATATTTTCACTTTTTTTCAAAAGAGGTTTTGAAAGATATCTTTTTCACTTTCAAGGATGTTATTCTGTCATCCTTACAGATGACAGGAATAAGGAGATTAAAGGAAAATATCTATGATGAAGGTATAGAATGAAATATTCAGGAATAAGACTAGCAGTGAGCAACAAAGCTAGCCAGTGTTTTGAAGTCTTATTTTTAAAGCTCTCTCTTTGTTTCAAGGCATTACAAATACAGCTTTAGTATTTGTGCATAGTGCAGCCAGCTCTGCACTGGCAGTGTAAAAAGCTTTAAAACCTTCCAACTCCCAAGGATCATAATGAGACACACATCCCTGTGCGCTATCCCAAAATAGCACTGTGTGCCTCCTCTTTCCCTTAGCTACTCCAGCAATAAAGAAGCTGCAAAAGCAGCTGTTGGAAAAGGGATCCTCCAACTGCATAAAAACCACCTCCACCCAAAATAACCTTTTACTCTCTCCTAAAAAGCCAATGCATTTGATCTGAAACATTGCTAATATGTGCTTGTCTTTTAATCAGTCAAATCTTTAAAGAATATCAATGTCTGATAAAAACTATATATAGTACAGTTCCCCTCCCCCCCCGTAAGTCTCTCAGGATGTGGACTATTTGCATAGTTTTTAGTACTAAGGTTTTCCTAAGGAGATCACGAACAGGTGTCAGGAAGTCACACACTCCCTATGCATCCCATATTGCTAATCAGGTGTGCTGGTCTCGCAAGATGGAAGACTGGGTCCTGGTATGGCAAAGTTTGAAACCCACTGTCCTATCATATGGGGTCCTCAACTTTGAGATGAAGGGCTCTAAATTTCACTGCAGTTTATATGTTACCAACATTTATACAATTTAAAAGCAAGAAAAATGGTTAGAAAAGCACAGTTAATGGATTATTTCTTTTTTGTCCTTCCCTTTATTTGCCCCCACGCAACCATTCCAGTTCTAGGATTACCACAACATCATCTCACCTCCTCAGCAGGCCTCAGTGTTGCCTTCTACACTCAATCCTACCACTCAATTACATTTTCTTGATACTCATGTGCTTGAAGGAAGAGGGAAAGAAGCTGCATATATTATGCAAATGGAAGTATCCCCTAACCAAGAACTCTTTGGCACACCACAGCCCAGACACATGTCTAGTTAAAATTATTTCCTATTATTTCCAGACACATTTCTAGTTAAAATTATTATGTTGAAATGTACTCCCTTTTCATGTTGTAAAACAGTGTCACAACTCTGGAAATGAAGGAAGCATTTTAATTAGCTGTCAAAACTGCTGTGTCAGTCAGAAGCTTTAAACACGCATGGATCTTCTTTTGCCTTATTTTACAACCGCCATTTAAAAAACAGCAAGTTTGGAAATTATGATAATTTTGAGTAAAATACGATATGCACTTCAGATCACCACTTTGTCTATGTACATTAAGATCTAGATTATATGATTTACATATGGGCCCACGCTGGGAATGGTGCAAAGCCTAATGTAGCCTCCTCTAGATGCAGAAAACCATCTCAGTGGCCAACCTTCCACACCCTCCATCTTTTGCATTTGAAATCTTCCCCCTCCCCCGATCTTTCTGACAGGGTAGCATGACTCTCATCCATCTCATGAGGAAATCAAAAAACATAAAACCTCCCAAGCCTCTGTACTATAAAGCACTCACTCCTAAGCTATCTAATCGTGTAAAAAAGGAAGGTTTGGGGCAAATGTTTACTAAAAGAGAACATACCAAAACAAGGAGATGTCCCCACCTGCTGGGAAACAAACAGTTCAATTAGGTAAACATGACACATTTCCTTCTACGGGGGAAAGTGACGCAGAAGAGCCTTCTATCTATTCTACCTATACTAGTTGTGAGGGAATTTTTTTATAAAAGAGATGGAATTTGGCACAGACACAAAATGATTAAGGAGCTAGCCTAACAAGGAAATATTGAAAGAAAGAAATGCATAATAGCTTGTCTAAATGATAAAGGAGCATGATATATGGAGAGTATAAACACCAAGAGCACAAAAAATTGTTGATGGTAGGAGTCACAGGATAAAGATGAGGAAAAATTATTTATGGTGGCAAAGTCTCTAGAGACAAGTAATGAAAGCCTGCTTAGACATTTAGAAAGAACCCAGACTTAGAATGTGCAATGCTTGAACTCACTCCTCAGGAAGAATTAATAGCTCTAATAGGCTAATAGGACTTTTTTCTTTCCAGTTTGTTTTGTTTAAAAGGAAGAGAGGCAGAGAAAAGGTGATTCATCCTCAACTTTTTGCAAAGACATCAACTGGATGTCTATGACACTCACAACTAATTATGAACATAATTTCAGAAGAGCTAGTCTGGAATTTGGTCTCCTGATAAGTGTATCAATTAAAACTGAGTATTCATTGTCTAGGATCAAGATTACTAGAGTTCAAAATACGGATTTTCTACCTTAAAGGCATTTTAAAGACATCATAGCATTCATTATATATTTTAGGAATGTGAAGGTTTAACCAGTAAGTCTCACCCTTAATGAAGGCTGCAGGGCTGCCCAGCAGGGCAGTGGAAGCCCAGCGGCATGGAGGTAGTGGAACTGCCTGGGAGTGGGCCAGGAGCCCAGTGTGTGGCAGTGGGGCTGCCCAGCAGGGCAGTGTGGACTGGCAGGGCAGCAGGGACTAGTGGCAGGAGGGGAACTGGCCAGGAGGCTGGTGGCTGGGCCAGAGCTGCGGTGGTGGTGGTAGGGAGGCCAGAAATTACCTCCCCTAGTTTTGCAAAATCCTTTATCTGGGCATGGTCAGGTCCCGAGGGTACCGGACCAGGGAGGACCAACCTGTAGTTGTGCAGGTGACTTTTCATGAAGTGTAGTATATTGCACTTAATTTCATCTTGTTGATTTCAGATGAATTTGCCAATTGATTATTTTGAATTCTAATCCTGTCCTCCACAGTGCTTGTGACTTCTAGTTTGCTGTCCATATGAACTTTATAAATATACTAGACACTGCATTATCTAGGTCACTAATGAAAATACTGAAGAGTGTTGGACACAGGACTGAGCCTTGTGGAACCACACTAGATCTATCCCCACAGTTTGACAGTAAACCGTTCATAACTACTTATTGAGTACCTTCTTTCAGTTGTGCACCCATAGTATAGTAATTTCTTTTAGACTGCACTTTCCTAGTTTGCTTATGAGAATGTCATGTGAAACTGTATCAAAAGCCTTACTAAAATCAAGATATATCATGCCTATTAACTTCCCCAGTATCCACTAGGCCACTAACTTTGTCAAAGAAGGAAATTAGACTGGTTTGTAATGATTTGTTCTTGACAAATGCATGTTAGCTAGTCCCTATAACCAGGGCTCGCCAAGCCGTGGCGAGCCCCGCTCACCAGCCACGTGGTTCAGCATGCTGCGCATGCGCAGACCGCGCTGCGCATGCGCTGATCACGCTGCGGCGTCGTGCCGGGCTATAATCTACTCGCCTGTAGCGAGTAGATTACCTAAATTGTCGAGCCCTGCCTATAACTCTGTTCTCCAAGGACATGTCTACACAGCAGGGCTAAAGCCAAAATAAGCTACTCAACTTGAGCTTCGTCCATTGCGTAGCTTAAGTCGAAATAGCTTATTTCGAATTTGGCTACATCTACACAGCACTTACTTTGAAATAGAGCACTCTTCCCCTAACCTCCCTTTACTCCTCACTTCAGTGAGGTTTACTGAAGTCGGAATAAGAAGCCCATTATTTCGAATTTATTTTGAAATTATGGGCTTGCTGTCTAGGCGCGCAGAATAGCTGACATTATTCCAAAATAATGCTGCTGTGTAGACATGCCCCAAGTGTTTACAAATTAATTGCTTGCTAATTTGCTCCAGTATCTTTCCAGGTATTGAAAAGTTTGGCTGATGAGTTTATAATTTCTGAAGTGCTCTTTGCTCCCATTTCACATTTGCCTTTCTCTAGTCCTTTGGAGCCTCATCTGTTCTTGAAAATTATTGCTAATAGTTCCAAGATAACTTCCTTAAGTACCCTAGGATGAATTTCATGAGGCAACCCAAACTGAATATATCTAACTTACCTAAATATTATTTTACCTGTTCTTCCCCTATTTTGCCTGCTTTCCTTCCCCCTTGTTGTGATTATGTTCAGTGTTTGCAGTTGACCTTTTTAGTGAAAACTGAAGCAAATCAGGCATAAAACATAACAACTTTCTTGATATCCTCCATTATTAGCTCACCTTCTCCACTAAATAGAGGAACCTCATATTTCTCTTGCTTTTAATGTATTTAAAGAACTTCTTCTGATTGCCTTTTATATCTTTAGTAGGTGTAATTCATTTTGTGACTTAGCCTTTCTGATTTTCTTCCTACATGGTTGTGCTTTTTTTTTTTCTGTTCTCCTCCTTAACAATCTGTCCAAGTTCATATTTTTTTGTAGAATTTCTTTATGGTTTTCAGGCCATTAAAGCACTCCTAATGGAGCTATATTGACCTCTCACTATTCCTTCCATCTTTACTTCACATCAGGATAGTCTGCAGTTATGCCTTTAATATGACGGTATTTCCTTGGGAGACTGTCAGCTTTCTTGAACTCCTTTATTGCTTAGATTTTCTTCCCATGGGATGTTGCCTACCAGTTCTGAGTTTGTTAAAGTCTGCTATTTTTGAAGTCCATTGTCCTCATTCTGCTGTTCTTGCTACTTCCTTTCCTTAGAATCATGAAATCTATAATCTATTTCACCCAAACTGCCTTCCACTTTCAGATTTGATAATTCCTCCCTGTTAGTCAGAATCAAATCTAAAATCGTTGTATCCCAGATTACTTACTCCACTTCCTGGTACAAAAAAAGTTGTCCCTAATACAGTGTAAGGACTTTTTGGCAATTTTGTGTTTTGCTGTACTAATTTTCTGACAGATGTTTGGGTAATTATGGCCCCACATTGCTACAAAGTCTTGTGTTTAGCATATATTTGTTGTTTATTGTAGAAATGCCTCATCCACCTCCTCTTCCCGATTTGGTGGTCTATAGTAGACCCTACCATGATGTCACCCATACATCTTACTCATTTTTAAATTTAGCCAGAGACTCTCATTTGTTCTGCCTTCCATCTTTTATTGGCTCTCAGAACAAATGTATAATACAGTGCCTTATCCCTTTTTACCCTATCCTTCCAGACAATCTGTTCCTTAATATGTTAATATTCCAGTCATGAAATTTATCCCACCTAGTCTCTATGATGCCACTTAGTCATAATTTAGTGTTATGTAATGTACTCAAACTTTCAGTTCTTCCTGCCTATCACCCATTCTCTTTGCATTTGTGTACATACATCTAAGATATTGAACAGATTCCCTCACCTATTTCTCTTTTGTTGCTTCTATGAGCCTATTGCAATTTTCCATATACCCCCCACTTCCAACATAGAACCCTCTGTTAAGGTTGCCTTTTTTATATTTACTTGTGGGGTTTTGTCACCTAATCCCCTATTAACCTCATTTAAACTCCTCCTCATTAAGTTAGTGAGTTGGTGCATGAAGATGCTCTTCTTAGTCACGTGGGCCCCGTCTCTTCCCAGCACACTTTTTCACAGAGCAGCATCCAATGGTTGAGGAAGCTGAAGACCTCCCATTAATCCCATCTGCAAAGCCATGCATTCATCTCCTGGGCATCCTTGTCCCTGCCTGGGCACTTTCCATCAACTGGATAGACAAGAACACAATCTGTGCCTCTGATCCCTTCACCCTGTCTCTCACAGACCTGTAATCACTTTTGATCTGCTTGGAGTCAGACCTGGCAGTATCAGTAGAGTCCATGTGGTTGAGCAGCAAGGGGTAGTGAGGAGAGTACAGATGAGTCTCAACAACTTTTCTGTAACGTTTTAGACACAGGCTCCAGGCTGGCAGTACACATCCCCGAACATCATGCCAGAACAACATCAGAGTTATTGCTTTCTAAAACCATTTGTTTTATGAAGATACTTTGTGAAGCAAACCCAGCAATTAATTGGTAGCCCTTCAGAACATATCCATGAATCCACTAGGAGTTAAGGCCACCTTTCATGATAATGTAATGCTTTGTTCAAAGCTACAGATTATTCAAGAAATAAGACTTGAAAGACATTATGTTTCTGGTGCACTTTGTCACATCCTGAATAAGACTAGCAAATCATATAAACTCTATTATCTAGTTGTTTTAATGATTTAATAAAGGTGCTATGACAATGAAAATTAGGTATTATTTACAAAAATTAGAAAAGCTATATAAAGGTGATTGCAGTAGATATTAAACAGCTACTAGAAGTCAAATGGCAGTGACACTGCTAAGGAATGAATGCTACAGGTTGCATCTATAAAATCCAGGATTCTCTGGTCCAGCAACATCTGAGGTCCAGCATGACCACCGATGTTCCAGGATCAGTGTCCCAGCACACTGCAGGAGGGTGCGGGCCCAGGAGCCAGTGCATGGCTCAGTTGGGCTGCGAGGGGGGGCCAGGAGCTGGCGCACGGCTCAACTGGGATGCGGGGAGAGCCAGGAACCCTGTGAGGGAGGCAGCATCAGGGGGCCTGAAATGACCTCCCCAGGTCTGGAAAAATCCCTCATCCAGACCAATCATGTCCTGAGGATGCTGGAACAGGGAGGTCCAACCTGTACTACTACTAATATAACCTCTCTCCTCATCTTCCCCCCAAAAAAGAATTCATCAACCAAACAGAAAGAACATTTGTAATATGTTCCCAAAGCTTACAAGCATGGGGTTATATGATAAACAGACTTTCAGGCTACATGGGAAGTTTCAGGGCTGAGTTCTCTGACCTTGCAACATCCTTACAGTTGGAATCCTCCTGGACAAAATTATATTATCTAGACAGCCAAGAGCAGGTCTAGCTCTCACCCAACTAAGTATTTGGCTTGGCCTTATCTGAATGCTAATTTTACCACTATTGGGTAGCCTGAGACTAGACTGCTAGGAATCAATGAATCAAGAAGATTTCTCTATGCCACCTTTTTAGTAACATTTCTGAAAGGAAAGGAGAGATTTGAGTCATGATGATCCAGAAATACTCTATACTATCACCAAGCTCTTAGTTAGCTTTGCTGATCTTTGGAAGCAAAATGTTATATTATGTGCTGCTGAAATCCATGCAGAAGTCTAAAAACAGACAAAATTTGTATGCATAATGCAGCATAAAATACAGGCAGGGTTCTCACTAAATTCTTGCAAATGTCATACACATAGATGATTGAAAACAAAGACCCTTATGATAATTGTTTAACTAACTACACATATATAACTAAAAATTATATATCTCTTGAAATATTATATTTCTTAATGACAATGTACAGCATTAAAAGTGTAACAATATATTAATTTAGGAAGCAACTGGAACAGCTTTAAATAATTTAGTAGGAAATTCTGATACATGGTAGTGTGTAGTACTGTGATTCATTTCTGAGTACAGTGGAAATACATGAGCTTTCCTGCGTGCCAGAGAGACCATACCAAAAACAATTACTCAATGATGAAAAATGTTGAGACATTGGATGCCCATTTACATACTGCATAGAAGATTTTAAACTGCTGTAGAAACCACCTACCAAAAATGATTACAATAAACAGTATGTAAGAAGAATTACATGAGATTTAGAAGTATTTGTGTTCAGATTTATATATATATATATATATATATATATTTTAGATGAGTTACAGCCAGATGAGGTTGGTGGATATAGACAATATGTAAACCTTCTGTATGGAGTTGAATGTTCAGTGAAGGTCTAATGAAATTTTTATAAAATTCTCCTTAAAACAATCTTTTATTCTGAAAGTCATGCTGTGCACAAAAAGTATTTTTAAATAAGAAGTGACATTTTCTAAGCATTCTGGTCAATTCATTGCATGAAATTGCTTACTGAGCTCTTACACAGACCAAGATTTGTTCTACAGAGAAGTGGCAGAAGATTGCACGCTTACACAGAGGGCAAAATTATAGCCTACTGGCTGTTGCTCACTGATTAGACAGAAACAAATTCTTGTGCATTTATGAATTAAAGGGTCAGAAAGGGAGGAGTATATACCACAGAAGCGGAATACATGAAAAACCATAAGTTCACTTTAAATCAAACAATAAAATAAGCTATAATAGCAGACAACATTAAAATTGGTTTGCTAAACTAAATGCAAGTGTTACAGCATCAGCAGAAATATTTTTCTGAACACATTCACTACATTTTGTGAATCATTTTACACAGAAATTCATATGTCCTTTTATTAAATGTGTCACTCTGTGGTGTGAAATACAATTAGGCAGTTTCACAATATATGATGAAAGGCAGCATTAATCAATCAGTTGAAACACAGGTGTGATCATATTACCAGGCTGTTACTATGTTAGCTGTCCACAGTATCACTGAAAGGTTTAGAAAACACATCCAGACAGAGGAAGGGTAATTTCCGTTCCACATATGATACCACCAATAATGAAGTTGTTAATTTTCACATATATACCATTTCTATACTTACACAAACATGCAGAATAGCACCCATGCTGGGCTAATTAACTGAATTAAATAAAAAAAACCCCTCAAACTAAAATAATAAAATAAGTCTAAACACTTAGAAACACTTTCACTTAGAAACATCAACTCTTATTGTGAACCTACTCCCCTCTAAACAAAGTTCTAGATAAAGAGATAAGTCATTCAATCTATTTCACACCAAGGAGGAGTATAGGTTTCAAAGTTTTGGGTCTGTCACAGAAGTTATCCAACTGGAAAGTCCCTTTTTATTACATCAAGGGGACTCTAGATTGACTGTGGCTGTTGCCTAACATAAAGGAAGAAAAGTGATAGTACCTGTCCTAGATCATGTAGGGTGCATCTACACAGCAGTGTTATTTTGGAATAACTGACGTTATTCCAAAATACATGTCTGCGTCGTCTACACTACTAGCACTTAGGCTAGGTCCTCACTGCCCCTCTCTTGTGGAAAAAATATGCAAATGAGGCTAAGCATGGAATGTCACCATGCCTCATTTGCATAATTAATGAGGCTCCGTTTTTGTGCAAGAGGCTTTTGCGCAAAAAGGAGCCATCTACACTGCTCCTTTTTGCGCAACCCCCCCCCCCCCTCTTGTGCAAGAGCCGTTCTTCCACATTTTTTTTCTGGAAGCCTGCATGTGGGAAGAGGGTCACAGGGTGGCTGGGCTTCCCTCTGTGCTGTGCCCAGGCAGGGTCTGGCAGGGGTAGTGTCCCACAGGGAAAGGAATTCTATTCCTGCCTGCTGGAGGAGAGGGGGGCACAGTGTTGGGGGGAAGGTGTGTGTGAATGGCAGATACTCCTCTGCCTTTCATCAGTGTCCTCAGGAGCAGATGCTGCCTCGAGAGTACAGGCATGCCCATGTGTGGCACTCTTGAGTGTGTGTGTATATGTGTATCTCCATGTCACAGGCCTACTTCTAGTGGTGGCGTATGGTGGGAGGGAATCCCACCCGGAGGATGTCCCACCCCCCTCCATCCGGTGTCGGGAGTAAGGTAGGCCTCTCCAGAAACCCTATGAGCCAGAACACAAAGGCCCTCTCTTGCTGCCTCCTGGAGCTGTGTGCGCTGGACTGGAGCTCCACGTGCACAGGCTGCTGCGTGATCCCCAGGCCAAGAAGGCCGAGTGAGGAGCACGCAGCAGCCCCTCGCCATCCGCCGCCTCCACCCGTGTGTGTCTAGGGAAAGTAATATCACTCACCTGAGGGGCCTTCCCCAGCTTCAAATGATGCCCAGGAGACATCCTGGGAGTTGGGCACCAGCTGCAGGGCGAGCATGATGTCCTGGCTGGCAGGTATGGAGCTGGTGCTGGCCTTGTCCTCCTGTTCCTCCTCTACACTGGCTCTGTCCCTGGGGAGGGTGACAACAGGTGTCTCCAGCCCAGAGTCCACAATGAGGGGGAGGAATGGGACTGCCCCTCCTCCCAGAATGCAATGGAGCTGCCTGGAATAGGGGCAGGTCAGGGTTGCTGCTCCTGAGTGGGAGCTGTGCTCCCTGACTTTCATGTAGGCCTGGCGCAGTTCTTTGACCTTCATGCACACTTGATCCTGGGTGTGCATGTGGCCCTTGTGGCTCAGGCTTTCAGCCATCTAGCCATAAATGTCCGCATTCCTGTGTCTGGTGTGGAGATCCCACTGGTTTTCTTTCTCACCCCAGATCTCAAGGAGATCCAGGATCTCCACACCAGACCAGGATAGTGCTCTCCTCTTTCAGCACTGGGCAGAGTCCAGGGAGCTGCCTGAGGCAGTGCTGGCAGCTGTGAGGGGCTCGGCTGGAGTGGTGGGCTTGGCCATGGCAACAGGGTAGGCTGTGCAGGGTCCTGCTGTGTGGCATGATGCGAGTAGGGCCTGCTTCATGCCACAAGCCCTTTCCCTTCTGGCTGCAGGGGAAGCTACAGAGTTCTAATGAGTGTGAACACAGCAGCCAGCAGAACAGCTGTGGGATTTCCTGGAGGCCTCTTATTTTGAAGTAACTCTAGCTGCCGTATTCCAAAATAGCTATTTCAGAATAGGCATTATTCCTCGTAGAATGAGGGTTACAGAGTCCGGAATAAGACACTCATTATTCCGATATTATTTCGAAATAGCAGCCTTGCTGTGTTATTAACGCTTGCATAGTTATTTTGGAACAATGTCCATTATTCCGAAATAAAGCTGATGTGTAGACATGTCCTCTGGGCTTTATCACTCAAAACTAACACCTTATACCACCAGATAGTGACTGAAGATAACAGAATGCTATCTCATGCTCCTTGTGAAATACATTATCAAATAAGAGAGTAAGGATGAATTTAGGTTAAAGCACTCCTTGGGAAAGGCATGGAAAAAACAGATAAGAAATTCACCAACAATAAAATGAAAAAATATAAAAAATGAAAAGAATTTCACTGGACTCTAGTTATAATCATTATGCATTCAGACTTTGGAATCTAGTAAGCAAGGTGGCCTGGTTTACTTATAGCAACCAATCACTTTACATAATAAAAAACATATCTGTAAACTGTGATACAAGCTGAAATATACTGAAACAACATTTACTAAAGTTTCCCTTTAATTCATGTAAACTCTTATCAGTAGCATTCTGTTACATTCCCTTGGTACTGTATAGTATGCAAATTATCTTAATATGCCGTGAAATAGCACGCTCTCTCTCACTTCTAAAATGAGGATGGGAAGGAAAACAGGTGAGAATACCCTTTGTGGGAGAAAAAAGAGTAGTTCCTTTATCAAAACATTTAGCAGAGGTGTTAAATACAGTTTTGGAGTTCTCACACGCATTTCTCAAATGCCTTGTATAATCCAGGAGTGACATGGCTAACACTACATGCATGTACAATCATGAATATACAGAAATTGGAATACATTTGGTATTCATAATGGTTACTATCACATTATGTAACCATTTCTTAACACTTCAAAATAATTTATAAATATGAAGAAAGTGTTGTTCAGTTTATGTGAAACTGAAGTGTTGATCATTGTAAAACAACATATAACAAAGTCCCAGAGGAGTAGCCGTGTTAGTCTGTAACTTCTGCACCTTAGGGCATGTCTGAACTAGCAAATTATTTTGAAATAATAACTCCCAAAATAACTATTTTGAAGTAAGTGCTATTCCTCATGCAAAGTTATTTTTTGAAATAACCAGTCCCTTATTTTGAAATAATGGGCTTGGTAGTGTGGACTACCAAGCTCTGCTTGTTATTTTGATTTAAGGGAAGTTATTTCAAAATAACCCTCTAGTGTAGACAAGGGCTCAGAGACTTTATTTATTTATATATGTATGTATAGGCAAAACGCATTTCTTCAGATGACAAGTCATTCTGGTCTTTAGAAAAAACTTTAAGGCAGAGTTTCAAAAAATACCATTTCAAAGCTAGACTCAAACTGGGATGCCCAAAAAAATGTTAGGCACTTGAGTCCATATTTTAGGCATCTAAGACCCAATTTCAGGCTTGCTGTGATGCACAAAATTCCAGATTAATCCTTTAGATTCCTAAACCCACTTGGTGTCTAAGTACTTAGAGCAAAGGTTCTCTAGGCACTGATGCTTCTGCCTCTGAGCATACTCACTGCTGCCACCTTCTAGGCATCCAGGTGCCTTGTCTCCCACCTTGGCCCCAAAGGAACTCACAAATCAGGGGAAGACATAGCTATCAGGGAAGATCTAGATAAAACTTAGTCCTACCTTAAGAAAGGGGGACTGGACTTTATGACCTCTTGAGATCTCTTCCAGTCCTACAAGCCTATGAGTCTAAATTTCCCTTAAGAGTCAACCTACCATTAACACTCTCTCAACAAAAAATTAAAAGGTAAAGAAGGAAAGTTAATGTTGCCATTAGCAGTATTAACCCCTTCATCCTGTATCCATTGGATTTCTGAGAACACAATAATATGAATAGAAGGTGCCACCCAGTCCTCTATATTTTTTCTCCTGACTGGCTTGACACTCGCAAGCCTTAATTTTGATAAATTCTCTCAGAGGAGTTTACATGAGTTCACTGGAGAGAATGACTGCTTCCACTTTCTGCACACACTGCCAGCTTATGATACTATATATTTTTGTTAGTCTCTAAAGCGCCACAGGACTACTGTTGTTTTTGAAGTTACAGACTAACACAGCTACCCTCTGAGACTGTTTAACACACAGCCTAGCTTTTGTTACCAAGCATCCAAACAACTGGAAGCAAGCATTGGCTCATGAAGGTTTAAATTAAAAAAACACAACACCACCACTGTAATAAATGCACTAAAACCTGAAGACCCCATCATGAAATTAGATCCACACAGGCATATCCAACAGTGATTAGAGATTAGAACATAAGCACGATTTGAGTTTCTAAATCAGTAAGACTTCTAGATATGTTAGACATTATAACACAAAGAGTTTCCCAAACTAAAGCCTCAATATACCTAACATACTTGGTGTCTGTTTGAAAATCTTCTGTATGATAAAATCTGTGTTACTTTTTTAATGCAATTTTGTTTTGTTATATTTTGACTTTTTCTCTCCCACGGTTTCTGCCACTTTGCCTCATTTATCAGCCTTTAGCATGCCGTGATGTGTCATACAAAATTGAGCAGTCAGGCAAGCAAAGAAGAAACCTTAACTAATAAATGTTGGATTACAGAAGTCTGGGATGTGACTGATACTCTATTTCTGATACTGTTTCTAGCATTTTTTTTTCTGAAAAAAACCAAAACGTATTTCTGATTTGGATTTATAATAGCAATGTATTGAAACAAGCACAGGAACAAACCAAAAAAACCCTACCCACCATAACTCTGGGAACTATATATTTTTCAGTCTGGCATATACTGAAAATCTTGAATAATGTATCTATATAAGCAGTTTCAGAGAAGTCAACAGGCTTACTCAAGTAAGAAAAATTACACATTTGCTTAAGGATGTGCAGATCTGGACCCTACAAATATCAGGATTGCAATGCATGTAAGCAAATAAGACTGGCTTTTTCTGAGACACCCATGGGAATTAGATGCCTTTGAAAACCCCAGTGTAAATTAAAAAACTGAAAATCAGGTAAGATGAAAGATTTTATTGAAACTCCTGCTGATTCTTTGAAAAAAAAAATGCATCCAATAATAAAAGACAGTTACTGGTTCATAATAAAAGGACAATATAAATTAGCTTATGTTTTAAGAATATATACATATTTCAAATAGCAATGTAAGCACCCTAACAGAAGAGCCTTCATCTCATTATAGACCCAAAATCAATCTTCTATGGTTATATGGTATCCAATAATGGTATCCAATGGTATCTATGGTTATATGGTATCAAACAATACCAGATGCTGCAGAAAAAAATGCAAATTCCTTCTCTCCACCTGCAATGTACTGAAATGTACAATAATTTATTATGGGAAAAAGGGGAAGGTTCATGGCAGTGAGTGAAGCTGCTGCTTAGAGAGGCAAGCTCCTCAGCCTATGGTCCCACCCTTGCTCCTTCCAGGTCCCTCCCCGTTCCCACTGTCTTCCTCTTCTCACCCATTCCAGCCAAATCCCAGAACCCAAATATAGCAAACGATATATGGGGGGGAACTTCTACAATTTGTGAGAAAATGGAGCATGTTTTCCACCAAATGCCAGATTGTGAAGACTGGACATACAGAAAGTATCTAATTAAAAGCACTAAATTTGGGAATAAAAAAATCAGTCACAATTTTTGAGATATACCCTGAAGTTTGCCAGAGATTTATTTTCAAAAACTTTGTAGTAAGGGCAAGTGAGTTGTCCTGCTGAATAGAGCATTAAATATAATGCAATACATGAAGCGACCCTTCTCTGTTTTACTTTTTCTTCATCAGTATTTCTAAGCTGATTTTACATTTTAAATATGCTCTCAAGCCTTCATAAAGTAATCATTTTAGAAACAAAGACATTATTTCAAATTAATCAGCTAGGCAGTTTAGTGTGTTCATAACAAAGTTCATTGCTTTTAGAAAAAGGGAACACTTTAATTTATTTTGTGTGATTTTCATAATAAGACATATTAATGAAATTTCACTACATGTTTATGTTACAAATGTGTTTCCAAAGATTTTAGGCATAACAAGGGATTTTCTGTCTTAGTAAGGTACTGATTTTGATAGACGGTTCCCTTACAACTACATCAGAAGAAAAAGAGAAGTTAATTTGTCCAGCTATGCGGAAGAAAAGGAATGGCATCCCTTTAAGGGCTCTCTTCAACAGGTGGGTGAAAGGGGAGTAGGGAAGGACAGAAAGGACAGGAAGATTTTGGAAGCGAGGTTTTGTGAGTAATTGAAATTAAAATGCGTACTTTAGATAAAGGTGATCTTTTGAAGAATTTATTTTTAAAACGATATGCTAAGCATTTAAGGCTAAAGCTGAATACTCAGGTTGTGCATCTAAATATCTATGCAAAGAGTTTTTAAGAGATGTAAATTTATAATCTTCAACAACAGCTTGTGAACAGGGCGATTGCTAACAGGAGGGAGTTTTGAGAGGGGCTCTCCTGGCGAAGGAAGGGGCAATTTACAGCACCTTGGGGTAAGTGGCCGTCTAGAGTGTGTGGATGTTTGTGTTTGGGGATTCTGGGCTTGTGTTTGTCTGTTTGTTTGGAGTTTTGAATGCTGAGCTGTTTGTTTGGTTTGAAAGGCCGTGTGCTCAGGCTGGCAGTTGGAAGCTGTGAGCCTTAATTAGGATTTGAAATCTAAAACTCTCTGCTCATTCATCGAGCCGTAGCCAGAGGTAGGAGCTATCAGGAAGGCCAGAGCTTTATAAACCCTGCGAGGAGGTGATAAGGGAGCTTGGGACCAGGGCGATTGCTAACAGGAGGGAGTTTTGAGAGGGGAGTTTAGAGGGCGCTAGTTACGTCTGACCTTCTTTAAACGTAAAACTTTGGTAATCTATATCCCAAACATTTAAATAAAACCCCCGTCTATAATCAAATTTATTCATAGGAGAAAATGCAAACAGAAGCCCAGCAGCAGAGTGGGGGCTATCTTGTTTATTGCATCGAGTGTAACATGTATGATTACCTGCCCTGTAGGCGGGTGGCGTATGTGTGCACCCAGTGCAAGGAGCTCCTGACCCTCAGAGATCGAGTTCGGGCTTTGGAGGCCAGCGTGGCTGAACTGGAGGAGCTAAAGGAAGCAGAGAGGTATGTTGATGAGGCTTTCTGGGACACTGTAGTACCTTCCCTCCTCCAGTCTGACAGCCCCAGTGCTGTTAAGGAGGATGAAAGGCTCAGGGGAAGAGAGCACTCAATGGGAGCAGAGGGAAACCATCCCATAGTTGGGACCCTCCTTCCAAAGGATGTTATGGTATCTTCTCGCACTGAGGATACCTCTCCTGGGGAGGGAACGTAGTTGTTAGGAACAGTGTTAGTAGTGGGTGATTCGATCGTTAGAAACATAGATAGTTGGAACAAAAAACAGGACTATGTAGCACTTTAAAGACTAACAAGATGGTTTATTAGGTGATGAGCTTTCTTCGTGGGCCAGACCCAGTGGGCCACAAAAGCCCACAAAAGCTCATCACCTAATAAACCATCTTGTTAGTCTTTAAAGTGCTACATAGTCCTGTTTTTTGTTTCAGCTAGACCAGACTAACACGGCTACATATCTATAGATAGTTGGGTTTGTGATGATTGGGAGAACCGTATGGTGACTTGCCTGCCTGGTGCGAAGGCTGCGGCTCTCTTGATGCATCTAGATAGACTTGTGTGTAGTGCTGGGGAGGAGCCGATGGTCGTGGTACATGTAGGTACCAATGACGTAGGGAAGGGTAGGAGAGATGTCCTGGAGGCCAAATTTAGGCTGCTAGGCAAGAGACGGAAATCCAGAACCTCTATGGTGGCACTCTCAGAAATGCTTCCAGTTCCACGCACAGGGCCAGGTAGGCAAGCAGAACTTCAGAATCTCAATACGTGGATGAGACAATGGTGTAGGGAGGAGGGGTTTCGATTTATTAGGAACTGGGGACACTTTTGGGAGAGGGGGAGCTAAACCAAGGTTGATTCAGACTGCTGGCACTAAACATTAAAAAGGTCATAGAGCAGTTTTTAAACTAAGAGATGGAGGAAAGCCAATTGGTGCGGAGGAGCACGTGGATCAGATGGAAACTTCTCTTAGAGGAGAGTCCATTGATTCTCTAGGTTTTAGTCAGAAAGAGAGGACGGGGAGATGATAAAGTATGGGCCAGATCAGACAAAAAATCACATATACAAGAATCTAATACATCAGGGAAGGGCAAACAAATAAATAGTGGCAATTTTTTAAAATGCTTCTACACAAATGCTAGAAGTCTAAATAATAAGATGGGTGAACTAGAGTACCTCGTATTAAAGGAGGAGATTGACATAATAGGCATCACAGAAACCTGGTGGAATGAGGAAAATCTATGGGACACAATCATACTGGGATATAAAATATATCGGAAGGATAGAATAGGTTGTGCACGTGGCGGAGTGGCTTTATATGTGAAAGATAATGAATCAACATGTTCCATGTTCCATAGAATCACTATGGATAGTAATTCCATTCTCTAATAAGAATATAGCAGTAGGGATATGTTATCGACCACCTGACTAGGACAGTGATAGTGACGTTGAAATGCTAAGGGAGATTTGAGAGGCTATCAAAATAAAAAACTCAATAATAATGGGGGATTTCAATTATCCCCCTATTGACTGGGTACATGTCACCTCAGGATGAGATGCAGCAATAAAATGTCTTGATGCCTTAAATGACTGCTTCTTGGAAAAGCTGGTACAGGAACCCACAAGGGGAGAGGCAGTTCTTGATTTAGTCCTGAGTGGAGCGCAGGATCTGGTCCAGGAGGTAACTATTACAGGACCACTTTGGAATAGTGACCATAATATAATAACATTTAACATTCCAGTAGTGGGAAGAACACCTCAGCAGTCCAGCACTCTGGCATTTAATTTCAAAAAGGGGAATTACGCAAAAATGAGGAGGTTAGTTAAACAGAAATTAAAAAATACAGTGACTAGCGTAAATCCCTGCAAGCTGCATGGAAACTTTTCAAAGACACCATAATAGAGACCCAACTTAAATGTATACCCCAAATAAAAAAAAACATAGTAAGAGACCTAAAAAAGAGCCACCGTGGCTTAACAACCATGTAAAAGAAGCAGTGAGAGATAAAAAGGCATAAACACTGCCGAATTAAGTGTAAAAGTGTAATAAGAAAAGCCAAAAAAGATTTTGAGGAACAGATTTTAGCCAAAAACTAAAAAAGTAATAGCAAAATGTTTTTTTTAAAGTACTTTAGAAGCAGGATTCCTGCTAAAAAAACAGTGGGGCCCCTGGACGATCGAGATAGACAAAAGGAGCAATCAAGGACATTAAAGCCATTGCGGAGAGACTAAATGATTTCTTTGCTTCAGTCTTCACGGCTGAGGATGTTAAGGAGATTCCCAAACCTGCACCGTCCTTTGTGCGTGATAAATCTGAAGAACTGTCCCGGATTGAAATGTCATTAGAGGAGGTTCTGGAACAAATTGAAAAACTTAACAGTAACAAATCACCGGGTCCGGATGGCATTCACCCAAGGGTTCTGAAAGAACTCAAATGTGAAATTGAGGAACTATTAACTGTGTTTTTTAACCTGTCCTTTAAATCAGCTTCTGTACGCAAGGACTGGAAGACAGCTAACATAACGCCAATATTTAAAAAGGGCTCTAGAGGCAACCCTGGCAATTACAGACTGGTAAGTCTAACATCAGTACCGGGCTAATTAGTTGAAACAATAGTAAAAAATAAAATTGTCAGACATGTAGAAGAACATAATTTGTTGGGCAAAAGTCAACATGGTTTCTGTAAAGGGAAATCATGTCTTACTAATCTATTAGAGTTCTTTGAAGTGGAAGCAAACATATGGACAAGGGGGATCCAGTAGATATAGAATACTTAGATTTCCAGAAAGCCTTTGACCAGGTCTCTCACCAAAGGCTCTTGTGCAAATTAGGTTGTCATGGGATAAGAGGGAAGATTCTTTCATGGATTGAGAACTGGTTAAAAGACAGGAAACAAAGGGTAGAAATAAATGGTAAATTTTCAAAATGGAGAGGTGTAACTAGTGGTGTTCCCCAAGGGTTAGTCCTAGGACCAATCCTATTCAACTTATTCATAAACGATCTAGAGAAAAGGGTAAGCAGTGAAGTGGCAAAGTTTGTGGACGACACTAAACTGTTCAAGATAGTCAAGACCAAAGCAGACTGTGAAGAACTTCAAAAAGATCTCACCAAACTGAGTGATTGGGCAACAAAATGGCAAATGAAATTTATGTGGATAAGTGTAAAGTGATGCACATTGGAAAAAATAACCCCAACAATACATACAATATGATGGGGGCTAATTTAGCTACAACTAATCAGGAAAGAGATCTTGGAGTTATCATGGATAGTTCTCTGAAAACATCCACTAAATGTGTAGTGGCAGTCAAAAAAGCAAATAGGATGCTAGGAATTATTAAAAAAGGGATAGAAAATAAAACAAAGAATATCTTACTGCCCCTATATAAAACTATAGTACGCCCACATCTTGAATACTGCGTACAGATGTGGTCTCCTCACCTCAAAAATGATATTTTAGCATGAGAAAAGGTTCAGAAAAGAGCAACTAAAATGATTAGGGGTTTGGAACAGGTCCCATATGAGGAAAGGCTAAAGAGACTGGAACTTTTCAGTTTAGAAAAGAGGAGACTGAGGGGGGATATGATAGAGATATATAAAATCATGAGTGGTGTGGAGAGGGTGAATAAAAAAAGGGATTTACTTGTTCCCATAATATCAGAACTAGAGGACAGCAAATGAAATTAATGGGTACCAGGTTTAAAACTAATAAAAGAAAGTTCTTCTTCACACAGCGTGTAGTCAACCTGTGGAACTCCTTGCCAGAGGAGGCTGTGAATGCTAGGAGTATAACAGAGTCTAAAAAAGAGCTAGATAAATTCATGGAGGTTAAGTCCATAAAAGGCTATTAGCCAGGGGGTAAGGAATGGTGCCCCAGGCCTCTGTTTGTCAAAGGCTGGAGAAGGATGGCAGGAGACAAATTGCTTGATCATTGTCTTCTGTCCACCCCCTCTGGGGCACCTGGCACTGGCCACTGTCAGCCGACAGGATACTGGGTTAGATGGACCTTTGGTCTGACCCAGTATGGCCATTCTTA
Organism: Rafetus swinhoei; assembly: GCA_019425775.1. Lineage (NCBI taxonomy): Eukaryota > Metazoa > Chordata > Testudines > Trionychidae > Rafetus > Rafetus swinhoei. Next base: position 37,332,398 of record CM033427.1, read on the forward strand.
TGTTCTTATTTTCTTAAGGCTCCATTCTGTCTTTGTAGTCGATGAATCTACAAACAATAACAAGAGACAAGTGGATTGGCCCCAGAGGGGCTGGGAAGTTGGAAGCATCCCAGTCTGTCTGAGAAGCAGCCAGAGGAGTTAGACCAAAACAGAGGCCATAGGCCAAAAAGCTGCGGGCTGAGGGACTCATTGAGTGTCTCATTGGCAGAGGGAGGTTAGGCAGGCAGGCAAAGGACCTTTAGGTTATTAGCAACCTGGTTCTCAAACTGAGATATCCAAGACCTGATCCTTAGTCACACACAGGCAGCATAAAGAGGCCTTAAAAACAGATGGGGTTGAAAACACTGCTTCCTCCACTCAGATGCCTCCCAGCCCTGCTCCCAGACCCTAACACAGTGGGCGTGGCTGATGCGCACTATCCAACCTATCAAACACAAAGGGCGTGGCTGATGTGCACCATCCAACCTCTCAAACACAGAGAGTGGGGCTATTCTCTGCACCCCAAAGGATCAGGAGCATCAATTAGAGCAACCCCTAGGCTGCTCTAATTAAGCTCGGGGACAAGTTGAGGCCCGAGATAAACAGGGGTGCAAAGGTGACTTCATGCCTCCTCCATCAATGCCCCCATGCACCCAAAACCAATGGGCCACTGGTGCCAGTGTGTGCCCCAGGAATCCCTACACATGCCGCTGTTCCGCACCAAGTAGTGTGCTGCCAGCCCCTTTGCCATGAGTCTCTGTCTCTCTCTTCTCCTCTTTTCCCGGAGCAGAGCTGATTGCAATAATACGTCCACCCTGCCTCAGATGCATGCCTCAGACACATGTCGCAATCTAACAAATTAATGAAACATTTAAAACAAATTTTAAATTAAGGTCCTGTACAAGTAGTAATGAACAACTATTTTTGTCAGTTAATTCAGGTTTGGCACATGCCTGTTAAATGCTTTCATTACTACTTAATGGCTCTTTCATAGATTCAGTGCTATGTTAATATGTCTGGCAAGCTGGAAGGCCTTTCACTTTTAAGGTAACACATCCACTTCTGAGGAAAAGTCACCAGTCTGCTAGATGCAACAGCCTGCAGTGGGAGCCTTCAGCAAAGACCAGAATAGGAATAGAAAGAAGGGAGAGGTTGAGTACTAAAACCAAGGGTATGCATTGCCTCCACTTGCCTCATACTCACTGCCCATGGAAAGTTCCTGACATTGGATGATGATCTGTATTTGCTTCCAGGGTTAAAAGTCAGTAGATTATATTTTTCTAGTTAGCATAACACCTATTATTTTACTATTTTTATTTAATATATTTGTAAATCCTAAAAAGAGAAGAAATCATTACCACTAAGCTACTTTCCTCAGTAACAACCCCTTACCCTTGGTGTTATTTCATTGTTTTCTGACAATGTTTCTCTATGAGTACTGCTCCTATGAATGAAGAAAACAATTCTCTATAAAAAAGTTTCCTTATAAATAAGAGTTAGATGTTTCTTACCCCATTATTTCTAAAAGCATGAAAAGCAAACATGGTCCCAACAAGGGTGAAGATCCGATTCTGAAGATCTGTTGTTCCACTGTTCTGTACCTTGCAAAGTTCTTAACCCATAAAGGTCAAGTGAGAAGAAAGTGGGTGTAAAGTGCTACTAAATTAGAATGCTAACATTTAAACTCCCTTTGTCTGTGAATTATCAAATTTAAAAGATGCAGTATATCCCTGAGACAAGTGGAGTAGCAAGCACCTATATTCTTCAGAGATATGTGTTAGGATATTCATCTTAATGCTTTGCTTATTCCACATCTTTCTTGAATAAATATCACCAAGAAAGTCTTTTTTATACTATTATAATGTATTTACTTATTTGCAGTAGCATTCACTATGTACACTAGACACTTTTCAAGTGGACCATCCAGGAGGGTGGTCCAAGCTCTGAGCAGCTCACAATCAAAACACAAACAAGTAGCAAGTAAGCAATGGAAGGAGATAACAATAGGAAATCTATATGTAACATATTTATAAATCAAGTCACTATAGGCAGCATGTCAGCACTATTTTCATGCAGAACTGCTGAAGGTTATGTGTCACTGTGCTGTCAATAGTGTTTACCACGTATTTTTGGAAATCCTGTGTAGACATGCCAAAGCTCCTCAGCAGACTGTGTTCAGCTTATGGCATATACACATATATGCTGTTAGGCCATGTCTATGCAACAGATAAGAACGGAGCAGCTATGGTCAATCTTCTGAGGTTAAATTAGAGGGTCTAGTGAAGACCCACTAATTCGAACTGAGAAGGCGCTCTCATTGATGCCAGTAGACCTGCTCCTCACAAGGAGTAAGGGAAGTCGAAGGGAGAGTGCGCTCCCTTCAACTTCCCACAGTGTAGATGGCACCAAAATTCGAGTTAAGATACTTCAATTTATGCAATTTCAGCTATATTAATTGCACAGATTATCTTAATTCAAACTTATCCCTAGTATAGACCAGGCCTCAGAGACACAAGATAAGTTGTTGAAACAAGATGGATGGCAACAGTTTAGTAATGGAGAAAGAGAATGAGAGGTATTAGCATAAACAGATGATAGATGAAGGCACATGAGCTGGGAAGACTATCCAGAGACAGGATGTAAGGGAAAAGAGCAAATGACCAAGAAACTGACAGAATTAACAGGAGTAGAGAAGTCAAAGAGGGTGAAGATACAGTAAGAGCCCTGGAATTTGCCCAGGAAGAGGTCATGAGAAACATTAATGAGAGTAGGTTCAATTGAGTGGAAATGTCAGAAGCCATTCTGGAAGCCATTCTAATACAGTTCATAGAATCATGGGGCTAGAAGGGACCAGAAAGGTCATATTTTATTAAGAGTTATTCTTTGTTTGGGGTTGTTTAATCAACTGTATTCAGTCAAGTTAACATTTCTTCATCTTACTTATCAGAATGCCATGTGGGACTGTGTCTTGCTAATCCATGTGGGACTGTGCCTTGCTAATGTCCAGGTATATTATGTCCACCCTAGTCCCCCTACCCACCAAACCAGATACCCTGTCAAAGAAGAAAATCAAGCATATTTGTCATGTTTTATTCCTAGTAAATCCATGCTGGCTGCTAGTGATTACTCATTCATCCTCCATGTAATCACAAATTGCTACAGGACCATTTGTTGTTTTTGAAGTTTTTTTAGTTACAGACTAACACGGCTACCCCTCTGAAACTGAAAAAGAGTCAGAGAAGAGAAAATCAGAACATTGATTATACATTTTATGTTCAGTTTATTTTTAGAGGTGAAAAAAATGAGCTCTAGGACATTAACTGAAAAGTCACATGGGACTAAGGGATAGTTTTCTGAGGGCAAGGGAGACTAGGAAATGCTTATATTATGCAGAGGAGAAACCCAAGGACAATGAGAGGTTGAGATGGACAATTGGGGAGGAGGTGGTTATGGGGCAGTGGAAATAAGAAAGTGAGAATGGATGGGATTACTGGTTCAGGTAGAGCAGGATTAGAGAATGAATGAAGGCAGGAGACATCATGATTGCTGATGGAGGAGTACAGAGGATAAGGAGGGGAAAATGTCTGCAGATTTTATTAGTTTTTTCTCTGAAGAAGTTGACAAGATTTCTATATACAAATATTGTTTCTTTATCAACACTTTTTTGTAGCAACACCGCTGTTTTTATTTTATGCATTGTATACACAGAGCATACTTTTTCTTATCAATGGGAAACAGACCGGTTGTTTTGGTTATTTTATATTTTCTCTATCCCATGCTTTCTGATTTTTCTGATCAGGATCACTGCTATACACAAGCAAATACAAATAGCACATTGCAAAATCAGCTGACAACATACCGTATCCAGATAATATCACCGTTTTGTCTAATAGGGTTCCCAGATTCAGTAAGATTTTTTTGTCTATTGATATTTAGTTGAATATGGATTTTGTTTCCTAAAATATTATAATGTAGAATATTTTCCTCCATGTGGATCTATAATAGCAGATTCTTCTGAGGCCATATAGTTTTCCAAAAAACCCCTAAAAGAATATTTTAAATCTGAGAATGAATAGGATTTATACACATTTTTATTATACACTATGTTTCAGTTTTCTCTTTCATTAAACAATTAAGCACAAGCATCCTTGTCAGAAGAATGCACATAGAAACAAGCTTCAGAATTTTCTTGGGCATTCCCAGAGCTCTGACGTCAATTTCTATCAAATGCAGATAACTTGCACAGTCAGCTGCTTTATTCTCTCAAGGTCCATGAGACTCTTATCTCTTTAAAATTATTTCCAACCTAATTCCAAATACACTAACTAGCAGATATTGGCAAGAACAATTATTGGAGTTCACAGATCTGTAAATCCCATCTTCCTACGTGTAGACATGTATAGACTTAATTCTTTCCCATTAATTAATTTTTAAAAAAATATTGTTAACCCAAAAAAGGAAATTAATTATCCAAGGGGTCCTCTAGTCGGGGCTGGTTGTCATCGTCCTGAAGTAGCATGTGGGCAGTATAGATAAACTGTGCCATGAAGTGCAGCACATGTCCTGTGAGCCTGGCACTGCTTTGCAGCAGCTCCAGCTCCATGCTGGAAGTGCTATGGCATCCACAAGGGCAACCAGAGCACATGGTGAGAGTTTGGTGTTCTGCAAGGGGATAGGCAGTGGAGAAGTGGTGCGTGAGACACATCTGTAGAGAGGAACCCCTTTAAACACTTATCTCAGCTAGCAGCAGCAAGCAGCTACAGGAAGTGTACACTCTCCTGGTGTCCTCCCTGGAGTGCTTCTGGGGGTTTTAAATGCAATGCAGGCTCCAATCAGTGTGGACGTGCTATTTTGAAATAATTCGGCTCTATTTCGATGGTGCCGTGTAGTGCCGATGCGCTATTTCAAAATAGTTATTTCTGGAGTTATTATTTCAAAATAAGTTATTTCAAAATAATTTCCTAGTGTAGACATGCCCTAAAAGTTTTCCAAGGTTGTCGAGAGATATGATGAAAATAATGCCTTCTGATACTTGAATTAAGTAGCACAGCTTTCCAATAATGATGCAAATTAGAAAGGCTTGTTGCTAGCAAGATTGCAATAATGTGTCACTTTTCATTATAACAGTTTTCTGCAATGAATAAGGCAAATTAAGAACATAATACTATATATAGACTATTGGTATGTATTGAGTTCCCACAAAAACTTATCACATGCAGAACACTCAACACATGCAGCTATATGCAAAGAGAAGGAATAATTGTTAATTGCCTGTAGCCTAGTGAGGTGAGGCTAGAAATAAACCACAGGTGCAGGCAACAAGCAGTAATGAGTCAGGTCATCTGCTAGAGTAAATCTGCATAGCTGCATTGACATAAATGGAACCAGCATAAATACATCAGCTGAGGATCTGGCCAAATGTTTATAACACAAAATTAAAACTAAGCGAACACTCATTAGAAGAATAACAGAAAACTACCTTATGGCATTTTATGGTAGCTTACATTCTCTCAGGCATGACAGTCCTTGTCCTGAGTACATGTACAAGAGGAGGAAGATGATGAGCTGAGCCTGACTCCTTTTTTAACATGGAGCTCCGTCAGTGCTGCCATATACCCTGCCACACTGACACTTTTCATAAAACCAAATGCTTTGTAACTTAATGACCTTCTTGAAAAAAGTGAATAGCTCACAAATATTTGAAATCCGCACAAGAAAAAAGTCCAACTCCAACCCAACATCACTTAAGCCAAACCACAGACTAAAAGTAACTCAGAAATGAACTGCAAAATGACTCAGCATCTTGGAAGATTCAAGGGCTAAACATTCCTGCTTGCAAAAAAAGCAGAATCTACTGCTAGCTTCAAAAATAAGATCAGGAACTTCTACCAGTTAGATAAATGTCTATCAGGGATCGTCTAGACAGTATTTGGTCCTGCCATGGGGGCAGGAGACTGGACTCGATGACCTCTCGAGGTCCCTTCCAGTCCTAGTATTCTATGATTCTATGATTCTATACCAGCATGTTTATGTGTCTTCCACTAGAGTTAAAAATAAAAAGATAGATTCATTTGGAGCATTATATCTTTGCACCAAGAACTAATCCAGAGGAACTGGTATATCAAGCAAACCTTGCAACAAAGTTAATGCAGCTGCAGAAAATGCAAGCTCGATTTACGGTCTATTGCTGTCTTACCACCATCTAGATTAAGGCCAGCTCTACACTGGTAGAGAAAATCGATGCAAGATACGCAACTCCAGCTACATGAATTGTGTAGCTGAAGTCAATGTACCTTGTATTGATTTTCTGGGGTGGCCCTGTTGTGGGAGTTCGATGGGAGAAACACTCCTATTGACTTCCCTTATTCCTCGTAACAGCGCCGATGGGGGTGGGGGGCACCTTCAGCATTCGATTTAGCGGGTCTTTACTAGATTCACTAAATCGAACCCCAGTTGATCTTCCAGCAAGTGGAGATATGGCCTAAGAAAAGGAGGAAGGATGGAAAAGAACAAGATTTTAGAAGGAAAAGGATGAAGTTTCTTAAAACCATATTAGTAAAAGGTTGAATTTCTTGACCATGAAACCATGGTAGGTAGAATTATCTAGATAGAAGTAAAATATTTTGTGTCTGTAGCACATTATATTTTTAATTGTTTATAGATATTTTCTTCACCCGCTTAGCTACAGATTTACTTAACAGCACTATGCAGCAGCAATAATGCAATGTAATGGACTAAACTGCAATAAGAAATCCCTGAACAAACAAAACCTTAAAATCAACAGTTTCATGCATCCAGGGATTTATCAATCATATAATTAACCTGTATGACTACATAAGGACACAGAGGTATATGGAACATGAGAATAAATGAAAGAAGGCTTGCAGTTAGGACATGGACTCTCAGAAAATCTGGGCTCAGGTCTCAGCTCTCTCACAAACAGGCAGGAATTTGAACCTGGGCAAGTTTCATTCACCAAAAAAAAAAAAAAAAAAAGGAAAAAAAAAAGGTTAATAATAATATCCTACCAGGCACAATTTGTTAGGAAAAACCCATAAATATCAGAGATGTGCACAGGTGCTATGGTAGTGGAGCCATATAGGTACTTAGATAGGTAACACTTACATTTTAAGTCATCTCTAGAGTCTCTGGTATGTGCAATTCTATCCACATGCCTTGAAGTCTGTTCCTGCACCATCAAAAGCAATGGAAGTTTTGCCATTGACTTCAGAGAGCACAAACATGGTCAAACCTTTAACTTTAAATGAAGCATGTGCTGTAGTGTGAACTTCAAAATAGTATACAAACATTATGCGATGGGTTCCGAACACTTCAATAATGTAGTTTTTAAAAATTACAAACGCACAGTTCCCTTGACTTTCCCAAAATTGTAGTGGAAATTTACCTATCCCGTACGCTGTTCTGGATACGGGAGATAAGAAATCACCCCCTATGGCAGAAGAGGAGAAGCCTTGTACCCCCCATGCTGCGAGGTCTGCAGCCACCATTACAAGGAAGAAACTTAGGGTAGTGGTGGTCGGAGACTTTCTTCTGAGGGGGACGGAAGCACCTGTCTGTTGCCCTGACATGTCATCTTGGATTATCCAGCTCTCTGACTACTACCCCATACTACTCATCCATGTCAACACTAATGATACCGCAAGGTCTAACCTTGAGCAGATCAAGAGTGACTATAGGGCTCTGGAAGTATGGGTGAAGGAGTTTGGAGTGTAGATGGTATTCTCTTCAGTCCTTCCTGTCAAAGGTAGGGGCCCAGGCAGAGCCAGGTGCACCCTGGAGGTGAATGCCTGGCTGCAAAGATGGTGTCACCAGGATCACTTTGGCTTCCTTGACCACAGGATCCTGTTCCAAGAAAGACTGCTAAGCAGGGATGGGGTTCACTCTTCAAGGAAGGGAAAGAGAATATTTGGACACAGACTGGCTAATCTAGTGAAGAGGAATTTAAACTAGGTTCAATGGGGGCAGGTGACCAAAGACCATACGTAAGTGAAAAACTTGGAGATGGGTCAGAAATGGGAGGGAGCATGGGCTATAATAGCAAAGATAAAGGAGGGATAAGGCAGAAGTGGTGGGCAAAATCAAATCAGTATTTTAGAGGCCTGTATACAAATGCAAGAAGCATGGGGAATAAGCAGGAAGAACTTGAAGTGCTAATAAATAAACACTACTATGACATAGTTGGTATCACAGAGACTTGGTGGGATAATACACATGATTGGAATAGGATAGGCAGGGAAAAAAGGGAGGAAGTGATGCCTTATATATTAAAAATGTATACACTTGGACTGAGGTTGAGATGGACATAGGAAACAGACTTGTTGAGAGTCTCTGGGTTAGGCTAAAAAGGGGTAAAAAACAAGGGTGATGTCATGCTTGGGGTCTACTAAAGACCACCTACCCAGGCAGAATATGTGAATAAGGCTTTTTTTAAACAACTAACAAAATCATCCGAAGCGCAGGATTTGGTGGTGATAGAACCTGCAACTATCCAGACATATGTTGGGAAACTAACGCAGCAGGGCACAGATTACCCATTAAATTCTTGGACTGGATTGAAGATAATGTTTTATTTCAGAAGGCAGAGAAAGCTATTAGGGAGGAAGCTGTTTTAGATTTGATTTTAACAAATAGGGAAAATCTGCTTGAAAATTTGAAAATGGAAGGCAGCTTGGGTGAAAGTGATAATGAAATCATAGAGCTCATGATTCTAAGGATTGGTAGAAGGAAGAACAGCAAAATCTTTGAAGAATCATGGAACTCGGGAGAGATTCCAGAAGACTGAAAAAAAAAGCAAATGTAGTGCCCATCTATAAAAAGGGAAATAAGAACAATACAGGAAACTACAGACCAGTCAGTTTAACTTCTGTGCCAGGGAAGATAATGGAGCAAGTAATTAAGGAATTCATCTGCAAACATCTGGAAGATAATAAGGTGATAGTTAACAGCCAGCATGGATTTGTAAAGAACAAATCATGTTAAACCATCTGATAGCTTTCTTTGATAAGAGAATGAGTCTTGTGGATAAGTGAGAAGCGGTGAATGTGATATAACTAGACATTAGTAAAGCTTTTGATATGGTCTCACATGACCTTCTTATCAATAAACCAGGGAAATACAACATAGATGGGGTTACTATAAGGTGGGTGCGTAACTGGCTTGGTAACAGTCCTCAGAGAGTACTTATTAATGGTTCACAATCATGCTGGAAGGGCATAACAAGTGAGGTTCCACAGGGGTCTGTCTTGGGACCAGTTCTGTTCACTATCTTCATCAACAATTTAGATGATGGCATAGAGAGTACACTTATTAAGTTTGCAGATGATTCCAAGCTGGGAGGGGTTGCAAATGCTTTGGAGGATAGAGTCATCATTTAAAACAATCTGGACAAACTAGAGAAATGGTCTTACGTAAATAGGATGAAGTTTAATAAGGACAAATGCAAAGTACTTAGGAAGGATCAATTTCACACATACAGAATGGGAAGTGATTGTCTGGGAAGGGATCTAGTGGTCATTGTGGACTACAAGCTAATATGACTCAACAGTGTGACAAAGTTGCAAAAAAAGCAAATATGATTCTGGGATGCATTAACAGGAGTGTTGTGAGCAAGACATGAGAACTCATTCTTCCGCTCTACTATGTGCTGATTAGGCCTCAGTTGGAGTCTTGTGTCCAGTTCTGGGCACCACATTTCATGAAAGATGTGGAGAAATTGGAGAGGGTCCAGAGAAGAGCAACAAAAATCATTAAAGGTCTCAAAAACGTGACCTATGAGGGAAGGGTGAAAGAACAAGTCCTGTTTAGTTTAGAAAAAGGGAAGACTGAGAGGGGACATGATAGCAGTTTTCAAGTATCTAAAAGGGTGTTACAAGGAGGAGGGAGAAAAATAGTTCCCCTTGGCCTCTGATGATAGGACAATAAGCAATAGGCTTCAAGTGAAGCAAGGGAGGTTTAGGTTGGACATTAGGAAACTTCCTAACTGTCAGGGTGATTGAACACTGCAATAAATTGCCTAGGTAGGTTTTGTGGAATTTCCATCACTAGAGTTATTTGAGAGCAGGGTGGATAGACACCTATCAGGTATGATCTAGATGGTACTTCGTCCTGCCGTAAGGTCATCAAGTCCAGTCCCCTTGATGATCTCTCAAGGTCCCTTCCAGTTCTAGCATTCTATGATTCAGTGATTCTATGTAATATTGAGTATGATTCTATAATTCTATGAAATATTGAATTAACCAGTTATGTCTTATGAACACAGAAAATAATAAAAAATAAACACAGAACTTTGGTAAAGTTCAATTTCTTCCTAGTTCATAGCACACAATTTTTTAATCCTCTAAACTGACATTCTTTGGTTTTGTTCTCTGCCCTTACACTGCCACCTTTTCCTCATTTGTTCTTTATGCTTTGACAGTAACAACTAAATTGAGTAATTCAGAGAATTGCACATTTTGAAGTAACTATATAGAATTTTGCATACAAGATTTGGAATAAAGTTAACAAATGAGAAACAGTTTAAAAGAGATGGGCTGTTACCCAAATTCTCAGAATTATACTACTGCAACTTCCTAATATGTTGTACAGTCGCTTTTAATGAAATTGCTAATAAAGGCATTAGTGGGTTCAGCTATGCGTAGTCTTAGTAAATTGAACTTTGCAGAAATACTTATTGATGTGAAAAGAATCTAGATTTATTCTGACAGATTAATAAAGTTAGTAATACAATCAGTACTGACAAACACTGGGTTTAGAGATTCCAGTTAACTATTTAAATATTCCATAAGTTCTATATGCACTACCATCAATTTAAAGTCACCTTCATAATTATATACTACATAATAAAGAACCTCCATTACCCTTACCCCTTTAAGTCCATTTGAAATAAAGTAATATCCTATCCTTCTTCAAAGCCCAAAGAAATAGATGGGCATTATAATAAATTAGACACAGATCAATTCATTAATATTTCAGAATATTTTAAGATACAATAGTATATGTTTAGGGCAATATTATATGCATACACTAACAATATGTAATGTAAAAAGATACATATAAAGCTGAATAAGATTGAGATATGAAGAAAATGTAGGATGAATAAATTAAATCAGAAAAATGTATGACAATGTCAAACTTTCATTGCAAATATTTCTGTTCCTTTATATTATTAAGATTCCATAATTAGTACAAATATTGTCCTTTACCCAAAATAATATTTAATTTGAAATTTATATAAAATAGTTTTTTCCCTAGTATGAATTTCACAAGCATGAGTATGTGCAGAAAAACAAAAGAAATTGCTTATGATTTCCATTGTATTGTCAAAATTGCCATCTGATTAAATGGAGAAAAATTCTGCTCTTAATTAATGTCAGTGTTACTAATAAGTTTTCATTTTAAGCTATAGACTGTCACAGCAGGATATAAAAAATCCCAAGATACCCAATTATGTAAAACTACATAAACTACATATGCCATACAAACTGCATAGAGATGCTTAACATAGGGAGCAGCCATTATTACATAAAAAAGACTGCAACAGAGTCAAATTCTTTGCTTCTAATTGTACTAAGCTCCCACTGATTTCAAATGCAGTTTGGGTCCATTAGTATTATATATTTGGTCCATACTTTGAACTGTTTATAATTTTAATATGCAGTAACAATGTTAATGGTTGCAGTTCTATGAACTCTTTTCCCACTAGAGAAGTGTTGTTGTCCTCCTCTTTGCCATTTGTGCACATTAATACAAGGACATCTTTTATGATATTTCCAGTGGTGATACATTGCTATACCATCGCAAACATTTGCATATAATGGTTTGCTTATTGCCTCGCATTAGTAAAAGTAGCATAGACAAGATCTACTATCCAAGTCTCTTCTCCAAACAGGCTAAAAAGATTCAACACTCCTGATGACTCCAGGCAAGAGTGCAGCTGGCGCACATAACCAGAATTGTCAGTTAGATAGCTGCACACAAAATGAGGGAGCAGCAAGGTGCTTGGCAAATTGGGCAATCAGGAAAATGCATTTCACAAATGGTTTTAAAAGAGGGTTGGCATCCAGTCTCCTGACTTCAGAGCAGTGAGGTTTGTACCAGTGACATGGCCAGAAGAGCCCACTTAGTGGATGGGCAATAACGGGAGTGGGGTGGGAGGAACATGACAGGAGAGATGGGGCCACCTCCCTGCAAATGGTTTTAGAAGTGGGTTAGCATCCAGTCTCCTGACTCCGAGGCAGTGGAGTTTGCAATGGACACATTGGCCAGAGCACCCAGGGATGCACCCAGAATGGGGAGTCTGCACACACAGGCTTGCCCTGTTCCACCACCTGCCTGACACTCCAGCCCAGGAGTAGCATTCCAATGTGGATTCTAGCCCTGCTACTCCTGCTCCACAGCTGGAGCACCTGGTCAGGGTGGGATAAGTCTTGGCTCCCAGACCCTGCTCCCAGATTAGCTCACAGGGTCGAGTGGATTAAGCCTCGGAGAGCCAGAGTGGAATGGGCTAACCCCTGTGCCCTGACCCCACTCCTCAGATGGCTCACTGGACACAGCAGGGTAAGACTCCATGCTCCGATCCCGCTCTCTGGCTGGAGCACCTGGCGAGCTGTTAGGGGGGTGGGCCTGGATGCAATTTGGGTGGCCCACAGCACATTAAGGCCCACCCATGGCTATGCCCCTGGTTCACCCTTGTCTGTGCTGGACATTGTGGAGAGCTACTCAAGAACCGTTAGGTTCAACACATCACTCAGGGTATGTCTACACACTGGAGTGATTTTGTGACAACATCTTTTATCCCATAATAGCATTCGGTGTGTATTAACAGCCCATTATTTCAAAATACATTCAAATTAACAGGCTATTATTCTGACATCCCGTAAATCTCGTTGAATGAGGATTAAGGGACTCATTGGAATAGTGTAAATCTGCCAAATGAAACTGCTTGCTTAAAGTAGGAGACTCCACTGTGAATTCAGCTTGCAAATGGTTTCTTTCAGGGTTACCGTAAAAATAATATTAAGATTTTCTAAAAAGTTTATATTCTCTAACCAGCTCCCCTGAATACTTTTGGATAACATGGATGCATTCATAAAATGATCAAATTGACTATGATCCACGAGAGCTTATAAAAAATCTACCGATAAATCAAATTTGTAACTTATAATGTTACTCTTCCATTTATATCTCACATTGTTTGCAAAACACTTTTTTTTTAAATTCCAGATTATTTGAAATAATGGGAATATGTACAAAATGGATGGCCAAATATTAATTATAAAGAATATTCTACCAAACATCAAAATGCAGCATAATCATATAGCTTTTCAATTAATGTGCTTTAAAAGTGCACTCAAAAAAATAGTGCCTAATTCATGTGCTACTAAAAAGACACTCTTGAGGCTTAAATATAAATAATACATCTCATGGAAAAATTTGTTCAGTTACTAATATGGCAATTATAAAAATAAATTTGTTTAGATGAATCAAAATTACAATAAATTGGTAGAGAATGAACTGAAGAGTGACAAAGGGAAAGGGTCAAATCAAGGCACCCCAATTACCGAAGAAATTAGTGCATTTGTGCAGATATGTACATACTTGGAGTCTGATTCTACAATTTCCTATGCTTGGCACCCCATTGACCTCAAAGATCTCAGATGCCTTGAGCACACTGAGGGTGCATCTACACTGCACCGTTATTTCAAGATAACTAGTGTTATTTCGAAATACCAATGTGAGCGTCTTCACAGCAGTTCTGTTATTTCAAAATAACGGATGGCTTATTCCGAAATCTGTGAACCTCATTCTATGAGGAATAACACCTACTCCAAAATAGCTATTTCAAAATAAGGCATATGTAGATGCTCCTCTGCTGCTATTTCGAAATAGCCCCTAATTCGAAATAGCCCCTAATTACCAGGGCCATTTTAAGTTATTCTTCCCCAGTGCCTCCTGGGGCACTAAATCGAGATAGCACATCTACTTTAGGGAAGCCTGCCTCGGACTAATTTTGAGGCTTCTCTGCAATGCAGACGTGCTATTTCGAAATAAGCTATTTCGGAATAACTATTCCCAGAATAGCTTATTTTGAAATAAGTGTGCAGTGTAGACGTAGCCTGAGGGATCAGTGCCTTAGCTACTAATCTCTCTCCAAAATAAACAAACTATCTAAAGATTATCTATTCAGAATCACTTTATAAATTAGTAATTTCTAGAACTGTTAAGAGACTGAAATGTCTAAAAAGATAAGTGAGGAGATAAAGGAAACGTAGAAATATTTTTATTTTTAGTGATTACTATGAATACAAGAAGAAATAAAACAGTTAAAAAGAAATATTAGCTACACCAGGAGTGGCCAACCAGTTAGACACTAAGGGTATGTCTAGACTACATGCCTCTGCCGACAGAGGCATGTAAAATAGGCTACCCGACATAGTCAAAGAATCCGGGATTTAAATATCCCCCGGCTTCATGAAAATAAAAATGGCCACCGTGCTGTGCTGGCTCAGCTGATTGTCGGCACAATGCGGCAGTCAAGACACGGATCAGTCAACAGGGGAAGCCTGTCGACCGCTCCCTTATGCCTCGTGAAACGAGGTTTACAGGAGCAGTCGACAAAGGCTTCCCCTGTTGTCTGATCCGCGTCTTGACTGCCGCGCTGTGCCGACAATCAGCTGAGCCGGCACAGCGCGGCGGCCATTTTATTTTAATGAAGCCGGGGATATTTAAATCCCCGCTTCATTGACTATGTCAGGTAGCCCCTATTTTACATGCCTCTGTCAGCAGAGGCATGTAGTCTAGACATACCCTACGAGCAAAAATAGATGTGGATAGAGTGCAAAGAGCCATGTATTATATATTTATTTTTATATATCTATATTACACAAAATATAGTGATAAAAATAAAATTATAGGACATTTCGGTTCTGTTGTAGAATACCCAACAGAGAGTTATCTAGTCCGCTGGTTGGCTACTAATAACCAGTTAATGATTTACTGATTGGCTCACATTCAGCACTAGGCAACAGATTAAAACATATACAACAGGCAAATGAAAATTAGTAATAGATGACAAATATTAACAGACCATTTACTAAAAACCAATAAATAAGTCTCTAGTCACTTAAAAAATTCACGACCAGTCCATAGATCTTCAGAGAGCTTGACAAGGAACAAACATCAAATAAAAAAAAAAAAAAACCCTTTGAAAACACAGCAATATTCTCTCACTAAAAATAAGCATCCCTACCATGTATTTTAAATTTAACACTACTACCCTACTATGTCCTGTGAGTTTTTTAAAATTAAACTGAACTGAGAAGTAAATTAGCACAATTTGAAGTTCTTGTTTCACTCCAACTTGTTGATCTCTGGTATGGTTTCCTCATTTTTTTAACTTATGAAGATTATGGCTTTTTTATAGTTCTAAAAATTCAGGTCTGTCCCAGACTGCAAATATGATAGGTTCAAAAACAATAAGGGAAAGACTCATATCTCAGAATAATTGCTTCAGCCTGGCAAACAATAGCCTTTGAATTTTCTTTAAAGAAATACAGTGTGCACTAGGTACATGCTGTTTCCTTTTTTGCCCTGGAATTTAAATATGACATCTGTGTTGGCTGCCTTATTCTGCATCCATGAAGACTTTGAGTTTAAGGTGCTTCAGCTCCCCTCCCCCCGCTATAACCCAATGCCCCACCCCTTCCCCAGAGCCAGGCACCCCCAGACTCCCTGCTCTAACCCAATGCCCCACCTCTCCCCCAGAGCCAGGCACCCCTAGCCCCCGGCTCTAACCCAATCCCCCTTCCGTCCCCCAGAATCAGACACCTCCAGCTCCCTGCCCTCTAACCCAAAGCCTGGGTCTCACCGGAGCCACCACTGCAGCCACGCGCTTCTCCTGCTAGGTGCTGGGACATGTGCACAGAGTGGCCATGAGGAGTTTGAGTGCATGGCTCCAAACGAGCCGCATTTCTTTGAACAAAAAGCCGCGTGCGTCTCAAGAGCTGCGGGTTGGCCACCCCTGAGCTACGCAGTTGTATAAAATGTTTGCAACAAACATTTTGGTGAACTACAGCAAAATTCTGAAGAAACAGTGCCACTTTATAGCTCCAGATGGAAATAAAGAGAAACTTGGTAGTTTCATTAAGAACATCTTCATCTTTCTTTTAAAATTCAAAGTGGGACCATTACATTTATAACAAAAAAAAAGTTTCAAATTTTACAAGTTCCATGAAACTAAAGGACCAAGGAATAATGTATGGAAGAATAGATTAAAAGTCTTTTATTTTCACAATGCACAAAAAGTGATACAGAGACAAGAAAAAATATACAAAGAGGAAAATATATAAACACGCAAACAATACGATACAAGCAGGGAATGCAGCATCCAGCACTCCTTAATAATATTTAGAATTTATCAGAGGCTTTTCATCTTCAAAACAATATATAAATATTTACTAAGTAATCTCAACTTCCCCACTCTAAATTAGGCATTATTATATGAATTTTGTAGCAGGGAAACTGAAGCTGAGAGATTAAGTTGTCCAGCACCACAGGGAAAGACAATGATCAGAAGTAAGAAGTTCTCACTCCTAGTCCAGTGCTCAATTAAGTCATGTATTTCTCTAAATGCTGAAGAGACACATTTTTAATTCCCTCTTATTTTCTCCCAGAGCATATGTCTGTACTCTTCCTTGTGAAAAGCAGAGCACAGTTGAATAACTTAGCTTCTCCACACAATGTGGACTCTACAGTATCTCAAGCATTATCTGAAACAATTCTTCACTCCACCCTACATAAGCAAGTATATAAATGAACTATACAACCAAAATAAAGTTATCCCTAAATGAAATACTCATCCATGTCATATCTGCTTTGATCCTTGTTCTAGCTCCAGATAGCTTATACACTCTGGTGGGTTAAGGGCTGATATAAGAGGAGTGAGCCTAAGGTTTAACAAGGCTGGGAAAACCTGAAGGGGATTTTGAGGGAGTTTAATTGTACTAGTATTGTAAGAGTAGTAGAAAACATTCCTCCAGAATTGGCTTTGGCACCAACATTCTTCCTGGAATACGTTCAACCCACATTATTATGACTGCCTGCCGAGAGAGGAGCAGAAAATTACTCTTATGCCTACTCTTGATTAGCCTCTTACAGTGCATTATGTAGGTGTGTATAGCACAATCTCAGATGCCAATATTTGTAGCAAAAATACTAATATGGAAAGAGGAGACAGCCAATATTTATTATCTAAATCAGCATGTCCTTGCAGCTGAAAAAAAATGGTGAGAGAGTCTCATATACTGTACAAATTTTCAAAGCCAGCAGATTTTTTTCTTTGTCTTTCATGATTATGCCTTTTACCAGGGCCTGAGTAGATACACAACAAGAGCATTGGCCAACCACCTCTCAAAAAGCATGCTTTTGAAAATAGTACAAGAATATTGACAGTGCCTAGTTACCACAAAAAGAAAGAACTAAAGTCTACAGTCGATCAAGGCACATATTATCCCTTAGCAACATGACTATTTAAAATGTGAGTAAAATCCGAAACATATGATTTAAAATACAATTTTAAAGGAAGAAAACTATTTTAAGACTTTCTGTGGTCAGAATTAATTAAGACTTGCAACACTACAAAATAATCATAGAATACTAGAACTGGAAGGGATTTTGACAGGTCATCAAGTCCAGTCTCCTGAACACATGGCAGAGCCAAGCACCATCTAGACCAGAGGTGGGCAATAATTTTTAAAGGAGGGCCACTTCACAAATTTCTGAAGTGGCCCCAGGCTGCCCCAGAAGGGGCGGGGCCAGGAGACTTCTCCTGCTTCCTGCCCACAGACCCTGATTGGCCGGGGGATGAGGGAGCACGTGAAGTCTTTGTCCCCAGCTCCCAGCACCAAGAGAGAATCTCCAGCTGTTTTAAACAGCTGGCGCTTCCCTCTGGTGCCATGCACCCCTGGCAAGGGGAGGAGACTTTGCACACTCCCCTGTTCCCAGGTCTCGACTGGCCTGGGATTGGGGGAGTGGCAGGGTAGCCACAGGCTGGATCAACTGGCTTGGCGAGCTGGATCTGGCCTGTGGAGGCTGTCTTGCCCACCCCGATCAGATCATCCTTGACAGATGTTTGTCTAACTTCTTAACAATCTTCAGTGATGGAGATTCCTCAACCTCCTTTGGCAATGTATTCCAGTGCTTAACTATCCTGACAGGAAGTTTTTTCTAATAACCAACCTAAACCTCCCATGCTGCAATTTAACCCCATTGTTTGTTGTCCTATCATCAGAGGTTAAGGAGAATAATTTTTCTCTCTCCTTTTAACAACCTTTCAGATACTTAAAAGCTGTTATGATCCCCCTCAGTTCTCTTTTCCAGACTAAACAAACCCAATTCTTTCAATCTTCAACAATGGGCCATCTTAGTAGAATGTTGATTTTCATTTTAAATTTTCACTGAATATTATTTTTTTCAACAGCTTATTAAACATTTCAGTTCCTCCTAGATCCTTTTTTTTCCTGATATGATGGATGTCACTAGTTATCATGCCAGTCACTCAGCTCTTGCACTGACTTGCTACCTGGCTTTGAGCAAGTCTCTTATCCACTATGTGACTTAGCTTACCCATATCTAAAATAGATATAGAAGCATGCAGTCTGTCTTAACAAGAGTATTAAGCACTCAAGACAAAAAATAGTTTAAAATACAATATATTATTACCATGCATGTAATTGTTAATTCACGACTGAGTACATTATTTTACCACTAATAATTCAATAATGTTGAAAGTAGAATAAGTTATAATGACATCCAACAGCAGGGGGACCTCTAAGACAAGTTGGGCTACCAGAAATATTATCAGAAGCCATAACAATAAGAAGAGGGAGGAAAGGATTTATTTTTTTAAAGGACGATGAATGTCAGAAGCTACCATGCAGGAACAGAAAAGGTTAAGATAACCATAGAGCTATCACAAAAACATTACCGTAAGCCATCCACATAAAACAAGGAACGAAAATCATAAACATCATAACTAAGAGTCAGTTAAGAAATATTTCTGGATTGAAGGGTTCCAGAGAAACAGGATTTTACTGTATCATCAATTTCTTCTCTGATAATAACTTCAAGAAAATGTAAACGTATTTTTAGAAACAAATAATTTCTAACACATTTAATACAAAATCAATTTTGTCCATCTGGCAAACTGGATTCTCTGCCACAATGGACAAGCCACTCGTTAAATACGGCTCTCTGTGTTAGAAGTAGTCTGTCTCCAAGTTTAATAAAGTTCTATGTAGACAGAACTGAATGTTAGGCAGTACAGATATTTTTATGCATAGCCTTTACACTGAACTAGTTTATCCATCTTTATTTAACACCATTTATGTATATTCTACTCCTCTTAATTATTTACCTTTAAAATGATTGTATTGGGTTGAAATTGGTATTCCCTTTGAGACTGGATTCTGGTTGCATAGGAATCAGATTAATTCTGACTCTGTTGTGGTTTACTCACACAGATTGAAGAACAAATTTAAGTTGTTCAAAATGTGCCAGATTTTTCTTAAAGTGGCTGCATTGCCATAGTTTATGTCATAAGGTACGTGCAAGTGCTGAAATTAAAAAAAACCCTCCCATTTGGTGAACCAAGTGGATTCTGTAGCACTTGGTTATATATTATATAATGACAAAATGTATTTTATTTATTTGCATAGCTGACAGTATTGTGCAGTCCCACGTGTAACTCTATATGTTTGCAAATATGCAAAATAGCTCATTATATAATTTACTTATTTATAAACAATTTATATGTAGCAAACTTCAACTACAGGTTAATACACATGGTGCCATACAGAGATAAGACATAGAGATCTTGAGAGCTGCATCAAGCAGATTGGAATTGAAATTATGGCTGAAAAGTAATCTGTGGGTATGGGAGAGTTCAGTCCAGCGTAATTGGGTTTGTGAGGGTGTTTGGGCAGGCCTGCTGGGGTAACTGGATGAGTGGCTGGCTGACGGTAGTGAAGGGAAGTCAGGTTTGTGGAGTTTTCTGATGGGGGAGAAGAGGAAAGATGGGAGCAGCTCAGTGGCTGTGGGAAGCTGGAGATAGCTTCATTTGTGAGGTGACCAGGAGGTAATGTGGATGGGTGAAGATGGTTAGGAGCTCTTTATGAGAGCTCAGGAAATACAGAGGCAGCAGCGTGAGATGATGGAGCTGGACCTAGATGCGGGACCTATGCAGGAAGGGAAAGGAGATGAGAGGGTCTAGGAGAGCTGTCTGGGGCCAGTACTGAATTCTTTAACATTTTGTCCCTATGGCCCTGCTTGCTGATCCTGCAGCTGTCCTTTCTGTCATATCTTACCTGCTCCTCTCAGATGCTTTCCCTTACCACTCAGCTCCAGAAGGAAGAGGCTAATTGGCTTCCTGTCCAACTACAGCCAAGAGCAACATCTGCAGGATATTCCACATGGGCTACAGGACTGCATGAAGAGTAGCCTGTATGAATGTCCACCAGATGTATGGTACTCAGCATGTCTGAATTTGTTTAAAAGAGGTAGAGGGTTCATAAACACACTTAGACCAAGATTTCAAAAATAAGAAGCCCAATCCTAAATCTGTGTGCAGATTCCTAAACAGCTGAACTGGTCTTCAAAAGTGCTGAGTAACTAGCAGCTCTCACTGAAGTGACACAACACATCAGTCTATGGCCCAGGCCCTCCTCAGAGTGAAAATAAAGGTTTAAATCTTAAGATGAATGCAGAACTGAAAACCCCAAACAGCCAGGTCTGTGGTTAGCTTAAAAATCACAAGAGTTAAAAACACAGATTTTGGTTTCTTTTTGCCTTTTGTATTTTTGAGCTTTTATAACATATTCAGTTCATTTTCTCAGGCTCTTCCCAACAAACAAGAGCTAAAATGAAAGCTGAGATTCCCTAGAAATCATATTGGCTCCTTAATACCTCTCCATATCAGCAAAACTTCTTCTTCCCCAAAGGGCACTCCTTAGCAGGGGGCAAGATTTTTTTCCTGATGCCATAGGCCACTTCAGTTTTTGCTGAGAGCTCCCTACGTCAATGCTACCCAATTTTTACAACATGCTGACCATCCCCTTTCATTCCCACGATGGGGAGCATGCAGTTGCCTTTTGTCATAGCAATTGACCACCACAGTAGTTAGATGTCCCTCAGAGCTGACCATCATAGCGGTTAGATATAGGCGGCCAGTGGAAACTGAAATTAACCATCTGATCCTGTATGCCAATTAGTTTAATATGTCATGGTGACAAAATCAAATGCAATTAGAGAATCATGAGTAAGCATAGATGATGTGTTTTCAGGAAACCATAGCTCCTGAATTTATTGGAATTCCATCAGGACATCCTAGACTAAACAAGGAAGATGCAGAGCTTTTAAGGAAACATAGACAAAGGGTTACATCTGAGAATTGATGCAGTGTCATAAGAAAAAAAATACTGCATTTATAAAGAACTTTATATTTGAAAGTGCTATACAAATATTAAATGGTGAAAGAAGGAAGGAGAGAGGGAAATGTTCTGAATTTTATCAATTTGCCTTTTCCAAGCAGGCCAGAAGTCACTAGAGGAACCACATGTATTGGTACAGATTGTACTTCCTTTAACTGGGACTCTTTGGTCTGGCAACATCCATGGTCTGGAAGTACCAGGGATGTTCCTGGACCACAGATCCCTGGTATAGGGTGGTTGGGCCATGGGGCAGGAGTGTAGAGAGGGGGCCAGTGACTTAGCTGGGAGCCCCATGTGGGGGGGTGGGAGAGACACATGAAGGGATGAGCAGTGCAGTGGAGAGTTTTGCCCCCTGTGGCTGGGAGGTAGCAGGTGTCGGGAGCTCCGGTCATGGCAGCAGCCAGCTCCAGAGCTACAGTTGTGGAGCTTGAGGTCTGGCAGCAGCAGCTAGGGAGCATTAGCCTGGGCAAGCAGCATCAGTGCTGGGCTAGAGCCCTATCAGGGGGCAGGTGTTCAACATGGGCCATGTTGGAATAGACTTCCCCTGGTCCGGTAAATCCCCTTGTTTGGGACCAGTCAGGTCCCAAGGGTGCCAGACCTGTACCAGCTTTCTTGTTTTCTATTATTTTACAGACTATGAATCATGGAATGCTATTTTAGAGAGAAACTGAATCCAAGTTTTACCATACTTTAGCATCATAAACAGAAAAAATATTAAATAAAAAGGAAAAATGTGGTTACAACAGAAAGCCTAAAGTCTTTTAAATACCTAAGCTAATGCAAAAACAATGCAGACAAGTCAAATAAGAGCTGAAACAATGACGTTTTCTTAATAAGTTACTCCCTCACTTTGTTATTTCAGTAACACAGTAACCTGCACATTTCAAAAATATGTCTCAATCTATTAGTACAATGGGTAGCTGTACTGAAGATAGTCTGTAAATAGGAAGCTAAAATAAATTGCTATAGAAATGAAATATAAAACAACTTAAGTGTTATGATTACTACCCCAAATGCTCTTTCCATGGTGTTCAACACACTAGCCATTAGCCACATGTGACTATTTGGCAGGCTGAATGTGGCTAGTTGGCTTTAATAATGCGGCTAGCTTGCTATAGCAGTGGCAACTGCTTCAGAACTGGTTGGACACCACATTTCTAGGGGTATGTCTAGATTACATGCCTCTGCCGACAGAGGCATGTAAACTAGGCTACCCGACATAGTCAAAGAAGCCGGGATTTAAATATCCCTGGCTTCATTAAAATAAAAATGGTTTCACGAGGCATAAGGGAGCGGTTGACAAAGGCTTCCCCTGTGGACCGATCCGCATCTTGACTCACGCGCTGTGCCGACGATCAGCTAAGCCGGCAAAGCGCTGTGGCCATGTTTATTTTAATGAAGCTGGGGATATTTAAATCTCGGCTTCTTTGACTATGTCGGGTAGCCTAGTTTACATGCCTCTGTTGGCAGAGGCATGTAGTCTAGACATACCCTAGATAATCTTGATATGCATACATTTGACAAGGTATAACTACTGCTCTTTGGGTAGTATGAAGATACCAACATAATATGGACTACATTTCAGAAACAGCTAAAGATATAAGCATGGGTAGGGTTCACATTCCTGCTGATTTCAGCATATGACATAGTCTTTAAAAATTAATCTTTAATTCCTGGAGACTCCAGGACAATCCTGAAGGGTTGGCATCCCTAAACAGGGTCATAGATAAGCCTGTTCTGCATATACCACAACATATCATCTATTATTTCTTGTGAGCAATATTTCTTATTTGTCATTGGTACATAGAGCCTGATGCCCTGCCTCTGGCAGAAGCCCAGGTCTACTTCTTCAGTAGAAGGTGAGAAGGCCCAGTAATCCCACTGCCAAATGTGAAGCGCTTTGTGTGTGTGGGCATAGGAAATCCCCACATAACCTCTGCAGCAATCAGCTGTCACTGGGAGGCTTATCAGACTATGACTCTCAGGGAATGTGTAGTTTAAATGTTATTGTTGATTCTAAAAATATCCCACCTCTTTTGAAACTCAGCTACCATATTTGACTCGATATAACCTCCTGCTGTAATAATTCACAAGGACTAACTAAATGTAGCCATCCTTCTACAATAGCTAGATTTTCTTTGGAAGGCACATTAAAACGACCACATCTCTCATCTTTAAAATGAATGCAACACACCCTGCCTTCATTCTGGCTCCTTTGTAGCACATTGTATGAGTGGGAGAAGAGCTGACTACAGGTTAAACCTCTAAAATCTGGGACACTCTGGTCCAGAAGTACCATGAATATTGCTGGCTCAAAGAGCCCCTTCTGGATGGCCAGGTTCTGAGACTGGGCTGGCAGTGGGGAGTAAAGCCCTGACTTGGGCTAGTGGCAAGGAGTGCATCCCCCTCCCATGGCTGTGGGGCTGGAAACCCAGAATGCAGCCCTAGCTGAGCCGATAGAGCAAAGAGCACAGCCCTGCCCAGGCCAGAAGCAGCAGGACCGGCGGTGCCCAAGAGCACAGTCCCAGCCATGCCAGAGACAGCAGGGCCTTGTCTCCCCTGCACAGTGGAGAGCACAACCCCAGCAGGGCTAGGGACAGCAGGCTTGGCAGGGGAGCAGGGATGACAGCCAGGAGAAGAGTCTTGATATCCCCTGGTCCAGCAAACTCCGTGGTTCAGGATTGCTCAGGTCCCAAGCAGTGCTCCCTCTAAGCTGTGTGGCATCACAGCTTCACAGGTGATTAATCGGCCCTGCCCAGTCAGAGGCTTGGGGCTCCTTGACTGACTGGGCAGGGCTGATTAATCACCTGTGAAGCTGTGCACCTTACAGGGAACACTGGTCCCGAGGGTGCCAGACCAGGGAGGTCCTACCTGTTCTTTCCACCAACACAAGCATAGACATGGTTGGATATTCTTTCCGCCTTCCTGTTTCCTTGTGCATAGCTATAGGACCAGACAAATAGTATGCTATAAGTGCATATTGCACATTTCACTCTACATTTTGGCTGTATTGGTCATATAATAATTATGTATATTACAGCAGCCTCTAGATGCCCTGGTGAACACTTAGAGTCCCCTTTTTGTTAGAAGTTCTAGAAAACATATAGTAAATACAGTTCCTTCTTCATAGTGTTTACAGTCTTGGTTAATGACAGGACAGTGAATGGATAAAATAAACATGCCTACTGAGGGAAGAGGACAAGGTATCAGTAGCACCATATTTTGAAGAGATGAGCTTTGCACACTATTAAGCATGCCAACTGCCTAGCAAATGCTGGGTAACATGCTATTTACACCACTTTGAAAACCACTTAGAAATTTGAACCTTGGATTTGTATTGCCAAGACTCTCTATTGGTGGTTTGTTGCCTGATAGTAGGGTTTGTTGTGTCCACACAGCTCCGGGCACAAGGCATGTTTAGTTCCACTATAAAAAACATAGGATATACTGTTGAGATTGATTAGCATTGTACCTTTTATCTTAATTGAGATGCTGATATATATTTTGTCATTTCTTTGCTTTATTTTTCAGGTTTTATTATTGTCAGTCTCTCGAGACTGGCATTTAAATGCTGTATATTCATTTCATTAGAGCAGCTCATTAACACGTGGCATGGCGATATTATGAAAGGTGGCATGTGGCAGCTGGTATAGAATGAAGGCAACAGTGAGTGATAGTATACTATAGCTCATGACTTGGCTTGGCTCCAAAAGATTTTTACTAACACTTTGGGCATTAAGCTGTTGGAAACAGAAGATTGTCAGCACCATGCAACATGGACTCAACTAAAAACAATGCTACAGCCACTGTTTGTTTCTTTTCTCCTACAGAAGATAACCAGGCCAGGATCAAAAGCATGGATACCTTTAAAAATATTGTGCACTTTAGGACTAAAACAATTGCATTTTACCTAATTTATCTGAAAGAAGTAAGTGAAAAATCTGCAGCCCCTGCTGAAATAGTAGTTAGATATAAAAGGTTATTTCCATCCTGAAAGTTATTGCTTCTCAAAAGAACAAATAATGTTGTTTTTTATTTTTATGTCTGGGAAGCTATTTAAAACGATCTAAAAATCTGTTTAGATATGCCTAAATATAATAGGTTTAACAGTCTGCAGCATAGGTGTTACTTAGATCAAGACACTTTAATTCTCTGCATTGTTTTAAAAATATAGTACAGTATACTGTATAAAGTTATAGCCATCATTAGATTCTCTTTCACAGCGCTATATTACTCAAAATATAAGAGACTCGATTATGCTGGCAAAGGGAGTAGAAGCATAGTACAAGGATTGTCCAGCATATCTCTATTCCCAGACAGCCCATTGAGCTTACCTAAAGATGTTACATGTTTGGGTTTCACATAGTGAGATGCAAATTGTCTATGCAAATTGTTCTCCAAAGGGTTTAGGAGAGTCTCCGGCACTGACCATCCCTAATGCTCCCTTTGGGACAGTGTGGCTTTATACTATCCACAACATAGGCCATTACAACCCATACCCTGCTCCAGAGAGAGTCTAGTCCTGTGAATTTCAAGCTTTAATTATTTGTAGACCCCCTTAAAAGTTTTGAATGGAGACATGAACATCTTTGAAAACCTGAGATAGTCTGCAGGGTCCAAGGACCACAGGTTGAAACCCACTGTTGTATGGTAACAACCTTTCACAAACCTATTAAACCCCAGACCACAAGCTAAAAACCACTGGTCTAATCTAATGAGTCTGAACCAAAATATGGATCAAGATTCAAATTTTTTTACAGTCTGGGCGTGCTCAGTGTATGTTCATGTTCTGAGGCTTCTGTAGACAGAATATTCATATATTTTATATCATGACAGTTGTTTTCTTGGTTAAAATAATAACAGCACTGAAAAATAAGATCCTGAACATGTGCCCCAAAACAAGTTGGAAACTGTGTTTTTAAGAGAAGGCATATCCATTCCTATCAGAATAATTATTAAATCTCTATAATTTAAGGATCAGAAGAAACTTTATAGCTAGTGTAACTTTCCCCTCCCTTCTCCCAACAAAGTTTGCAAATTTATAGTTCTACAAGTATACAACTAAACCAAATTAAGTAAATGAAAATAACAATATTTAATTATTATGCTTCATGTCTTTCACAGTGAGGAAGAGAGGACAGAGAGCACATAGTAAGTCAAAGTTTAGGTACAATGGATCAATGATATCAGACTACACAAAATTTGCTGACAGCAGCAACTCATTATGAATATATGCTATAAGGTATCACATTAAATACCTCTATGCTGGCAGCTGCCAGCTGCAAATGGAACAACTAATAGTTATTGATCCCTTTTAACATGATTGTGCTTCATCATTACAAGCAGATGAAGATGAGTAAAAAATTCTTTCCTTTACTCAGTATTTTAAAACATATAATCCAAATGTTTAAACAACTGGAAATCCATAAACAACATTTAAAGAAATTCTCTGTAATTTGCTTTACCTTTTTACTAATTATACTTTCAAAGTTCATCTACAGGCCTTTAAGTCTTACTTGTCATTTTAAAAAGTAACTGCTGTAATATTCTGTTTATTTCTCCCTTAAAAGAACATAATGACAACAGCCTAACTTTCTTGGCCACCCCTTAGCGCTAGAAAGCCAGTCCAGAAATGGATAAACAACAGTGGCAAAATGGAGGTAGGGAAACAAATTTCAGAATTAAATTTCTTCACATATTTAGATTAACAATAGTCTAGTAAAATAATACACCCATGGACTTCATTCCTTTCAACATTATTCAGCAGACATATAACGTAAAAATAAAATTTGTTTATAATCCTTAAACATATGAAAATCTAGAATGGACAAAACTTTAAGGAATAATTTTGTACTAGCTGATGAAAGGGTAAAGGAGTTAATAATTACATAAGTTAAAGATGGAGCAGATTTATGTTTCTTGAAGACAATAATCATGTTTTGCACTCATACAACATCTCCAAAGACCTCAAAATGCCACACTATGTAAATAATGAAGCTTTACTACACTCCTGTAATAGAGGTAAGTACAATTCACTCTATTTTGCAAATGGAGAAACTAAAGCACAGTCAGATAACTTTCTAAAGAAGAGAACTTCAATGTCCTTATTTCTAGTCTATGGACACAATCAATAGACACACTCACTGTCTAAATGTATAAGAAATCTGATTTACCATATGCCTGTCTCACCTAATCTCTTGGAGAAATACCCTTACAGAGCTCTAAACTATCTATATATTTTAGAAATGTCTGATAGTCCATCTTTGAGTCCATAAGTTCTAGAACTTCTCCTAAATGGTAAGAGTTAGGACCACCAAATTTGGAATGCAGCTTCCTCTTACCTAACTTAAAGCAAAGTTTCCTTCTGCCAGGGTTTTCTTCTGCCAGGAAAACAGAATGTGCCTGAAATGGGATTGTTTAGCATAACACAAAAATGGAGGGAGCTGCAGGAAGGACAGTTATACTGCAGAGTGACCACAGGGAGACAGCCACACCGCTGCCCCTACAGCCTGCCAAAGGGAGAGACCAATCCCTGAACCCCCCCCTCACTTCCTGTACTGACTCCTGTATTCCCCACCTCCTGCCCTAAGCCTCTGAACACCTCCCAGTCCCCCTTGTCCTGTGTCCTGTACTCTCCACAGAATGCTCTGACTCCTGCATCTGCATCCACCCCCACCAAAAAAAGTTAAGTACTGCTAGCATGGTTACAATAGACCACTTAGACTCCCTCCTAACCAATCTCTAGGTTCTAATGTCTTTAGTAATCTGCCATTCATGAGTGCCAAACAAACTTTTATTAATTTATCCTTAACACCTCTATGACATTAAAATATTAGACTCCAGATTCACAGATAGGGAAATGAGGAACAAAAATGTTCCATCCAAGACACATTTCCCAATCAATTGTTTACAGCCAGGCCCTAAAATACAACCGGATTAGCTCCAATCCCACAGACAGAGACAAACATCTACAGGATCTATATCACGCATTTTTAAAACTAAAATACCTGGAGAAGTGAAAAAAGAGATTGACAGAGCCAGATGAGTACCCAGACATCATCTTCTTTAACACAGGCCCAACAAAGAAAACAGCAGAACTCCACTTGCCATCATCTACAGCTCCCAATTTAAACCCCTCCAGTTATTATCAGCCATCTACAACCTATCCTGGAAAATGACCCCTCACTCTCACAGGCCTTGGGAGACAGGCCAATACTCGCCTTCAGACAACCCCCTAACCTGAAACAAATTATTTCCAGCAACCACACAACACACCTCCATCATACTTGTCCAGGAACCCACCCCTACAATCAACTCTGGTGCCAACTCTGTCCACACATCTATACAAGCAGCAGCATCACAGGACCCAACCACCACACCAGAGGCTCATATAACTGCACATCCACCAATGTGATCTATGCCATCATGTGCCCTCTGCCATGTATATTGGCCAAACCAGACAGTCTCTATGACAAAGGATTAATGGATACAAATCAGATATTCAAAAAGGTAACACACAGAAACCTATTGGGGAATGCTTTAACTTGCCTGGGCACTCATTAATGGATCTCAAAGTTTCCATATTATTACAAGCCAATTTCAAAAACAAGCTTGAAAGGGAAGCTGCAGAACTTAATTTACAAGTTTGATACCTACAGTCGAGGTTTAAATAAAGTCCTTAACTGGTTTACCCACTGCATTCTACATCCTAATGACATAAAAAGCCAAACACCAGGTACTTAAGAGTACTTAGAACCCACCCTATTAGCTTCATTTATAACGGACACTCTAAATGACTATTCTTTTCCCATTTTTTTCTCCTTTCCTTTCCCTCCCCATCCCCTCTCTTTCTCTGCTCTTTATTTGGAACCTGGATCCCTCAAACTCCATTCATCTGAAGAAGTGGGTTGTGCTCACAAAAGCTCATGATACCAGCTACATTTTTTGTTAGTCTCTAAGGTGCTGCAGGACTCTTCGTTGTTTTTAAGTTTTCTCAATTACAGACTAACACAGTTACCCCCTGAAATCCTGTAGGCATTTATCAATACAGCAGCTTGGTCAAAAACAAAGAAACAACCAGCAATCAGAAGTTAGAGGGGAAAAAAAAGAATTCTAGGATAGTTTGTTAAAACATTACCCTTTTTGTTTCAGTTTTTTTAAGGAAGGGGTTTTGTTGCTACTTTTTATTTTTATTGTGGCCTAATGGATCTCTCTGTGATCACATGTTGTCAGTGTAGCCCCTGTATACTTGAAATATGTTTTGATTGCTAAATTAAATTATCTGAAGCATCCCATGGCTCAGTAATGTGGGCTCGGTCCTGAGCCAAAGATGCTTGGTTAGTAAGCTGGATATTAAAGCAATTCTTTTAAAATTATTCATTATTTTTATACAGGTTGTACCTCCCTTAACTGGGACTCTCTGGTCTGGCAACATCCGTGGTCCAGTAGGACCAGGGATATTCCTGGACCACAGAGCTCAGGTATAGGGAGGTCAGGAGCGCTGCAGGGGTTGGGGGCAGCAACCCACCTGGGAGCCTCATGGGGACAATGGAGGGGTGGATAGTGCAGCAGAGAGTTCTGCTCCCTGTGGCCAGGAGGTAACAGGGGTCAGTAGTGGCCACAGAGCTCCGGACCCGGCTGCAGCCAGGGAGCTCCATCCCTGGCCACAGAGCTTGGGTCTGGCAGCGGCTGCAAAGCTCCAGCCACAGAGCTCAGGGTCCGGCAGCAGCTGCGGAGCTTTGGCCCCAGCCATGGAGCTCAGGGTCTGGCTGTTACTGTAGAGCTCAGGTTCCGGCAGTAGCAGCGAGGGAGCTCCAGCCTGGGAAGCCATAGTTGGACAGGCAGCAGCAGTGCTGGACTGGAGCCCTAGCAGGGGACAAAAGTTCAGCATGGGCCATGTTGGTAGCGACTTCCTCTGGTCCAACAAATCCCCTTGTTCGGGACCAGTCAGGTCCCGAGGGTGCCAGATGAGGGAGGTCCAATCTGTACTTATGTTACAGAAATACTTTTTGTCATGAGTAGACTGACCGTATGAGGTAGCTCCAATTTAATATCTTTTGAGAAGCAGATAAAATATTTCAGATGCAGTTGAGATCAATAGTATAGATCAGCGGTTCTCAAACTTTTTGGGTTCCGGAGCCCTTAACATACGTAAAAATTTATGCGGAGCCCCAGCGGTCCACTGATTGTATGTGTTGTACCTATCAATGTTTCCAGTTTGCCAACCTCGCGGAGCCCCTGGAGATGTGTCTCAGAGCCCTGGGGCTCCACGGAGCAGAATTTGAGAGACACTGGTATAGATTAATCCCTCATTTCCTCCAGCTGTTGTGGTCAGCACTTAACATCACTGCATAAGTACACTGCGCTGTACTTATAAGTGAACTTATTCAATTTGTGGGTTGCAAACTAGAGAAATGGTGTGAAATAAATAGGATAAAATTCAATAAAGGCAATACAATGTACTGCATTTAGGAAGGAACACCAAAAGAAGCACAAGGTAGAGTATGTAGGAATGTAACCAATTAAATCATATGTAAAAAATGGTAGAACTTAGGAGGTGCACAGCCCCCTGCATCTCTTCCAGAAATGTAATTGCTAAGGCTACAGCTACACTGTAGCCTTCTTCCGGAAAAGCTTATGCAAATGAAGTGCGGTGTGGAATATTGCCGTGCTTCATTTGCATAATTAATTAGCAACTGCTTTTGTGCAAAAAGGAGCTATGTAGACGGCTCCTTTTTGCACAAAAAACCCCTCTTGCCAAGAACCGTTCTTCCTGAAAAAATGAGGAAGAACGGCTCTTGCGCAAGAGGGGGGTTTTGCGCAAAGAGAAGCCGTTTACACAGCTCCTTTTTGCGCAAAAGTGACTGCTAATTAATTATGCAAATGAAGCACAGCGATATTCCAGGCACGCTTCATTTGCATAAGCTTTTCCAGAAGAAGGCTATAGTGTAGCTGTAGCCTAAATGTGGCGCAGACTCCCTGCTCCTCTGGTTAGCTCTCTTTGCACTCCATCCCCCACTACTGGCACCAGTCACCTATGAATTAAACTACATGTACAATACAAGATTATAAGAATAATATTTTTCAGTTGCCTTTTTATGCACTACTAGAGAATTGGAAATGAATTAACTAAAAAAAATTCTATATTTTATAACTGCAGAAAATGCAAGGACATTCTGCTGCATGTATGCAATGAAAATATTAACTAAAGTATTAACTCCTCTTCCTATGTAAAAACTCAGTCTTTTGAAGTTTCATTCTCAGGAGGGGAACCTTCTGCCTGCTGCTGTCCTGTTTATAGGAAGGCACGTCAAGAACTCAACTGTATAAATACGTCTAGACTACATGCCTCTGGCGACAGAGGCATGTAGATTAGACTACCCGACATAGGGAAAATGAAGCGGCGATTTAAATAATCGCCGCTTCATTTAAATTTACATGGCTGCCGCGCTGAGTCGATCAGCTGTTTGTCGGCTCAGCGCGGTAGTCTGGACGCTCCGCGGTCGACATCAAAGGCATTTGTCGACCTCCCAGGACCCAGGAGGCATGAGGCATGTAGTCTAGACGTACCCTAAGATTCATAGGCGGTACTTATTCTGAGCCAATATGCTTATGAACTTGTAAACACGGGGGGAGGGGAACCTTGATGTGGTTGAAGGGCTGTTCTTCTTGCCAGAGTGCATTGTTAAAACTGGGATGATCTCTGTAAGCTCATTAGCATGTGTGTAAATTCCTTTATTTTTAATGTTTTTTCTGTAGAGCTTTCGCCACATGCTAGCTTAGAAGAACAGCGTAGTAACTTAACTGTGGGCAGTTATTCTATTTACAGCCTCTGAGGAATGAAGGAAACAAAGCAGGCTTCCCAAGGTGGTCTACTTTGACAGAGAATTCACAGTGTAGACAAAGAACTGTTCAGCCTTTAAATACCCCATCCAGAAAGGAAAGCGAGAGGCATATGTCTCTGCCCAAGAAAAGTGTAGGCTGGGAATATGGAAGCCCTTGGGTGGACTACTTAGGAGGAATGCAGGTACAGTTGCCTGAATTATGACATATCATATTTATGTAAAATCATTGCACTTCAAAATGGAGACGGGTCAGGGAAAATAGTAAGAAAAGTTCTAAGTTCAAGTATGCATAGTGTTACCATATTTGAACTTTCAAAAAAGAGGACACCTGATGACTGCCAGTTGCACTGTGTCGGCGGCAGCTGCTCCACTGGCACAGGAGGCTGGGCTTGGGAGCCGGCAAACTCGTCCCTGTACAGGCCAAGCTCGGGACTCTGGCCACCACCTTCCTGCTGCTGGGGCTGCTGGCTTTCATGCTGCGAGGGGATGCCGTGTGCCAGGCTCCCGTTTCCCTGCCTCACCGCCGCTTCCAGCAGCGCTGCCAACCAGTCGGCAGCCCAAGCTGCTATGGGGCCAGGAGGAGAGAATGGGGAGCCAGGGAGGCTGCTGGCTGGGGCCCGTCCTGAGGTAAGAAATTAAAGGCTCTGAGGGGAGAAATGGCATGGCTAGAAAAGGAATCTGCTTCCCCGAATCTATTTCTTTCTCCTGCCCGCCCCACCAAGCACCGGCTGCTACAGTCCTCACAGAGCTAAGACTGGAACCCGCAAATCTAACCAACAGACCCACTGCCCACATACAGGAAAGGAAAGAAGCCAGAAGTTCTAATGCCCAATTCCCTGCTCTAACCTAATGCACTTGCCCTTCCTGCAGAGCCAGGCACCCCCAGCCCCCTTGCTCTAACCCAATGCCCTTTCCCTCCCACAGAGCCGAAGATATAAATCTAGCAAGGTGGAGGGTAACACCCTGAGTCTCACCAGAGCTGCCACTGCCATAAGCTTTTCCCTCAAGGCGCAGGGGCGCATGGGCAGAGCGGCCATGAATGGTCCAGGCACGCAGCTCCAAATGTTCCATTGAAGGCACGTGCTGCCACCCCCTTCCTGATCCCTTTTGCAGGGCAAAAAATCCCAGACATTTTTTGCCTTTTAAAAAAGCCGGCCGGACAGAGATTTAACATGTGAAAACAAAGACATGTCCGAGAAAAACCGGATGTATAGTAACCCTAAGTATGTATAAGTACATGGAAACATTATTGTTATTTGTTATACATAGGCCTTACTCAGGATGATGACACCATTGTGTTAGATGCTGTACAAATACATAGACATAGTCCCTGCCCTGAAAAATGTACAGTCTAATTAAGAAAATACATAAGCACTTTTAATGAACAGAGGGAATATGGGACAGAGGATGAAGGAACATGTAGTTACACAGCCTAGCCACTGAATCATAAAAATGTAGAACTGGATAGGACCTAAGTAGGTCACCTAGTTCAGTCCTTCATACTGAGGCAGAACTAAGTGCTACCATCCCTGACAAGTATTCATCTAAACATGTTCTTTAAAGCATCCAATTATGGAGATTCCATCACCTCTCTAATTAATTTGTTCCAGCACTTAACTACAATCACAGTTTGGAAGTTTTTCCTAATGTTCAACCTAAATCTCCCTTGCTACAATTTAAGCCCATTACTTCTTGGCCTGTGCTCAGTGGATAAGGAGACCAAAATGTATCACTCTTCTCTTTATAACATCTTTTTATGTATTTGAGAACTTATCTCCTCACTCAGTCTTCTCTTCTGCAGACTAAACAAATCCTTTTTTTCCTTCAATTTTTCCTTGTAGGTCATGTTTTCTAAACCTTAATTATTTTTGTTGCTCTCCTTTATATATTCTCCAATTTGTCCCATATCTTTCTTGAATTGTTGAGTCCAGCACTGGACACAATACTCCAACTGAGGCCTTATCTGTGCTGATTAGGGTGGAAGAATTACTTCTTGTGTGTTGCTTACAACACTCCTGCTAATGTGAATGATATTTGATTTTTTTGGCAACCTCCTGATCCTTTTCTGCAGTAA